>CP126898.1:5130000-6342500 GCA_030440675.1 Furcifer pardalis
TAATGCATTTCCTCGTTTCCCCACTAACACTTAAGAGGCCACCCTCGATAATCTCATAATTTTGTACATCACCACAGATACTCATTGCCTATGAAGTAACATAACAGTCAGAAACTCTTTTTCTGTTTTATGGCCTGGCAAAAATGACATTTACAAACAGACCCGCATTATATTATTGGGTCAAGTTAATTAGCCAGTTGACTAACTGCTCATGGCTGAACTCTCCAGAGATACATTAAGCTAGCAACATATGGCATCAATTCACTTTCCTTAATAAATGAAAGGGGGAGAATTGTTTTATTGTTCGGAAGTAGTTATTCTTAATGGATATGAAGGATATACAATGCTTAATTTTTAAACCATCCCTGTTCCTTCTCCTACGCAAGAGTGTGGTTGCCTTTTATTGCTTTGATGAACTTGTAAAGCAGAAGAAGCAGAATCAGTTATCCTGATTTTTGCAGAGATAATACATCTGCCCAGGTTTTCAGTGTGGAATTTAGAGCAGTGATTCCCAACGTGGAAGGCCTGCAGTGGCTTGGTGGTTAAGATGCTTGAACGTGATGACTGGAAGGTCAGCAGTTCAAGTGCTGCACAACAGATTGAGCTCCCGTCTCTGTCCCAACGCCTTCCAACCTAGCAGTTCAAAAGCAAGAAATTGCAAGTAAATAAATAGGAACCACTTCGGTGGGAAGGTAAACAGCATCCCATGCATTCCGGAGTCTAGTCACGCCTGCCACATGTTCACGGAAACATCTGCAGATGCAGACAAGTGTTGGCTCTTTGGCTACAAACAGAGATGAGCACTGAACCCTAGAGTCAGATACGACTGGCTTTTGAGGAAGGGTGACCATTATCGTTTACTTTTACCTTTACCTTCCCAATGTGGGGCCCAGGCCCCATAGAGAGACTTCTGTTCCCTGTGCATTCTGGTGTCTAGACATGGCTGCCCAATGTCCATGGAAATGTCTGCAAATACAGACAGCACTGGCTTTTTGGCTATAAACAGAGTTGAGCACCAAATCCTAGAGTCGGATACAACTGGCTTTCGAGCAAGGACAACGTTTACCTTTAACTTTACCACATGTTGATTTATTATTAATAGCTTAGTTTCCTTCCTTCTTATACTACTTCTTCCTCAGCAACAGGAATCCAACTAGCAGCAGGAATCCAATAGAAGATTTTTTACTGAGAAGCTATAATGACATTGCTTGTGACAGCAGGGCAAATAACAACCATGCTTAATGCTTCACCTTACTCTAGCCATGATTCCTGCAGAGAAAAGGTAAGGAAAACATGACCTGAGGATGTCAACATTTGAACATCAGACCTTCTCCATCCAAATCATTCATCCTGTCACTAAGCAATTGCTCTACCAAAAGGGACTGCAGTGGCTCAAGTGGCTAAGATGTTGACTGGGAGGTGGAAGGTCAGCAGTTCAAAACCAGAGTACTGCATGATGGAATGAGCTCCTATTTCTGTCCCAGCTCCTGCCAACCTAGCAGATGAAACCAAGAAACTGCAAGTAGATAAATAGGTACCACTTCGGTGGAAAGGTAAAACAGCATTCCGTGCACTTTGGTGTCTAGGTATGTCTGCCACATGTCCACAGAAACATCTGCAAACGCAGACAGCCCTGTCTCTTCGGCTATAAACAAAGATGAGCACTGAGCCCTAGAGTCAGATACAACTGGCTTTCGAGCAAGGGTGTTCTTTACCTTACCAAAAATGCATCCTTTAAATCAGAGACTTCAGATGGAAAATAGTGTCATTCACACATACAAACACCACTTCAGTTCTGTCTAAGGACACAGCCTTATCCGGGCAAGTAATAAAACCATCTTGTTCTGCTTTGATATAACATCTCCAGTCCTGGATATCATAGCTTGGGAAGGATACTGAAAACCTTAAATTCAACCAACCAACCAACCAATCACTTACGACCAGCACAGTAAAATGAGAGGTGAACATTTTTTAAATTTAAATTTATTTATTATTAATTCAAATTTATATTGCCGCCCACTAGTCGTGGCGACTCAGGGCGCCTTACAAACAATACATTACATTACAATATGTTGGTGTGGGCTCAGGGGGAGGGGCAGCAAAATGTTTGGAATCCAGTTAAAATATATTATTTAAAAACATATCCAGGCAAAATTTTTAAAGTTAACTTTTAAAGTTTATGTGCTTAAAATGTAGTTAAATATATATATATTTAGAAAACATACCCATTCAAAGTTAAAAGAAACAGAATAAAATCAGTTTTTAAAATTAGTGCTATGGTCATTGCGACTGCAACGCAGCATTCACGGTCAGTGCCACGGAGGGGCCTGCCAAATAGTCCTGATACCAGTCGCCCAAAACTTGGCGGTATTACAGGTACAAGCAGGACTTTTGTCTGATAGTAGCCACTGAGTGTAAGTGCTATTGGATCGACCAGAGTATTTGTAGAGAAACCTTAACATCCTGGTGGCAAACCTTGGCCCGCCAGGTGTTCCTGGACTTCAATTCTCAGAAGCCCATCAGGGCTTCTGGGAATTGAAGTCCAACAACAGCTGGAGTGCCAAGGTTGGCCATCACTGTGAGGGTGACCAGTTTTGGAAACCAAGCTGTATGAATGAAAAGTTTCCGACTGACAAGCTTCATGCTTGCCATCATAAAATAAGTTATTTTACATCTGGAGAGAGATGGCTTCTTTTTGTAGTGCGATGATAGCTGTTTTCTTTTCTATAAAGTAACTAAGGTAACTATTTAGTTACTTTTCAAAAATAAAGAGAAAGTAAAGAGGGTTTTTTTCCCCCTCTGTTAAATCGGAACTACCACGTTCACCTGTGGCCTTGACACTCAACTATGTTGGAAGTCTTGCAACTGTGACTGTAATTAATTACTTGAAGTAGTTAACTTCCCAGGCTTTGCACATATTCATTGTGTAAACACAATGTGGAAAGGTTCCACTGCTTGGTTTCAGAAAGCTAAAAGAGATGCTCTGTGGAGAATTCGCAAGGATTTTCTGGCACTAGGCCTCAGCATTTCCATAGCAACAAAAGCTGTCTGAGCCAAAAAGCCAACCTGAATGGAGAATACTTAATTATGAAGTGAGTGCTTTGTGGTTTTGTTTACAGGGAAGCAAAAGCTCTCCCCTTATGCACTATTCAAACTTTTTTAAACAAGAGAGAGAGACCTGTGGCACAAAGCAAAGCAGATATTATCCAGAAATTTGGCGACACTTCTCACTGAAATTTTGTTTCTTTGTTGTTGTTGTTGCACAATCAGATTTTTCTGTCTTTGAACATCAACCTTCCCACCCCAATTCCTTTTAGGTTTGGTAGACTCCCATATGGCACCACTGTCTGATGAAATACATCAGGGGTGCCCAAACTACGGCCCATGGGCCAAATCTGCCCCCTGATGCCAATTCACCTGGCCCATGCCGCCCTCATTGCCACTGGAAGCGGAAGCAAAATGTGCCCGTACCTCTGCTTCCGGGAGTGATGAGGGCAGCTTGGGCCAGGTGAACTGGCATCAGGGGCCAGATATGGCCCATGGGCCATAGTTTGGGCACCCCTGAAATACAGAATCCAACTTTTCCGGAAGACAGGAAGGTGAGTTTGCTTAAATTGTGCTCCTTATCTGTTTGCACTGTCAGTTTCATATTTCATTTTCAATGAAATCGACAGTGCAAACCACCTGGGTTTGCTAAATGCGCCAGCTGTAGTGATATACTATGGCAAAATAAATGAGAAGAGAACGATGAAGACTATGACCTCCACATCCTCAATGCTCATTCTACATTGTGGAGTGTATTCCTATAAATCATTCTGTGCATTTGATCTTGCAGATGTTAGATTATCCTAAATTAAATTATTCTAATTTTTTAAAAAATATATCTTCTTTCCGTCAGATTTAAAGCACATTTCCCCCTAGTTTCCTGCATGATGTCATTCGCTGGCAGGTAGAGGGTGGAGGGATGTGAGTTCGATGCTGACCATGGATCTCTCATCCTTCCATCTTTCCAAGGTCAGTAAAATGAGTACCCAGCATGTTTGGGGCAAAATGCTATGTAACTTGTGAACCGCCCAGAGAGTACACTAAGCACTATGCGGTGGTATATAAGCGAGATTGCTGTTGCTTCTGTGTTTGAAGACTCACCTCAACAGGGGATGAGTTTAGATTTGGATCTGGATTGGCTTAGAAAGAAAGCTAGACATTTCCAATTTTTGGAAGAACAAGCTCAGCTGTTTTGAAAAGGGGTTCCTCTCTCAGTTGAGACTTGGGCTACAAACAACACCCACAAGTATTTTCCTGAGGATCTGACAGTTTTATTCAGCAAATAAGAAGAGCAGCAGAAAAGAACACTCAAGGTCAAAGAGAGACTTGTTCTTAAGCAAAATAAATAAATAAATAAATAAATTGTAATTTTGGCAGTCTTCCTTAATGCAAAGAGGCATCACCTCCTCAGCCATCAGCCAATGTTTGCCAAGCATCTAATCCTACAATCTTTAAGTAAAGAATTGAGTCCTTTATTTACATGAACACATAGTCAACCCAGAGCCAGGGCAACGTGACATCCATTAACATTAGCTGGGGCCCATCTGTGTGACAACTCTATAAACGGACTGTCATTGAACAACTCGGCAAAAGGCCTGGAGTGGAAGCCAGTAATGGTCTCAGTAAGGTAAAGGTTGGGGTTACTTGAAAGCCAGTCGTATCTGACTCTAGGGTTCAGTGCTCATCTCTGTTTATAGCCAAAGAGCCAGCGCTGTCTGCATCTGCAGGCATTTCTGTAGACATGTGGCAAGAATGACTAGGCACCGGAATGCACGGAACGCTGTTTACCTTCCCACCGAAGTGGTACCTATTTAACTACTTGCAATTTCTTGCTTTTGAACTGCTAGGTTGGCAGGAGCTGGGACAGAGATGGGAGCTCACTCTGTCATGCAGTACCCAGGAATCGAACTGCAACCTTCCAGTCAGCGAGTTCAGCGTCTTAACCACTTGAGCCACAGCAGTCCGTTCAAAATATCTATGGGTTATTATTAAATAACTGTTGCTGATAGCAGCTGATGTTCTTGATAAGTTATGCAAGTTACAAATTATTATTAATAATAATATATTAGACTGCACAATAGGAGAAAAAGCCTCTGGCAGAAACCTTCTGTTGAATAGCTTTTGCCATACATTCAACTGCTACCTCCAGCTAGAGTAAGCCCATTGAATTGATCGCTGAATCACTCGTGTAAAGCCATTGATCCAATGGGTCTTCTCTTGGTGAAGTTGCAGGAAATTGCAAACAGATAAATAGGTACCACTTTGGTGGGAAGGTAAACAGCGTTCTGTGCTCTCCAGTGTCTAGTCATATACCTGCCACGTGTCCACTGGAACGTCTGCACTCAGGCAGCGCTGGTTCTTTGGCTTTAAAAAGGGATGAGCACTGAGTCCTAGAGTTGGATACATACAACTGGCTTTGGAGCAAGGACGACCTTTACCTTTACCTATAACTAACTAGGTAAAGGTAAAGGTTTCCCTTGCTCGAAAGCCAGTCGTATCCGACTCTAGGGGTCAGTGCTCATCTCTGTTTCTAAGCTGAAGAGCCAGCGCTGTCTGCTTTTGCAGACGTTTCCATGGTCATGTGGCAGGCATGACTAGACACCGGAGCGCGTGGAACGCTGTTACCTTCCCACCGAAGTGGTCCCTATTTATCTACTTGCAATTTCTTGCTTTCGAACTGCTAGGTTGGCAGGAGTTAAAACTAATTAAAGAACCTTAAAAATCAAAGAGTGTTTTCCACTAAAGAAGAGAGAAAAATTACACTATTCATCCCGTATATGTAAGGCTTGAGCCAAAACAGAACTGATCCAGAGTTTGGAAACGTTAAAAACGGTAGTTTCCCCACTACAAGTAACGTTTCCAACCTGCACTACTTTCCAACCTGTCATTCCTCACCTACGGTATTTAAATATCCCTTTCTTGTCAAGTCTGACGATTCGAGTCAGCCTATTCGCCACCCATTCCCAACTTCCCCCCCCCCTCACAATCTCAAAAATCCCCTTAACACTTCCCACAGCAAAGGTCGTCCGATTCGCTATTTATTTTCCTTTTTTTGGATGAATATTAATTTTTAACCCTCTGTGACGAATCTGTCGGTGGTGACAAGGACGACGCCGTCGGGCGCGCGGAGGGGAGTGGCGCGTTTCCGGCCCGCCGACCGGAAGTGTCCCGGCCGCCATTTTGTGGGGCGTAAAAAATGGCGGACCTGAGTCGGCCGCCGAGCTGAGGCGAGTCGGTCATTCGCGTTGAGAGGAACGAGGAGCGCGTCCGAAGGGGGTTCCCGGTGAGGGGGAACTGCCGCACAAGGAACCGGGGGGGGCGGCGGCCTGTCTTTGGGGTCGGCATGTACGTCGGGAGCCGCGGCGGCGCCTCAGCGGCGGAGGCCGGGCCGGCGCCACGGACTCTCCCGCCCTCAGCGGCGGCGGCGTCTCCCAGCGTCGTGGTCGGGAACGCGGGCGGCGATGGCGGCGGAGGAGGAGGAGGCGGCCGGGTGGAGCTGCTGGTCTTCGGCTACGCCTGCAAGCTCTTCCGCGACGACGAGAAGGCGCTTCAGCAAGAGCAAGGCCGGCACCTCATCCCTTGGATGGGAGACTCCTCCATCATGATCGATAGGTCGGTGCAAGCCGCGAACTCCCCCCTCTTGTCGCTGCTCTTGGGATTGTGTTTCTGTAGTGGTGGTGTTGTTGGTTTTTTTTTAAAAAAAATAAATAAATACAAATTAAATACTATTGTTATGATTGGGTGGGTGGGTGTTGTTGTTTTTTTTAAGCTACCTTCCACCAAACAGGCCACGGGAGAACGAGTGAAAGGGGAGCTTAAAAAGGAGGAAGGGGAAAAAGCGTTGCTGAGTTTTTTAATATAAAGAAACAAGAGCCCAGAAATGGGAAACAAAGGGAACTGGATGTATGATCCATGTTCAAGTCATCAAAGAATGCAGGAAGTAGGCAATACAAGTAATACCTCATATAACATTAGTATCGAATAACACTAAAATCGCATAACATTAAGCAATCTGGGGGGGGGGAGAATTGCATCGGATAACATTAAGATCCTATGGGATGCTTCAGATAACAACCGCTAAAGCCTGTGTGGTTACAATGTATCTCTATGGATCCCATAGGATTTTAACATGCATCGGATAACATTAAGATCCTATGGGATGCTTCAGATAACAACCGCTAAAGCCTGTGTGGTTACAATGTATCTCTATGGATCCCATAGGATTTTAACATGCATCGGATAACATTAAAATCCTATGGGATGCTTCAGATAACAACCGCTAAAGCCTGTGTGGTTACAATGTATCTCTATGGATCCCATAGGATTTTAACATGCATCGGATAACATTAAGATCCTATGGGATGCTTCAGATAACAACCGCTAAAGCCTGTGTGGTTACAATGTATCTCTATGGATCCCATAGGATTTTAACATGCATCGGATAACATTAAAATCCTATGGGATGCTTCAGATAACAACCGCTAAAGCCTGTGTGGTTACAATGTATCTCTATGGATCCCATAGGATTTTAACATGCATCGGATAACATTAAGATCCTATGGGATGCTTCAGATAACAACCGCTAAAGCCTGTGTGGTTACAATGTATCTCTATGGATCCCATAGGATTTTAACATGCATCGGATAACATTAAGATCCTATGGGATGCATCGGATAACAACCGCTAAAGCCTGTGTGGTTACAATGTATCTCTATGGATCCCATAGGATTTTAACATGCATCGGATAACACTAAAAATCGTATAACACCAAGACTTGTGGAACCAGGTTTTAGTGTTATCCGTACTGTACCTTTATTTGAATCACTGAAAAAACAATGTTGCAAGCTTTCAAGATCAAAAGGTTTCTTCATCAGGCAGGCGTAAGATTATTAATGAAAGTTCATGGCACGATCTTGATGTGCCAGACGCTCTCCTTAGAGATGTGCATGCTGGGACAAACAGCACGATCCAAATAAAGGTACTGTATCGCCTACTTCTTGCATTCTTGGCAGAAATTTAAAATTTGTTTACTGTATTTGTTTCTATCCTGCCCAGCTGGGATGTTTTCCCACTCTTTGGGCGGTGTCCAGTAGTTAAAACCAGAAATCTTCTGCGTCCAGGCCAGATGTGACACTGCCAAAATGAAGCCAACCTTTGGGTGAGTTGACTCTGCCATTCCTTTTCCTCAACTGAGCGTGAGAAAGATTAGCTGGCAACACAAGGCAGCCGTTAATAGGGTACGCCCAGTTGTGATTCAGAAATACCGCAGTCTTCGAGGAGGCTCTTTCTGTGTACCCCAAAACCAGAAATAAATATATGATAACAATTGATGGTATCCAAGGGTGGCACAATCCAATTATACACTTATTAATTGGCTACAGGGAGAGATCCCTATAAAAGAGGAAGCAAAGAAGATAGGGAGCATGTTCTTATAAGCCTCTTTAAACAGTACAGTTTTAAGATGTTTCCTGAAAACATCCAACAATGGGGCCTGGTGTAACATCACTGGTAGAACATATAATATACTATGGTATAATGGGAAGTAAACACAGTGTACTGTAATATAAAACATTAATAGGCTGCAGAGAAGATTAGAGGCTCCAGAAATGGAAAAGTAATATAACAATATAGTACTGTATAATAGAAAGCAAAGATAATGTAGTCATAACAATTAAATTTATAGACAACCCATAGTACTTAGCACACACTGTGTGGTTCACAATGTAACTAGCATTTTATGTATTGTAATATAAAATCTTATTTGGCTGTAGAGACGACTAGAGACTCCAGAAGTGGAAAACTGATATACGTAATATTTATTTTATTTTATTTATTTATTTAGGTTTATATTGCCGCCCACTCGCTGAGGCGACTCAGGGCGGCTTACAGTCAAAACAACAACAGTACAATAAAAATTATAAAATGCAACCACATAAAAGAACCATATTATTAAATTTCTATAGTGCCCATCTGGCATATATTCCCACTCTGGGTGTACAATAATTAAAACCAGAAATATATAGTATACTGTACTGGAAAGCGAAGATAATGTATTGTAAAAAAATGTTATTTGGCTGTCGAAAAGATTTGAAGTTCCAGAAATGGAAAAGTAATGTAATATAATCAACACTTCGTTATGGTCCATAACCAGCACAGTACAACAAGAGGTAAAATTTTAAAATTTAAATACTTAAAATGTACTATTTAAAAGACAAATCTATTCAAAGTTAAAAGAGAGAGAATAAAATCAATATTTAAATTTGGTGTTAAAGAAACTGCTACTGTGATATAGCATTAGTGGTTTGTGCCACTAAGATAATATAGTAGAAAGCAAATATAATATGTTATTTATTTGATTTTCCTTACATGGCTTAATCTATCAGAAACTGCCACTATTGACAGTTAGCAAACAGAAATAAAATTAAAATATACCAAACAAATTAACTCAAATGGGTTTTTTTTTAAACTCAGACAGAACAAGCTGCAGTAATATTAGTCGGTCGTAAGCACTAATGGGACAGAAGCAGAATTTTTGTGGCACCTTAAAGATTAATAGCTTTGTTTTCATGTGACTGTTTTGGTCATGGAGTCACCATGGATGATCCTCAGTGTTTCGTGTTCCAGATGTTGGTGGCTTGCAGTTCCATAAGCTCCAAACCAATATGCCCAGTGGCCAGTCCTATTGGATGTTTTCAGTCAGAACAGCAGGAGGGGGGATGGCTATCCCCTAGGAATAGAACATAAGAGGAAGCCTGTTGGTTCACATCTAGTAGTTATTTGGCCTAGTATGTTTCCTTGGTCAACCTGAAGCCCCAAAGGGGGAAGCCCATGAATATGCCATGAGTAGCAATGAAAGTCTTGGGTTTGCAACTTTTGCAGCCTTTATTGAAGTTACATTTATAACTATATTTTAACTGTTGTGTCCTGGATCTGCCTTTTCAGTAAATAAGGATAAGGGTTTTACAGAAGGAATTGGTGAAAAGTTATGTCATAGTTCCATTGTCTTTATGATTTTTATCTGGCTTCTATAAAGTGATTACCTTACTCCTGCCTTTGCTTGAATATGGAACCTTTGTTGCTATTATTGGGCTTTTGATAAACTACATACCCAAACTCAGCATATCTTTAAGAAGGCATAGATTTCTTTGGGTATGTCTTTTGCCGCTTACAATTAACTTCAGTTAACGAAGGTAGGCATTTTCTTTGCTACATGTTAACCTCATCCGCAGAAAAACATGTTTGTACGTCTACAGGGAGATGTTACAAAACCACCTATATACCGGTATTTAATTTAGGATTTTATTTCTTTATTTAAAATATGTTTACCCCACTTTTCTCTTTAATAAGGACCAAAAGTAGCTTATATCATTATATTATTAAAGCTAAAAAAAACACTGAAACCAGTTATTTTAATATTTGGAAAAAAGTAGAATTAAACATCATATTAAAAACAATATATTCTATATTTTCAGTAAACAGACCTGCAAAGCGGGTTACAAAGATTGTCCTTAGTAACAGTCAAACTAAATCTGCCACTAGAGGCATAGTTTTTAAAAAATGAGCTTTTACTTCAAAAGGTGGTTGGGCCGCAAATGGGTCTGTTAGTCTTTAAGGTGCTGCTGGATTCCTGCTTGTGTTTAACATAACACAACCAACTGCCCCTTTTGGAAATGGTTGTGATGGTGGGCATGGATGAACTTTAGAAAAAGAGGTCATAAAGAGCCTCAGCTATTTAATTTCTTTACATTTAGTGTCTGATAAAAGCATGTGAATACATCTGTTAACCTTTGCTATAGATTGTTCTAGGAGCCTCCATTAAGCCCACTTCCACCCGTTCTTCCATGGTCCTGGCTGGGGGTTACTGTATGATTGGTCCCCTCCCCCTTATAGGAGTGGGACACATGATCCAAGTGTTTTGATATTGGAATAGGTCCCTTTTCAAACCAAACTTCAGAACCACTTTCTTAATTGAAGGAACACGTATTTTCAATATATGCCTGAGCAAGTACAAAATGATTCAGCTGATTTTCAGCTGGCTTGTAGATTAAAAGTTAATTTGACTTGGTGTATCTGACATGCAGATGTTTTGACATGAGGGGATTTTTGTGTGATGTCTTTGGATTGTTTAATGCATTCTCTCTGTCCTAACTACCAGTGTAACCTGTCATAGCATACCAAAAGTTGATGACCTGTACAGCTGAATTTGAGGTTGCTACTGGTGTTTTCTGTTCTCCTTCCATAATAAATCTTTTCACACTCACTGTTGAGACTTACTCTCTTCTATTAGATTTCCATTTTCCAGTCCTAATGCTAGCTGCCTTGACATGGTTGACTGTTTTTAGCACACGCAGGCCTCGTATATGTCAACAAATATCCAGGCTGCTCCCAAAGTAATTTGGTTTTGCAGTATCAGAGGAAGGTTATTCATCTATTAATCTTGGGACTGGAATGTTGTAACAGTAGATGGCTTGATGGAGCCCCTTCTTACTGGCACAGATTAGAAGTATTTGGGTAATGACTTTTCTAAATATTTCTCAGTCAAAGCGTTTCTCTGTATTGCAAACAAACATTTTGGCTAGTTTTTGTACCTGGCTGAATTTCACTCCCTGTTATTAGATAGTCTGGGATGTGGTTTCTTACAACTTGATAATTGTCAGGTATTGATTTCCGGAGGAGTTCTAATATACTGTACAGTGAAATTACACTGGCATTTTTTTGAAATGACAACATCTTCATAGTACTCAATGCAAGAGAGTCTGAAAAGGTTTGGTTTGAAAAGGGGTATGTGGTATATTGTAGTTGTTTGCTCCTTCCGTTCCTGTTTCATCCAAACTATGTTGTGTGACATGATTCTAGGCACCGCATGGAAACCTTGATTTGAAAGTTAGAAGAAGAAAAATTCCCAAAGTGGTAATATCTCATTTGGACCCTAAAACATTTTTTTCTAGGACATTTTTATACATGGAGAAGTCATCTAAATATAGGAGAGTAAATATCTTGTTTCTGGTCATATGACCATTTTAATGTAAAGTATTTTTAGTTTCTAAAGTTTAGTTGCAGTGCTGAATTGAAGATTGGTTGGAGAACTTTGCTTCATGCTAACCAGCTTGAACATTAATTTAAGTGCAAATGTACTCTCTGTTTCACATGCAGCAGATGATTTGGGCTCCAGTTCATGAAAATGTATATGACTGAGACCTTTCAGTCAGTAAGGTGCCACAGTATGTACTGTGAGACCTGGACTACACATACTGTACAGGGCATTTTGTAGGCAACTCTTGGGTGAAAACAACAACAGTGTGAGCAAATTCTGCAAATGGCCACATTCTTTAAACAATCTGCATTTGTAAATTAAGGAGGTTTTTTTGGCTGCACATGCAAGCACAGTGCAAAATTGGTTTTAATTTTACAGGAAAATATTCAGGTGTAGAAATCTTCAAAATGGCATATTTTTACATTGAGCAAACTTGGAAGTGTTTTATTTTATGAGTAAAATTGAGATGGAGATGCTCATGGCAAGACCTTTGATGTAACTGCTCTTTGATTTACAATGTAGTCCTCTTAGTAATACCCTGCAAATTACATGGTTTGAACTCTCAAGTCACACAGTTAAATGTGTGTAGTATCCATCTTGTTTTCTGTTATCTTTCTTTTTGCTCTTCACAAAATAATAATAATATTAGGTTCTTCCTAGAGCGGCACTATCCAAAAAAACTAAACTGTGCTAGATTTGCACAACTCATATAGAAACTTATCCCCGGTTTTTTAAATTAAGGAGTTAATTTGGGGTGCATGCTCTCTTTTTGCCAAAGATAAGCAGATGAATACTTTACATATGAAATAAGTGATATAGTATGTGAGTAAAAGGGCTTGCATGTCTCAGCAATTACAACAGCAGTGCCTGGGGAAAAACCCTCCTTAAATTGCATCCATGTAACTGTTCCTATACATGTGTGTCTCTCTATCACATAATCCAGCACTTCTTTCCTCAGCCGCATGGCTAGGGGGGTCGAGCCTAGTCATGATTTTACCTCCAATGGACGCAAGTTACTTTGGTGAAGATTTCTCCTGAGAATTCAAGACTAGCAGAAAAGAAGCGAGGAAATTGCGACCGTTTGGTTCTTTCGGATAGGTATTTATGTATTTGGGTTTGTGTAAATGTAAGCTGTTTGCCTTTGCAGAAAAAAAAGTATTTTGACAAGGGTATTGAATGGTTCTTGAACCATGAACGGTAAGAACTGCAAATAAATTGGTTCTTTTTAACTATTAACATAATTTTTTCTATAACCATAGTAGTCAGGCTTTAGAGGGAGTTTATTTTTAAAAGGGGGTGAGAAGTGATTTAGTCAAGTTAAATTTTCCCTAATTTAACTTAATAAATAATTTCCCCCCATTTTAATGTGGTAAGTATTTTCATAGTGGGATAAGCGAAAGCCCAAAGTCCCTTGCATTGACCATGGTTTTCATGTTGCAGGTATGACGGCCGTGGTCACCTCCATGACCTTTCAGATTATGATGCCGCCTATTCCACATGGAACAGAGATTACCAGTTGTCAGAAGAGGAGGCTAGAATAGAAGCCCTCTGTGATGAAGAGAGGTATTTAGCCTTACGTACGGACTTGCTTGAGGAAGAGGCAAGGCAAGGTATTGCTCAAGGACAACTTCCTGAGTTAGAACACATTTAATTGCAAATTTAAATTAACTTTAAAAACAAAACAAACTGTTCCCACTTGTTATATACTCACTCTCTCTGATATTATTTTGACAGTACCCAGTGGATTCGAAAAACAGGCGTCTTTGCGTATGTGAGAGGACCCCAGGATAGTTTATAAATAGAGCCACACAGAAATTGCCCACGTTTTGAGGGCAGGCTGAGAATTGAGACACTTTTAACTATTCTTCTTTAACAGTATTGTATCCAATGAAAAGTTCTTGTCATTTTCTTTGTTGCTTGTAGAAATGGTGTTAACTTTTAAGCCACTTATCTCAGCAGGAGAAAGCCAGTCATCCCCAAGGCACATTCCTTCTGCCCCTTTGGGCTGGCAGAAGGCTCAGTGAACGCTGACAATCCATGGGGTGAATTGGTGTTAATGTGTCTGCTTAAATATTGGGTTTAAACCATCACGTATTTTATGATAAACAAATGAACCTTTAGCTGTGATGTGCTCAGGTCTTAACTGGGTGTTGCATTTTTATTCAAGAGGAAGAATATAAGAGACTGAGTGAAGCGTTGGCAGAAGATGGTACCTATAATGCAGTGGGGTTTACTTACAGCAGTGATTATTATGACCCTTCGGAACCCACTGAGGAAGAAGAACAGCCTTTGAAATCAAAAGGTAAGTTCTTTTGTGGATCAGTGGGAGGTTGATTCTCCAATAACTCTACTATCCAGCTCAGAATCTTAACACTGAATTTAGATTTGCCTTACCAAAAGAACTGTGGTGGTTCAAGTAGTTAAGACTCTGAACTCGCTGAGTGGAAGGTCGGAGTTCGATTACTGGGTCCTGCACTATGGAGTGAGCTCCCATCTCTGTTCCAGTTCCTGCCAACCTAGCAGTTTGAAAGCAAGAAATTTCAAGTAGATAGATAGGGACCATTTCGATGAGAAGGTAAACAGTGGTGTTGAGGCGTGTCCATTGAAACATCTGCAGACTCAGACAGCGCTGGCTCTTTGGCTATAAACAGAGATGAGCACTGAACCCTAGAGTCAGATATGACTGGCTTTTGAGCAGGGGCAATCAACTTACCAAAAGAATTCAAAAGCCCTTTGTTAGTCCCTACCTAGTTTTGGAAAACAATTAAAATGTTCCTCTTTAAAGAGGCTTTTAAAGACACATTACTAATGGCTGAGCAGTAGAACTTGACTAACCTAGCTGAAATACTGGGGCTCTAACAAAAGACTAATGTACTTCTTTCAGGGCACAAATAAATGCGTAAATATTAGAACTGTCAAGTTGGGCCACTCAAAAGAGAACATGCTTTATTAATCAGATAGCTGTTCATGTAAAGGTGATGAATTGTATTGATACATCATTTTGAGTAAATTTAATATCTCATTTTATTGTGATTGTATCATCCTACTTTTAACTTGCTTTTATCCTGTTTTAAGTACAGTAGTTATATAATCATCTTTAATCTAATATATTTTATTTTAACCTGATATGGTCAAATGACTATTGAATTAATAAAGAATGATGATGACTAACCTAGCCAATATGTGCTGGGTTTCCCCCTTTTGGGGGGGGGGGCAGGGGCTGCATCATTTTTGTTTTTGTTGTTATTTATAAATGTATTCAGTTTGTTTATTCTTCATGTTTAATGTTTTAGTGTTACCGTGTTGTAGGCTGCCCAGAGTGGGAGAATATCCCAGATGGACGGGATATAAATGCAATAAATAAATAAATAATCAGTGGCCATGAAATATAACTTTTAAAATAAGCATCATTCCTTGGGGTGTTGTGATTCTTTGTCTGCTTAGAATACTAATGTTAATTTCAGGCTGCCATTTGCCTTAAATTAAAAAGTCTGTTTTCTTACTGTTTTGTGGAAGTGTTGCTTCCAGCCAGTGCCAAGTTACTGCATGTATATCTAGTTTAAATGACATCTGGTTACCAAAAACATCTGTGTGAAGAGCAAACTCTTAATTACTGAAAGTACCTAGGTGTGTGTTATTGTTATTTCTGTTGTGCAGTTTGGGGGAAAAACAGGAATCATTGCACTTCTTTGCATCACTGGGTAGGAATAAGAGAATATTATGGTGGTTGACTGTGGATTTTGTTTTGTTTGAGTCCTGTCTGGTGGAGTATGAATGAGGTTGTGGTGGTTCAGTTGCTTTTTTTGCTTGAGCTGTTGAAGTTACGCAAATCCTTCCTGAAAGTAGGAAATCCAGGTTTCCAAAAGTGCCACTTACCTGGAGCTAGATTTTTCTGTTATAGTTAATGCATGAGATTTCCCCTCTGGGTGCTCTTCCAGACATTCAGAATGTTTTTGACACTTGGTATTGGTGAGATTTACTATTGTGTCAGATCTTACAAGCTGCTTCTAGAGTTTCCAGAACCTCTGCAAGGAAACGTGTTTAAGGCAGATCATTAAAGTGGGTCTCCTGTAGTGAAGTCAGTTGTCAAAGAGTCACTTCCAAAACATGCTTTGGTAGTAACAGGGGTGAGGAAACAGTTTTGCAGGAAATTGTTGGATTTTATTGGGTAGTTGTTATAGCTTTTCATCTTCTCTATGTCTCACCGTGCAGACTTAGGATAAAGAATAGATTTAAGTACAGTACTTTCAATTTCTTTTGACCTGTGATCTGATGTGGGTATGTGAGTGCTAATCAGTATCTTATGAATCAGTGATGACAAGCCTTTTATAGACTGAGTGCCCAAACTGCAACCCCAAACCAACTTATTTATCACTAAGTACCAACACAGCAACAGGGGAGGAAGGAAACACTGGGCAAAGGGGCAGGGCAAACTCAGTGCTGTGGGGAGGGAGGAAGCGCTCCCATTGGACTGTTGGGCAGAGGGGCGGGACAAACTCTGTGCTGGGCTGACTGCACAGGTGCCCACAGAGAGGGCTCTGAGTGCCTCCTCTGCCATGTGTGCCATAGGTTTGCCACCACTGTTATAGGTAATGAAAACAGTAAGAAATTGTTCTGTAAAATAGAAGTGACACTTGCTCCTGCAGATACTTATAAAGACTAAATATCAACATAGCAGAGTCTGAATTTTCTCCTTTTCTGTCTGTGTGTGTGTGTGTGTGTGTGTGTGTGTGTGTGTGTGTGTGTGTGTGTGTGTGTGTGTTTTCCATTAGGTAATTTTCAGTTGCAAATCTCATTTAAGAATTAACTTCTGTTATGATTAAGACTGTGGGAATTGGCAAGAACGACTTCAAGGAAACTCCTTTTTATATGTCCCTAAATAAATAAATGCTCGTTGTTGAACAAATTGACACTCTAGTATAAAAGTATCATCGATAGGAATGACTGTACTAAGTGGTTAACTTATGTATGTAGTGGTTTATCCCTGTCCTTTCATATAGCAATATTAGTTCTATACTTTATGATTTACAGTAGCTGTGACCAAGACAGAAAATGCAGAAGAAAACGAAGAACCTTTTGTGGCCCCTGTGGGACTAAATGTACCTTCTGATGTAGAACTGGTAAGTAATTTTTTAAGCATATGTCTTACATCGGTTGTGCTGTATATTAAAAATGATTTCGAGTTTCTCAAATTGCACGTAATGCAGATAAATCTTGACAATAAGTTTTAAAAAGGTAAAGAATCAGTTTGAAATACTTCCTAGGATCCCTGGTGACACAGTTTAAATTCCTGTCCTTCAACCCAAAGATTGTGAGTTCGATCCTGACCAGGGCTGAAGGGTTGACTCAGCCTTCCGAAGTCGGTAAAATGAGTACTTAGCATATTGGAGGCAAAATGCAAATTGACTTGTCAACCGCCCAGAGAGTACACTAAGCACTATGGGGCAGTATAGAAGTGTGATTGCTTTGCTTCCTATGGAACTTGTTTTCAGAATTCATGCAGTTCTATATATAGCAAGGGTTCCCAACCTAAGGGTCTTCAGGCCAGATCCGACCCCCAGTGCCATTTCATGTGGCCCCCACCCCTCCAAGCACATTCAAGAAACAAAAATGGCTGCCTCTTTGAAGCTGTTGGACAAAATGGTCATCCCCATCATCCAGGCAGAGGAAAATGGCCATCCAGCTCTCAAAGCTGACTGAGAGAGTGTGACCCGGTCCCCGGCTTGAAAAGGGTGGGAACCCCTGGTATATGGCACCATCCTATCTGGAATGGATTTATCAGAATACAATACACCCAGCCAAGCATGCAAGAACGTATTTATGTCCTTCATTGAGATATTAAATGTTTAACGTGATAATTTTGACTTCTTGTCAAGCACAAAAAAATGTACAAAAATAATAATCATGCCCTGCTGAGCTCAAAGCGGAGAGGTTCTTAGAGCGTCTCTGCATGATTCCTTGCTGTGGTCTTTCCCCCCCTCCTGGCTTGCTTCCCAAAATGGGTCAATCTGATGTAGCATTAAATTGAATGTGTGTTGATTATCCTCTCAGTCCCACTACTAATGAGGCTACATTGGATCCTTGCATGTGACTTTGCTCTGGACTTATTAGGCCTATAACGATGTGGGTGATTAATCCACATAAAAACACCCTTGCTGTTAAGATCTGTGTTCATATGCGAATACTGATCAGTGTGTTAAAGGGAAAACTCTGCATTAACTTGCAGTTCTATTGATGTGTTAGTCCCTGGTGTAGGACTGCTCTAGAGTTTTGGCTACCTGCTTGTTCAGCTGCGAAGAAACTGCCAATAATTCTATCCAATAATTAGGAATTACGAGCTTAGCCAAGAATTAAAAATGAAGGGAGCTGTGGTTCAACAAGTGGATGACTGCAGTTAGTTAGCACTTTTATGGAGATGTCTATTATTTATTCATTCATATTTATATTGCCGCCCACTCACCATGGCAACTCAGGGCAGCTTACAGACAATACAATCAATATAATAATACTGTATAATAATACAATCAATCAATCAATGTTGGTGTGTGCTCAGGGGAAGGGACCTCAGCCTCCCATGTCGTCTTCTTCACCCCCTGGCCATTGGTGTGGGCTCACCAATTGCCAGGGGGTGAAGAAGAAGACATGCCTGCCACATGACCACGGGGGCATCTGTGGAGGCAGACGGCGCTGGCTCTTCGGCTTTGAGGCAGGGATGAGCACTGAATCGTAGAGTCGGATGCGACTGGCTTTCAAGCAAGGGAAACCTAGTCATCCTTGGGGACGGCACCCAGAGCTGCATAGACTGTGATGAAGGGGTGATGCGGTGTGTTGTTTTGAGGGAGAGATGCTCTGACAACACCAATGGCTAGGGGGTGAAGAAGACATGGGAGGCTAAGGCTCCCCCCCCCCGAGCCCACACCATCAGCCAGGGGGTGAAGAAGACATGGGAGGCTAAAGCTCCCCGCCCCCAACACCACACCAATGGTCAGGGGGTGAAGAAATGGGAGGCTGAGGTCCCTCCCCCTGAGCCCACACCAACATTGATTGATTGATTGTATTATACATTATTATATTGATTGTATTGTCTGTAAGCTGTCCTGAGTCGCCACGGTGAGTGGGCAGCAATATAAACATGAATGAATAAATAAATAATAGACATCTCCATGAAAGTGGTAACTAACTGCAGTCATCCACTTGTTGAACCACAGCTCCCTTCATTTTTAATTCTTGGCTAAGCTCGTGGAGGGTTTTTTGTTTGTAATCTCTTCCCACTACTATGTGAGTTTCAGCTCTGCTAACGTACAGTGGATGAAAAGGTTATTTAATATTTCAGTAGTTGAGATAATCACAGCCATTCGCTGTAATTCAGGGGTTCCCAACCTTTTCAAGCCAGAGGCCGGGCCATGCTCTCTCAGTCAGATTTGAGTCCCGGATGGCCATTTTTCCCTGCCTGCACGATGGGGGTGGTCATTTTGTCCCAACAGCTTCAAGAGGACAGCCATTTTGTTTCTGGGATGCCCTTGGAGGGGTGGGGGCCACATAAAATGGTGCCGTGGCCCTGATCCAGCCCATGGGCCTTAGGTTGGGAACTCTTGCTATATTGTCTCTCTGCCAGTACCAACCTTATTAACTTCGACATGATTCCACTGATTGTTTCTTTGAACATTTTCTCTCCCATCCCTGATTTGAGGACAGCTGCATGATTGTGAAGTACTGTAACGCTGAGTGGTGACAGAACGAGATGTATAAAATCTGTGGCAAATTCTGCAAAAAGAATCTGTGCAGTAGGCCCAGTTTTGCTGTTTTGTTTCCGTGGCAATGTGTGCCGTCTTTGAAATTACGGATTTTAAAAGAAGAATGAGAAGAGAATGCGTTTTGTGTAATTAAGGAAAGCAGGAGCTGGTGAAGTGGAAAATTAAACATAAATGATGAGTAGTACAGTTCTGCCAGACTCACAAATGATAAGCTGCTCAGGGTTTTGAGAAGGCCAAATTGTCACAGTGAGCAGCATCAGATCAAAGTCCAGGTGTGTTGATTTGCATGGAAGAAGACCTGGAATATCTGTTTATTATTTATTTATTTATTAGTTCAAAAAGTCCATTTTTTTACCAATTTTGGGGTCTCTGACCCCCCTGCCGGGTCCAGAGAGGTGGGGAGACCCGATCCAAGCTGTTTCTGGGCTTCCCCAACGTCCTCAGCCAGTGCAGCAAGCCAGAATGTCGGGATTCGAACCCTGACGTTTTGGCTTGCTGCACTGGCTGAGGACGTCGGGGAAGCCCAGAAACAGCTTGGATCGTGTCCCCTGCCTGCTCCAGAGAGATCAGAGGACCCGATCTACAGCTGCAGGGTGGCTGAGGAAGCTGACGGGGACTCCCTGTCGGCTTCCCTAGCCACCCGCCCTTGCCTCCGCAGCTGTGGAGTGGCTGGGGAAGCCGACGGGGGAGCCCCCCGTCAGCTTTCCAGCCTCCCCACCCCTGCCTCCGTAGCTGCAGGGTGGCTGGGAAGCTGAACGGAGCCAGCCACCCTGCTGCTAAGAACGACTGTATCGGATAACGCTAAAAAGAACGTTAGCCGATACAAATTTTCCCCCCAAATTTGTCGTCGTTATGCGGTTTTAGCGTTATCCAATGCAATCGTTATCCGGGGTATTACTGTATGTCGAAAAATTTGTGTTGAAAACACATTGCATTGCCAGAAGAGGACACTAGTTGTCACCTTAATTTTTTGTACATATAATTTTTCCTATTAAAAATTGGTACATCAAAAAAAAATTAAAGTGAGGATTTCTATTTGTACGTCAAATTTTTTGTATGTCGAACCATTTGTATGTTGGGGTTCCACTGTACTTTTGAGATTTTTAAAATCCTAGATCGGGTTTCCAACCTTTTCAAGCTGGGATAGTGGGTCTTGCTCTCTTGGTTAGCTTGGAGGGCTAGATAGCCATTTTGCCCTGCCTGCACGATGGGGGGTGGGGTGGCCATTTTGTCCCAACAGCTTCGATTGAGTAGCCATTTTGTTCCTTGAATGGCCTTGGAGGGGTGGGGAGGGGCACATGAAATGGTGCCATGGGCCAGATCTGGCCTGTGGGCCTTAGGTTGGGAACGCCAGTCCTAGATCCAAGGTTGGTAAAATGAGTACCCAGCATGTTTGGGGGCAAAGTGTGATTTGAATTTTGAACCGGCCAGAGAATGCACTAAGTGCTACCAGGCGGTGTATAAGTGTGATTGCTATTGTCTTGTATAGTAGCAATTTTAAAAATACAAGCACATACTAACTGCTTCAGCAGTGAAACTCCTACAGCGAGAACATGACAGCAGTCCTATTTTCATTCCTAAGTGCATGTTCCAGATTAGGGAAAAGATGCAATTGTTGTAGTAGAACTATGTGGAAAATGAACTGCAACATATCTATCTATATAAATAATTTTTTTGTCACAGCCACCAACGGCCAAAATGCATGCGATCATAGAACGGACTGCAAATTTTGTCTGCAAGCAAGGTGCCCAGTTTGAGATTATGCTGAAAGCGAAGCAAGCCCGGAACTCCCAGTTCGATTTCCTGCGCTTTGACCACTACCTCAACCCCTACTACAAATTTATCCAGAAAGCCATGAAGGAGGGCCGATATGCTACTCATTCAGAAAAAAAGAAAGAGGAAGAAAAAAGTAAGTGAGCTTCTTGGTTTGAAATGCAAATGGATCGGTGGTAGCTCTGGGCTTTTGCGTTTCTGTCAAAATCGTTCTGACATCTGGCAGTTAAGGGAGCTCTCCTCGGATTCCTGTTGCTTGCCTACAAGTCGCTACCAAGGGCTATGGAACTTGCTTGTTAGATGATTATTCTAATTCTAAATGTGTTAGAAGGCTAGGTTCCCCTGGCATGGCCTGACTTTCAACAACGTTTAGTGAATCTATTTTATTTTAAAGAAATAAAGTTAAATTTGCAGTTCTGGCATCTTTGATGTGTCTTCCCTAAAGGTACAAGAGCACTGGGTGAGCATTCTTCTCCTTTCTGGCAGGACCTTGATTTACATATGAGTGTGTGTGTTATCAGAATGCTTTGCTGCATAGCTTCATAAAAGATTAAGAATAAGAACACTGCAGATTCATTTGGACATTTGTAGGACATAGAAGATGGATGAAACAAGTACAGCAAAACCCCGATTTACGTATGCGTCTGTTGTTGTTCAGTCGCACAATCGATTCTGACCCTCTGTGACCCCATGGACCACTGTCCACCAGGCACTCCTATCCTCCACCATCCCCCTCAACTCGTCCAGCTCTGCGCCCACTGTCTCCACAATACCATCTAGCCATCTCATCCTGGGCCGGCCCCTTCCTCTTTTGCCTTCGACCTTTCCAAGCATCAAGGCTTTCTCAAGTGAATCCTCTCTTCTCATCT
Organism: Furcifer pardalis; assembly: GCA_030440675.1. Taxonomy (NCBI): domain Eukaryota; kingdom Metazoa; phylum Chordata; class Lepidosauria; order Squamata; family Chamaeleonidae; genus Furcifer; species Furcifer pardalis. The sequence continues at coordinate 5,152,476 of CP126898.1, forward strand.
GATGTCCAAAGTACTTTTAGCTTCATCTTTATTATTTGACCTTATAAGGAGCAGTCAGGGTTGATTTCTTCTAAGATTGACCTATTTGTTCTCCTCGCTGTCCAGGGGACTCTCAAACCCCTTCTCCAACACCACATCTCAAAGGCGTCTATTCTTCTGCGCTCAGCTTTCCTAATGGTCCAGCTCTCACAACCATACATTGCCACAGGGAATACCACTGCTTTGACTATGCGAATTTTTGTTTGAAATGTGATGTCTCTACTTTTCACTGTGCTCCTCGGGTTTCTCATTGCTTGCCTCCCAAGAATCAGTCGCCTTTTTATTTCATGGCTGCAATCACCATCTGCAGTGAGCTTTGATCCTAAGAAAGTAAAATCTGTCACTGCTTCTACTTCTTCCCCATCTATTTTCAGGGACTGATAGGGCCTGTTGCCATTATCTTGGTTTTCTTGATATTGAGTCTCAAGCCAGCTTTTTCACTTTCTTCTTTCAACCTAAACAGGAACTTCTTTAGGTCCTCCTCACTTTCTGCCATTAGGGTGGTATCATCTGCATATCGTAAATTGTTGATGTTTCTTCCAGCAATTTTGATCCCAAACTGTGATTCCTCCATCCCTGCATTGCGCATTATGTGTTCTGTGTATAAGTTGAATAAGCAAGGTGACAAAAGGCAGCCTTGTCTTACTCCTTTTCCTATTCCAAACCACTCCGTTACGTATGTGTCTACTTACGTAAAAATTGAGGTGGGTTTTTTTTTGCGTAAATATTCAGTTTCCACAGCAATGCATTAAATCAGGGGTTCCCAACCTTTTTTACACTGTGGGCCTGACCATGGCCCCCCAGACATCTGAGCGGGCCTGGCCACACACCCCGGAAGCGGAAGCAGGCAGGTTTACGACAACTGTAAATGCACCACTTTTGTATTTAAGACAGGCCCGGGCTTGTTTATGCATGCTCGGGCATGTTTTACAGCTGACGTAAATACATCTGCTTCCACTTCCAGGCGTGGGAAGGGTAGCCGTGGGCCAGTCACATGAAAGGCGCCGTCGGCCGGGTCTGGCCCACGGGCAGGAGTTTGGGTACCCCTGCATTAAATGAACTATGCTTGGGAATAGGTGTTTTCCATATTCTCCTTTTATCTCATGAAGAGCTGATAACTACTAGGACAAGTAATGACTGCTTAAATTTTTCAGGGGTCAGCATATTTTAGTTCTTACAGAAACTGAACTTCTATCTAATCTCTTTTTCCATAACAAACGGGCATCTCATGGTATGCGATTTGGATTTAGCAGCTTGTTAATTTTTAAGAGACTTAATTTTTCTTGGTCCCAGATTTAAGAGAAGCAGTTGTATGGTACTATATGTGTATTTTTCATTCAGGCACCATGGGAGTGAGAGCAGCAGTAGAAAAAAATGTTCTGTGTTTGTTTATGTACATGCTGAGTATGCTTAGATGTAGGATAATTTTCACTGGCCAAATTTTTGTTCAGTTTTTATACGAGCATAAAGCAGTTAGTATAAATTTCATTGGCAAATTGCTGCATGTTAAGTTAGCACAGGATTTTACTGTTGTTTAACAGCAAATTCTGTGCTAATTTCAAAACTTAGAGCAATTTGCTGGTGAGATTTGTGGCAGTTGAATTACACGAGCGGTTCATACGGTAGTTTGGCTTGTATATTCTAAAATCTCAAGAGACAACACTACAGCATAACACCTGGTTTTTAGTGTAAAGTTGTATAAAATCCTTTTATTCCTGCTTTCTATCCAAAGCTTGAAATTGCCAATTTCAGATTGATATATCAGTGAATATATTTGTTTTTAATTTACTATTTCTCTATTATCACCATTGATGTGTTTTTTTAAAAAAATTATCACCCTGGAAGGGTAGACTATGATCATACATTTGTTACACAGATAACAGAGACACTGATGACGATGAGGAAGATGATGACGATGATAGCAACTATTTGCATCCAAGCCTTTTTGCTTCTAAAAAGCGTGATAGACTTGAAGAACTTATGAAGGTATGTAGCAAGACAAATCTAGATGTTACGATATATATACAGTATAGATGTCTATATATTGTACGCCGTGTCATCTGCTGTGTGAACTACAGCAGGGGTTCCCACCCCTTTCAAGCCGGGAGTCGGATCATACTTTCTCAGTCAGTTTTGAGGGCTGGATGACCATTTTGCCCTGCCTCCACTATAGGGGTGGCCATTTTCTCCCAATAGCTTCAAAGGGGTGGCCATTTTATTTCTCAAATGCCCTTGGAGGGGTGGGGGCCACATGAAATGGTGCCGTGGACCGGATCTGGCCCATGGGTCATAGGTTGGAAACCCCTGAACTAGAACATCTGATTTTTTTATGAACTAGAGACCAGTTTGGTCTGCAGTGATCTTGGAATATTTTCTTTCTCATTCATTTGGATTGGCAGGCTATCAGTAACAAAACCAAAATGAGTTTTTGTGCAGCTTAAAGAGCTACTGTATGCAGAAACTTGCCCTAAATTTAAAAACTCAGTAGTGTATGTTTAAAATTCTTACTATTTTTTTAGTGTTCTCTGGTTGCCATTAGAAACTGTTTAGCTATTATAATGGCATCTGAACAGAAGTTAAGCATTAAAATTTGATGGCTCACATTGTCACAAAACAGAGCTCAAGGTCAGCTGTGGAAGCAGCTTAATTAGGAAGGCTCTGATAAGAAAACATTACCTGGAGTTGTTAAGTGCCAACTCATTGTAATTTCATCTTTGATTTAGCTTCATTAGAGGGCAAATATAATAAAATACTTTGTTACGACCGAGCTATTGCTGTGGTACATGTGGTTGATCTGCAACCAGTTACGAAGGATCAGCTATGAGGTTAAATATAAATTTACAGCAGGTTTTAGGTAATCATTGTTGGTGCTTCTGTATCTTGAAAATGAGGGGCTGCAGTGGCTTAGTGGTTAAGATGCTGAGCTTGACGACCGGAAGGTCGGCAGGTCAGCAGTTCGAGACCTGAGTGCTGCATGACAGAGTGAGCTTCCGTCTCTGTCCCAGCTCCTGCCAACCTGTCAGTTCGAAAGCAAGAAATTGCTAGTAGATAAATAGGTACCACAGACAGCGCTAGCTAAGTCAGTCCATTGGCTGATCAGTACTTTGGGAACTTGACTTAGGCTTCTGGGAATTGGAGTTCAAGAACCAAAGTTGAGAAATGCCGTGTGAGAGAATGAAAAGCTCACGAGCCTCTTTTTTCCTCTCCTTTAGCCTTTAAAGGTGATGGATCCTGATCATCCACTGGCCGTGCTGGTTCGCAAGGCTCAAGCTGAGAACCTGGCTGCCTCCCAACCAACTGAGGGAGCAGCTGCCCCATCATCCCAAACAGAATATCCCTCAGATTGTAAGTGCATTATGCTAAGAGGATTAAGTATGTGAGACAGGATTTGTTCATGAACAGGCACTAGAAGAGGCAATAGTGCTAATCATTAAATAGTGTTTTAGTTGATGGAACTATCTTGGGTTGGATGTATGGTTGCTCAACATTTCAAGTGGCTAGTCAGGCGCTCTTCATGCATCTGTATGGTTTGGAGAAGAAAACTGAGTTCTTCTGATTTTATTGTTGCTTGCTCTTAAGAGCTGTGTTATATAAAAAAGTCCCATTTTAAGAAGAAGAGTGGGTGCCTGCTAGTTATAAGAGCAAACCCTAATCTTTGCTTTGGTGATACTTGAGACTTGCTCGGGGAATAGGTGAATGGGTTCCTTTCCAAGAAGATTTAGAGCAGTGGTTCCCAACATGGGGCCCAGAGTTGGACTTCAGTTCCAGAAGCCTCAGTCAGTCCATTGGCTGATCATAGCTTTGGAGAACTGACTTAGGCTTCTGGGAGTTGACGTCCAAAAACCAAAGGTTGGGAAACACTGGTTTAGAATGATCCAGTGGTTTGATTTCTAGTGATGCGCATTTGTAGGAAGAAGTGACCGAACCCATCCCCAGCAGTTGGGTCAGTTTATTTATTTGTTTTTCCAATTTGTATAGCCGCCCAACTAGAAATGACTCTGGGCGGCTCACAACATTAAAATCAACATAACAGTCTAAAATGTTAAAAACTCATAAAAAAACCCAATAAGAATACAGTAAAACCTCATATAACACTAAAACCTGGTTCCACAAGTCTTCGTGTTATATGATTTTTCGTGTTATCTGATCCTCTATGGGATCCATAGAGATACATTGTAACCACACAGGCTTTCGCGGTTGTTATCTGAAGCATCCCATAGGATCTTAATGTTATCTGATGCAATTCTTCCCCCCAGATTCCTTGATGTTATGCGATTTTCGTGTTATTCGATACTAATGTTATATGAGGTATTACTGTACAAGAATTAAAAAAGCAGTCAGTTGAGGGGAAAAGGTTGACTTGGTAACATTTGATGCATTGATGAAGGAGGAAGGCATGAGCATGCATTGCAAACTTCAAGACATGTTTAATGTGATTTTTGCCAATTCTTCCTTCTCTGTTTAATGTGTCCCAGACATCTGATACCAGAGGCGCAGTGTGCATACATGTTTTTGCTTTCCCAGGATTCAGTTCACTGGCAGTCCACAGCCATTGTGTTTTCTCAACTAGCTACCATAAAAATAGACATCTCTTATCAAGCTATGGAAATTCCATTTTTTACTGTATTCCCTCACTCTGACCTCTTTTTCTCCATCAGTCAGATCTGTGGAATGTTCCTGCTGCAGTTGTGTCCCAAAGATTTCCCCCATAGTTTCACATTACTGTGATAGTGGTGTTACTGCTCTAGTCTTCAGGATCTCAAAGCTACCACTGTATATTGGCCAATCCTTCCCTGTTCTCAAAGGTGTAGAATAGCAGTGGCCATTCAACTTTTTCTCATTTGCCTACCAGGGATTAAACATCTAGGTTTACTGACATAGGTTGTAGCAGGTCTGAATAGTGATATTGTTGCATCTAACCCACTGTTTATATTTGTCAGCTAAAAAGTTCTTTTTTTCTGCACTTCTAGTCCTACCTCATTTATTAATATTTTTTACCTTGAATGGTCAAGCTGTAATTTTCTGTACATTGTGTGCTTCCTTAAGTATCAAAAGTACTCTATAGCTTTTTCAGCTTCTCAGCCTATATTCATTTACCTTCATTGGTCACCTTCACAAACTAATAAATTCTTAATATCATGCAATAAATCCATTTGAGTACTTGAGTCCTTTTGATTTATTGCCAGTGCAGAGGTCACCATGCTGTGGATCTATCACGGTGGCTTAATTTATCAGTACCTAGGCAGTATGATATTGCTTGTAGGCTGTACTTTCCTTGCTTTCAGGGAAAGATCAGAACAAAACCTGGCATCTTAATAGTTGCTTACTTTTCCCACTTTGTTATGCATAGAAGAGATGCTAATAGAGGTATGCTACAGTCCACAAGCGGTGGCTCAAATGATTAAGACACTGAACTTGATGACTGGAAGGTCAGCAGGTCAGCATTTTGAGACCCGAGTGCTGCATGATGGAGAGAGCTCCCGTCTCTATTCCAACTCCTGCCAACCTACCAGTTCAAAAGCAAGAAATTGCTACTACTGTATATAAATAGGTAAGGAAGGTAATGTTTTCAGACTCAGACAGCGCTGGCTCTTTGGCTATAAACAGAGATGAGCACTGGATTCTAGAGTTGGATGCGACTGGCTTTCGAGCAAGGGCGACCTTTACAGTCCACATAGTATCTACTAGTTGCTAATAATGTTTTCAAGATGATTTGGAACTAGGTGCAAGTTTTATGCACTCCAAGAAAGACCTTAATCAAGGATGTGTTTGTGAACACAGATGAATAATAGCTCCGTTCCAGATTTACATCTATTTCACTGGTTCCCAGCGTGGGGCACAGGCCCCACATGGGGACTTCAATAACCAGAAGCCTAAGTCAGTACATTGGCTGGTCAGTGCTTTGGGAAATGGGCTTAGGCTTCTGGGAATTGAAGTCCAAAAAACCAAAGGTTGGGAAACACTGAATTCCCAATGGCGCAATGTGAGTACATTGTTTAAAACACCTGGTTATTCCATTTCAGAAATTCATGATGTCCTCTTTTGAAAATGTGCAGCCGGTCTTTAACAAGAGCATAAAATTCACATTTGTTCTAAACAGTAGGGGCACAAGTTCCAATGGCATAAAAATTGCAGTAAAGCATTTCCCCCTGGCTCTGCTCATAAAGGGAAGAGAGCTTGCTTGGATGGTTTCTTTTTAACCTACAGTCAAACCTCGCATAAAGAGCACCTTGCTTAAAGAGTAACTCGCTTAAAGAGCAGAATTTTCTCTGAATGTTCGCTTTGCTTAACAAATAAAACCAACCAAAAACTCGCTTAACAAATAAATCAGGACTTACAATCTCCCCCACAATTGGTCATTTACGATGGTGTTTTGCTTAAAGAGCAAACTTGTTTAAAGAGCAATCCTGTGGAACACATTATGCTCTTTAAGCGAGGTATAACTGTACACAGATATCCTTTTGTGTAAACATTCCTTCAGATGTCAGCAATTGAGGCCCTGGGACTTCTTTGACCACAAAAGCAAAAAAACAACAACAACCCTTTATTGCTCAGGCTTGCAGATGTTTTAACACTTCAGCCCTGCGATTGTATAGTTAGCTCACTAAAGTAGGGGTGGCCAAACTAAGGTCTGTGGGCCAGATATGGCCCCCAGCCCCAATTTATCCTGCCTGCCCCACTCCTGGAAGTGGAAGTAAAACACGCCCGTATGGGTGCTTTTTAATTCTGCTTCCGGGAGTGATGAGGGCAGCACAGGCCAGATGAATTGGCATCGGGGGCAGATCCGACCCACTGGCTGTAGTTTGGACATCCCTGGCTTAAGCAGAGAAAATGGCAGGTTAAAATCAACCTTACCCTGTTGCAAAACAGATTGTAGGGCGTGTTTTACTTTTGCTTCCGGTGGAAGGAACCATGTGGCTGGCTCACTGAATCACGTGACTAGCCAGCGGCTCAAAAGGCACCCCTGCACTAAACTCATTGGGATGGTTTCACAGTGATCGTTTCACAATGATTTGAAGAGTGCAGGATGAACATATTTGATGCTGATTCTAATTATGTGATCCATACAGAAATTGTTTTGCAGCTGTTTTGTCAGACTGTAATTTCATCGTGTTAGGGAACAAGAACTGGAAACTTCTTAGTAAAGGGATGGAGGCCTGTGCGTGGTCTTTTTTTTCTTCAGGAGCTCTAGTGGCACAGTCGTTAAACTGCTGTCTTGCAACCAAAAGGTTGTGAATTCAATCCTGGCCAGGGCTCAAGGTTGACTCAGCCTCCCATCCTTCCAAAATTGGTAAAATGAGTACCTAGCATGTTGAGGCAAAATGCTAATTAATTGTGAACTGCCCCGAGAGTGCACTAAGTGGTATAGAAATATGATTACAGTAATACCTCGGATAACGCAAAGACTTGGTTCCACAAGTCTTGGTGTTATCCGATTTTTAGTGTTATCCGATGCATGTTAAAATCCTATGGGATGGATCGGATAATGTTAAAGCTCCATAAAGATACATTGTAACCGCACAGGCTTTAGCGGTTGTTATCCGATCCATCCCATAGGACCTTAACATTATTCGATCCAATTCTCCTCCCCAGATTACTTAACGTTATGCAATTTTAGCGTTATCCGAGGTAAACGTTATCTGAGGTATTACTGTAATTTACTTTTGTTTACCTGAAGGAGGGAAAATAAATTGGTAATTGATGACTGCAACTTCCCCACTCTTAGCTGCCGTTACTGAACTCTAGATAAAGTACTCTTAAGGTATGATTCTGCAGCAGACAGTGATTCAGTTTTGCTAAATTGATAGAGCTGACTACACCTAAGGGTGTGGTGGTGAACTTTGGCATGCCAGGTGTTCTGGAACTTCAATTCCCAGAGGCCCTGATCAGCAGGAGTGCTGACGTGGGCTTCTGGGAATTGCAGTCCTCCTTGGCCCCAGGCCAGTATGGATGAAGCTGCTGCCCTGCATCAAGAGGGATTCAAGTGGGTTTTAATCCACTTGTGGACCATCACCCTTCCCTGTGGCCTTCGGCACCCAAGGCCGCTAGTCCTCAGGGTGGTCATGTTACTTAACCACCGCCTGACGATCAGTGTTGAGTCGCTGGCAGTAGGGTCTACTCCAGTACCATGGCAGGATAACCTGGCCAGACTCCAAAGATGCCTTTGGGGAACTGTTTTGTAGGACTTATTAGTATGTGACAGGTTCCAAAATGTGCACAAATTTTAAAACACTCTTGGGAACTGCTTGTCCTGTGATCAGTATTTTGTATAAGATTTTCACATATTGTACCTCCTATCCCGAAGCAATGTGTTCAAACCTGTGCCCACTTTCTAGCTTTTATTAAATACGATAATATCTCTTAAGTTGAGTGGCTTAACTGTGAAGAAGGAAAGTGAAGTATTTTATGGATTAAATCACACTCAGGCTTTTTTATATATATTTGTGGAATTTTCCTTCTAGGTAGAAGTCACAGCATAGCATTTCAGGAGATAATGTTTTCAGACAAGCTTGCAGAAAGTACTGCGAGGCAATATAACCTTAGAAAATTGACAAATCAGTTTGGAAAGTGCTTGCGGCTGATAATTCAAGACAAATGGAAATGTCAGGTTTGAGCAAGAGTTAACTTGCAAGTCTGCTGTTTGAAGCTCTTAATGAAATGCCAAACTTTTTCTTGAGCTTCATTAAGAACAGTTACCAAAACCATTTACAGTAGTTCTATTACTGAGATCACTGGCCAGTATGTCTTAACCTCAGTAATGGCCATTTTTAAATTTACAGCAGTACCTCTACTTGCACCTGCAAAGAAAAATGCCTCTTTGTAGTGTACCATAGGGTGTAATTGTGCTTAGATTAATATACAGTTGTACCTCTCTTAAAGAGCATATTGCGTTCCACAGGACTGCTCTTTAAGCGAGTTTGCTCTTTAAGTGAAACACCATTGTAAATGACCAGTGGGGGGGGGGGGGATTGTGAATCCCGATTATTTGTTAAGCAAGTTTTTGGTTGGTTTTATTTGTTAAGCGAAGCGAACATTCAGAGAAAATTCTGCTCTTTAAGCGAATTGCTCTTTAAGTGAGACACTCTTTATGCGAGGTTTGACTGTATCTTTAAGTACTGCATATAGGAAACAACTTTCTTTCCCAGATGGACTAGCCTTTTGTTGTAAATAATAGGTGGAGATTGCATGAGGATGTTTCTTTTCTTTTTTTATGCTTCGATCAATCCATTCTCAGTCTCATTAGTGGTTTGGCCCAATATCCCAGACGGTCAGTTCTTAATTAGAAGGTGTGCTAACCTACCAGCACGGTCGCCACACAGCACGCTACGCAGAGAATCTATTTGAGGAGAGTCCAGATATCAAAGTCAAAAGGCAAGCTGAGGTCTGTTTACACATAGTCCAAGCAAACATCCAATCCAAAGGGTGTCCAGGGGTGATGTCAGGATTGGCAGAGAAGTCAGAGCCACGGCAGGCAGGTCAGGGTCTAGGCAGGCAGTTTGGAGTCAAGCAGGATGTCAGTCTTCGCATGAGAATTGTGCCGACGCTCGCAGGCTGCAACATGTTTGCTTATAAGCCTCCCAGCTATTCAGTATCAGCTGGGAGCCTTCTTTGGTACTTCACTCTAGCCTGCCTGCATCTCAGATGTAGCTCCTTTCTGGACCTCTCCTGACTGATGGCTGATCACTGTCAGAGTCAGACCCCTGATAAGACAGGTCAGCTTCCAAGGGAAACAGACTTGGGCCACACACAGGCTGAGATCCCAGGCTCAGGACATCCTCGTACTTGGGTGCAGGCAGAACTGGGTTGGGCATCAAGGGTGCCCCCTGATCCTGGTCATCTTCAGAGTCAGAGAAGGACTGGATCACAAATCCATTTTTGCATCCAAAATAACACTGGTTGTTCTGGCTTTTTGATTTGTTTACCAAATGTCAGTTCATCCTTGAAAAAGCAATGGATATATATATTGCTATAAATGCTGTCTATTTACAGCTTAGTCATGAATATTTTTGAAGTAATCCTGTAATACATCTATAATCAAAGAATTCTTATTGCTGTGTGTACTCTTGCCATTTACGTGTCACCTGTCAAAAAATTGGAGGGATTAAATGTAGATGAGTTCGCTTTAAAGTTGTTCAAGGTGTTGTTTCGACCCTGAAATGCCAGGGAAATATATTGTGGTTATCCAAATGAGAATGTTGGTCTACTTGTACTGTTTCATACAGGAAGGCTATCTCTTGCATAGTCAATTTATTTGTGCTGCTTTAATCTTTCTAATGTCTGGAGACGAAGTCGTTTCTTTTTGTTGGTTCAACAGGCGATTTCAACATCCATAATCTGTAAATCATAGACCAGGGGGTTCACATTTTAAAATTGAAGCATCAAATGATGTTGCATTTCCCGGGAGATTGCCATTTAAGGCAATCTTTTCTTCTATCAAGCTATGGATACATATTTCATTTTCTTTTTTTTTCTCTTTGTCTTTCTATTTTGGTGCCCTTTCTTGGCATTTATTTTTCCATTGAGGGATGAGTTGATTTAAGACGATCCAAAGGGTTCTTGCAAGTACTGTATAGTTATTGGAATGAATATTACAACTCCTGTGACACTCTTTCTTTCTGTTGAGGCTGAAATTATAAAAGGTAGCATAGTCATTTATGGCACTTTAAATATGAAAGTGAGTTAAAGGCCAAATGAGTGAAGGTTAGAGTGTTAACCACAGAATAATTATGTAGTTTTTCCATTACTTTTTGCAAACATAGCTTTCTTTGTTATGCTAATTTTCAGTAAGATTGAGAAAACCCATGAAAGTATAGATAAATGGAAGCAGCTGTTTGGAAAGACTTCTTGGGGGAGGTAGCAGTAGCAGTTACATTTATATACTGTACTGCCCTATAGCTCTTAAAGCACTCATAAGGTAAATTACCATTTTGTTCCAAACAAGCTAGGTATTCATTTTACCAGTCTTAGAAGGATGGAAGAATGGGTCAACCTTGGATCCATTGGGATTGAGTTCAGATTGTAAGCAGAGTTTCTACTCAGTTTAGCAACTGCGCCCTGAGGGCTTATGGATAGCCCTGGGTATTAGTTCTTCTAGACCAGTCTGTGACTATGAAGTGAGATGTCCTTTTGTATGCTTGTTCATTTTGTTGGGTACATCTCCCGTCTTGAATGTATCTGTGGCCATTGAAACCCTATCCGGTAATAATGCTTGCCATAACTGTATCTACAGCAACCATGATAAATTGAAACTTAATTTTAAATGATATGCAAGTAAGAAAACTCCAAGATTATGTAGTAAAATTTGTTTTCTCCGTTTCTGCTTTCAAGTGGTAAACACTAGAAGCAAACGTGAGAAAGTGTTTTGGGGCACAATTTGGAACTATCTAACACAGTAGCAACTCAGTGATAAACATAGCAGTACTTATTCATTTTTAATTAAAATGTTTATCTATTATCCTTTGCCCCTTTGTGATCAAGCAGCCCATATGATTCCTTGAAAAAGCAAGGTTTTAAAGAATGTATAGCATTAGCACTACTTCTTTTTTAATTGAGCCATCCCTCAGAGATTTCATACCAGAAACAACAGATAACAGTCTTATCTAGATCTTCTGGGAGTATGTTGAACATGAACTATGTTAAAATCACAGGCAATTACTTTGTGGGAAAAGAAGGCATATCCACTATGTCCAATGAATATTGCTAAGAACTATTTCAGCAGATAAGACTGTAAGCTGAAGTTGATTGAAAATTAAGTTCTTGGTGAGAACTCCACCATCCCCATTCCTGGCTATGATAGTGTAAAGCTCCCTCTTCTTCCCACGTTCCAGTGTATCAAAACACATTTTCCCCATTCATCCCTCCTCTTCCAGGGTTTTAACCAATTAAAGCACAGCATACAGTGTCCATCATGTTAGTTCAGTTCTCACAGTCCTCAGCTTGTTATGGCTACATTTAAAGTAAACTACCAAGCACCTGCTTTGAAGGTCAAATTCCTTAGCTCTGCTCCCAGAATTAAGAGCTTAAAACTACTTGATTATAATTGCAAAGCCGCCGCCCCCTAATTCCTTACAGATAGATGTACTGGTGCATGAATTTGAGCGCAAAATTGTCATTTGGCAAATGTGTTGACTGATGAAATCCAAACGCCTGCACAGTGCCTGCCTTTTTGCCAACCTAAACTGTTTATGAACATTTTGTAATTAAATAATTGTATTTTTATTTTTTTTTGTATTTGTATGTAAAATAATCCAATGTATGCGGTTTTTACAAATTAGCCATGAGCAGAATTGGGCCAACTAGATTGTAGAATTTTTCTAGCCCGTCTACAAAAATGCCTTTCTATCTGTGCTTCCCCACTCTGGAGGATTCATAACGGTGTATTGAGGTGATTTGTAGAAAGAGAGAACAGCACAACATCTTGAGACTTCAAGAGCCTTGTTTCATAAGTTGTTTTTATTTTTCCTGCACATATTTGAGACTTCAAAGCAGTGAGCAAAACAATTCCTGTTGAAACAGTGTGTTCAGTAGCAGGAGGGGAAAATATGTAAGCATCAAAACTACTGAGTGAAGAAAATGTGTGAAAAAGAGGCATTATGACAATAGCAATTGCACTTACATACCGTCCTATATAGCGCTTAGTGCACGCTTTGGGCAATTCACAAGTTAATTTGCATTTTACACCCAACATTCTGGGTACACATTTTACTGACCTTGGAAGGATCTATGATTTTTTAAAATCTCGAAAGTATTTGATATAGCAGGAGTATTATGAGAAGCTGTTTCAGCTGATGTATTATGTTACATGCCATCAGGTTAGAATTAACTTAGCAACCCTAATAGGGCTTACAATTAAATATTTAAGGTGTGGATTCTACAGTTCCACATCCCCACCATGTTTCCATGGCCAAATGGGGATTCAAACCCTTTGCAGCTGAGTCCTAGTTGATCACTCTGTCCATCACACCGCACTGGGTGTCTATTCAGTTGATAGAGGGCCACACGTTTCAGCTTGCTTTAATAGCATGGCTTGATTTTCTTACCTTATGCTCCCTGGAAGGAAAGTATTTACCTTTTCTACCTACTGACAAGAGAAGGAGGTTTATAGCTAGATTTTATGGGTTGTACAGTCTCTGTAACTGATGGTACTCCATCTTTGACGCAACACGCGGGTTGTTGCCATTCTCAAAAAGGATATAGGAAAGGATGAAGCCTCTAGTTGTACAGAAATGTATTCAGCACAACGTGTTTCTGATATCTTAGGGACCCTTGTTTCCTTTTGTTCCCACTTTAAAAGAGCTGGATGCTAAAAGCATAAATAGCTCCTGAGAGAGCCCATTTCTATTTCTTTGTGTTTGGAATGCACTTCCACTTTATTTCACTATATTCAATGGTTCTCCTTGTTTCCTCTTATTTCACCATTTCAGAGAACCAGCTGTGTATGCAGCATTCCTTTTTGACAATTTCTAGTCAGATTTCCTGTTTGTCACTGCTGATGGTATTAGTACAGGGGTTCTCAACCTTTTAAATCTGTGGGCCAGACCACTTTCCCTCAGACAGCTGGGTGGGCCAGACTAGTGGTTCTCCCTGCCATAAACGCCGTGGCTTTCATAAATGTGTCTTTTCCAGTGGCTGCGGCAGTATGGGCCACATGAAATGGTGTTGTGGGCCATACTGCCCATAAGTTGAGAACGCATTAGTAAACCTCTGGAGCATTTTGTATTGCATTCTGTATTTCTCTGTATATCTCTTGTGGCACAAGCACAATGCAGGGCTTGCCCTTCTGATCACATTTTTCGAAATCTCGTGTACGTTTTCTTTTCTGATCTTGGTAACCAGATTTGATGATTGTGCCGGTGATCTTGACAGGGTGCCACCAGGATTTCAGTCGGCAGCCATGGTAGTGATGTTGGCAATCTTACAGTGTACTGTTCGGTTTCAGTTGGGAGATATAGATAACATGGGGCGGTCATGCAATTTCGCAAAAGAAGTTGCCTTTTGGTGAAAGGGTTGGTGAATTAAAGAAAAAGGTGAAGTGGCTTTTGGAGTGACATCTACTATCCTAAGGAGCTGTGGTGGCTCAGTGGTTAAGAAGTTCATCTTATTAGCTAGAAGGCCAGCAAGAGAGCAAGCAGTTCAAGACCCGGGTACTGCATGACACTTTGAGCACCCGTAGCTGTCCCAGCTCCTTCCAACCTAGCAGATCAGAAGCAAGAAATAAGTTGATAAATAGGGACCACTTCAGTGGGAAAAGATCTTGGGGACACGAAGCAAGCCTTATTGGGCGTCCCCTGAACAGAGTTTCTCGAGCAAAAATCCTTTCAACCCAGAATAATTTCTGACACGAAATTGTTATTATCTACTATACTTAACAAATGTCTTGATAAAGCAATGTAGACAATATTCTCCGCTCCATATATTAATCAAAGGCTTTTGCTTTGGATCAGTTATATCGCCCTCCTCCTGAGTCATCAGTTTCTTGTTTCGTTCTTGAAATGATTTTCTTGTTGTTCCTTTGATTTGCCTATCTTACATCTGTAATTAGTCTGTCACCAACATCTACAGACTCATTAAGTTTTTGCTTTGATTTCCCGTGATTTGAAGAGTCTTGCTCTCCTGCAGTTTGAAAAATCATGGATTAAAGCAACCCAGTGTTCCACAAACAGCAAAAACAATTCTGTTTCTAGCAGCAGAGTCAGCTGGTGTTTCACAAATGAAGAATTCATGCATGTATATTTAATGGAATTGCACATTAGCAGCTGTGAACTTGTGGGATACTTTCTGGTCTCTGGAGATTCCAAACTTCCATAATTTTTTGTTGTTGTGCCTGTGGAGCACATGAATTATGCAGACTCTTCATAACGTATGACAGAAAGGTGATTCTTTCATAAACAGATGAGCTGTTTTAAATTGGCAGCCCTGTAATTCATGTAAGAGGGATGACAAAGTGACAGAATGCTTGCAAACATGTACCAGTTATTACCATATTTGCTGGCGTATAAGACCGACTTTCCTGCCCTTAAAATACACTGGAAAATGGAGTGTGTCTTGTATGTATTGAGCTATTTTGGTAATACCAGGGTGTGTCCTATACTCCATTGTGTCATATACACTGAGAAATAAGGTACAGTAATACCTCATATAACATTAGTATCGAATAACACGAAAATCGCATAACATCAAGGAATCTGGGGGGAAGAATTGCATCAGATAACATTAAGATCCTATGGGATGCTTCAGATAACAACCGCGAAAGCCTGTGTGGTTACAATGTATCTCTATGGATCCCATAGAGGATCAGATAACACGAAAAATCATATAACACGAAGACTTGTGGAACCAAGTTTTAGCGTTATATGAGGTTTTACTGTATATACATTTTGGTCTTTGACATCAGGTGCATCCTGGTTTCTAAGATAACATGCAGAGCATTACCTGTGTATCCTTATAGCAATAGTAATTACATTTACCCTACTTGCTGGCATCTAAGACCCACTTTCCCCCCTTAAAATACACTGGAAAAATGGAGTGGTCTTGTACTGTATATAGTGACCTATCATGGGCAATTTTAGGAACTGCAGTGGCTCAAGTGGCTACGACGCTGACTGGACAGCAGCAGGTCAGCAGTTAATACCTGAATATTGCCTGACGGAGTGAGCTCCTGTCTCTCTCCCAGCTCCTCCCAACCTAGCAGTTTGAAAGCAAGAAATTGCAAGTAGATAAATAGGGGCCACTTCGGTGGGAAGGTAAACAGCACTCCGTGCGCTCCAGTGTCTAGTCATGCCTGCCACATGACCACAGAAACGTTTGCAAATGCAGACAGTGCTGGCTCTTCGGCTATGAAACAGAGATGAGCATTGTAGCTTAGTCAGATATGACTGGCTTTCGAGCAAGGGTGACATTTACCTAGTGGGCTATTTTAGTAATAACGAGGTGTGTCTGATATGCCAGCAAATATGGTATAAACCTCTCAATAGAGCTTAGTTCACTCTGGGCAGTTCACAAGGAAATTAGCATTTTGTCCCTAACATGCTGGGTACTCATTTTACTGACCTTGGAAGGATGGAAGGCAACCTTGAGGCCAATGGGATTGAAGTCAGATTATGAGCAGAGTTTTGGCTACAGTACAGTTTAACCACTGTGCCACAAGGCCTCTTGTAGGAGTTGAATGTGCAGATTTTTGTCAGTGGATATCAGGGTGTCCTCTGATAACACTTAACAGCACAAGAATCAGATAAATGTTGACCTTTTTTACTTGAAGAAAATCTCATTAGTACTGGACAAACATTCTTAAGCTTGTGGGCACCATCAGTCCTACAGAGAATGCCTCAAGCAGCAATAACGACTATGTTCTAGGAAGCCTATTTGGGGGTCATTCCAGGGGAAGTTCAAAATGCCTGCCTGTCATTCTCACATGAAGTGGAAATGCTTCTTAGCTTTTCCACTAGAATGGTCAGTAGTATGGATATTTTGGATGTTTTGTTGCAATGACTTACAGCAGTGATGGTAAACCTTGACACTCCAGATGTTCTTGAACTTAAATTCCCAGAAGTCCTCTGATGAGCAGGAGTGCTGACTTGGACTTCTGGGAATTGAAGTCCAAGAACACCTGGAGTGCCAAGGTTTGCCAGCACCGACTTAGAACAGGATTTCTAGTCTAATATTGAAATGGGTTCTAGTGAGAACTACCATGATTTTATGCGTCACTTCTGCTTCTTCCTGGACCTTTGCCTTCTTAGATTCATTACTTTCCCATCTTCCCCAGAAACGTACTACTCAATTAAGCTTGCCAGGATAGGCTTCCCAGCCTCAAAAATAGAGACCTGGCAACTGATACACACTTAGCAACCTAAGCATTTTTGGAATGAAACGTGGTTTGGATAGCGCAAGTGTAGGGTTTTAGTGGCAGAGAGAACCATTACTTGAGCAAAGACGAACATGTCCCCGTCCTGTTCAGCTTGAAGCAATTTACTCCTTTTCTTTTAGCTGCAGCCAAAAAGAAAGAGATTTCACTTCCCCAATTTTAATCAGACAAATATGGGTTTTAATTTAGTTAAAAGGGGGTGCTTCAAATTAATTAATTTGTGAAAGAAGAAAAAATCCTCAGGATTCTTTTTACTTCTTGCTTTTCCTGCCCACCCAAATGTCGTTTCCATTTAGTTTTGGATCTTCCCCCCTCGTTTTGCCCCTTTTAATTTGTATTTAAATACTGTATATATTTTAGCTTCTGGTGTTTTTTTGTTTGTTTTGTGTACTGGGCTGGTCTTGGACCGTAATAAAGATTGATTGATCGACCAAATAGTGTTGATGGGACCCTATTTTCCTTTGTCTGTGCAAGAAAAAAAGCATATGATAACCCATTAGGAAGCTCAAAGTTGATGTGACCCTTGTGAGGACAACAGTGTTCCATAAGGGGTGACCGTGGGGAATCTTTGTTGTGCCAGGTTTCTATTTCTTTTTCAAACAGCTCCCAACGCATAACCATTTTCTCTTTTATATATCTATAGCAACGATGGCAGCCATGTATTATAGTTACTACATGTTGCCAGACGGAACGTACTGCCTGGCCCCGCCACCCCCGGGGATTGATATGGCCACTTACTACAGCGCACTGCCAGCGGGAGTGACCGTCTCTAGCACAACGGGGGTTGCCACCATCACAGCGCCTCCGCCTCCAGGCACGACGCCTCCACCATCTTCTGAGACGGCTGAAGAGGCCGGTAGAGTCGTGCCTGCCACAACAACGTCAACAAGGTACCCCATTGGATGCTTCTCTGTTCTGTGTTCAACAGCAGCAGCTGTCAAGGCCATGCTCCAGTAAAACATGCTGCTGAATCTCTCTGAAGGCCATTTATTTCATTTATTTTTTATTTATTTATAAAACAGGGGTTCCTAAACTTTTCGTGCTGTGTTCCAGGCCACGCCCCCGGACAGCTGAGTCACATGGTTCCTGCTGCCGTAAAATACATCTGTGGCAGTTGCAAACACATTTGCAACAGCCGTGGGTGCATTTACGGCAGCGTTTACAGCAGGTGGGGGGCATGTTCACACATGTGTGGGGACGTTTCATGGCTCTCCTAAACAGTTCCGGTAACTTTGAGGGCGGTGGTGGGCCACATGAAATGGTGCTGTGGGCCGGGGCCGGCCTGCTGGCCGTAGGCATAAAACAAAACCCAGAATCCACAGGTAGACAGTACTTTCATTAGGTTCAAGTTCTGAGTCTGGATTTTTTTCTAGTGTGTAGTTTCTAACAAACTCTCCTGTGGGTGTCAGAAAACATCACTAGTAAGATAAATGAATTTCTCTTCCAGTTTACTGCTTAGTATTCAGTCGGTAATAACCTCCCACTGTTCTTTCAGCACAATTCCGTCTGTGGTTGCCATCATCCCCCCACCTCCAGACATCCAGCCAGTAATTGACAAGCTAGCTGAATATGTTGCGAGAAATGGGATTAAATTTGAGACTAGTGTCCGTGCCAAGAATGATCCAAGGTATGTATGAGTATTTCCCCCACCCTCATAATGTCATTTAATGATGCGGTGAAAGCAAACAGCTCCCCCCCTTTTACTTGCAGTCTGTATTTCAAAGAAAACAGTTCAAGTAATGTGTTGTAATTCCTTCTCTTAAAATTCAAGAGACTACTTGAAGTTAATGATAAAGCATTATTGCCTCAGAGTGTTGACGCTTGTGCTTCTGAAGAGATATATCTTCTGGGCATTTAGGCATAATTTATTGTATTTTGGAATATCAGATAGTCTCTCTGCACTTGAGATGCTGGAATACAAAATGATGGCCAGTTCTAGCTATATCAGTGTGTATGTTTTCCCACATATTACATTTATTTTGTTCCTTTCTCAACAGGTTTGAGTTCCTTCAGCCTTGGCATCAGTACAATCCTTACTATGAATTTAAGAAACAGTTCTTCCTTCAAAAAGAAGCCAGTGACAGCTCAAAGGTAGGTTCATTTAAATGAAAAACCATATGGTGCATCCTGGGGGGGGGGGGGGGTGTTTCTGAAGTGTGTTATATTTGTACAAAATTGGGAAGGCAGCAAAATCTGCTCTTTAAGCGAGTTAGTCTCTAAGCAAGGCACTCTTTATGTGAGGTTTTACTGTACTTTAAAATTATGTATAGTATCCTATCTTGGCTTGACAAATAATAAATAAAACAGAATACAGCAGGTGACAAAATGTAGACATTATTAACACAGCAGTAAAGGGTACACTTTACATGGCTTGCTGGTTAAGACACTGAGCTTGACGACTGGAAGGTTGGCAGATCAGCAGTTTGAGAGCCGAGTGCTATGTGACGGAGTGAGTGCCCATCACCTGCCTCAGCTCTTGTCAACCTAGCAGTTCAGAAGCAAAAAATTGCAAGTAGATAAACAGGTACTGCTAGGGTGGGAAAGGTAAGTTTTCCATGTGCTCCAGCATCTAGTCATGTCTGCCACATGACTATGGAAATGTCTGCACATGCAGACAGCACTGGCTCTTTGGTTATAAATGCAGATGAGCACAGCCCCCTAGAGTCAGACATGACTGGAGTTTGGGCAAGGGAGACGTTTACCTATTTTGCCTCAGTCTCTTTGTCAAAGAACCTCGGTCCCAATATGGTAGAAGCAAAAAACAAGTCCACCATCCATGTATAAAACACCTTAAATATTGGAAAACCAGTGCTGGCTTTGTTTAGCTGCCCTGTGTTAGGTAATAGCATTAGTTGTTTTAAATTTAATGTATACACTTAAAATAGGCACTGGCGATCAGCCAACAAGGGACTGTGGTGCCTTAGTGGTTAAGACGCTGAACTTGCTAACTGGAAGATGAACAGTTCGAGACCCAATTACTGCATGATGGAGTGAGCTTCCATCTCTGTCCCAGCTTCTGCCAGCCTAGCAGTTCAAAAGCTAGACATTGCAAGTAGATAAAGAGGTACCACTTCAGTGGGGAAGGTAAACAATGCCTGGTCATGCCTGCCACATGTCCACGGAAATGTCAGCAGATGTAGTGCTGGCTCTTGGCTATAAACAGAGATGAGCACTGAACCCTAGAGTCGGATATGACTGGCTTTCAAGCTAGGGTGACCTATCAGACAACAAGATCTAATCTAAACCTCAGTGGTTTCACATCTACCCATGTATCCCAATGACATCCTCTATTGCACAGTTTTACATCTTCTGCTGTGCACTCTGTTGGTTATAGGTCTTCTTTCTTCCATCAACTGAGACTTTGCCCTCTTCCTCCTCCTGGTTTCTTTAGCTTATGCCAGGAAGCTAGTCATTGAGATGCATAATGTGGAGAGAAAACGAATGCCCGAAGCTATGGCTCTTTACTCAGGAAAGAGTTGATAGGCAAAGCCAAGACAGTTGACCCTTCTGCCCCTTTCCCTGCTCAAAATATGCCCTCTGTTAACTATTAGCAACAGAGCAGGAGAATGCATTTTCTGCCCTGTCAGTCATCCCCTTGAGAGTTCAAACAGTTTCAAGAGGTGCAGAATTAAGTCTTCTGTTTTCTTTTTTTCATTTTATTTAAGTGCCTCCAGTTTGAAACTGGCAGTATAAGCCTAGTTTTTATAATTGGAACTTGTTAATCTATGTTTTAAAAAGATTAAAAGAATTGGCTATTGAAAAGTAGTCAAAACAACCTTTTAAAGAAAGACAAATGAAACGTGCTTATTTTTTTTTTTAAAAAAGTATGTCTTCACTTTGTAGATCAATTCTTAAGAATGATAAATTCTTGAGAGCCTGTCTCAATGGTGCTAGATGGCGATAAACCAATTCCTTGCCATTTTATTTCGCCACCAATCTCATTGAAGTGACAGCAAAAGCACTAATGCCTCTTCTAACAGTACTTTTAATAAAGAACTCCTCAAAACATTTAAGGTTCTAAAAAGCTCCCCAAAACCATTGACAGCTTCAACGATGTCTTAGTAAAGAGGCAGGATTCATATTTTGTTAATAAGTACATGCTCCACTTAGCAGTATGTATTTCTCACAACTAGAATAGCTTGATCCATATATCTCCTTAATATATCTTGTGACTTGCCAGTTGAAAGACTTTCAAGGCCCCACCTGTATTCTGTGCCACAATATCAGAGCAAAGAGAAAAATCGGGCATCCAGGAGGAGGCTATCAGCAAAAGACCTTCCAATTCCTTATGCTGATGTTCAATAAATCCTGTCATTTCTCTTGAATCCAGTTATCATTTGTGTATGTTTCTTACACTAAGTTTCTTCATTCTTCATTCTTCCTGTTTTCTGCCTTTCTCCCCTTCTCCCAAATAACACACCTCTTCCCACTTTCTGCTACTTCCTGTGTCGAAAATCCTTTTGAAATTACCTCTTCCTTCAACCTCGTTGTCTCCTTTGCTTCGGGGAAAGCTCTTAATAGTTAGAGCAGTACAACAGTGGAACCAATTAGCTTGAGAAGAAGTGAGTGCTCCCAACATTCAGGAGAGAATTGGACACCCCCCCCTCCCATCTGTCAGTTGTGCTTTGATTCGGATTCCTGCATTGAGCCAGGGATTTGGACTCAATGACCTAAAAGGTTCCTTCCAACTCTTCGATGATTCCTCCTGCTTTTCTCTCTATCTCAAGACCCTTCTTTTATTTATTTTATTTTTTAGATTTCTATACCGCCCTACTTGGTGCGACCAACTCAGGGCGGTGTACAAACAAAATCACATACAATCAATCAATAAGGTACAACAATAAGGCAAACAATGCTATGATAGGACACCACACAGTAAAACAGCAACAATGTGGCAACGCAATCAAGCAACAATATAACCGTACAAATGAGAAATATAAAGTAGAAATGCAATCCCAAGGTACAATATAACATACAGTATAAAAATATAACAATATGATGACAAAAAATTCAATCTAGCAGTAGAAAACAATATATCAAATGTCATAATTACAACATGCGCCCGCTGCCTTCTGGACTTTTATCGACCTCCGAGCCGAGGTGGAAAGGGCCCGGAGGGAAGGCGGGGGCATCGCCTCACCGGCCTCAGCTGCGCTGGCTTCATCGTCTCTGGCCACGATGGAAAGGGCCAGGAGGGAGGGCGGGAAATCCTCACTTCACCTCTTGCAACTCTCCCTTGCCCCAGTCCCTGAAGTTCCCAGCTCTTGACTTATCATTCAGATGTGGCTAATAATAACTTGGCCACCTCATACCCGGGGTGATGGCTGATTCGCATGAAGGGAAAAAGGAAGATTTTAGGAAATGTGTTTTTCTGTGCTGACAGAGCCTTAAAACGTGATGAAACAGATCTACTGCCATTTCTATCTGTATCTGAGATTGATATGCCTGAAAATGTGCATCACCAGTATATTCTGCGTGTAGAGTAGAAATCAAAATGCTATTTATTACTTTCAAAAAAAATCTCTACTGTCTAAGACTAGGCGTTGAAGATAAGATCTTCTATTTAGACCTTTTTTTCCTGAAAGGTCACCATCATTTGAGTGGCAGCTGTCTCCCAACCTGGTGCTGACCTTTTAATTCTCCCAGGTCATACTTATATTATTTTGCCACCTTTGCAGATGGGGCCATAGTGGCTTAGCGGTTAAGATGCTGAGGTTGACGGCCGGAAGGTTGGCAGATCAGCAGTTTGAGACCGGAGTGCTACACGACGGAGTGGGCAGGAGCTGGGAAAGGCGCCAGGAGCTCACTCCGTCATGCAGTATTCGGGTCTCGAACTGTTAACCTGCCAACTTTCAAGTCATCAAGTTTAGCGTCTTAACCACTAAGCTGTCATATCGATAGGTTTTTTTTTAAAAAAAAAAATCTGTGTTCCCTTTCTTGCTAGAAATCAACGTCTTTGTGGTCTAATATTAAAGTCTCTAATACTTCTTATATGTCAGCAGCAAGAATAATGAGGTCGGTGAAATAATTAAACACTACAGGATGCCTGAGTTCCGAGGTCTGATTCTTATGTAGCAGCTTAGTATATGAGATATAATCAATGATTGTAGTGACATTTGTCGAGTTATTTGCTTGAGAATGTGATAGCAACTGTAAAAGAAGCACCAGCAATAGTAACAGTCATTTTGCTTTATTATAATATGTGCATTAAGCTGAGCAGTAAGAAGATCCGTGTTTGAAAGCCAGATGAGATACTGCCAGTAGAAAGTAAATTAGCCTTTCCCAATTTAGCACTGTGCCAGGTGACTCAATGCCAGCAGTTAACTAACCTGACAACCCTAACGACTAACGGCCTTGGGTGGAAAAGTCCACAGGGAAGGGTGAGGGTCCCCAAGTGGATTAAATCCCACTTGAATCCATCTTGATGGAGGGCAGCAGCTTCATCCGTCCTGGGGCTGAGGAGGAGGACTTTGCGTGCCAAAAGCGCTCTGGACCAGAAAGGGACTTACAGAACTGGATAAGTGGTATAGATGTCACGCTACGATGCTGAAGGCAAATGGAAGACTACTGCATTATATTCTCAGGACAATCTGTTGGAATTGGATATGGCACTCAAAGAAGAAGAAGAAGAAGCAGTTTTGGTCACTTCAACCAAACAACCCTGGCTTGGACACTCCAGTTCTGTTTAAAGCACTTTGCTATGTCCTTGTAGTGTCCTTCCGGCTCCATTCTGAACTACATCAGTTGTCTACATCATTCATAGGTCACGTGTTACATTTTCATGTGTGCCTCTTAGTTCACTAAACAAATTACGGCACAAGTCCTCTTTGAACAAATTAAGCCAATTAACTTAAGTGCCCTCTTCTCTTTTGCGGGTAGCATCTTATTACTGACATTTTATTATTATCTTATGTCTTTTGTTTTTCAATAGCGGGAGTTACTAATGCTTAAAAGTGCATGTAGCGACACTCTGATATTTTATTGGTATCATTAGCTGCAGCAGAGAAACCAAACTAAATTTCAAAGATTGTTCCTTTTAAAAAATTTCAATTTTTAAAAAACATGGCCTCGCTTTACACTTAGCTGTCTCTTGTACTCAAATTGCTTCCTACATCCTTGTTACAGAGCTGTTAGTGCAGTGCTTTTTAACAACTCTCTTGAATGCCATAATGGGCATGAAAACACAGTGACAAATACGGCTGACTTGTTATAGCCTCCACCTTACTGAACTGCTTTGTTCAAACACCTACAGCTTCATTAATAACCAGTAGATAAAACAAGCTTCAGGACAGTAAATAAAGCTAGGTAATGGAGTAGACTGTACAGCCAGCGACTCAACATCAAGTGTTAGGTGGCGGTTAACTAACCTCACTCCCTAAAGGGGCCAACGACTACAGGCAGATGAGCCCCTTTTGGTGGGGTGATGGTCCCCCCTCAGTGGAGGAAATGCCAGTGGAAACCATCCTATTGGGCCCAAAGGCAAAATGAGAAGAGGAGGAACTCTGATTCCCAACAGTCATGGAGGCAGAAGAAGCCATGCCAGATGGTTTGTCTGTTAAGGTGCACCTTGATAATCTCCTCAAGGCTGTGGCAGTCCATTACAGTCCCGGTATCGAATCCTGCATGTCTCATGCGTACCGCAGGAGATGGCTGCGAGATCATAGTGTGTGGGTCACTTCATGGCAAGCTGGGATCCACCTTAAGCAAATTCACACCAATGGCATTTTTCCTGCTTCATGAAAAATGTATTCTCGGATACAAGTTGCAGTTGATGACAAGTTCAGTATAATGACTGCATCTGGTGTGACTCTTGTAGAATCACTGTGGTTCTCAGCCCTAGCATCTCACGGGTCTTTGGAGGACAGAATTCTTTATGATAATAATTGTGTGCTATCAAGTCAATTCTGACTTTTAGTGACCCTTTCCAGGGTTTTCTAGGTAGAGGCTGCACAGAAGTGGTTTACCATTCCCTTCTTCTAGGGGGAACTCCTGGGACTGTGCAGCTTGGCCAAGGCTACACAAGCTGGGTCTTCTTCCAGGAGACCCATTGGGCTTCTGGTAATTGAAGTCCAAGAACAGGTTGAGTGCCAAGGTTGGCCATCGTGGGACTAGGACAGTGATGACCAACCTTGGCACTCTAGGTGTTCTTGGACTTCAATTTCCAGAAGCCCAAGTCAGCACTGCTGCTGATCAGGACTTCTGGGAATTGAAGTTCTAGAACATCTGGAGTACCATGGTTGGCCACCAGTGGTTTAGAACTTCATTAAGCAGTGAACCATGGTAACATAAATGAGCCTAATTGGTAATAGTGGAACAGTGTCTTCAGAATGGTTGATGTTGGTACTCACTTGAGAAATGAATGGTGTAGTTTCACTGTGATATTCTAGATGTAAAGATCGCCGTCATGTGGTCTCTATATTGCAGTAGCCTTGGGCCCTTAAGATGACTTCCTCTGGGTTATGCTAATAGTCATGTTAATTGATTTCAGTTAATGAACCTCATAGTGTTGTTCACTTAGGACTCCCTGGAAGGAGAGGCAGGACAGCTATTTTGGGAAATGTTCCTAGGTTCAATGTTGCTTTTGTAACGCTTCATCTAAGTAGATTCTGTTGAGCTGCTATTATTCATTTTCAGTACTTTTATTCCTTTGTCAGAGAAAGTTGATTCTGTAATAAATACTGAACCAAAGGCAGGCAAAATGTCATACCTTATCTTTTCAGATCGGAATAGTGTAATCTGCTTTTAGGCATGGAATATTTGTCCTAGCTCATTTTGCTAGAATAAGAAACTAGGTATATAACCTGGGGGGATAGGTTTGTCATTCCTGGCTTTGAAGTATACAGGATATGAAGCTTCAAGTGCTTGTACTGACTTTTAATTAATTAAAATCAATGTAGGAGAAACGTTGAGATATTTTTGTTGACGTTATCCTATTATGGTCGGAATTCCATTTATGCCTCTGTGGGAGCAGAAGCACAATACCTGATATAAGTATTGGGGGGGGGGGGTGTATGCATACAAAGGGAAGAATTGGAAGCTTGAATATTCAGATTGCCAGAACCTTACATGTAGAAAAGTAGCACCTCCTGGAGCAGGTGCTTTCCAAAGCTTCCTGGTGTTCTAGCTTTCTGTAAACAGGATTTTTAGGGGGGCCACTGCACTAACTCTCTGTGGGCCCCTCAGAATAGAGTACGGTTGTCTCTGTTTCTGGTAGGCAGAAAGGACTTTTCAAACCAATATATTTGGCTGTGCTTTTTGGCTGGATGTTGCTCAGCCCACTCTAAAACCAATGCAGTACATCTGAGCATCTCTGCCCCCCCCTTCTTTAATGAGCAGTGTGTGCTGCTCATTGTGTCTTTACTTACTTGTACATCTAATTATGTGGAGCCTGCTTTAATTTTTAGTTGGAAGCTGACAGGTGTCTCGTACTTTCTTCCCGCTTTTTAAGCAGGTGGTCTCTTTATCTGAGGATGTGGCTGAAGACCCTGCCAGTTCAATGCCCGGAGAAGCTCAGTTTCCCTCGGATCACATAGCTGAAGAGGCTGATCCCTCTCTCCAAGGGAACAGTACAATGGAGGCCGGTGCCATCAATGTTGCCAATGATGGAAAACTGGTGAAAGGTAGGTCAGTGATGTGAGAATAATCAGAAGATCTAAAACCCAATTGTAGTAGGTTAGTTCATGAGTATAATCAGGTAAAACAGGCTGGATAGCTTAGTAGTTTAATTATATGGAAGGGTCAGCAGATTAGCAGTTTGAGACCCAAGTGCTATGTGATGGACTGAGTTCCCAACGTCTTTCCCAGCTCCTGCCAACTGGGCAGTTTGAAAGCAAGAAATTACAAGTAGATAAGCAGGTTCCACTTTGGCAAAAAAGGTAACAGTGTCCCATGTTCTCTAGTGTCTAGTCATGCCTGCCACATGACCATAGAAACATGCATTTTCATTATCTGAAAAGGCTTGCCTTAAGTCAGAAACGATGGTGGTGATGATGATTGGCAACAAAAAATTGCTTGAATGGTTGAATAAAAATGAAAGATTGGGAAAACTCTCTGGAACAAGTAATTATGCTTTTCCTATTTTCTACGGCCAGCTTTCAATTCCCTGACCCTCTGGGATGTTTCTAATTGTAGTGTCTAAAGCACTTTTCCCCACCACTTCTTCGCCCTTCATTTTCTGAACCTTATTCCTAAATTAGTGTGCACAGCTCATCTCTTAACTTTACCAAAGGTCCCAGATATCAGTTCTTTTTCTTCTTCATTCAGAGGCTCCTTGATAAGAACATTCTGTGTGAAAGGCTCAACAGAGCTGCTGTCAGGTGTTTTAATATAAATGGACAAACACTTCCGTCTTGGTAGGGTGAAGTTTCACATGCTCACATCGCAAGTAATGAGGGCGACATTGTTCAAGCTTGTGGCTATGTTTTGATACACAGCGGGACAGTTGCTAGATGAGATTTCTGTGCTCTTTGTTCTAAAAAAAGCCAAGAATAGAAAGTGTTTTCTTCTTTCTCACAGTGAGTAGCGATGACGCTGAAAAGGAGCTTGTGTAAGCCATCCTTTATACAGGTTTCTAATTCAGACAAAACTGCCGCCAGGCATAATTGTGTAAAATTGGTGGGGGGGGGGATCAGGTTTATCAGAAAAGTTGTTTTTCCATCTCTGAGAGAAGGGTTGGAATCAGTGTTTGGTCCCTACAGGGTGTGTACCAGTTTGACTGCAAAGTAATAATAACAATTTAGTGTCAGAAATTATTCTGGGTTGAAAGGATTTTTGCTGGAGAAACTCTGCTCAGGGGATGCCTTTCATGTCCACAAGAGCTGGGACAGAGACGGGCACTCAATCTGTCATGCAGTACCCAGGTCTCGAACTGCCAACTTGCCGGCCTTCCACCTAACAAGGTGAGCTTCTTAACCACAGAGGCACCACAGCCCCTGACTGTGAAATGAGACACTGAAAAGAGGAGGGGAATCTGTAGGTTTTGTCTTTCATTTTACCCCACTGCAGTATAATTAATTCTTCAAAGTAATTATTTTCCTCTACATATACTGAAGAAAAGTCTGCAAGTACCTTTTATAAGCCTGTTGGGTCCTCCTAGCAGGAAGCTGCAAGATCTAGGGCAAATGGAGTGAAAAAGGTTCCCAGTTCTGCATAAAGTTAATATTGGTTTCAATTTTTCTTTTCTTTTTAATTATTTGGTATTAGATAAGGAATCAGTCAGAGAAAGCAATATACAAGAGCCAACTCTCCTTTGCTTAGAGATCATTCCGATCTTTACCAGTCCAAAATACCTTTGCTGTTCCATTATCATATCATGTCAGACTGTGGAAGAGAAGGTTTTGTGTGTCATTTGAAGTTAACAAGCCTCTCCATAAGCTTGCATACACAGAATGGGTATAAATGAGAAGCCTGCTTGATTACAGCTTTCAGTAAAGGCATTTTACGTGCTCACGAACGTTCACTAAAGAGGGAACAACAAGAGAAATAAATGTACGTTGCTTTGAAAGTAAAGCAGGAGGCTGCGGTTTTTAGGATAGGAAACTGCCTTGCTATCCGGATGATTTCTTCTTCTATCCCAAGGCAAGCTTCTTAACCGCTGAGCCATCACAGTCCCTACTAAAGTGGATGTTGACAATTTTAAGGCGGTGTCACTGCTGTAAAAGCCCCATCATCTCAATTTTGTTAATTACACTGCATCACAAAGAATAAATATTGTCTGCTACTTTGTCTAATCCATGTGTTCTATACTAAATCAAGTGTGCTGAATCCAAATCTGAAGTCCGATTCTGCCTAGGGTGTCAAGATCTTGAGTTATCAAATCTCACCCTCTTGGTTAGGCTCTTGCATTGATCATACAGGGTTTATTTGCCATGAATGAAGCAAAAATTGTCCACTTTATTAACACAACTGCACCTATTCATATTTTGCTCAGAACAGACTCACTATGGCTTAGCTGTACTATTCAATAAGATGGTTTCGCACTAGAAACAAGCCCTTGGTCCATCTTTCCTTATATACCTATTTCTGATGTCAGCTCACTGACATACCCAGCTGCTGCTGGAACATGCAATCCACCAGGGGACATGATTCAGCTGAGGTGACAGCAGGAATAATGGTAGCTGCAACTTTTATAGTGTTCCTATGTACAAATACATTACCCAATTACCGACAATTTGTATAGCTGTAGCATGCCTTAAAATCTGTATGTAACAGGCAAATTCTGAGTTCAGATTTGGAATCAGCACACTCGATAGCATGTAGATCACATGTGTTGTTCCCAGCAGCAAAATCGTTGTTGTGCAGTGTTATCTTTCTTCTGCCCTGCTGGTCTTCTAGAGAGCTCAGAGTGGCTTAGGTACGGTTTCTGCCTAGTCTCCCATCCAGACAGTCTGAAGCTCTTATCGCTGCTCTTAGCTGCAGGAACAGTGTTGTCTTTGTAGACATTTACAGACTGATTAGCTCCGATTCTCTGCTTCAGCTTCTGATAAGTAACCGTTCTGGTTTCCTGATCACAGGAGAATCCTTGCAAGCCAAGAATTCTTGAAAGCAAGTGAATGTAGACTGTTTTCTGGTGGCTGCTCATTACAAATGTTGTGAATGGTAGAGGTGCACTAAGGCATTCCACTTAACATTCATTTATTTGTAGTCCATCCTGCAGGTTTAGGCAGCCTGCCTAAATAAGGCAGGCTAGATTTAGGCAGGCCGCCTAAACAAGGCAGGCTAGATTTAGGCAGGCTGCCTAAATTTGGCTAGGGCTCAGGAAGATAGACTTAAAAGATCAAATGACATCACCCCAGGGAAATTGACATAATACTTAATCTTAAAAGAGCTGTACCCATAGTAGGAGTTAAAAATCTTAATTATATTATGAAAGGTGCAGGTTGCCAATATGCTGTTAGAAAGAGGTCAAGGCAGTACTGTATACATAAATTTAAATATTGCCGCTTGCTTGTTTATATGGGAGATATTTTCATATCTGTATTGTTTTGTTATGTCAGACGACAGCGTTATCTTATCTGGCTTGGTTCTGCTTGTCTGCCACTTAATTTCCTGTGTGCAGCAGTAAGTGCCAGAGGGGGTGAAAAACCTAATTTTTACTCCTTGATACAATCTGCTTAAAATCAGTAATGCCACTGCCATTCTCATCTAAATCTTCCAGCTCTGACCTCTAGAAAGCTTTAGAAATTCTGCCTCTGAATACACAGATCATAATTTACCTTTGGATCCTCAACCACCCACCCTCCCCTTGGAAGTTTTTTTCAAGGCTAATAGAAGCAACTTGGACAGGAACTCTTTGAAGGTCTTTTTTTAAAAAAATCCTTGTTTTTAAGGGGTCATCAATCTTAGTCACAGTTGTCTTTCCTAGCTCATGCCAACCTTGCAGTTTGAAAGCAAGAAATTGCAAGTAGATAAACAGGTACCACTTGGGCAGGAAAGGTAACATCATTCTGTGTGCTTTGGCGTCTACACCTGCCTGCTACATGACCATAGAAACATCTGCAGACGCGGAAAGTGCTGGTTCTGGTTACAGAGATGAGTGTTATTTTATATTTGGATGTACACCGCCCAGGATGGGAAATTTCCCAAATGGGTGATATAAAAATGTAATAAATAAATCAATAAAATGAGTACCGCACACTAGAGTCAGACACGACTGGCTTTTGAGCAAGGGAGACCTTTACTAAACATAGTCTTGTGTTGATGCATGTGTGGCTTTCCTCATCCTGCTTATCGAATTTCCATACATTACGCTGCACAATACAGCTGAATCATGTCCCCTGGTGGCATGCATGTTCCAGCAGCGGCCAGGCTTGTCTGAGCAAGTTGGTGATCAATGCAAGAACCTAACTAAGAGGGTAAGATTTGTTAGCTTAAGATCCTGACATCCTAGGCAGAATCGGACTTCAGATTTGGTGTCAGCATACTTCATTTAGTATAGGACACATCAATTAGACCAAGTAGCAGAAAATATTTATTTTTTTGTGATGTGGTGTTATAAGGTATTTTGTCTGCAGAGAAGAAAGGAAAGGAGAAAGCTTAAACCAGGAGTTCTCAAACTTTTTAAGCCAAGGGCCAGGTCATCCTCCCTCACAGCTTCAGGGGCCGGATGGCCATTTTCTCTTCCTCCAACACATGACACTTCCTGGTGTGGTGGAGGCAGGGGGGGCACATGAAATGGTGCCATGGGCCGCATCTGGCCCACAGGCCACAGGTTGAGAATCCCTAGCTTAAACATTGCAGAGAGTTAGAGCTCAAACTCGAAGCTCCTGCTTATCTTCAAAGATTACAGTGGATTAGAACTGCTTGTCATCTATCTGGGGTCATATTTTGCTCCACTCAACAGACTTTGAAGGCCACCATAGAGACAATATCCTATTTGGTCACAGGATTCATTTCCTTTCTCACACACCACTCCTCAAGGTGGTCCAGGGGCTTCCTATTAAACAACCCTTTCTCTCTGTCTTTTTTTTTTTAACAGCCTCCTTTGCCCCGATCAGCTTTGCCATCCGAGCCAAGGAGAACGACATGCTCCCCTTGGAGAAAAACCGTGTGAAGCTGGACGATGACAGCGACGAGGAAGGGGAAGGAGGCAAAGACGGCCAAGAGAACGCCAGCGGCACTTCAAACAGCAGCTCGGCCTTTGCCACGTTTGGAAGCGCCGCCGAGGAAAAGAAGCCTCAGCTGACGCAAGAGGAGTTGGAAGCCAAACAAGGTAAAAAGAAAAGAAAATTCAGCGTGCCAGAGAAATGCTTGGCCCTTGTACGGTTGGAAAGCCTTCTGTTTGCCTTCATTTAGCTGTGGCTGAAGCATCCTTAATGGAAATAAGACAGGGGAGAAAGGAGGCAGGAAGAAGTACGAGTCGTCGAGTGCAGTGATGGCGAACCTTGTAGAGACCGTGTGCCCAAACTCAACAGGCTGCCGTCCTGTACCGCAGAGGGGCGGGGCAAACTGCTGGGGGGCGGGAGCAAGTGATCCAGTTGGGCTGCTGGCAGAGGAGTGGGATGAATTGTGCTGGGGGAAGGGAGGAAGCACTCCGATTGGGCTGGTGGGGAGAGGGGTGGGATGGGACGAACTCTGCTGGGACGCTGCCACATGTGCCTGCAGAGCGGGCTATATGTGCTCCCTCTGGCACGCGTGCCAAAGGTTCGCCACCACTGTTCTACTGTATATGTTAGGCGTATATTTTTAAAATATGATTTTACTTTACTGCATATTTCAACAACTCATGCATGCTAGCAGTATTTTCTTTTCGTTACGGCCTACGTTCAGAACAAAGTAGCTACAATTAGGAGGTAAATGGATTTATCTGTGATACAGAAATCAGTTATAATAATTTGGGATGGCAATTAGTGATAGCAATGACACATATATACCCCCTCCCCCACCCAAAAAATAGCAAGTAGTGCACTCTTTGGGCAGTTCACAAGCTAATTAACATTTTGCCCCTCAATGTGCTGGGTACTAATTTTACTGACCTCGGAAGGATAGAAGGTCAATTTTGATTCCTGATCAGGATCGAACTCACAATGTTTTGGCTGCAGCGGAGCAGTTTAATCAGGGTTCTTTAGATGCCAGTTTGTCTGGATTAATAAAGGTCTTCAACGTGGCTTTGTGTAAGATAGGTTATACTGTTTTTTGCTATATTCATGTGTATATTAATAATCTGTCTTCATGACCATAACACTGGACAGAAGTAGACCCTAAAGGCTGCTTATTTGAATTCTGCCATGAAGCCTGTTCTGCTATTCAAAATTACTTGTTATTAAATCAACTGTTTGGCTTTTGCTTTGAGAACATGCCAGGCATGATATGCCAGCGAACCACTTTGAGAATTGTTTCATGAGCCCCCTGCTCACAACTTGATATGTGCGTTGCCATGATTTTCTGACAATTAACGAATGACATTTTAATTGTTCCAAGATATTAACTGTCACCAAATGCATTAACCAACCTCACTTTGGCAAGATATCTTTGCAAATCTCTTTTAATACTGTATAGTCCTTTTGATACACATTCTAAAAGTGCAAGCTTTGGATTTGCTTCAAAGTAATTGAAATATTATGGGATTGCCCCATTGAGTTCCAAATTTGGGCATCCCTGCCAGTATTAATAGTGATATAGGACTAGGGTGGCTCAAGTGGTGAAGATGCTGGACTTGCTGGCTGGAAGGTCGGAGGTCAATTCCTGGGTACTGCATGACAGAGTGAGCTCCCATCTCTGTCCCAGCTTCTGCCAGCCTAGCTGTTCGAAAGCAAGAAAATGCAAGTAGATAAATAGGGACCACTTTGGTGGGGAAGGTAAACAGCGTTCTGTGCACTCCAGTGTTGAGGCATGCCTGCCACATGTCCACAGAAACTTGAGCTATAAACAGAGATGAGCACTGAACCCTAGAGTTGGATACAATTGGCTTTTGAGCAAAGGTGGCCTTTATCTTACCTTTAGGAAAGATATTGTTCGAATGACTATATAAAGATATAATCTGGTGTTCTGTGATAGGAGGAAGTGCTCCCATTGTGCTGCTGGGCAGAGGGGTGGGGCAAACTCTGTGCTTGGGGGAGGGAGGAAGTGCTGCCATTGGGGTGCTGGGCAGAGGGGTGGGGTAAACTCTGTGCTGGGGTGACAGTGCACGTGCCCACAGAGAGGGCTGGCCCCTCTGACACACATGCTATAGGTTTGCCGCCACTGCCCTATGTCTTCTCCAGAGATTTGTTTATATTTCCCAGAAATACAGGCTACTAACAACGTTTGTGGAAGTGTGATGGTTCGGGACGAAATTTGAAAAGATTTGGATTAAAAGGAGTCAGAACGTTAGATGTAAATACAATATAAATTATAGCATAACTAACAAATTGAGGCTTACACAATCAGTTATGCCTCTGTTAGATATGCTGTATTATAATAAGGCTGCATGTATATGTATGTGGAAGGCATTTCATTTGAACCTAATCTTACTTATTCAATAATTGCCAACAATGGAGGCCATACGTCTGTGAGTTGATTAATCCAGGATCAAGGCAACGTTGACATCGCATCATCAGACCTTGTAACCTAAGAGACATGAGATTCCTCATTATAAATGGTGTTTGATCTTCTCTGACCACTCCAGCTGGAAGCCCTGGGGTTCTCTTGGCTCATTTGCTGCTCAGTCTGGCTGTATAGTTGGTAGCAGTGGCTGTAGCCATAGAGCCTATTCACAAGCTTCATCCAGCGCTCTTGTTTTGACACACAATAATCCCATTTACACATAATGATCAACCAGAATCCCGATAAATGGTCCATTCCTGATTGCTTCTATTCATTTGTGGCAGAAAGGGAGCTAAGAATCCTGGCTTATCATCATTTGCAAACCTTGATGGTGGCTTTGTTTATATGCCATAACAAGCTTTGTAGTGTGTGTTGGTTGTTTTTTCCCCCCAAAATTGGATGACTCCACAAATGTGTTTAAAAGCCATGGTTTGTTAACCTTCCACAAGCAGCAGTTTAAATCCGTTGTTTCTTTTTTTCTTGCAAACTCTGCTTTGTTTAAGCCACAATGGGCCAGATCACGCCACACCCCCTCCCCCAGACTGCTGAGCAGGCCAGTCACATCATTTCTTTGGCATAAACACTGCCGTAAAACACATCCAAGGCTATTGTAAATGCATTTACGACAGCTGTGGGCGCATTTACGGCTGTTGTAAAGTCATGAAATGGTGCCATGGGTCGTGTCCGGCCCACAAGCTGTAGGTTGGGAACCCCTGGTTT
This sequence comes from Furcifer pardalis, assembly GCA_030440675.1. Taxonomy (NCBI): domain Eukaryota; kingdom Metazoa; phylum Chordata; class Lepidosauria; order Squamata; family Chamaeleonidae; genus Furcifer; species Furcifer pardalis. The sequence continues at coordinate 5,187,118 of CP126898.1, forward strand.
ATTGTGTTGTGTGGCATATGGTCAAGGAGATTCAAACTTGTCTGACTGGTAAATAATATCATCTCCAACCATTTAAGTGACAAATTAGAAAATGAATGAAAGGATGTTAGTTTCTCCTATATCAGTAAATTTCTGAAAATCTTGTGTTGGTTCAGATAATGCTTCATTTGCCTTTATCAGGTGAGGCTATGTCTGATTCAGTAAATTATAAGATCAAGATATATTGATCTTATAATTTACTGAATTATAATTATGTTTCATAATTGCAAAAAAGGAAAATAACTATCAAAATTTAAGAGGAATTTTAGATACTCTGTTGGTAAAAATCCAAATTTTCCATTTAGGGAAAAGGGAGAATAGATGTGGCGGTCTATGTTTATCAGTTGTAATATATCAGTTGAGTCCTAAATCTTCATGAAATATTAATTATTTAAAAGTTGCGCTTTCTTAAATGCCCATGTTAAGTGCATTTTTAATGTACATTGTGAACCTCAGAGTTGGGGATGCTTTACTGAAATGTAGAAGATAAAAACAAGTAATGCAACTTCATATTATAAAATCCAGTGCGGGAAGCACTGGAAATAGCCTTAATGATTTGCTCAAAGGGGTTTACAGGTTTTGTTGATGCTGCCGCAGAATTAGAAATAATGTTTTGTGCTCTTGCATTAAGGCATGCTTTTCACTCATAAACTAATGCCTAGCACATAGGGAAATAACATTCTCTTCATCTAGTTTCTCTCTGAATACCTCTGTGAATAGATCTTTTTACTTCTGGTTTGAATCCATAAGGCTGAGGACAAAGCTGTATATTGCACATTTATAAAAATGCATTCATGTGAACAGTATTAATCTTTGGAACACTTCAAAATTCACTTGTGTTTTCAGTAGCAATTAACAAGAACAATCATGTAATCTCAGGTATTAAGTCTTGTTAAGCTAATGGGGTTTTATTTTGTCCTAATGGGTTTGAAGTAGATTATTTATTAGTCTGTATTTGTATGAGGCATAATCTGCAATTATTTTAAAAATTCAAATATTCTCGGCTCTCTCAGGCCATCTTGATGTAGCGGTTTCATGTTTAAAAGCCAAGCCGTAAATGATCCAGTTAACATCAGTGGGATTTAGGTAATTTACTGTTTGGAGTCAGCTCCACTTCTACCTTCTCCACCAGTCAGGCAGGACAGTGACCAGTTAAAAATCCCAGTATAGACAGTTGCCCATCAGTAATTCTGAACATCACGCAGTCAAGTACAGCCATTGTGAAGAAATGATAATTTCCGCTTACATTGGCATTTGAAGGTAAAGTGCAGAGAGGATTTTACCTTCTTTGATCTAAGCTACATGTCAGTAAAGCTCTGATTGATTGATCTGAGCAGGTACTATGAGATAGTCTAATGCAGTGATGGCAAACCTTGACACGCCAGATGTTTTTGGACTTCAATAACACTACGTCACAAAGAATAAATATTGTCTGCTACTTGGTCTAATCCTTGTGTTCTATACTAAATCAAGTGTGCTGAATCCTAATCTGAAGTCTGATTCTGACTAGGACGTCAGGATCTTAAGTTAGCCTATCTCATCCACTTGCTTAGGTTCTTGTGTTGATCATGCAGGGTATATTTGCCACAAACGCAGCAAAAATTGTCTGGTTTATTAACACCTGTGCCTACTCATCTTTAGCTCAAAACAGACTCACTATGGCCTAGCTGTACTATCCAATAAGATGGTTTCACACTAGAGAAAAGCCCTTAGTCCATCTCACCTTATATACCTATTTCTGATCTCAGCTCACTGACCTGCCCAGACATCCCCAGCCGCTGCTGGAACATGCATGCCACTAGGGCAGTGGTTCCCAACAAGGGGTACACAGCCCATTAGTGGACTTCAATTTCCAGAAGCCTAAGTCAGTACATTGGCTGATCAGTGCTCTGGGGAAATGACTTAGGCTTCTGAGAATTGAAGTCCAAAAACCAGCATTTGGGAAACACTGCACTAGGGGATGTGATTCAGCTGAGGCAGCAGCAGGCATAGTGGGAGCTGCAACTGTTATAAATGTTCCCATGTAAAAATACATTACCCAATGACAGACCATTTGAACAGCTATAGCACGCCTTAAAATCTGTACGTGATAGGCAAACTCTGAGTTCAGATTAGGAATCAGCACACTCAATATCATGTAAGCCATATGTGTTATTCCCATTACCCAAATTGTTGTGCAGTGTTACCAGAAGCCCAAGTTAGCATTCCTGCTGATCATAGCTTCTGGGAATTGAAGTTCAAGAACATATGTCATGAGAAGGTTCAGCACCACTGGTTAGTAGTTGAGGTATTTGGCTATAGAACCAGAGGTTGCAAGTTTGGTTCCTTGCTATGGTAGGATTCATTCCAGTTCTGCAGTTTGAAGATATGTTGTGGTGGTAGTGATAACGAGTATAAGTGATTCAATTGTGAAGCAGACCTTGAAATAGTCAGAACAGGCATGTTACGAACATAGCAGCAGCAAAATGGCAGTGGATGATCTCATAATGCAGGAATAATTTTTGCTTGGTGGAAAAAGAAAGTAATATTAGACGCATGTCACAGCTGATCATTAGACACCTTAATTTATTTAGAAGGTATTAAAGCAGGTTACTTTTTTGGCACAGACTTCTTAAAAGGCGCTTATCGAGGTAGTCCAGCAGCCATAACTTACAGTATAATGTTTAATTTCCTGTGAAGGAATAATAATACAATATGCCAGGCTAATGTGCCGGAAGTTCATTCATAAATCTGGGGTGAGGTGCAGACTTTTGATGCTTCGAACAGCAAAGTGGTGACTGTCATGGAAATGAACTATAGGGAGATGCAACGGATAGATGTGTCTTCAGAGGGTTAGGCTGACTCCCTTATGGCAAAGCTTGCATCAGTGTTGATGCCACTGTCCTTTCTCATAATTCTAAAATGGTGGTCATATATCCAAGACAAGCACCAGAAAGTACTAGGTTCAGTGCCTGTGCACTTGATATATGTACTAAAGCTTGAGTCCAGTTGGTAGGTAAAATGTGAGGAGACCAATTACATCAGCTTATTTATGTATGTATGGACTTACCATTCTGCAGTTGATTTAAGTGAATCTAGTCTTACTGTGGCTAACAGTTGGGCTTACAGCCAAGGAGGGACATGATATTATTGTAAAATGTTAAGAGGTGGATTTTATCAGTGCCTTGGGGAAAGCGATGCTTTTAAAAACTTGTAAATATGTTAACTAAGAATGTGAGGTCCCTTTGTAGCTCATTTCTAATGCACATTATCTTTTTAACAGCAACCCTATAAATATACAACTTGAGAAATACTGGCCATTGATTTGAAGGAGGTTTTAAGTTGAATCACTGCAAGTCCCTGACCAACATCTTTTTTTCCCTTACCATTCTTGCTTCCTATCTTCCTCCTCACTAGTCACTAACCCAGTGCTTCCCAACCTTTGATCCTTGGGCTTTAATTTCCGAAAACACTGATCAACATACTGACTTAGGCTTCTGGAAATTGAAGTCCAAGGACCAAAGGTTGGGGAACATGCACCTTTGGGCAGGATGAGGACCTTGCCTCCCCTACCCCTGTGCCCACCCCAACATATTGTATTGTAATGTAATGTATTGTCTGTAAGCCGCCCTGAGTCGCCACGGTGAGTGGGCAGCAATATAAATTTGAACTAATAAATAAATAAATATATCCCGAAGTCTGTAGCTCTGTTCTGTGTGCCAAAAAAGAAAAATCCTAGAATCAGTCCAGTTTGGGTTGGAAAAGACCGCTGATGGACATCCCAAGAAGCCATTATCTGGCAATATTGTTTAATATTTGTCATGGCTAAGTGCAACTAATTGATGAAGTGCCAACATGCATCTTGGTTATAAAATGCAGTGAGGGACTCCCTGCACTGCAACAGTTAGCAAAATTTACTTGAATATCAGTGGCATTCTCTGTACGTTAACCAATACTGATCTCAACAGACCAATTGTAGGACTTCTTATAACAGTGATTTCCTGTGTTTTTATGCTTGTTAAACATCAGTTCAGTTTATTTAAAATCTGCCTTTTACCTTTAATCCTTGTGTTCATGTTTATAAGAGAACATTTTCCGTTTTCTGTTGTTGGGCTTTTTAAATTGTGGGGGTATCTTTTTGTTGTTGTTGCTATTTATAATTTATTTAGTGTGTTTATTATTTATGTCTAATTTTCTATTGTAAAGGCTTCTTTAGCATCTTGCCAGCTGCCTAGAGAGGAAAATATCCCATATGGACGAGATATAAGTGTGATAAATAAATATAATCTTTGCTTTTGTGAAAACATTTCTCTCATGGTTTTTGTTCCATTATTTTTGAATTTGAACTTGCCAGCAGTGTGGGTTTCATTTCACTTTTTTAAAAAACAAACAGCTTGTGTGTTTTAGTGTGGGGACTGCGGTGGCTTAGTGGTTAAGACGCTAAACTTGATGACTGGAAGGTTGGGAGGTCAGCAGTTTGAGACCTGAGTACTGCAGGACAGAGTGAGCTCCCATCTCTGGCCCAGCTCCTGCCAACCTAGCAGTTCCAAGTAGATAAATAGGTACCACTTCAATGGGAAGGTAAACAGCATTTTGTGTACTCTGGTGTCTAGTCATGCCTGCCACATGTCCATGGGTATGTCTGCAGTTTGGCTGTAAACTGAGATGAGCACTGAACCCTAGAGTCGGATACAACTGGTTGCAAGTGCAACCTTTACTAGTGTGTTTTAAGGGTGGTTTATAAAACATACAAACTGTTCCTCAAGAGTTGCACAAGAGTGTGTCTTCTTACCTACTCTGTAGGAAGCTGCTGACCTCACGTTGGAGCAGGAAATTGCTAACCTCACGTTTTGTGTGAATTCCGATCTTGTAAACTCTCCACTTTTCTGCAATCCACTCACCTTCCTTTTTTCTCCTCTCCAGCAAAGCAGAAACTTGAAGACAGGCTAGCTGCTGCAGCCAGGGAAAAACTCGCCCAAGCCTCCAAGGAATCTAAAGAAAAGCAGCTTCAGGCAGAACGGAAGAGGAAAGCTGCCTTGTTCCTGCAGAACCTGAAGAATCCCTTAACAGATGCAGAGGTTGAGAAAATGGAGGAAAACGCTTTTAATATGGAAGTGAGTACCACGAGGGGCGCTTTAATCATCAGGGGCTCGTGCTATAAAGAGCCCTTGGAGAATTTGGGGAATTGCCTACAGTTTTTCAAGTAGCTTTGGAAGGTTGGATCCAAAAATAAACAATGGGTGCATTTATAGGTCAATTGAAACCAGAGTTTAGGGGATAAGCCAGGATGTTCTTGATTCCTGCTCAGTTGCTTCGACTTGGATTTCTTTGGAAGCATGGGCTCGTGAACAAACTGTGGGCCTCCTTCCCATGGTTTATCGGATGTTTCATTAGATGTTTTCATTTTTTCTCCCACCAAGATGGAGTCATAGAATCACTGAGTTGGAAGTGGCCATTCTGGCCATCGAAGTCCAACCCTCTGCTCAATGCAGGAAGCCAAATCAAAGCATATGAGACAGGTGGTTGTCCTATTCTCTCTTGAATGCTTCCAGTGTTGGAGATCTCACCACCTCTTGAGGCAGATGGTTCTACTGTCGTACTGCTCTAACAGTTAAAGAGTCCTAAACTTGTGTTGCTTTTGTCTTACAATTTGGCTTGTGAAGGAGAAGCAAGCCAGAGTCTGAGGCTTGTGCCTTAACACTAAACAAACCAGGGATGTAAAATCTGTGGTTTGTTTAGCTACTGAATTTTCCCACTCTTCCTCAATCGTTGCATTGAAGGACATTTTATAACATGTTGCTCATATAATAGTTCTGGCAAATCCATGGCTTGCTTCCTAACCTGCACAAAAGTTCTTGACATGGTGAAAATGAGACATTGATTTGACATCTTCTCTCTCTGGCATTTCCTAAATAAAGCAGACCATCAGTGGTTAAACAGTTTGCCATCCAGTCTGGCCAGGTGCTCCTGCTAACGTATAGTAATAGAGTAGACCAGCGGCTCATCGACGATAGTCAGGCGGTGGTTAACTAAACCTGACAACTCTGAGGACTACTGGCCTTGGGTGCTGAAGTCCACAGGGAAGGGTGATGGTTCCCAAGTGGATTAAATCCCACTTGAATCCATCTTGATGGAGGGCAGCAGCTTCATCCATCCTGGCCTGGGGCCAATGAGGACTTTGTGTGCCAAAAGGTCTCGGGACCAGAAAGTGACCTGCAGAACTAGATCAGTGGTACAGGTGTCACACTGCGATGCAGAAGGCAAATTGAAGGCCATTACATTATATTCTCAGGGCAATCTTCATGGCTGATCACTGCAGCGATCACCAATATTCGGAATTGGATACGGCACAAGAAGATGAAGTTTGCTATAAGTTGCAAAAAACAACAACAAAAAACAAATTTAGGATTTGTAACATCTCTTGTTAAACACTGGTGGCTATTTTATCGGGGGGGTAGGGTCTCCAAAATCTGTCACCCTTCCTCCACTGAGCTTATGGTGAAAGCTTTTCTTCCTGCCCCACCCATCCATAATAACCTTGCTTCCAGATTGCTGCAAGTTAAGAATTTGCTATCGTGTGACTCGGCACACAAGAACAGATGCCTCCAATTGACTTTTTAACTTGCGGCAGTTTGCAAATGAAATTTATGCTAGTGGAGTTAACGCTAGCAAAAGAAAAATTTACAGCCAGATTCCACTCAGCAGCATTGTGTGAACTAAATATTTGATGTGAGCCTTGCTCTGTGTGTGTGTGTAAAAAGGTACTAATGCTAGGAGGCTCCTCCATCTATACCGTTCCCCAGGCACACTCTTCCAAGACTTCGGTTCAAGATGTTAAATTAATTTAATAGGAGTCTAGGAATGTAAGGCAAAATGGAACTAAAATTGCCTCTTGTGCCAGAATCCTTGAACGAAGGGATAAGGACACCATTAACCTTAGGCAAGGATGTGAAAGGGAAAGGGGTACAGTCGCTTTGCTTTGTGGTTGTGGAATGCTTGGGTAATTTCAGTAATGGCTGTGCATTCAGGATGGATGCAGACATCTAGCATTGGCTTTCTTGATTATTGCTTTTATCTGCTGTGCTTGTTTGCGAAAGTAGGAGCTTGCTAGTATTTGAGGTCAGGAAAGGCTTCTTAATTGTTCCAGATTGCTGGGAGCAACTTCTAACTTGCTTCTGAAAGCAGAGATGGGTGGGGAACCAGAAACCTGACTCTTGGAGCAGTGAAATCAGAACTGTTTGAGGTTTTGGTTGTGTTTCCATTAGAAAAGGCACACATATAACAGTCCACAACAACAGTTTTGCTACTGGGAATAACACATATGATTTACATTAGATTGAGTGCTGATTCGAAATTACATTAGTGCTGATTTGAAATTTGAACTCCAGAATTTGCCTATCATGTACAGATTTTAGGGTGTGGTATAGCTGTTCAAATGGTTGGTCATTGGGTAATGTATTTTTACATAGGATTTATAACAGTTGCAGCTGCCATTATAGCAATTGCAGCTAAATCATGTCCCCTGGTGGCATGCATGTTCCAGCAGCAGCCGGGCATATCTGGGCAAGTCAGTGAGCTGACATCCAAAATAGGTATATAACAATGATAGTGAACCTTTTAGAGACTGAGTTCCTAAACTGCAACCCAATACCCACTTATTTATCTCAAAATGCCAACACAGCAACAGGGGAGGAAGGAAATGCTCCCATTGGGCTGCTGGGCAGAAGGGCGGGGCAAACTTTGTTCTGGGGTGACTGCACGGATGCCCACAGAAAGAGTGCTGCGTACCATCTCTGGCACATGTGCCATGGGTCCGCCACCACTGGTCTATAAGGTGAGATGGACCAAGGGCTTGTCTCTAGTGTGAAACCATCTTATTGGATAGTACAGCTAGGCCACAGCGAGTCTGTTTTGAACTAAAGGTGAGTAGGCACAGCTGTGTTAATAAACCGGACAGTTTTTGCTACATTTGTGGCAAATATACCCCACATGATCAATGCAAGAATCTAACCAAGAGGGTGAGATTTGCTAACTTAAGATCCTGATGTCCTAGGCAAAATTGGACTTCAGATTTGGATTCAGCGCTCTTGATTTAGTGTAAGACATATGGATTTAGACCAAGTAACAAACAATATTTATTTTTTGTGATGCAGTGTAATCAGTCGTAGGTCTTTGATTTCATGGCATACTGATTTTGGCTAGAGTACACTCAGCAGTTGCAACTTAAATCGACAGCAGCTCTTTCTACTTTATTTTAATGTTCATATTGGCAATCCTTCTGCTGTAGATGGCAGGATCTGTGGAGGATTTTTTCCCCTCCCTAGTGCTCTACTAATGTAGAAAATGATGAAGCTTCCAGCATACTTTTTGATAATGACATTTTGTGTTGGCTTGGTCAGAGCATCATAAATTCCTTGCCATCAGGGAGAAGTAAACGTCATTTTAGCGAGAGGATAATGCTAATGGGGATCCGTTGCTGGAAAATGTTTCTTCTGAAGTTGCGTTTCAGAAGGATGAAGACAGAGCTCTGTCCCAAATCCTTTTCTGTATTGGAAAATTAAACTTTCAATCACACCTGCCTAAGCCTGGCAGTTTATCGATTGTAGTGGTGTACAGACTGGGAAGCAAATCAGGAAGATCCATATTTTCATTTTGTCAATGATAGATCATCCTCTCATGGCCTCAGCCTGTCATTCGAAAGAAGTAATTGTCACCTACCTGGTAAAGTTTTGTTTGATTTAAAAAATGTGATTTGAATACTCTACAGAACTTCTTCATGGCGATCAGCCACGAAGACTGTCCTGAGAATATAATGCAGTGGCCTTTCATCTGTCTTCTGCATCGCATCATGACACCAGTACCACTGATTCAGTTCCGCGAGTCACTTTCTGGTCCTGAGCCCTTTTGGTACCCAAAGTCCTCCTCAGCCCCAGGCCAGGATAGATGAAGCTGCTGCCCTCCATCAAGATGGATTCAAGTGGGATTTAATCCACTTGGGGACCATCACCCTTCCCTGTGGACTTCACCACCCAAGACCATTAGTCCTCAGGGTGGTCAGGTTTAGTTAACCTGTCAATTGATGTTGAGTCTCTGGCAGTATGGTCTACTCCAGGAGTAGGCAGCCTACACCCCGTGGGCTGGATCCAACCCCCAGTGACAAATAATCCACCCCTCACTCCAGCCACTGGCATTGGCCGTGGACTCATTTACGGCTGTCATAAACACATTTACAGTAGCCATAAACGGCGGGGGGACGGGGGACCACTGGTCCAAACCCCTTCACCTTTCTGAGGGAGCGTGACCAAGCCCCCGAGTTAAAAAAGTTGGCAACCCCTGGTCTACTCTATTACCATAGTAGGATAACCTGACCATACTGGCTCTCTACAGAATTATAAAAATTAAATAGTAACATTACTGTGACAAGAATTAGTCATGTGTTTTCCTTGCTGTAGGAAACACTGGCCTGTAAGCAAGTGAACATTGCAATGAGAGCTACCGGTATTTGCATTGCACTTAAACACTAACTGTCCTCCACTTGACCCCATGCTAAATAATCCTTCCACAGATATTTTGAACATTTAGTTCCTTTTTCCCCTAGTTTCTGTGAATCATGGTTTCAGAACTGTTCCATGTCTTTTCTGAAAATAAGCAGAACTGTATGTAAATAAGATATATTTTTTAAATCTTTCCTAATAGCCTTTGGGGGTTGTTTTTTTAGAAGCACTGTGGTTATTACCGTGCACATGGTAATGCAGATTTAATGGTAGACAATGAATATCTTTAATTGCCACTATCAACAATACTTCTAATTAAGTTGGTTGATGGAAATGACATTGTAAATTGTATATTATTAGCCAACATCAAGTTTCTAGATTCTCCATACCATCCCTTTTTCTCTCTTTGCATTGTGTAAAAGAATTTGGAGAGCTTATTCCTTGATCATCCAGTTAGGTTGCCTGTACTGTCTATTCTTTTTAGTTCTCTTCCTACTTATTCCCTGAATGGAATATGCTGTATCGAACACAGTTGGAAACTTACACGAAGTGAAACTGCATCTTGACAAAGGCATACACTTCTTGAACTTGTCTTCAACCATAAAAATGGCTTTCAAAACTGAGCTGAACCCATCAGAAGTAAGACGTAGAGTCAAGTTGATTTCTTGTTGACCTTTTAAGGCCTTTGTGTTCTCCACTTTCCCCTTCTTGTTTTCCAATCTAGTAATGGTCTGTGGTCTGTCATAATAAACCTGATTTGCCACAGGTTTGTCAATGTTAATGAGTGCTTATCTGGCTTTGTTGTCTGAAACTTTGTCCTGCACTGTCAATTCACTGTATCAGCAAGGTAGGTTGGTTGCTAAACCACAGTAAATGCCTATAATAGGAGTTGGAGCAAAGCCTGCATTCCTTAAAGAGGAGACATAATTGACATTCAGAGAGTGAAGATTGATTAAATAAATGCCTCTTAAGAACTAGAGAGGCATGCATTCTTTGACTTTCTATTCAAATATATCTGAAAACATACTTGCTCAGAAATCTTTTGACTTGACAAGTAGGACAACCTTGAAACTTGCAAAAACACAACATAATTTGATCATTCTTGCTTTTATTCTAAGTTGCATTGATAGAGTATGTTTTTAACTAGGCTCTTCAAGATAGCTTCCCATTGGTCCTTACTGCTGTAGCTTCTGACTGTTGTTATCATAGGAAACTATTTAATTTTTCTTTCTTGACTTTTCCCATAACCAATAGGACAATTTTGAGTGTGATTTCTTTCAGTATACTCCAAAGAGTTCCAGTATTGTCTGGCCTGCTGTTACTGGGCCTTTGCTGTAGTCATAGTGGTATGAATAATGTTTCTAATTAAAGCGGAGTGCATACAGATTTACTTGCATATACACATACATCACTTTCCCCATGCCGCCAAAAGTGATTTTTAAAAATAGACAAAAATAAGCACTCATGCCTCTGGCAGGTGGAGAGTTCGCTAATGGGGGTTCATCCATCCGTAGATGTGTTACCTGCAGAAATAATTAACTTCTGCTTCTCTTTACCTTTGCTTTGCCTCCTCCATTGGGCCATCACTACAGTACTTGGTGTTAGGTAGGTAGGAACACAATAATTCATTTATATATTCTTGTTCTCTTCCTCCTCGTGGTTGTCCCTTGTATTTTCAATCAAGTATGGAGTATTGGCATTGCCCATGAAGGAAATTCTAAGCAAAGATGTGAAAGAAGATTCCATAATGGTTCTAATCTTTTAGCAAAACCTTTAAGAAGGAGGTGGCCAATACACCTCAAATCCAGCCATATTTGTGAAAGTTCTTTGGTCTCTTGAAGTTAAGAACTGTCCAGGGTGCTGAAGTTATTTTGGGAGTAGGATTCCATATCCTACTCACATTTTGTAAAGCTCAGTCCTAAAGGCAATAGATATTTGTTGCACCACTATAATAATAATTTAAAGTCAGAAATTATTCTTGGTTGAAAAGATTTTTGCTGGAGGGGATGCCAAAATGAGGCTTTTTTTCATGCCCCCAAGAACTTTTTCCCACCAAAATCCCTATTTATCTACTTGCATTTTCATATTTTCGATAGGTTGGCAAGAACTGGAACAGTGACAGGTGCCCAGTCTGTCATGCAGCATCCAGCTCTCAAACTGCCGACTTGCCGGCCTTCCAGCTAACAAGGCGAGCTTCTTAACCACAACCACCACAGCCCCTGTTACCCCACTAAATGGGAGCCACCAGCCTCTGTAGTATTGTCTCTGAGAAAGGTTCTCTTTCCAAACCTTTCAGTTAAATATCTGCGTTCCATCAAATATTGGAGTTTCAGGTTAGAGGTGAAGCAAATGCTTTTCATGCAGAGCGTTTCACAGTATATCCCAGGTGCCTTGAGGGTTCAGCTGAGCATAGAGGCCGTGAAATAATGTTTAAATAAAAGACATAGAACAGTAATGGTGAACCTTTTAGAGAACAAGTGGCAAAATTCAACAGGCTGCCGTCCACGCCACAGAGGGGCGTGGTCAACTCTGTGCTGGGAGGTGGGAGGAAGCGCTCCCATTGGGGGCTGCTGGGCAGAGGGGCAGGATGAACACTGTGCTGGGGTGACGGTGCACTTGCCCACTCGCTTAGAAAGAACCATGCCTAAAATCCCCAAAGAAGCCTCCAATCCTATGGACAGTGTTGAAAGAGGCAGGACTTTTGATCTGACTAGGTCTAAGATGGCGTTCCTATAAGGGCATAGATCGCCACAGTCAACAGACGTTGCCAGTCAATGCATCTGTGATCATTTCTGTAAGCACAGTTGTACAAAGAGGCCATTGGTTCCAACCCTGAGTAATTTCTCAGAGCTGAATCATTGTCGCTTGTGCCACGCTTATTTTATTCAGTGCCAGAAATGGTAGGGGTGTTCCCCTTATTCTGCCAGTAGAGAGAAAAAATCTGTAATGGATTTAGTCATTATCCCATGAGGTGGTGGCCTTGTTGTTTAATCATTCCTGCATAACATCTCCTCCTCTAGTTGTACTTGGATGTAGTCGAGATTCCCATTGTCCCTTTTGAAGTTCAGTTCAGTAGCTTCTGTTTAAAAACCCCGTTGTCTCACGCTCAGACAGATTTCTCTGCTGTGAGCGGAAGATGAAATTAAGGAAGTCATTTGTAAGGCAGTCGAGATGGGTTGAATAAAACCGTAATCGCTCAAATGGATGCTTTTGCCTTCCAAGGCATTTCCAGGGAGTTTCTGTCGCTTGGAACCCGTTCAGATGCCGCTGGTTTCCACAAATGGTGGAAATAAAGCAAAGTTCCTTTGCATCTTGAGTCTTACTTCTTAGAACTTTTTTCAGCCCCTCTCTCTGCCCTGACATATCTGTATTGCGATTCCATCACATATACCCTTGCACGCGTTTTGGTGTTTTAATGAGAGCTTTTTTTTCCCCTGCCAGATGTCTTGGCACTAGGGACCAGATTTGATTTTCATCTTAGCCTTTCTTGAGATTCGGCTGTGAAACCTTGGAAACTGCTGTTCAAATTAAGGGTCGCATTTTCCCTTGTTCCTTTCAAATATCTTTACTGCTTTATCTGGGCTTCTCATTTCTGTGGCCTTCTGCCCTCTCAAAGTTACCAATCTCTCACTTTTTGCTCAGGTTTGTTCTCTTTAACCAGTATCTTTTTTCATTCCATTTTCCCCTGATTTTTGGTCTTCCCAAAGATTGCTCCTTCCCGATATCACAGTACCTGCCAATTAAATTTAATAATAAGTCATAGTTGATAAACTCATATAAAAACTCTTATATTCTTGATTCCTTTTGCCTTTCCACTTTTACCAGGGGTGATTGTGCCACAAAGTAAATTAAGTCCAGTGATTTTGTCCATTTCAAACTGGAATCTGGATTAATTTCTTAATTAAACCCTCCTTCTGCCCTCACTCCAAAATGAAAGAACCATACAGAGAGAGTTTTGACTTCCATTTTCATCCAATTTTTGGAAGTGGCTATGGAGCAGTGTTTCTAAGAAACAGATGTTTAGAATTTCACTGAATTATAACATATCATTTATAAACAATTTGTTTGTTAATATATTCTGTTCTTATAAGAGGAGGATAACATTTTAGAGGGGCTGTTTTGGGTATGCTTAGCAGCACGTTGGGACTGTGGTGGCTGAACTTGGTTACTGGAAGGTCAGAGTTTGATTCCTGGGTACTGCATGACGGAGTGAGCTCTTGTCTCTGTCCCAGCTTCTGCCAACCTGGCAGTTTGAAAGCAAGAAATTGCAAGTAGATAAATAGGGACCACTTTGGTTGGAAGGGTAAACAGCATTCCATGCACTCCAGTGTTGAAGCATGGCTGCCACATGTCCACAGAAATGACTGCAGACGCAGACAGCGCTAGATGAGCATTGAACACTAGAGTCAGATACAACTGGCCTTTGAGCAAGGGCAACCTTTACCTAGCAGCATGTTTGTGTATCCTGTGGAAATTCCAAGTGCTCCTTGAACTCTCTTACTGAAAACTGCTTCCCAGTTATTTTCATCTAATTGTAGAGTGTCTGTCATTATGGCAAAAGAACTTCAGCTGTAAAGATGTTAATTCCGATGCATCCTGATTTATGGATATCTCTTCCAAAGTAAATCCATTTACCACCTAATCTGCTGTCTTTCAGAGCTAAGCAAAGTCTATTTATTTAATGTTTTTAAGATAATGGCTTGTATAGTCAAGTTCTATAGGATTTAGTACAGCTTTCTCTGCTACTTTTGAGCCTGTGTTGTTGAATTTCCTAAAGCTGCTGTATTTTAATTTGGATAGACTTTTATCCCCTTGTGTGGCTTGTCAGATAATGCTCTTCAGTTGTGGGCAGAATACACAATATTGTGTATACTTGCATGCACGTGTGCATTGATGTGTGTTTATTTTTCGATTTTATTTCCTATAACAGTCTCTAGTTTTCAGTTGTGAAGGTGGGCAATGCTGAGCGAAACTATAAAATAGTAAATAACACATTTCTTTCCATTATGGTATTGGTTCCCTCAAATATAGCACATTTATTGTTGTATTCTGTTCAAAATTTGCATTTCAGAAGTCATCATACTCCAGTAAAAAAATATCCTTGTTTCAATAACTGGTTCCCTGGATGAATAGAATACTTTAAATGCATACATTTTGTTTCTCATATACTGTATGTTTATTGTCATTTGTGTGTAGGCTAACTTTGGTATCTATTTATATTATTATTTATTGCAATTACTAGTATCTGCACCTTGACCTTCTAAAGAGCTGATGGGAATATGTAGAGTTCTTCTCCTTCTCATTTTAGAATATGTAGAGTTCTTCTTTTCATCTTAGCCTTATAGTAGACAAATCAGAACATAGCTGGTTTCCCATTCTACTTCAGAAGGAATAGGAGACTTCTTCTGCTGCTGTATCCAAATCTGAATGGTGGCAATCTTCATGGCGATTAGCCATGAAGGCTGTCCTGAAAATGTAATGCAGTGGCGTTCGTCTGCCTTCCACATCGCAGCATGACACCTGTATCACTGGATCCAGTTCTGTGAGTCATTTAGTGATCCTGAGCCCTTTTGACACACAAAATCCTCCTCGGCTGCAGGCCAGTGTTGATGAAGCTGCTTCCCTCCATCAAAGTGGATTCAAGTGAGATTTAATCCACTTGGGAACCATCACTCTTCCCTGTGGACTTCAGCACCCAAAGCCATTAGTCCTCAGGCTTGTCAGGTTAGTTAACCGCCACCTGACATTTGGTGTTGAGTCGCTGGAAGTATAGTCTTACTCTATTTACCGTAGCAGGATAACCTGGCCAGACACATAATAGGAGAATAGAGCTAGTCACTTTAAGAGGGAAGAAGAACAATGTGAGAGAGAATGCAGTATCATTGGGATTAATTTTATTCCTTAATTCTAGGAATGTGCCACTGAACTGAGCCATCTTGGGTATTCAGAAATAATAGTAATAGCACTGACATCTCCTGACAGGAGTGTCTTGTGAGTATAATTTTAATAAGAGTACTTGAAGCCTTTTAGTACTTGGAATGAATCTGGCTAAAATGGGCATTGTGCCAATAAAATACTCATGTTGGTGTCTTTTTGTTCACGTGTACTCGTTTGACGATTTTGTGTTAATGTAACAGTGTGCTAGAATAGCCTCTTAGAAGACAGCTAAAATTAGAAGTGGTCAATACATCATGCAATTGCCACGCACCCTTTCAGTTTGATAGAGCGGTATTTCTTATCGATCCTCCTCTGCCTTTGAGGTCATGCAGAACCGAAGGCACAGTGATGGGAGAAATATCCATATATCCCTGAAGCAAAAAGTTGGAGTAAGAGAAATTGCTTCTCTGGTGTGAAGTTGTGATCTTGACAATCATAAGAACTATCATACAAACTATCTCCCATATGATACAATGCACACGATGCCCCTCAATGTGCACTGAGGTAGACCTTATGTTGGCAACAGGAAAGGAAGTGTTTGGATGTGTATGAGTTGTACCAGTTGTCTTCTAAGACATTGGCAAGGAAACCAAGCTATTGCCCAGTTGAATTTGTTAGTTTAAAGATGAACATGTATCTTAGGAAATGGAATCCAATAAGGTTTTATATCAAATAAAAAAATTACTTTTTGGAGTGACATACGATTTCCTGGTTTTTTTAGCATTGAACTTTAAAAAATCCAGTTACATAACTTTATGCTGCACAACTGAAAAAGAAAAAGATTTAAGAATTCTAGCTTTTGAGACAAAAATGAGTTTCTTTAACTATTTGATGTAAAAGTATGCCCACCTAGTACTTACTTCCACACTTGTCAGAGATCTGCTTATAAAATTCATCTATGTCTGTGGTAATAAGCACGAGGTGAATGTGCCAGAAAATCCCAACTATGAAATGGCTCCCCTATACTTCTTAATAATAAAAATAAGAGGGAGCAATATTTATTTAATAAACTTCTGTATCTCACCCTCTTCCATCAAGGCAGTTTACGTGAGGTTTCCGAACGTTCTCCCGGGTAGTGATCAGAGCCAAACCTGTTTAACTCTAATAACTTAAGTGTTCATTAGGATAATAGTAATCCCATGCTGTCAAGTTGACTCTGACATTTGTTTACCTTTTTCCCAAGGGTTTCTAGATAGACTGCTAAGAAGTGGTTTTCTATTCCCTTCCTCTAGGGGGCGCCCTGGGACAGTGTAGGACTCAGGGGTGGCCAACCTTGGTGCTCCAGGTGTTCTTGGACTTCACTTGCCAGAAGCCCAAGCTGATAAGGGCTTCTGGGAATTGAAGTTCAAGAACACCTGGAGCGCCAAGTTTGGCCACCCCTGGATAGGTTGTCCAAGGCTACATGGGTTGGTTCTTCTTCCCGGAGACACAAACTCCCATCTTTTGGTTCCTCTGCCACATATCTAACTCACTGATATCTCATGCCCTCAAATTATGCATGGTAAATTAAATAAATGCAAAATAGAATTCCAGCAAGAATGTCAACATTTTTCTAAGAGCCGCCATTCCACCTGATGGGATTATTTTCTGGAACTGCTATCCTAATTCCAGATCTTGCTCTTGTCGACATCTTATGATCTTTTCAATGCCTTTTGGATGTCATTTTCAGGTCTTAACATTTCTGTTTGCCAATTTTGCTTATGTTATTTGCTAGACGCCTCCTGTGAAGCAGTGTTTGCAAGGGATATTCAATTTGACTGTAAATGCTACAAAGCCATTTATGGCCTTTGAAAGAAAACGACCATGGGGTAATTTACTACAAGGATGTGTATGTGCGTGTGTTAGAAAAATTAAATATAAATGTTTAAAAGCCACTGGCACTTGAGACTCAGGTGCCATGTGAAATTTGTTTTCACTTACCTTTATGACTTGCCTGAATGTAATCCCACTCAAAGAGCATTGGAGGAAAACTGGCTAAGCTGTTTCTAATTGGCTTTCTTTTTGGATTTATTAATACCTTGCTCAAGGTGTGCTAAACCTTCCTCTGTCAAATCATGCAGAAGCGGAGCTGACCAAGTAGCATTCATAGCAGGATGTCCAAGAGTCCTCCAGAACTAGAAGCAAAATGTCTTAAAGCCGTGGTTCCCAACGTGGGGCACATGCCCCACAGAAGGAGTTCAATTCCCAGAAGCATAACTTAGTACCTTAGCAGATCATTGCTTTGGAGAATTGACTTAGGCTTCTAGGAATTGAAGAACAAAGGTTGGGAAACACTGCTTTAAAGGGAAGGATGAGATGGCAGAGCTTAAGTTCACCAAATCACAAAATGGCAATATTTCTTAAAACAATATGCTACCTTTTATTGATGGTTGTATAATGAAACTGTCATATTTCCTTTGTATTGTTTTAATTACACTGTTAAAATACATCAAATGGCTTTTACCAGACACGTGCAGTTCCCCCGGTTGCTTAGTGGTTAAGACAATGAGCTGGAGACTGGAAGGTTGGGTTTCGAAACCTGAGAGCTTCACTTGGGGACATAAAAGGAGCCTCATTCAGGCATCCCCTGAGCAGTTTCTCTAGCAAAAATCCTTTCAACCCAGACAAATCTCTGGCACAAAAATGAATGAATGAACCAGACAGGTACACGGAAAGAGCCTCCTCAAAGATTGCGGAATTTTTTAACCACAGTTGGGTGTATCCTGGTAACGGTAACCTTGTGCTGCTGACTAATCTTTCTCACACTAGGTCAGGCGAAAGGAACTGAAAAATGAACTCATCAAAAAGTGGCTTCATTTTGACAGTTTCATATCTGGCCTAGATACGGAAGAAGAATCAGACAGATGTACTTGACAGTGAAATATTGTTGGTAGGTGTTCTAAGTTTCTTTTTTATTGTAAACCAGGCTTTCTAATGGCATAATTCATGTCATGTTATCATATGTGAAATGGCCTTCCGACAGTGATGGGATGTAACCAGTTCGCCAGAACCAGTGATGGGATGTAACAGGTTCTCACCAGTTCGCCAGAACCGGTAGTAACTTTTCCCAGTGTCTCAGAGAACCGGTAGCAGCTTTTGGGGGGACCCACCTTCGGGGCTTACCTTTTCACTGGTTCCCCCACTGCACATGCACGCCAAGCACTTGGTGTGCATGCAGGCCTACAGTGCTTGCCGTGTATGCACGGCCTCCTTGCTGTCCTTCCAAGTGGGGAGGAGGAAGAGAAGCTGCTAGCCTGAAGCTCCCTATAGCCTGCTCCCCAGGGTAAGTGACTCACCTTTGGATGTGGTGTTTCTGTGTGTATTTTATTGTGTATTTAATACCTTTACCTATACAGTATTGACGTATTCCCACTGCTCCTAAAAAGTCCTAGCGGCCTGGTTTGGGGTTTTTAAGCAAAATATTGGAGTTACCTCATCAATAAGCTACACCTGTGCTGTTCCAATTGGAGAACCCTTAAGGAGGTACAGCTGTTTTACATTTACATTAAGGCATATTATCCTAGAGAACTGGTTAGGCAAAGACTTAGTACCTAACTTCTTTAACTGTTGAAAAGTGCCAAAATGAAGCCATCTTGTGGTGAGTTCATTCTGTAGTTCCTTCCATCTGACCTAGTGTGAGAAAGATTAGCCAGAATAAGCTTTAAGCTCTGGTTTAAAAGCTCTGGCTGATTTGTGTTTGGGATGGGTGTTTGGGTGGGTGGCTGTATTTTAATGTTTTTTTTTATTATTTATTTATTTAATTAATTTATTTATGAGTTTGTGTTGTGGGTGGGTGGGTGAGTTGAAGTGTGTGTGTGTGTGTGTGTGCTTATTTTTATTTTATTTTTTAAAATTATTTTGTATTTTTTTAATTTGGCCAAGCCCATGACATCATGATGTCATGATGTTAGCTCCGCCCACACTGTGATGACATCACGGTGGGGTAGTAAAATTTTTGACATCCCACCACTGCCTTCCGACTAGGTATTTCAGTGCAAATGCGTGATTGCCAGGCTACTTTTTAAAAGAGGGAGAAGGGTTGAATTCATCTCACATGTATATTGCCCTTTCCTTTTGCTGAATTTTGTCACATTCATACTGATCCAAAATCATTGCATGTTTGAGTTAAATATATCTGGGGATAAAAGTTGAGCAGCATAGCTCAGTGGTAGAGCTAATGCTTTAGTCAGTTACATGGTTTGCACACTCAGTTTCAGTCAGACACATCTCTAAGCTTTAGGTTGGGAGAAGATTCCTGAAGTTCAAGGTATACGTAAATTGGTTAGACCCAAGTAGAATTAGACCAGTATTTATGGAACCTTTATTGCTTTTTACATACATTCCATCTATACAGTGAGTCCACTATGCTTAAGACTGTCAGTCAGATTGATGCCTTGAAGTCCAGTTTTCCATCCACACAGACCGGCTAAGTTCACCATTTGTCTTCACAAAGAAGTTTCAGACGTATCCGACTTCCTCAGAAGCTGCATCAACACTTGTGAAATTCAGAGACATCATATGAACTTCTCTATCTGTTTTGTAATTTCAAACCAAACCAAAACACATTAAATTATACACTGCCCTGAGAGTGTGAAATGTTTATTCTCTTCATGTGTCAATGTGAATGGCATCTGGAAACCCAATTTTGAAGTGGGTGGGTGGGAGAGAATTGAAGTGGCTTTGGCGTTGGAAGGTGAAAGTGTTATGCAGCTGAGAAATTGCTGCTGAATATTTATGCAGCGGTTCCAGACATTATAATGTCATCCCGTCTCCTGCTGGGTTGTGAGAAGATGTCTGATCAAAACCAGCATATAAAGTTGAGATCATTCTGTTTTATTGGATCAGTCCTTGCTCTGGGCAAGATTATCCAAGCTTCCTAAGCCTTAGACTACTTTTACAGATGAATAATTATAAGTTTTAGTGCCCTCTTTAAAAGAAACATAAAAGTAGTGTCAGACTGCAGTGGAGAATAGTTAGTTTAGTTGTGGACAAGAAAATCAGCAGAGGCATCTTATTCCTAGAATCCTTGTTTTTGCACTCCAGCCAGAGAGGAAAATAAACATAAAGGAGGGTTTTTTAAGGTAGTTGTTAGGAATTGGATTATTCCCTAACTTGTTGGGAAGGATAATATATAAATTAACATAGGATGTTTGTTGTAAAATGTGTTATGGTGCTTTAAGAGTATTGGGTTGATGTTGTATCATTCAACTAATGCCAGAGTAGGATAATTACTGTATTATGTCATTGGTTCGTTCTGTCAGTAATGTGGTTAAAAGGAAGACTATAGCCACAGTTAGCTCATAACTCTCTCACTAATCTTGCCCTCTGTTTGGTGGGAGATTGGTTTTGGTTTGCTTACAGTTTTTCAACCTGTATTGGACTGATTATTGCGTGATTAATGAAGACTGGTAAAAAGAAAAGAGTATTCTGCTTTAAACCTGGAACAATGTTGTAACTTATCTGCTATTGTTGTGTATGACTTGGAAGGGATTTGGACTCTGATTCTGGTACAAGTAAAACAGTTGATACAATGCAGTGTATCTGTCTGGTTGCTGTGTTGGTTGTACTCTGAGACTTGCTCTGACACATCCTTGCTACACAAGAGTTTACTCTATCAACAGTTGTTCTTGTAGAACAGGGTTTAAAGTTGAGTTTCAAAAAGTTGAAGACTACTGTACCATTTCACAGTGAGTGTTGTAGTACTTTAATCATTCTGCTTGCAGTGCTGTGTAAATAAAACATTCAAAATCGATGCTGCATCTTCCATTACAAAGCTTATCTGCTTCCTTTTGTAACGCAATTTTTGTTTTCCAGCTATATAATTCTTCATTCTCTTTGATGCATTGAATACTTTGTTCTCTCAGATACATATAATGGACAGAAGCATAGGTATTAAAGAAACATTATTGGGGGGCCTTTTTCAAACGAGGCCTCATTTGCGGGTTGGAATTCTCCCACTGATTTAATATGCACAGTTTCTGCTTAAGCGTTCGCTTTAATTGCTAATCTCTTCAGTAAACTTTAATTCACAGAGTTGCATTGCTCCTGTCAAGGTCCTCTTCTGTATTGTGCATTGTAGTGTAATGGGCCAAACTGTTTACACTTGGCTTGAGCCCAATTCTTCAAAAATGAGGCTACCTTCAAAAAGTTTTAAAGAGTTTTCTGTTGCAGAACATTTTTGCTGACTTCCAGGCCACTCTTAATGAGTCAAAGGTCAAGCAAAGCTAGCAGGAGTCCAGCGGAAACCAAGCTCACACCAGTTTAGGGATGTTGGGAATTCATTAGGACTTCCCACACCCTGGCCTAACATTGTGGCTTTGTCCTTATGCTGGGGAAGGTTTGGATCAAGTATAAATTATCCCTTAGCCTTACCCATCCTCCTTTTTTGTCTCTGTCTGTAGATCCTAGCCAACAGAGCAAGTCTCAGAGGTCAACTTTCAGAGGGGACTTCTTCCAAATTACAGCCCCCTCCAGCAAGCAGGTCTTTGCTGCATTAATTATTCCTTTGCCCAGCTAGGAAACTGGGGCCAGTAACTTACCAGCCATCGTGTGATTCCTGAGAGTACAGTTCTTGAATTATTATCCCAGACTTCCTTGGTGTAACACTACGACAGTGAAACAGTGGAGCCAGATATATGCTGAATATTAGGAAAAAATTCTTAACTGTTAGAGCAGTACAATAGGGGAACCAACTGCCTCAAGAGGTAGTGAACGCTCCAACACTGGAAGCATTCAAGAAAGAATCGGACAGCCATCAATCATGTCTGCTTGGATTTGGATTCTTGCATTGACCAGGGGTGTTGGACTCCTTCCAACTCAGTTATTATAGGATTCTAATGAATTCTTACATGATGAAGAAAAGCCTAACTCCTGACTGTGATTTTTCTTTCAGACTGTTAGCAACGTTCCCTGTTCTCTGTTGACTGGCCTCAGGCCATTGCCAACCTTGGAAGCAAAGATGCCTGAAAGGCCTTCAAGCCGAAGTAGAGATCTCCCTAGAGAAGAAGAAAAAGAAAGGAAAAAGAAGAAGCACAAGAAACGGTCCAAGTCGAGATCGCGGTCGCCTCCTTCGAAGTATCACTCGTCTAAGTCTAGGTCTCGATCCCATTCGAAAGCCAAGCACGCGCTTCCCACCGCCTACAGAACGGTCCGACATTCCAGGTGGGTTTTCTGAATGGGTGCTGTCATTGAAAGCTCTACTCTGACCTCCTTCCTCTGGGGCTGTGTGGTGCAGTGCATTTCTACCCGATTCATATTACAGTATTGCATAACCTGCCTTCTAAAAGTCTAACATCTGGAGCAAATGGATATGTTTTGAGTGTTTGTCGGGAGCCCACCACAAAAAATGTGTTAGCTGACTGTGGGCGTATGAAAGCAGAAACGTGTTCCTCGTTGGAAAGACGACGTGCCATTTTTACAGTTAGCCACTACAAAACTAATCATGGCCATAAACAACATAGTTCAAGAACAGCCACTATTTTTCAGCCCTCTCTCAAAACTGCCAATATAACAAAATGGGATTTATAATATAGAGAGATTTTCCTTGTTGTAGGATTGCTGAAATTGTATACACTTATTTCATCTCATAAAAGGCCTCCCATTTCAGAATTTCATTTTATATCGGGCACTGCATTAGCAAAGCCTTGCTGTTTCGTTTTAAATCAGAAATATCAGGAGAGAGGACAGGAGCGGGAAGAATGAAACAAGAGCAGAAATTAAAACTGCCTTTTCAGTACCAAAAAGTTGTGTATTGATTTCTCTCCAGCCTTCAGTGCCCCATTGATAAACATGGGCATTAAAATGTGCCTAAGATGCCAGCCTGCAGTCGCTTAGTGGTTAAGACACTGAACTTGACGATTGGAAGGTTGGCACATCAGCAGTTCAAGACCCGGGTACTGCATGACGGAATGAACACCCGTCTCTGTCCCAGCTCCTGCCAGCCTACGAGTTTGAAAGCAAAAGATTGCAAGTAGATAAATAGGTCCTGCTTTGGCGAGAAAGAGAACAGCATTCCATGCACGCCTGTGTTTAGTCATGCCTGCCACATGACCATGAGAATATCTGCAAACGCAGACAGCGCTGGCTCTTTGGCTGTAAACAGAGTAGAATCGGACACAACTCACTTTCAGGCAAGGGTAATTATAATAATAATTTTGTGTCAGAAATTATTCTGGGTTGAAAGGATTTTTGTGGAAGAAACTCCACTCAGGGAACGCCCAAATGAGTCTCCTTTCATGTCCTCAAGAGCTGGGACAGAGTCGGGTGCTCAGTCTGTCATGCAGTACCTGGGTCTCAAACTGCCGACTCGCCAGCCTTCCAGCTAACAAGGCAAGCATCTTAACCACTGAACTTTTGAGCAAGGGTGACCTTTACCAAAGACGTCAGCAGTCTCATGTATAATGTTCAGTTTAGAAGTTTCAAAATTCCTAGTGGAATCTGTCTATAGGTAACTATATTAATGGGGTGGGTGTGAATCTTGTGTTCTCTTACAATAATATGTGCCATGGGATAATGCTGTGTGTTCAAGAGGTGGTGATTGCCAAAATAAATGTTTGCTACAGGAGTGATTTCATGATTTTGCAGTTAAGAGTTTTGCAGTTTCAGTCCTCAAGTTACCCCATTCTGAATGTCCCATTTGCATTAAAGTCTCTTCCAGTCAGCCTAGCTGTTAAGTGGATTGTGTTTATCTTGTAAACATTGAACTGCTCCTGGAAAATGGATGGGTTGGCCTTAACAAATTGCAAGTGTACATTTCGGTGGAGGCAGAAATTTGATTTCGCATTAATCACTTTCTTTATGTGCTCCAATAATGGATTACCCACTAAGCCACCTACTTTGTTTATCCAGCTAATGAAGTGTTTGTAGTAATTAGCACAGAAAGGCATCATTAAGTGATTTAGCTTTTTTTGAGATTGGTTTGATCAACGTAGGTAAAATTAAACATGTGCAACGTCTCAGTTTCAAAACAAGGCCAGGCTTCAAAACAGCTTTCTCTTGTTTTGAGTTGACAAAAATGTGTATTACGTGTCACTCCCAAATCCATTTGTTTTCCTCTGAGCCCGTGTTTCTGCACAGATGTCACTCCCTTAAGATGCAAGAAGGGGTGCTAAATATTTTAACATGACGGATTTAAACCAGGAGTTCTCAACCTTTTTAAGCCAGGTGCCAGGTCATGCTCCCTCAGACAGCTTCTGGGGCTGGATGGCCATTTTGTTCTCTCAGCTTGTTGTTCTAAACATGCTTCCTGTCAGATTTTAGGATTTCTGTCACAGTATCCCTGTACCCTGAGATGGAAACTGTTTCCCATGCTCGCTTGGTTTATTACATTAACAAGGAGAAAGACCAGCTAGCAAATCTGTCAGCAAACTGCTCTTTACTTTGGATTTAGCATGGAAGCTCTGAATTTAGCTGTGTGCCCTTAATCAGAAATAAAAGACACCTTTAAACAGGAGTTAGGATGCCTACTTCCTTAAGCAAACATCTGATATTTAGCAAAACACATCAAGGCTTATTTCAAATGAAAACACAGCAATAAGGAGAGCATAAGGCAACATACAACAGATGCTCCGAATCATAAAGCTGCTGTCGTTGCTCACATAATTTATAAAGCAGGGTTTGCAACTTATGGCCTGTGGGCTGGTTCTGGCCCATGGCACCATTTCATGTGGTCCGGCAGTGAAAGCGGCAGAAACAGCCAAAAACGTGCCGCTGCCATAGGCAAAAACAGCCCAAAATGTGCCTTAAGTGAACTTGTAGCTGTCGTAAATGCATTTATGACAGCTGTGGATGTGTTTTACGGCAGTGTTTACAATGGAAACCTTGAGAACCCCTGTTATAAAGGCTCAAATTTCCAAAGGATATCTACCCCCTTGATAGGGTTGTTCAGGGAACATCACAGGCAACATCTTCTACACGTCTTCAGCAGGTGAGGGCATGAGGCCAATTACAGCTGGTTCGGATGGTGATAGTAACCTGTATTTGATAGACCACAGAGGGGGAAATCTCACCCTTCCCCTGTGTATTGGGGGTACCAGTCTGCTGATATTCACTAATTTATTATTAAATTCTCAGAGAAAGAAGAGAGGAGAATTACTCCCCATGGAAGCCACAGACGGCCCTCTCTTTCTATAGTTAAACCTTGCTTGGAGGTAATTAAACCTTATTGCAGGCAATTTTAGGGCCAATCTCGTTGTTTTTCCCCAAATAGTACTTTCAAGACCCTCATTAAAAATGAGATCTAATATTCCATTAAAACTCAGTGGCATCTAAGGGTTTTGAGCCCTTTTCAAGGTCTCCTTGACTTTTCGAAAGGAACTTATTTGTTTTTGTTTTTTTAATTGAATGTGAAGCTTTACTTCCATATCACAGACTCAGAATCCACAGGGAACTTGGATCATAGTGTCATAGCCAAGAAGTTCCATAATGGAAATATCTCGACAATGCAAAGATATGACTGCCGGAGTTCTTTAGAAGGAGAGCCGGGTTAAAGCATCAAGGAGTCTGATTGACCTCCAATTAGTATTATTGGTAACATTTTTTTAAAAATCTGATAAAGATCAGATTTCAATGCTAAGCTGTGTTTGCTGGGTTTTATTTATTTATACAAGTCCAAAGCACTAAAATTTGAAACCCAACTTAAAAACAGAATAATCATCTAAAAATGTAGGCATACATAAATGACTTATTTACATATTTATACTCTACTTCTCCAATATTCAGCAATTTGAATAGCTCCACCATTTGCTTAAAACAAATCCTTGATATCACACAGTTCAGGCAAGTTGCCGCAGATTAGCAGATGTTCAAAGTTTTATCTTTCACCACATTCACATTGTTCATCATCGTCAGTGTAGCCCCAACTCAAGATTTGTTTTGCATCGTGTCACCCCAGTTATCAGCCTATTTATTCAGCATCTTCCATGTCCAATATTAAGGATGGAAGCCTGCTGCTAAAAGTCTGGTCAGGTTAGCCTACGATGGTAATAGAGTAGACCAGTGATGATGAACTTTGGCACTCCAGATATTCTTGAACTTCAGCTCCCAGAAGCCCAAGTCTTGCATTAAACCCATTCGTGTGGATTCACAGAGACTTGGGTTTCTGGGAATTGATGTCCAAGAACAACTGGAGTGCTGAGGTGTGCCATCACAGGAGTAAACCATACTGCCAGTGACTCAATACCGAGTGTCAGGTGGCAGTTAACTATCCTGACAGCCCTGAAGACTAACAGCCTTGGGTGCCAAAGTCCACAGGGAAGGGTGATGGTCCCCAAGTGGATTAAATCCCACTTGAATCCATCTTGATGGAGGGCAGCAGCTTCATCATCCTGGCCTGGGACCGAGGAAGACTTTGTGTGCCAAAAGGGCTCAGGACTAGAAAGTGAATTACAGAACTGGAGCAGTGGTACGAGTGTCATGCTGCAATGCGGAGGGCAGATGAAAGGCTACTGGGTTATATTCTCAGGACAGTCTTCATGGCTGGTCGCCATGAGGGTCACCAATTTTTGGATATGGCAGAAGAAGAACCTACTGCTGTCTTCTCCTTCATCGCCCATAACTCTCTGGGTGATATTCTTTTCCATATTTCAGTTCAAACTGGATCTTTCAATAGATATCCACCCATTCTTTCATCTCAGGGGAGCTTAAATCTTTCAAAGCTCTGACCAGGTCTGTGAAACTATATATAAAGAGAGTTACTAGCTTCCTATCTGTGTCAGAGAGGCAGCATTTCTCACATGGCTTTTGAAGGATGCTGGCACATACTTCTGAGTTGCATCTGTGCCTAAAGATTGAAGATATAAAGCAGGGAGTAGAAACCGTAGTATGTATTCCTCTGTTAGAAGTACTATATAGTAGATAAAGCCAAACAAAGGCATTGGAATGCTTTTATTCTGAAACTGCATCTCTTTTCCACCCCTAGGTCTGAATTTACAGCTCATGGGGGGGTTTTAGGCAGTTGTCACAATGCCAGGTTTTGTATGTGGTTGGGTTCTTTTTTATAAATAGAAAATGGGGAATGTCCTGCAGCAGGTAGCATTCAGAGACCTTAATGACAATAAGGCTTGGTCTTCAACGAGCAGCACATTAGACTGATGAATCCAAGGGTAAAATTGAAAATGCAATCAGGTGGGTGAGTTGTAATCTTGTGAAAGAAGCCAAGGCAGCTTCATGAAGAATCACAATAAAAGGGAGAGTTATTCAGGTCAGCCTCCCTACAGGCAACTTACTACATGCTCTCTGTGTTGCAGAGTGTGTGTATCTTACAGTGTGTATTAGCGAACCCAAGTCTTGGAGCTCTTTGAATAATCTATTTTTCTCCCCTCTGTACATTTTTTTTCATCTACAGTCTTTACAAAGTACTGGATTCTTGCTGTGGGCTGTCAAGTACCCATTAGCAGTCTGAAAGGCTGGGCTCAAATCAACATGTCTTTCAGGTTCACAAACATACTTTGGAAATTGCCATTTCCCTGAGGCTGTCTAAAGTTTGCAAACAAACAGTACAGCTCAAAGGATTCTGTTTTTTCTCGCCATGCCCTTCCCACTCTTCTGACTGCGACTGCCTCCCTCCAATCTACAGGTTGCCCTGCCTGCCTTATGCGGAACAGTTGGCCCTCCTTAAAGTAGACTAACTAATATTTCCAGAGAAGAGGCAAACTTAAATCCCCAAATTTTGATGTGGGCAAAACGGGTCCATGTGTATTTGTTCTTTGAAGTGTCTGTGTACTATAATAAACTAAAACGGTTTATTATAAGAAGCTTTCACATGCACACTGATTTAGAACCAAATGGGTCAGGAAACCAGAGTCTGCTGCTTTTTCTTCTTTGTCTTCTGTCTAGGCCAGATGTGAAACTGCCAAAATGGAAGGCACCTTTTGGGGAGTTAGTTCTGCAGTGCCTTTTGCCAGACCTAGTGTGAGAAAGATTAGCTGGCAATACAAGGTTGCAGTTACCAGGGTACACCCGATTGTGGTTCAGAAATACCACAGTCTTCAAGGAGGTTCTTTGTGTACTCCAGTGACTGCTTATTATCTCTTTGAATGTTTCAAAAATCCTTGGGTCGCTAACAATATCTTCAATTGATAATACAGTATCTTCTTTTGGGTATTTATTTTGAAGTATTTGTAGTGTATAGGCCATGGGGGCTTAGTGGTTAAGGTGCTGAGACTGATGACCAGAAGATCAGCAGTTCAAGACCCGAGTGCCACATGACAGAGTGAGTACCCATTGTCTGCCCCAGCTCCTGCAACCTAGCAGGTCGAAAGCAAGAAATTGCAAGTAGAAACGTTGCATATGCAGACAGTGTTGGCACTTTGGCTATAAATGAAGATGAGCACCACCCCTTAGAGTTGGACACAGCTAGCTTTTAAGCAAGGGAGATCTTTACCTTTACTATGTGTAGTGTAACTCATCCATATTGCATAATAAGACTTAAGACGGCAGGTGATAAATCAAAGTTAATCCTTTCTGTCTCGGTGTGAACAAATTTTCCCTCTGTTCGCTCTCCAGATCTCGGTCAAGATCTCCAAGGAGGAGGGCGCATACCCCTGAAAGGCGTAGAGAAGAGAGAAGTGTACCAACGGCATACCGTGTCACCAACAGTCCAGGAGTGAGCAGGCGGCGCACACGATCCAGGTACAAGGCTTCTTGGAAGCCCAGTTTTGTACTTTTGGGGAAGACCCTCCTTGGTTGACTTTTATTCTCATTACTTCAAACCATCTTGTTTGCCTTTGCCGGAATGTGATACATCTGGGAGAAAAGCCAGAATAAGAAAACCTTGAATCGTAGCTAGGCCTAGCTCTTTCAAAGCGTCCTGCTCTTGCCCTAGTCTAGCTCAGGGTTCCTCCTTCAATTTGGCTCTCCAGGTGTTCTTGGATTTCAGCTCCCAAAAGCCCAAGTCAGCACAACTGCTGATAGGTATTCTGGGAATTGAAGTCCAAGTTTGAGGAACCCTGGTCTAGCTAAGGCTCAGCGCTGTCTAATGTATGCCTTTTCTCTCAGGTGCAACACACTGAGGGAGGCTGTCATTTAAATAAAAGATAAGGTCATTTCCTCCTCTTCAAGCGATGCCTCTTAGCCTCAGTAACATCTCTGTTGAGGAAGAAGCAGCTTTTTGACAGTGTTGTCTGTGTAGCAACAGCTAAACTTACCCTGGAATCGGCACCATAACAGAAGTAAGTGCCTTAGGATCATTGTTTATTTAGAATCAGTGCAGCTTGGTTTTTGGCATAGCTGCCAGTTTTGCAAATGTTTCTAGCCAGTCTACATGTGAATAGGATTGATGGGAAGACGCATGCCATATTGAGTCCAGCACGCTCCCCCCCCCCCCCCAAGTTGGATAGGTGCACATTTTGAAGAGAAATAATCCCCCACCCCATTCACAGACTAACCATTTTCCCAAACTCTGTTTTTATCTCCATTGGTAGCATCTGCTGCTGGCAACTCATGAGCTTCACATTTCCCCCCCTCTTTTATAGTTTTGCAAACTGTTCTGTAACCTGTTTTGAATTGCTGTGTTTTCAGAATATAGCGTTAAATACCTTTCCTTTTTTTCCCGTCTTGCTTGTTGTACATAAAATATTAATATGGAGAAAAGGTACATGTGTGCCACAAATCTCCTTTCTGGGAAAACATGGAGACAGTTTTTAAAGGCCTTACAAGAAACCATGAATTTAGAAACATGAATTCTCATAGAGTATAAGCATGGCTTTTTGGTGATATTTTAATTGGGTGAATTGCCAGCTTTTAAGATGGATAATTGGGAATTCTTTGTACCACCAGTGTTTTCTTTCTAGCAGCCCTTGTAGAAATTGCTTTCCTTTTTTTCAAGTGCCATTTCTGTTCTGAATATTGCCTATCATCATGGCAATAGGCTTCCTGTTTCCTTTTGAATAGATGTAATCAGACGATGTAGCCAGAATTATGGTTGGTGTTTGCATCAGGCTGAGTGAAGAAATCCCTGTCTGTAGATCCTCCAGTGAGTTTTGTGGTACAGAAGAGACTAGAAACTGGATTCCCCGAAGTCCTAGTCCCGTGATGGCGAACCTTGGCACTCCAGGTGTTTTTGGAGTTCAATTACCAGGAGGCCAATTCGTCACTCCTGCTGATCAGGAAGGTCTTCTGGGAATTCAAGTTCAAGAACACCTAGAGTGCCAAGGTTCACCATCACTATGCTAGTCCAGTACTGTAACCGCTAATACCCTGTTAGCCCAATTACGAACATTTCAGCTACTGCTGCTTCCGAGTCCAATTACACTTACATACTGTCCTATAGGGCTAAGAGCACTCTGGACAGTTCACAAGGGAATTAGCATTATAGCCCTCAACATGCTGGGTACTCATTTTATAGACCTTGGAAAAATGGAAGGCTAAGTCAATATTGCCTCCATCAGGATTAAACTCACAATGTCAGCAGTTTTGCCTGCAGTATTGCACCTAAATCGCTGTACTGTGCGTGGCTTGCAGAGCCTACAGACTGATTTGCTTGTCACCGAGAACAAAATAAATCCGTATAAGAAAAGGAGAGATCAAAAAGTAATTCATTTTTCATTGTAATCCGTGACAAATGCTTTGGATTGATACAAGCAAGCCCTCCATAAATAAGTATAAATTGTCAAAATGGAATTCACCATAGACACAAACATTTTCTACCTCTCATACTTTTCTCTGCATTATGGATTATTCATCTGCATAAATCTTGCCTAGACTTACTAGCACTTGGGTCATTTTTTACTGTCTCTTTTCAGTTTGCTGTCTGTGTTTCTAGAATGTTCTTTCAATCATGGTTCATTAAGCATATGAATCAACACCAGGTTGAAAAGGACAGTTTGAATATATTTTTCATCTTGAATCCATAAAATAGCACGTGACTGGCATAGCAAAGTAACTATAGGTGTGTGTTCATGTCTTTTAAAAGTGGTATTCAAAACAAGCTTTGGAATTCTAAAGGTTGTCTTTAAAAAGACGTTTATCCCCTTGAGTTTGTGAATTCTCATTTTTTTCTGTCCCACATTAGCTTTAAATATCTTTAAGGAACCTTTACATTTTAAAGATCTTTTTACAACATATGCAGTTAACTCTCTCTAAGTGACTGATTTTGACAGTTTTATCTTATGCAGAAAGACAGGATGCAGCAAGGCAATCATTTAAAACTTTCCTCAAGAGTAAATCCTATTCTGCAGACAATTCTTTAATTTTTGAACCAGACTTATGATCAGTTTTCTATCTTTAGCGTTGCTTATTTTTAACAGACAAGATAGCATTTTTATCTTCCCCAAATCTCCTCTGTGGCTTTTTCAAAACTCAAGGAGTGTAGGGGGAAATGTGCATTCATAATTTGCCTGCTTTCAATTTAACGTTCAACATTTTTATTGCAAAATTGGAAGGGAGACTACAAGTTTTTCAAAAATATGGAATTTGATGGCACTCGAAAGGCGGCGGCGGTGTCCTGAAACAAGAAAAATGCCATTGGCATGAATTTGTTTAATGTGGATCCCAGCCTGCCATAAAGTGACCCACACGCTATGATCTCAGAGCCATCTCCTGTGGCATGTATGAAATGAGACGTGCAGGATTTGACACGGGGAATGCAGTGGACTGCCACAGCCTTGAGGATATTATCAAGGTGCGCCTTCACAGCCAGTTCATCTAGCATGGCCTCTTCCGCCTCCTTGACCGTTGGGAATCAGAAGAGTAAAGTAGTTCCTCCTCTGTTCATTTTGCCGTTGGGCCCAATCTGATGGTTTCCAGTGGCATTTCCTCCACTGAGGGGAGGAATGCATGTATGGAAAATGGAGGTACGGTACTTGGTTTGATGTTGGCACACATCAATGGTGGCGAACCTTGGCACTCCAGCTGGTCTTGGACTTCAGTTCCCAGAAGCCCAAGTCAGTACACCTGCTGATCAGGGTTTCTTGGAATTGAAGTCTAAGAACAGCTGGATTGCCAAGGTTCGCCACTGTGGGCATCCATGGAGGGTCAACCTGTCAGAATACTGTCAGCCAGACATTTTTGTCTCTCTCCTCAGAGCTTCCCATAGCTGTCTTTCATTGTATATAAAAATAATTCCACGCTTCACATTTCCTTCGCTGGCTTCTTCTCTAGAAGCTATCCGTCCTCTAACAACAGCTGCAGGGATAGAACGAGGAAGAAATTAATAGTCAAGGGAGACAGACAAATGAGAGGCGATACACTCTTTTTACTGATCGGTGTGACCTTTCTGATTGAAGCTGATCTCTCGCGTTATTAAATGCCTTTTAAAAACTGTTCACGCTTTGAGATTCTAATAGGAGGACAATTTTGCTTTGACATTTCCTACATGTGTCACAAATGTATTTGGGGAAATAGCTGCCTGTGTTTATTTGTGGACCTGTAAAAGCAGTCAACTATATCCAGGTACTTCCAAGTGCGGAGCTTGTAAAAATCAGAGACAAGGCACCTTCCCTGGTGTAGCTGAGGTTAATGCTTGGGTTCATCCTCCTCCTTAACAAGAGAGAACACCAAACAGTGGGAAAGAGAGATGTGAACGTGGTCCGTAATGGCTAGGAGGTTAATCCGGCGCTCCTAATGAATAGAGCCTAGATACTGGCAAGCAAATTGTTAAGAGGTTCAGAAACAAGCCATCGTCTTTCTAGCACAGGAGTTCTCAACCTTTTAAAGCCAGGGGCCAGGTCACGTTTCCTCCAATAGCTTCAGGGGTCCGACGGCCATTTTGCCCTTCTTTCACCACATGGCATTTCCTGGTGTGGTGGAGGTGGTGGGGCCCCCACATGAAATGGCGCCATTGGCCACATCTGGCCCATGGGCCACAAGTTGGGAATCCCTGCTCTAGCTCATTGCCGTTTCACGTGCTGAGCACATGGTAGGCATTGGAAAAATCAACAGAAGCTCCTGTTTATGGCTAGATGTGTGTAAGATCGAAGTGGTGTGTCCCCCCCCCCTCTGCCAACCCCCATGAAGAGAAAATGTGTTCAAGGTTGTGCAGATGTACACATCCAACTGGCTGTGTGAAAAGGTGAGGGATGGAAGTGTTGAAGAGTAAGTCACATTAGCAGCACAGCCAGTGCTTAACCCATTTTTCTTCCCCAGCGGAGCAGACCTGCTACAGTGAGGAGAACATTACGGTTATCAACAATAGAAGCCTCATTTCTTTCTGCGAGTCTGCTCTAGTGGGGAACTAATGGATTTAGCCCTCCGGCTGCAGAGCTCCAGGGCTGATCAAATTGTCCCTGGTCAAATAAGAAAATGGATTAAGAGCTAAATTAAAAACTAAACTGAGTTGGTCATCACTTTCCTTCCTCACCCAGAGCTTCAGGCACAGCACTCGGTGAGGCTTTAATGTTGAAAGTCTCAAAAAGGGTGATAGGCCACCTTTCCGATAAAGGGAGGGCATACTTGTTGGGGTTCCCAACCTTTTCAAGGCAGGGGCTGGGTCACGCTCTCTCAATCAGCTTCGAGGGTGTGCTGACTTGAGCTTCTGGGAATTGAAGTCCAAGAACACCTGGAGTGCCAAGGTTCTCCATCACTGTGCTAGGGATTGTGCCTAGCTCCATCTGGACACAAAAACACTTAGGAACATGGGAAGCTACCTTGCGCTGAGCCATGTCCTTTGTCCACCTAGCCTACTTTGGTCAACTTCTGGCTGACAGTGTCTCTCAACCATTTCAAACAATTTTTGATCCTAGCCCTGCCTGGAGACCATTGGCTTCCTTTGGTGGTCTCCCATCCGAGTACTAAGCAGCGGAAACAGCTCTGTCTGCATTTATGACTGTCGTATTTGCGACAGCTGCAGACACATTTTATGGCAGCGTTTATGGTGGTGGAATCACCAGTCCAGCCCACTCAGCTGTCTGAGGGAGCTTCTCGCGGCTTCAAAAGGTTGAGAACCCCTGGTCCAGGACATCCCGGGCCAGCAGAGCTGATAGTGAGAACTGAGTCTCATGGTGAGTGATGAGTTGTGTCATTGAACCGTGTCTGAAGAGCCACACTTCATCCAATTCTACAGT
This sequence comes from Furcifer pardalis, assembly GCA_030440675.1. NCBI lineage: Eukaryota > Metazoa > Chordata > Lepidosauria > Squamata > Chamaeleonidae > Furcifer > Furcifer pardalis. The sequence continues at coordinate 5,221,544 of CP126898.1, forward strand.
CTGGAGACATCTTGTGAGGGATTGAGGGCTAGGACTCTGTATCTTTGCAAGTTCATTGCCACCGTTGATGATGTTTGCAGCGTGAAGAGCCTGGGAATTGGAGTTCCTCTAGACCAGGGGTCACCAAACTGGCCAGCAGGTGTGCTGACTTGGGCTTCTGGTATTTGAAGTCCAAGAATACCTGGAGAGCCATGTTTGAGAACCCCTGCTCTAGAAGAGGTCTAGTCCAGGCATTCTCAAGCAACATGTGATAGGACCAGGGCCTGTCTCAACCGTGTGATAAACTAGAGAGCATTTTGTCTGCTCATTAAATCTGTGGGTTTTTTCTTTAAAGAAAGAAGGATTTTACGTTTCCATAAAACCTCTTCCCCTTATGATAGCAGTTTCTTACTTAATGGCTGCCAGTCACATTACTGAGGCAAAAAAAAAACCCCTCATGCTGACTGTTGCAGCTGAGACCGTTTGAATGGGTGTCTTTATCATTATTCTTTTCAGAAATAATTGTTTTGCATCAAAGCTTCTTACAGAGAATGAGTGAGTCACAGGACCATATTTGTGAGTTTTAAAAAGGTTAATTTGCCTAGAACGTCAAATGGGTTGGCAGCAGGGGAGGAAAGCTATGAGCCATGTGTATGTCGATTGTGTTGCTGGACCCCTTCTTTAATACGTACAGGTAGGTTAAATAAATTCAGGCAGGACTTTTGACAGATGAGGCATTTCCTCGGTGTAGACTAGAAGTCAGGAGACCTGGGTGCAAATCCCTGCTCTGCCACAGAAACTCACTGCAAGGTGTCACTCTTAAAACCACTTCTTCAATATCCTCCATCCTTCAAAAGTCCTACAGTAGTTGGGTTATCAAGTTGGATGTTATTTGGCAGCACGTGGCTCAAGTTTCATCCATCCTGGCCTGGGGCTGAGGAGGATTTTGCGTGTCAAAAGGGGTCAGGACCAGAAAGGGACTTGAGGAACTGGATCATACAGGTGTCATGCTGCAATGCAGAAGGCAGATGAAAGGCCACTGCATTATATTCTCAAGACAGTCTTCATGGCTGATCACCATGAGGATTGCCAATATTCAGATTCGGATACAGCAGAACAAAAAAGAAGACGGCTCTCCATCCTACCCATTTTTTTCTCACAACAACCAAGAGAGTTACAGGCTCAAATCTCCCTGTGAGTTTCAAGGCAAAAGAGGGATTTCAACCTGGACACCCAAACACTAGTCCAAAACTCGGCCCGCTCTGCCACGTTGACTCTTCCGCACCATTAGATTGATGCCATTGTCCTGATTTGGTGTGTAGATTCCTGTATGTATTTCCATCTGGCTGTTTATTGTTTCTGAATAAATGATCACCATTTTAGCTTCCAAGCCAGAAGGGCCATTGCAGTTCAGTGTCTTAAATAATTTAGCATTTTCCTTTATTAGGAATGTAAGACTCTACAGTATTTCAGGAGTTCTCAACCTTTTTAAGCCGGGGGCCAGGTCACGATCCCACAGACTGCTTCGGGGGCTGGGCAGACGTTTTCCTCCACCACATGGCACTTCCTGGTGTAGTCCATGTGTTTGGGGGGAGGACAAATGAAATGACGCCACAGACCTCATCCGACCTACGGGCCGCAGGTTGAGAATCTCTGCTCTTTTTCCTTATTTTAGGCCAGTGTTGTTGGTGCTACCTGGTAGCAGCTGGCCGGAATTTTAGGGATTCATCACTCTGATGGGTGTTGGGTCTAGAGCCTTTTGCTTAGAGTGGATATGCTGTACCATTGAGGTCCAGTCACTCCAGATGATGATGATGATGATTACAGTAGCATCCTTAGACATGGTGCTTCGCAGAAGGCAAGAGAATGAGCCTCTTTCTTACTTCCTAAGAGGTTGTTGTCTACATACCGGCACCCCCACCACATATGTATATAATTTCCCTTTTCTGTCTTACATCTCCAGCATGGATCTGACTGATTCTTATTCATTTGGTGGATTCTAACCGGTATCAAATACCACCTCCAAATGATCTTGCTATTATGCTCCTTTTCTTTAATGGACAAGGGCTTCGTAGTTCTTTGTGTCCATTTACTATTCCACATGTTCTCGTTGATCTCTATTCCCAAGTCATTTCTCCACATTTGTCTTAATAATTGTAGCATCTAGAGCCGGGGGCGGGGTCACGGTCTCTCAGTCAGCTTTGAGGGCCGTACTGACATTTTTGCCTTGCCTACACGATAGGATCGGCCATTTTGTCCCAACAGCTTCATAAGGGTTGGCCATTTTGTTTCTCGAATGCCCTTGGAGGGGTAGGGGGCCACATGAAATCGTGCTGCAGGCCATATCAGGCTGGACCAGGGGGGAGCCCTGATCTAGAGGACCTCCCCCATTGGGTTTTAAGGACGTGGGAGCTTTGTGCCAAAGGCTTCCCAGGAGAGATGGGGCTGGAGGATGACTTCCAAGGAGGTTAAAAAGGTGCCAACGAGCAGGTGACCTGGCAGGTAGTTTCGGAGACGCAAGGGAGAAGGGGCCGTCTTCAGAGGGATCTCTAAACACAGTAGTTTCTTGCCACAGAGCACTTTCTCTGTTGCACATTCTCTTCTGCCTTCTGCAAAACACTTGAGATTTTCCAAATCATTGGTATGTAAGTATTTCAATTTCATCGCAGATTTAGAAAGGCCAGCCGGAAACCTTATTTCATTTTTATCAGAAGTGTTTTCTCTCTCTCGCTCTATTTCAGGTTCACAGTTTTTCATTATGTGGAGGATTATAGGTTTAGCTTTGGGTTGTCTAGTCTAACATCAGTTTTGCTTTCTAAAAATCTCTAATTTGACGTGTGTTGTGGGGGGGGGGAGGCCTTTCTCTTCGAAGGGAACCGAATAGAGGGTCAGGGAATAGATACTGTATATTCTCTATGTATCTGCAGCTTTAGACCAGGGGTTCCTAACCTAAGGCCTGTGGGCTGGATCTACAACCCCCCCGTGCCGTTTCATGTGGCACTCCACCCCTCCAAGGGCATTTGAGAAACAACATGGCTGTCCTTTTGAAGCTTTTGGGACAAAATGGCCACCCCATCATGCAGGCAGGACAAAATGGCCGTCCAGCCCTCAAAGCTGACTGAGAGGGCGTGACCTGGCCCCTGGCTTGAAAAGGTTGGGAACCCCTGCTTTAGACTAAGCAGAAGTAGGTTTAGACTAAGACTGGTTTGTGTGTGCCCCCCCTTCTCTTTTGCAGAAGTCCTCACGAAAAGAAGAAAAGACGCTCTCATGCCCATCTCAAGTCAAAAGCAAGGTCCCATTCACCCTCGCCAGGACAGCCGGGACACAAGAACTCGACCCATTCCGCCAGTGTCTCTCCTGTGGAGAGTAGGGGGTCCAGCCAGGAACGATCCGGGTAAGGAGCTTTTTGAAGTCTGGATACTGGGGGGGCCGTCCCTGTTCACTCAACATATGACATGGGACTGCAGTGCGGATAATTCACAATGCAAAAGAGTGAGAGTTTTCTGCAAGGGAAGCAGTCATCTAGACCCCACACCAAAACACATGTTCCTTTCTCTTACCTCCGGGGCCTTTGGGATTAAGCACAGAGGGCTCTTTGCATGCAACCTAAATGCTTAGCCTGTTCCCTCTGTATTGTCCTGCTAAAGTGTTGATGAGATGACTTTGAACAACTTTCTGCTCTTCTGTGAGTAGGAATCGTTAGGAAATAAAATAATGTGCCAAAACAGGATTCAATGGCCAAGTTATTCTGCTATGCTAAGAGAGTAGACCAGTAGTGGCAAACCTTGGCACTCCAGCTGTTTTTGGACTTCAGTTACCAGAAGCCCACGTCCTTACACCTGCTGATTAAGGGCTTCTGGGAATCCGTGGGCATGCGCCAGGCATGACTAGACACGGGAGTGCATGGAATGCTTTTTACCTTCCCACCAAAGTGGTCCCTGCTTATCTACTTGCAATTTCTTGCTTATGAACTGCTAGGGTGGCAGGAGCTGGGACAGAGATAGGAGCTCACTCCGTCATGCAGCACTCGGGTCTCGAACTGCTAGATAAATAGGTACCACTTTGGCGGGAAGGGTACCAGCGTTCCTTGCACTCTAATGCCTTCCTCCTCAGCAGTGGCAAACACCCACCTTCTCTGGCCATGATCCCCAAGCTCAGCATCTTAACGACTAAAACCACTGCAGCGGTGTACATTTTGTTAATTCTTTTCTTTGCCTCCTTTTATGCCAATAAAAGGTTTTAATAATAATAATAATAATAATAATAATAATAATAATAATAATAATAATAATAATAATAATAATAATTAATAATAATTAATAATAATTAATAATAATAAAAAACACTTCTACGCTTGGAAATGCAAGGCTTTGTGCGGCAGTGTGGCTGCATCTAAAGTATAGAGCCGATGAGGAGGAAGGTTGTTTCCTCTTCTGTGCTTAATTTAAAAAGCTTAGGACAAACAAAACAAAATATCTAGGACTTGTGTACAATACTGGGTTTTCACTTGCAGAGACTTTCTTTAAAATAATGAGAGCATTCAAATACAGGAATGGTTTGCTTCACCCCTGCTTACCACTGCACGCTCTTCTAACACATGAGTGACTTCCCAAGAGATTATAGAGCATATTGTAATTAAACGGTTATCAGTATTTGGATGCATCAGTACCTGCTGTTCCTAGATGCTCCTGAATAATAATGTCTGTGTGGATTGGTTTCCACAGTGAAATCCTTAATTTTGGGACTGGTTCATATTCGTCAGGGACTGCGGTGCCTTAGTGGTTAAGGTGCTGAACTTGAGAACTGGAAGGTCATCAGGTCAGCAGTTTGAGACCCGAGTGCTGCATGGTGGAGTGAGCTCCTGTCTCTGTCCCAGCCCCTGTCAACCTAGCAGTTTGAAAGCAAGAAATTGCAAGTAGAGAAATAGGGGCCACTTGGGTGGGAAAGGTAAACTGTTCCTTGCACTCTGATGTCTAGTCGTGCCTGCCACGTGTCCACGGAAACGTCTGCAGACACAGACAGCGCTGGCTCTTTGGCTATAAACAGAGATGAGGACTGAACCCTAGAGTCAGGTACGACCGGCTTTCGAACAAGGGCGACGGTTACCTGATATCAGTCACAACAGTTAGCTTTGGCTTTTACCTGGTCTCTCGACTGAACCTTGCCTTTTCCTCCCGATATTCCTTAAAAGGAACACTGAGGCTGTTGGTTTTTAGGAGCCGCTCCAGTGAGCTAATGTCACCCCATGAAGCGCACGCATCATGTGAAGGAAAATGAGATGTTTTGTCGGCCGTTCTGCAGGAACTTTGCCATATGGCTGGTCAGCCACGAAACCCTGGGAGGAAACCTCCAGCTGTAAATTGCTGATGAGATTCTGCCAAAAATAGAAGGTTTCAGAGGGCTCGGAGTGGCCTTCCATTTATCTAGGAGCATTTGAACCATGCCTTCTGTATTGGTGATATTAAATTATATTTAGTACTACATGGCACTGAGCCTGAATACTCAAAGGGCTTCACATCAGTCGCCTCGTTAATCCTCACAAGAAGCCTTCAGAGCGGATCAGTGCTACAGGATCCCTGTAATATGAGTGGAGCAGAAGTGGGATAGGAGTGCATCGAATAAGACATGAATGAGTCACGGAAAGGTCTCCTTTGCTCGGAAGCCAGTCGTGTCCGATTCTAGGGTGCGGTGCTCATCTCTATTTACAGCCAAAGGGCCAGTGCTATCTGCGTTTTGCAGGCGTTTCCGTGGACATGTGGCAGGCATGCCTGGACACCGAAGTGCACGGAACACTGTTTACCTTCGCACCGAAGTGGTCCCTATTTATCTACTTGCAATTTCTTGCTTTCAAAGTGTGAGGCTGGCAGGAGCTGGGACAGAGACGGGCGCTCACTCCGTCATGCAGAGGGTATAAAATGAATGAGTATAGCTTGGCAATTTTGTTTTGTTTTATAACCACATTTCCTAGGGTGCTGGCTGGGGGTTAGGGGACTTCTCGTTTGAGGGGGAAAGTTATTTGTCTAACATCCAGTTCAAATCAGGGGGTCTAAAGTGGATGATTTGAAGTGACAGCCAGTTATAGCTGTTCCTTTGTGTCTCTTTTATTTATCTGTGAACTGATTGCCTCCATCCTTTTTCTTTTCCTCTTTAAAAAAAACAACAAATCATTTTAGAGGGATTTCTTTGGAAAAAGACGGCCAGATCTCTTCAGCCATTGTATCGTCGGTACAAAGCAAAATAACTCAGGTACGACTCAGAATGTCCCTGTTTTTTTCAGGACTTAGTCATGAGAAGATTCTGTATCTGCAGCAGAGCCTTATAATACGCCATGGTTCTTTCTGTCTCTCTGATGCTGTCTTGTTCCCTGCAATCAGACTAGATTTTAAGTGTTTCAAAAGAAAGTACAGGTCTTATTTTTACCTCCATGTACAAAGGTGGTATTGAAAGCAAGCCAAAGACACTGTTACAACACACTGTGTGTGCACAGTTAGGTAAAGGTAAAGGTCTCCCTTGCTCGAAAGCCGGTCGTATCTGACTCTAGGCTTCAGTGCTCATCTCTATTTACAGCCAAAGAGCCCGTGCTGACTGTGTCTGCAGACGTTTCTGTGGACATGTGGCAGGCATGACTAGACAAAAGAGTGCATGGAACTCTGTTTACCTTCCCACCCAAGTGGTCCCTATCTATCTACTTGCAATTTTTTGCTTTCGAACTGCTAGGTTGGCAGGAGCTGGGACAGTAACGGGAGCTCACTCCGTCATGCGGCTCTTGGGTCTCGAAGTGCTGACCTGCCATCCTTCCAGTTCAGCGTCTTAGACACAGTTACTGCAGTTTAATGCCGCTTTTAGCCCTCCAATCTTGCATTAAAGGTCTCTAGCAAGGAACAGTAAGTCAGCTGTGATGTGACACATGCCAAGAATGCCACAAGCCGACAGCGGCATCCAGACTGCTTTAACTCTGCAGTGGACAAGCTGAGGAAGAAGATGTTGCCTTCCTCCTCAGCATTGGCACGCACCACCTTCTCTGGCAGTGATCCCCTTTCTGTATCCACAGCTTCCCATTACAGACTTCTACCCTCCCTTATCTTCCCAGTCCCTTTCATCATCACGGTTTGCATTTTGCCGGTTCAAGGGTCCCACTATTATTCACATTAATGCTAAGCAGGCTTTTAAAGAGCATTGCCGAATGCCGTTAATCAGGACAAGCGTTGGGAATCGCTGCAGTGTGAAAAGATCTGATAAGGTTTGTTTCGCCACTGGTTAGCCTAATGGAAAGCCACTGGTTAGCCTAATGGAAATGTCTGCTGTTTTGTTTTGGGTCGCCGTGCCTTGCTGTTGGCAGAGGGTGCGTAAAGTGCCACCCAAGCCAAATCAAGAAAACACACATTTTGTTAGGTTTTCCCCATCCTTTTAAGAAAAGGCCCCGCTTCTTTTTCTCCCTGCCAATTTAATTTGACTCGGCAGGATCGCTTCCTAATGGATATTTGCATTCTTCTTAATACATTGGTTTTGAGAAATTGAGTTTGACACTTCTCTGAGAACTTGTTCAGTTTCATTCAAGGGTGTAGCCATTGTGAGCACATGCTGTTTGGGGCAGAGAGGCGCTTTAATGCTCAAATGGCTGTGATGGCCAACCTTGGCACTCCAGCTGTTCTTGGACTTCAATTCCCAGAAGCCCAAGTCCCTGTGAATCCACAGGACTGGGTTTACTGCGCGTACATGCAGTAAACCCATTCATGTGGATTCACAGAGACTTGGGTTTCTGGGAATTGGAAGTCCAAGAACAGCTAGAGTGCCAAGGTTCGGCACCACTGGGCAATGGGATTGCCTAGCTCAACGATGGCCAACCTTGGCACTCCGGGTGTTCTTGGACTTCAATTTCCCGAAGCCCAAGTCAACACTCCTGGTGATCAGGACTTCTGGGAATTGAAGTCCAAGAACACCCGGAGTGCCAAGGTTGGCCATCACTGGCCGAGTTCAAAGAAGAGCAAGCCCACTTCTGTAAGGCAAGTACAGTAAAACCTCATATAACACTAAAACCTGGTTCCACAAGTCTTGGTGTTATATGATTTTTAGTGTTATCTGATGCATGTTAAAATCCTATGGGATCCATAGAGATACATTGTAACCACACAGGCTTTAGCGGTTGTTATCTGAAGCATCCCATAGGATCTTAATGTTATCTGATGCAATTCTTCCCCCCAGATTCCTTAATATTATGCGATTTTAGTGTTATTCGATACTAATGTTATATGAGGTATTACTTGTATAGCCAAAGTTCAGATATCTTCCCGCGAGGGGGGAAATTGAGGATTGCATTCCATGTATTAAGGTGGCCTGTTTCATTGAGCCCTGACAGCAGGCAGGAATCGGGTCTAGTCCAAGCGCTATAACCTATAAGATGGCAGACTAGGTGGTTCTGATCTGACATCTATGAGGAGTCTCTGAAAAACCAGCTGTACATTCTGTGTCTCTTAACAGTCTGTGACGCATATTTTTCCTCTCTTTTGGGCTAGAGGTGTTACTCCTTTGACATCGCTTTGAAACCGTGGTACACAATTAATTTAGCCACACACAAAGTTCAGTTTGCTTAAAATATTGCTTTTTTTGTTCTGGTGTATTCTCTGCAGAAATTGGGAATCGAGTCGCAGCTCAGCAGCTGATAATGTGTGTGTTTTTTCCATGATATGTGTCAGGTTGGAAACGCTTCCTAGCTTTCCTGAACAGCTTCCTTTGGAAGCCACTATACTGCGTTCACCATTTGTTTTAGGATTTGTGTGTTGTTTACTCTTCTTGTGTGTGTTTTTATGCCAGAGTTCCCAACCTTTTCAAGCCAGGGGCAGGGTCACACTCTCTCAGTTAGCTTCGAGGGCCGGACAGCCATTTTGCCCTGCCTTCACAATGGTGGTGGCCATTTTGTCCCAATAGCTTCAGGGGACAGCCATTTTGTTTCTTGAATGCCCTTGGAGGGTCGGGGGCCACATGAAATGGTGCCAGGGGGGCAGATCCGGCCCCCGTGCCTTAGGTTGGGAACTCCTGGTTTCTACCATTTGATTTCATTAAAGAAGTCCTCATCTTTCCTTCTTGATTGCAGGATCTCATGGCGAAAGTGAGAGCCATGCTTGCTGCCTCCAAGAACATCCCAACTAGTGCCTCTTGAGACCGGAAGGACGAACTCCTTTGGAAGGTGGTATCTTGGTGGAATCTCAGTCCAAATGGTTCCCTGCCTCTTTTTGTCTAGCGGCAGATTTCAAGGAGCGGAAATCCCCAGTTCTATGTACAGAAGAAAATATCTTTGGAAGTCCGCTCAGTTTTCTACGTGGAACTTCCTTTTGATAGCAGAGCCTTTGAGAGTTTTTTGTAAATTGCAGAATTTGGAGTGGTCGTTCAGTTAAGAATATTGCCACAAACGGTGTCTGTATATTTGTAAATAACCACTTTCTGGTGAGTATCGTATAAATAAAGCGGCAGAGAAACACTTTTTATTAGCCACGTGTTTTGGGGAAGTTTGTCCTTCGCTTTTTGTTTTAGACACCTTTACTTAAATATGCTTTTTGGTCTGAATTCTTCAAAGTGGTGTGCGCACCGAAAGGAGGAGTTTAAAACCAGGGATGAACAACAGAGAGGGGGTAAGCAAGATGACGGCATAAAGATGCTGCTGGTGGACATTGAATCATAGAGTCACAGAGTTGGAAGGGGCTTTAAGGTCATCGAGACCAATCCCCTGATTAATGCAGGAATCCAAATTAAAGCAGATCTGACCAATGCTGACCAGTGATCCAGTGCTCATTACCTCGAGGCAGTTGGTTCCCTCGTCGTACTGCTCTAACCATTTAAAAGGTCTTTCCTAATATGTAGCCTATATTTGGCTTCTTCTAATTTCAGCCTTAGGACTGCAGTGGCTCAGTGGTTAAGATGCCATACTTGACGACTGGAAGGTCAGTAGGTCGATACCTGAGTGCTACACGATGGAGTGAGCTTCTGCCTGTCCCAGTTCCTTCCAACCTAGCAGTTCGAGAACAAGAAATTTTTGTTCAGTCAGGCAACCCCATGTGCCACTGCACACCAGGCACCCCTATCCTCCACCATCTGGCCATCTCATCCTCTGCCACACCCTTTCCCTTTTGTCTTCGATCTTTCCCAGCAAGAAATTCCAAGTAGATAAATAGGGACCACTTCGGTGGGAAATGTAAGCAGCATTCCATGCACTCTGGTGTCTAGGCATGCCTGCCACATGTCCATGGAAAACATCTGCAGACACAGACAGCACTGGCTCTTTGGCAATAAACAGATGAGCACTGAACCCTAGAGTCGGATATGACTGGCTTTTGAGCAAGGGCAGCCTTTACCTAATATCAGCCCCATTGTTATGTCTCTTGCACTCTAGGATGACGGAGAACAGACCCTTAAATATCTAACCAGGAAGACCATATTGAGTCTTGACAGTTTATTTTTCTTTTAAAAAGGCAGGATCTTGGTTTGGCTGGTACTTCAGTGGAATGTAGTCAGAAATTTGGGAACTCCAGCTTGAAACGGCACAGAAAGAGGTTCCGTGCCGAATCGATGCAAGAAGAGTTTCTAAGAGTTCATGAAGGGCTTTGAAAGTCAGGATGAAATTTAAGATTTGGCCTAGAAAGCTAATCAACAGCAAAAAAAAGTTTCCCATCGTTCTGTACCTTGTTCCTTGCCGTCCTTGAGTCTAATCAACTGGCAGGTTATACCTAATCCAGACTCAAGTGAGAAGCAGGAGTACAATAATACAATCAGTCTGGTTTTACATTTGGGAGATGGGGGAGGAAAATCCCACAAAACGTTCAACACGGGCTTTTCTAAAATCTCCAAACGGCTCATTGTGTAGCGTGCCATTTCAGACGCTTAGTCACTGACCCACTTTCGCTCTCGTCTTCCCCAAATGCAAAATAGCTATTGTTCTCCAGAGTATCCTTATTTAACACACACACACTCTCTCTCTCTCTCTCTCTCTCTCTCTCTCTCTCTCTCGCACGCACGCACGCACGCACACACACACACCCTATGCTTAAGAAAAGCATCGTCTTGAAATTTAGCTCAGATGCTGTCTTGTCTTTATAAATGGCTGGTGGCAAAGAGCAATTATATGCTAAATCTCGCAAGCTTCCTGTAATTACAGGTTCATTCATCATGCAGTCAGAAGTTCAGGAGAAGTAACTTGAAAACTTTTTTTTTATCATAGTGCAGCAGCAATGTTTCAAATGGGGGGAAAGCCAAGGAAATGAAATGTTGCTCAGTGGGCCTGTTGTCAGAGCTTAAAACTGGATATCGTGGTTTTTAATACTGTGTTATATAACCCGTTATGTTTGACAGCTTAAAGGAAATAATGAGTGGAATCGACTAGGTAAAGGGTTTCGAAAGCTAGCCGTATCCGACTCTAGGGGGCAGTGCTCATCTCCATTTACAGAGCCAGCACTGTCTGCATCTGCAGGTATTTCTGTGCTGGAGTGCGCAGAATGCTGTTACCTTTCCTGCTGAAGCGGTACCTATTTATTTACTTGCAGTATTTTGCTTTCAGACTTCCTGTAAGTGTTATAGATAGGTGAGATGATTTATTTCGTGCCTTTTTGCCTCACTCTTAACTCAAAATGGTCCTTATGTGGCTTGGTAAAGGCAAAGGTCGCCCTTGCTCAAAAGCCAGTCGTATCCGACTCTAGAGTTCAGTGCTCATTTCCGTTTATAGCCAAAGAGCCAGCGCTCTCTGTGTTTGCAGATGTTTCCGAGGACATGTGGCAGACATGACTAGACATCAGAGTGCCAAAGCAAACCTTTTAGAGAGCCCAAACGGGCAGGATGGAATCTGTGCTGGGGGGAGGGAGGAAATGCTCCTCTTGGGCTGCTGTGCAGAGGAGCAGGGCAAACTCGGTGCTGGGGGGAGGAAGCACTCCCATTGGACTGTGGGCAGAGGGGCAGGGTGAACTCAGGGCTGGGACAATGAAACGCATGCCCACAGAGAGGGCTCTGAGTGCCCCCTCTGGCACGCGTGCCATAGGTTCGCCACCACTGTCATAGGTGAATAGCTATGGTATTGTCACTTGATGTTGCCACTTTCTTGTTGCAGCCATAAGCAAAGCTTCTGCACATCCTTCTGTTTCACTCCTATGGTTGTGAAGGTTGTACAGAACGGAAACCATCTCAAGTCCATAAAGCATTGAGCTCCTAAATGTGCACTTCAGTCAAGGTGTGGGATTTCACAGCTTGAACCTAATCTGACCCGCCGGGTCTTCTTTCGATCCAGTTGCCCTGAACTCCTGTTTCCGTCCCAAAGATGCTCATTAAATAGTTCCCCACTGGGTCTGCTTCAGATCTGACCTGCGGTAATTGGAATGTAAACAGTGGAGTTTATACAAAGGCAGCTTTACAGCAAAGTGGCCTGTGAAAGATGTCATGACTCCTGGAGAGACAGGCGCGTCCTGATGTTCATTTCACACTTGCCAGCCAGTCAAAATAGACACTGTAAGACACGGTACTTTAATTAGGAAGTCCATCTAAAAACAGTGGAAGGAAGGCGGAAGGAAAAGTGATCTAATTAGGAAGTCCATGCCTGAAAAGAAAAGAAAAAAAAAACAGAAAATGTACATCAGAAAGTCTGATCACTGAATCCCAAGACCACTATAGAATTTTATAGAGCTCTAGGGGAAATTCAGAAGACGTGTGCTCATTATGGTTGGCCTTTATGCAATAAAGGGTTGAATCCAGGATGAAATTAGACAGTTATTTCCAGTTATATTGAAATTCACAATTAAGGTAATTCCAGGGCACATCAGTTTTATCTGCTTCTACAAGTTTTATGTGTCTACATTGCTTCTGTCTTCCATAAACACAACGGTACTTCCGAGTTATGAAAACATTCAGATGCTTTGTGGCGAAACTTGCAGATACATATGCATAAGAATACATGGAAGGTAAACGTAAGTTGCAGGCAAGTTCTTGTTAGAATTCAGACCAAAACAGGATTATAAAATGTCGGATAAAATAATGAAAAATAACATTTTAACTAAATTCTAAAAATGTAAAAGCTTACAGCCTAAAAAGGCACATTGAAGAAACAGAATTCACCTCTAAATTACATATTTTATAAGTTTTTTTTAAAAAAGCATTAGAAGTCAAACCTCGAGATATGAAATTAATTCATTTCTTGGGGGTGGGGGTTGTACCCTGAAAAAAAATTGTATCTCAAAATATATTGCATTACCAGAAGTGTCCAATAGAGGCCACTGTATACTTTTTCATAACAAAAAAATCCCATAAAAATATGTATTGAAAAATTTCCCCAAGATTTCTTTGAGTATCCTGAATTTTTCATAAGTCGAGCCATTTGTATGTCAAGGTTTGACTGTATTACAATCTTACACATTTTTCTGCTAGCAACTTTTGCATTTGGTTTGTACAGTACTTGCAATTTCTTGTACCAGGATGTTAACCTTGGACAGCTGGAGATTGTTCCTCTTACCTATCCTTAGCAGAACAGAGTGACAGAATTCATCTTTTTCTAGCAGAGTAGGTGACATATAATTGCTTAATTCTTATTTAACATTTATAAAACACATTCAACTGTCAGGAATGTTACTGTACAGTGACCTTGCTTGGCTGGTGAGCTAGGTAATCATTTTGCAGTGACTTTAGTAAACAGTCGTTCAAGCCTCAACCTTAAACGCACTTTCATTTTCAGGGCAGTACTTTCCCCACAACCTCTTTCAACCAGCTTAACACTCTTTACCCCACAAATAGTACATCTTGACACATGCACACTTCTGGACCACTTGAAAACAACCCCTTGGGGCAGGGTTTCCCAACCTTTTCAAGCTGGGGGCCGGGTCATGCTTCTTCAGTCAGCTTCAAGGGCTGGACGGCCATTTTGCCCTGCCTGCATGATGGGAGTGGCCATTTTGTCCCAACTGCTTCCAAGGGCGGCAATTTTGTTTCTCAAAAGCCCTTGAAGGGGTGGGAGTCATATGAAATGTCATCGTGGGCCGAATCCGGCCCACATGTCTTAGGTTGGAAACATGGGACATGCTTTGTTTCTTCAACTCAAAGTCGTAGCCTAATCTAGTGGATCCCAAATGATCCCATCCATCCATCAGAAAATCCTTAAAGACGTTCCTTGATTTCTAAAAAAAATTGCTGCATATGTGACTCGTTTTTTAACACCGTCAAAATACCTTCTTAGCAAAACAGGTCTGAATGTGCTGCGATAATGTAACATTTAGTTCCTTAGTTTTTATGAAATCTTTTGTATTTACTGCATTCCCAGGGGTGGATGTTTTTCTCTTTGTGCTTTTTCTTTCCACCGCCTATTAAATACATTCTTTCGAACACTGAAAAGTACATTTAATGGTATTTTTCTAGATAACCGTCCTTGTACGGGGAAAGTGGCTACAATTTTTTGTCCCTCCCTTACTGCACTTTCTTCACAAGTGCGTAATGTACATGGCTGTTCTCATAATTGCTTTCGCTTGAGATGTCAACAAAGACACATTGCACCCATCAGTTGGGTTTGCGTTTCCTTGGATGATGTGAGCTGAACTCTTAAAACATACAAGAAAGAAAGTTGTCAAGAAAGGAAGGAAGGCCTGTTGCGTAATGGAAATTCCAACGCATCGCAAAAAAATAAATATTGTCTGCTACTTGGTCTAATCCATGCGTCCTATACTAAAGTGCGCTGAATCCAAATATAAAGTCCGATTCTGCCTTGGACGTAAGGATTTTAAGTAAGCAAATGTCGCCCTCTTCGTTAGGTTCTTGGATTGATCACACGAGGTATGTTTGCCATGAATGTACCAAAAAAAAAGTTGATTTATTAACACAGCTGCACCTACTCATCTTTAACTCAAAACAGATTCACTATGGCCTAGCTCTACTATCCAATAACATGGATCCGCATTAGAGACAAGCCCTTGATCCACCTCACCTTATATACCTATTTCTGACCTCAGCTTACTGATTTGCTCAGTCTTTCCTGGCCGCTGCTGGAACATGCATGCCACCAGGGGACATGATTCAGCTGAAGTGGCAGCAGACATAGTGGCAGCTGCAATTGTTATAATGTTCCCATGTAAAAATATATTACCCAGTTACCGACTATTTGGGCAGCTATAGCATCCCTATAACTTAAAATCTGTACATGCTAGGCAAATTCTGAGTTTAGATTTGGAATCATCACATTTGATATCATGTAAATCACATGTCATTCCCAGTAGTAAAATCGTTGTGCATTTTAATGCCTCACCTGTTGGATTAAGAGAAGATATTAGATATGGCCAAAAGTCAGTGGTGAGACTGTGGTACTGCAGCCAGAATGTTTGCGAGTTCGATCTTGACCAGGGTTCAAGGTTGACTCGGCCTTCCATCTTTCTGAGGATTAAAGGATAGAGGAAGGAACTCACTGAGCAAGCAACAACGTTAAAGGAGAATAGCCGAGGAACTCAACCTCCCCTACATCACTTGGAGGACCCTGAAGAGGCTGCGGGTCGGAGTCCCTAAATGTAAGACCAAAATGCTCAAGTGGCACCTTTTGGTGAGTTCCTTCTGCAGTTCCTTTTGCCTGACCTAGTGTGAGAAAGATTAGCTGGCAACACAAGGTGGCCATTACCAGGCTATGCCCAATTGTGGTTCAAAAATACCACAGTCTTCGAGGAGGCTCTTTCTGTGTACCGCACTTCTCCAGTATCTGCTAGGGAACTGAATGTCTTCTCAGAGCTTGCAAGGATATATATGGAGAATATATATAAGGATATACATGGCGTAGACAAGGGATGGCGGACCTTTTGGAGACCGAGAGCCCAAACCGCAACCCAAACCCCACTTACTTATGGCAAAGTGCCAACATAGCAACAGGGGAGGAAGGAAACGTTCCCATTGGGCTGCTGGGCAGAGGGGCGGGGTGAACTCTGTGCTGGGGAAGGGAGGAAGCACTCTCATTGGGCTGCTGGGCAGAGAGGTGGGTGAACTCTGTGCTGGGGGGAGGGACAAAGCACTCCCATTGGGCTGCTGGGTAGAGGGGCGGGGCAAACTGCTGGAGTGACTGCATGAGTGCCCACAGAGATGGCTCCGAGTGCCACTTCTGGCACGCGTGCCATAGGTTTGCCATCACTGGAGTAGACGGAAAAGGCCATGCCAGATGTCCAAACACCAAAGGTTGGGAAACACTGGCTTTTTGGTCTGCAGAGCCAGAGGCTGCCGGTTCGATTCCCTCACCATACCTCCTGGGAAGAAACTCGGCCTGCATAGTCCCAAGATGACCCCAGAAGAAGACAAGGATCAACCACTTCTCAATGACTTTGAGAATAAGGGATAACGAGGAAAAGAGATGACGAACGATGTGGGTGGGGAGAGTTGTTAGCTTCCAGTCCTGTAGATCAGCAGATTTCTATTCCAGATAAAGCTGGGTGAAGCCTATAAGTTCATCCATAACCTTTGGAAATCTCCCCCAATGATTGAATCTAAAATCCTCCACGGAAGCAGCAAATTGAAAATGTGAATTATGAGGAACGGGACAAACCAGACCCTTCTGTTTTATGTTGTCAACGACCGACTGCCCGGATCCAAGAAAGGCCAGTGCCTTTCCTTACAAAATGCTGCCCTCCAAAGTTTGTATCCATTGCTCTTTGCTAGAGTCCACTATGAGGGCCGGCAAAGTCGGCAGTTCGAGACCCGGGTACTGCATGACGGTTTGAGCGGCCGTCTCTGTCCCAGTTCCTGCCAACCTAGCAGGTCGAAAGCAAGAAATTGCAAGTAGATAAATAGGGACCCCTTCAGTGGGAAAAAAGATCTTGGAGACCTCTTCCGCTTGCTTAAGAGAGTTTTCTTTCCCTGTAAAAATGTTGTGGGTTTTGTTTTGTGAATGTGAATCCAGATGTGAGCGGGTGTACTGTGGGGGTTGAAAAAATGCACCACCAATTCATTGTTTACTTGTTGTTTTTTTAATTACAATGTGCAAAGAAAGCTAAAATGGAAGGGAAATTACTTGGGAGTCAAAACAAGGGGTTGAAAGGAACTGTTTCTATGAAGAACAGCTGTAAATTTCCACATGAAAGCCTGTGACGAACATGCGGCAAAAAAGACATCATGTACAAAGGCACTTCCATCTTCAAGCAATCAAATGTTTTAGAAATGTAACAAGAAGTTCTCGGCTCGGAGGTGCTTTGGAAATGCTCCGGCGCAAGCGGAGGGAAAATAGCTGACTCCAGCAACCCGTCTGCCGAGCTTATGCAACATCATCACAGAATTTCCATAAACTGTGGCTCTCAATTGTGGCCATGCACATCTATAAACATAAAACCAAGTATGCCCCCGCCATGTTTTATGTTTGTGGGTAATTTCTTCCTGAGGGGACTGTGGAGGCTTGGCAGTTAAGACTCTGAACTTGATGACTGGAAGGTCGGCAGGTCAAGACCTGAGTGCTGCATGACAAGAGTGAGCTCTCGTCTTCTGTCCCAGCTCCTAGCAGTTTGAAAGCAAGAAATTGCAAGTAGATAAATAGGTACTGCAGTGGCTCAAGTGGTTAAGACGCTGAACTCGCCGACTGGAAGGTCGGATGTTCGATTCCCGGGTACTGCATGACAGAGTGAGCTCCCGTCTGTCCCAGCTCCTGCCAACCTAGCAGTTCGAAAGCAAGACACTGCAAGTAGATAAATAGGAGTCAATTCAGCGGGAAGGTCAACAGCATTCCGTGCACTCCAATGTTGAGGGATGCTTGCCACATGGCCATGGAAACGTCTGCAGATGCAGACAGCACTGGCTCTTTGGCTATAAACAGAGATGAGCACTGAACCCTAGAGTCGGATATGACTGGCTTTTGAGTACAGGCAACCTTGACCTTTATCTATTTTCTTCTTTTGTTGTGTTTTATGTTTTGCAGATGTGTTTCTGCTTTGTGTGCTGGATCACGCAATAGTCGTATATATTATCCAGCTGGAGAATCAGAGGTTGGGAGTTTGAGGCCCCATTGTGTCTCCTGGGCGAAGACCCAGCCTATGTAGTCTAGAGCAAGCTGCGCAATGCCAGGAAGTCCCCTTAGAGCATTGGTGCCCAATGTGTCAGTAATTCAGCATGACAGAAAGGAACCAGTGCAATTAATGAAGACAACCCTTTCCCCTCTTTAACGTTTTATCGCTTCCTACCAGCAGTTAGGGCTGGAACAGTTTTTCCCAAATCTGGGACTGCCAAATGTCCTAGGAGCTGAAGTAACTGGCTGTGCCAGGTGGGGCTCATGGGTTTTGTAGTCCCAACACCATGTGGGTTTTCTGAGCTAGGATTGGACGTGCAGACGGGGTTTCTTTCTTTAACCTCTTTTATTAACGGAAACAGAAGCTCTGGAAGGCTCTGAGCTGCAGATTGATGGAAAGAGAAGCAAGGAAGGAAAATAAAAAATCCCCTCCCCTTTTCCCCCCCTTTCCCCTCAGGAATATGTGCTCAGATTTTCAATCGTGCTGTATTTGCATATGAGTCTGGCTACGTTTCCCAGGGCCATGAATTTGACTCGGCTTTATCTTGTGTGATAAATGTAACTATATTTATAATATGTAGTTACTAGATCCCGAGAAGCTGGTGCCTGTTTTTCAAAGAAGTGGCTTGTTTTATATATATTTTCTTGCAATGCAATATAATATAATATAATATAATATAATATAATATAATATAATATAATATAATATAATATAATATAATATAATAGTTTGTTCATTCATATTTGTATTGCTGCCCTCTCGCAAGAAGACTCCGGGCGGCTCACAAGTGTAAATATAAAAACATTCCATAACAATAAAATCAAGAAACGTATCTAAAAACCATCAAACATTAAAAGCCTTAAAATAGCCATAACATACCCTCTTCTACAATATAATGTGTTGTGCTGTGTTGTGCAATAATGTACACTGTAATTATACATCATTGTACAATTGTATTGTGCAATTGTATTGTACATTATTGTACTGTACAATAATGTCTAGCCAGAATCCCACTGTGGTAATGGAGTAGACCGTGCAGCCAGTGACTCAATGCTGAGTGTTGGGCGTTGGTAAATAACCTGACTCCCTAAAGGAGCCAAATGACTACAGGCAGAGGAGCCCCTTTAGGTGGGGTGAGGGTCCCCCCTCAGTGGAGGAAATGCCACTGGAAACCATCCTATTGGGCCCAATGGCAAAATGAGCGGAGGGGGAACTCTGATCCGCAACGGTCACGGGGGTGGAAGAGGCTATGCCAGATGGACTGGCTGTGAAGGCACACCTTGATAACCTTGACTGCCTCAAGGCTGTGGCAGTCCATTGCAGTCCTGCATGTCAAATCCTGCATGTCTCATTTCATACGTGCCACAGGAGACAGGTCCAAGATCATAGTCTGTGGGTCACTTCATGGGAAGCTGGGATCCACCTTAAACAAATTCACGCCAACGGCATTTTTCCTGCTTCAGGAAAAAATGCATTTTCGGATACAAGTTACAACTGCCAATGGTGCCGCTACAATACAATACAATACAATACAATACAATACAATACAATACAATACAATACAAACTATATGTGTTATGTTTGTCACTGGTCGTGCCAGTGACAAACTGCCTTCTTGCAACTGTTTATGTATTTAAAACATTTTAATGGCTTTTGCTGTTTGTGAGCCGGTAGTTCCATTTATTTCCTTTTCTTTAAGCCCCTCAAGAAGGCCTTGAAGTTTCCAACACATTCTGAGCATGATGAAGGATGATTCATCCATTTGAAAACGTTTTTCTCTCTCTAGTTTTGTCTATAATGGGACTGTGGGAGAATCCCAACGCCGCTTGTGTTTATGCTACCTGAGGAATTCTCCTTCCTCCTCCTTCCTTTGTGTCCGGACCAAACTTTAAGCCACCAAAATGAAGTCACTTTCTTTGGCTTTTGTCGTCAGCCAAAATTAAATCCTCATCGGCAAAAGTTTCCGGTAGTAACCAGGAGACCAGCGCATGAGTCGGATTCTGTATCTCTCCACATTCACGCAGTGCGTTGTTGTCCAACAGGAACGCAACCTCTTCTACGTCACTTAGAGGACACTGAATAGGCTGAGGGCGTCCAAATGTAAGACCAACATGCTCAAGTCGGGGCTGCTAGTGGACAACGAGACACACATGTGAATGTAGAGCATGTGGTTCATTTGCTGGTCTGCTGATTACTACTGGAAAACATGTATGGGTGAGGATTTAAGTTTGGATCTTGCGCTCCAACACTGGAAGCTTTCAGGAGAGACTTAAGAAAGCAATCGTCTGTCAGATCTGCTTTGATTCGGGTTCCTGCGTTGAACTCGATGGCCTAAAAGCCTCCTTCCAACTCAATGAGTCTCTGGCTCTTTTCCTTGAGTTCACAAACTCCCGAGTGCTCAAGCTAGACAAATCCGGTGAGAGAAAGGGTTTTTAGGAGAAAGAGAGATGGGACTCTTTTATTATTATTTTCAAACAATGCAATGGCTCAAGGTTTAGAACAGGGATTCTCAACCTGCGGACCGGAGGGCTAGATGCGGACCCGTGGCACCATTTCATGTGCCCCCCACCACCTCCAACTACACCAGGAAGTGCCATGTGGTGGAAGAAGGGCAAAATGGCCGTCCGGCCCCCGAAGCTCTCTGAGGGAGCGTGACCCGGCCCCTGGCTTTAAAAGGTCGAGAACTGCCTCTTTAGAAAGACCGGATTTTCCCCTCTGGGAACTCGCCTCCCTCCTGGCCTGTGAGCGAGGTAAGTGCTCTAAGACGGAGCAGGGAATTCATCCGGATAATTCCCCAGCTGTCTCGGAGCGAAGGTTCCCTGAGCTCACCTCCTTCTTGAACGACACTCGACCTGGAGAGGGCTTCACAACAGGACCTCTTCTTGCACTCTGAACCTCCATGGGAGGCTTCCACAGGCCCCAGGGAGTGGCTGCATGCTGCCAATGTGTCCTCATGCCTCATTGGGCTGGCGCACTTGAAAGCCATGGTGAAGAGAAACTTTGCATGAGAAAAGCAGGCCGGCGTTTTCCACCCCGGAGTGTGCTAAGTGCCGCTCTGTGCTGAACGAGGTCAAATAGGAAAATGGGACTTGATTGAACCCTTTCCATTCCCGAGTTCATTGACTCTTCAGAGCATCACTTCGGAGGCCTTTCCACAATTCATTGATCCTCTTTTGGGGGAAAGGTAGGCGGGGTAAGAGGAGGAGGAGGAGGTTTCAATATTTTTGCATGCTCAGTAAAGGCAAAAGTCGCCCTTGCTCAAAAGCCAGCCAGATCTGACTCTAGGGTTCAGTGCTCATCTCTGTTTCTAGCCAGAGAGCCAGCGCTGTCTGAGCTTGACAACCGGGAGGTCGATAGGTCAGCAGTTCAAGGCCCGAGTGTTGCATGATGGAGTGAGCTCCCGACCAGTGGTGGGATGTCAAAAAATTTACTACCCCACCATGATTTCATCACAGTGTGGGCAGAGTAACATCATGATATCATGTCATGGGTGGGGCGGGGCCAAATAAAAAAAAATACAAAATAATAAAAATAGGGAGCTTCAGGCTATAGGGAGCTTCAGGCTAGCAACTTCTCTTCCTCCTCCCCATTTGGGAGGACAGCAAGGAGGCCGTGCATATGCGCCAAGCACTAGGCGTGCATGCACACCAAGTGCTTGGCATGCATGTGCAGTGAACCAGTGAAAAGGTAAGCCCCTAAGGTGGTTCCCCCCAAAAAAGCTGCTACAGGTTCTCTGGGACACTGGGTAAAGTCACTACTGGTTCTGGAGAACTGGTGAGAACCTGTTACATCCGATCACTGCTCCCGACTCTGTCCCAGCTCCTGCCAAACTCGCAAGAAATTGCACGTAGATAAACAGGGACCACTTGGGTGGGAAAGGTAACAGCGTTGTGTGCTCTCCAGTGTCTAGCCATGCCTGCTGCAAGTCCATGGAAATGACTGCAGACACAGACAACGCTGGCTCTTAAGCTATAAACAGAGATGAGCACCGAACCCTAGAATCGGATATGACTGGCTTTCAAGTAAGGGCGACCTTTACCTTTCTCTTACCCTCCGAGATGGTTTGCCCTGAAATTTTCCCTGGAGGATTCTGAGAAGTGGCGGCCAAAAAAAAGGATTAATTCCAGGACTGTAGATTTAGCTCATTACATTTCGTGATTCAGTTTGTATTTCCTCTTGCCCCTAATCATGACAATCTGTTCCCAGACACTTGCTAAGTGTACACGATTGATCCTGCGGGGATGGTCTTTCCTCTCTCTCTCTTTCTCCCCTACCCCACTTTCCCCCCGTTCTTCTAAATGCTTGGCTTCTTACAGTGATGGGTAAAAAAGAAATAATGGTCCAGATTGAAAACAAGCCGAGGGCGACAGGTTTTGCTACGCCTCGCCGCACAGAAACTACGGCGGCATGGCGAGGATCATCATCTCTGGCACATGGGAGATGTTAGAAAGAGGAAGATGCAAAGGTGAAGCCTTGCTAGATGATTTCCAATCGTGACGGGGTTGCAACAGAAACCGGGCTGGTCTTGTTGGCACGGAGAACTCCACAGATGGACGTAGCAATAAAATGTTGTCGCCTGGAAAGCTCCTGATCAGCGTTTAAACTAGCCTCGTCCCCCCTTTTTTTCGGGCGGGGGGGGAATACTATTCCAATCTCATTTTCCCATGATCACTAAGAATGCTCATCCGGAATTCTGTGGCCACCGAGCAGGTTGTTTTGTTGGCTGGTTGGATGGATGGCTAGTTGGCTTGTTGGATGGATATATGGATGGATGGTTGGTTTGTTGGTTGGTTCATTCATTTGCTGGTTGGTTGCTTGGTGGTTGGTTTGTTCACTTACTTGCTTCATTCATTCATTCATTCATTCATTCATTGAGTCAATCATTTGTTCTGTTTCAATGCTAGCTTCTTAACCACTAAGCCACCACAGTCCCAGTAGAGGATTACCCCTCAGCAATATGTTATATATAATTGTTAGGATATATGAGTAGGTTTGCAACGAGAGCAAACCAATGACTGTATCCTTAAGACTGTGCAGCTACCACAGCCAGGTGCAAGCATTGAGTGTTTGTGTCTAGCTTAAATTGAGGCAACAGTCTTTTGCCAGCCAGGCAGCCTGTTGTTCTCTGACTGCTTTGTTGCGGTGCTCACGTCCATCGGACCTTCGTCGTTCTTGAGGATTGTCTGGTATGTCTACTTGCCGTTTATTGCAAGATATTGGAACACATACCTCAGCCACATTGTGGTGACCTAACCAAGGACTGTTTTGGAACCGAGCTACTCCGTAGCTAGAATGAACTGGTGAATATCTTCGAAGCCGACCTTGAAGCAACAGATAAAGGTTTGGACTGCTTGCATTGCTTTATCGAAGATAAGAGCTTAATTAGCTCACATAGACTATAAGGACTTGCTGCACCACTTGGTCTGACTTGAAGACAAGTGTTACCTTGCACTTTGTGCACAACCTTTGTATATAGTGTAAATACATATTTCCTGCAACCCAAGCCGGAGTTTGTTTTTGTCTCCTGTATCTCAACAAACACTCTCAAACCTCAGAGTGTGGCAAAAGCCAGCCACCTTCCTGCACTCTGCTATATTTTACCATCTCAGTAATAACATTAGAACAAAGCTAGAAGGGATCATGTAGATCAGGAGTTCTCAACCTTTTTAAGCCGGGGGCCGGGTCACGCTCCCTCAGACAGCTTTGGGGGCCAAATGGCCCTCCTCCACCAGATGGCACTTCCTGGTGTGGTGGGAGGCTGTGGGGGGGCACTTGAAATGGTGCCATGGGCCGCATCTGATCCACAGGCCACAGGTTGAGAATCCCTGATGATGTAGATAATCAAGTTCAGCCTCGGTCAAGGAACTGAATTTCCAATCACTGAGTCACCTCGGCGAGTGGACGGCAATATAAATCTGAATAAATAAATAAATAAATTGGATCCACAGCCAGATGCCTAATCCACTGAACAGTCCACTAGACCTGCCGACCTTCTGGTCGTCGAGCTCAGCATCGTAACCACTATAATAATAATTTTGTGATAGAAATTATTCTGGGTTGAAAGGATTTTTCCTGGTGAAACTCCGCTCGTGGAACACCCAAATGAGGCTCCTTTCATGTCCCCCTCAAGAGCTGGGTCAGAGACGGGCACTCAATCCATCATGCAGTACCCGGGTCTTGAACTGCTGACTTGCCAGCCTTCCAACTAACAAGGTGAGCTTCTTAACCACTGAGCCACCGCATCCCCTTTTTGGGAAATATTGTTCCCTTGCATCCCTCACCACCATGCTTTCCCCCCTTCCCTCCTTCCAAGGGAATCTTCCTTCTGACAGCCATTAGGGTCACTTGCCCTTGATTTCCTCATTATTTTGATCGTCCCTCTTTTCTTTATTATGGACTGCAGGGGAGATGAGGCGGGGGAGGAAGGCTTTGCCATTGATCCCATTCCTGTGCCAATTAAGGAGGAAAGCAACAGACACTTTGAGTAGAAACGAGAGAGAGAAGAATCCGTCTTCATTTGCGCGACACTTTTTCGGCTCAAAGGACAGTCAGTGTGAAACCTCACATGGCCAGTGCTACAAAGGACAGGAAAGCAGCGAAATCCACTCTGGCTCTCTTAGCATGAGGAGGGAGATAAATGCATGAGAAATAGGGCTTTCTTCCCACTTCTGAAGTGCCTCGGTATGAAATGCTCCTTTAGGGTGCAAGGCTACAGATTCCCATAGGGGAGTTTATGGGGAGAGGAGGAGGTTTCAAATGCTCTGTAGGGCAGGGCTTCTCACCCTACGGCACGCATGGGTGAGCGAGTCCGACAGGCCACATGAAACGGTTCTGCAGGGGGAGAACTGTTGGGCTCACCCAAGCCCCACCTCCGGGACCCCAGCCCCAAGGATAACCTCCAGCCCCACAAGGAAGGGCTAGCTTCATTAAAAAGCCCCACTCACCCTATCCCTGGCAATTAGTTTCATTAGTGTCATTTGGGGAGGTCAGTGGGTCAGCAGTTCAAGACCCGAGTGCTGCATGATGGAATGAGCTTCCGTCTTTGTCTCAGCTCCTGCCAACCTAGCAGTTCAAAAGCAAAAAATTGCAAATACCCTTATATATTCGAATATAAGCCTACCTGAATATAAGCCAAGGTACCTAATTTTGACCTGAAAACCCAGGAAAATAGATTGACCCAAGTATAAACCGAGGGTAGGAAATGCAGCAGCTACTAGTGAGTTTCAATAATCAAAATACATGAAAATATGGTAAATTTAATTAAATTGTTGGCGCATCTCAATCCGGCACAGTCTTGGGACCTTCGTGGTCATTGACCAGAGTATAAGTCGAGTCCCCTTTTGGGGGCTCGTTTTTGGGGCTAAAAAACTCAGCTTATACTTGAGTACATACGGTAGATAAATAGGGACCACTTCAGCGGGAAAGGTAACAGTGTTTTGTGCGCTCCGGTGTCTACTCATGCCAGACACCACGGCCACAGAAGCGTCTGCAGACATAGACAGTGCTAGGTCTTTGGCTGTCTACGGAGACGGGCACCACCACCCCTTCCATTCCCATTGTACTAATATCTATTCCGCTCCAGACTTCTTCTCTTTTGAAGACGCAACACGCTCGAGCTAGCAGCGCCCATGATCATTGAAAAGGAAGTAAAACATGACATGGATGAGTGTTTGGTCAAGGGGGAAACATTCCGACAGGGAAAACGGCAAAGGGCAGATAAAAATGAAGCCAATGATCGTTTGGGATGTAAAGGCGCTAAAAGGCCAAAGTACCTCTTTGTCTGTTCCATTTGATAAAAATCCCACTGCTCTGTTGTACTGGAACATGCCTGTTTCATGCTGCATCCTTTAAAATGTAATTTTTTTCTCCCCAAAACAATCTCACATTTAACTCCTTCCAACCACAATTCACACACATAAATCCTCCTCTTTCCAAAAGCTCCGATTTGAAATGGTGTACGGACCCACCCCTAGAAAGGTAGCCCAAACATCATATTGTTAAGATTCATCAAGAAGCTTTGCTCGCCAAATATCCTCAGATGTCTGTATTACCTGGCATGGAGATAAGGAAGGGTGTGAATCCTCAACTGGTTTAGAAAGAAAACTTTCTGTTTTGGAAAGTCCGTCTCTTGGATATGGATTCTCCAAAACAGAACGTTTTCTTTTGAATCAATATCCAAGATTTGGGTTCATATCCATATGATATGGATATGAATGCTAGAGTCAGACATGACTGGCTTTCAAACAAGGGAGAACTTTACCTTTGCTTTAATAGGTGGGAGCAAAAATTGTAAGTAAACACTTCTGTCCCCTAAAACGAAGCAGGAACTGCCAATAAATAAATAAATAAATAAATGCAGCAAGTTCTATGATCCTTTCTCAGCAACACAACTTTTTTGCAGTCCTATAGTTTTCATTTCCCCCCAGTATCAGCTCGATGTATCTGATTGCATTATAGGGAAGATCCAAATTAAGTTCAGCACTATAATCACATTAGTCTCGTAACATCTCTCGGAGTGGAACATCTCTGCCTCTAAATTGCATTTGGCATGGGCAGCTGTGTTGAGGTAGGGGAATTTTAAGTTGGCGTTGGAAGGGATGCCAGTCTCCCGGCAATCCGTCGGTCAGCGCTTCTTCAATTTCTACTCCAAAATGAAAACTCGGAGTGTGTCTCTGTGATCGTCCAAGAGCTTTATGGAATATCTGTCTAAAATGAGTCATGCCCAGCCTTCCGGAGAGAACATTAGCAGCTTGATGGAACAGTCTTAGCACTCTTGATGTCCGCCCAGGGTTGGACACAATCCCCTCCTTAGGGGAGTGGGGGGGGGAACCTACCCCAATTCACCCCAAGCCAGAAGGTGGTGCTCACAAAAAAGGAGTGAAGGGAAAGGCCCTTTATTTTAAAATAGAGTTAAGGTGCTGGACTTGATGGCTGTAAGGTCAGCAGGTCAACAGTTCGAGACCCAAGTGCTGCACGATGGAGCCCCTGCCAACTTAGCACTTTGAAAGCAAGAAATTGCAAGTAGATAAATATGTATCACTTTGGTGGGAAGGTAAACAGTGTTCCATGCACTCCAGTCTCAAGGCATGTCTGATACATGTCCATTGAAACATCTGCAGACATAGACAACGCTGGCTCCTTGGCTATAAATGCATTTCTTCTTCTTCTTCTTCTTCTTCTTCTTCTTCTTCTTCCTCCTCCTCCTCCTCCTCCTCCTCCTCTTCCTCTTCTGCTTCTTCTTCTTCCTCTTCTTCTGCTTCTGCTTCTTTTGCTTCTTCTGCTTCTTCTTCTTTCATGTCCAGGATCTGTTGTAAGATTACCCAGCAAAACAAGGGTGCCATTGCCCAAGGTATGCACAACAGAGATGGGTGCAAAGTCCATCATGCAGTATCCGGATCTTGAACAACCGATTTGCCAGTCTTCCAGCTAACAAGGTGAGCTTCTTAACCACTGAGCTAACCCAGTGGTTATTCATTATATCTTTGCTTCCTTTTACACACACACATTGCCTCTAATTTGGAGGAATTATCTGTATAATAGAAATGCCTGAAAGAAGTTTTTTTTTCAACTCCAGCATGAGAGAAAGCAATAAGTACAATTTTAATCTCCACACAGGGGGAAATAATGATGTTACATCCATCAATATGTTTTAAGGGAACATTCTGTCTTCTTTGCCCCACATTCTGACTTTATTTCCAATATCTAGTAACTTTTATTACTTTCTTTCTGTGAACTGGTCCATTTTAGAAATAATTGCCTCACGGTCACTTGAACATACTGGCCAAAGGCCACTGTCTAGTCCCAATTAGAGCAAGCCAATTGAGATGGTTTCTAATGGTGGTCAACCCTAGTGTAGATACCTTTGATTCTTTGGATCTGCTCTGGTTGATGTCATCAACTGGATGCCAGACATTATTTTCTGATCACTGATGAGTAGCAATTAGCCTCTTCCTACATGTAGGTTCCATATCTGGTATGGCCATTGAGCCCCTACGTTTTCAAGTTGGGTTGCCATATAAAGCCCTATACCAGTAATGGCCAACCTTGGCACTCCAGGTGTTCTTGGACTTCAATTCCCAGAAGCCCTGATCATTAGGTATACTGACTTGGGCTTCTGGAAATTGAAGTCCAAGAACAGCTGGAGTGCCAAGGTTAGCCACCACTGCCCTATACAACTTGGGACCTTGTTATCTGTCAGAACGACTCTCCCTCAGAACAACCCCCCACATCACCCACTCATCATAGTCTACGCAACTCCAGGTGCCAAACCCGAGGATGGCTAGAAAGTCTATAACTAGAAATAGAACCTTCTCGGTGGTGGCACCAACACTTTGGGACACGCTCTCAGTGGAGCTGTGCCAGGCCCTATACCTGGATATCTTTAAAAAAAAACACCTTAGCAAAGGTAAAGGCCAACCTTGCTTGAAAGCCAGTCATATCCAACTCTAGGGTTCAGTGCTCATCTCTGTTTATAGCCAAAGAACCAGCTTAAAACTGACCTATTCAAGGGAGCCTTTCAGAACATTACCCACTTAACAATAAACTAACCAGTCACTTGACCCTCTGTGCCCACAGATGCCACTTATTTCATTTTATTTTAGGATGTACTTATTTGGTTGTTTTATTTTTATTTTGTTGTGTTTTTATTATGTTATTTTGATACGGCCCAGAGTGGGAAATATCCCAAATGGGCAGTATAAAAATGTGATAGATAGATAGATAGATAGATAGATAGATAGATAGATAGATAGATAGATAGATAGATAGATAGATAGATAGATAGGCAAAGAATCAATTAATCAAGATAGATAGATAGATAGATAGATAGATAGATAGATAGATAGATAGATAGATAGATAGATAGATAGATAGATCGATCTTCCATTCCAACGGTCTGCTAAATCCCAGTTCCAAATGTTTACGATGGGAACCAGTTTTGGTCTCCTCTATTTCAAATGCAGATCCTTTAAGCTGTTACTCTACGTAGCTGTTTTAAGACCTGTAGTCCTGTTTCGTGTTCTTTTCATCCCTTCTCATCCAGAAAATCTGCTCTGAAACAGAAGGCTTATATTTGGAGAAGAGCTCTTCATTTCAATGCCAATTGCGAGGTTGAAAAACATTTCTCCCCAGAGCCCCCCCACAAGCTGGTGGAAAGACCCGATGGGACTTCTGTTCCCATCGGGTCTTCGCTTCATCCCTCCACAGCTGTCTTGTGTTCTTTCCACAGCGGAGGTTGATACTCTTGAATCTAATCTTATTTAATCAACAGATCATTTGCCCCAGTGGACCTTCTGTACACTCTTTAGCAAAGTGAAACTAAGACAGCTTCACAAGACAGATGAACAGTTGGATTATAAAGCCCAATGAGACAGACTGTAAAATAATAATATTTTGGATGAAGCTTTTCCTTCCTTCCTTCCTTCCTTCCTTCCTTCCTTCCTTCCTTCATTCATTCATTCATTCATTCATTCATTCATTCATTCCTTGTTTTGTTTGGACTAAATGATGGTTTCTTTTTCATCTTTCATTGGTATGATGGAAGAATAGTTTCTTTTGGGGGGGTTGGTTGGCTGAATGGATGGATGGATTCATTCATTCATTCCTTGTTTGGACTAAATGATGGTTTCTTTTTCATCTTTCATTGGTATGATGGAAGGATAGTTTCTTGGGGGGGGGCTGGTTGGCTGAATGGATGCATTCATTAATTAATTCATTCATTCCTTGTTTTGTTTGGACTAAATGATGGTTTCTTTTTCATCTTTGATTGGTATGGTAGATGGATAGTTTCTTTCTTTTCTTTTGGTTGGTTGGATGAATGGATGGATGGATGGAGTCTTCCTCCCTCCCTTCCTTCCTCCCTCCCTCCTTCCTTCCTTCAACAAACCAAAGTAAATAAAAACTACAGTGCAAACAATCAAAGCAAAATGTAGGGAAGCAAAATAAATGTCAAAAGCTCTCTCCAACAACAAAAACATGCCAAAATATCTTAAACCCAGCCTAAGGAAACTTGAGCTAAAGCAGCTGGGATTCCCAACGGCACGATTATAGCAGTTAGGCAAAATGTCGAGTCCGAATACAGGGCACAAAACAGAATTAAAAATCCAAGCATTGATTGAGCCTGAAAGCTGGAAGCATCAGGAGGGAGTGCATGAATCTATGTTTGAATGTGTGTACTTTTGTGTGTTTACATGTGTGTTCCCATTGAATCTTTCGGGTTCAAAAGGTTTTTACCCATCTCCGCCATAAAGGAGGAGATTCATGGATTGGCCAGTTGTATTGATCCATAGGTCCACGGGTGGCTTTTGCGGCTGGAAAGCCTTATAGCCAGCCTTTGGGTGATAAACTGGGTGACCTTCCTCTCCATTGCAGATGGCCTGGCTATTCGATCAAAGCAAAAACAGGGCACAACATTGCATCTTATTTTTACATTTTGCATCATTTCCCTTTGGCACTGCATACGTGCCTATCCCCGAGTAAGGTCTGGACTATAAAAAGCAGAAGCGTTGATCCTCCAATGGGCCTGGTGGTGTGGTCTACAGTTCCAGAAAGTCAGCAAGTCAACGGTTCGAGACCCGGGTCCTGCACCACGGAATGAACTCCTGTCATCTGCCCCAGCTCCTGCCAACCTAGCCGTTCAAAAGCAAGACATTACAAGTAGATAAACAGGTAACTGCTTTGGCGGGAAAGGTTGCAGCGTTCCACGCACTTGGGCATCTAGTCATGCCTGTCACGTGACCATGGAAACATCTGCAGATTCAGACAGTGCCTGCTCTTTGGCTGTAAATGGAGATGAGCACCGAACCCTAGAGTTGGATACCGGCAGGAACCACCTCAGGAGGGTCCTGAATCCATTCCAGGTTTTCATCTCAATTACTCAACCTGTTGGACTTGCTTTGGAGGGATAAGAGTCCAAAGCCCCAGATCCCTCCTGTTAAGTTCAGGCTAAAACTGACAACAGATTCATGCACCTGCCCTTCGGATGAAAACCACATTTTTCCTGCTCCCTGGCAAAGCTAGCAAAGGTGTAATGTCTGAATCCGCCCACTCCTTAGAAAACAAACCCCAAGGCATTTTGACAGTGTCAAATCAACGTTTCCAGCATCTTGCAAGCTAGTCAATAATCCCCAAAGGATTTTTAGAAAAAGCACTCCCGAAAAAGATAGTGTTGCGTTTTCTGCCCGTGGAAAATCCAAATTAACACCTCTATCATTTCTCCAGCGGGGCGTAAAACTGCTGTCAGTATTGGTTGCTACAAACCATCTCTGCTCAGTGTACTGTATATACATTTTATGTCTTTCTCCGCCCTTTCTTATAGGGGGGAAAAGATGGGGGGAGGGAGAGAGACACCTATTAAAATGTGATTGAGTGGGTCAGAAGTTCAGCTATAGGCTGTTCTGCAGGACAATCTGTCCGGCACAAAGGAAGAACGACTTTGACTACCAAAATAAGGTTCCTATAATTTATTTCACAGAGACTGCGGTGGCATAGTGGTTAAGACACTGAACTTGACGACTGGAAGGTTGGCAGGCCAGCAGTTCGAGACCCGAGTGCTACACGACGGAGTGAGCTTCCGCCATCTGCCCCAGCTCCTGCCAAACTAGCAGTTCGAAAGCTAGGCATTGCAAGTAGATAAATAGGAACCACTTTGGTGGGAAGGTCAACAGCATTCCCTGTGGTCCGGTGTCTAGTTATGCCTGCCACATGTCCACAGAAATGTCTGCGGCATCCCCATACTAGCTGCCTTCCTGTAGGTGTGTTTTACTTCTGCTTCCCAGAGTGGCAAGGGTGGTGCGAGCTGGATGAATTGGTGTTGGGGGCCAGATCCGGCCCACAGGGTGTAGTTTGGGCACCCCTGGTTTAAGCAGAGAAAACGGCAGCCCGAAAATCCATCTCATCCTGTTACAAAACAGAGGGCGAGGCACGTTTTTACTTCTCCTTCCGGTGGGAGAAACCACATGACTGGCCCGCTGAACCACATGTCCGGCCCACTGAACCACACAACCAGCCCGTGGCCTGAAAAGTTTGGGCAACCCCCTGCTCTAGGATCTCCTAGGATGGAGAGTGACTCACAAGTGTCATATTGGCCTGGACCATTCAGCTTGATGTCTTTCCCATCCTTCACCATTGATCCGTTCGCTGCCTCGAATACCAGCTGCCTCTCTATGGAGAAAAGCGAATCAATGAGATCCCTCTGAGAACAGCCTTCCCTTTGCAAGACCTTATTGTGGAAGAAGTATTTATGCCACACTGATCTGCCATGAGTCATGTCAATTGTCAAAATGATGTGACTTGTAATATGAAAGAGATTAGGCAAGTACTTAGTGTGTGTGAGAGAGGGAGAAATTACTCAACATGATGTTGCTAAGCAGTGCAGGGCTTGTGGTGAGACACTGCTAGATAAATACTTCTTACCACTGTGAAACAGCAGGCCGAGGGGGTGGAAGTATTTGGAATTGTTTTCCCTTTCTGCTCAGAGGTCAGATTATTTTTTAATAAGATGCTCTGGCCATTTTGATAGCCCTGGAGTTTAAGGGAAGCAGGGAGGCCTTCCCCCAAGGAGAGAGGAGCAGCTTTGTGTAAAATATTAATGGATTTTACGGGCTAAGCGAAGCAGGAGAGTCTGGCTGGGTTGTCCTGCTATGGTAATAGAGTAGACCCTACTGCCAGTGACTCAGCGCTGAGTGTCAGGCAGCAGTTAACTAACCTGACCACCCTGAGGACTAACGGCCTTGGGTGCCAAAGTCCACAGGGAAGGGTGATGGTCCCCAAGTGGATTAAATCCCACCTGGATCCATCTTGATGGAGGGCAGCAGCTTCATCCATCCTGACCTGGGGTCAATGAGGACTTTGCATGCCAAAAGGGCTCAGGACCAGAAAGGGACTCTGAACTGGATAAGTAGTACAGGTGTCATGGTGCGATGTGGAAGGCAGATGACAGATGTCCTTGCATTATATTCTGAGGATAGTCTTCACGGCTGATCAACATGATGGTCACTTATATTCAGATTTGGACATGGAAGGAGGAGAGAAAGAATATGAGGAAAGACCAAGAAGGAACTGGGAAGGAATGTAGATAGGGTCAACTCTACTGTTGGACCATTGCCTCAGGCAGTAGGTCCTGTAGGGGCAGTCAAGGCAGCTTCGCAGATGTTCCTCCAGATGTTTGTTCCCCTTCATTGGAAGAGCGAGCCTTGAATGTCACACCCTCTGTCTCAACCTCACTCCTGTCTCTTAAACTAGCCTTCTGTTTTGGGGTGTTCTGGAAAGCAATATCCCATGACTATATAGAAGGAAAGCTGAAATGGTTGCCTGGAGAGCATCCTCACATAGAATCATTGATGATTCCCATTATAGAAGGTACTGAATTCATGCCGGGTTTTAGTCCAACATTTACAAAAGCAAGTCAGTGGGCTGAACTCTCTTTCCTCAAATAGGTTTCAGGACCCTGGATAGCTCTTTCAGGCTACAGCTTGATATAGATACCATTTCTCTGGGAAACTGGATTTCCATCGTCTGTTAGAGCCATAGATCCAGTAGTTAAACCACTGTACTGCAGCCAAAACATTGTGAGTATGATCCTGACCAGGACTCATAGTTGACTCAGCTTCCCACCCTTCCAAGGTTGGTAAAATGAGAAATTAATTAATACTTATTGATAATTATTACTGTCTGTTTTACTCAAGTTGGCTCTCTTTATTTACAGAGTTTTAGGATGGACTGTTTTATTTACTCTTTGTGATTATATTTTTATAGTGTCTTTTTATGTCGATGTACTGTTGGGAATATATTTAAGGTTCCCTTCTTTTTTTTATCACCTACGACGCCAGCTTACACATTAGGACAGAAAAGATGAGATGTAAATATTCAGTTGAATCAATAAAAATAAAATATCAGTCAAGGAGACGCTGCGCAAGCTTTAGCTGTTGAGTTGATCAGAATAATAAATAGAGAGACGTAATGTGGCATCCAAGAGTCCATAGGTTAGTTTCGAAATTTGGACATCAACTCTTTCTTCTGATCCTAGATATGAATTTCTGTTAGCTGATAATTCTGGATGTAATTTCCCTCCCCTATTTTGTCAAGATTTTCAATCAGCAAACGAGGCACCCAACGGTTTCCTTCACCGTTGGAATCATCTTCCACACAATCATCATCACTGACATAACTGAAGCCTTGTGAAAATCTAAACCACTGGTTCCCAACGTGGGGCCCACACCCCACAGGGAGACTTCAATTCCTGAGAGCTTCAGTCAGCACATTGGCTCATCAACGCATTGTGGAATTGACTTTGACTTCTGGGAATTGAAGTCCAAAAACCAAAGGTTGGGATACACTGGTCTAGAGATAAAATAAACATTATGGCCTTCTACATTAACAGGAATCTGCATGCCTTCGGCCTCGTGTGTTAGCGAGTTTAATAACACAGTAATAATGAAAGATTAATAGATTAAGAGCTACACGCAAGCGGGGAGAGATGGCAGCTGCTAAAGCGAGAACTCAACTCAGTGGTCTACATGTTGAAAAGGAAGACAACTGTGAGAGCAGATGGAGAAGGTGGTGAGGAGACAATTAGGGTCTGATAGTACAGGCAGGGGAGAGGAATAATCAACTAACTAACTCTCGCAACAAAAGATCCGAATAGTGAGATGTTACGTATTCCCGGTTTTGCTATATGGAGTCGAAGCTCGGACATTGACTAAAGCATCCAAAAAGAGAATCGAAGCTTTTGAAACATAGATCTACAGACGGCTGCTAAGGATCTCATGGGTTGGCGATGTGATGAATGTAGAAGTGTTGTCCCGGATGGATAAAGAGGAAGAACTGTTTAAGACCATTAAGCAAAGGAAGCTCCAATACTTTGGACCATATCATGAGGAATAACATGAAATCTACAATGCCCCAATTCACTCTACAAGGGAAGATCCCTGGGAAGAAAGAGGCCCTGGACGTAGATGGACTTCATGGCTGAAGAACCTCAGAGACTAGTGTGGCAGGTCCTCGGAAAGACTGTTCTAAGGGGTTAAGAACAGGAAGTTAATCGTTATGATGATAGCCAATATCCTGAACAGATACTGAACCTGAAGAAGAAGAAATACAGGCAAGGGAGGGGAATAATCATCTGAAACTGGCAGATGACGGAAACAGGGACAACATCAACAGAAGTGGACAAATGTGGCCATATTTGTGGAAAACACGTTCCCATGGAGAAGAATGGAGAATCCAATGTCACAGGGAAAAGAGTGAATCCATTCCGGATTTTAGACATTATTTAATGCTGAGCCATTTACTCAAAGTCTGTTCTTTACCTTCCGGGGGTTTCTTTAAAGTTAAGGCAGCAAAGTGGGAGCGTATTCGCTGGCTAGCCTCTACTGGCCAAAACCTGACTCAAATAGTAAGAAAGAGAGGAATGTTATATTTGCTACAGCTTTGAGATTGGATATATTTTTTAAAAAACGGAAATTCAATTGTGAATTTGAATTGGATGGTTGGTAATCTATAAAGGGGGACTGCAGTGGCACAAGTGGCTAAGACACTGACTGGAAGGCAGCAGGTCAGCAGTTCAATACCCGAGTACTGCAGGACGGAATGAGCTCCCGTCTCTGTCCCAACTACTGCCGACCTAGCAGTTTGAAAGCAAGAAATTGCAAGTAGATAAATAGGAACCACTTCGTTGGGAAGGTCAACAGCGTTCCGTGCGGTGTCTAGTCATGCCTGCCACGTGACCACAGAAACGTCTGCAGGAGCAGACAGCGCTGGCTCTTCAGCTATGAAACAGAGATGAGCACTGAATCCTAGAGTCGGATAAGACTGGCTTTCAAGCAAGTGTGACCTTTACCTTTACCTAATCTATAAAGGGATATAGAATATAGCTATAAATGATAAATTAATATGCGGGTTGGAGGTTTTAGAAAAGGATTAATATAAAAAACTAGTTTTTAGAGAAATATGGGGAGATTTTTTTAGATGATGTTTCACTAGAAAGGGAAAATCGTAAAGCCAGAGCAAGATGCATTATATTTTTGGAATGAAGGGACACATATATAAACATTTAATGATATTGAGTACATTGAATCAAAAAGGTTTATAAGTCCCACTGGTGTTGGGTGCATATAGTAGTTATATTGTTAAGACCTTTTGTATGGGGATTGTTGGTAGTTGTGATTTTTTTTTGGTTTATTATTATTATTTTTGCTTCCAGTTGACCAATAGTAGGGCTGGCCAAAGAATTCTGGCTGTGGAACTCAAACACGGCCAAAGCAAATGTTTGTCCAAGTCGAAGCCAACACAGCAGGAAGGAAGCAAATGGAAGCGATAGAGCGATACACCGAAGGCTGGGGAAAGAGCATTCGCAAATTTAGCCCCTGGCGAGCCTTTCTTAGCCTGAAAGAGTTTTGAATTATTAAAATCAATTTGCTTTCCTCCAGCTGAAACAAGTTGCAGTAATTTGCTTTCCTCCGGTCTACAGCGAGGAGGCAACGTGTCATAGGTTTACTCTGCTAATAGCATTGCTGTAGGTGTTGGCATCGGGGTATGAATTAAAACTCCTTAAAGGCAGAGTTCATCGACCCTGGGTTAACAGAACCGAGAACGAGCATTTTCCGAGATCTAAATTAACAGGTGTGATATATTGGGAGCGGGCAAAATTTTCACCTGCTTCCATCCAAGCAAGCAAACAGGTTTTGACCTGGGTTGTAACAACCTGATGGAGCTTGGAGAGGAAATTAAACCTTCCTCCCCTATAACCCTCTCCATTATAAGTAAAGATTTCCCTTGTTCAAAAGCCAGTTGTATCTGACTCTAGGGGCTGGTGCTCATCTCCAATTACAGCCAAAGAGCCAGCACTGTGTGCATCTGCAGATGTTTCTGTGGTCATGTGGCAGGCATGACTAGACAACAGAATGTTGTTACCTTTCCTGCCAAAGCATTACCTATTTATCTACTTGCAATTTCTTGCTTTCAAAGTGCTTGGTTGGCAAGAGCTGGGACAGAAGATGGGAACTCACTCCATCGTGCAGCACTTCGGTTTCAAATTGCCGACCCACCAGTCGTCAAGTTCAGCGTCTTAACTACTAAGCCATGGGGCCCTCCGTATATAGAAGGGCTTTAAACAGAGGCAAAACTCAATTCACAAACACAAGTTTTCTATCTGTCTCCTTTTCTAAAATCCACCTTATAAAGGAAAGTACTGGCTTTCAAGCAAGGGAAAACCTTTACCTTTAAAAAGGTAGAGCTTAGGCGGGAAAGGTAACAGCGTTCCGGGCACTCTGGAATCTAGTCGTGCCTGCCACATGACCACAGAAACATCTGCAGATCCAGACAACATTGGCTCTTTGGCTGTAAAAAGAGATTATTTTGGAACAAGGACTGGCTTTTGAGCAAGAGCGACTGTGATGGGTTTGCCTGTGCCCTGCCACCTGTGTGCCCTGGGGGCGGAGAGGTGCAGGATGGTCCCAAACCGCCCCCTAGAGGAGCAACTGGTCAACTACTTCTGAATCCTAAATTTATACCTTGGAGGATCGGAACCGCCTTGAAGTTGCCCATCTAAGGCTAGAATTACTATTCGAAGAACTGCATTAAGTTGGGAGAGAAACGGACGCCTTTGAAATCTGGCTCAAACTCATACTTTGGGAGCATCTCAGCTCTCCTCCTTCCGGTCAAAAGCGGGTGGATCCTGCCCCGGTTTCGTGCTCAGACTGTCCTGATGGGGTTCCCGCAATGGATGCAACCGTAGAGAAAGAGGGTTCGCCTCCCTTCTGCGCCTGGTAGAGCCCGGTCCTCCCAGCCAAGTTGGGGCGGAGAGCGATCCACCTCGCCATCGCTCTTTCTTCTGTCCTTTCGCTCAAGAAAAGCGCGCGGCTTGGGGATCGCGGGAGGAAATCCGGGCACTTGCTCCCGAGGAAGCCTGCTGGCGTTGGATCGGGCCAGCTGGGCGCTGAAGACTCTTACTCCAAGGAAAGGTTGAGCATCGGGTCGTCGCTGCTTTGGCTTTCGAAGAAGCTGCGGCACAGCTCCTTCTCGGCGTCCTCTTGCCTCCAGCCTTTCTAGGGAGAGGAGGGGGATCTGGGCCCTCCTCCTTCTCTGGAGCTCCTCCTCCCCTTCCGCCGCCTCCTCCTCCTCCTCCCCTTTACTCTCCCTCCTCCTTTGAAGGACTTCCCGGGCTGGAACTGCGCCGCGTTCAGAGCCGAGCGAAGGCGGCGGAGCAGACGGACCTGGAGTAAAGGCGCGGCGGCGCATCGAGGGCGTTTGGGAGCCTCCTGGAAGGCGGATCGGGCCCCTGAGAGGCAAGAAAAGGGGGGGGGAGTGGACCCTTCCTCCATCACATACACACCTTCTTAGTTTTCTTCTTTGGCCGATTCTTGGAAAAACGGGAGAGCTTTTTTTAAGGCGCCGCGACCATCCTTGGGGCGCGCAATTACGCACGGTGAAAAGTTCGCCTTGGACGACGGATCGGTCCCTTTTTTGGGCTTAGCTGGGCGGCTTTTTTTTTTTTTTTTTTGGAGGGGGAACCTTCCCCCATTAATTTTCGGAGAGGAAAATAAAAAAACCTGTTTTCCTAGAATCATCATTTCAAGAGAAAAGGGGTGAAAACACGCACCGTCCCCGGAGAGCCTAATTTCTTGGCCTCTGGATGCGCCAGGTTGGAAAGAGACGGGGCACCTTCCTTACGCCTCCGGCGGCGGCTGCTTCCAGGGCATCGCCAGCATCCTTCGACGTTGGCATCGGAGGCTGGGGAGCTCGGATGTCGCCCTCCGCCTCTTCCCCCCCGCGCATCGCTGAGCGCCTGCGGGTCTCTCTCGCCGCCTCCCGGTGCGCTTTGGTGGCGGAGGCGGTGGAAGCCGAGGCGGCGCCTGGCGAGGATTAGAGACTGGGGAGAAGAGGAGGAGGAGGAGGAGGAGGAAGAAGGGGATGCTGTGGATTGGGTCCTGCAGCCACCGCGCTTTCCTCCGGGAGATGATCCTCGTGGTTGCGTTTTGCTTGGCTTCCAGGCGCACTCTGGCTGCGCCCCCGGCTACAGCCGAAGAGATAACGCTTGGAGTGGTAAGTCCGGGGTTTTGAGAAAGGGGGGGCTTCTTTGCTTCTCTCCCCCTTCTAATCATCCCACCCACCCACCCACCCAATTGGATGAGATGAATGGAGAGAAAGATGCGTCCTAAAACCCATCCCGATCCATCCACCTTTCCCCTCCATCGTACGAAAGGAGAAACCCATCCTTGCTTTCTCGAGTCTCATAGCAATTGCACTTATTCGCAAGAGCCCGGGGGCGCAGGGGTTAAACGGCTGCAACGTTGTGAGTTCGATGCCAATGGGGTACAAGGTTGACTGAGCCTCTGCCATCCATCCGAGGTGGATAAAATGTGAGGACCTGGGGGGCAAAATTCGAATTACTCTGTGAACCGCCCAGAGAGTGCCCTAAGCGCTATGGGTGGGGGTGGGGTAGGTTGGGGAATATATAAGTGTAATTGTTTTGCCTTGCTTTATTTTTATTTATTTATTTATTTATTTTAATAATACAAAAAATTAATAGAAAACAGCAGATAAGGCAAGAAAAAGAAAAACAATGTACAATATTAATTTTTAAAAAACCACTCTCCTTATTGTATACTAATATGTGTCCACATCACCCAGCGGGACAATATATACGATTGTGTATACATTATTGTTCAATCCACAATCGATCTCAAACCCTCTTTCCAGATGTGTCTTTTTGCTCCTGTTTGCCTCCTTTCCCTTTTACCAAAACATTACATTCTCCCCCATATTTCTCTAAAATCTGGTTTCTTTAAAATTCATTTTTCCTAACCTTCAACTCACATGCTAACTTGCCATTTATAGCTATATTCCATGCCTCTTTATATCAACTGCCCAAATCAAGTTCACAATCTACTTTCCATTTTTCAAACCACATTCCGTCCTGAAGCTGTAACAAAGATAACCCTAATCCTTTTCCTGTGTTCTGATGCTCATCTACCATTGAGGGCCACCTTCCGTATTTCCAATCCTTCCCCAATTTTCCCCCAACAGACAAGCTCATAGCAGTTACCATTATTATTATCATCAGCATCTCTTTCGTATTCCTCTCCATTTGTGTAGCTCCAAAATCCGCCAATAATTCTGTCTTAGGACACAGCAATTACATCTCAGTAATGGGGGGGGGACCCCCCTCCCCAAAAATGTCTCTCCAAAATATTTCCATCTTTGGCTTCTCTCCATTTCTCTTGGATGCGCGCCTTAATTGATCTTTTGCTCTCGCTCTCTCTCTCTCACACACACAAATCTCCGTCTTTCTGATCCTGAGTACCAAGGTCTGTTCACATGGTCGAGTTTTAGGGGTGCTCCTCCTCTTATTGGGGGGGGCGATGCATTGTGCACACGGTGTGTTTTTGGGCAGGGAAGGGGACTTGAGTCTTTGGCCAAAGGGTCATGGCAAAGAGAGAGAGAGAGAGAGAAGGGTGGGCAAGAGAAACAGGTGGTTGCCGTGTTATACTCGCGAGTAAACCGTGCAGGGCTCAAATCCTGCAACATTCTTTCCTTTCTTAAAAATAAATAAATAATGAAAAATATTTTGGCTCATTTTGGGAAGCTCAACCTTGCTGCACAAAAGCCATCCTAGCTGCTTTTACTCGCGAGTAAGGGGTCGTCTAGGGCGCCATGCAAAGACTTTACCCCCTCTACAAATCTTGGCCTCCTCTGTTTGTATCTACTTAGCCTTCTGGCTCCTCTTTTTGTACAAGATTTCCTCTCCTGTTAGGGTCACACAGATGGCCATATCCTGAAGCCATTCTAGCTGGGTCTCCTCTGAAACAAGCCACCCTTAAGATTGAGGTACAGTCCCACTTACATCTAGATTTTTTGCCATCTCACCTCTGAGGAATCCCATGAAGCTTGTGTGGGAGAACTTACTCCTGAGTAGACCAATGAGTAGACTAATCTGTAGATGGTCCCTATCACCACATCCTAGTTAGGCAGCTCTACAGCTGGTCCTAGTTTTCTCCAGATCACTCATTTCCATGCCCTAAATGAAAAATCCAACTTTCTACTGGCTTTTTAATCCTATGTAGAGAGGGGAGAAATTCTATACTTCTGCTGCCTCTTCAGATCTGGGTCTGATTTAATAATCCATGAATAGTAATGGCTTGATTTCCTGCAAAATGTTGAACCAGGAATACACAGCGTAGGATTTTCTTTCTTCTGGTCAGTCTATTCCCCTTCCTTCCCTCTTGCTGTGTAGAAAGAGCTTGTTTTAGCATTCAGCATAAACACAGGTAAATAATCTGGGCCCTCCCAGTTCCCCCAAAATGACTTGGCTTTATGGCTGTGAAGGAGGTGATCTCTTTGCGAACTAGACAGGATTGTAAGTAGACCAGGATTAGATGGCAAAGATGGATCAGAGGACCTTTGAATATTCAAGCCAACCCAAAGACTGGCATGGCTGTGGAATTGTGGGTTCCTTCCAAGCCACCTGAATTTTGAAAAGAGTGGGGTTGTTTTTTATGGATTTCTCTTGGTTTCTGTGTGCAACCTCTGAGCCAAGAAAGCCACTTAAAGGGTGGAGGTTGTCTCTGCTGCTGGTTATAGATGGTGGCCAACTACCTTTAGTGCTTTCTAAAAAGGTAGAAAGCAGCTGTAGCTAGACTGTATTCCTCAGATGCTTTTTTATTTGGGAGATGGAAGGGTTTTCTTCTTCTTTCATGTCTAGGTTGGACTCTAAACTGTCAAAATGAAGCCACCTTCTCTTGGCCAACCTGTTGGCCAAGTTGGCTTAAGTCCTCATTGGTACATGATTCTGGTAGTAACCACAAACCAACAGATGTTCTGGATTCTGTATCTCTCCACAGTCACACTGCCTGTTGTTGTCTGCAGCAGCCCCCACTTGAGCATGTTGGTCTTACATTTAGAGACTCTGACCTCTCTCCAGCAGTCCATAAGG
The DNA here is from genome assembly GCA_030440675.1 of Furcifer pardalis. Lineage (NCBI taxonomy): Eukaryota > Metazoa > Chordata > Lepidosauria > Squamata > Chamaeleonidae > Furcifer > Furcifer pardalis. The sequence continues at coordinate 5,263,427 of CP126898.1, forward strand.
TGGACAGGAAGAGTGAGAAGATGGCCCAGAAAGGACACGTGTGTGGCAGAGAGAGGGAGAGATAAAAGGTGGAATTCTCTACGTTTTCTTCTAGCCCTTCCCAATGTTGTCTTCAACCCCACAGTTGTGCACCCACTGCTGGACATGGGACTCTGGGGACATGGACCTCTGTGTGAAAAATGCACATCATCTATATGGTTGCCTCCAGGTTGTGAACACACAGGCTTCAGGTTGTGGACATGTTGTGGATTTAACCTGGGACATTGCTCAGACAAAATCAGTGCTTTGTTGTTTAATTGTGACTGTTCTAAGGAGTTCTCATAAGCCTGGATGAATAAAGGCTAAGCAGTTTCACCAGCATTTGTGCTACTAGGTGCATAAACATGTCTGGAGAACCTGGTGTTGAACTGGATGGATTCTACCATGCCAGACACTGTGAGAAACAGTTTTTCCAGCTGAAGGAAATCTACAGTAACATCAACAGCAGGTTACAAGACTTCTCCTCTGCCTAGTGTTACTGTAATGGATGCAGCCCATGTACTCACGTGAACCTGATCTGTTTGCATGGAACATATGCAGGTAGGCATCTGGCCTTGAAGGCAAAGTTGATATCCATCCTAATGGAACCATTTTGGTTAGGAGAAACCAGGTGGAGGCCCTGTGGACATTGAAGAACTACAGCTACCATCAACTCTAGTCAGCAAGGCCAATGGTGAGGCACCATGGAGGTAGACGTCTGGTTCTGAAGACCACAATGGCTTGACCTACGTTGATGTCCATCTGGATGGAACCATCTTTGTTAGGAGAAACAAGATGGAGGCCCTTTGGACATTGAAGAATTACAACTCCCATCATCTCTAGCCAGTAAGACCAATGGTGAAGCACCATGGGAGTTTCACTTCTGCATAATCCTCTTCACTTCCCTACTGTGCTCCTGATTTTTTTTTGGGGGGGGGATCCCTCTGAGACAGTGACGGTTGTGAGTTCAATTTTAATTGGGATGGGGAATGAATCCACTGTGATTAGAGGGAATAAGTCGACTGTGAGTTTTTGTCTACACTTAAATAGGCTCTCCAAGCTGTACCATATCTCAAATAGGTCAAGTACTTATAAAGTTTGGACTAAAACCCACAGGCAACTTACTAACATCTCTCCCACCAACCCCCCATGGAAGAAAATCACCAGCTTCTGCTGTTAAGCTGAAGCTGAAGCTAATCTTAACACCCTCGCCCGCTGGTGCTTTTATGGGATTTACTCCTTCTGTTGAGTAGCATCTTTAGAAGAAAGGTTTTCCTAATGACGACTGGAGTGGAGGAGAAGGCTAAATCCCTCCCGGGCTTGCTCTGATCCTATTAATTAGCGCCCTTCTCCTGTTGGTGCAATTTTCAGATTTATTCCCGGCAGTTAAGTGCAAAGACACACTTGTTTAGTCTGGCCCAGAGTTTGTTAGTTTGCATTGCTTCTCCTGTAGCAAATGTTTTTATCTAATATTGTATTGGGTGTTATTTCTTTACTTTGTCACAGGCTTCCCTGGGTGTTCTGGAAATTAAATTGTGGCAGGTGAATGCTTGGAAACCAGAGAAAGAGATTGTACTGTTTCCAGGGGGAGCTTGAACTCTTAATTCAGGGGGTGATGCTTCTGTGTAGAGGTGGCCGATGACTCCGATTTTATGGGGACAGGAGCTTGGCTTAGGGCAGTGATGGCGACCCTTTTAGAGACCGAGTGCTCAAACAGAGGGACAGTGCGAACTCTGTGCTGGGGGAGGGAGGGCATGCTCCCATTGGGCTGCTAAGCAGAGTGGTGGTGTGAACACTGTGCTGGGCAGAGGAAGGAAGCACTGTCATTGGACTGCTGGGAAAAGGGGTGGGTGAAATCTGTGCTGGGGGAGGGAGGAAGCGCTCCCATTGGACTGCTGGGCAGAGGGCTGGGGCAAACTCTGTGCTGGGGCAATGGTGGGTGTGCCAACAGAGAGGGTTATGGGCACCCATTCTGGCACGCGTGCCCTAGGTTTGCCACCCCTGCCTTAGGGGTGTTAGTTTAAAGGTCACTGGAAGTCTCCAAGGTGCTGAATGCATCACATTCAGAACCTTGGACAGCTTCGCTATAGCTCAGATGGTGTCAATGTGCTATCTTCTCCGCCAACGAAATCTGGACCACTATGAAGGTTGGTGTTGGCATTCCTTGCCCTCAGCTGAACTGGTCAAGGGGCTGATGAAGAATGGTGAGACCTCACCACCAGCTAAAAAGATGCAGAATATAGCCATCCCTGTGCTATAGTATTCCCAGATCAGAAAATCTGACCACGGTGCACCTTCCTTCACATCACCATCACCATCTTCTCCTCCTCCTTCTCCTTCTTTGTCCAGATCAAACTTTGACCTGCCAAAATGAAGCCACTTTCTTAGCTTTGTCATTAAAAAAAACCCCTTTATTTTGGGGGCAGGGAGGGCAATAAAGAGGAAGCAAGAGGATTTCTCAAAAAGAAAAGGAGGAGGATGAACTTGGAAAGTGCCAGAGCTGCTTAGATTAACCTGTGGAAATACTGCTTTCTATCTAATTATCTCATCTGGGATTCGCTGCGTAGTGTTCCAGCTCAATCTGTGCATCATTAGAGAGGCGGTGTTGGGAAATATAATCTTGAACACATGCAAGGATGGAATGAATCAGACAACCCTTCCCCTGTTCTCCCTCCCTGAAAAACAGCAATGGGGTTATTTCTTGGCAGCTGCTCTCAAATTCCCTGTAAATGTCTCATCTATGGTCCTTCTGCTGGCACTAAAGAGATTATCTTCTTTCAAATGAGGCTGCCTTTTTTTCATGGTGGCCCAAATCATATTGGCGTTTCTGCAAGTTGCTTTGGCCAATCGTGGCTAATTGATGAAGAGCCAGGATGCTTCTCTGTCACACATCTGGTCATGTGTTCAATTGTGTACACCATTTGCAGTCTTTCTGTTGGCACTAAACAGATTATTTTCTTTAAAACAAGGCTGCCCTTTTTAATGATGGCCTGAATCCTATTGGTGTTTCTGTAACATGCCTTGGCTAATTGTGGCTAAATGATGAAGGGCCAGGATGCTTCTCTGTCACATGTCTGGTCACAGGTTCAGTAGTGGACACCAGACACCTAATCAATTCGCTGTTTCACATGAAGCCGCCACCAACAGAGAGAATCTTAAACTGTCTTGGTCGACATCTGCCATCATCCCCAGATGGTGGGTTGAGAACCATGGAAGATGTAGTCTACAGGTTTTTTGCTTTGTTTCACTGTGCGCAGAAAACACCCAAGAAATATGCCACAGGAGACAGCTAAAGATCATCCTGGGACTTGTAAGACAAAGGCATCAGGGTTTACCTAGTAGCTTTCAACTGTATGTGTTTTCTGGGACTGTGGTGACTTAGTAGTTAAGATGCTGAACTTGAAGATTAAAAGGTTGACAGGTCAGCAGTTCAAGACCTGCATACTGCACAGCAGAGTGAGTTCCATCTTCTGTCTCAGCTCCTGCCAACCTATCAGTTTGAAAGTGGTTAAGACGCTGCACTGGAAGGTCAGAGTTCAATTCCCAGATACTGCATGACAGAGAGAGCTCCTGTCTCTGTCCCAGCTCCTGCCATACTAGCAGATCAAAAGCAAGAAATTGCAAGTGGATAAAAAGGGACCACTTTGGTGGAAAGGTGAATAGTGTTCCGTACACTCTGGTGTCTAGTCCTGCCTGCCATGTGTCCACAGAAATGCCTCCAGATGTAGACAGCACTGGCTCTTTGGCTATAAACAGAGTTGAGCACTGAACCCTAGAGTCGGATATGACAGGCTTTCGAGCAAAGATGACCAATGTTTGGTCCCTATGTATTCTTGGACTACAGTTCCCAGAAGCCTTCAGCATTGGCTGTGGAGGCTAAGGTCTCTAGGGGCTGCAGTCCAAGAACATCCAGGGAACCAGGTTGGGGAACTCCTGTCTTAGACACATGGATCTTCTATCTCACCCTTGGCAGAGGCAATAAATCTTGCTGGAGTTTGGTGACTGACTGGGAACCCAGAGAGCCAAACTGAGCCAGATAAAGAAGGCTTTTGTTTTTAGGCAAAGCTCTGCGTGATTCGGAGTTGAAGACACAAGATGCTCACAAAAGCGACTTGTTATATGCCTCTTTCTTTTCGGGGTGACCAGGAAGGGAGGGTGCCTTATGGAGGCCACCAAAAATTTCCTCTCCTAGACTCCACCCTTTGATGGCCAATGAAACCCCAAGGCCGTCGAAGCTCGCCTGGGGTAATATTTTGAAAGCTGGGGAAGCGTGAAACGTTATGGCTGTGGAAGCCTATATTAACCTTTGGGTTTTATGTTTCTGAGTACTTTCCGCAGCTAATACAAAGTCAACACAGCCCTGCGTGCTAGGAATGATCTCCCAACCTCTCTATCAATTTTGCTGAAAATAACCTCTCGGAACCATTGTGTAAATTTATTTCTTAAGAGGGGAAAAGACGAAGAGGATGAAATGAAAATATCAGCCGCGTTACAGGCTCTCCCACTGCTGTGGCAGACTGGGATACGCCTGGCGTACAGACGGTGGTGTTAAACAAATTAAATGGATTTCCGCCCCTCTTGTTCCAGGAGGGATTTTAATACTACAACCCGACTTCTCCAAAGTTGCCTGAAGCAATATGAAAGCCAGGGTCTTCCTACGCATTTTTCATGTCCTTGCCTTTTGAAACCCGGCTTGTTTACAGCCTCTTCTGTTCATATAATAGCAGGAGCCTCAGCCAGCGAAATCAAAAGCAATGTGGAATCTCTCAGGCCAAAGTCTAGAATTGCTTCCACTTCGCTTTTCTTTCATCTTCCAGTATTGTAGCATACTGCCACCCCAGCCCCAATGGCACAATACAGACAGCTGCATCGATCTGTTCCAAAAACCAATTTCTGCCTTCCCCGGGGTGGGTCTTTTGCAAAGCCAGTGGGTCTTAATTGTGCATTTGATTCAAGAGCAAGATATTGGACTCACCAAAGTGAAAGCTCAGAACAGTCTGTTGTTTCTTGGAAAGCACCACCCTGTCTGTGTCTGCAGATATTTCTGTGGTCATGTGGGAGGCATGACTAAAAGCCAGAGTGCACAAAATGTCACTACCTTTTTTGCCAAAGTGGTACCTCTTTATATACTTGCAATTTCTTGCTTTCGAACTGCTGTAGCTCCGTGGTTGAGCATCTCATTCTGAACAGGGATGTTCGTGCCGTGGTCCAGCTAGGGGTGATAAACCATTGAAAGTCTTCCTCTTTATCCATGGAAGCTCCTATCCTTCTGCTAAGTGGCCTTTGATGTAGCAAGCGTGACTAGACGTTGGCACGCGTGGAGCGCTGTTACCTTTCCCGCCAAAGTGGTACCTATTTATCTATTTGCAAATTTTTGCTTTTGAACTGCTAGGTTGGCTGGAGATGGGACAGATCAGGCAAAAAAGGGGAATAGTTGACAGATTAGCCACCAAAACATGGCTGGGGAAAAGTACAAAGATGCAATTGATCAAAAATAAGGAACGGGAAACCCGCTTTGGAGTATGCCCAACCTAGAAAACCTTGGGAAGGGTCTCTGTAAGTCAGAATCGATGGTGCATTGGCATCACCATCACCATCATTTCGTCTTCTGGCTTGGTGAACCACACAACCCAGGTCTTCAGCCAGTTTCCTGGCTCTACAAAGCAGAGAAGCAAAACAGCCAGTGACATGTGGGGAATCAATTACACAGTTATGGGATTACGTCAATTGAGCTGGCCCAGATTCTAGTGGCTGCTTGTTTTCCCCTTCAATCTTCAGTACCTGCCCATATTCATAGCATTGACAGAGACTGGCCTGCTGTTGTTCTCTGCCTTTGAGCTGGCTGGATAGCTCAGTGGTTTAGGCTTCTGAGAGTTTGATTCCCCACTGGGGCATCTGGGAGATGAACCGGCCTATGTAGCCTTGGGCAAGCTTCACAGTCCCAGGAGCTCCCCCTAGGGCAGGGGTTTCCAACCTTTTCAAGCCGGGGGGGCTGGGTCATGCTCTCTCAGTCAACTTTGAGGGCCGGATGGCCATTTTGCCCCGCTTGAACAATGGGGATGGCCATTTTGTCCCAACAGCTTCAAAGGGCAGCCATTTTGTTTCTCAAATGCCCTTACATTGGGAACCATTGCCCTAGAGGAAGGGAATGGAAACCACCCCATAACTCGGAATTGATCGCACATGCTTATTATTCGTAAACAGGTGTGTATGCTAAGTGGAACTCTTGCAATAGGGAATTATGGAATACGTAGTCCAATAGATTCCAAAATCCCAGTCCTAGAACCTTGGAGCCTAATGATAGTGAGTCAGTGCTAGAGAGATGAGAAGTTGGGTATCTGGCTAGGAACAAATTCCACCCTGGACCTCCCAGGAGAAAGAGCCAACCTACGTAGCCTCGGGAAAATTGCACAGTCCCATGCACTGCCCCCTAGAGGAAGGAAATCAGAAAAACATGTCTGTGTATTTTCTACCTAGAAAATCCTAGAAAGGGTCACCATAAATTGCAATAAGACAGCATGCAATTATTATTATTAGCTGGCTGAAATCACATCTGTTAGAAGCTGAGAGTGAGTCAGGTATCACTGCCAGCTAATAATAAACAATAAAGTCAGCTAATAATTATTTCATGACCAGCACGTGTAGCCTTGGGCAACCTGCACAGTCCCATGTCTCCCCCTATTGGAAGGGCATGGTAAACCACTTCTGTGTCTTCTCTACCTGGAAAACCCTGGCTTATTATTAATTGAAAGTCCCCTGTCCTCTGAGCCTTTTACTCATAGGCAAGCATGACAGGGACTTGGATGCGGATCTTGATTTCAGTCCCTTGACAGGCTGGGGGGGGGGGCAAGATTTCTTCCCTCCAGGTAGTCTGCCATCGCCACCAAGCCCAAGGGAAGGCTAATTGCAAGTTTCTTAGGAAACCGGTTCCATCAGCGAAACGTGTGGAATGCGTGCAGCTTTCATGCTGCGTTATCCAAGCCAGCAGATGGAAGGAGGCTGCCATTTCTCCTCTGATGTTGGGGGGTGGGGGTGGGTGGGCTATGTATATGCGTGAATGCCACTGCAGCGGTCAAAGCATTCCACCTGTGCGACAGCCTTCTTCCAAACTTACTTCTGCTCCGATCCTATATAAAGCAGTTTATCCGTGATGATAACTCATAATCAGGGTGATAATATGCTGTCAAGTTGATTCAATGGATGGCTACCCTTCCTAGAGTTTTCGAGGTCTAAGGCATCCATAACTGGCTGGATAGCTCAGTGGTTTAAGCATCTGCTCATGGAGCCAGGGGTTGGGAGTTCGAATCCCCACTGTTCCTCCTGCATAGAAGAGCCAGCCTACATAACCCTCAAAATGAAATCTTCTTCTTCTTCTTCTTCTTCTTCTTCTTCTTCTTCTTCTTCTTCTTCTTCTTCTTCTTCTTCTTCTTCTTCTTCTTCTTCTTCTTCTTCTTCTTCTTCTACTTCTACTACTACTACTACTACTCCTCTTTTGGATGTTGAGGGAGATACAAGGTTCTTGCTCTGGCACTAGTGCTAGTGACCCCCCACGAGTGTTATTTGGTGTTCTTGTAATATTTCTTTGATGTTATCTCTTCACCTTCCTCTGGGTCTACCTTGTGGTCTTTGTCCTTCTCCTCTTTTTCACATGTGCCTTGTTAGTTATGGACAGCCGAGACATTCTCTCGAAATGGGCAACCCCCTTTCTTGGTTGTCTCTGTATGTAGTTTAACGTTGGTTCTAGTCCAGTTCTTTCCCTTATGATCTCATTCCTGATTTCATCCCGTCTAGTCCATCCAGCAGCCTTCTTTATAAATTCTCATTTCCATGGTGACCAAGTTTTATTTAAGTTTTGTTGCAAGCGTCCATGTTCAGCACAGGCAACATAAGGTAGAAATGAATATATTTTGTTTCTTTGTGCCAGTTGGTATTGCTTTGTGCTGTAAGAGTCCCCAATATTTGATTTGCCTTACTGCACCATATGTTGATCTCTGCATCCATTTTGCCACCTTCAGTAAATGTTGTTCCTAGGTATTCTGGGAGTAGCAGTCCAAAAATATGAAATTGGAAACAGATACTGATTAATCTGACTTTGTGGGATTGGGCAAGGATTCTATACCTCGTTTTAAGCCCAAACTTTACAGGGGGTCTCCAAAAGCTGTCCACTGAACCCCAGATCACGTTTAGCACTGCTATAATTTGGATAAAATATCGGAGCGGATTCCCTGCCAATGCTAGGACTTTGCCACTCCTAGCTTGGAAGAGGCATATATAATAAAGGGTGAAATGAATTTGGATTGTAACTCATTCGTTTTGGAGGGGGCTGTAAAAGAAAGAAAAGAGCATAGAATTACAGTTAATTGTGTGTTAACTGTAGCCCAGATTTTGCTGGCGAAGGAACGCAGGGACAGATCAAATTCCGTCTGTGGGAACTTGGAGAAGAATACAGCACATTCGTCTTTTTTTTAAAAAAATATCCAAATGAATAAGCCAGAAATATTTCTATGCAGGGGAAAACCTGCTCAACGGAGCCATTAAAAATTGGACACATTTTCTGCAATGCTAGAATCAACGGAAATTGGATGACTCTTATGTACTGAATACATTTGCAGTGATGTTTTGATTGAGTTAGTTAGTCTAAGCATTACCCTAAGCAATTTTGAGTGTATTTCTGGGCCAAATCCTATTAATTATGCCCTTGCCGTAACGCAAGGGGCGTGGATCCGGTTGACGATTTGCCCCCAAGTTAGCGTAGGCAGTTGTTGCATGCCTGTGTGTGGAGTAGGCAACGACAAATGAGTGCGCTGACTTCTTAATCTGCAGCCATTCACCCACAATATTTACGCCAACAGCGTTCAAGCTTGCAGGAAGACGCAACAGGATTTTGGCTAGAAAGTTGTCTTCTCAATGTGGTCAATGCAGCTTTAATCTCATAGTTGGGGAACGGGAATCAGTTACTGATTCCATAGGTTGTTTTTGGTGTCACAAACCATCATCTGCATCATCAGTACCTAAAAGGCTGTGATAGCAATAGGAATTACACTTATATGGCGCAGTGGCTTAGCGGTTAAGACTCTGAGCTTAATGACCGGAAAGTCAGCAGTTTGAGACTCAAGCGCTGCATGATGGAGTGAGCGCCTGTCATCTCTCCCAGTTCCTGCCAATTTAGCACTTTGAAAGCAAAACAATTGCAAGTAGATAAATAGGTACCACTTTGGGGGGGAAAGGTAACAGTGTTCCATGCACTCCGGCATCTAGTCAGGCCTGCCACATGAAATGTTTGCAGCCAAAGAGCCAGTGTTATCTGCACCTGCAGACATTTCCATGATCATGTGACTAGAATGCTGTTACCTTTCCCACCAAAGCCCTGTCTATTTATCTACTTGCACATTCTTGTTTTCAAACTGCTAGCTTGGCAGGAGACGGGACAGATGACAGACACTCACTCTGTCATGTGCTACTCAGGTCTTGAACTGCTAACCTGCCAAACTTCTGGTCACCATGCTCAACGTCATAACCACCAAGCTCTCATAGTCCTAGAAGGTCCATACATGGTCCAATTTTTACCCCAGATTGTAGGCTGCAGCGGCTCAGTGGCTAAGAAGCTCGCCTTGTTAGCTGGAAGGCTGGCAAGTCAGCAGTCCAAGACCTGGGTAATGTATGATGGATTGAGCACCCATCTCTGTCCCAGCTGTTGGAGAGATGAAAGGAGCCTCTTTCGAGCATTACCTGAGCAGAGTTTATCCAGCAAAAATCCTTTCAACCCAGCATAATTTCTGACCCAAACTTATTATTACCCCCAGATTGTCCCTTAACCTCTAGACAGAAACATGCTTTTGATTCCATGATCCCAAAAATCTCAGCCTGGAAGAAAATTTAAGAAAGCCAAGCTTCACTCGTGCCTTTGGTCTTTCAAATAACAGACAGGAATGAATGTTGCCCTTTGGAGCTTGGGTGTAGCCAGAGGATCCGAGACTGCCTTTGTTCATAGGATTTGCATCTCCCACGTCCTCGTGTATTGTTTAAAGGCTCCCACATTAAAATACAGACTACAGTTTAAGACTGGGTTTTGGATACAAGGCCAAATCAGTTTGACAAAGCGTCGGGCGGGAGCTTAGCAGAGCGGGGGGCCTCTATGAAAGCACTTTAATCCTGTATTTTGAATGTCAGGGATGCAGCTTTTGAAACTTCGTCTGCGAGGCTGGGAAACAGCCGGCTTCAAATGATGATGGATTCTCGGCTTCCTTCATTTTTGTGGGCTTGGAATTGGGTGGGTTGTTAAGCTGAATTACTCCCCATAATGAAACACAGCTTTCAACAAGGTTTTGTGAGTGCTCCGAGATGACGCTGCGGTCCGTGACTCAGGCAGAAAAGCATCTCTCCATGGTTTGGAGAGACCATCTTTTTCGAGGGTGTCAAACTCAAAACTTGGGTCGCATCCGGAGCCTTGACTATTTTCACCATCTCCCAAGTGGATAGGAGCTAGTCTTCTCTGCTCCCATTGAGACACAGACTAATTTTGCACAAAATGTCAATGCTGTTTGAGGCCAGAGGGCAACGGTGGCATAGCGGTCAAGATGTTGAGCTTGACGACCATGAAGTTGTTAGGTCAGCAGTTCGAGACCCGGGTGCTGGACGTCGGAGCGAGCTCCCATCGTCTGCCCCAGCTCCTGCCAACTTAGCAGTTTGAAAGCAAGACATTGCAAGTAGGTAAACAGATACTGCTTTGGCAGGAAAGGTAACGGTGTTCTGTCCAGTCTAGCCATGCCTGCCACATAACAACAAAAATGTCTCCTGTCACAGACTGAAGACACAGACCCAATTCCACTGACAATTCAGTTTGCCTCAGCTTGAAAAAATCTTTCAGCACCTTAACATGCAGGAACTTTGCAAGTTAAGCGTTTTGATGTGTTTAAGCGAGCAAGCTCCCAAAATCATCTCCTGGCACCGATCTTGGTTTTTCCAGCTCACTTTCTATAACTTTTGACTCTTCCAAGATGCACACTTGTCTCAATCCCGTTTGCTGACTTTGGTTCCAGGGCTAAGCCTGTGTTCTCCTTAGCCTCACGGCCCCGGCAAAGCCCAGAGAGACTCCGGTAATCCTTTCTCGGTTGTGTCAGCATAAATGCAATTTCATTTATTACATTTTCTGTTTTCTTCCTGCACCTGTGCAAAACTCGTCGGGAAGACTTCGGGACATCTGCTCTGCACACGTACAGCTGCCGTCGGTTCAATGCCCAGATCCCAAATCAAGCAAACAAACAAAGAGTACAAAGGAAATATTTGCCTGAGTTTTGTTTGTGTGTGAAGACTGCACTAGTGGGACGTCGTTCTTCTGGAGGAAGAGACCAGTTGTCAGCTGAATAAACGCCGGTCAAGCCCCCAGGAACGAAAGGCACGTTGTCAGCTTGGCAAAGGGTCTTTGGCCTCAACGTGCTGCAATTCCACCGGTGAAGCAGAGCCAGAGGGAAAGGACGGAGGACACGATGTTCTCCAGAACATCTGTGTTGGCTGGCGAACTCCAATCCTGCAGACACTGTAGGAGCATAGGTTCACACCTCCCATTCAACACTTGCAAATGTGCATGTCTTTTGAGCTGTCACAAAGTGTCCAGGTTTTGACAACCCTGATAGGGCTTTGGGACTGGTTGGAGAGCTTGTTGGGTTGGCTATCTGGCCGGAGATTGGGAGTTCGGTTCCCTACAGGGACTCCTTGGAGATCCAACCTGTATAGCCTTCGATAAGCTGTGCAGTCCCAGGGCAGCCACAGAAGAAGGGAATGGTGGACCTGTCTGTATATTCTCTACCAAGAAATCCCTGTAAAGCTGGGAGCCGGATCATGCTCTCCCAGTCAGCTTCAAGGGCAGGACAGCCATTTTGCCATGCCTGCAGGATGGGCTGGCCATTTTGTCCCAACAGCTTCAAAGAGGTAGCCATTTTGTTTCTTGGATTCCCTTGGAGGTGTGGGGGCCACAGGCCTTAGGTTGGGAACCCCTGCTGTAAAAGAGACCCTCCTCTGGGCCCACAACAACGGCCCGAGGAAGAAGATGCCAAGGCCTAGCAGTGGCTGGGGACCTTGCCCACTCCTCTGGGCCCACAACAATGGCCTGACGGGAGTTAGTTTGCGTTCTGGTTTGGTTGTTTTATGTGGTTGCATTTTATAATTTTTATTGTCCTGTTGTTGTTTTGTCTTTAAGCCGCCCTGAGTCGTCTCGGCGAGTGGGCGGCAATATAAATCTAAATAAATAAATAAAATAAAAGATCACTATAACTCAGAGTTGATGGATCATCATCATCAATGATGATGATGATGATGATGATGATGATGATGATGATGATGATGATGATGATGATGATGATGATGATGATGATGATGGAGGAAATGTCTGCAGAGGCAGACAATGCTGGCTCTATGGCTATAAACAGAGATGAGTACTGAATCCTAGAATCGGATATGACCGGCTTTCGAGCAAGGGCAACCTTTACCTATGCCAGGGGTTCTCAACCTTTCAAGCCAAGGGCTGAGTCACACTACCTCAAGACAGCTTGGGGGGCCAGATGGCCACTTTGCCCTGCCTATCACACATGGCACTTCCAGGTTGAGGGGGAGGCGGTGGGAGGCCACATGAAATGGTGTCGTGGGCCTCATCCGGCCCCTGGGTTGAGAACCCTTGACCTATACCTTACCTTGAATAAAGCTTGTCCTGAGTCAGCAGACTTGTGTCTCGTATCCATTCAGAGGAGAGTGTGCAAGTGAACACTTCGCTCTTTGGAGGCCACCCCCTGCTGATCTCAACCCACAGATGGATCCCACCCCCTTCTTTAATCCAACTTGCCCCCTTCCAGTTTTTCTTTCTGAACTCTGAAAGTCACCGGCTTAGCTCGCCACGGACTCAGGCAGATCTTTTCCACCCCCTCCCATGGGAAAAAAAAATCTCACACACCCCTGGTGTAGCCAAGAAATGAGGCACCCCAGAGAAGGGAAGCCACTTTTGGAAAGGGGCGTCTTACGAGCAGCGCAAACAAAGAGCAGAGGCAAGGCTGGGGTTTTGGCAGCCAGCGTTTGATTTTTAATCAAAAGCCACTTTTAAATAGGCGGATCTGGGCGTCTGGGTGGCTTCGCTCCCCCTGCATGCGCCTCTCTGTCTTCCCCGAGCATCTGTTCATATGGGAGCGCACATCTGTATCAAAGGAGAATGGGTGATTTCTTATTATGAGGATTTTCTCTTCTTTCTGGGTCACAGAATTAAGAGATTTTTTCCATGTTTGTATTAAAATGGAGCATTGGGGGGGGACACCCCCTTCCTGCTGTCTTTCTCTAAGCCTCTGCGCCCACCAGTCCCCACCGGAAGAGAAAAGTTTAAGCCTGGCGAGGAGAGACCGACGTTGACTGTGGCAACACAGTTGAGTTTGAGATAAATGTCCTTGCAGCTAAGCCGGCTGTAGAGCCCAGTAGTTCAGGGATGGGAGTTCAATTCCCCATTGTGCCTTCTAAGAGAAGAGTCACCCTATGTAAAGGTCGCCCTTGCTCCAAAGCTAGTTGTATCTGACTCTAGGGTTCAGTGCTCATCTCTCTTTATAGCCAAAGAGCCAGCGCTGTCTGTGTCTGCAAACGTTTCTGTGGACACATGGCAGGCATCCCTCAAAAGAATGCTATTTACCTTCCCACCAAAGTGGCCCCTATTTATCTACTTCTTGCTTTAGAACTGCTAGGTTGGCAGTTTGTCATCGCCTTCTTCTTCTTCTTCTTCTTCTTCTTCTTCTTCTTCTTCTTCTTCTTCTTCTTCTTCTTCTTCTTCGTCATCGTCATCGTCATCGTCATCGTCATCGTCACATGTGTCGGGCATTTTTATTTCGTAAAAGAAATTCCAGGTTCTATGGCAGGAAATGGTTCCCAAGTGAAGCCTCCGTGACTGGTCAGGATGTGTCTCTTTTTCTGGAAGTGTCATCGCTGAACAAATCCGGCTGGTTCTTCTGCCGGGTCCCTGCTCCTCCTTTCTATCCCTTCAGGATGGACAAGCTGTTGCATTTCGAGCATTTGGAGCTTTTTAATTAGAAGCTGAATGGCTGTAGGACAAGATCAAGCCATTCGGCCGGATCCGGGTGGGCCCCAGGGCGCTGCTTCTGGGTTCTGTCCACGCTGACATTGTACAGCTGCCACATGGGCAGCCACGTGGCTAAATTTCGCCGGTGGCCAAAAAAAGGCACAATTTGTCTTCGAAGCAAGAAATGCATAGAGAGTGGGCTGCTGTTTTCCAGAAGAATCACGTGTCCAGATGCCTCCTGGATGTCCGATTATGTTTGAAAATGAAGTAAGAACCCCCCCCCCCCGGCCAGGTCCACCTTCTTTTCAAGGATCTTCTTCGTTAAGCTGTTCTCAACTTAGCAGTGCAAATGAAAGAGATTTCCCAGCCTCTGTTTCTCACTTTCATGAGAATGGTCACGTTTCCTGTTAAAGCAGCCCCAGAAGAGAAGCATAAAAGTCCCAGTCTGCTTTGCTAGAAAGCCAGCTGTATCCGACTCAAAAAAGTGGTGCTCATTTTTGTTTACAGCCAAAGAGCCAGCACTGTCTGCATCTGCAGACGTTTCCACGGTCATGTGGCAGACACAACTAGACACTGGAGTGTGTGCAACGCTGTTACCTTTCCCACCCAAGCGGTCCCTATTTATCAACTTGCAATGTCGGGAGTGACGACAAGGAGCTCGCTCCGTCAAGCAGCACTTGGGTCTCAAACGAATGGCTGGCCTTCCAGTCGTTAAGCTCAGCATCTTAACCATTAAGCAGCCACTTCGGGAAAGAATCGAAGGGGTTGGGCCGCGCCCCGCGAAGCAGCTGCAAGCAGGATCTTGCTTACATGATAAGAACTGGCAGGAAATAGCAGGTGGGGAGATGTGTCAGATTGTTATATTTCACACCCGCAGCGATCGCTTTCTGTGCTGTGTGGTCTCCTACAACCGCCAAGATAATGGCAGTCCAGAATACGTGTCAATATCTTATCACTTTCTTCCTGGTGTGTGTGTGTTGTTTTTAACAAACTCTCCTCGAGTAGTCGGCAATCTCAAGAAAGCGGTTAACCCAGCTGAAAGCAAGGATGTTCAAAAAGACCTTCTCCCAAACTTGGAGACAGTTCCATGAGGATGTTTTGGCTGCTGTTTCTTACCGGTACTCTGCAGGTATAAACAAAACTTGGCAAGCGTTTGTCTCACAGGTCTCTTTGAGTAAGAAAGGATACAAAGGATGGCTTTGGGGTAGGCAGGACAGTCTGAACGTCTCCCTCGAGCTATTGAAGACGTTGGAAACAAGCAATATATGCTAGACTTCTTTTTATAACCCCCATGAGTCGAAACCATCTGAAAGGCATTAACCACGCAAGTCATTTATGCCTTCATTCTGTTTTTTTTAAAATCTTTGATAAACAACCAAAAAAAAACCCCAACAACCCTAAAACATCTACTGGGCCAGAGGGAAAAGTAGAATTAAAGAAATCTATGTCAGTTGTGAACCCAGATCAGGGGTTGCCAACCCTTTCAAGCCGGGGGCCGGATCACACTCTCTCAGTCAGCTTTGAGGGCCAGATGGCCATTTTGCCCTGCCTGCATGATGGGGGTGGTCAATTTGTCCCAACAGCTTCAAAGGGGTGGCCATTTTGTTTCTCAAATGCCCTTGGAGGGATGGCACCACAGGCCAGATCCAGCCTCTGGGCCTTAGTTAAGGAACCCCTGGCCTAGATGTGCTGTTACATTTCCAACTGAATTGTGACAATTTGCTGCTTATTTCTAAATGTCTCTTAGTCCTTAGATTGTGAAGGTCTTTTTGAATGTAGAGCAGCCAGATTATGGGAGAATGTCCTTGGAGCTCAGTCTTGCATGGTTGTGTGCCTTGAGTCCTTGGTGTGAAACAATATAGAATTGGATCAAGGTGGCCTTGAGAATTTGCTCAGCAGTGACCTTACCATAGGCGCTGTGTTGCCATGTGTTGTTTCTGGGGAACTGTTCTCCACCGAATTGCCTTCTGCATAGAACAGGGATTCCCAACCTACAGCCCGTGGGCCGAACCTGGCCCACGGTGCCATTTCATGTGGCCCGCATCGTCACCACTGCCTCACCAGAAGCGGAAGTGGACACATTTATGACGGCCGTAAATGTGCCTGTGACTGTCGTAAATGTGCCCGCTTCTGGGATGTGTGGCCTGGCCCACTCAGCTGTCTGGGGGGTGCGCAGCCAGCCCATGGTGTAAAAAGTTTGGAAACCCTTGGCACAGAAGGAGAAGAAATGAAGAAGGAGAAGAAGGAGAGTGATGGGGTGGGAGGGGAAGAGAGAACTAACAAAGCAATTACCGGAGATAATTCATTAAAAAGCTAACACAGGAGTACCTTAATAGGAGATCTGTTTTTCATCAGCACAGAGTGCAGGACACGTAATAATGGGCTGAAACTGCAGGACACCAGTTATAGGCTGAATATCAGGAAAAACTTCTTAACTGTTAGAGCAGCATGACAATGGGACTCATGACTTTGGGATGTGGCGAAGCGCTCCAACACTGGAAGCATCCGAGAGGAAAATGTGCAACCATGCGTCATGGTTTTGATTCAGAATCCTGCACTGAGCACTGGGTCAGACTCGATAGCCTAAAAGGCCCCTTCCAACTCAGTGAATCTATGATTCCCTGAATCCACAGTCTAAGCCCTAGGAGGCCGTTGAGGTTGAAATGTGGGTTCCTGAGCCAAATCGATGGAGACAAACTTTTCTCTGCTGGAGAGGAGGAAGATTTTGAGACTGAGGGGGAGGTTGTACTCAAGCGGAGGATGGAATCTACTCTGTGGATCCAGCACTGTGTTTGCTATTGACAGTGCCAGATCAAGTGAAGGGATGGTTCCAGCACTTGGACAGCTCCCTTAAAGTTCAGACTAATGCGGTTCCGACGCCTCTGTGGTTTCAGACTCACCGACCTCTGCGGATGGCTGAGAGGCAGGTTGTAAATTCTGCCTCCCGGGGAAAAAACCGTCCTTCCCCAGGGCTGTCAATTTCCCTTCCCGCTTCACTGGGAACGCCGGATGCTTAACTCACATTGCGAGAGGAGCTAAAACAGGAGGGGTGGAAGCCAACCCAAGGGGAGGAATAAAAGGAAGGAGGGAAGGAGAAAGGAAATCTACAAGAGTCCACATTTCGGGGAGAGATGGATGGGGGGAGTTTGTGTGTTAAATATGAAACCTCAAAGCCAGCGTTTGCATTTAGGATTCTGCGTGGTTGTTCTTCTAATAAATCAGCCAACGTTCTCATTAGCATGATGGGACATAATCTTCTACTGCAGGAGGCTGTAAGTTTGAACACAAATGCTGGGAAAGGCTGGAGGAAAAAAATGTTTCCCAGATGGTCTCAAAGGGCAAGCAGACATTTCCAACCCGATGAGATCCCGCCGGGGAAGTCTCGTGTGCATCTCCTTCCCCCAATAAACAGCGTTTATGCAGGGACAGACGCCTTCACACTCCTATTAGAGCTGATGCCCTTTAGCTCGTAAAGTGATTAAATCTTCTCCTCCCTCTTTTTCGTTCAAGGTGACGGAGCGCTGACCTTGACGGTGCTTTGATTTGTGGTGACAAATGCCCGCTCCATCATTTAGCTAAGGAGCTAAATGATAAAATAAATTTCGTGTCAGAAATTACTCTGGGTTGATAGGATTTTTGCTGGTGAAATTTTGCTCAGGGGACGCCCGAATGAGACTCCTTTCATGTCCCCAAGATCCATCGTGCAGCACTCAGTATCAAACCCCGGCCTTCCAGACTCCAAGCTATGCATCTTATCCATTAAGCCACCGCAGTGCTGCTAGCTAAATGATAAATGATGAGGGAAGGGAGAAATGAGGATCACAACACTGCCTGCACCATTTGAGGCAAGTGATTCCCATTTTGTGGAGCCAGTGGATCCACTCCCGGGTTTTAGTCCGAACTTTACAAGAACATGTTCTCCCGCTCTCTCCTGAACTAAATTCAGGACCTTGGAGAGCTCTTTTAAAGCTTGGCCCACAGCCCTGAGACTGATTTGCCACCGTCATGACATCATAGCCATCTGAGCCCTAACTGGTTGTGTCTGTCCCTACCCAACCTGACCCTACTGTCATTGGGTAGGGTGAGGGACCAGTCACCCCTCAGAAGTCACCTCCAACCATCAAAGGTGGGTTTGTGGGGAAGCAAAGCTTCTTGGACTGCAATTCCCATCTCCCACAGTGAGCCAGAGATGATCGGACTTGTAACCCAAAAAGTCCTGGTTCCCCACAAGCCCACCTTCAATGCTACCCATGCAGGTTCTCTTTTGGGTTCTCCTCTGAGGAATTCATCTTGCAGAACCGCCACAGCTTGTCAAGGGCACCGCACTTGAGAGGTGCTTCACCCTACGTGTAGCTTGGCCATGTGTGCATCTATTTCAATTCCATCCATCTGTGGTTTGGTGACAGGTTGAAGCCCTGAGTTATGTACAGAACCAAGAAAGAGGCTTAGCTTAAGGCTGGGCCATTAGAGCAGAAAGGAATGACTCTTTGATTTTGAATTCCATTTTACTTTCCCCCCCTGGCCTTCACACAACGTAAATCCTCACTGGCATGTGCAACCAGGACTACAGAGAAGCCTCGGACAGTTGCGTCTCTGTCTATGTGTGTGAATATTGCTGTAGTTTTAGGCTTGTGCAGTCTGGATGGTTTACATTTTAACTCCCTGACCTCTGTGGGTTGAAGTCTGGAGGGCTGAACATTCCTCATCCAGTGATGGTGAATCTTTGGCACTCCAGATGTTCTTGACCTTCAATTCCCAGAAGCCCTGATCACCAGGAATGCCGACTTGGGCTTCTGGGAATTGAAGTCCAAGAACACCTGGAGCGCCAGGGTTCACCATCATGGTATCTAGTCTGAAAAGACCACGACTGGCTTTCTTTCCATTAGATTAAGACTTTGGAGTCATGGTGGCTTGGTGGTAAAGATGTTGAGCTTGAAGAACAGAAGGTCGGCAGGTCAGCAGTCCCAGCTCCTGCCAACCTAGCAGTTCGAAAGCAAGAAATTGCAAGTTGATAAATGGGGACCGCTTTGGTGGGAAGGTCAACAGTGCTCTGTGCACTCTAGGCATGCCTGTAACGTGTCCACAGAAATGTCTGCAGATGCAGACAGCGCTGGCTCTTTGGCTATAAACAGAGATGAGCACTGAACCCTAGAGTCGGATACAACTGGCTTTTGAGCAAGGGTGACCTTTACCTTTGCTAGTCTACAAATCCCATAAGGAACTACTATTCCCCTTCTATCCAGCACCAGTTATACCACATCTAGAGTCCTGTGTCCAATTCTGGGCATCACACTTTAAGAAAGATGCAAACAAACTAGAGCAGGTACAGAGAAGGGCAACAAGGATAAACAGAGGACTGGAACCCAAACACTTTGAGGAAAGACAGAAGGAACTGGGCATGTTTAGCCTTAAGAAAAGGAGACTGAAAAGGGATCTAGGCTAGCACTCTTCAAATACCTGAAAGATAATCATAAAGAGGAAGAGAAGGATCTTTCCTCAGTCATCCCAGAGGGACGGGACCTCTCAACTGTTAGAGCAGTACGACAGTGGAACCAACTGCCTTGAGAGGTGGTGAGCGCTCCAACACTGGAAGTGTTCAAGAGAGAACTGGACTGCCATCTGTCATATCTACTTTGATTCAGATTCCCACATTGGACTCTATGTCCTTAAAAACCCCTTTCCAGCTCAGTGAGTCTGTGGTTCTACGATTTCTTCTTAGGTTCCACTTCCCCTCGTTTTCTACTGTTCAATTTCTTTTCCTTTCTTCGTTCCATGCTCTGCTTCTTATCTTCTATCTTTCCATATTCAGCTCATGATTGAGACTTTGGTCGTAGAGTAGGGGTCGGACTCAATGGTCTCCAAAGCCCCTTCCAACTCCATGATTCTCTGATTCTTTGGTCTTATATGGTGCAAAATGTCTGCTTTCCGGAAAGAGTTACACCACCGCCTGCTTCCACATATGGTGGGTTCTTCCCTTCTTCAAATGCCGTTTAGCGCCACACCTCCTCCGTCGCTTGGAGCCACTGGAGACGTGTTACGAATTGACTCATCCTTTCCTTGCTCGCTTGAATACATAACAGGGTGCCCTTCTGTTCACCGAGCTTGCCAACATCTGCCCTTTCCGTTACACTCTCTGTGTGAATTGTGGAAGTGGGATGTTTGGAGCACCACGGAGGGTGGCAAACAGCGAGGGCTCTCGCAACAAGCCCACAGATGGCACAAAAATGTTCCAACCTTGCTGTTGTTCTGGTGCTTTCTGTTCTGGGTCGGGCCATGTTCGAGCACCATAAACAGCAGACGTGAAGCAATTACAATTTATTGATTTTATTTTGACACTCCCCATCTGAAGAAGCAGTCAATCTGGAAGCTGCCACACACTTCTGCAAATACACAGAGCATAAGTGCAGTGGCTCAAGTGACTAAGACGCTGACTGGGAGGTAGAAGGTCAGCAGTTTGATTCCCGAGTACTGCAGGATGGAATGAGCTCCCGTCTCTGTCCCAGCTCCTGCCAACCTAGCAGTTTGAAAGCAAGAGATTGCAAATAGACAAATAGGGACCACTTAGGTGGGAAGGTAGCAGTATTCCATGCGCTCCGGTGTCTAGTCTGAATGAATGAATGAATGAATGCTTATTAATTGATTAGTCTTGCGACCTTATCAATAACATAAGAGTTTAAAATCTGTACAATGCAATGAAGTGCAATAAAATACAGTAGAAATACAATAAAATACAATATGTACATACCTGAGCTACTTTTAAAGAATGTCTAGTCATGCCTGCCACATGACCATGTAAATGTCTGCAGAAGCAGACAGGGCTGGCTCTTCGGCTTTGAAATGGAGATGAGCACTGAACCCTAGAGTTGGATACGACTGGCTTGAGAGCAAGGGAAACCTTTACCTTTAAAGTTAAAGGAGGACTAAACCTGATGACCGGAAGGTTGGCTGGTCAGCCGTTCGAGACCCGAGTGCTGCATGACAGAGTGAGCTCCCGTCTCTGTCTGAGCTCCTGCCAACCTAGCAAGAAATCACAAGTAGGTAAATAGGTACTGCTTGGGTGGGAAAAGTAACAGCGTTCCATGTTCTCCAGTATCTAGTGATGACCATGGAAACGCCTGCAGATACAGATCATGCTGGCTCTTTGGCTGTAAACAGTCTTCCTCTTTCCCTGTTGCCTGATTTTGCAGGACAGACTTCTCAAAATGTCCGAGGAAAGGTTGGAGGCAGCTGAGATGGCAAATGTGGTTGGAAGTAAACGACGTGGCTTGTGGTTGGGAAGGGCGAACAATCTGTTTTCATTCAAATTTCCCAGGCAATCGCCGAGGGTGGCGAACCCACAATTGGTCCTTGGAGAGCTCCTTCGAAGTTCAGACTCAAACCAGGAGTGGACGGTTTGGGAGGGTCAATAGAAATGGGAAATCACCCTCTGAAGCCATCCAGTGAGAATGTCATTGGCAGCTAAGCAGGTCAGAGGTTTGAATCCTGTCCTCCACTTTCCGATTCAAGCAGGTGTACTGACTTGGCCTTCTGGGAATTGAAGTCCAAGAACACATGGAGAGCCAAGTTTTGAGAACCACGTATTAGACTCATGGTGGCAAACCTTGGCACTCCAGATGTTTGTGGACTTCAATTTCCAGAAGCCCTGATCAGCAGGTGTACTTGACTTGGCCTTCTGGGAATTGAAGTCCAAGAATACATGGAGCGCCAAGGTTGCCCATCACTAGTATGAGGCCTTATGTGATAGCCCAACAATGCTTCCACAATGCTAGCAATGTTCTTCCACAATGCTAGCAATGTTAGATGGTGCCAAGCAAGCACTGACAAAAAGTCCTTTGTTCTCCATCCTTTGAGACTCAGTTATATTTTTAAATAGCTAATCTATGCAGCCTACAGTCTCGGTTAATTCCTGCTATCCTTGAATCAGTGGCTAAGAAATTTGTTGTACTAAAAAAGAGAGAGAGAAATTTGACATCAACATGAATCTTCCACTCCTTAGTTTCAGTCTCTTGTATTGTATTGAATTGCGACTGCGGTGGTTCAGTGGTTGAGAAGCTCACCTTGTTAGCTAAAAGTCTGGCTAGTCAGCAGTTCGAGACTTGGGTACTCCATTATGAACTGAGCACCCAGCTCTTGAGGACATGAAAGGAGCTTCATTTGGGCGTTCCCTGAGCGGAGTTTCTTCTGCAAAAATCATTTCAACCCAGAATAATATCTGACACAAAATTATTATTATTATTGTATTGAATTGACTTCTTAATTACCGTATTTGCCGGCATATAATACACATCAGAGTATAAGGCACACTCTATTATTACCAAAATAGCCCACTATAGGCCACTATAATACAATACAAGACACACTCCATTTTTCCAGTGTATTTTAAGGGGGGGGGGAGTGGATCTTATACACCAGCAAATATGGTAGTTGATTAGTTTGTGGACCATATCAAGTTAAAATGTAAGAAGATGGATTGCATAAAATACAGTTGTTGAATAAAATGCAATACGTTGGCCAGAATAAAAAGCATTTAAATTTTTAAAAAGTTTCACCTGGATATGTTTTTTAAATAATATATTTCAACTACATTCAAAGCATTTAAATTTTCATTATTTTTTTAACCTCTGGTTTTACTGTGCTGGTTGTAGACTGTAATATAAAGTGATTGCTTGATTAAAATGCAATCGCATAAAATGGCACCATAATAGATTAAATATTAGGTGGTATAATATTAATAAAATAAGATGCATAGGAAAAGCAATACAATAAAATAACCATTTAAAATTCAGAAATGTTAAATTAAATTATCTTGTGGAGAACACACAGTAGCCCTGTTTACATATAAAGCAGAGCTTTGATGCCCCCCCCCTCAAGATTACATCTCTAGGAACCTTCCAATGATGATAGGTACAGGCTCCACAAAGCAGTGGATTCTGGGAACTGTAGTCCTTTTTTTTGTAATTTCCCCCAAGCTCTGGTTTTGAGGAGGGGAGGTTTGAAAAACACACTTGATTATTTGTAAACCAAAAGACTTCCAAGGAATAATTCTGATTTTTAAGCTTTGGCATCCAAATCTTGGCAAATCACAAGACTGGTTTGGGACATGCACTTATCTGAAGGTGCTGGCAGTGACATCTGGCAAATATAAGCATTGGACTGGATTATCATCATTATCCTGAATCTTTGGCTGAATTTCCACCTTTGGCATGTAACATGGTGTGTTTATTTCTTTATGCTCTTCACTGATTGTATTTTGAGACCTCCGCCAATAGCTGACTTCCTGAACTCTTGAGTTGGATTTTCTGTCTTTTCTAAAAAGATCCCTTTTATAACCCTTTGGGTTGGGCCAGGAAGACATGGCCTCAAGTAGGAAATAGTCTTAGGAAAGTTACTTATTGGGACTACAAATCCCAGCCACAAAAAGGCGAAGTTGAAACAGATGGTCTAATACAGGTGAAATAGATGGTCTATGTTTTCAAGTTGGGCTATCATATAAGGCCTTATACTAGTGATGGCCAATTTGGCACTAGGGATGGCCAACCTTGGCATTCCAGCTGTTCTTGGACTTCAATTCCCAGAAGGCCAAGTCAGTACACCTGCTGATCAGGGCTTCTGGGAATTGAAGTCCATGAACATCTGGAGTGCCAAGGTTTGACACCATGAGTCTAATACATGGTTCTCAAAACCTGTCTCTCTGTGTGTTCTTGAACTTCAATTACCAGAAGCCCAAGTCAATACACCTGCTGATCAGGGCTTCTGGGAATTAAAGTCTGAGAACATCTGGAGAGCCAAGTTTGAGGAACCCTAGTATAGCTAGTACTCATAAAAAGCTAAAATTAGAGATTCAGAGACATAATTCCAGCTGACTAATGAAGCTTGCTCTTACCTCCTACTATGAGTGGGAAGGATCTTGGACTTGTAGATTACAAGCTGAAGATGAGCCAACAGTGTGCTGTGACTGCAAAAAAGGCCAGTGCTATTCTAGGCTGCATTAATAGAAGCATAGTTTTTCTGTCCAAAAATGGGACTCAACTTATACTTGGGTCAATGTAAACACTCAAGAACAGACCCATATAAATGTCTAAATTAATTAATTTCACCATACCTTCATGTATTTTAATTATTGAAACTAACTAGCAGCTGTTGCATTTTCCACCCCCGACTTATACTTGGGTCAATCTATTTTCCTAGTTTTAGAAGACCAAATTAGGTACCTCGACTTATATACGGAATGACTTATAGTCAAGTATATATGGTAAAATATATATTTTTGGCCACTAGAGGGCAGAAGATAGATTATTATTATTTTTTTGTAATTAAAAATTGTCAAAGAAAAATCTCCCTAGTTAAACCCTTAAGATTTAAGTTGAGCGTCACGGGGTCGTTGTTCTAGAGCTGTTCTAGAGACTTCCCTTCCTGTATAGATCTAGCAAGAGTTTGGAAATGTTAATTATCTTCTAACGCCTCCAGCTCCTACAGCCTGGCTGGCAGGTTTTGGGAGCTGAAGTTCAAGAGAAGCAACATTTCAGTTGCCCTGAGATAGCTTCCTACATCAAAGTTGAGTGTGTTTGACTTCCATCAGCCCGGCAACTCTAGAGTTTCAGAACAGGAAGCTAGTACAATAGGTTATGCAGGTGCGAAGGCAGAACAAATAGTTCAAACAGGCTTTTCACCCTCTAGTTCAAAGGGTGGCTGACAAGACTTGAGAAACAAGGCAGATTTACCGGGTTGGCAGGTGCAAGAAGATCTATCGATGCTCTGCATTCTTGGGCAGAAGCCCATGTGCTGTTTCTTTTAGTAACTACACTCGTAAAAAAAAAAAAGAGTGAGAGAGCACAATGCATGAAAAGGTTATAGCCAAAGCTGTCTCTGTTTTAACCTTTTAAAGGGGATTAAAAACTCTCTTCTTCAAATAGAAGAAGAACCATAACAGCCTGGTTTGATTGATAAAGTTTCAAATGCTTTACATTACTTAACCTATGTTTTTAATTATGATGACAAAAGCTGTGCCTGAGTACTTGTTCAATAGTTGACCGGAAAGGAAAGAAAGGGGGAATTGAGGGAGGACTTGTATTTCAAAGTATTCAAAAAATAATCCTTGGCTACACAGTAGCTGAGTCACTCTGCCAAGATTCTTCTTCTTTCCTGTCCTGGTCAAACCCTGGACTGCCAAAATACAGCCACTTTCTTTGCTTTACCATCGCCCAAAGGCTAAGATTATCCAACACATGAGAGAGACGTGAAACTGATGTAACAATGAAAGAAATAACCAGTTCTGGGAGGCCACAAGGGGCCAGACTCTGCCTTTGAAAAACTGATGCTCAGCCCCAGCTGGCCAATGTGGGAGGTGGGCAAAAAGTGACATTTTCCCACCAGCAACCATAGATTTATCGGTAGTGCAGTTTCTCTCATTCATCCTGATGACAGTGGAGGTGGATTTAGACACAGCCAGGGAACCAAAAAGCTTTCAGCATTTCAGTGGGAGACCAAAGAGCCTTCGGGGAATTGCTGAGCAAATGGACCAGATGCCAGGGAGGCAGGGGGGCAGAACTGTGGAAAGTTCCCATTAGATGTCTGAACGCATAGATGCACATGGGGTGAGGGAAGGGGGTCCGCTTTTCCCCCTCAGTACTTGGAGAGTTTGGTTTGGCGTAATTGGCAGGATGGTGGGGAGAGAAATAACAGCACAGCTGTAATCTCTCGAGGCTCATAGCCATCTCCTCTCAAAGTATGGAGGCCGATACTTGGGTTGACGCAGTTTCTGCTTTCAAAGAGACGGCAGGAATGAGGCTACAAATGAGCCATTTCTCGGCCTCTTGCTATGTATTGGCAATGCTCTTTCTAGTAAATTAGCCTCTCTTTCTCATCACCTGGGGAATCGCCGAGGAAGGGAACCCGAGGTGACCAAAAATTAGTGGAACAGCATGGCTGGGACAGAGCCATAGGTAACGGCAAAGGTTACTCTTGCTCGAAAGCCAGTCATATCTGACTCTCGGGTTCGGTGCTCATCTCTGTTTATAGCCTTTGCAGCCTTTTCCATGGACATGTGGCAGGCATGGCTAGAGTGCACAGAATGCTCTTACCTTTCCCAGCGAAGTGGTCCCTGTTTATCTACTTGCAATTTCTTGCTTTCAAACTGCTAGGTTGTCAGGAGCAGGGACAGAGACGGGAGCTCAATTCTGGCAAACTGGTGTGAACCTGCTGATGCCCACCACTGCATACTTCCCCCTTGTCTGTCAAATAACTTGCTCTCTCTTCTGCTTGTCCACTGGGATGTCCTCACAGGTTTCTCTTCCAAGTACGATTGCGCAGTCCCCAAAATCCTGCCATAATCACTTCTCCAAAACAGTGCTCAGATGTGGAGTGAGGAAGAGCTGCAATTTAATGTGTCCCCCTGTTGAATTCCTAGCCTTTTGCTGAAGGATGCAACTTGAAAGTTACAAGGAATTCAGTCGAGGGCTCATTATTTAATGGCTGGTTTCCACTCCAAGTTACTCCGCTGTGCTTAGGTAGCAATAAATATTCAGCTGGACTCTGGCCACTCTCTCTGGAGGATATGCTGTTTAATTTGACCATCAGGGAGTGGGCCACCATTCAGTTCATTGGGAGCTGCTTCTATGGGGCTCATTTATATGTCTTGCACAAAATAAATACAGCAACCTTGAAAATGCAACTCAATTGGATTTCTCTGAGAACTCCTTTGATGGGTCGCCTCTGGGTAGCACAGACCTGGCTTTAGGCATAGATGTTGAGGAATCTTCCATTGTTGTACTGTTGTATTGAAGAGCACAGAAATAGACTGGAGCCAAACTCCTTTCTTTGCCAAATTGGGAGCAGTGATCAAAGGAGTTGCTGGATTACAACACACACACCCCAACTAAGATGATGGGAATTGTAGTCTGAGCACATCTGGCAAATCCAAAATGGTATCAATTTTTTCCCCTAGATCTCTCTGTTAACAGGAAACTTAGACGATGGTTAGGCAAAGTGTAACCTCCAGGTATTGTTGGACTGCATCTGCCAACCTTCCTTCCCATGAACTGTGCTGACTGCGGATGATGGGATCTGGAGCTCTAGACCAACCAGGGACCAACACTATGTCCATCCTTAGTCTAGACAAACATGGCTCTCCAAGTGTTCTTGAACATCAGTTACCAAAGTCAGTACACCTACTTATTGGGGCTTCTGGGAATTGAAGTCCAAGAACATCTGGAGAGCCGAGTTTGCTGACCCCGGTCTAGACTAAGAGTAATACATTTTAAAAAATTTGAAAGAAGGGCTCCACATGGCTCTCACCACTGCCCTGCTCCCAAGAGGGCACCAAGAGAACAAAGCAAGAGAATGACCCTTGCCATCGTCTGAATGGATATGAGCCTCAAGTCCACCAACTCAGAGCCAGGAGGAGCTTTATGGCAAGAACAAACATTCTTGAGGGTATGTAAGGGCAAAACCAAATTAGAAGATGAAAGAAGGAGCTTGCTGGACAAGGAACATCATAAAAGGAGGATGTGGCTGAGGAACTCAACCTCCCCTACATCACTTGGGGGACCCTGAAGAGGCTGAGGGTCAGAGTCTCCAAATGTAAGACCAACATCCTCAAGTGGGGGGTGCTGGCGGACAATAACACACTGTGTCAATGTGGAGAGATACAGAATCCGGCTCATTTACTGATCTGCCGATGACTGCCAGAAACATGCACCAACGAGGACTTGAGTTTGGCCAATGCCAAAGCCAAGAAAGTGGCTTCATTCTGGCAGTCCAGGGTTTGACTGGGACATGAAAGAAGAAGAAGATGACTGCCCCCCACAGGAGCCATTTCTCTTTCTAAGCTGTCCGGCCAGTGGCCGAAATGGCATTGGGCCAGAGTCAGTTAGATCACCATAGGCCTAAAAGCGCTTCTTCTTTTCCCCGTCCCTTGCCCAGCTGGTCAATGTACCTGGACAGAGGAAAAAATAACAGAGGGGATACAAGCTGACTGCACTCACACTACGTGGCACGGCACGGCCGAAATGACAGCCCAATTGTGTTCCCTCGAAAGGTCAGTTCAATTTTTAATAAACCTCCGTTGCCGTGGAGAGAAAAAAACCTGCTCAAAAGCCAAAGAAGGATGGCTTCCCTCAAATGTATTATGACAGAGAGACACCTTCAGGTCTCCGGCGCACAGAGCAAGGAAGAAGTGCAGGCCAGAGAAAGCTTTCACGAGTGTCCTTGACGAAGGACCGGGAAGAATGACCCAGTCTCTGTTGCTCCCAGGAGGGTTGTGTGAGACTAGCCAAGGCCTACATTTTTAATTCCCCTCCAGATGTGCTTCTGATGAGCATTAAGAAGAGGAGGCAGGCGGAACAAAACTGACTGTTCCCAAAGAAAAGAGAAGGCAAGAAACCCAGACACGTACAAGCTGAGGGCAGAGGAATTCAGACCTCCTTTTGCGGTCTTCTTCTTCTTCTTCTTCTTCCCCAACTTCCTCAAAAGATCAACAGATTGGTCAATTTTCCCACCACATTTCTGTCAGTAACTATGTTCCTTTAAATGAGCCAAGTGGGGATTTGAACCCAGGTCTCTCGAGCCCCACTCCTGAGGTGTAATCTCTGTAAAACTAAAGGTCTCTATTGCTTGAAAGCTGGTTGTAGCCAACTCTAGGGGGGAAGTGCTCATCTCCATTTACGGCTGCCTGCATCTGCAGATGTTTCCGTGGTCCTGTGTCAAGCACGACTAGATTCCGGAGAACATGGAACGCTGTTACCTTTCCTGCTGAAGCGGTACCTGTTTATTTACTTGCAATTTCTTGTTTTTGAACTGGTGGGTTGGCAGGAGCAAACGACGGGAGCTCGCTTCGTCCTGCAGGACTCAGGTCTCGAACTGTTGACCTGCTGACCTTCCGGTCACTAAGCTCGACATCTTAACCACTAAACCACCACAGCCCCTCTACTCTCTGTACCACATCGGTTATCATATTAAGGTTTCTGAAGGATGCAATCTTGTGCTACGTAGGCTGTCGGATTCTCCAGCCTTAGGTGCTGCTTGTACAAATAAAGAGGAGGAAAAAGCTTCCTTGGACGAAAGTGAGATTGGAGCTATCCAAGGTGCTAGACCTTGGATCATCCCTGTAATGTTTGGATTGAAAGCCGGAGTGAGTTCACTGCCTCCTGCAACTCTGTTCCTCCTGCCACCTATTCCTCTCATTGCATTCTCACATAGAAATACATGAGGGACCAGTGGCAAACAAGATAAATTGTGGTTCTGATGCCCTCTCACTTCCTTTTATTCGGCTGCCTCATTTCGTTCGTTGACGAGAACAGGACGTCGTTCCCAGGATCTGGCCTCCCAGGATCTGTGCTCCGGCCGACGGCTCAGCTGTCACATTCAATCTGCCTCAAGACATTGGCAAATCTGTTGTGACAGACTATTTATTCTCGACAGGAGTGCCTGGAAAGCTAATTTTCTGTTTAAATGCAACCCCGCAAATGGAGTCACAGTCCCTTGATCAAGCCAACGGATTATAGAGCCTCACCCAGGATGACTTTCACATTGCTAAAACGGCTATGAATTTTGCATCTTGGGAAAAAATTACTTTTTTGTTTTGTTTTGTTTTGTTTGGAAGAATACTCCTAAAAGTCCACTAGACATCACAGTGGTCTTAGCAGCTAAAACCTATGATGTTAGGTGATTCTGAATTTGCAAGGGTCCCAAGATCCCCCACCTATGGCTCTGGGTTTTTGTCTGAACTTTAGCTTCCCAAGGCTATGTGCCTATCTAGGGGAAACATTCACCATGTTGGCTATTTCCTATAATGTAGGTCTGACTGTAATAGAGTAGACAGTACAGCCAGTGACTCAACGCTGAGTGTTCGGCAGCAGTAAATAACCTGAGTCGTGAAAAGGCCAATGGCTACGGGGCTATTTCCCAAATTTCCTTGTACCACATTTCCAAATCCAAATTTGCATTATTTTCCCAAGTTTTTTGCTACCTTGCTGTAGATAAAAAAAATAATAGAAATCAGATCCTTCCTGTTGGTATCCAGTTTTATTTTCTCAAGATCAGTCAATAATGCTATTCTTGGGTTTAATTTAAGTGTACATCCAATCATTTTTCCAATTTCCCTTTCTAGTTTCTCCCAAAAAACAATTCTGATCTTACAGCTCCATCACATATGTTGATATGTTCCCATCTTTTGTTGACATCTCCAACATCTAATTGATCTGTTTTTATCATATTGATTTAATCGAGCATTTGCTTGGAATGGTATGTTGCCTATATACAGGAAGGACCAGTGAAGGCTAGTGAGGCCAGTTTTACAGGAGCATTGCATCCGCTCTGGACTTTAGTCCGAACTTTGCAGAATGGTATTCTGGTTCCAGCTAGGCATGTCAAAGACTGCTGCTTTGGTGTGGTCCTGGTCTTTGTTCCCCTGATTTGACAGATAGTTGCAACCAATATTTGACAGCTGCTTTGAAAGTGTTCAAGAAGAGTGGTAGGTTTTATGCAGTGACGCTGGGTGCACATTTCCCCCTCCACAATGAGTCTGATTCTCTCCCTCCCACATTAAAAAGAAAATCAGATATCTGTCACTGTTCTTTTCCAAGCCAACGTATTATCTCAATTGCCTCTCGCCGAGTTCTCTTAGCTTCCTCATCTTGCTGTCGGATGAGATTTTCCCTTTATCATTTCAACCAAGTGTTTTACCCTTTTGATAAGCTTTGGGGATTTTTATTCCCACTTGACTCTGGATTTCCTTGATCAATTTGGTTGTGGCTTTCCTTATTTATATAGAGGGATGCCAATCTCCTGTCGCCTTTATAAGTTTCTTCTACTGCATTTGGTCCTCTTGGAGAGGTTCTTCTTCTTCTCCTCCTCCTCCCTTTTCTCCTCCTCCTCCGTCTTCTCCTTCTCCTCGTCCTCCTGCTTCTTCTGTTTCTTCTTCCTCTTCATACAATAATAATTTCATGTCAGAAATTATTCTGGATTGAGATGAATTTTTGCTGGAGAAACTCCACTCAGGGAATGCCCAAATGAGGCTCCTTTCATGTCCCCAAGAGCTAGGACAGGGACAGGTGCTCAATCTGTCATGCAGTACCCAGGTCTCAAAGAGCCGACTTTCCAGTCTTCCACATACCCCATTCCCTTTCATGAAACCCAGCTTAGATCAAACTGTCCTAACTCGGTGCCTGCCATATGACCACAGAGACATTGTGCAGACATGGAGAGCGCTGGTTCTTTGGCTGTAAACAGCGTTGAGCACCACCCTCCTAGAGTCAGACATGACTAGGTTTTGAGCAAGGGAGACTTATACAGGGTATCTGAGTTTAAAAGCCAGCTTGGCCATGAAGCTCAATAGTTGGTGATGAGCCGTTTAGATGGGCATCTTGACCTCCTTCCAAGTTTGTTGTGTGACTAAAACAGGGAGCCATATTGAGCTCAACAGCAGGATATAAGCATCACTAAAATTGCACAACAGCGATTTTGCTACTGGGAATAACACATGTGATTTACATCATATCAAGTGTGCTGATTCCAAATCTGAACTCAGAATTTGCCTGTTACATACAGATTTTAAATTATAGGTGTGCTATAGCTGTTCAAATGGTATTGAGTAATGTATTTTTACATGGGAACATTATAACAGTTGCAGCTACCGCTATGCCTGCTGCCACCTCAGATGAACCACGTCCCCTGGTGGCATGCATGTTCCAGCAGCGGCCGGGCATCTTTGAGCAAGTCAGACAACTGACATCAGAAATAGGTATCTAAGGCAAGATGGACCAAGGGCTTGTCTCTAGTGCAAAACCATCTTATTGGCTAGTACAGCTATACCGTAGTGAGTCTCTTTTTAGCTAAAGATGAGTAGGCGCAGCTGTGTTAATAAACCAGACAAATTTTTGCTACGTTAGTGGCAAATATACCCCACATGATCAACACAATAACCTAACAAAGAGGGTGAGCTTTGCTTACTTAAGATCCTGACGTCCTAGGCACACTCGGACTTCAGATTTGGATTCAGCGCACTTGCTTTAGTATAGTACACGTGGATTAGACCAAGTAGCAGACAATATTTAGAGTTCGTGTTTGCATGATCTTGCCAAGTTTCTCTCTACCGTTGTGTCATCCTTGGCCATCCACCGCCTCCATCGCTACCAGTCATGTTCTAACTCCTACTCATCTCTTCCTCCACATCCCCTCCTCCCTTCTAACGTGCTTTCAGACTTCATGACAGTGTGATCTGCTCCTGAACAACAACCAAAACAACCCCACATCCCACTTCTCTGAGTAACCCTGCCCCCGAATGTGGCCTTTCGTTGCATCTGGAAAAGTCAAAACCCAACTCAACAAGAAATGCTTGGTCTCGTGGGATAATGAGCTAATAAAAAAGCATAAATTAGCCGAGATCTGTGACTAACGACAGTCATTAAATGTCGGTATCTAGGATATAAGAATGCCATGTGTGGTGTGTTAGAAGGACTCTTAGAGATGAATACAAAGCCCCCTTTAAGGAGGAAGCTAATAATATCTGTTGATTTCACTGTTCCACAATTAAACCGGAGGGAATAAACAAGACCCGTCTGTTTGCCATAGGATAGATTGTGAAGAGAGTATTTTCTTACTCACAAGGACCCACTCAAGCAAGCAAAATTAGCTGGTGAATAATTGAGGCTGAATAACTCAGGAGGTGGGAGTGGGTGGATATTGGGGTCATAGGTGGGCAAAATTCTCTTCGCTTCCCGTGATAAACTCATCTTGCAACACGCATCGAAGTGGTGGGGAACAACCATGGACCACCAAGGGGAATGAGTTGGTGTCTTCTTGCTTTGGTCAAAAGATGTCATCATGGCAAATGGAAATCATGACTGGCAATAATAATAATAATAATAATAATAATAATAATAATAATAATAATAATAATAATAATAATAATAATAATAATAATAATAATAATAATAATAATAATAATAATAATAATAATAATAATAATAATAATAATAATAATAATAATTTTGTGTCAGAAATTATTCTGGGTTGAAAAGATTTTTTCCTGGAGAAACTCCACTCAGGGAATGCCCAAATGAGACTCCTTTCATGTCCCCAAGAGCTGGGACAGAGACGGGCACTCAATCCATCATGCAATACCCGGGTTTCAATCTGACAGCTTGCCAATGATATTTCGCTAATAGCCAGAGACAAGGAGTTCTCTACCATCTAGTGGGTTGATTGGACAGTTCTGTCCTCTCTTCCTCTTTTCCTCCCTCTCTTCAGCACTAGTTAGACCACTAGTTACCTCCTGCCAACCAAGTAGATCAAAAGTAAGAGATTGCAAGTAGATAAATAGGTCACACTTTGGCAGGAAAGGAACAGCATTCTGTGCATTCTGGCATCAAGGCTTCTTCTTCTTTCGTGTCCCGATCAATCTCTGGATGGCCAAAATGAAGCCACTTTCTTGGCTTTCTCATTGGCCAAACACAAGTACTCATCGGTGCAGGTTTCTTGCAGTAATCGGCAGACCAGTAAATGAGCCGGATTCTGTACCTCTCCACATCCAAACTGCCAGCAGCCCCCACTTGAGCATGTTGGATTTACATTTAGGGACTCCGACCCTCAGCCTCTTCAGGGTCCTCCGAGTGACGTAGGGGCGGTTGAGTTGCTCAACCATCTCCTCCTTTAATGATGTCCCTTGCCCAGTGAACTCATGCCTCCATCCTGCCACACGACCACAGAAACATCTGCAGATGCAGACAAAGCTGGCTACCTACAGTCGAACATGATTGGCTTTTGAGCAAAGACAACCTTTGCCTTTATAAATGGTTAAAAGGTGGCTTAATGGTTAAGACACTGAGCTTGATGACTGGAAGGTCAGCACATCAACCATTTGAGACCTGAGTGCTGTACGACAGAGTGAACTCCCACCGCCTGCCCCAGTCCTTGCTAACCTAGCAGTTTGAAAGCTTGGTTTCAGTCTTGCATTAGTTCGATTGTTGGCAGCGTTCTATAAATTATTGTGTTTTTCATGGGTTGCCTCTCTGGCGCTGCAGCGTCACCATCGGTGCAACGAGGGGCTCATGTAAAACATGTTGTCCTCTCCAGCAAAGGAGATGATTAGCCTACATTACCAGGAAATTGCCCCATTGCTGAGGACTCAGCTAATTGAGTAGGGAGGGGGAGGAAGCCTTGGAGTTGTACAACAACTCATTAACCTAGCAAAAAGAAGAGAGAGGCCATAATATTAAACGATGTCATCTAGCCACCTCATCCTCTGCCTCCCCCTTCTCCTTTTGCCTTCAGTCTTTCCCAGCATCAGGGCCTTCTCCAGTGACTCCTCTCTTCTCATTTGGTGGCCAAAGTCCTTGAGCTTCAGCTTCAGTATCTGTCCTTCCAGTGAGCAGTCAGGATGGACTGATTTGATCTCCTTGCAGTCCAGAAGACTCTCAAGAGTCTCCTCCAGCCCCACAGTTCAAAGGTGTCTAAAGTTCTGCCCTCAGCCTTCCTTAGGGTCCAGCTCTCACACCCCATACTGGGAAGACCATTGCTTTAACTATGTAGACGTTTGTTGTCAAGGCGATGCCTCTACTTCGCTGCCCAGGTTTCTCATAGCTTGGCTCCCAAGAAGTAAGGATCTTTTTATTTCATGGCTGCAGTCACCATCTGCAGTGATCTTCGATCCCAAGAAGGTAAACTCTGTCATTGCTTCCATTTCCACTTCTATTTGCCAGGGAGTGATGGTGCCGGATGCCATGATCTTGGTGGGGTTTTGATGTTGAGTTTCAGGCCAGCTTTTGCACTCTCCTCTTTCACCCTTGTCAAGAGGCTCTTTAGGTCTCCTTCACTTTCTGCCATTAGGGAAGTGTCATCTGCATATCTCAAGTTGTTGATGTTTCCCCCAACAGTAGACAGGGGCTTCTAGGTAGATACAGAAGTGATTTATCATTCCCTGCCTCTAGGGGGAGCTCCTGGGACCGTTCAGCCTGCCCAATGCTACATAGGCTGGCTGTTCTCTCTAGAGGCACAATGGGGAATCAAATTCCCAACCACTCACTCCATAGCCAGATACCCAACCTCTCATTTCTCTAGCACTGACTGACTGACTCCTTCCAAGGTTCCAGGAATGGTATTTTGGAATTTCTTGGACTACATATCCCATAATGCCCTAATGTGGTAGTTCCACTGAGCGTACACATACTTTTGAGAATAATAATTGCGTGTCATCAAGTCAATTCTGAGCTACGGCGACCCTTCTCCAGTGTTTCCTAGGACATCTACCTGGACCAGTGAAAACCCACAAAACAGGCATATACAGGGTTGTGCCATTTGGATACAATCAGCGCTGCATTTTCTGGGTTTATCGATCCAGTGGCTCAGCCTCCGCTTTCCATACCGAGCTGTGAAATCTTTCACTGAGTGGCTCGGCTTGATGAAGAAAAGCTCTCGGCAGGCTGGGAAGAAAGAGAGAGATATCAAAGAGAGATAGTCAATCTCTCTCTCTATGTGTGTCTCTATTTCTGTCTCTCTCCCTCCCTCTCTCTACTCTCAGACATGAGATGATTACAGATGATCGTCAGAACATCCTGTTTCTTTGCAGAGTGAATTTGGGCAGCGCTTCTGTGCTATCCGCAAAGAGAAGCCAAAAATCCAGGGTGGAGAATGTCTACTGCAGGAGTTCTAAACCTATGGCCTGTGGGCTGGATCTGGCCCATGGTGCCATTTCATGTAGGTCGCCACCATCGCTCCCGCCGGAAGCAGTGGAAACAGCCGCGTCCACATTTACAGCTATCATAAACGCATTTACGACAGCCGCGGATGCATTTTATGGCAGTGTC
The DNA here is from genome assembly GCA_030440675.1 of Furcifer pardalis. Lineage (NCBI taxonomy): Eukaryota > Metazoa > Chordata > Lepidosauria > Squamata > Chamaeleonidae > Furcifer > Furcifer pardalis. The sequence continues at coordinate 5,299,289 of CP126898.1, forward strand.
CGGCCCACTCAGCTGTCAGAGGGAGCATTATCTGGCCCACAGCTTGAAAAGGTTGAGAACTCCTGGTCTGTGGGTTCATCACAGCTCCAAGTCTTGCAACTCTAGGATTCGGTGCTCATCTCTGTTTACAGCCTAAGAAGCAGTGCGGTCTGTGTTTGCAGACATTTCCATGGACATGTAGCAGGCATGACTAGACACTGGAGTGCATGCAACGCTATTACCTTTCCTACCAAAGTGGTACCTATTTATCTATCTGCATTGCAATTTCTTGCTTTCGAACTGCTAGGTTGGCAGGACCTGGGACAGAGACGGAGCTCACTCCGTCATGCAGTACTCGGGTCGCGAACCGCTGACGTGCAGTTTTATTTCAGTGTTAGGGTTTCACTTTCTTTTCAAAGGCTGGAAGCTTTCCTCTCTCAAACATTTCTCTTCTCTCCCCCCCCCCCTCTTCCCATTAAATGCATCACCGGGCAATCTAAGACACAGGAAAATGCGGAAATAAATAAAAACATCAATCCAAGCAATTTGAAAATTAAGCATTTCCATTAAGGCTTTGTTTTTGCCAAAAATGTACGGAGCCCTGGGGCTTTGGAAAATGTTGTTAAACCGCATCCTAATGGGAAATTAAGTTTAAGAAATAACTGCTTTGAAGTGAAACAGTGTTAATAACGAACCCTGTGTATTGTGACGTGTGTCTATGAGAGCAAAAGGGGGATTCTATGAAATATTCACCTTTAAATAAGCAGAGGCTGGTGGGGGGGGGATTAATACAGACTTCTTTCCCCCAATAATACAGATTTTCATCCAAATGGATGGTGTTGAATTCATCCTGTCCTATGATGGATAAGAAAGAACGTCCTTTTAGCCCAGGGGCCCCAAATTCAGTTTCAAAGATATCCCACGTTTCAGTGTATCTGTGGCCAACGTTGAGAGGGTGTGGTCAAAATGTGGAATTTTTAAATAAGCCTTTCAACCATGAGAGTAGCTGGAATGTAAGAGTTGTGTCCCAATCTTTCAGAACAGATTTTCTAAAAAAAAACCTGTAGTAAAGTCAGAAAACTTTCAAATTATTTGTTCCTTTGTGTCCATCCTTGCTCTGTGGCACAGTTAAGCTGTGGTTACTGCAGCCAAAACTCTTCTCACAATCCGAGTTCGATCCCAAAGGGGGGCGTTGGGTTGACTCAGCCTTATATCTTTCCAAGGCCCTTAGCATGTTGGGGCAAAAATGCTAATTGGGTTGTGATCCACCCAGAGAGTACTCTAAGTACAATGGGGAGGGAGGTACATGTAATTGCGATTGGTATTTAGCATTGCCACTAAAAACTATTGCTTCTTTTTTAACCTGGCACTGACAGCTGACATTCATCATCTCAAAGAGGGAAGTTAATGGGGTATTGACTATATTAAAAGTCCGGATCAATGGCAACCGCTCGATATTTCGATACGTCTTAGCGACCCATAAAGCACGCTGATGGCCTCGCTTCCGTCAGCGTTGAGCGATCTGTCTCCCCCGGAGATGGAAAGAAGAAATATTGGGGCTGTTAAAACCAGTGCAGTCAGTGGGTGGTTATTTTGGGAACTGTTCCCATTGCCTGTTTAAAAAAAAGTGTCTCCTGGGAATTTGCTTGGGAGCTGTTCCAGGTCCTGAAGTCTCTTTCTCCAAACCCACCCATCATTATCTGAAGAACTACCTAATTGGCGAACCTTTGGCGCAGGCTGAGCTTGAGATGGGCCTAGATCAGTGATGCCGAGACTTTTAGAGAACAAGTGCCCAAACAGAGGGGCGGCTGAACTCTGTGCCGGGGGAGGAGGAAGCATTCCCATTGGGCTGCTGGGCAGAGGGGTGGGGCAAACTCTGTCCTGGGGGGATGGAGGAAGCACTCCCATTGGGCTGCTTGGTCGAGGGGTGAGATGAACTCTGTGTTAGGGTGACAATGCGCATGCCCAAAGAGAGGGCTCTGTGTACCCCTTCTGGAATGTGTGCCATAAGTTGGCCACCACTGGCCTAGATCACGAATTAGATTCAGAGCAAAGTGGGGGTTTGAACTTGGATTTCTCCAGCACACGCTTTATCACTGCACCAAGCGTCCTTTGCAAACGTAATTCTTGAGCCCCATTTGTTTCTTGGACGATCCCTGCTTTCAGAAGCACAACCTATTTTGGGTTTCTTTGAAAAATGCAGTTTTTTTCTTCTTCTTCAACCCAAGTGGGAGCAACTTGTATGAACCTTTTTGCTGACTTTCTACCTTGGACAGTAAGGGAGGAGATCAAAAACGTACGGTGGATAAGCCAACAGCCATATTGTAAGTAAACGTGTTTTCATCACCCATTGGGAAAATTAAATGTCAATGCAAGAGGCATGAAAGTCATCGGATTCCATTAGTTAAAGTAGTCTATGCAGATCCCTTCTGACACATCCATTTGTTAATGAGGAACAGGACCCATTCGGTAAGGAAACCAGGCACATACCTGTAAATGAGAGAAGATGGTTGAGGTGGAACCAGGGAGACCTTGTCTTATAGTAAATCAATTTCTCTCTCCCCTTCCCCCCTTTGGATTTTACCAGGACTGGCTGACGAGATTCGGCTACCTTCCCCCTCCGGATCCTGTTACGGGACAGCTGCAGACTCAAGAAGAATTGACCAAAGCTATCATGGCCATGCAACAGTTTGGAGGTCTTCAAACCACCGGGATTCTAGGTAAGTTGGGTGTTGTGGGCACGAGAAATACCTTCTGCTTCGGCCACGCAGAACTAGCAAAGTCTGTGGAGGAAAGGGCCTCCTCCTTTGGATTACAATTCCCATCTGTATAGTCCAAATATCAGAGGAGAATGGGATTTGTAATCCAAAACTACAGATGTGCTCTATCAAAAAGCCTGAGATATCAGATTGGGAGACATTCCAAATTCCCAACTGAATGGGTTCCAGTTCGGATTCATTTTGGGAGTGAAATGGATTATCCAGATTTCATTCCGGGGCATAGCAAAGTGAATTATCAATTGAAGCTCAGGATGTGGAAGGCCAGACAGAGGAACAGTCTCCCAGGGTCACATCAGGAAGCCTGGATGAATTTCCATTGGCTTTTTCTCTATGCATGAATTGTATTTGCCCACCAAGACTCAGAAGCAAAGGAAAGCTGCCTCTCTTCTTTCAGTTTCCTTCAGGCGGAGAAGGGTGGGTGGGTGCGTGGAAGAAATGCATGGCTCCATTCACCCCCTCAAAGAAGCAATTACATGGCTCAGGTGTTTTGGCGCCCTGCGCGGGTCGACAACCCGAGGAGGGTAATTATTTCACCAGCTGGCAGGCAACTGTGGAAGGCTGCATTGTGTCTCAGGGAGATTTCGGCATGTCTTTTCCACATCTCCAGTTTCTCACCCTCATCTGTAACATAGAAAAGAACTAGTGAATCTTCCTTCCTTCCCCTTCTTTTTATCTATATTTCTTCCTCTCTCTCTTTTTTCCTTCCATCCTTGGTTGGTTGGGTGGTTGGTTTCCTCCTTCCTTCCCTTCTTTGTGGATTTCTTCCTTTCTTTCTTTCATTCATACCCCCTCTTTTTTCTCTGTATTTCTTCCTCTCTCCCTTTTTCTTCCTTCCTTCCTTCTTTGTTTGGTTAGTTGGTTTCCTTCCTTGATTTATAGAGGCAAGGGATGGTTATAGAGGCAGGGGATGAAAAAGATGTTCAACAAGGAAGCTGGGGTAGAGATTTCCTCTTGACCAGCAGTGAATGGAGTTGGCAAGATAACAGAGGTAGTTGGACTGCAACGCCCATCATCCTTTCCCATTAGCAAAGCAGGCTGAGGCTTATGGGAGTCAGAGAACAACAGCATAAAGAGGGATGCGTTGCCACCCTCTAATGTATGGTTCCAGCTGCCAAAATGTGATGGATGAATAACATTAAAAATCCTATGTTCTTATTAGCTGGAAGGCTGGCAAGTTGGCAGTTCAAGACCAGGGTACCACATGACGGATTGATTGCCTGTCTCTGTCCCAGCTGTTGGGGACATGAAAGGAACCTCATTTGCGTGTTCCTCGAGCCGAGTTTCTTCTGCAAAAATCCTTTCAACCCAGAATAATTTCTGACATGGAATTATTATTATTGTCTTGCTTATGGGTATTCTAATTTTATTTTACTTTTGGAAACACAGATGAAGCCACGTTAAAATTAATGAAGACACCTCGGTGCTCCTTACCTGACCTTTCCGAATCGATAGAAAGGAGGAGGAGGAGGCAGGCTCAAGCAGCGACCAAGTGGAACAAAAGGAATCTGTCTTGGAGGTAGATATGTGTGCATGGGAGAAAAACTAATGAATACATCTTAGGTTATATATTTCATAGTTTTGAAGTTATACTGAAAATGCATTGTGTTGGGAGTATCTGAATGGGGACACATGAACTGAATGGGGACACACCAACTCTTGCCATGCGAAGAAACTCTGTGGGAATCATGGATGTACCAAGAGTGCCCTCTACTGCTGCTAATAAAATCTAGGCATCCACTCAAGAAGAGGAGAGAAGGATTCATTGATCATAGAATTCTTCTTCTTCTTCTTCTTCTTCTTCTTCTTCTTCTTCTTCTTCTTCTTCTTCTTCTTCTTCTTCTTCTTCTTCTTCTTCTTCTTCTTCTTCTTCTTCTTCTCTTCCTCCTCCTCCTCCTTCTTCTAAGGTCCTTCCAGTTTTAAATGAGCATTTTATACCACTATGTGTTTCATTGGTTTTGGAAGTGAATAATTCATTGACATGAATAATTGATTGTGTTTCTAACTTCACTTGTATTTCTTGTGTCCTTAACTTTACTTATATGCTAATTGTTGTGAGCCACTTTGAGTCCCTTAGTGGGAGAAAGGTGACATGTGAATGAAATATGAACAAAACTAAAATGTTTGGAAAGGCATAATTAAGACAGACTGACAGACAGGTAGTATTGAACATCCCATTGAATGGATGGATGGATGGATTGATAGATCGATAGATAGTGTTGAACCAATTGGATGGATGGATGGATGGATGGATGGATGGATGGATGGATGGATGGATGGATGGATGGATGGAGAGAAAGAGAGAAAGAAAGAGAGAGAGTAGATAAAGTATATAGATAGTGTGTGTCTATGTGCCAAACCAAGAGTCTCAGCTGATCACTCCCTGCTTTATTTAATTCCAGGGTCCGGACATTCCCTAAGGAATCTCACCTGGGCCATGACACGGTCCGGGCCCTCATGTACTATGCCTTGAAAGTCTGGAGTGACATCACACCATTGAACTTCCACGAAGTCGCAGGCAACAATGCTGACATCCAGATTGACTTTTCCAAAACAGATCACAACGATGGATACCCCTTCGATGGCCCTGGTGGCACAGTGGCCCATGCTTTCTTCCCAGGGGAACATCATACAGCTGGGGACACGCACTTTGACGATGATGAATATTGGACATTCCGATCAGCAGGTGTGTAAGGGGAAAGAGGAGGAGGAGGTTGGCCACTAGTTGACCAAATGGCTTCTAGACCTGTAAACACAGTAGTCTAAATTCAATTACTTGTTTCAACAAGAGTAGACCTACTGAATCAGTTGTTGATTGGTAAACCAAGACATATGCCGGTCCTATTGATTCAACAGATCTAGATTGTCCTTGCTTGAAAGCCAGTCATATCCGACTCTAGGGTTCAGTGCTCACCTCCATTTACAGCACTATCTGTGTTTTCAGACATTTTCATGGACATGTGGCAGGCATGCCTCAACACCGGATTTCACAGAATGCTGTTTACCTTTCCACTGAAGTGGTACCTATTTATCTACTTGCAATTTCTTGCTTTTGAACGGCTAGGTTGGCAGGAGATCTGCTTTAGTTGACATGAGTGATTGAGTTAGTTCCAATGAGGCCATGCAATAGAGCTATTTTCATGGGTGAAAGCTGAGATCTTTGGGGCATTTGAGACAGATGTAATTTTCAAGGCAGGTGAGCAGAAAAGATTGTAAATTATGCAATGTTAATATATTACTTCCAGATACTCATGGAATGGACCTGTTTGCCGTGGCAGTCCACGAATTTGGCCACGCCATTGGCTTAACCCACATTTCTGCCACTGAGTCTATCATGAGGCCGTACTACCAAGGCCCTGTTGGGGATCCCCTGAAATATGACCTGCCTTATGAAGACAAAGTCCGGATATGGCAGCTGTATGGTGAGTTGGTGTCTATTTGTGTCCCAGTTGAGATTCTCTGAATGAAGATGAGCTTGGAATTCAAGGAAACCTATTATAAAAGTAATTCATTATGGGAAAAGCAGTTACTTGTAACTATTTTTGTGGTGACATGTAATGACAAGTAATTCCTCATGGCATTCTTTGCTTTTGCTTGGTTTATCTCTCATGTTTTCAAGACTAAAGGCCTTCTCCAAAATGAAGACTTCCATCCACGATGGAACAGAATCAACAAACATCTCTGAAGTCTTTCGCTCTACAACTGCCTCCATCTAAAGTTGACTAAATCATCCACCTCTGCTCCAACTTCTCTTCATCTTTCCATGCAGGGGTCAGAGAATCAGTGTCTCCCACGGCCAAACCCGAAACCTCAAGAACGGACAACCACCCCATCTTGCCAGACTTGCCAGAAAATCGCTCATCCATCCCGTAAGTTGAGTTTGGGTATCCACAACTCATGTCCATATCTTAGCATGGAAACTGGGACCAGGAATCAAGAAGAATAGCTCAGATTTTTTTTTATCTGAACTGTGGAATGGCATGTTCCAAATTAAGGACTGAAGCCTGAACTTGATTTTGGATTTTGTAGACACTATGTCAACACTTCGTCTAGATCAGTGCTTCCCAATGTGGGTCCCAGGCCCCACAGGAGTACTTCAGTTCCCAGAAGCCTAAGTCAGTACATTGGCTGATCAGTGCTTTGGGGAATTGATTTAGGCTTCTGGGAATTGAAGTCCAAAAGCCAAAGGTGGAGAAACACTGATTTAGTGTTCTCCAGGGTTCTGGAGAGCCATTGGCTAAGTGTAATAAGTCACAAGTGGAGTAGAACCATTGGATCAATATGGATCTGGCAAGTCAACCCCTCCATTGCTCCCATTGATTCCAAGGGTCTACTCAAAGTTGTGACATTATGCTAAGAAATAGCATTTCTGCCATTGTGTTAGACCACAGATGGTCAACTTCTGGATTTGAGCTCCTCTGTTCTCCAGCCCTGGGGAACTGAAAAAGAGCTATAAATGAGTGTTTTATTCTTCTCAATTCTTGGCTCTTAGAGGAAGTTCTACATGTGCAGCTGCCAACACATTGCTCTACAGAACACGGGCTTCATCAATGTGTCCTTTAAGGGCCATCAAGAGAAGTTTGGTACTTTTTCCGGACTCTCCCGTCATCATGGATTACAGCAACTCACTCAAAATGAGAAGGGACAACTCAGACACAGCCACCCTTGGGCAAACTCGCCCTGAATGCAATATTAATCAGTTTGTTCTTTCCTTCCTTTCAAAGGCACAATCGCTCACTCATAGTTTCCATCCTCCTCCTCTTCCATGAGTGAGAGAAAGCCAAGAATAGAAGGGAGAAAGGAGAGCTAGACTCAACCCTTCCCAGCCTGCTGAGTCTCAAGGGTTGGCCAAGATGAGCAGACACAATTTTGAGATCATTCTGGAGTAAACCCAAGCAAACCTCGAATGGGATTTTGTGGGATACAGGGGTTTTAATTGCTTCTCCTCCCTGTGAGAGCCTTCCATGTGTGTTCGAGGAAACAGAAGGCGGTGTTTGTAAATGGTGTCAAGAAGTAGGGAAAAGTCACTTCTTGGGGGGGGATACACATTCCTCTAGGACAGTGTTTCCCAAATGCTGGTTTTTGGACTTCAATTCCCAGAAGCCTAAGTCATTTCCCCAAAGCACTGATCAGCCAATGTACTGACTTAGGCTTCTGGGAATTGAAGTCCACCTGCGGGCTGTGTACCCCTTGTTGGGAACCACTGCTCTAGGACAGTGATGTGAACCTTGGCACTCCAGATGTTCTTGAACTTCAATTCCCAGAAGTCCTGATCAGCAGGTGTGTTGACTTGGGCTTCTGGAAGTTGAAGCCCCAGGAACACCTGAAGTGCCGAGGTTTGCCATCATTGGAGTTGCCCATCACTGCTCTAGGAAAACCAAAGCAAGGCCATGCATTTGGGAACTTGCTTGGAAAGTGTCTATGGTGTTTCCAATTGGGATGCATATACCATGTGGGGTTTTTCTTGTTTTCTCTCCCTTAGGCTCAGAAGGGACGTGCCTAACAGATGCAACACTCACTTTGATGCGGTGGCTCAGATCCGAGGGGAGGCCTTCTTTTTCAAAGGTGTGTAATCGAAGCTGCCAGTTTGCTTCCAAGTAGCCTGCAACCCTAAAGCATTGGATGGGTTGTTTATGTCTTTTGGAACAATCAGTTAGTCCTTTCAAGTATGGGTCTCTCTCTCACACACACATGCACACAGAGAGAGAGAGAGAGAGAGACCCATCTTGGGGGATGGGAGGGATATGGGAAGAGTAGGCATTGACTATGATGGCTTCAGTGGTTAAGACACTGAACTTGCTGACTGGAAGGTCAGAGTTCGATTCCTGGGTACTGCACAATGGAGTGAGCTCCTGTCTCTGTCCCAGCTCCTGGCAACCTAGCAGTTCGAAAGTAAAAAAAATTACAAGTAGATAAAGAGGGACCACTTGGGTGGGAAGGTAAACAGCGACCCACGTTGAGGCATGCCTGCCACGTGTCCAGGGAAACATCTGCAGATGCAGACCGCGCCGGCTCTTTGGCTATAAACAGATGAGCACTGAACCCTAGAGTCTGATACAACTGGCTTTTGAGCAAGGGCAAACTTTACCTTGCCTTTACCTAGGGGGTGACAGGTGACATCTGTGAGGTCCTATACAGATGGCCACCATGCCACTTCCTGGGGCCTCCTATATCCCATTGTGCAATAATCTACACCAGGTTTTAGTCCGAACTTCACATCCACCCTTGAAGGTGCCGAAGCCATCTCCTTAAATTGATCAGCCTAATGCAGATCTGTGGGGGAAGAGTAGTGCCTTTGTGAAGCCTGTTGACCCCCCAATATGTGTGGATGGCAGGACCGCACTGTGTCTAAACTTAAGCAGTGCATTTCCCCCTTACCTTAACCTGATAATCCTTAAAACTCCACTATAAGGTAAGAAAGGATTATTGGACCCAGATTGCAGATGTGACAGTTTGGGGGTGACTTTCCAAGGGCAAATTTGCTTGTTCATCCATTCGTTTATTTATTATGCCGTTTCTAACTCATCCTGTATCAGCAGATATATGGGCGAGGGGAAAATTAACACAATCCATCACCCTAATGCTGCCTCTCCCAATTCAAGTACTCGGAAGACTTCATCACTTTTTTAATAACTCGGAAGAAAAGCCAGGAAGAGATTAAAATCACCAGTGGCTGCTGTAATACCAGTATTCATAATAATCACAAGCAGTCGTCATCATTAATGTAATCCATATCCCTGTGGCTGTTAGCGATTTATAAGAGCAGGTCGTTCCCCAAAGGAGTCTATAGTTTAGAAGATGATGCAAGGAGAACAACATTGGAAGGGCGGGGGAGACCACAATTTGGTGTGAAGTTTCTTTCTATGGATCATTGTGTTGTCATGGACTAGCTCTGCCTGCCACATGACCACGGAAGCGTCTGAAGACACAGACAGCCCTGGCTCTCCGGCTGTAAACAGAGATGAGCACCAAACCCTAGAGTCAGACACAACTGGCTTTCGAGCAAGGGAGACCTTGACCTAGGGACGCACAGCTGGAGAAAACAGAAACACAATGTGAAACACCAGATCATTGAGGTTTTCAGACAGAGCTTGAAGAAGGCAGGAGGACAGGTGGGAGACTCTTGAGTTTGCAGACATCCATTCCGGGTTTTTGTCCGAACTTCAAAGTAGCCCTCCATGGTGCTGAACTCTGCCCTTCAAATGGATTCAGCACCTTGGATAGATCTTTGGACATTTAAGAGAGAAGACTGGGGCAGATCCATCCCTCTTGGCTTGGAGTTACCAGGCTTTACATATGCTCTACCGCTGAGTTCTAAATTTATGTATTTATTTATTTCATTTGTACCCCACCCTCCTCCGAAGACTCAGGGCGGATTCACAACTAAGAACAATTAAAACACATACATAAAAATTAAAATTCACATGAAAAACACCAAGGAGAGAGGTGGGATGTTTAAACGAGCCAGGCAAGTGAGTTGGCCATCTGGCCCACTCCCCACACGTCCCGCCAGCCAGGTCTTCACTCCTTTCCTAAAGGGCAGCAACTCCGTCTGGAGACGCAACTCCATTGGTAGGAGGTTCCCCAGGGCTGGAGCGGACACAGAAAAGGCCCTCCTTCTTGTGCTAGAGAGATGAGCCTCTCTAGCTGAAGGTATGACCAGAGAGCCTCTCCGGTCCGCTCTAGTGGAAATCTCCAAGATTTCCAACTCTCATCACAAGTTGGGTTTGGGACACTTTGAACTTTGGGTTTTTAATTTCAACTTTGGGAGACGAAACGATTCGGCTGAGCCGTCTTTCTTCCAGAAAGATTCAGGCACGTCTTGCCCTCAGCTTTGTTAAGGATGCAAAGGCTGTCTTTATTTAATGATATATCTGTCCCATAAACATACAAAGGGCACCGAAATGGGTTATTTTTCTCCAATCCATTTTTTTTGGGGGGGGCGGGGGGGCGGGAAATAAAACATCTTGCACAGATTCCTAATTGCAGCGATTCAGGCTGCAGGCTCTGATGTATTATTCATGTGCGGCTTCATGTCATATAGAGCAAATATGCAAAGTGGGGCATAATTACCGCTCAGTGATATAAATCCTGATAATTGTAATTTTGGGGGCAGGGGGAGGCGAACCGCCTGGCAGATGTTTTAGGGCCGGAAGTTGTTGCCTGCTTCATTATTAGGCTGACATCCAATGGCCATTAAAGTCCAGGGAAACGGTGTCACCAGATGCAGTAACAGTAGCAGAGTTGTGCTGTCTTGAATACAAATGCCGAGAGAGGTTCTTGAGTCAAAGAAGGAGTCTTCTCCTGTGGGACTTGTGGCCGGGCGGCCTTCAAACGGAGCAGCAAAAACCTCAGAAACCTTTATTTATCCTTGCTTAGAACCTGATGCGCACCCAAAATAACTCGGCATGACGCTTGACAGTAATATATAGTGTAACAGGATGCTGTCTTTTAAGCAGCACTGCATGGATACCAAAGCTTAAGGAACAAGATCACCAAGAAGTTGATGAGCTATAGGTGGGGAGCTCAACCGTCCATGCTGCGTACATTGGCCCTGAGCTTCTCTAAGGCAGAGTATGATGCTCCAGTATGGAGTGCAATCTGCACAAACGAAACAAGATGACATCACTGTTAATGAGATAATATATATTGCGACAGGATGCCTCAAACCTAAACCAGTTGAGAAAAATATATCCTCTTGTTGGTATCGCTCCACCTAAGATGAAGAGAAAAGTAGCAGCGGACGCTGAGAAAACTAAGCAAGAGAATGACCCTCGACATCCTCTGGATGGAGATGAGCCTCAAGTCCACCATCTCAGATCCAGGAATGAGCTTTATGGCAAGAACAAACATTCTTGAGGGTACCTGAGAGCAAAACCAGATTAGAAGATGAAGGAGCTCACTAGACAAGGAAAGACAGCTCCAACAGCCCCTGATATAGTGCAAAAAGTATTTATTTATTTATTTATTTATTATTTATTAGTTCAAATTTATATTGCCGCCCACTCACCATGGTGACTCAGGGCGGCTTACAGACAATACATTACATTACAATATATTGGGGTGGGCACAGGGGGAGGGGTGGCAAGGTCCTCATCCTGCCCTGGCTTCTTTTTCCCCTGGCAGTTGGTATAGGCACAGGGGGAGGAGCGGCAAGGTCCTCATCCTGCCCAATGTATTTGTTGATTGTATGGGCTGGGTTGCCAAATTGGAGAAAGCCATCGTGTTCCCAAGGTCTCCTCAGTACAAACATTGCAATGTGTAAATATTTGGAAGTGTGTTTTGACTGCTGGCCACCAACCTTTTCCTATGCAGGTAAATACTTCTGGCGGCTGACTCGGAATCGGCACCTGGTCTCCCTCCAGCCGGCCCAGATCCATCGCTTCTGGCGGGGTTTGCCTCTCAACCTGGACAGCGTAGACGCAGTGTACGAGAGAACGCATGATCACAAAATTGTGTTCTTCAAAGGTAGGAGAAAGGGCTTATCCCTGTTGTAGACAATTTGTTCACTGTCGTTCCTTGAGTTCCTTGTTTCTCTGAAATGCTCCCACTTATGTCTCTAAATCGGGGTGTCCAGCCTTGGGCTCCACTAACCCAAAATTAAATATACTTATTTGCTTGGAAAGCCCCCTGCTGCCCCCTGCAGGACAAAGGAAATAGTTTTGTCATGTTCAGTTCCCATATACTCAAAATTATAATGTCACTGACGGACACTAGGAGGCATGAGAGAGCTTTTTTTTTTCCTTTTCTTTCAAAAATGTGTTTTTAAAGAAAATATTTCAGGGGGTCAGTGGGATACAAAAGTGGGTCTTGGATTTCTGGAAGTTATCCAGCCTCATCTAATTAAAAAAGGGATCCTTAGTCATTGGACTATGATTCCCATCAGCCTTTGCCAGCCAAACCAGTGATGAAGGATCACAGGGGTTGTGATGTTGTGACACTTCCGAGTCTAGTACTGTAGTTACCGATCCCTGCTTGACGGTAAAATATTGGCTTCACCGAAGGAGATGGACCATCAATGCCATTGTGTATCTTTGACTGGTTGATAAAATGCCAGGAAAGGTGCAAAAATCAACAACTCGACATAATCCAGGGTCTAGAACAGTGGTGGCCAGAACCTATGCACACAACCTGGAACTCAGAAATCCTCTCAGAATTCCACTTTAATCCAGATCTCATCCGGATCAATCCCAATCAGACCAATTTGGTAAGGGCTACCTAGCCCTTATTCTCATATCATAAGCTGACATATAGAGAGTCACACACACACACCCCGACCGGACCGAATCATTTGCAGGCTCCAGATGTCATCCAACGTGCTGGGGAAGAACGATGGGAGATGTAGATGAAACATCCAATGTTGTGGTCCTTCCAGAGAGAATTGGACAACCCTCCATCCGATCTGCTTGGATTTGGGGTGGGAAATGATGGTTTCACAGGCCCCTTTCCCACTCAGTTCTATAACACTCAGAGGGCGAAAATATGCTTTATGCTTGGAAGGCAGTTCTCGAGTCAACATTCGGGCTTTTCAAACAAAAGTCACTGTACTTGTTTTCTTGGCTCCCCGTTAGCCTATATGCCCTTGCTGGGTGGCGCTTGAGTCCATCCTCCGATTTGCTGCCGTCCATCATTTCCATCCCCTGCCTTCAATCAGGCTGCTTGCCTTTGCCAATTTCTAACAGCACCTGCTGGGAGATGCACAAACCCTCGCAATGTGCAGCGTTGCTCAAAGGAAAGAAGCCATTGCTAGCACTGCGGTTCGTTCGTCTGGAATAAAAGCCTCCGGCACAAAACAGCTGATGCTGATGGAAAATACTGCTTTGTTTTCTTTCCTCTTATTGCTTCTTCCTGGGAAGAGAGGGAGGGAGGAGGAGAAAGAAGGAAGGAAGGAAGGAGGGAGGGAGGGAAGGAAGAGGGAGGGAAGGAGAAGAAAAAAGAAAGAAAGAAAGAGAATCGGCATTCTGAAATGGGCCCAGATGGAAAGCTACTGACCAGGTTTATTATTATTATTATTATTATTATTATTATTATTATTATTATTATTATTATTGTTGTCGTCGTCGTCGTCGTCGTCGTCGTCGTCGTCGTCGTCGTCGTCGTCGTCGTCGTCGTCGTCGTCGTCGTCGTCGTCGTCGTCGTCGTCGTCGTCGTCGTCGTCGTCGTCGTCGTCGTCATCGCCGTCGTTGTCCTCCTCCTCCTCCTCCTCCTCCTCCTACCCCACCCATCTAGAGATATTCCTACTCTGGGCAGCTAACAACAGAAAACTTCATTAAAAGAACAAAGTACTGTATACTGTACAGTATGTTGATTTTATCCCCAGAAGGAGAGAGATCTTCATTCGTTCAGCAATGCAGCCCTCTGCTGGCTAAACTAAATAATTTTGTGATGTCCACCGAATTTGATGTCCTTCTGACCACCCACTTGTTCTTCAACCTTGAGGACACGGGGAAGAAAAATAATAAAGATCTCATCGTTTGTTGCCTCAGGAATCTTATAGCGTTATTGCTACTGCTGTTATAGTGGGTTTCCATGAAGGCAACCATCACATAGAAACTTTTTTTTTGTCTTATTTTATGTGCTATCTGATATGCTTGCACAGACTAACACGGCTACCACTTCAAAAATTCTGACCATTCATCTGTAGTAATAACTTTTGGCCACCAAGTTGACTCTGAGTTATGGCAATGTTTCTAGAGTTTTCCAGGTAGAGAATACACAGAAATTGTTTTATCATTGCCTTCCTCTAGAGGGAGCTCCTGGGACTGTGCAGTTGGCCGAGGCTACGTAGGTTGGGTCTTCTCCTAGGAGGGCACACAGGGGAACTGAACTCCCAGAGTACAAATTCAGGATCCCATATGACGGGGTCATCTTGTAGAGCACAAATAACATTCCTTGCTACTTGCTTTATTTTTTCCTACTTCTCAGGAGAACGGTACTGGGTCTTCAAAGACAATAACGTGGAAGAGGGATACCCTCGCCCCATCTCAGATTTCGGTCTACCTCCAGGAGGCATTGATGCCGCATTCTCCTGGGCCCTGAATGACAAGACCTATTTCTTCAAGGGCAATCTCTACTGGTGCTATGATGACCGCGAACGAAGAATGGAGCCGGGCTACCCTTCGGAGACGATGTTGTGGAAGGGCGTGCCTAGCCAGTTGGATGATGCCACACGGTGGTCAGACGGTGGGTCTGTTAATTCAGAAGGCTTCTGAACAAATTTTGCTGGGGATTTAAATTTAATGGGTTGGTGGGGGGGACCAGGGAATTCTTCCTGAGTTTTAATCTAAACTTCAAAGGAAATATCCGGTAGCTTCAAAGGATCTCGTTGGGCAGTAGACTTCAACACTTTGAATAACTCTTGTAAAGTTCAGACTAAATGAGTAGTGGCTGGTTGACCCTACAGAATTAGGTCCCCAAGTCCCTACTGCTCATGGGGCCAATTTTTGGAATGAAGTTATAGGGCAGGGGTTCTCAACCTTTTAAAACCACGGGTTGGGTCACATTGTCACAGACAGTTGAGTGCGCCACGCTGGTGGTTCCCCCCACCATAGACGCTGGCGTAAAATGCATCTGCGGCTGTCATAAATGTGTTTACAACAGCTGTAAATGCATTTACAACAGCTGTAAATGCGTAAAAATGCATTTACAACAGCCATGTATGTGTTTATGGCTGTTTCTGCTGCTTCTGGCGGTGATGGAGGCAGGAGCAAGAGCGGCGGGCCACATTAAATGGTATTGTGGGCTGAATCTTCCCCATGGGCCGTAGGTTGAGAACCCATGCTGTAGGGCATGATGCTGTCTAGACACATAAAAGAGGACCAATAGAGAATGATGTTTGTGATCATTAATGTAGAAGTGGTTACATTCTACATTGATGAACACTACTATTTTCAACTTAATTTTAATTTAATTTTGATTTGGGTTTGCTCATTGAGTTATATTTTTGCCTGCAAATAGAAAATGCAGGCTATGAATTAGTGTAAGACTCTAAATTTATTAATGCTATTTTGCCATGTATTTTATTAATGTTTATTGTTTATTTTGTTTTGTTTGGATTGGTTTGTTTTATATTATTGTTTTGTGGGCTACTTATTTTATTGTTTTAAGTCACCCAGAGTAGTGTATGCACCAATTGGGGAACTGTATTAGATAGATAGATAGATAGATAGATAGATAGATAGATAGATAGATAGATAGACAGAGAGACAGAGAGAGAGACAGACAGACAGACAGACAGATAGACAGATAGATAGATAGATAGATAGATAGATAGATAGATAGATAGATAGATAGATAGATAGATACAGTAGATAGATAGATAGATAGATAGATAGATAGATAGATAGATAGATAGATAGATAGATAGATAGATAGTGTTGAACTTCTAGTTGGATGGATGGATGGATGGACTGACTGAGATGGTTTCATTAGCTTGGAAGTCCCAACCCAACTCAATTCCATTCAAATTGG
The DNA here is from genome assembly GCA_030440675.1 of Furcifer pardalis. Lineage (NCBI taxonomy): Eukaryota > Metazoa > Chordata > Lepidosauria > Squamata > Chamaeleonidae > Furcifer > Furcifer pardalis. The sequence continues at coordinate 5,315,515 of CP126898.1, forward strand.
TGGTGACTGGAATTGGTCATCTCATCTAGATTTAAATTCTGTGAAGCCCCTGTAATTTCTATTAACAATCGATTCAGTGGGCCTACTTTCATTCAAACCAGGAGTAAGATTTAGTTACTTCCACATTCTTGGTTTCCATGCAGATCAACAGGGTCACCACCATGGGGATGTAACTCCAGCCTGACATTGTGTCATCTATCTCTCTGACTGCTGCTTTTCTCTAGGGGCAACCTATTTCTTCAAGGGTAAAGAATACTGGAAGGTCATGGACAGCGACCTGGAAGCCGAGCCAGGATACCCACAATCCATTGCCAGAGACTGGTTGGTGTGCAGCAACATGCAAGCGGATGCGCCGGAACCAGCTGAGAGCACTAGAACTGGACCGCGGTCAAAGCAGGGCCATCACGACCAGAGCCGGTCCAAAGACGAAGTCTGCTCTTGCACATCTTCTTCTCCCGACCATTTCTGGTCACCCTCAGAGCTCAGACCCTACCTAGGCTTCTTCTTGGCCTACCTTTGGACCTTGCCATTGGCTCATCGGCCGCTATGACAGAGGGCATCATGCGGAATGGCAGAAGCCTAGACAATTCAGGGATGCAAAAGGGGCGGGGGCCGGACGGCCGACGGACAGGCCAACAAGCGCATCACGGGTGGCAGCACTGTTCAATGAATGACACATAACATTCGTTGCAGTATTGGTTGCAGATTCTCCATGAGAAGTTTACCACGGTTTTACTTGAGTATCTTGGCCGTTGATTTCTTTGAGTTTCCTTTTCAGGCGGCGAGCTTTAACACCAGATGCTGTGGGTTGCTCACGGTTTGCTTCCCCACCCTTTGTCTTCTCACTCCCTCACCCTCAAACAGTCGGAAGAATAAAAACTCTTGACTCATCTCACAGCCAAGCACATTCCTTAGGAGTTCTTACCTTGCTTTGTCACTTTCACACACATGCATCCTTGGAGAAAGAGGAGAACAGATGTGTCACCAGCTGCCAGGAACCCGGCCCTACCATGAGACCAGTGTTTCTGAATGGACATGACAACTTCAGTTCCCAGAAGCCTTAGTCAGTGCATTGGCTGATCAGTGCTTTGGGGAATTGACTTAGGCTTATGGGAATTGAAGTCCAAAAACCAAGGATTGGGGAACACCGCATTAGACAGAGTGAGGCCACTACCTCAAGGAAGAGATATAGAATATTGAGAAAGGGCAATTAATTATTAGTTGCTTGGTAGATTAGAAATGGGTAAAGTGTGATGGTTTAGGGCAAGGGTGCCTACCCTTTTCAAGCCAGGGACCGGTTCACGCTCTCTCAGTCAGCTTTGAGGGCCAGATGGCCATTTTGCCCTGCCTGCATGATGGGGGGGTGGCCATTTTGTCCCAACAGCTTCAAAGGGGACAGCCATTTTGTTCCACAAATGCCCTTTGAGGGGCTGGGGGCACATGAAATGGTGCCATGGACCACATCCGGCCCATGGGACCTAGGTTGGGAACCCAGAAGTTCGAGACATACCGCACAATGGCGTGAGCTCCCGCCTCTCTCCCATCTCCTGACAAGCTAGCCGTTTGAAAGCAAGAAATTGCGAGTAGATAAATAGGTACCACGTTCAGCAGGAAAGGTAAGCAGCGTTCTGTGCGCTCCAGCATCTAGTCATGCCTGCAACGTGTCCATGGAACATACTGAAGATACAGACAGCACTGGCTCTTTGGGTGTTAACGGAGATGAGCACCACACCCTAGAGTTGGATACAACTGGCTTTTGAGCAAGGGCGGCCTTTACCTTTACTTACCACCGCTACCCCCAGTTAAAGAGGCAACGAGAGGCAGCCCTGCTCCTTGCTGATGTCTGTTTTTGACCCTCAAGCATACTTAGTCAAGAATCCAAAACTTGCCAGAGGAGGGCAGCAAAGACAATAGAACTGTAAACATAAACAGAGACAGATGTCAAAGTCCAGATGTTTCATTCGGGTAGCAAATATGGACTTCAAATATAAACTGTGTGATCAGTTCCTGTTGGCCTTTTGGTCTTAACTGGCAGACCAGCAAATGGGCCGGACTCTGTGTCTCTCCACATTCACACAGTGTGGTGTTGTCTGCCAGCAGCCCCCACTTGAGCACATTGGTCTTGCATTGAGGGACTCCAACCCTCAGCCTCTTCAGGGTCCTCCAGGTGATGTAGGGGAGGTCGAGTTCCTCAGCCATCTCCTCCTTGAATGTTGTTTCTTGTCTAGTTTGCTCCTTCCTCCATCTTTCAATCTGCTTTTGCTCTTGCGTACCCTCAAGAAGGGCCTGCAGTGGCTCAAGCGGTTAAGGCACTGAACTGGAAGGTCAGAGTTCGATTCCTGGGTGCTGCATGACAGAGTGAGTTTCCATCTCTGTCTCAGCTCCTGCCAACCTAACAGTTCAAAAGCAAGGAATTGCAAGTAGATAAATAGGGACCACTACGGTGGAAAGGTAAATGGCATTCCGGTGTCGAGGCATGCCTCCCACATGTCCATGAAAACGTCTGCAGATGCAGACAGTGCAGGCTCTTTGGCTATAAACAGAGATGAGCACCGAACCCTAGAGTGGGATATGACTGGTTTTCAAGCGTGACCTTATCCTCAAGAATGTCTGTTCTTGCCATAAAGCGCTTCCTGGATCTGAGGCCGGCAGACTTGAGATTCCTATCCACTCTGAGGATGTCGAGGGTCATTCTCTCCTCCAGATGTCATTGGGCTGAAACATCTGGCCAACAGAAGCTACAGTCGAACCATCGCACAGGAGCCATCCTTTGCTCAACTAAACTATGGCAGCCTCCTCTTGCGTTGCATCAAGCGAGGGCTCGAGATCTAGACTTTGGTAACTTCCACCTCCTACATGCCATGATAGCAAGAGATGCTCTACATTGAACCTTGAAGGTACGACATAACTAGCACATGCTCAGTGGCTGACCAATGGCCATCCCTCCATAAGGTGTCATGTTTTGCTGGAGAACTGGGAACATCCAGTCATGAACTCTCCAGATCAGTTGGCAACTTTCCTGGAAAATCACACACTTGGGTAGCCTAGCCAGGTCCTTATCGGGAGACAAATGATAAGCTATATTGCACCCTCTGGCAATTTCCATATCAGAGGGCGATTGTTTATCTGGAAGGAAAGACCATACAGTGAAGCACGATTCCCTGAACTGAGGCCTGCCAAGAAGGCAGCTGACCAGATGGAAAAAAACCGGCAATATTCCTGAGCGTTTTTGTATACCTAGGTTCAATAATAATAATAATTTCGTGTCAGGAATTATTTGGTCAAAAGCCAGTCGTATCCGACTCTAGGGTTCAGTGCTCAATCCTATTTATAGCCAAAGAGTCTGAGTCTACAGACGTTTCCATGGACATGTGGCAGGCATTCCCCAACACCAGAGTGCACGGAACACTGTTTACCTTCCCACCGAAGAGGTCCCTATTTATCTACTTGCAATTTCTTGCTTTCAAACTGCTAGGTTGGCAGGTGTTGGGACAGAGACGGGAGCTCACTCCGTCATGCAGTACCCAGGAATCAAACTCCGACCATCCAGTCAGCTAGTTCAGCATTTTATCCAGATGACCAGGGTACTTGATTTTAAAAAAATTGTATAAAAATCCTGGCGAGCATCTGCATAGAGAGCACTGTATGAAAGAACATGTTCCGTTGTTTCTGCAGTGTGGACACTGTCTTTGATCAAAAGGGATATTTCAATATCTCCATTCAGTAATAGCTGCTGAAAGGGTATTAAATCTAGCCAAAGATAAATGAGTCTTGGATGAAGCCAACCCTGAAGTGTCTCTGGAGGCAAAAAAATAAAAATTGATGAGATTGAGGCTGTCCTACTTTGGGCGTATCGTGGGAAGGTAGGATTTCCTGGAAGAGAAAGGTTGGGAAAGGTTGAAAGCAGCAGGGAAAGAGGATGATGAAACATGAGATGCAGTGACTTAATGAGGAAGCCACAGACTGTAGTTTATAGGAGCTGAGCAGGGCTGCTGGGGACATATTAGAGAGATCTCATTCATAGGGTAGCCATAAATTGGGGATGGGTTGATGGCATATAAAATCATGAACCAGATATGGGGGGGAACCAGCAGGATTTCTGAGCTTTCGGTGCATGTATAGAAGAAAGTGAGCAAGCAGGAGATAAAACCTGCACTGGCAAAATTTCTCCCCATCTTGGTGTGGATAAAGGTCCCTTTGATTTCCCTACATTTCTGTTGGCTTCTCTTTTTGATCATTTGCTCTACAGCCAGGCGTTTTCTGAGCTTGGGAAAAGAAAGTTGTGACAGGTCCTTAGGATTCATGAACCGCCACAAGACCCTTGGTTTTGCCAGCAGGGCATTCTGTGCCCTGTAGTTCCTAATAGCACTGGTTCAGCGATGGCCAACCTTGGCGCTCCAGATGTTCTTGGACTTCAATTCCAAGAAGGCCTGATCAGCAGGTGTGTTGACTTGGGCTTCTGGGAATTCAAGCCCAAGAACACCTGGGGTGCCAGGGCTGGCCACCCCAGGATTTTAATGCACCTTGGATGACTCCATGCACAATTGGTCACAATTAATCACAAGTGCTGAGTAATTGTAATATGAGCTTGTTGGGTGGTGAGAAATCGGACACGAGCCAATGAAAGCGACCAAGGGATGATCAGCACGTGTGGGGTGGAAAAGGATGATTAACTCCAAGGCTGTTGGGTGAGCATGAAGCAGTGTGACCGGCTTTTCCAGCATGACCTCATATTGGCTGCATGGAAGGATCCTGTGTCATGCAAAGTTGGCTTACGGTACTCCAGTCCCAGTGGATGTTCTGCTTTGTTACAGCCAGCAACGCCTCATTGAGCACTCAACAAGTTACTCACAAGGCATTCAGATAGTATTGCTAGGACACATTCCACAGCCTTTGACAGTGACAAACCTTGGATTGGGGCCAGCAATGACCATCCGTGCTTCAAAAGAACTTCTCAGCTAAAAGAACCAAGCTGGGAAGATTCTTTCTTCTTCTTCTGCCGTACCTGAATACTGGCAATCCTCATGGCGACCAGCCGTGAAGACTGTCCTGAGAATATAATGCAGTGGCCTTTCATCTGCCTTCTGCATTGCAGCATGACACCCATAGTACCACTGATCCAGCTCCATGAGTCAATTTCTGGTGGTCCTGAGCCCTTTTGTCACGCAAAGTCCTCAAAGGCTCCAGGCCATGATGGATGAAGCTGCTGCCCGCCATCAAGATGGATTCAAGTGGGATTTAATCCACTTGGGGACCATCACCCTTCCCTGTAGACTTCAACACCCAAGGCCGTTAGTCTTCAGGGTGGTCAGGTTAGTTAACCACCTCCTGACATTCGCCATTGAGTCACTGGCAGTAGGGTCTACTCTATTACCATAGCAGGATAACCTGGCCAGACACTTCAAAAGAACTTCTCAGCTAAAAGACTCAAGCTGGGAAGATTAATTTATTCAAACTGATTCAGTCCCATTCCTCGTGTATAGGAAGGAATTCGCCATTGTTACCGGTTGCAATACTGAAAAAGGAACTACGTAATTTCACCTAATTTATTTTTGAAGTGGTAGCCGTGTTAGTCTGTGCAAGCATATCAGAGAGTAAACAAAACAGAGCAACAACCACCATTATGGCACCTTAAAGACTAACTCTGGTGTTTAAATGTGAGCTTTCATGGATCAAGTCCACTTCATCAGACATAAGAGTAAAACCTCCTCTTTTTACCACTTTCTGCAAGGTTCCTGTTTTCAAAAATTACAGAGATAAGAACGTTTAATTATCTTGTTAATTGCACATTCACTAGTCTTTAAACTGCCTATTACAGAGTTTTTGACCTGGTTTCTTAGCCTATTTTTCAAAACTAAGAGCAAGATCCTCTGTGGGTCTTCCATTCAAATATTGTATTGATATATTTAATGTGAAAGTGTTTTATAGCTGTCATTATATTATGTTTGTTCAAAAAAAAAGGCTATTTTGTCAAGTACTGTATACTTCGGTCCCGGTTTTGTGGGAGAGAATTATGGCAACCCTACCCTTGCTCAAAAGACAGTCGTATCTGACTCTAGGGTTCGATGCTCATCTCTGTTTATAGCCAAATAGCCAGTGCTGTCTGCGTCTGCATTTATTTATTTATTTATTTATTTATTTATTGAATTGAATTGAATTTATTTTCTGCCCTACTCGCATAGGCGACTCAGGGCGCATTCATTTCCATGGACATGTGGCAGGCTTGACTAGACACCGGAGAGCACAGAGTGCTGCTTACCTTTCCCACCAAAATGGTCCCTATTTATCTACTTGCAATTTCTTGCTTTCAAACTGCTAGGGTGGCAAGAGCTGGGACAGAGACAGGAGCTCACTCTTGTCATGCAGCACTTGGGTCTTGACCTGCTGACCTGCTGACCATTCGGTCCTCAAGTTCAGCGTCTTAACCACTAAGCCGCCACAGTAAAATATTTACCAGGCATCTACTCCACAAATCTGAAGCTTTTCTAAACGACACACCTAACAAATTCCCTAACTGAAGGGGAATCTACAGGTTAGTGGTCCATCTCGTCTTTGAGTTATGCAATCTGCTCATAGGACTGCTTGAGAAAAGGTGTGAGCCAGGTGGAAACTTTTCTGGGCTAGCCACCCAAGCGAACATGCTGTGCTAAACTTAAAGACCTTTGTGATCTACCATCAACTGTTCAATTCTGCCTTTACCTGAGCTGATGAATCAGACAATCTGTGAATCAAATTGACTCATCCCAAGGCAGCAGACAGGTTCATCTTGTTCCCAAGGCTTTGAAAGGTCAGGAGACTTATTAACTCAGTTGCCTCAGGCAGGGCTTCTGAAGCCTTTTAGCTGACCCAAACAAATCTCTGGATCTTAAAAAAGAAATTCCTCCCACTTAAGTGTTGTCAAAAAATAGCACTATTATCCAGCTTGGGAGACATCCAGTTGAAATGGCAAAAATACAAATAAAATAGAGGAATGACTTGTAATCTATCCAATGGGATATTCAACACTATCTGTCTATCTGTCTATCTGTCATCCACTCATCTATCTATCTATCTATCTATCTATCTATCTATCTATCTATCTATCTATCTATCTATCTATCTATCTATCTATCTCTGTCTGTCTGTCTGTCTATCTATCTATCTATCTATCTATCTATCTATCTATCTATCTATCTATCTATCTATCCAATATGTTCAACTCTATCTATCTTTTATCATGTATTTGTTGTATTATCATTTAGGTGTCTACTAACTAGCAGATGGAAAGCAAGAAATTGCAAGTAAATAAATAGGTAACACTTTGGTGTAAAGGTAAACAGCGTTCCATGCACTCCGGTGTCTCTAGTCATGCCTGCCACATGTCCACGGAAACATCTGCAGACAGTGCTGCCTTTTCAGCTGTAAACAGAGATGAGCACTGAACCCTAGAGTCAGATATGACTGGCTTTCGAGCAAGGGTGACCCTAAATAATAATAATAATAATAATAATAATAATAATAATAATAATAATAATAATAATAATAATAATAATAATAATAATAATAATAATAATAATAATAATAATAATAATAATAATAATTTCATGTCAGAAATTATTCTGGATTGAAAGGATTTTTGCTAGAGAAACTCCACTCAGGGGATGCCCGAATGGTGGCACCTTTCATGTCCCCAAGAACTGGGACAGAGACAGGCGCTCAATCCGTCATGCAGTACCAGGGTCTCGAACGCCCGACTTGCCAGCCTGCTTCTAGGTATCCACACCTCGAAAGGCTGGTCTTACACCCCAAATAAATCAAACTTTCTCCTTTCCCAGTGGCATTCACCCTATCAATCAAACTTTATTGCGGTCGATGACCAGTACAGTAAAAAAGGGTTTAAGTGCATGAAATACCATCAAAATTCACCCTACGATTTCTCTCCTCTGTTCTGGAGACCTGAAGAAGGAGAACCATCTGTGATCCCTCAGCCAGAAAGCTGTCCACAGGGTCCTGGTTTTCCGCCCAACCAGGGAATCGTTCCCTTTATGGCAGGGATTCTCAACCTGCGGATGTGGCCCTCAGCACCAATTCATGTCCCACCCCCGCAACCACCACACCAGGGAGTGCCATGTCGTGGAGGAAGGGCAAAATGGCTGTCCGGCCCCCAAAGCTCTCTGAAGGAGCGTGACCCAGCCCCAGGCTTAAAAATACTGAGAATTACTGTTTTATGGGTTTCCCCCGAGCCCTTTTTCCACTGCGCTTTCTCGTTGGCTGGCTTGGCCTGTGATTTTAAGCTGAGCTGAAGATCCCGGCGTGTAGCCAAGCAAAGAAAGCAGATGACCACGGCGGGGGCTGGCAGTGAAGCCAGACGGTCACTTCGCCCCCATTCACCGTCTCTTTGCATTTGTCTGTCCTCAGGACTCCTAGCAAAGCCAAAGCTTCAAGCTTTGCAAGCATTCCGATGGGGTTGATCCCATTAATGCACCTGTTTCCTAGATTTGCATTTGTACCTCGTTCAGACACACCAACAAAACTTGTCCTATGCTCACCAGAAACCAAAAAATAAATAAATCTCTTTTCCTTTAACCCAGTGTGTCCCAGGCCAGGTCCCACAGGGGAACTTCAATTCCCAGAAGCCTAAGTCAGTCCATTGGCTGATCAGTGCTTTGGGGAATCGATTTCGGCTTCTGGGAATTGAAGTCCAAAAGCCAAAAGTTGGCAAACACTACAATTTAGTATTATTTTTCTTACCAATTCCTTGTTTTTGGGAGTGCTGTTGTTCCATGCTGTCAAGTCACTCCCTTGGAGGGGGTGGGACATATGAAATGGCACCATGGGCCGCATCCGGCTGATGGGCCTTAGGCTGGGAACCCCTGATTTGCAACAAAACATAAGCAGAAGTTGGAAATGAGATGTCTGAGGGAGGCTGCAGGAGTGACTAGAAAGGATAAAATCAGGAATGAGGTTATAAGGGGAAGAATTGGAATAGGACAACGGTTAAACTACACACAGAGACAATAAATAAAGTGGTTTGTCCATTTGGAGAATGTCTCAGAATTCTATACCATTCAAGGCATAAGTGGAAAGAGGAGAAGGACAAAGATAGAAAGGAAGAACCAGAGGAAGGTGGGGAGATAACATCAGAGACATATTAAAAGAACATCAAACAATGCTAATGGAGACCCCTAGAAGTGCCAGAACAAGAACTATGTTTCTCCCTCTATGTTTCTCCCTTGACACCCAAAAGGGAAGAAGGAGGAAGAGGAGGATGAGAAAGGAGGAGGAGGAGAAGGAGGAGAAGGAGGAGAAGTTCATCCATTGACTTATCTTCTGGTCTTCAAAGGATGAAAGTGGTGGTAAGCTGCTAAAACTTTGCCATATGGATGCAGGATGACCGTCAGATGGCCTTTGTGACCCTTCTGGGGAAGGATGGCCTCCAGGCCTTTGCACTTCCATTAAGGCTTTCTTTATCCTTTAAATTAAGAGAACAAAGCTCACTGGAAAAGAGGATTATGAGGGTATGTTGAGGGCAGCAGGAAACGAGGAAGACCAGAGATGAGATGGGGGAATTCAATCAAGGAAGCTTGTAAGGCTTGAGCTGGACATGTAGCCAGATGTGGGGGAATTGGCAAGATCCAGATGTTGGATCTCAATGCCCAGTCTCTCTTAGCATTGGCTGGATTGTTATTTAATTTAGTTGTTAATTAAACTTCTATCCAACTCACCATGGTGTCTGGGAAGGTTCTCATTCGATTCTTACAGAAATCCTATAAGGTAGGCTCAGCTTAATGAAGCATGGGTGGTCCAAGGAAACATAGTGGCTTTCACAGCTTTGTGAGGATTTGAACCCAGGTCTTCTGAGTCTCCATCAAGCAGGCTGGCTATCTTCAAAAACTAACAAGCTATTCATGAGAAGTCAACCATCCACACTGTGTACATCAGCTTTGGCCCCAAATGTCTCCGCAACAGAGTAGGTTGCCCCAATATGGAGTGCATTTACACATGTGAAAACAAGTTGACATCACTGTTAATGAAGCCATGAGTATTGTGACAGGATGCCTCAAACCTATACCAGTCAGGAAAATATATCCCCTTGATGCAGTGGTGGGATTCAAAAAAATTTCCCTACCTACTCTGTGGGCATGGTATGGTGGGTGTAGGCAGGGGGAAAGTCCTGTGTTGCACCTGAATTAGGACTACTTTATTTTAAAACTTGGATGGGAGGGGCCAGCCAGGATTTCTGTTACCAGTTCTGGTGAACCGGGACGAACCGGTTGAATCCCACCACTGCCTTGAATGGTATTGCTCCACCTAAGACAGGGATTTCCAACCTTTTAAAGACAGGGGCTGGGCCATGCTCTCTCAAGCAAATTTAAGGGCTGGAACCGCCCTGAGTCGGTTGTACCGAGTAGGGCGGTATATAAATCTAATAATAATAATAATAATAATAATAATAATAATAATAATAATAATAATAATAATAATAATAATAATAATAATAATAATAATAATAATAATAATAATAGCCATTTTGCCCTGCCTGCACAGTGGGGCAGCCACATGAAATGGCGCCGTGGACTGCATCCATCCCACAGGCCTTAGGTTGGGAACCCATGACCTAAGATAAGGAGAGAAGTAGCAGCAGATGCCGAGAGAACCAAGAAAGAGAAAGACCCTTGACAGCCTCTGAATGGATATGAGCCTCAGATCCAGGAAGAGCTTTATGGCAAGAACAAACATTCTTGAGGGTGCGCAAGAGCAAAACCAAATTATAAGCTGGAGGAAAGAGTTCACTGGACAAGGAACGACATTAAAGAAGGATATGGCAGAGGAACTCCACCTCCACTATGTCACTTGGAGGACCCTGAATAGGATGAGGGTCAGAGTCCTTAAATGCAAGACCAAAACGCTGAAGTGAGGGCTGCTAGTAGACAACACCACACAGTGTGACTGTGGAGAGATACAGCATCTGGTTAATTTGCTGTCTGCCTATTACTATCAGAAACATGAACCGATGATGATTTAAGTTTGGCCAGTGACAAAGCCAAGAAGGTGGCTTCATTTTGGCAGTCTAAAGTTTGACATGGATACTAAAGAAGAAGTCCTGTCTGTCTCTGGGATTGACCTATGGCCCTTTGCTTGTAACAAAGGAGGAATCAATGGAAAGGAGATCAGACTGTCTTAAGAACAGCTTGGGAAAGTAAAGTCGAGCCTAAGATATAGAAGAGGCACTAGAAGATCCAGCAAGACCAGCTAGAGGGCCAGAAAGTTACTTTTTCAAACCTACATCTAGCTGCACAAACTTTCTGGATGGGTCTCTCCCTGAATTATAGCTGCAAATCTCGAAAACCAAACCGTAACCCTGAGACCCCCTAGTAAACTCATGGGGAACATGTCCTTCCGTGACATCATGAATTAGATTATGTAACTGAGTTAACGAGCAATCACAGGTCTACTTGACATAACACACCACGTCGCAGTAATTAAGTGGTGATACATTCACAACACTGAAATGATGTGGCAGCACAATAATGTTATAACTCTTGTATGTCGTCTGAGTCAGCCTGCTCTGGTCTGACAATCTTCAGATGCTGTGGACTACAGCTTCCATTGTTCTCAGGCAGGCTGGACCACAGCTTCTGTTCAATGGGCTTTGTAGTCCAAAACCTTCCTCTTGCATCTAAGGTAGATTTCCTCTGTGTAGCAGTGCAATAAGCCCACCAGAGGCTATGTACGACTGAGCTAAACGCAACAATAATGAGCAGGAAAAGTATTTAAGCCTAGTGGTAGATTTATGGTTGGTTTTTCCGAAGATCCGGAGGAATCTCAGTTTCCTGACCCTCAACGACAACATCACAATGAACAAAACTTGGCCTAATCTAGAACAGAGTGTGGCTAAACTCCATTTTATTTATAATAATCGTAGAACTTCAGGACTGGAAGGGATCCTATAAAACTATGGCCTGTGGGCTGGATCTGGCCCGTGCCGCCAAATCATTCCGCCCATGCCGCCTGCACCACTACTGGGAAGCAGAAGTAAAATGTGATTGTGCATGGGCAAAACGTGGTCGTAAATGCACCCGCGGCTGTCATAAATACGTTTACAACCGCCACAGAAACATTTTACAGCTGGAGGAACCACATGACCGGCCCGCTCAACCACATGACCAGCCCCTGGCCCGAAAAGTTTTGCCACCCGTGCTATAAATCATCAACCCATCCCCTGTTGAGGAGGCACAGTGGGGAATCAAACCCCTGACCTTTTGCAGCCAGATTCCTAAACCACTGCGCAATTTCCTCTCTGAGCACAGTTTTATGCCTGTCGAACTTAAAAAGGGTTTTTATTTTGTTGCAAAATAGATACAGAAGAAAAGTTATTTAAACGCCCACAAGGAATGAAACAAGGTGACGACAGTCTCTTCAAAAACAAAGCCCTGTTTACAAAGACAATTTTGCTTCGTGTTTGTTCTGCCTGCTGAAAACTGTTACAAATTATGTTTTAAAACACTGCAATTAACCATAAGCACGGGTGACTCTTTGAATTCAACTTTCCTAAGTCTGATTCACTTGATGGTTCTGCCCAATTCCGTCTGTAATAGATGAAAGTGGTCCTAGACCTAAATAATAAAATATAGTATTTGATTCCAAAATAGCCCACGTCGGTGGTTCCCAACCTTATTTTGGCCATGCTCCACCTAAGCATCTCTAAAATCCTGACCACCCCTCCCCCCACATATAATTCTTATTATTGTCCTTCAAGAATGGGTGGAGGAGCCAAACATTTAATATAGGGGTTCTCAACCTACGGCCTGTGGGCAGGACCCGGCCAGCGGCATCATTTCATGTGGCCCACATTGCCACTGCCGCCGGAAGCGAGCATGCTTACGACAGCCACAGATGCATTTTATGGCAGCGTTTATGGGGGGGACACCACTAGTGGGGGCCACTCGGCTGTCTGAGGGGGTGTGGCTTGAAAAGGTTAAGAACCCCTGATCTAAAAGATGATTCCCTCTTATATTGTTACAGGGAATTATACCTTGAAGCTTCTACCTTAAAAAGCAGAGTATTTTTCCATACAAAGCCATAATCCTGCAAAAATAATCCATCCTGGCTCACATGCCATTATCTGGGAGTAAGGCCAGCCCTACCCCGAGGCGAAGTAGAAACTGGCCTCTGAGACTATCATTGCAAAAATGCCAAGCAGGGAGGACTTGAACCCAGATCTCTCTCTCTCTTTGTTGCGATTTATAATTTATTTAGTGTGTGACAGAGTGAGCTCCAATCTCTGTCCTAGCTCCTACAAAACATAGCAGTTCAAAAGCAAGCAATTGCAAGTAGATCAATAGTGGGGTCACTTTGGTGGGAAGATAAACAGCGTTCTGTGCAGTGGAACCTCAGTTAACGTAATTAATGCGTTATCCGGGACGTTTCTTACCGCAAAAATTTCCTTTAATTGAATTTCCCTTAGAAATGCATTGAATGCAATTTCTCATAGGAATGCACTTAAAAACAAGATACAGTAAAACCTCAGATAACACTAAAACCTGGTTCCACAAGTCTTGGTGTTATATGATTTTTAGTGTTATCCGATACATGTTAAAATCCTATGGGATCCATAGAGATACATTGTAACCACACAGGCTTTAGCGGTTGTTATCCGATGCATCCCATAGGATCTTAATGTTATCTGATGCAACTCTCCCCCCCAGATTGCTTAATGTTATGCAACTTTAGTGTTATCCGATACTAATGTTATCCGAGGTATTACTGTACTTTACTTGAACCAGAGTTTTCCATTTGGAATGCATTGAAAACCAATTAATCCATTCTGGGGGGGGAAATCCATAAACCGATCCATTTTTTAAAATGGACTTCCTTTTGCTATGCGACTTTTATGTTAACCGAACTGTTCGTTAACCGAAGTTCCACTGTAATAAATAAACGAATGAATAAATAAAACCTCTGATGTCCCACTCCAGGACTTCTGGGCAATCCCTGCTCCTAGCGGTGGTGAACCTTGGCACCCCAGGTGTTCTTGCACTTCAATTCCCAGAAGCCCTGATCAGCAGGGGTGCTGACTTGGGCTTCTGGGAATTGAAGTCCAAGAACACCTGGGGTGCCAAGGTTCGCCATCATGGAAAAAAATCCTGGAAAAGATCTCCATAAACTCAGAATTGACTTGAGTCCTGATGTTGATGATGAAAGTTCGTACTAAAACCCAGCACAGAGCCTAATATTTCCTCCCATTTCTTCCTCCTCGTTCTCCAGGTGGACTTGGTTCAGGAAAGCTAACATTAAAACACATGAGTTAGTCTTTAAAGTGCTACAGCAATTTTTTTTTGCTTTGTTTTGTTTGCTCCCTGAAAAAACAACAAAAGCAAAACACCAAAATAAAAATAAATTAAATCCAAATCCAAATAAAGTAAACCAAAGGAGCCTAACGGTGCCTGCCCACCTGCCTGCCCCCCCCCTCCTGCCACCTGCCCCGTCCAGGTGTGGCACCTGCGCGCAATCCACGACCCGGAGCGCTCCCGGACGCGCGTGTCTCTGACTCAGGAAAAGCCTTTAAAACAGGGACCAACCGCGGCTTAGCCTGCGTTTTATCCTCCTATTTTCTCTGCCTTGAGCCAGCTGGGCAGGCAGGAGTCCCAATCTCTCTCTCTGTGTTTTGTATATATATATATATATATATATATATATATATATTTCTCCTCCTGTACCCTGATCGGCGCCTGCGCTCCATGGCCAGAGGGGAGGAGAGAAAGAGAGAGGAGGAAAAAAATTAATTAAATAAATACAAAATTACCCGAGCGAAGAAGGAAAACACAAGCCAGCGGAGCTTCACCAGCAAGCGGAGCTTTTTTGGTCTGGCATTTATTTTGATTTCTTTTAAACTCCACGGATCTTCCTTTTTTTAAAAAGAAAATTGCTCTTCTCCTCGCCATCCAAGGCCATCAAGACAAGAAAGCCCAAGAGCTGAAGCAGGAAAAAACAACACCTTTTTTTTCCCTGGTGGATGTATTTTTATTTTTATATATATATATTTATTTTTAGCCAGCCTCGTAACAAAAGGACTCCAGCCTTTTCCCTCTTTCGTACTTTGGAGAGGTGGGGGGAAAAAAGAGATTTTTTTGGGGATCTTTTTCCCGTACCTTTCTTGGAAGCTGTTTCGAAGGGCACCCCCAAATTGGGAGCTTAGAAAAAACGACGGGAAAAGAAAATTAAAAAAAGGGAGTCCTAAAAAAAATTACCAAACACCCTGCAACTCTTAAGGTGGACTTCTTAAGGTGGATTTCTTGATTCTATTATTATTATTTTTCCTTCCAATTTTGGCTTGTGTTGCCTTTATTTTTAAGGTGGATTTTCCTTTTCTCTCTGGTTTTTTTTCTATTTTTAAGGTGGATTTTGAGCAAACACCAGGTCGCCCAGGTGTCTTGCTGAATTACCTGCCAGTCTTGCATCAGCTACTATTGGTCCATTTGTTTACAATTTCCCCCCTTCCTTTTCAAGGTCGAAGAATTTATTTATTAATTTTCGAAACGGATATTATTTTTTGAAGACATTGATCCGAAAACCCCAGCTGTTTAGATCGGGTCTCTTTCCATTCTCATTTCAAACCATTGCCAGCTTTAAAAAAAAACCAGGATGGGGGGGATCCGGTAGCCGGGATTCGAACCCATCGCCTTGACAGCTTGTAACAATGACTCAATCCAGGCCACATCTCCCGAAGAGACAATCGATGGCCCAACTGCAGGTGGAGATACAAAGCCAGAAATTAACGTGCCGAGAGTTGGACACTAGAGAAGCGTTACTTTTCCAAATTTCTAGTTCCTCTTGATTAGCCTCGAAGGAGGGGGGAGGGGAAGGGACCTCGGAAGCTTGGATTTAATTGAGTTTTAATTAGTAATTTTTTAAAAAGAAGTCTCGAAGGCCTTCAATTTGCGCCTCTTTCTTTCGTTACCCTTCCTTTGATCGTTACTTTCCACCTCTTCTCTCGTTACTGTTGCTAAACTCGTTTTTGCCTTTTTCCATTGGGAATCATGGAAACGGTGGGGAAATTTGAGTTTAGCCGGAAAGATTTGATCGGCCATGGAGCTTTTGCTGTCGTCTTCAAAGGCAGGCATAAAGAGGTAATAAATATCCCTTATTATGTGTAATATAACGTATTGTAATGTAATATGATTCTGTAATGTAACGTGACATGGTTATGTATGAGATATATATATAGATCCAATACATAGAGTGTTGTTATTGACTCTCCTTTAGTGTCAGTGGAGTGGTTTGCCTTTTATATATATATATTATTTCTCGTAATAAAATGATATTTACACATTCCTTCAATGAAATAACTGCATGATTCCCTCATTGTTATATTTTGTCATTCCAAAGTAACTCCTAAACAGGCTAGCTTCTTTAAATTACTTCTGTCCACTCAAAAGAATAACTCTGTTGAATGTTCCCCAACCTTTGCTTCCTGAAAAGAAACTCGCACCCTAGAAGTAATAGGATCCCAACCTTGGGTCCACCAATGGCCTTGGACTACAATACCCAGAAGCCATCCCCGTTGGCTGAGTTGGCCAAGATTTATGGGTGCTGGAGTCCCAAGAACATCTGGGGAAACCGGTCGGGGACTGTTGTGTAGCATTTCTTAAGTCGAAGTCCAACCAGGTTGGGTATCAAAGAAATCAATCCTGTTGCCTCTTTGGAGATGAACTCCATTGGGCTTCATGGAGTTGCCTCCTAGGTAGGTATGGAGAAGAGGGCATCCAAAGACCCATTCACTTCAATGGGATTGGACCCTTTGGAAAATACAAGCAAGGTCTCCGCTTGTCCTGCTCCTTTTAGGGTTGAGCTGTAAAAGTAACTTTTAACGGAGTTGGTCTTGACTTCTGGAGGTTTCCAGGGTCAACTTTGGCTCCGCCAGTGAAAACAAGGTCTTGTCACTGCCCACGTTGGCAATATCTCCGCTGCAGAGATATAAATAATCTCCCCGAGAATTGTGCTGCGGCCTTGAATTGATCTTTCCTCGGTCGCCAGAGGTGACCCCGAAATTCCACCCAGGAAAGCAGAATAATATATGAAATCCAAGTACTGTACAGTACAGTAAATTGGTTGGCGAGAAGGACCCCAACTTGTTCTGTGGCCAAAGTAACCATTTACTGAGTCTAACAAAGAAAAAACACAGCAGGCTAGATATTATATCATTAATAATAATAATAATAATAATAATATTACTATTTTAACAATCTTGGAATGGTTCACATACAAGGCTACGTTTATGGAGAAAGGTTTAATGGGTGGCCTTTTTTAAACGGATTAATAAAATGTGCCCGGACTCATATATCTAAAAAATTAACTTATTCTACAAAGTGTGTTTTTCCTTGCAAAACCCATCTCTTAAATTGCTTACAATAAAATAAAGTAACGCACCATCTGCTTATGTTATACTAAGAGTTAAAAACTTTCCAGGTGAGGAATAAACTATCCTCTATAATTGTTACATATTTATATTATCTCTCTCTTTCTATACTGTATATAGTGTTTGGTATTTAAATAAGGACAGCATAGTTTACTTATGGATGGAGTCTTGTTTTGATCAAGTGTTGGCCAATGTTACTTCAATCCAAGGCAAGTCTGAACATGCGCTAGACAGGATTTTCTAATATCCAACATGCATTTCCTTAACCAAACAATCTTGTTTTGGAGTTATTTGGGCCCCAGTTGAGAAACTCTGCATTTTGGGATGTGTTAGGAATAAAAGTGTGATCCTATGTTCTTTCCATTAAAAAACATTATCCCCCACCCCCCATTTTTCCATCCCCAGAAGCCTGAAATGGAAGTAGCCATAAAATGCATCAATAAGAAAAACTTAGCCAAATCCCAGACATTGTTGGGGAAAGAAATCAAGATTCTCAAGGTAAACAAGCAAACAAACGCACAAATCCCACAAATTTGGGGGAGTTATAAAATATTTTAAAGGGGGGGGGGATTCTTTGTTTTGTGGTGTTGTAACATAGTGTGTCTCTTTTCTCCTAGGAGTTGAAGCACGAAAACATTGTCGCTTTGTATGATTTCCAGGTATGGATTTACCCCTGGGGTTGGGAAAAAAAAAGATTTCCCAGAGAGGGAATAAGATTATGATAATGAGAGTTTTAAAGTTGCCAAGATCTTAGGCGATTTGGAGATGTCCTATTTAGCCTTCCATAGACATGGAGATGCGGATGCTGGGAATTAAAATTATGTCAAGCCCAGCTCCGAGCAACCACAGTTTTGCACAACATCTGGCAAAGAGTCCTGTGTAAACTCAAAAGTTGGCAACTTTCTGGCCGAATAACTGATTAATGGGATACAGTAGTTGGAGATCAGTTAATTTTCTCTTCCCACTGGGGCTTGGAGGATATCTCTGTAGTAGCATTCCATTTCCCATCATCCCCTAACTTTAGCCAAGGCTGATGGAAGTTTTAGTCCCAACATTATCCGTTGCATGCTAGTTATCCATCCCTGCTTTACACACCATACTTTTAACTAAGCATAGATAATTTAGTAGATATTGTCCTGTTTTAATTTAGTAGATATTTAGTAGATATTGTCCTGTTTTATGCATTATTGGTCTTTTTATTATAGTCGGCTTATGAGATGGCTACTCGGAGGAAGGAATGTTGGGTTAAATATTCTTTTATGAACTGTGCTTCTTAGTTTGCTTTTTCACCCTTCTGGCATGGTTTGGGGAGTCGATTATATAATATGTATATTCATATGAACATTTACGAAATAGCATACATGTGATAAGGAAGGCATACGCATCTCCGGGTGTAATTTGACTTGCTTTTTGACTTTCTCTCTGGGTTGATGAATTGCAAATATGCTTAAATTGACCTTTGTGTGTGTGTGAATACTCCGTCTGTTTGCCTTTCCCCTCGTGATTTCTCCCCAGACTGAACCACCCGCTTTGTATTCTCTGGAATGTCTCGAAGCCCCAATTTCTGGGTGGATTTTACCACCGGTCTATGTCCAACATCTTATTTTGTTCTTTGGGAGGGAGTCTCGAAATCTGTTTCGAAGGCAGTGCTATGCTTAGGCTTAGGAAGCTGCAGACTTTTGAGTCACACAGGGCTCCTAGGTGCACAAAAGTTCCTGGATTTTGAGTTACATTTGACTCTTCTTGTGTTCAGAATGCTTGCTTTGGAGCCTCACAGTGTTCTTCTTAGGCACAGAAAGCTGCCAGCTTTTGAGCCACACAAGGCTCTTATGTGCAGAAATCAGCCAGCTTTTGAGCTACACGAGGCTCTTATTAGGCTCAGAAAGCTGATGGCCTTTGAGTCACACAGGAGTCTTCATTAGATGTTGCACAAACCATAGTTTGGAGGCACAGAGGCATAAAAAAAGGTCTTGGGACACTTATTTTTAAAGCTCCAGCATCTCCATTTCCGTCTCTGCGCCCTAAATAAAGACTTTCCCAGATTGGTTACTAGCTCGGCACGTTTAAAGCCCTGAATATTAAATCCAGGGTGAGAATGACAGTGCTCAGTGGTGAAGAACAAGGTGAATCTTATGCGGTTGGAAATTAAGTTCTATTTTTAAGGGAGATTAATGTGCCACTTTTTCCACCCTGGAGTCTTTTCTTTCATCCGGAGGAGGAGGATTACCCGCCTTTCTTTAATTGCTCTCTTCTCTCCAGCCAGGATTTGCAAATGGTCTGCCCAGTTTCCTCTGGTCTCTGTGTTGTCATGTGGCCTTGCCTTGTTTTGTTGACATTTCTCCGGTGCCTTTAGATTGGTTGCTCAGGGCTGGAGCATCATTCTTGCATGCCAGGCTCCACCCGCCATGACTTTTGGGAATTGTAGTCCGGAAGGATTTTTCTGCATTTTGCATTTCTGGACCATCAGCCAACTATGCTTTTTGCCCCCAGCCTGCCTTTCTTGAGGGCTAGATTTCACATTGCAGGGAGGGCAAATTCCAGGTCAGATCTACCAGGCAGTAAATAGATTTGGTGCAATAACACAATTCTCAGAATTTCCCCCTCTCCCGTCCAGTCCCTTTCCTTGAACGATGCCTTTGCGATGATGCCTATTTGCTTTGGAAATAGAATCAAATAGTTTTCTCATACTTCACCATCCAAAATGCTCTTTAGGAAATTTATTTTAACAAATACAGAATTAAAGAAGAAACAGAAATCTTAACAAAAGAACATATAGCTATGTGCACCCACCATCAGTGGAACGTTGTAAACTTTTATTCTCAAAATCAGTATAGATATGGATGGTTATATTATATAGATTTGTCCCCTTGCTCTGATAGATAGATAGATAGATAGATAGATAGAATAGCATTAAGGAGATAGACAGACAGACAGATAGATAGAAAAACAAACATTAAACTTAACAAAATTACATAATAATAATAATTTTGAGTCAGAAATTATTCTGGGTTGAAAGGATTTTTGCTGGAGGAACTCCCCTCAGGATGCCCAAATCAGGCTCCTTTCATGTCCCCAAGATCTTTTTTCCTACCCAAGTGTTCCCAGTTTATCTACTCCGATTTCTTTTTTTCAATCTGCTAGACTGGCAGGAGCTGGGACAGAGACGGGCACTCAGTCCGTCATGCAGTTCTTGGGTCTTGAATTGCTGACTTGCCAGCCTTCCAGCCAACAAGGTGAGCTTCTTAACCACTGAGCCACCGCAGTCCTAATAAAATTACATATAACTACTACATGCACTCACCACCAGTGGGATAGTATAAACCTTCATTTAACTATCTGTATAATTACATTTTTTAATATATACAGTATGTGTATATATATTTGTCCCCTTGTTCCAAAAAAAGTACATCTTGCTCTAGTTTCCTTCTCTTTTCACTAATACATAATCTAAACAAATTCCCTACATCTATCTAAAGTCATTTTCTGCTAATCTCTTTTTTACCTTTAATTCACATCTTAATTTATCATTTCTAACTATAATTCATATCTCTTATTACCAATTACCCAATTCGGATTCCCAGTCTACATTCCAGTTCTTGACAATATTCAATCTCAAAGCTGTTACATATATAACAGTAATCTCTTATTCTGTCCAATCTGCTTGTCCCCCAAATCCTTTAATAGTTATTTATTTCTTTATTTAGACTTGTATTACTGCCCGCTCGCCATGGCTGTTTTAGGACACCTCTCCAATTTTATAGACAATATTTGACTGATTTTAAAAATTCCCACGTTTTCTTCACGTTATTACACTCCCAATTACCTTGGGAATCTGAATACAGTGTCAGCGTGCCTGCTTAAAACTCCCTCCTTGTAATGTTGATTTAAGTTTTAATGGTTTTTGAAAAGGTTGCCAAGTTTTGTTGTGGGTAAATGTTTCCTTTCCTCTTAAATATTTTGCTGTTCTTTCAGAAATAAGAGAAAGGCTAGAATGTTTCTTTCAATATTGTATTTTTATTTTGTGGATTTTTACCTAAGGTTAGTAGTTTTCCCCCTCCCTGTAGCAATTTTTGTGCTGTTGATCTTTTTTTAAATTCCCATAATTTGTGAGCCCCCTTTAACTAGGAGAAAGCGTGCTTAAAAAATAAATAAATTTTGGAATCGAGAAGGCAGCAATATTTCCACTTAAAAGTAATTCTCTGAGGGTAACTATAGTTCCACAAGTTACAGAATAGGAACTATGTAGAATTATAGTTCTTTAATTATAGCTGTATAGCAAGGCTGTCTCCAGTTCCCTGAAGCACTAATATGTATAATTTAAAAATTCTCTCCACCCATTCCTTTATTTTTATTAACAATAATGAAAAGTTATTGAAAACCATTCATTTACATCCTTTTAATTGTTTTTTAACCATCTTAACCCATCTTAAAGCTTGCTCACCTTGTTAGCTAAAAGGCCAGCAAGTTGGCAGTTCGAGACCCAGGTACAGCATGACGATTTGAGCTCCCGTCTCTGTCCCAGTTCCTGCCTACCTAGCAGTTCGAAAGCAAGAAAATGCAAGTAGATAAATAGGGACCACTTGGGTGGGGAAAATATCTCGGGGACATGAAAGGAGCCTCATTTGGGCGTCCCCTGAGCGGAGTTTCTCCAGCAAAACTCCTTTCAAACCAGAATAATTATTATTTTTACAATAATAGTTTCTTATCCTTTTCTATCTGTTCCTTTCCAAAGTCCCTTAATGATGCTATTTTGGGGACACATCTCTAGGTTTATAGAAAATATTTGATTAATTTCCGTGGGTGGGGGACACTCTCCGACATTTTCTTCACATAATTACAGCCCCACCATAAACGAAGGTCTATGTCTCAACTCCTTTTTGTACATTTCTAGCAGTCCTGTCTTGACCTGGGTGGCTTTAGCTATCTCTCTCCCTGCAGCGGAGATTGACAAACTTGAATGCAATCCAAGCTATGGGATTCCCAATACGGAGAACCAGGTTTTATTCCTTTCCCTCGGCCAGATTTGCTGGAGAGCTAAATAGGTCACTGGGTCTTTATGCAGGAGAAAACATCTGCCCTAGTATGGATGGCATTAGGATGCAAGAACCGGTTTTGTCAGCTACTGCCGGGGATGTGGCAGAGAATTTTGGGTATTGTAATTTCAGGAGATGATTAGGAATGAAAGGGCCCCCCATCTTTCCAAAATCTGGACAAAAAAGAGATATTTAAATGCAATGAACTACGGTAAATAAGTGATACATTTTCCTTTTGGTCTCTGGGAATAGTTCACATCCGTGCTTATCCATAGTTGTCTGGTCGCAAATGACCCTATTAGATAGGCTGAAATGTAAGATAGGAACTTATCTGGGGGCTTTCTTCTATCTAAATGTGTGCCTAATTTATCCTCTATGGCTCATAGGCTTCTGGGTGAAGGTAAAGGCTGCCCTTTATTTGAAAGCCAGTCGAATCCAACTCTAGGGTTCAGTGCTCACCTCTGTTTGTTGCCAAAGAGCCAGCGCTGTCTGCGTCTGCAGACCTTTCCATGGACATGTGGCAGGTGTGCCTTAAGACGAAACACTGTTTACTTTCCCCCTATTTATCTACTTGCAATTTTTTGTTTTCGAACTGCTAGGTTGGCAGGTGCTGGGACAGAGACAGGAGCTCACTCCGTCATGGAGTACCCGGGAATCGAACTCCGACCTCCCGGTCGGCGAGTTCAGGATCTTAACCACTTGCTTCAAGGACAAACCTCATATTTAAACCAAATAAGTGTTATTTAGAGCAGTGGAACATTTTTAGAGAGATTGGGGACTCTGTCATGTCCGACTCTAGGGCCGTGATGGTGAACCTTGGCACTCCAGCTGCCCTTGGACTCTAATTCCCAGAAGCCCCAAGTCAGCATTCCCGCTGATTCGGGGCTTCTGGGAATTGAAGTCCAAGAACACCTGGAGTGCCAAGGTTCGACATCACGGCTCTAGGTGTGTGGTGCACATCTCCATTTACAGCTGTTTGTGTCTGCAGATGGTCATGTGGCAGCCAGGGCTGCATGGAATGCTGTTACCTTTCCCACCGAAGTGGTACCTATTCATCTACTTGCAATTTCTTGCTCTGGCACTGCGAGCTTGGCAGGAGCTGGGCGCTCACTCCGGCAGCCCGCGGGTCTTGAACAGTAATAAATTTAGTTTTGACATCTAAGCGATTGCAAGCCCTTTGTTGGTGCTCTCTTCCAGATTTATGTTGTTCGCCTCTAGAAACCATCCTGAGGGCTAACTCTTGTGGAGGGATGTGAGTGGATCTGATTTTTTTTAAAAAGCCTCTTTTTCTCCTCCACCCTCTCCTCTCATTGTTCTCCTTTTCTCTCCTGTTTGCGACACTTTTCTCTAGCCCTTGCCCTGCCCTTCGCAACTGAGGAAATGTTTGACAATAACACAACCAGTGCGGGCAGGTGGTTTTGCAATTAGTTGCGGCTTTATTTGAACTTCAAAGAGTTAAGGAAAAGGAGAGGGGAAATAAAAAGTGGAAAAACCAAAGCTAATGCTACCTCTTGCGGTGCGATGGACAGACCTCCTGAAAGATGGTGTTTATTGTGGAAAATCATTTCTTCTTCTTTGATCTGGAAGGTTGTGTTTACTGTTCCATTGTGTAGATTCCCCCCCCCCCTTTTGCTCTACCTGAAATGGAAGCCGAAGAACAAGACATTCTTTATATAAGGCAGTGGTGGCGAACCTATGGCACACGTGCCAGATGGGGCACTCAGAGCCCCCTCTGTGGGCACAAACACCAATGCCCCAGCACATAGTTTGCCCAGCAGCCCAAAGGAACTGCTTCCTCCCTCCCACAGCACAGAGTTAACTCCGCCCCACTGCCCAGCAGCCCAATGGGATTACCTCCTCCTTCCCCCAGCACAGAGTTAACTCCGCCCCTCTCCCTAGCAGCCCAATGGGATTGCTTCCTCCCTCCACCAGCAGAGAATTAACTCCACCCCTCTGCCCAGCAGCCCAATGGGATTGCTTCCTCCTTCCCCCAGCTCAGCGTTCACTCTGCCCCTCTGGCCAGCAGCCCAATGGGATCGTTTCCTCCTTCCCCCCAGCACAGAGTTCATCCTGACCCTCTGCAGCGTGGACAGCAGGCTGGTGAGTATGGGCACTCGGTCTCTAAAACATTTGCCATCACTGATATACGGTAAAGGCAAAGGTCACCCTTGCTCAAGAGCCAGTTGTATCTGACTCTAGAGGTTCAGTGCTCATCTCTGTTTATAGCCAAAGACCCAGTGCTGTCTGTGTCTGCAGATGTTTCCATGGACATGTGGCAGGCATGCCTCAACACCGGCGTGCACGTAACGCTGTTTACCTCCCCAGCGAAGTGGTCACTATTTATCTACTTGCAGTTTCTTGCTTTTGCACTGCTAGCTTGGCAGGAGCTGGTACAGAGATGGGAGCTCACTCTATCGTGTATCACTCGGGTCTCGACCTGTCGGCCTTCCAGCTGTCAAGTCCAGCGTCTTCACCGCTAAGCCACCACCAATGAGCTCCAAAAACAGCTTAGGTTGGGCGTAGGATTGTGGCTTCCTGAATCCTGGCAGCTGCAAAAACGATACTTGCCTGCGCTTTTGCAGTTATTGACAGTCGGTCGAGTTCTTAAATTTCAGCTTCTTTGTTCACAAGGAAGGAAAGCAAGAGGAAAGGTTGAGAGGTCTCCTTTGCGCTTGCAAAACCAGAAGTGGTCGTGTTGAAATGAGGATGCCTTGGTGAGCTAACCTGGCATAAGTTGTTGTTGTTTTGTCTTGCCAAGTCATCTCTGATTTATGGCGACCCAAGGAATGAGAGATCTCCAGAATGTCTTGCCTTTAACAGGCGTGCTCAGCTCTTCCAAACATCGATCTATGGCTTCTTTCATGGAATCATTCCATCTCATGTTTTTTCTTCCTCTTTTCCTGTTATCTTCTTACCTCCGACAGTAATTAGTCTCTTCCAGGGAGTCCTACCTTCTCATGATGTGCCCAAAGTAGGACAGCATCATCATTTGTGCCCGTGGGCCAGATTCAGTGCTGATTTTTGAATGTCTGCGTTGTTTCCTTTGACAAAATGCCTTTTCTTTCTACAAAAAGAAAGCTGTGGTGGTGGTGGTGGTAAAGGTTACTCTTGCTCAAAAGCCAGTCGTATCTGACTCTAGAGTTCAGTGCTCATCTCTGTTTCGTAGCCGAAGAGCCAGTGCTGTCTGCCTTTGTAGATGTTTCCGTGGTCATGTGGTAGGCACAACTAGACCCCAGAGCGCACAGAACGCTGTTTACCAGTGGGGGAGGGGCCCTCAAAGTTGGTTGTTGAGGGACATCTGAAATGGGGTCGCACAACTTTGCAGTTGGCTTGTGACCGTTAAGGGGCTGTGGTGGCTGAAAGGGACTACGGTGGCTCAATTGGTTAAGATCCTGAACTTGATGGGTGGGAGGTCGGAGTTCGATTCCCGAGTACTGCATGATGGAGTGAGTTCCTGTCTCTGTCCCAGCTCCTGCCAACCTAGCAGTTCGGAAGCAAGAAATTGCAAGTAGATAAATAGGGACCACTTTGGTGGGAAGGTAAACAGCATTCCGTGCACTCTTTTGTCTAGTCATGGCTGCCACATGTGCACGGAAACGTTTGCATATGTAGTCAGTGCTGGCTTTTTGCCTATAAACAGAGATGAGCACTGAACCCTAGAGTTGGATATGACTGGCTTTCGAGCAAGGGCGACCTTTACCTGTGACCGTTCGGTTGATCCTCACAACGTCCTACGGCTTCTAGGCTCTGGTGCCGGTTGGTATTTCAAGCCACGTATGGGATTCACCCCTGTTAATTCCCCGCCTCACCTCTCAATGGGGTTTGTAGGGACAAAGAATGGTGTCCTGAAACCTTTGCAAATGTCCTAGTTTATTGCACAAGTGATGTATTATTGAGTAGTGCTAATGGATGGAGGCGACTGAGCGAGGCCGTCTGTGATGGAGGAAGAGGACGGAATGAGATATTTTTAGAGCTTATTATTGAAAGTGGGCTGGAACGGGGCTTGCAAGGCTGTTTTTATATGGGACAACCTGACCGAGGGAAAGGGAAAAGAAGGTCTCCATGGAAGTTGGTTAACATAGTGCACAGATTCCCAACCTTTTTTGCGCTATGATCCTTGAGAGCTTCTTTATGACGCTTATCACTCGCCTGGTCTCCCAAAAAGCCAATCATAATCCATCAGAGCAACTGCAGAAATAAATTTGCTAGTCTTGAAAGTGGGTGGATGTAATTGTTTCCATGTTTAAATGAAGGAGCATTGTTTTAAAAAATTCCCCGAGTGTCATAGATTTGCTAAAAACTTTAGGAAGTGGGTGGTGAACCCATATCTCCTTTTGGGCTAGCTTCTGACATTTTGTTTCTTGCATAGGTCTTATAAACTGGTAGCCCGGATGTTCTTGGACTTCAGTTCCCAGACATGGACTTCTAGGAATTGATGTCCAAGAACATCTGGGGACCCAAGGTTGAGAAACCCTGGAGTGTATTATCTTTACATAGGCAGTGAGTAGATCCAGATGGCTTGGGGGAAGCCATCTTGAATTTCCCCCACTTTTGACAGGGTTGGTGGGAAGATGGGAAGACCTTAAAAGTCCCTGTTTTGAAATGTTCTTCTGCCTCGCCATGGGAAGCCGCAGCCTTAGGCTTACAAGACCTGAGCAAAGCTGCTCAAGAGTAGATATTTTGGAGTTTGCCCATTCATAGGGTTGCTGTTAGTCAAAAGCAACTTAACGCTGCTGCAACAACAACCATGCTAGGAGGTCTCCTGTGGTTAATATGTGAGGAATTATGAGATTGCTTTGATTCAATTATATTATGAAAACAACACATGCCTTTTAAAGGAATCGCTGCCACAGTGTGAAATAGAACATTTTGTCCTGAAACCTTATCTCATTTTCCTTCCCCTTCTCCTGTGACCTGTTCTGAGGTGTAGAAAAGGAACCATGCAAGATGTATTCCTTGAAAGAGCAAAGTGTTCTTGTACCCATCGAAGCCTTCTAGTGAGCAGATCTGGTTATTAGACACATGCATCGTGGAGGTGCGTAAAGTGATAATTTTGCCAGGGAGGGAACCAATCTTGTCGCTATTAAAATGGCAAATTAGCCGCCTTACTCAGCACTGTCGACTGTCTCAGGCAAACATCTAACCAGGCTTCATATTTCCCTGGCCATCACCCGATGGTACGTCAGAGATGGGACGTTGAGACGTAACCACTTAGGAAGCGCCGACATTTCCTTCTGTTGCCCTTCGGCGATGTCGCTTGGGTTGTTTTTAATTTAAGGTAGGGTGACTGGATGGATGCTTCCCAAGAGAGTAAATGAAAACCGGCACGCCGTGTTGTTTTTGAATGCCGTGTCTGGTGTCTGGTTACTCTGTGAGGGTTGTTCACAGGCTGGTTTTCTCGGGGGCTGTGCCAGTGTTTCCATTATGAGCATTAAAAAGCTCTTCAGAACCGATTTTATGACTCAAGTGGAAAAGCATTTACAAGCCCTCTCTCCTGAGCCGACCTGTTTCGGTTTTTTTGAAGCGGTGTGTTGACATTTCCCTGAGGTGTAGGGTTTCCCCATCTTCCGAGCTGCGAAGGAGGCTAAAGAAGGAAGTTGGGGGGTTTGAGGAGGCCGCAGGCTTATCCTCAAATGTGTCCCTTTCCACCAACTTTTGGTCTAGTTTGACTTCACTCGGGATGGTGCGCCTTGAGACATCTTGCTATCTTGAGCAGGTAAAGCACCTGTCGGTTCTCTGAATGTTGGAACGTCACGTTCCAAAATTTGCTCAAGTTATTTTTTTGCAACTTGAGACGGGGGAAAAAAATATCTCGCGAGTGCCTTCTTGGTAGCAAATGTGCAATTATAACAATTTATTTAAGGCACCCTGCCTAAGAAAATGGGATCTGCGGTGGCTTAGTGGCTAAGACCAGAGGTTCTCAACCTTTTCCAGCCACGGGCTGGGTCACACTCCCTCAGTCAGCTGTGTGGGCCGGAATGGTGGTTCCCCTGCCGCAAATGCTGCCATAAAGCACATCTGTGGCTGTTGTAAATGCGGACATGGCTGTTTTCATGGCTTCCGCTGACGTCGAAAGCGAGGGCAGGGTGGCACATGAAATGGCACTGTGGGCTGGATGTGGCCTACGGGCCATAGGTTGAGAACCCTTGGTTAAGATACTGAACATAATGACTGGAAGTTAGGCAGGTCATGAGTTCGAGACCTGAATGCTGTGTGACAAGAGTGCGTTTCTGTTGTGTGTCCCAGCTCCTGCCAACCTAGCAATTTGAAAGCAAGAAATTGCAAGTAGATAAATAGGCACCACTTCAGTGGGGAAGGTAGCAGTGTTCTGTGTGTTCTGGCATCTAGTCATGGCTGCTGCATAACCACAGAAATGTCTGCAGACACGGACAGTGCTGGCTCTTTGGCTGTAAACGGAGATGAGCACCGAACCCTAGAGTCAGATACAACTGGCTTTCGACCTAGGGAGACCTTGACCTAGGGACGCACAGCTGGAGAAAACTGAAACACAATCTGCAATACCAGATCAATGAGGTTCCCAGACAGAGCTTGAAGAAGGCAAGAGGACAGGTGGGAGACTCCTGAGTTCGCGGACATCCACTCCGGGCTTTTGTCCGATCTTCAAGGTAGCCCTCCATGGTGCTGAACTCTGCCCTTCAAATGGATTCAGCACCTTGGATAGATCCTGGCTCTTTGGCTGTAAGCGGAGATGAGCCCCCACATCCTAGAGTCAACTGGCTGTCAAGCAAGAGAGACCTTGATCTACCTAAGAAAAGCCTTCTGAGCAATCTTGCCTTTCTTCAACCTCCAGAATGCAATTTCTACAGCTGGGTTCTTTGGGTCTTGCTCCCTGATTTACTGCAGGGTGGGTCGGGCTGTGCTACTCATTTGGCTTTTCCCAGGGGCTTTTAATGATTTTACTTAAGTAGATGTAGCTCTGGCCAGGTGTGAAAAATCACACGGCTCCTGTCTGGCTTGGTTGCATGCACCGACGAATGGTTGTCTCCATGATATTCTAGGCATCAGGACGGAATCATATCCTTGTAATGTGGAGACAGGAAATGCGGGTTTGGTACTGAGTAAAGCATGTCCGGTTGCTTTTCTTGTAAGCCCAGTTGTAGCACAGGTGCGGGGCCTCTGGTGTGCCTGCAGAAGGGATGCTGGTTTGGTTCCCGATGTGTTTGGGTAGCAACAGGGTAGACTTTTGGGTGCCTGAGACCCTGGAGAAGGTGGAGTGTTAAATTCTCAAAGGGAGGCCATTGCAAAGTTTATTTAATTTTATACTTGAGTATAAGCCTACCTGGATATAAGCCGAGGTACCTAATTTTGACCTGAAAACCCAGGAAAATAGATTCACCCGAGTATAAGCCGAGGGTGGGAAATGCAGCAGCTGCTAGTGAGTTTTAATAATCAAAACATGAAAACATGGTAAAATTAATTAAATTGTTGGTGCAGCTCAATCCAGTCTTGGGACCCTCGTGGTCGTTGACCCAAATATAAGCCGTGTCCCCTTTTTGGGACTCATTTCTGGGGCTAAAAAACTAGGCTTATACTCGAGTATATATGGTAAATCTGTTATTGGACGACAAGTCCCAGAATTCCCACATTTTTGGACTGATGTAGGTGGCTTAGTGGTTCAGACACTGAACTTGATGACCGGAAGTTCAGCAGTTTGAGACCCGAGTCCTGCACGATGGAGTGAGCTCCTGTTGTCTGTCCCAGCTCCTGCCAACCTATTACTGTAGCTTGAAAGCAAGAAGTTGCAAGTAGATAAATAGGTACCACTTCAGCAGGAAAGGTAACGGTGTTCCGTGCATTCCGACATTGAGTCATGCCTGACCACAGAAACTTCTGCAGAGACAGACATGCTGGCTTTTTGGCTGTACAGTATACGGAGATGAGCACTGAACCCTAGAGGTGGACGCGGCTGGCTTTTGAGCAAGGGAGACTTTTACCTTTAACTTACTTGAATTTATCCATCCATCCATTAATCCCTCTGTACACCCAGCTCGCCCCAATATTTCTCACCAGCTAGCTGGAGTTGTTTTGTGCCATCAAGTCATTTCTTGACTCATGCCCACCTAGTGAATGAGAAATACGGAAGCAAGCTTTAAAATCTCACTTAAAAACTCATCGCCAACTTGCTGGGGAGAGTCTACCTTCTTTTGATGTTCAGGGAGAGAAAATTCAGTTTTAGTATTCATAATTCAGGATTTGCTTGTTTGTTTGCCTTTCTTCCTTGGGGCCCTCTCTTACAAGAGAGGACGGTCAACGTACGTGCAAAACGACTGTCTGTAATGTACAAAGTTTGTGGAGCATGAATAATTGGTATGGATTAGGAAACGAACCCTATGGTTTGGATGTGTTAATTAGGCCAGGTATGTAAACAGCCCTACTGGTGATAAGAATCGACTCTAAGGGACTAAATGGAGAGGCTGAATAAACACTATGCGAGTTGATAGTGTACTCCGTCTTGGGTGGATCGTGACATCTTGTCATTGTCTTAGACGCACAAGTTAGCTAGAAGAAATAGATTCAGGCCAATAAAATTTCGTTATAGTTGTGAGAGGTGTTGAACAAGAAGCTCCACGTATAAACTACTATGACCCGTTTCACTGTTGCAGTGTCCTCAGCTTCTTCAAATTCCAGTTGTTGGGCTATTCCATTCAATGTAAGGTCTGTTACTTGATAGTCTCTCTTCCCTTTTTGGTGAATCTGCTTTGTTCTCTCTGTAGCCACCTTGGTTACAATATTAACCACCGTGTGTGGCATCAACAGTGCCTTACCAGCAGGGGGCTGCTGTTCTGAGTCGCAACAAACCATGGTTTGTTTGCTGTAGCCATGATTTGTTGTGCAAACCCTTGTTTGTGTCCTATAAGAGAAATCTTTTTTTTTTTTTGAAATTTTTGGAAAGCATTTTAAAGCTTGGAATTAACACTCCTTTGGTGTCTTGCCATTTTTGCATTGTGGGTTTTTTTTGACAAAAAGGCTATTTCAACCACAGGGTGGAAAACATTCCAAAACAGATGCAAAGTCCATCAAAGAAATAAATAAAAATACTGTAAAGCCAGACAAACAAACAAACGCCCAGAGCTTTCAAAATTGTGAAAAGAACAATTTATGTTTTAAAATTATTTTGAATGACAGTACAACACAATACAGATGGTTTCCAACTCATTCAAAACAAGAAACAAGCAGAAAGATAGTTTTTTCAACAGGCAGTTCGTCAAACTTTTGAATTTTGGGTACAGCATCGGACGGTGCTTAATAGGACATATTAGGACTGCAGTAGCTTAGTGGTTACGATGCTGAACTTGATGACCGGAAGGCAGTTCAAGACCTGAGTGCTGCATGACCGAGTGAGCATCTGTCTCTGTCCTAGCTCCTGCCAACCTAGCAGTTCACAAGCAAGAAGTTGCAAGTTGATAAATACTGTAGGTACCACTTTTGGCAGGAAAGAGAACAGTGTTCCGTGCGCTTCGGCATCTAGTCATGACTTCCACATGACCCACAGAAGCCTCTGCAGATGCAGACAGTGCTGGCTCTTTGGCTGAAAACAGATGAGCACCGAACCCTAGAGTCAGATATGACTGGCTTTTGAGGAAGGAAGACTTTAACCTTTAATAGGACATAATGTTTGTATTCTGAAAACTGATGAATCCTATGTGTTTCGCCTTAAGGAACTAACTGGAAATACATCAGGACCTTGGCAGATTGGGCCACAATGTTTGTGCTCCACTAGGTTGTATTTTGGTCTTAAACTCTTAACTATTTAATCTCATCTCACCCCCCAGTAATCCCTGTGGGATAAGCCTGGAAATTTTCCTTTCAGCTCTGGAAAGTAAGGAGTTGTAGCTGGGGGAAGTGGAGACTTGGAATCAAAGTATTGCTTATTTCAGGGGTTCCCAACCTATGGCCCGCGGGCCGAACCCAGTCCACAGCCCCAATTCATGTGGCCCACCACTGCACCTGGAAGTGTTTACAACAGCCATAAAACATACCCGCGCATGTGTAAATGCAGTTACGTCAGCTGTAAATGTGCCCGTGGCGGTCATAAATGCAGAAGGGGGCGCATTAACTTCCACTTCCGGGGGGCGTGGTCCGGCCCCCTCAGCTGTCCAGGGGGCCTGTTCAGGCCCACAGCATAACAAGGTTGGGAATCCATGGTAACAAAAAGTTTCAATAAAATTCCACACATGTACCAAAATTGATTACTTAATTAATTTTAATTAAGTAAGCAATTTTAGTTAATTAATGAAAGATCTGCTTCCCACACGTAATTAATTTTGTGCAGCTCAACATAATTTACATCTTCCTGGCTGTTTGTATTCAAAACAAAACTAATTACTTTTCCTTTTGTTTTTAAAGGAACTAGCCAACTCCGTCTACTTGGTTATGGAGGTGAGTACAGTATCTCTTAAGATATTATCGGATGTAGTTTTTAGTTCTTAGTTATGTTGCAGATCATACTTATTTTAATTTTATTTATGTATTGCATTTCTGTCCCACCCATCTGGGATATTCTCCCACTCGATTTTTATCAATCGCAATATAAAAAATAAACATAATATAGTAGACAAAGAACAACAAACAATAAACCAAACAGAATAAATTATAGACAACAAACAATAACAAGAACCCCAAAGCAACTCATGCAATTTTAGAGTTACATCGGAGTTACATTTTGATTCCACCCTTTCTTTAGCCTCACAATGACCCTACAAGGTGGTGTTCATGCTTTCCATAGGACTTGGATGTCTGAAGGAAGGATTTTGACCCAGTTGTGCTTAGTTTAAAACCATTGTATCACACTATCTACCTGGGGTAAGACATTCAAGCAAAGGGTGTGCCAGTTCCCAGCTCAGCTGGATCCATGAACTTGTGATGCTCAAAAGGGGAGCACCAAGGATATTTTTGGCTCCATGGATGTTCACTGTGAGTTTTACCATCGCCAGCCCAAAAGAGAGTCTAACACAGTGGTGGCTAACCTTGGCACTCCAGTTGTTCTTGGACTTCAGTTACCAGAAGCCCAAGTCAGAACACCCAGTGATCACGGCTTCTGGAAATTGAAGTTTGAGAACAGCTGGAGTGCCAAGGTTGGCCACTACTGATCTAGCACATCTGGAGGGACAGAGGTCCTCCGTATCTGTTTGGTAAACCAATTGAAGAAAGGCAGGCATATTTAATTCTTACATTTTTGGGAAAGGTGAGAATACAAATATTGCTACCTTTTTTTTGGTGAATTCTATATCCTTGATGGCGAACCTTGGCACTCCAGGTGTTTATGGTCTTCAATTCCCAGAAGCTGAAGTCAGCACTCCTGAAGATCAGGGGTTCTGGAAATGGAAGTTCAAGAACAGCTGGAGTGCCAAAGTTCACATTAACTGATCTATATCCATCGACCCATCCAGCCAATGGGAGGATCAATATTATCTATCCATTCACCCACCCATCCACCCACCCACCCATCTATCCATTCATCCATCTATCCATCCATCGGGAAGTTCAGGTCTATCCATCCAATGGGAGGGTCAATATTATCTATCCATTCATCCATCTATGTATCCAACCAACCATCCATCCACCCACCACCCACCCATCCATCCATCCATCGGGAAGTTCAGCTCCATCCATCCAATGGGAGGTTTAACACCATCCATCCATCCATCCATCCATCCATCTGGTATATTCTCCCACTCTGGCCAATGTACAGCAAATTAAAAGATTTTTTTTTTACAAATAACAGTATAAAATTAAACCTAATATAATACACAAAAACAACAATAAACCAAACAGAATAAATTATAGACAATAAACAATAGCAAAACCCCCAAAACAACTCACACAATTTTAGAGAACTTTTTTCACACTCTCCAAGAATTTTAGGCAACTATTTTAAAAAAAACCTATAAGAGCAATGTATGGCTACAAAAGCAGAAAAGTGGCACTTAATTTGCAAAGGAAAACCTGTTTGGCAAGGCAATGTCTTCTCAAACCCACCTAGAGAAGGGACAATAAACAGGGAGAATAAGCTAGCCATCACTGCCCAAATCTTGTCTTCTCAAGCTTGGGCTATTTTGGTCTCCAGGAACTATAAATTACTCTGCAGCATATCCTTCAAAGCAGCAGCTGCAGAGGAATGAGATCCTCTCATATCAGCCTATTTAAAATGTATTCTGTGGTTTTCCCTCCTCCGTTGGAAGGATTCCAGTTGTACAGCTTTTTCTGAAAAACCCCCGAGAAACCGTCACAAAGGGGATGTTATTCTGGTTACCTGCTTGGTTACAGCTCAGTTCTACCTTCCTTTGGGGAGATCAAAACATGGCCCTTTCTCTTCCCTGGTTTAGACCTTAACAACATTCCTGCGAGGTGGGCTGGGGGTGAGAGAACGGCTGGCCCGTCGTCTCGAAAGAAAGTGGAAAGCAAAATTTTAAAACTAAAGTTTGCTGATTGCACTTTCCTCATCTTGTCGTCTTTAAAATATGCTAGTTGTATCATCAGCCCAGTAGTCCAAAGTGAAATGAACTGCTGGATAGCTCAGTGCTTTAAGTAAACTGGCGGTGGGCCTGGAGGTTGGAAGTTTGATTCCCGCTGTGCCCGTTGGATGGGGCAGACCTTCCAGTGCTGCCATTTGGATGGTTTATAGCAGGGGTCGACTCCCTACGGTCCATGGTCTGGCTCTGGCCTGTGGCACCAGCTCGAGGTGCCATGGACGCATTTACAACAGCTGTAAACATGTTTATGACAGCTGCGGACGTGTTTACGGCAGCATTTACAGCCAGCCAGACCACCAGTTCGGCCCCGTCAACTGTCTGTGGGACCGTGACCTGGCCCTGACCTATAAAGGTTGCTGACCCCTGGTTTATAGAAACCTGCGCCAGACCACACCCCATCAGACAGCTGAGCGGGCCGGACTGGTGGTTCCTCCCACTGTAAAAGCTGCTGTTAACTGCATCCGCGGCTATCATAAACATAATGTCCAACATGTTTACGACTGCCGTGAACTCATTTATGGCTGTAGTAAACATGTTTATGATGGCCGCAGACTCATTTACGGCTGTAGTAAACACTTTTACAATGCTCGTAAATGAGTCCACGGCTGATTCCGGCGGCAGCTGGAGTGAGGCCGTGGGCCAGATTATTTGGCACCGTGGGCCACAGGCCGTAGGTTGAGAACCCCTGATTTATAGGGTCCCTTCTAGTGTTGCAGTTTGGATGGTTTATAGGGTCCCTTCTAGTGCTGTAGCTCTAAGATAATGCTAGTGAGTTGAAAGTGTGCTCCTGTGTAGGCAATTCCTTGGGGCAGTTTTCCTGACTCAGAAAAAGTAAATTTCTCCCTTTTAAAAGCAGATATTCCTGGTTTTATGATTGACAACGTCCTGCGATGCTACATTCAGTCCTTTAATCAGAAACGGTGGTGGAGGTGGGGACTATCTTTTGTGATGGACATCTTGTGTGAATTGTAATTCCCCCCAGCCCAAGAGTGAAATGGGTTAAAAATTAAACTGAATTAGTTATACTCTTCTCTCTGTTCTCTTTCCCCCCTATAGTACTGCAACGGGGGTGACCTGGCGGATTATTTACACAGTGAGTATTCTCCGCAGCTGTCTGCGGCTTTTCCTGTAATAAATGGTGCATTGAAAGGTCTTCAACAAGAATACAGATTTTCGTGATTTGAAGCCAGCTCGGTCGGTGTTTGGGGGAAGTGATGCACACTCTTTTTGGGAAAGAGGTGTTGCTGTTTTCTAACTTCTCTATAGCATCTATTTCTGATAATAGGCGGGAGGGAATGTTTGCTTGATCCAAATCAAGAATTGCCAATACTGGCCCAATCTCTCATCCTGGTTTGTTCTGCCCTGCGTAGTTTGTTTTTTATTGGTTTTCCTTGACTTTTGTGCTTGGAATTAATGGCTCTCTTTGCCCCACAACAACCCTGTCAAGTAGACCAGGTTGAGAGAGAAAGAGGCACTGGTTTAAGTCTGCGATGACCAATTACATCAGAGCTGCTTAGTGTTTATAGGTACAGTGGTACCTCGCTTTACGGAATTAATGCGTTCCCCAGGATGTTTCTTATTACGGAAAATTTGTAAAGCGAATTTCCCAAAGGAATGCATTGAATGCAATTTCCTATAGGAATGCATTGAAAACCAAAATTTGTAAAGCAAACCAAGGTTTCTCATAGGAATGCACTGAAAACCGATCAATCCGTTCCAGAAAAAAAATCATAAAGCCAGTCATTTTCAATTGATTTTCATTCGTAAAGCAAAAAATAGGTTAACCGAAGCGTTTGTAAAGCGAGGTACCATTGTAAAGGCAAAGGTCACCCTTGCTTGAAAGCCAGTCGTATCCGACTCTAGGGTTCAGTGCTCTTCTCTGTTTGTAGCCAAAGAACCAGCACTGTCTGCATCTGCAGATGTTTCCTTGGACATATGGCAGGCATGCCTAGATACTGATGTGCACAGAACACTGTTTACCTTCCCACTGAAGTGGTCCCTATTTATCTACTTGCAATTTATTGCTTTCGAACGAATAGGTTGGCAGGAACTGGGACAGAGGTGGAAGCTCACTCTGTTGTGTAGCACTCGGGTCTCGAACTGGTGACCTGCCGACCTTCCGGTTGTGAATTTCAGCATCTTAGCCACTAAGCCACCGCAGTCCCTTGACGGTCCCTAGCAACAACCAAAGTCCACTTTTAGTGGAAAAAAATAGATGATTTGGAATGTATAAATGGTACAGAGCGCTGTGTGACCTTCTTAACAAGTGAATCACCCATTGTGCGGATTTCCAAGATACCGACAGTATCTCCGTCTTTCAATTAGAAGTTCTTTTGAATCAGCGGGCGTTTCGCAATGTATAATTATTCTTTTTTTCCCTTCACCGACTGCCAACTTCCTTCCTTCTTAAAAGCATTTAGTCTGGAAAGATTAAAGCTTGTCTCCTGGTGTTGATTCATCTCTCTCTAAAGCAGGTTTGGTTTTATTTTTGGGCCTGCGTTTAATGTGGATGTAGTGAGCGGCCTTTGTGTCTCCCTGTGTGCTTTAATGCATTTTTTTGCCAAGCGGAGCTGTGTGAGATGCAAACACGCTCTTTCTGTCTCTTGGATGGAGCTGAAAGCTTTCTTGTGCTTAAACAGCTGGAACTGACGGTTTAAAAAGCTGGATTCGTATCCACCCACCCATCCTTGGAGCTAGAGAGTTATAGGCAATTATATAGGCAACATTGCATGCAAAAATTGTATAGCTGGCTTTCGTCTGGCTTAGCAACTGGAATTCGTCTACCTCTTGGCACGCTTTAAAAGGCCGCATTTCACATGGAAAAGCCAAGCTAGAGAGGTGAATGCCCTAAATTCTGTCAGAAGACGTAAAAAGAAAGGGGTCATCATTTGAGAGATTACTGTATACTTTCGAGTATAAGCCAACCCAAATGCAAGCCGAGGTACCTAATTTTGACCTGAAAACACAGGAAAATAGATTGACCCGAGTATAAGCCAAAGGTGGGAATTGCAGCAGCTGCTAGTGAGTTTCAATAATCAAAATACAGTTGTACCTCACTTAAAGAGCATAATGCATTCCACAGGATTGCTCTTTAAGTGAAACACCATTGAAAGTGACCAATTGTGGGGGGTATTGCGAACCCCACTTTATTTGTTAAGCGAGTTTTTGGTTGGTTTTATTTGTTAAGCGAAGCAAACATTCAGAGAAAATTCTGCTCTTTAAGCGAGTTACTCTTTAAGCGAGGTTTGACTGTACATGAAAATATGGTAAAATGAATTAAATTATTGGCGTGTCTCAATCTGGCACGGTCTTGGAACCCTCGTGGTCACTGACCTGAGTATGAACCATTTCCCCTTTTGGGGGGTCATTATTGGGACTTAAAGCCTCAGTTTATACTTGAGTATAAACGGTAGTTCTGTCTGAACCTCAACACTGTGAGATGACTGTTGAAGAATTTGATTTCTGGCTTGCCAGTGCTGGAAATGGCTCGGTCAGCTAACCTGACTACCCTGGGGACTAACGGTTTTGAGTGCCAAAGGCCACAGGGAAGAGCGACGGTCCCCAAGTGGATTAAATCTCACTTGAATCCATCTTGATGGAGAGGCAGCAGCTTCATCAATCCTGGCATGGGGACTAAGGAGGACTTTGCGTGCTAAAAGGGTTCAGGACCTGAAAAGTGGCTCATGGAACTGGATCAGTGGTACGAGTGTCACACTGTGATACAGAAGGCAGATGGATGACTTTTACATTATATTGTTCTCAGGACAATCTTCATGGCTGATTGCCATGAGGATAGCCAATATCCAGAATCGGATACGGCACTTGAAGAAGAGATGGGACGGACAGGGTCTTAGAGATGGTGGCACCTAAACATTTGATTGCTCTTCTTTAGATATTCCTTCCAAGTACTGTATCATTTAAAGATGGTTATGCTTTGGAAATCACATCTCTTTCTCTAATTCAGGGGTGGCCAACCTTGGCGCTCCAGCTGTTCTTAGACTTCAATTCCCAGAAGCCCTGACCAGTAGGTGTGCTAACCTAGGCTTCTGGGGATTGAAGTCCAAGAACAGCTGGAGCGCCAAGGTTGGCCACCCATGCTCTTAACTGGTGACAGATTTATTTTTCCATGAATAAGGGACTTATTTCTTAGGGAGCTGGAACCACTCCTCCCGTTAACTTCATGGTTGCAGCAGAAGGTCGGAAGATGCCTGGAGGTTTGTAGGCACCGAAACACACTTTAGGAGGAACCTCCTTGAACAAGCGTTTGCCAGACCTGCATTGAGTTGTTCTTTGATTCTATGATTTGGCCCCATTGAAGTCGCAGCCCATTGAGAACCCATCATACTTGATGGCTCCAGTGTATTAACTGATGTGGGAGGGTGAAAACAAGAAAAACGGAGATGGGGATTTAGTTGAAGCTTAGAAGGTGACCATGGATGGTTGATGAAAACTCTTGTTGACAGCTAAGCACAGCAATGACTTGAAGGTCAAGTGACCCAGTTTGAAATGAATTTTGTTCCACCATAGCTGGGCTTTAATTGTCCATGAAGATATGACGCCTGACGAGTCTTCTGAAATGGATTATCTTATCTTGTGGTTGTGTGTGAACTTTGGGTCTACATAAGTTCCAGCCTTGTTCTTTGGTTTGTAAGTCAAGCTTTGCCTTCTTTTTGAGACACTTTGTGTTGAAACTTTCTGGCGTGAAGTTTTCCTTCTTCCTTGAGTTTGTTGATCTTGGAACTTCTCTTTTGTCTTATCTTATCCTTTGACTCACATTTTGACTTACCTTATCTCTTTTGTACTGAAAGCAGACTGTGCATGAAGGATAGTGGTGGAGCTGGTCCTATTGTTAGGCGGGTTGCTATCGGCCTTTTCTGAGCTAACCCACTGCTTTCCTATATGGTAAAAATGCAGCCATTTCTTCATGATCGAATCAATGTCACAAATAAGAATCAGGGCTTGTACAACGTTTCTGTGTTGGGGCCCAAATAACTGAATTTGGGTTTGGGTTGGGGAGGGAGTTGTATTGTTTCTTCCCTTCAGGCAGCAACATTTCTAGGGGCAGCCCTCACAATGAAGCGGTTGAATTGTACATTCCTGGGCATTGCATTTATTACACAAGTTGGTTTTCCGCACTGGGAAAAAGGCTGTTGATTTGTTAATAATCCAGCTGTGGAGGATAGGGCCATGTGGAGTAATTAATTAACCAATTAATCATTAATAACACTGCACAACAATGATTTTGCTACTTGGAATAACACATGTGATTATCGAATGTGCCGATTCCAAATCTGAACTCAGAATTGGCCTATCTCATACAGATTTTAAGGCGTGCTATAAATGGTTGGTCATTGGGTAATGTATTTTTACATGGGAAGATTATAACAGTTGCAGCTACCACTGTGCCTGCTGCTGCCTCAGCTGAATCATGTCCCCTGGTGGCATGCATGTTCCAGCAGTGACTAGGTATGTCTGGGCAAGTCAGTGAGCTGATGTCAGAAATAGATATACAGTAATACCTCAGATAACGTTTACCTCGGATAACGCTAAAATCGCATAACGTTAAGTAATCTGGGGAGGAGAAGTGGATCGAATAACGTTAAGGTCCTATGGGATGGATCGGATAACAACCGCTAAAGCCTGTGTGGTTACAATGTATCTCTATGGAGCTTTAACATTATCCAATCCATCCCATAGGATTTTAACATGGATCGGATAACACTAAAAATCGGATAACACCAAGACTTGTGGAACCAAGTCTTAGCGTTATCCGAGGTATTACTGTACAGTACAAGGCAAGATGTCACAATTCTTATTTATCAGATGCATTTTTTCTGAACGCTGAATTCTGCTTTTCCAAAATGCCTGACATTTCATGCTCTTGGTGAGGAATGCAAATGGAGCTAATTTGCTTATTATTTGCATAATTTGCTGTTGGATCTTGCTTCCTTCCCACGCAGTTCTCAATCCATGATCGTCAGATTCTCATCCATTTGCCTGTCCCGTGGCTGAAATTTCAGCCAGCATTTTCTTTCCCCTTACAAGCTTACCTTTCCCCTCCACCCTAAGGACTAGAAACTTTAAAGGCAAAAGGAGGGGGAAAGAAGCTGCGATCCTCAAGAATTTGTTGTTTTTGTGGCCAGTGCTGGGTTATGCCTGCTGTCCCTGGATCTGAAACGTGCCGGTTCGCATTGCAGTAGCAAAAGGCAAATGGAAATATAGTTTTATACACTTTTCTGCATGATTGTTTGTGAGAAATGGGGCCAAAAGATACAGCGGTTTGTTGGAAAATTGTGTCCTTCATGTGGCTCCGCTCACTCTGACCAGCTTTGATCACTCCTCTGTTTGCTCTGTTAGCAAAAATAATGAGTTTTAATGCAGTTAGTTTCTTTATAGACTGGAGCCAGGTGGTCTGGGCGTGTATATTTTGGAACCTCTTTAAGCCCTGCAGTTGCTCTTGAAGGGAATAACTTTATTTTTTTTTCTCCTGCCCCAGTTCTTAAAGGGGACTGTGGTGGCTTAGTGGTTAAGACACTGGACTTGACAACTGGAAGGTCGGCAGGTCAGCAGTTCGAGACCCGAATGCTGCATGACGGAGCGAGCTCCCATCTCTGTCCCAGCTCCTGCCAACCTGAAAAGCAAGAAATTGCAAGTAGATAAATAGGGACCACTTCGGTGGGAAAGGTAGACAGCATTCATTGTACTCCGGTGTCTAGTCATGCCTGCCGAAATGTCTACAAATGCACACAGATACACTGAACCTACAGTCGAATACAACTGGCTTTTGAGCAAGGGTGACCTTTACCTTTACCAGTTCTTAAATTTCTGCTTCTGCCTTCCACGGCTCTGCCCTGCGTCCTAAACTTTCTGGGTGAATGCTTCGTACCTTTCATTTCAGGGCATGTTTTTTAAAAACCTTTAAACACCAGTCGTGTTGTGTGTTTACTTCCACCGCCCGGCTTGGGGCAGATGAGCTCAGCTGTCTGTCTCACGTGGCGGAAGAGAAGATGATCTTTCTTCTTGGCAGCCTCTCCATCATGGCCTTAGTCAGCATGCCTGCGTGTTGAGCGTGCTGCTTGGCACATCTCTCCCGTGTGCCCCGAGGGCCAGAGATTCTTCTCGGTGCCATCTTTCAGCAGGTGAAGCCTTGAGTCTGATGTCCCAGAATTACCCTTCGTGAAGGCCACAACTTCACAAGCGTTTGTGGGGTACACCGAAAGACCCTTCTTGAAGATTGTGGTATTTTTGAAACACAATGGGGTTAAAAAGTACAGTGGACTCCTGCTTTAAGGAATTAATCTGCTCTGTAGGGTTGTCCTTATAGTGATTTTGTCCTTAAAGTGGTTTCCTGTAGGAATGCATTGAATGCGTTGAAAACGATGGGCGAAACCTGGTCCATAAAGTGATTTTATCGCGATTTTTGTCCTTGAAGCGGATTGTCCTTTCCTGTGGATTTCTGCCTTGAAGTGAGTTTTCCGGTAGGCGGACCATCCATAAAGCGGGGTTCCACTGTACCCTGCTAACCTTGTGCGGCCGGCTAATCATTCTCACACTAGATCAAGCGAAAGGAATTGCAGAATGAACTCGCCAAAAAGTGCCTTCTTTTTGGCAGTTTCATGCTGGTCTAGACACAGAAGATGATGATGAACATTTGTTAATTCTTGAATATGGACGATCAGGTTGGTTATCAGCTTATTTCTAATGGAATCGATCTTCCTGTTCTCATCCATCCCACAGCGTCATCAGATCTCAGATGAGGTGGCCTCCTGTCATCTTCTAGGAAGGACAGTTCTCCATTGTTGTAGTTGGCCAACAACCATCCTAGGGAAATGTTGTTTTGAGGGTTGTGTCATTGTTTGCGAAAGGTACAACCAGTGGTGGATTGTCAAAATTTCTGCTACCCCACCGTGACGTCATGGACGTCGTGGTCATAGCCAACGTCATGATGTCATAATGTCGTAGGCAGAGCAAATTAATTAATTAATTAATTAAAAATGTCTGTGCATGCATCAAACTTCTGTTTGACACATGCACAGTTCTTTTTTTGTGTGTGCATGCGTCAAACCTCTATTTGACGCATGCACACTAAAAAATAGAACTGCGCATGCATCAAATGGAGATTTGACGCATGCACAATGGCTGCCCGGAAATACATTCCTAGAGGGGGCCGGAGAGGTGACTGAACCGGTCGCCC
Organism: Furcifer pardalis; assembly: GCA_030440675.1. Classification (NCBI taxonomy): domain Eukaryota; kingdom Metazoa; phylum Chordata; class Lepidosauria; order Squamata; family Chamaeleonidae; genus Furcifer; species Furcifer pardalis. Next base: position 5,358,634 of record CP126898.1, read on the forward strand.
GGGGATTTACTACCACCACCACCACTCGGTGACCCCTCCTGATGGGTGCTACCGGCTCAGGCGAACCGGTCCAAACCGGTAACATCCCATCACTGGGTACAACCCTCTCAAAATGTCCAACTGGGTCTGGAGAAAGCTTGGCCATGGAAATTCCTTGGGGTTGTAATGATGTGACGAAGATTAACAAACCACTCTTTGAATATCATATGACCTCAAAACCCTATTAAACCTCATTGGAAAGGCAAGGGAGAGACACGTTTAAGTGAATAAATGACTCTAATTGGCTTTCACACAACACAAGCATTCTGTGCTTTTGGGCTTTAGGTTATTACAAATAATAATAGTAATTGTGACAGTTACAGAGGGCAACGGTATTCATTACTCACCGTAATTAGTGTCCACATGGCATGATGGGGGCTTTCTCAATTATTTTTTTTCTTGGTTTCTCACCTTCCAGGTATGAGGACACTTAGCGAAGACACAATCCGGCTCTTTCTACAGCAGATTGCTGGTGCTATGAAGGTCCTGCATAGCAAGGGGATTATTCACCGGGATCTGAAACCGCAGAATATCCTCCTTTCCTTTACAGGGGGAAAGAAATCCAACCCCAATAATATCCGCATAAAAATTGGTAAGTATAGAAGCTTCCTACTGATTCTGAGGATGGTCCGAATTGGTGGAACCTGAACTCTTCCTTGAAACATTACCTGTTACCTTCCCACCATAGTGATACCTCGTTATCTACTTGCAATTTCTTGCTTTCAAACTGCTAGGTTGGCAGGAGCTGGGACATACGATGGGAATTCACTCCATCATGCAGTACTCTGGTCTCGAACTGCTGACCTTACGACCTTCCAGTCGTCAAGTTCAGTGTCTTAACCACTAAGCCACTGCAGTCCCCTACAAGTTTACCCCTACTCTCTAATAAATGCATTGCCACCCTGATTACCTTCATATCTGATCCACAATGGTTTCTTGTTTTTTGTGATAAACTTGTGTCCATTATGAATGTTTCTTTGTCATGATCGCTTTCCTTTTAAAAACTTATTTTCTTTGCTTCTGATTGTAGCTGATTTTGGGTTTGCCCGGTACTTACAGAACAATATGATGGCAGCGACCCTTTGCGGTTCTCCAATGTACATGGTAAGTGTATCACAATTAAGTTTGATCATTCCCCCTACACACACACCATAGAGTTATTCCTTACTGCTTATAGCAGGAGTTTCCATCCTAAGGCTTGTGGGCCGGATCCAGCCCGCAGCATCATCTCATGTGCCCCCACCCCTCCAAGGGCATGTGAGAAACAAAATGGCTACTCCTTTGAAGCTGTTGAGACACAATGGCAGCACGTGACCTGGCCCCTGGCTTGTTAAGGTTAGGAACCTCTGGTTTAGGGGCTTCTGGCAATTGAAGTCCAAGAACACCTGGAATGGCAAGGTTGGCCACCATTGTAAGTACATACTGAGAAATGTACTTCTTATTAGCCTCCTTCATTTGCATATCTCTGGCTTATGGCTTGGTTGTCCTCCTGGAATGTGATGACGAATCCTGTGTGTACCTTGGTTGGTGTTTATTGTATGAATTTTGTACCTTGGTGGGGGGAAATAGGTTTTTCTGTGCAGTGTGGAGCACCCAGTACTTAAATAGATGTGTTTTTCTCAGAATTGGCTCTGTTTTCTGAACTAGCTTTGTTTTCACTGAATTGGCTTTGAAGTCAACCTTAGGTCAACTCCCATGAAAGTGCTTTAGGATTTTATACATCCTTGGATTTGCCATTGTGAAGCACCCTTAAATCTCTCCTCTCAGTGGCCGGAAGATTTAGAAGAAATAGTGGAGTAGCTGCCCCAACACTATCTGCCGCCTGAGGCGGTCGTCTTGTTCTACCCAACAGCAGGACTGGCTGTACGACAGTTGAGCACTGAGAGTTGGGTTGCCTTCAGCTATCTTTATCACAAGGAATTCTGATTTCCTTGTCTTAATATGGGAAGATATCTTGTTGTGGTTATAAACCAGCTTTGTTCAGCTGCTGGTGTTGTGGCGTACACACAAGGCCAGGCTGTGTTCCTTTGGCCTGTGGTTATTCTTGTTGTGTACACAAAAGCCAGGGACTAGTTTCATTCAGAGTCTAGTTTAGCCTGGGCTCAGCTTCAGGGGAATCTAGCTCCAAAAACTGGATTAGGATTGTGTTGTCAAGTAAATATGGAGTCATGTAGGGAACTTCCAACCCTCTGAGCCAGATCTATTTCCTTCCAGTCGATCTGTTGATTTGTGAACCTTCAGCCATGTTTTGTTGTTGTAGAACAGGCGTTCCCAACCTGAGGCCTGTGGGGCTGGTTCTGGCCCATGCCCCCATTTCATGTGGCCTCCAATGGCCACCCTTTTGAAGCTGTTGGGACATAATGGCCACCCGCCTCATGGGAACCAATGTAGCAGAAGGACATGGTCTATAGAAGAAGATCCATTGTGTGTGCATTCGTTATCATTTCTGCAAACATTACAGGTTAAGATCCCATTAACATACATGGCGCTCTAAATGATACAGAGAATTAATCTGATTTTTTTTTTCAGTCGCGCAATAGAAGACGCCCTTGTAACTGTAGGGTATTTCAAGAGTGGCTGAAGTGTAAAGCTAAGGAGCCCGAAGTGACTGTTTCCAAACAGTGCTCGGTCTGTTAATATTAATGATGAAGCTTTGTTTACAGACTTGCGTGTCGGCAAAGGTTAATTAATCACAAGCTGACTCTGCAAAACAAGAAACGCCACTTCCTGAATCAATGTCTTGCACATACGTTGAGCCAACAGATAAATAAGCCAGCCTGTTTATGGCTAAGATTGTTTGTGCGTTCAGCTTTCTCAGAATTTTATGAGTTGTGTTGACAGATAATCTAGTTTTACATTTAATCTTGTCATCCTGTCTGTGTACATTGGTTGGCATTTATGGTAACAATTTTGCACCTTGTGAGCAAGAATAGGGTTGTGTGTGTCTGTGTGTCTGTGTGTGTGTGTATCTGGAGTACCTAGTACTTAAAGAGATGCTCCTTGTTCAGAATTGGCTTTGTTCTCCGTACTGGCTTTGTTTTCTCTGAATTGGCTTTAAAAGCAGCGGTTCCCAATGTTGGAAGATACAGTACCTTGTGGTATAAATCAGCTTTATTCGGCTGTTGCTGTTGCGACCTACACCGCTAGACTGCATAAATAGATAAATACGGTGCTTCCTTTTCAGCCCTTTTTGTGGAATTTACTGGGTGCTTGATTGTGACCATGAGACTAGATATTAAACTCCACAGTCCAAATGCTATTGGTTACTTATGTTGGGTTTAAGTTGGGGCTGCGGTGGCTTAATGGTTAAGACGCTGAACTTGATGACTGGAAAGTCGCCAGGTCAACAGTTTGAGACCTGAGTGCTACGTGATGGAGTGAGTTCCCGTCACCTGTCCTGGCTCCTGCCAACCTAGCAGTTCGAAAGCAAGAAATTGCAAGTAGATAAATAGGCACCACTTCGGCGGGAAAGGTAAACAGCATTCCATGCACTCCAGCGTCTAGTCATGACAATGGAAATATCTGCAATCCCAGACAGCTCTGGCTCTTTGGCTGTAAATGGAGATGAGCACCGACCCCTAGAGTCAGATGCGACTGGGTTTCAAGCAAGGGAGACCTTTACCTTACGTTTAATGTGCTGGCTAGATAGCTCAGTGAGTTGGCTCTATGGAACCGGAGTTTGGACCTTTGGTTCCCAACATGGGGCACACGCCCCACCGGGGGTGGGTGGATAATTTGATTTTTAAGGGGGGAGTAATTTGAGAATATTTAGATCCGGGGGCCGTACTACGCTCTCTCAGACAGCTTCGGGACCTGGATGGCCATTTTTGCCCTGCTTGTGCAATGGGCGTGGCCATTTACTACAATTGCAACAGAGGGGTGGGCCAGATGAAATGGTGCCATGGGCCAGATCCGGCCTGCAGGCCATTGGTTGAGAACCCCTGGTTTAGGCCAAGTTAATGACCTTCTTCCGTGTGAATAGGAGTTCGCTTTTTGAATAATAAGAATTACGTGACACCGGGGGTGTGTGTGTGTCTATGGCGTCAGGATTTTAGAGATGCTTGGGGGGGGGGGGCACGGGCAAAAAAGAGTTGGGTACCACTGGGTTGGATGCAGAGAGAGAGATTGAAGTTTATTTATTTATTCTTCAAATTTCTATTGCCTCCCAACTCGGCAACGACTCTGGGTGACTAACAGCAATTAAAAGCAACATCAAAACTAAGTAGAAGCCCTTAAAAGCCCCATTTCCGTGCCATAATTAATGTTGTCAGTTCCTCGGTGCCAGTTTTAGAAGGTGACCCTTGGTCACCATCTGTCTTCTTGCACTTTGTTATGGTTTCATCTGGACTGACTCCTCCACGTTTGCTTTGGTTGCAAAAAAAAATAAAACCGGGTGGAGGAAGCAGAAAAAAGAAAGAAACAGGTCAGCATGGAGCAATCGTTATTTTGGCGTGGGAAAGAAAAGTCAGCAAAACTTTTAAAATCAACAACTCATGAAGAAATCTAGAGCATGTTTTTGGGCTCTCCTTAAGCAACCTTGTGGTTTCATGTCTGTCCTGGTTTCCCCGGTGGCTTTGGAGAAATGGCGCGCCGACTCCCCTTTCTGACTTCTTCCAGGCTTGCTAATGAGACCCACAAAGAATTTGGGGAGGCAAATTAAAGACAAATAAGATTTATTTGGCATGAGATGTTGTGTTCGGTGCGGTCCGCATCCTCCAAAGCAAGTCACAGTGGGGGCGGGACACTGTGTACAGTTCAGGTTAGGCTGCGGTTGTGTTGTGAAAGACCGCAACGGCACAAAATATAATAACAGCGTCGCCACAGGAGGGGTCGTAAAACGCACCCAAATGGCACGTGTGTTTCCTGTGCTTCCTACGATAAGACAGCCTTGCATCCATGAGCCAGTAATAAAAGAAATCCTTTGTCTCGATTCCGGCCGCAGGGGATGGAATCGAATCTCTTGCTGAAATTTTGTCACATACTTTGGGAACCGTCTTTCTTCTTTTCCAGGAACTGCTCCCCACCTGTAATTCCCCCCAATTTTTGGACTTCCAGGCTCTCTTTATTTTAAGTCTCACCTAGCTGGTACCTAGAGGATAATCTCTGACCTTTTTCATGGCTGGAACAAATAGGGTTATTCAAATTACGTCCCGTTAATCTGCTAATCTAGGTTTTGATGTGCGGGTCATGCTGCTGAACTGCTCTCCAATGCCAGGGTTAAGATCATCACTGGACTGATATCTTTTGTACATTTATTGCTATTTCGCATGCCTCCGAATGTGTAAACGGAGGATTCAGTCTCTGGTCTTTCCAGATCTTTCCAGATCTGCGTTGGGACACTTGTTTTGGCTTTAAAGGAGCACATGGATTGCAAGCTTGAAGAAATGCTGCCAGTCAGAGCATGTCACACTGAGTTAGATGCTGCTGGTCAGAGCATGTCACACTGGATTAGATGCATCCAGTCAAAGCATGTCACATTGGGTTACCGGTAGATGCTGCCTGTCAGAGCATGCCACACCAGGTTAGATGCTGCCAGTCAGAGCATGCTACACTGGATTAAATGCTGCCAATCAGAGCATGCTACACTGGGTTAGATGCTGCTGGTCAGAGCATGTCACACTGGGTTAGATGCTGCCAGTCAGAGCATGCCCCAGTGGTTTAGATGCTGCCAGTCAGAGCATGTCACACTGGGTTAGATACTGCCAGTCAGAGCATGCCACAGTGGTTTAGATGCTGCCAGTCAGAGCATGTCACACTGGGTTAGATGCTGCCAGTCAGAGCATGTCATACTGGGTTAGAAGCTGCCGCTTAGAGCATGTCACATTGCATTAGAAGCTGCCAGTCAGAGCATGTCACACTGGGTTAGATGCTGCTAGTCAGAGCATGTCACATTGCTTTAGAAGCTGCCAATTAGAGCATGCCACACTGGGTTAGATGCTGCCAGTCAGAGCATGCTACACTGAGTTAGATGGACCGGAGGCCGTTGAAGGAAAAGCAAGGGTGTGGGTTTGGAAGGACCATCTTTAGAGATTAAGGACTGACTTCTCCATGTAGGAGACAAAGTGTTCTGTCTGGTTTTGTGTATGTTTCTCAAGCTTAATTAGCTGCAGGTTAATTGTCCTTTGCCAACCCCACCCTGTCTGTCTGAGGTCCCCGAGGGCAGTCTTGGAAATGTTCTTGAGAAGGGAAAGCACCGTCCAGCTTGTGGAAGGTGCCGCTGCCTGGGCCTCTTTTGAACCCTGGGAGGACAGAAATATTTCACATTTTATCCCTTTTTCTTAACAACCTTCTTCAAAAAAACAAAAACAGTGGAAAGTAACAAAGTAAAGTCCTGTGTATTAAGAGACAAAAGGAGTTACTTTTTAATGAAGAATAAAAGCAGTTTTCAAAAGTAGTATGAAGAAGTGGTGGGAAGGAACGACTTTCCAAAAGTTTTTAAAAATTTTCCTACAACTCTTGACTTAATTCTTCTGTTGCGCTTCTATGCACCCAAGTAAATGAAATTTCCATGCGTACGTGGAAAAAGAGGCTCAGAGGAGCCTTTGAAAACTCGTTTAATTTTGGCAACTTGTTTGAATGCGTGCAATTAAGGACTATTATTGATCTGTATACAAATAAACAAACAGCTAAGCGAAGAAGCTTGTGGGGTTTTTTTTAATTTGGACTTTTTTGTTTTGTACTGCTCCCTCCCTTCATTAAGACGAAATCATGCCTGAATTAACCGGATTAGAGTTACAGAACAGCTGCCTCCTCGCCCGTATTACATCTCGTTTCATACCGAGGCCAACGCTTTAATCTTTTCCTTTTAATCCTAAATTGCATTATGTGCATTTAAAAAAAAAAGGTTTTGCAAAGGGACTCAGTTCTCTTCTGTAGTTAGGAAAAAAAAAAAGGAACAGGGATTCTCAACCTGCGGTCAGCGGGCTAGATGTGGCCCACGGCACCATTTCATGTGCCCCCCCCAACCGCCTTCACCACACCAGGAAGTGCCATGTGGTGCAGGAAGGGCAAAATGGCCGTCCGGCCCCGAAACTGTCAGAGGGAGCGTGACCCGGCCCCTGGTTTTAAAAGGTTGAAAACTCCTAGCTTAGAGCAGATTCTGAAGCTGAGGCATTGAATAAAACATGATGATGATGATGATGATGATGATGATGATGATGAAGAAACTCCTGGTCTCTGGATTCCTGCTTTGAGAAGAGGGTTGTACTCGATGGCCTAAAAGGCACCTTCCAACTTGATGATGATGATGATGATGATGATGATGATGATGATGTGCTATTAACGTCCCCCCACTCTTGAAGACCCAATGAATGAGTGACCTTCAAAAAGGTCCTGTCATTACCAGACTCCTGTAATGACTAGTCCCACTCGGGTCATGGCTTCTGTAACTAAGTCAATCCGTTTCACATCAGGCCCTTCCTCTTTTCCTACTGCCTCCCATCTTTTCCCAACACACTTGTCTATTTTCACCAAAGATGAGAGAAATATAATATTTTAATGTTTTTGGTGGGTCCTTTTTTTTTTGCACCCATCTGCAGGCTCCAGAAGTCATTATGTCTCAACACTACGACGCCAAAGCAGACCTCTGGAGCATCGGTACCATCGTTTACCAGTGTTTAACAGGGAAAGCCCCCTTTCAGGTAAGCATAGCCGTCCAGCGTTCCTGCTTATGGCTTCTTGGTTGCCCTGGCGGCGCAGTAGTTAAACTGCTGTCCTGCAACTGAAAAGTTGTGAGTTCGATCCTGATCAGGGTCCAAGTTGACTGAGCTCTCCAACCTTCTGAGTACCCAACACGTCGGGGAGGGGAATGCCAATTAAATTGTGAACCGGCCAGAAGGTGCGCTGAGCGCTACGCAGTGGTATAGTAGTGTGATGGCTTTGCTTTCCTCTGTGCCACTTGCTCTTCTAGACTTTGGCCCCCAGCCTTCGGTGTTTGGACTTCAATTTCCCAGAAACCTAAGGCAGTTCTGCAAAGCACTGACCAGCCAATGTACTGAATTAGGCTTCTGGGAATTGGAAGTCCAAAACCCAATGGTTGGGGAACCCTGAGATGTACAGTCAAATGGTCTCTCTTGTCTGTCTGTCTTGGTCCTATTCAGTGACAGACAGATGTGGCCTTTCCGACGACGCATCCTTGTTTTGCAGTGGAGTTTGTTCTTGGTAAAAAAGGACTCTTGACTGTGCTTGGCATTCACTTAACTCCTTTTTGCTCTCCAGGCAAGCAGTCCTCAAGATCTCCGCCTCTTCTACGAGAAAAACAAGATGTTGATGCCGAAGTAAGCATTGTGGTTGTGGGTTTCTCTGTGTGTTGTTATTCGTCTCTCCCCTCCCCTCCGTGGGGCCTTTCTGTGCCACCGGGTGTGTGCTGACAATCCCTATCTACCTGGCTTTCATGCTGTGAGCCTGGCATGTTCAGAAATACCTTGGCATCATGCCTCTGCTCCGTTCCTTAGCTAGGCAGGCTGAAACCTGGATTACCTCGCTCGACCTTGTCCAGGTTTTTTGCAAACTCAAAGGAAACTGACAAGAGTTGGCCAGCCGTGCTCTGCCACAAACAGCATGAGTTGATAGAAAACTCTCTCCTTTCATTCGTCTCCACTTTAGATCTTTTCTCTCTCTCCCCCCCCCCCCTTTTCCCTGGAGGTTTATTTCTTGGCATGGCTTTTCCCGGGTCGCATGGACAACGAACCGCAGAATTGCTTCTGCTGGAAGCAGGGAAATCTGGATTTTTTTAAATATTATTTTTTGTGCGTGTGCCATTGACGCAAAAGTGCAGAAGTTGATGAAGCTGCACAAATCAAAAGATTGGCTGATGCTTTGAGATTTGGGCTTTTATGGATCACGTACTTCGGAGAGGTCGTTCTGCCTTTGTGGGCGAAATTGTCAGCTGGTTGTCCCCTGATTGTTCGTTGAGTCTGTACTGAGCAAGAAGCTGGACTCGGTGACCTAAAAGGCCCCTTCCAACAGAGTTATTAGATGATTCCTGGATTCTTTGTTTGGAGACAGGCACATGTGAAACTTGCTTTTCAAAGAGAAAAGGTTCTGGTTTTGCACAGAGTCCATTTTGTGCAAATTTTGTAGCTCTCAATGAGTTATTCCTTTCTATTTCTCTCCCCCATCCCCAAATAATACATTAACAATGCTATTTTAGAACATATCTCCAACTTTATAGACAATATTTGATTAATTTAAAAGAAAACTCTTTCCCACATTTTCCTTAGTAAAGACAAAGGTCGCCTTTCCTCGAAAGCCAGTCAGAAAGCTCTAGGGTCCAGAGTGCACAGAACGCTGTTGCCTTTTCCACCGAAGTGATCCCTATTTATCTACTTGCAATTTCTTGCTAAGGACTGCGGTGGCTCAAGTGGTTAAGACAATGAACTCGCCGACTGGAAGATCGGAGTTCGGTTCCCGGGTACTGCATGACGGAGTGAGTTCCTGTCTCTGTCTCTGCTCCTGCCAACCTAGCAGTTCGAAAGCAAGACATTGCAAGTAGATAAATAGGGACCACTTTGGTGGGAAAGTAAACTGCGGTTCATGTTGAGGCAGGCCTGCCACTTGATCACGGAAACAGATGGAGACAGTGCTGGCTCTTTGGCTATAAACAGAGATGAGCACTGAACCCTACAGTTGGATACGGCTGGCTTTCGAGCAAGGGCAACCTTTACCTTTACTAATTTTTTGCTTTCAAACTGCCAGGTTGGCGGGTTGGTTACAATCTCAGCATAAGGAAGCTAATGATTAAACAGCCGAGGTCACCACCCCTTCTAATCAAACGATATAAAACATGCAATGGCACCGTGAGCCAGATCCGGGCTGCGGGTCTTAGTTTGGGAACCCCTGATATAAACGTTGCCATGTGCTTTCTGTTTGTGCTTCCTGTTTGAATGTATTCGTCATGTTGACATTGCTTACTTTTCGGGGAAAGGCTGATGCCATCCAAGCTGGAAACTTTCCTCGGGTTTGCTGGGTCCGACCCAGCCACGCTGTCGGAGTTGGCTTACAGCTGTCGCTGCCTTTCCAGTTCCAGGAACTGTTTTGGGGAGACGTGAGGGTTTCCTGGAAAACCTCGAGGACTCTTTAAAGAAGCCTTTCTTGGTAGCAAGAAGAGCCAATGACCATCTGTCAGATCTCCTTTGCTTTGGAGTCCTGCGTTGGGCAGGGCGAGTGGGCTGGATGACCTCACGGGAACCCCATCCCATCTCCACTCTTTTGGGGTTCTTTGAAGAAGTCCTCAAAAGATTTCTCTGTTCCAAAGGTCTGGAAAAAATCTTTGAGTTGTGATTCAAATGCAATATCCCCACCCCCGCCCCACCGGGCTTTCTCTGCCAGTTAAAGGACATTGAGGATCGTAGACATTAATACCCTCATTTCTTAGCAGGAGAAGGGAGGGGAGGTAAGGAAGCAGGAGTGATGGAAATCTTGTGCAAATATTAGCCTTGGGCATAAATTTTGTTGATTTGGACATTTTTTTTTGAAATGGGGGGGGGGAGAGTTGGCTTTTGATGCGGGTGAAAAGGGAGGAAAGAAGGAATTGGTTTGCAAGGAAACGGTCAGGCCAGACTAAGTGGTGTATGTTAGCTTTTTAGGCAGTGACTGGAAAGAAGGTGGGATTACCTTAGCTGACCTCTCTCAGCAAACCAGAGCAAAAAAACACCTTATGCTACACAACAAAGGCCAAATAGGCTACATTTCTTTCTTTCTTTCTTTCTTTCTTTCTTTCTTTCTTTCTTTCTTTCTTTCACTCTCTTCTTTCCTTCCTTCCTTTATCTCACATATCTTGCTTCCTTTTTCTTTTCCCCTTCCTTCCTTCCTTTTTTCTTTTCCCTTCCTTCCTTTCACATACAGTACCTTCATTTCTTTTTTCTTTCTCCTTTCCCTCCTTCCGTTCTTCCTTACTTCTTTTGTCTCCCTTCCTTTCTTTTTATTTTTCTTTCTCATTCCTTCCTTCCTTCCTTCCATCTTTTATCTCACATACCTTCCTTCCTTTTTTCCTTCTTCCTTCTTTTTTTCTTTCTCCTTCTTTCCTTTCTTTTTTCTTCTTTCTTCCAACATTAAAATTATATATTGAAAACTATGAAGTTTCATTTCTCATTTGGCAGTTGTGGTCGGTGAGATTGTGCCCCCTGTAGTCGGATACGACAGGCTTTCGAGCAAGGGAAACCCATTACCTATTGTGAAAACAGAGAACCAGTGGGGTATAGCAGACAGAGGACCAGACTAGGACTCTGGAGACCCAAGTTCGAATCTCCACTCAACTGTGGAAACTGAGGGTAGCACAGTAATACCTCGGATAACGCTAAGACTTGGTTCCACAAGTCTTGGTGTTATCCGATTTTAGGTGTTATCCGATCCATGTTAAAATCCTATGGGATGGATCGGATAATGTTAAAGCTCCATAGAGATACATTGTAACCGCACAGGCTTTAGCGGTTGTTATCCGATCCATCCCATAGGACCTTAACGTTATTCGATCCAATTCTCCTCCCCAGATTACTTAACGTTATGCGATTTTAGCGTTATCCGAGGTAAACGTTATCTGAGGTATTACTGTATTCATGAAAACATACTCCTGGGACATTTCCCATCCCGTAAAAACAGTATTAGGGCCATCACAAGTCAGGAGCAACTGGACAACAGATAAATAACAAATTGCTTTTAAGCTGCGAGGGGACGGGGTTGAAAAGTCCTACTTTTCTACCCGGCCTTTTGCCAGATGAAACAGAAAAGTTTCATCAAGTTTGACACTTCTGCTATTTTATTTTTTAAAAGCATCCCAAGAGAGACGTCAACCCATTTGAGGCAGCTTCTGTTAGGACTCCTGCAACGAAATTACAAAGATCGCATGGATTTCGGTAAGAAATTCTCCCATTGGGGCTTCTCTTTCCTTCACTCTTCACGCCTAGCCCACTTCTAAGTCAGCTTAAAAAACATGCTTTAAACAGGGGTAACGAAAACACATCGTCACTTGCAACAAAACCTAAACAAAAGTTGGTCACCACAGAAATGAGATGTCCGAGGCAGGCTGCTGGATTGACTAGAAGGGATGAAATCAGGAGTGAGATTGTAAGGGAAAGACTTGGAATAGAACCATTATTAAACTACATACAGAGACGACAAATAAAGTGGTTTGCCCATTTGGAGATAATGTCTTGGAAGGCCATACCTTGCAAGGCATATGTGGAAAGAGGAGAAGGACCAAGACCATGAGGTAGATCCAGAGGATGATGAAGAGATAACAGTGAAGAAATATTACAAGAACAGAAGTGCCAGAATGAGAAACTTGTATCTTCCTTGACACCTGATGGTGTAAAAGAGGAAGCAAAGACCGAAAACACGTTAAACATATATTTCCCCCCCAGAATATAATTTCAACTTAATATTAATGCAAGGGTTGTCCTTGTCTCCTTCTATATGAGGAGTTCTCAACCTTTTTAAGCCAGGGGATGGGTCACGCACCCTCAGGCAGCTTCCAGGGCTGGACGGCCATTTTGCCCTTCCTCCACCACATGGAACACTTCCTGGTGTGGTAGAGGTGGTGGCGGGGCCACATGAAATGGTGCCACGGGCCACATCTGGCCCGTGGGCCGTCGGTTGAGAATCCCTGATCTATATAAACCCCCTGATAGATTGGTCTTGAATGTTGCAAAAGTGGAGTAAAACTGCAGCAAATTCCCCTAAAAAAAGGATCTATCTCAAGAACAGTAAAAAGTTGACTTGTCGTTAAAATCAGTCTCCCTGGACTATTTCATTTCCTGTGCTTAAAATAACAACCCGGCCATGTGACCATGCACTGCTTTCTTAAGAAGTCTCTTCATTATTTTCTATTTAGTGCTATTAAAAAAAACTTCTTTTAAACCCTCTTTTCTAACAAGCCAGATATTTAATTAGTCGGTCATGTGTTGAGTTACAGCAATCTACTTCATCCAGAGGGACAGAAAATGGAAATTTTTTGATTCAACCATCTCATCTTGTACATATTTATTTTTCCTCTACCCTTCCCTTCTCTAACTCCAGATGAATTTTTCCATCATCCTTTCTTGGACGCAAGTGCCTCTATGAAAAAATGTAAGTTGATCTCCTTATTTCAAAATCCGTGTGGGTTTAAAAAAAAAAAAAGATTTACGTATGCCTGTTATATATGGTTTGCAGATTAATTCAGCGTTGTGCAAGTTTTTGAAATACACATTTGTCTCCGATTTGGAATGTGTAGATATCTTCATGCTTTCTGTCATTTTGTAAATAATGATGCTTGCTTCTCTTAGATGGAAACCTCTGTTTCTTGAGTTTTGATCATTCAGTGCTAAATATGTCTTATATTCAGGCTTATAATGGTCATCAAGCTAAGATGTTTTCCATATTTCAGGTTTCTAGGAGGTGTGGAGATAGTATAACCATTTTGAGATGAAGGAGCAGACATCAAGTTTCATTTCCCAATTTGAAAAATGGATTTTTGAAATTCTGATTTTTCAGACTTTTTTTAGAAATGTTGTGAACGTAGACAATGCTGGCTGCTTGACTGTAAATGATGATGAGCACTAGCCCCTAGAGTCAGACACTACTACTTTTGAGCAAGGGAGACATTTGCCTTTACAAAAACAGCTAAGCACACTAACTATCCCACAGAAAATTAGGTCTAGGCAAAAATATATATTAAAAATTAAGATATGCAGGTAAAGGTGGCAGCCAAATAGCTATCAGTGAGGACAAGATTCTCACAGGGGCCAAACATTCTGTAATGCTTCATTATAAAGCTTGGCCATTAGCTAATTAATGAAATATCTGGAGGAAAGGTTTTTGCCGGACCTGTGTTGGAAGAAAAAATTATTCGGCTATGGGGCTGCCTTTGAGAAGACCCTGCTTCTGGTTAAAACCTACAGGGCCTCCCTTAGGCCCAGCACTCACATTTCCCAGATCAGGAAGGTTTGTGTTGTCCAGGCTAAATTCCTCCAAGAGAGGGGTTCTGTCAGGTATCAAGATCCTAAACTGTCTAATTGCTTGTTGTAAGTACGTTTTTGCCACTCTATTATGTCATATGCCTTTTCAGTCATGTTTGTCAGTGAGAGTTAAGTGCTACATATGAGTCAACTTAAGCATCCCTTTGTACAATGCAAGAACAAAAGTTTTATTAACATTTTGTAGCCAAAGCAGGCAAACCCAATTCCCTCTGGCTAATGTTTGTAATAACAACACCGAAACAATTTTGACTTTGAGCTTGGAACTTTAATCCTTGCTGTTTTATGATTACACACGCTGGTGTGTTGCTCTGACTTTTCCTGACTGCTTTAGATTTAATCTTTATGACGGCAGATGCTGCCCGCTGTTGCTTTTTCTTGCAATACGATGAAGGGTTCCGAACGCGTGTCAAAAATGGGACAAAAATTCATTCGCTTGAAAGATCAGGGCAGTGGGCTTTTGCAAAGTCAAGGGTGAAAGGTGGAAGTGTTTCTGAAGTGGAAATAAATGGAGTGTTTCCTGCAATGACCAAGACAAGAAACAAAACAAAAGGTTTTTAAAAACGAAATTAAAAAGGCAAAAATTGCAGCATCTTAAAGACTTAATGATTAACTACTCAAGTGGTTAAGACACTAAACTAGTTGACTGGAAGATCAGAGTTCGATTTCTAGGTACTGCATGATGGAGTGAGCTCCTGTCTCTCCCAGCTCCTGCCAACCTAGCAGTTTGAAAGTAAGAAATTGCAAGTACAGTAGATAAATAGGGACCACTTTAGTGGGAAGGCAAACAGCGTTCAGTGCACTCCAGTGTTGAGACATGCCTGCTACATGTCCACGGAAATGTCTGCAGATGCAGACAGCGCTGGCTCTTTGGCTGTAAACAGAGATTGTTCATTTTTGTGTCAGAGATTACTCTTGGTTGAAAGGCATTTTTGCAGGGGATGCATTCATATCAGCTCCCAGATATCGAACCCGTCTTTCCATTCTCCAAGCCTAGCGCCTTAACCACTAAGCCATTAGGGGAACTGCATAAACAGAGATGAGCACTGAACTCTAAAGTCAGATGCAACTGGCTTTTGAGCAAAGGCGACATTTACCTTTACTATATTTTAATTTGAACTTTCGTGGATCCAGTCCACTTTCTCCAACTTGATCTATGAAACTCCCATTAAACTGGAGCAGTTTTTATGACATCATGTTATTATTATTATTATTTTGGTCATCTTTAATTTGGGACACGGGGCGTGTTTCAACTTTTGTTTTGCTTTGTTTCTTGTCTGATATGCCTGCATGAATTAACACCACTGCTCCTTCGAAAACTGGCGTGATTAGGAATACACCTCAACATGAGGATATTGGCGTTCTCATTTAGGAAAGTTGTTGAATAATGGTTGGCCAAGTTGTGACTTGATGAACAAATACTTTCCAAGCACAGATCTCCCATATTCTTTCTTCCGTGTCCAGATCAAACTTTGGACTGCCAAAATGAAGCCACTTTCTTGGCTTTCTCCCATTGAAAAGGGTCTAGGTTTGATAGATTGGAAGAAACAGCTTTCCGCCGAGCTGGTGAAGAGTTGTTGCTAGTCCAAATGCATGCTTCAGTAGGCAACAAATTGGGACTCCTTGAGTGTTGTGGGGGGATTGTGACTAACCCTGGGTACGTGATCTGTTGCTGAGGTGGACTGAGAAGATATCTGAGCCCCCAAGGCTAGGAGAGCCTGACTTGAAAGAATCAATGAACCAGTGCAATAACACAGCTTCATATGCTCAACTCAGATTAAAATAGTCACGGGTTTGGTTTGTAAATGAATGCCTTTTCTAGCCGAGCCTCTGGGCAATAATCCTGGAGGTTAACATGGGAGGAACAATTTCTACCACGCGCCACTTCAATTTCAGAATTTAAATCAGGCATTTTGTGGTAGCATAGTCCCTTCTGCAGGACACTTATGGGAATAGACTAGAACAGTGATGGCGAACCTTGGCACTCCAGCTGTTCTTGAACTTCAATTGCCAGAAGCCCTGATCGGCAAGAGTGCTGACTTAGGCTCCTGGTAATTGAAGTCCAAGAACATCTGGAGTGCCAAGGTTCACCATCATGGGACTAGAATGAGAGCCAGATGGACACTATCACACAAATTTGGTTGTCAAGATCACAGAGGGAGAACTTGCAGTTCTTCTTCGTGGTCTCTGTGAATCCACACTGTTGGATTCTGTGCATGCATGTAAGCCGATCTCTTACAAGTGGCATCAGACAGCCCAGCAGTGTGAAATCACAGATGACCACGTGAAGAACGACAGTTACAGGTGAGAAACCAGCCCTTCTTTTCCGTGGTTTTGAATCCAAACTGTTGGGCTTTTGTATTGTCTGTTGCCACTTCTACAAGATAGGCTTCCACGCATGCTCAGAACTCAACTGTGGATTCACAGGTGACCACTCAAAGAACGACAGCTACAGGTACGAACCTGGTCCTTCTCCTACGTTGGCCAGTTCTCGCCTAGCAGAAGCCTTTATGTTGGGTGTGGTTTCATAAAGCCCTGTTCTCCTAACAGGAGATGGTTATAGCTATGTACTGTAGTTGTCTTATGTGTGGTAGGTGTGAAATGGCGAGAGAATGGGAGGGAAGGCATTGTTTCTGATGCAGTTGGCCAACTTTATGAGATACTGCTGGGGGGGGGGGGGAGATGCCATAAAACCATCACATTTTGGGTTTAGCATAAACCAGTGGTAGTCAACCTACCATAAACATACTTTGCATTGGCTGCCTCTAGGGAAATAAAGACTTCTTTTTCTACCTCTACTGTTTTGAAGCACAGGTTTTGATTTCCTTCTGGCCATGATTTCAAATAATACTACCCCCTCCACCCTTGACTGCATTTAGGTGGCATTTCCGCTGGCAAAAAAAAATCACCCTGGTTTAAGACTGCTGCTACCAAGCCGTCCCGGTCCTTACCTTCAACTTCAGGACCCCCTTGGAGGGGCAACCTTGAGAAGCGGGGGCCTCCTCGAATTTGGAAAGGCTGCTCCCGTCTCAGGGGTGGCCAGAAACGAACTAGTCCTCCGGCCCCAACAGCTGTGCCTTTGTGGAATTTGGTTTCGACTCAGTCTGAACCTCTTGCCAATCATGAAGGATCGTCAGAACCTTTGATGGCTCTCAGGGAACCTAGGCAGAAGCCTCAATCTACTCCACCTTCTGCTCCGGTGTTATGGAAACCAATCCTGCAGGAATCTCCCCGAAAGCAAGAACGGATTTTCGTGACTTGGCCGCCCTTCCCTTCAGCGCCATCCTACTCCAGACAGCTGGTTGGGATGATGCCATCAAAACCACAACACCAAGATTGGCAGAGAAGGGCCACTCCCCTCCAACTGCTTTCTCCGGTCATGTCTCCCCCACAGCCCTGGGATAGCCGTCCCATAAAACAACCACGTTTGCAGGCAAATACAAGTCCAGCATTGCTGTCGGGCAGACCATGCAATACCTATGTCTGGATATAAATTGGAAGCAAAACTTCCTCATGTCAACCAATAGAGTGTAGTGGACAGAATGTGCAACTATGACTCAGAAGACATAGGTTCAAATGCTGCTGGGCCAACATTCCTTAAGTATCTCATGTACCCTTGCTAGGTCTCCAAAGGTGGACAGAACTCAACAACGCAACTGCCCAAAGTTGTGTGTGACATCTGTGTCTCCAGAAGAAATGTACTGTACTTATGAAGATACAGCAAGTTATTCTTGTTGTAAAGCCATGTTTGAAAGTTGGACGTTGACTCCATCTTGGATGTTGACTTCATCTTGGGATCATGGATTTTGGTGCTAACTTTTTTTTACTCCTTGGGTCCGGTTTTCACAAATAAAATCACAAGGAGGCCATGCATGTTCGGAACCCATGTTAGTGTGTAGACACTGGTCTCTTGAGAGAAGGACAAGCTAGCAAAAAGGAAAGCTGTCTTAGTTCCAAGATCTTGAAGAGGACCATTTTGAGAAATGAGGTTACCTTTGAACATAAGACCTCTTGTGAATAGGAAAGCAAAGATGGATGGATTGTAGGGCTTAGGTGCTTTAGATGGTTCATTCACAGAGTGTTTCCTGCCTTTGAACCCAAGAGTATCTTCCCCATTCTCTTGGTGATAGTTTGCCCCTAGTTGAGTGGTGGCAATAAGACAGTGACGTGGGCAGTGCCATGTTCAAATCTGTGGGCAAAGAGGCCGCAGAAGTCAAATCTACCAATGAAAACTACCAATCAAGACAGAAAGGTGAACCAAAGAGCATGGAAAACTGATAAGAAACAAGAGAATGGATCATGCCCCTCATCCAGGTTTTCCATCCCTCTGATAACACTGCATCACAAAATAAATAAATAAATATTCTCTGCTACTTGGTGTAATCCATGTGTCCTATACTAAATCAAGTGTGCTGAGTCCAAATCTGAAGTCTGATAATGCGTAGGATGTCAGGATCTTAAGTTAATTACGCATATAATAGACACGATTGTCCAGTTTATTAACACAGCTGTACCTACTCATCTTTTGCTCAAAACTGACTCACTATAGCCTAGCTGTATTATCCAATAAAACGGTTTTGCACTAGAGACAAGCCCTTGATCCATCTCACCTTATATACCTATTTCTGATGTCCACTCACTGACTTGCCAGACATACCCAACTGCTACTGGAACATGCATGCCACTAGGGGACGTGGTTCAACTGAGGCGGCAGCAGGCATAGTGGTAGCTGCAACTTTTATAATGTTCCCATGTAAAAATATATTACCCAATACCGTTTGAACAGCTATAGCATGCCTGTAACTTAAAATCTGTGCGTGGCAGGCATATTCTGAGTTCAGATTTGGAATCAGCACACTCGATATCATGTAAATCACATGCGTTATTCCCAGTAGCAAAATCGTTGTTGTTCAGTATAATTAAACATGGCTGTGGAATTATTGAATTGTGAAACCACATTGTGTGGTCTTTTCCTTTGGAGACATCCGTTCTGTCATCCGGGAACTTGTTTTGTAAACCTTTTTTTTAAACGTGTTTTCACTTTCCATAGGCACGCTTACATTTTATATATTTATACTGTTTGTTTTGTTTATTTTTGTATTTGTATGTTTGTGAATCGGGACATCTGTGCATTTGAATATAACACAAATAAATAGAAAACATGTCTCTAAGAAAGGACTGGTTGGTTCTTTAATTTTGCCCTAAAAGGGTTTTGCATTATGTTATGTTAAGCCTTAAAACATCATTTTACAAACATGCTCTTCTTTCTATCTGCCTCTGGAACTATCATTTCATTGTAGTGCCACTCCCACCCCCCTCCCCCACCCCCAGCATCATCCTACTTCTAAGAAAATGCTAATGTGTTTAGGAATAATGGAATTAGGGATGTTCCCAAAGGAAAAGGGCACCCCTTCTTTAAGGACATCTGTGTTAACCTGTAGACGTATTGCTTTTTAATCCAAAGTACTGTATGGAGGTCATTTCACTGAGTCACATAAATCTGCAGTTGTAGATTTTTCCTTTAGAGCAGGGGTACCCAAACTTTTTGGGCCGTGGGTTGGTCATGTGGTTCAGGAGGTTGGGTCACTATGGCCTGGGGGCCAGATCTGGCCCCAACATCAATTCTTTGGCCCGTGAAGCCCTTGATGCTCCCGGAAGCGGAAGTATGGGCACGTTTTACTTCTGCTTCTGGGAGTGACGAGGGCTTTGCGGGCTGAGTGAATTGCCGTCCGAGGCCCGGGACGGCCCGCGGGCCGTAGTTTGGGCACCCTTCTTTAGAGTTTGCATTCAACGATTCTCTGTTTTCCTGCAGAACAAATCCTTTTCTCTCCTTTTCACTGAAGAATCACAAAAACTCCAAGATTATTGATATATAACCTAGTTTTTGGTGCTGTTAATGGAGGAAGCTAAACGCCCAATTTAGTTTCCAACTCTATCCACATTCGTAATGGAGCAAAGCCTGGAATTTTTATTTTTGGCCCAACTTTATTGCACATTTGAATTCCTTTTCCTCTGCCTGACCTCCTCCTGTTTAGTCCAGACGTTCTTCTCCGAACTGTGTAGCTGTAACTAATTACTGTATTTGCTGGTGTATGAGACGCATCAGAGTATAAGATGCACCTCAGTTTTTTATACACATTTTAAGTGGGGGAAAATGATTTTCTACATTTTTCCTCCATGAATTTCCAAAATCAACTCCAAAATTAATCGCATCAGCGGAGACGGCGCTGTTACCGGCGTATAAAACACACACCATTTTTCGGTGTATTTTGAGGGAGGAAATGTGTGTCTTATCCACTGGCAAATAAGGTACTTGCTACAAGTAGCTTTCTATGTGCATAAAGAGGGACAGCTTGACCTCACGTAGGACACTTCAGTATTCCAGGGCAAACTGTCTATCTACTCCCATTGTTGTTTGCTCTGACTGGCAACATCCATAGAAATGCTCACCCTGCCGCCTCTTATAAACAAAGGAAACGAGGCCAGTCTATTAAAAACCCAACCAAAATTCCAGAATTGGGCAGCAACAACTTGATTGGAATCAACTGCAGTTCCACAAGGATGTAAGCTTTTGAGTTCTCCAGAGCTCTTTAGCAGGCTCAACATAGATTTAAAAACTTTAAAAATTCAAAATAAACATAAACCAACAACGTACAAATACAATATAAAAGAATTTTTTTTACACAAAATTAAACTACAATGGGCACCCACCACCAGTGGGGTGTAGCTTCATTTAACTGTAGATGGATGGATGGACCTGGATGGATAAAAGCAATAGTTGGTATATCGTTGGAGCCTCAATAATTGTCGATTCTCAAATGTGACAATTTAAGGGTTATTTTTAAAGGTACAGTAATACCTCGGATAACGCTAAGACTTGGTTCCACAAGTCTTGGTGTTATCTGATTTTTAGTGTTATCCGATGCATGTTAAAATCCTATGGGACGGATCGGATAACGTTAAAGCTCCATAGAGATCCATTGTAACCGCACAGGCTTTAGCGGTTGTTATCCGATCCATCCCATAGGACCTTAACGTTATTCGATCCAATTCTCCTCCCCAGATTGCTTAACGTTATGCGATTTTAGTGTTATCCGAGGGAAACGTTATCCGAGGTATTACTGTATTGGGTTTTTAAAGGAAGTGGTTTTCCATTCCCTTCCTCTAGGGGAATCCCTGGTACTGTGCAGCTTGCTCTAGGCTACATAGGCTGGGTCTTCTCCCAGGAGACAGAATGAGGAATTGAACCCCCATCCTCTGCTTCTGCTACCAAGAACTCCAACTCACTCAGCTGGTCTAGCCAACCAAGTAGATGAATACCTGGCTTTCTTTCTTTCTTTCTTTCTTCCTTTCTTTCTTTCTTTCTTTCTTTCTTTCTTTCTTTCTTTCTTTCTTTCTTTCTTTCTTTCTTTCTTTCTTTCTTTCTTTCTTTCTTTCTTTCTTTCTTTCTTTCAGCTGCACAACAGGCAACTGGATCTGCCGCTTTCTCCTTGCATGTTTTCAAATTACCTTGAAAGACCTCCCTGAACCCATCCATTTAGAAGCCCTCTGATCTTTGTCTCTGGTGCCATCGCTGCTCAGCCCAAGCAGTTGAAAACTTGATTTTGCAGCCAGGCGTCGCCTGACTCTGGAAAACACCCATCGTATTATTAAATCTTTTAATTACCATCTCCCTGGCTTAAGAACAAGAATAAAACACCTCTAATTTAAGCCAATGTTTATTGTAAGCAGAACATTTTGTCTCTCTGTGTTGCCCTTCCTGGTGGAGTCTTCTTATAATAAGCCCCCAAACCAAACCCCATCTTTCATTAACATAGATTAATAAGAAACTAGACCAGTTGGGTTCAAGT
Source organism: Furcifer pardalis (assembly GCA_030440675.1). Classification (NCBI taxonomy): domain Eukaryota; kingdom Metazoa; phylum Chordata; class Lepidosauria; order Squamata; family Chamaeleonidae; genus Furcifer; species Furcifer pardalis. The sequence goes on from CP126898.1 coordinate 5,380,475, forward strand.
GTTTAATTATAGTTTCACACCTTTGAGCCTTTTGAGATAATTGCTGGTTTTGGAAATAAACTTACAGTGATCTCGTTGTTTTCCTACCTACCTATGGCAAAAATTCAAAATGACTTAAACCCATATAGATCTAAGTCTGTATGTGCTACTCATCTCTATAGCTGTTTTCTTTGTGTTAACTTGTCTCCCTGTGAATGCCTCTTAATAGGGGTTTGTTTTTATTAAAAACATTTATCCTGCTTTCACTGTGAGGCACTTAGGGCAGCAAACAGGTTACTGCTCGCAGATCGTTAAACAACAAAAACAAAATCACAGCTAGAAAACACAAAACATATCATAAACCAAGCTTGTGTTCCCTACTGGTGATGATATGTTGCGTACAGAGGAAAGTGTGGAGTTTTCTCTATAAATGGCAGCTATGTTTTTACTCTTCTGTTGGAAGCGAGGTAGTTGTGTTTCAACTGGAAACAATCTGCTAACACAATTATGGATGTCAACGAAGACTCACTTGGGTGACCTAAGGCTCACTTCGGAAGTTGAGATAAGCTTTCAAAAAATACAAGCAAGGAAGCAAGCCATTGCCCCGGGTCAGATAGGTCAGGATCCTGTCCAGACTTGAGATGGTGTCCAGTTTTACTTGGAATAGTGTTGGGGAAGAGATGGAATCCACTGTTTTTGTTTCATTGTATGGTCAGTGAGGTTCTTCCTGGCCTATGCACACCACCCAGAGTCCAAAAGATTATGGCGGTATATAAATCTATTAAACAAAACTTGAGCCACCAGATGTTCTTGGACGTTAATTCCCAGAAGCCCTGATGGGCAGGTGTGCTGAGTAGGGCTTCTGGGAATTGAAGTCCAAGAACACGAGGAGGTCATGTCTTGAGAAATATTGCATAGAGTAGGGGTCGGCAGCCTACGGCCCACTGGCTGGATTCGGCCAATGGCACCAAATCATCCACACCCTCACTCCAGCCGCCGCTGTTGGAGCAGCTGCAGACATGTTTACGACAGTGTTTACATCGGGGGGGACCACCGGTCCGGCCCCCTCAACTATCTAAAGGAGCGTGACCTGGCCCCCGAATTTAAAAAGTTGCCAACCCCTGGCATAGCGTATCCTTTGCAACCCAAATATTTGTCTCCCCACCTGTGAGCAGCCAGATGTTTCGGAGTAACTTACAACTCAAAACCTGAAGAGCAGCGTAAAAATTGTAGGAAGATCAACTCCCAGAAACAGTCTTGGCCTAAAAGCAGAGACGACTTGACTTCTTTGGAAGCCTAGAAACTTGTGAGATATTTCTCAAAAGATCGCTCCTAAGCGCAATCCCCCTTTCCCCCCCCCCCAAAAAAAAAGAGAAAAAAAGAACTAGAACATGAGTTCTCAACCTTTTTAAGCCAGGGCCCAGGTCATGCTCCCTCAGCTTTGGGGGTCGGATGGCCATTTTGTCCTCCCTCTACCACATGGCACTACCTGGTGTGGTAGAGGCAGTGAGGGGCCAAATGAAATGGCATTGCAGGCGACATCCAGCCCTCAGGCCACAGGTTGAGAATCCCTGAACTAGAAGGTCCTCAGAAATGGCACCCTATGGTTCTCCATGGGGAGAGTATTCAACAGTGTTGATACTGGAACAGAAGAGGTCCTTCTCCTGGTGAAAAAGGCTTATCCACAGACATCGAGACCAGTGTTGGGTCTTCTGAACTCCGGCTGAACAAATTGTTCACAGAAGGTATGGGAAAGTAAATCTGTCACGGTCAATTAGGTTGGATGTCATTGAGTTACTTCCCTTTTCTCTGATAAATGATATTGTCTGGTACTTGTTGTTCACATCCGGGCAGAAAAGTTGATTTATTTCTTCCTTCTTGTTTTTCCTTCTCTTTCTTCTCCAGCTGCTTCTGTGCCAATGCCTTCCTATCCCAGCTCCAGATCTGGAAGTTCATCCAGCAGTTCTTCAACATCCCATCTAGCATCTCCTCCTGTAAGTATGACCAAAAAAAAATCTCTTTGGCTTTCTTTCTTCCTCTGCTCCGGAGTTTCTTGTGTGAACTTTCTGGTGGTTGCTTGGCTTTATTTGGTCCTGCCGTCGTCAACCTACTTCAAGATATTCAAGCCTGAGAAGTTTAGAATCGGTAGGCTGGATGGGGTAGATCCCAAGCCAACCTTCATGAAGAAACATTGGAAGAATGTTACAAAGTGAACCAGAAACCGGCCTGAGTCCCACATCCTGTTTCCTGAAAGCCTATGGAAAACTCACAGAGCAGGTTGTTGTGAAATGTGTTGTCATGTCATGTAGGACTTAGAGCAACCCTAACAAGGTCTTCAGATATGTCAGATATGTTAGGTGTCCAAAGGAATAGTTTCCCATTCCTAACTGTAGTGAGTTTCCATTTCCTTTGGTGGAGTAGAAGGCGAGGAGAGAGCCCTTTATTCCAGTTTGGGATAGAGAAGTGGTGACGAACCTATGGCACGTGTGCCCCCCAGCACAGAGTTCACCCCGCCCCTCTGCCCAGCAGCCCAATGGGAGCACTTCCTCCCTCCCCCAGCACAGAGTTCACTCTGCCCAGCAGTCCAATGGGAGCGCTTCCTCTCTCGCCCAGCACAGAGTTTGCCACACCCCTCTGCCCAGCCGCCCAATGGGAGCACTTCCCCCTCCCCCCTAGCATAGAGTTCATTCTGCTCAGCAGCCCAATAGGAGCGCTTCCTCCTTCCCCCCCCCCCCCAGCACAGAGTTCGCCACACCCCTCTCTTTGTGCACTCGGTCTCTAAAAGGTTCACCATCACTGAGATAGAGGATCTGGTGTCATGCCGAAGACATCGTGCCAATGGTCTCCCTTTCTCCCCTTCCTTCCTTTCCAAGCAGTCTCTCGGAGAGATGCCTCAGCTCCAGGAGAAGACCTTAACGTCGCCCACCCAAGGCTTGCCCGGATTCCTGCACGGATCGAAGGAGTCGGCCGGTAGCAGCAGCAAGAACTCGTCTTGCGACACAGACGATTTTGTTATGGTCCCAGCCCAGTTCTCAAGTAAGCCGCAGTTCCTTCAGAAGCTGACTATAGAGGGCAATAGCAACACCCCAATTACACACCTGTCCCATAACATCCAGAGCACTCTCTTGGGTGGTTTTACAGGTAATTAGCATTTTGCCCCCAACGTGCTGGGTCCTCATTTCCATGTTTCCCAATGTGGTTAATTCCCAGAAGCCTAAGTCAGTACATTAGGATTGGAAGAAAAACCGTTTGAGGCAGACAATTGTTGCTGAATTTTCTTTTACTACAAAAAGAACGTAGAGGAATAACGAGGTTGTCAAAACAGGTCTGGTAATGCCAGATTTTCAAATCAAAAGCCTCAGGACTCTAAATACTTACCAAGAAATCTTAACGCGTCTAACAGCTTCTAAGGAGAAAACCTTCTTCCATAATGAGCCGAAATGCTGAGTCACTTGTGAACTACCCTTAGAGTGCACTAAGCATTAATGGGGGGGGGCATAGAAGTGTGGTTGCTTTGTGTTCTATGCATTTGTGTAGCCATGGTAGCATTTATTTAAACCAAAACCTCTTGGTCCTGCTTAAATTCTAGGTGATATAGCTGCGGAGGCTGCAGGAGGGAAGCCGATTCACGACAGCCTGATGTGTAGCGGGTAAGGGCAAAAGAAGTTGACGTATTTTGATTATAGCCTTTATCAGGAGGCAGTCTTAAACTGTAGTAAGAGCTCCGCTCTTACAAAACAAGGAAATACCAATCAGAACAAAGAAGCACATCATAAAAAAGCATATTCATTCCCATGTTATGTCACCAGTGTCAAATATGGACACCTGCAACAAAACGTAAACAAAGGTTGCTCACCACGGAAATGAGATGCCTGAGGAAGGCTGCCAGAGTGACTAGAAGGGACGGGACGAAATCAGGAATGAGGTTACAAGGGAAAGAATTGCAATAGAATCCATCTTAAACTACATAAAGAGAGAACCAATAAAGTGTTTTTGACCATTTGGAGAGAATGTCTTGGATGTCCATAACATACAAGGCTTGTGTGGAAAGAGGAGAAGGACAAAGGCCATGAGGCAAACCCAGAGGAAGGTGGAGAGACAATATGAAAGAAATATTACAAGAACACAAAATAACATTAGTGGAAGTCTCTAGAAGTCCCAGAACAAGAACCGTATATCTCCCTTGACACCCAATGGGTAATAAAAGAAGCAGAATAAGAAGTCTTAAGCTGAAATGTTTTTCTTCTTATTTGTCATTAAGTTGTGTCTGACTTATACCCTAATATGGTTTTCATAATATGTGGAAAGCTGGCAAGTCGGCAGTCCGAGACCCAGGTACTAAGTAGGACATGAAAGGAACCTCATCTGGGGATTCCCTGAGTGGAGTTTCTTCCGCCAAAATCCTTTCAACCCAGAATAATTTCTGACATGAAATTATTATTATTATGGTACGTGAGATATTTAAGGAACATTTTCATCAGCGCTAATCCCGGTCTGTTTTCATGGCTGAACAGGGATTCAAATCCAGAGCCACTGACTACTAATAAGCCACTCTATCCAGTTATGCTGTGTTGAAGTCAGACTGTTGCTAATTCATGTTTCGCTGGAGAAAATTTATCGGCGCTTGTTTCACAAACACATTAGAGAGTCGTCCAGTTTCAAAATAATAATAATTTGCTGACAGTTTTGTTGAAGCTGCAGGACCTTTCAATCAAATAATGTTGGTCCCCCCCACCCCCACCCCCTTTCTTGCTTTTTCAGGAGCTCTCTGGTGATCTCTGCCGGCTTGGAAAGCCAAGGACGGACGCCATCTCCATCACCTCCTTATAACGGTTCCCCAAGCCCATCGGGGTAAGTAAGGTGGGGAAGATTTAGAGACCAGTACGCTTTTCTTCTGACCGTCCATTTACCGAGAAAATTTTTACTTAAAAAAAAATAATAATAGGAAAACTCTCTCCTGCCCTCTAGTGGGGAAAATATATATATGAAAAAATTCTTGGAGTGGCAAAAGGAAACATTTTGAGTGTTGTATGACGGAGTGAGCGCCGGTCTCTGTCCCAGCTCATACTAACCTAGCAGTTTGAAAGCAAGAAATAGCAAGTAGATAAATAGGTACCACTTGCTGTGGTGTCTAATGCCTGCCACATGAACATGGAAATGTCTACCCAGCTTTCATTATCCCTCTGTAATCGTTCTATATTCGTTGTGTTCCTCAGTAGGCCTGGCCAGTTCTCATCAAGCAGCAAATACAGGCAGTCGGTTCCCATCCCAGTTCCAACACAAGTCCAGAACTACCGCCGGATCGAGCAGAACCTCCAGTCGCCCAATCGGTATGCGCCACGGTGAGTGTTGAGATTGGACAGCCTGTAGAATTGGATAATCTCACATTTCCTTGTCTTGGGTGGTGGAATTCCCTAGTAGTGCCCTTAAAACCTGGTTTGCCTTGCTGTGGTTTAAGGAATAATTGGGTTGGTTTTCTGGCTCCCAACTTTAGATCTGGAACAATCAAGAGATCGAGCAGCACTAGCCCGCTTGGCTTTTTGAAGGCCAGCCCTTCCCCACCGTTTGGGGCCGGAGACCACGGAGGAGCCATGATCGGTCCCCGGAGATTCTCCTTTGGTGGCGCGAAGCCTTACACACCATCACCACAAGGTGGGCTGTTGGGGAGTGAATCTCCAGGTAGGGCTGTCTTTCTGGGAGTTTTTTTTCCACCCAGAAGTTTCACTTCAATAAGTTCCACCTGCCAGACCTAAACCTAAGTCATGGCCATTTGGAGAAAGACCAGGCTGGAAGACAGTGGTGGCTAACCTTGGCACTCCATCTGTTCTTGGACTTCAATTCCCAGAAGCCCAAGTCAACACACCTGCTGATCAGGGCTTTGTTGTTGGCCAAACCCAGGTCCTCATTGGTGCGTGTTTCTGGAAGTAATTGGCAAGCCAGTAAATGAGCCGGATTCTGTATCTCTCTACATTCACACAGCTTGTTGTTGTCTGCCAGCAGGCCCCACTTGAGCATGTTGGTCTTACAGTAGGAGTTCTCAACCTTTTTAAGTGCTGCATGACGGAGTGAGTCCCTGTCGTCTGCCCTACCAACCTAGCAGTTCAAAAGCAAGAAATTGCAAGTTGACAAATAGGTACCACTTCGACAGGGAAGGTAACAGCACTCCTTGTGCTCCAGCGTCTAGTCATGCGTGCCCACATCACCATGGAAACATCTGCAGACACAGACAGCCCTGGCTAATTGACTGTAAACAGAAATGAGCACTGTCCCTCTAGAGTCATACAAGACTGGCTTTTGAGCAAGGGAGACCGTTACCTAAGCTTGTGTGTGCTCTATTAACTGCATCTTAGCAGTATTATTTATGTCTACTATGTAAATTCAAGGGGCTATTTTGCTGTTGCTTTACTATAAGACAGTGGTGGCTAACCTTGGCACTCCATCTGTTCTTGGACTTCAATTCCCAGAAGCCCAAGTCAACACACCTGCTGATCAGGGCTTCTGGGAATTGAAGTTCAAGAACAGATGGAGTGCCGAGGTTGGCCATCACTGGTATATGAAAACCGACATTCACATGAGCTTGGAATTCACTGTTGGTCTTGGTTGGTCTTCTCTTTAAAGTGGCGACAATCCCGGAACAGCCTGACCAAACTGTCGCTGTTTCTCCTCGTGGACCAGAGATGAGAAGCCGGGTCCCCATGACTGGTATGTCGTTCTTGACCTTTACCTTGAGTTCTTTCTGCTTCATGTGCCTTCTCTGAGCTGGTGAAGATGGTTGTCTCCTTTATCTTCTTCTCCCCAACAAACTCCCTCCAGAAGCCTTTGTCCCTGCACCTCGTCCACAGCGGATGGGTTCCCGTCTCCACAGTGCGCCCAACCTGTCTGAGCTGCACTCCTGCCGGCAGAAAATCACCAAACAGTACTCAGATCCCCTGGTTGCCCATTTTGGCCATGGCTTGGCAGGCCAGTCTGCGCCGGCGCACGGCATACAAGCCTGCCGTCCTCTAAGATCTTCGCCGAAGCTCTCTGAAGTCATGCAAAGGAGCCCTTTGCCAACGATCATGGGTTCGCCAACAAAGGTATCCCAACCTTGTTCTGGTTTGTGGTCTTCTCAGATCTCAATATATTTTCTTGGCTGCTCTTCCTCTGTTAACATTTTTCCAACCTTCTGTTCAGCTTTAATTGTGTAGAAGTGGGTGTCCTTGAATGATTTCTGCTCCCATAGAAAACCAGTTTGGTTCCCTCTTGTTGCATTTTCTCCCTGCTTTCATATGTTGAATCCATTTGGAACCCATGATCCATTTCTGATTTCTCTCTCTCTTTTTTTTTTACCCTCCCCACCTCTTGCTTTCAACCAGGCGATGTCTCCTTTTGAGTTCAATAAAACCCCAAGCTCCCAAAACCTCCTGACCTTCCTTGGGCATCAGGGAGTGATGATCGCACCGACGAGGAACAAAACTCTTCCAGACTTGAAAGAGATGGGACACCTTCACTGTCAACCGGCAGGGCTCGGTTTGAGACAGATGGATGAAGCCCGGGGCAGGTATGAGTCCCACTGGAAAAAAGGATTTGCTCGTTGGTTAAGATGCTGAACCTGATGACTCGAAGGTTGACAGGTCAGCAGTTCGAGACCTGAGTACTGCACGACGGAGCAAGAACAGTTCTGGATGAGCAGAAGTTGAGAAGATCCATGACCAGCTTCTTAAAATATGTTCCCTTCTGGGTTTTTTTTTTGTCCCTTCTACAGGTCGCTCAGTGCTGGTCGTCTCACCGACCTGCTTCTCAAGGCAGCTTTTGGGGAAACGGGTAGCAGTGACAGCTTGAACAATGAAAAGCCCATGGAAATCACAGGTATCGGAAGCAAGGGAGTTTTGGAAGAGGTGGAAGAGGGAGGAAGCGCTCCATTGGGCTGCTGGGCAGAGGTGCGGGGTGAACTCTGTACTAGGGCGACGGTGTGCAGGCCCACAGAGAGGACTCCGAGTGCCTCCTCTGCCACACGTGCCATAGGTTTGCCACCGCTGCTCTATAACATCTCCTTGATCTTAATCCAAAGTGGTTCCTTCTCTCCCTACAGCTCCATCTGCAGCTTGTGGAGGAACGGTGTACTCAGGTGCCCGGGATGGTGCTTCAACAACCACTTCCCCAGTCGTCTTTACCGTGGGGTCCCCTCCCAGTGGGACAACTCCACCACAAACCACTAGGCCCAGAATGTTTTCTGGTAATGACTGCTTCTTACCCAACTTGATGCTGAAGTCAGGAATGATGATCAGATGCTAGTGGCCATGAGTTCCACAGGCTTGTTGTAACTCAAGGATGAGGGTATTCTAGAAATGAGGTTTGGTGTAATTAGTTTGAGCCTGTACACGGAAGGGTTGTGGCAGGTGGTGGACTCAACCACCTTTGAAAACCAGTGGCTAGATAAAATTCTTGAACCACTGGCTATAACAAACTGCTAGATTTTGGGAAGGTACATGTTCTGATGGCTTGGTCTCCTTCAGACATCCAGTGGTCTTCCAAACATAGGCTAGATCTGTGTCTGAACTCAAGTGAATGCGTAGGGAGCTTTGTTTCCATTTAGAACAGGGCAACCCTAGTGGCACAGTGGTTAAATTACTGTCCTGAAACCAAAAGGTTGCAAGTTCGATCCTGGCCAGCGATCAAGGTAGATTCAGCCTTCCATCCTTTCAAGATTGGTAAAATGAGTACCCAGCAAAATACTAATTAACTTATGAACCATCCAGAGAGTGCACTAAGTGCTATGGGGCAGGAGTGTTGATCAGGGCTTCTGGGAATTGGAAGTTCAAGAACACCTGGAGTGCCAAGGTTCGTCATCATGGTTTTAGCCCATTTATCACAATAACCTTTGTCTCTTTCAATTTCTGATTTTTTTCCTAGTGGGATCTTCCAGCTCACTAAGCTCTGGAGGGTCTTTCAGTGGGAGACACTTCATCTTGGGAGGAAGTGGGGACATCCTCGAAGCCCCATCAGGTCTCCGATATTTTGCCGACCCCCTCGTGGCCAACCTGGAAGGAGCAGTTACCTTTGAGGCACCTGAGCTCCCAGAGGAAACACTTATGGAAGTGAGTAATGTGGTTGAATTTATTAGGTGAAGCCCAGTTGAAGTCCCACTTGAGTAGACCCACTTCTTCTCCCGTGTCTTCTTCTTCTGGGAAACTGCCAAAATGAAGGCACCTTCTGGTGAGTTCATTCTGCAGTTCCTTCTGTTTGACCTAGTGTGAGAAAGATTAACCAGCAACACAAGGTTATTGCCAAGGTATGCCCACTTGTGATATTGCAGAAAGTAGGTTGAGTAGAGTTTCCATCTGATGCAGTCTACGGAATCCATCAGCTGCTCAGCTTAGAAAAGGCATTATTTGTGATAAGAAATTAGCTGCTTCTTGATCGCAGTGAGCCAGAGCTGAGCTGACCACCTCACCATCTCTCTTTGTCTCCACCGATTGCAGCAAGAACACACGGACACGCTACGGAGCTTGAAGTTCACCCTAGCTTTCGTCCACCATGTGATGGAGATCGCAGCCCTCAAAGGGAGCCCTAGCGAGTTGAGCAGTTCGGTGGCCTCTGAGTACCAGCTCCAAGAGAGTGTTGTGGCCGATCAGATCAGTCTGCTCAGCAAAGAGTGGAGGTACGGGTCAAGATGGGGGAAGATGAGCTCAACGTGTCTTCCCTACCATCTTCTGGGGGGCTTGGGCTAGCATAGTTCAGTAGCCTTGCTCAACATCAGGCAAGCTTTGTTTTGAAGTTCACTGTTCTTGGACTTCAACTCCACGGAGCCCTGATCAGCAGGGGTGCTGATTGGGCTTCTAGAATTTGAAGTCCAAGAACAGCTGGAGTGCCAAGGTTGGCCATCACTGTTCTAGAGAATGGTGATTCATTACATCTTTGCTTTTCCATGTGTGCTTCCTTTGCAGTTATGCAGAACAGTTGGTGCTCTACCTCAAGGTGGCCGAGTTGCTGTCCGCGGGGCTTCACATGGCGATCGACCAGATCCGAGCGGGCAGGCTGTGTCTTTCCTCCACAGTCAAACAGAGTAAGAGCTGCTCTTCAAATGCCCGGACTATGCGCTTGGCAGTTCTGATAATTGTCTGGTTGCTTGTGCCTCAAAGGAAGGAAGTTAATCTTGGAGACAAATTTGAGCATAGGTTAAGGTAAAGGCTGCCCTTGCCCAAAAGCCAGTTGTATCTGACTCTTGGGTTTGGTACTCATCTCCGTTTATAGCAAAAGAGCCAACACTGCCTGCGTCTCAAGCCGTTTCTGTCGTCATGTGGCAGGTATGACTAGATGTGCAAGTGCACAGAAAGCTGTTACCTTTCCCACTGAAGGGATCCCTGTTTATCTACTTGCAATTTCTTGCTTTTGAACTGCTAGGTTGGCAGGAGCTGGACAGAGACAGGAGCTGACTCCATCATGGAGCACTCAGGTATCGAATTGCTGACCTGCCAACCCTTCAAGTCATAGTGTATACACACCGTATTTATCATCATCATCATCATCATCATCATCATCATCATTATAATTATTTATTTTTCAACCATGCAAAGCCCAACACTTTTTCAATTACCGTAAAACCGCGGATAACGCTAAGACTTGGTTCCACAAGTCTTGGTGTTATCCAATTTTTATACGATGCATGTTAAAATCCTATGGGATGGATCGGATAACGTTAAAGCTCCATAGAGATACATTGTAACCGCACAGGCTTTAGCGCTTGTTATCCGATCCATCCCATAGGACCTTAACGTTATTCGATCCAATTCTCCTCCCCAGATTACTTAACGTTATGCGATTTTAGCGTTATCCGATCCAATCGTTATCCGGTGTTTTACTGTATACACCTTTCAACAAATCAGTATGGAAACATTAGCCATGGGCAAAATGTAAGAAGGAAATTTAAAAGCAGCCATTGCAGCCCATAATGAAATAGAAAGCAGGAAAGAAGGAATGCATTTTTATTATTGTTCCTAATTTGATATGATGCCCAGCACCATGTTGGCTTGGGGGAGTATGGGCCTTGTAGTCCAGAAATAAACTTTACGCACTCTCAAAAGCAAACAGGCTCTTTAAAAAATCATAATAGCGAGTAGCAGTTCTTTTCTTTGCCTTTTCTAGTTGTGCGGAAGTTGAACGACCTGTATAGATCCAGCGTCTCTTCTTGTCACGGCCTGAACCTCAGGTTGCAGAGGTGGTTCATTGATAAGCAGAAGCTGATGGATCGCATCAACAGCATCACGGCCGAGAAGCTCATTTTCAGCCACGCCGTGCAAATGGTAAAGAAGGCGATTCTTAATTTTGTCCATGTTTAGATGGTGTGAAAGGTGTTTGGTGGTCTGTGTATTCTTCTTCTTCTGCTGTATCTGATTCCAAATACAGAACACTGGAACCTTGGTTAACGTAATCAATGCATTCTCCAGGACATTTCTTACAGTGAAAATTACTTTAACCAAATTTCCCATATTGTTTATTTATTTACCATCTTATTGGATAGTACAGCTAGGCCATAGTGAGACTGTTTTGAGCTAAAGATGAGTAGGCGCAGTTGTGTTAATAAACTGGACGATTTTTACTACATTTGTGGCAAAGATGCACCGCGTGATCAACACAAGAAACTAACCAAGAGGGTGAGATTCGCTAATTTAAGATCCTAACGTCCTAGGCAGAATTGGGGTTCAGATTTGGATTCAACACACTTGAGTTAGTATAGGACATGTGGATTAGACCAAGTAGCAGACAATATTTATTTTGTTGTGCAGTGTAAGTGGACTCGCAAGCAAACGCCAGTCTGTTTGTGAGCCCTACTGAACTGTTTCTTGTCCCCAGGTCCAGGCTGCTGCACTCGATGAGATGTTTCACCACCGAGAGGATTGCATCCATCAGTATCACAAGGCACTACTGCTAATGGAGGGGCTTCTAGGCATCATCACCGAGCAGGGGGATGTGGAGAATATTAGTAAATGTAAGTGGTCATAGTTGCTTGTGATGACCCACAGATATATCTGACAGAGGGAAGGCGGGTAGCCGTAATTATGTGTGGCCAAAATGCTATTGTGTGGTTGCTATAAAGCCCCTAAGGACTGTGGTGGCTTTGTGGCTAAGATGCTGAGCTTGATGATTGGAAGTTTGGCAGGTTAGCAGTTCAAGACCCGAGTGCTGCATGATGGAGTGAGCTCCCGCCTCTATCCCAGCTCATGCCAACCTAGCAGTTTGAAAGCAAGAAATTGCAAGTAGATAAATAGATACCGCTTTGGCGGTAAAGGTAACAGCATTCTGTGCACTCTGGCGTCTAGTCAGGTCTGCCACAAGACCATGGAAACATATACAGATACAGATTGTTGATTTAAAAAAAAAAACCCAAATAGTTATTGGTACGACCGTGGTTGTCAAGAAGGGAGTGACATATTGCTTTGTGCTTTTTTCTTCAGGCAAGATGTGCATTGAACGCAGACTGTCGGCCCTCTTATCTGGGATCTGTGCATGAGGTGTTCGTAATTACCTGCAGCCGCTTCCCTTCAACCTCTTGAAAACACCAGCTGCCAAAAAAATGGTTCCGAGATCTGAGCTGCAGCTACCGAAGGACTCGGACAACGGTGGCCATTTTCACATGGGGAAACGCTTCCCATCACCCAACTCCCACTTGGTTTCCTCTTTTCTCCCCCTATTGAGTTTGAGTTTGCTCATTGGGAAGAGCAAAAGGGCTGGTTCTGTCCTTTTGCTGGACTGAAAAATTGGAGACGTTAATGGCCAACCCACCTGCTTTTCCCCGCTTCATATGGCGGAAGAATGGAGAGCTTATGTTTTGCTTTGTTGGGAGAAAGGACCCAGTCTCTTCCATACTGGTTTTGGAAAGGCCTGAATAAGGAGTGTCCTTGTTCAATAGCTGGTCCACACTACGACTCTGTGATCTGCTGCTGGCGGTGGATGCAGTCAGCCCTTCCAGTCTTGGACCCGATGGATTTAAGAAATAAGGATAATGAACAAAGTATTGTCGGTTAGCAGGAATTATCGTTCTAGGCCAGCAGAGTCCAGAAGCCCTTCTGCCAACAGTCGAACTTCAAGAATTTATTGGCGAGCCATATATTGTTCTGTATTTTCTATCTCGGTCCTCTTAATCCTTAGTGTTTGCAAGTAGGAATTGCACGCAAATGGGGGTGAGAATCCCAAACAAACCGGCTCACCTTCCCTTGAGCATAGGTTGCTTTATATTCTCCCGTGGCAACGCTGCGGGTCTTCAATTTGGAGTACTGATCCCTCTCCAAGAGACAGAAAGGGAGATAATTTGTGGATGGATGGGGGGAAAGGCAGTTTCTTGTTTCCAATTGCTAGATTGGAAACGAAGACTTTAAAAAAGAAAATAGAGCTGTACCTAAAGAAACAAGTCAGAGGCTGCACAAATGGGGAGCCTCTAAACCAACTTGCATCACTCTAGAAGCCAGAATGCTACGTGGAAGTACATGAATGCTTTCTTTTACCCAGACAAGAGTGGGTAGATACTTGGATATAGCCTTCTTCTCATGGACGCACACATGGCGTGAGAAACAATCTGTATTATTTTGGGGCTGCTGGGCAGATAAAACAATATCTCCTCCCCAAGGGGAGGGAGCTGAAAAAGAAACACACACACACTCACACTGTTTGTGAATCAAAAGGCGCACTTTATGGACAATTAGAAATTCAACTGTGGGGGCACCTCAACATGTTCCCAAAATGTCGTTAACTTATAGGAATGCTGTTCCGCTTTGCCTCCGTCACCCACCTGACCCCACCCCATGTCAGCTTGAGGACATCGTTGTTTGTTGAGTTGTCTTTTTTATATATATATAAAAAGAAAAATAATAAATTGCACTACAAGTATGTGTGTGTGCTTGTGCGCATGTATATATTAATACATATTACTAAAGTCAGTATGTATTAATATGTATATGAAATTATGTATAGTGTAACTGTATGTATTTTATCTGTACTGTACTTTATGTGTTGAGGAGAAAAGAAAACGACAAGCAGACTCTAGCTTGAAAGAAAGATGTTCAAATACCAAGAATTATTTGCTCTATATTTTGATGTTTTCTTTTTATTCCGTCCTTCCTTCATTGGTTAGTTTGTTGCTTGGTTGGCTAGTTGGGTTGATTCATTCATTTTCCTTCCTTCGGTTGGTTGGTTGGCTACTTGGGTTGATTCATTCGTTTCCCTTCCTTCCATGGTTGTTTTCTGGTTAATTGGTTGACTAGTTGGGTTGATTCATTTTCTTTCCTTCCATGATTGGTTAGTTAGTTGGTTGGTTGGTTAGTTGGTTGGTTGGTTACTTGGGTTGATTGATTCGTTTTCCTTCCTTCTTTTCATGGTCGGTTAGTTGGCTAGTTGGGTTGATTAATTCATTTTCCTTCCTTCCATAGTTGATTAGTTGGTTGGTTGTCTAGTTGGGTTGATTCACTTGTTTTCCTTCCTTCCATGGTTAATTGGTTGGTTGGTTCATTCATTAGTTTCTTTCCTTCCTTGGTTAGTTCATTGTTGGTTTCTTTCCTTCCTTCCTAGGTTTGTTGAATTGTTGGCTTCCTTCCTATTTTTGATAACTAGACAAACCATTTTAGATGCTCCATGCTTTTGTAATGCATAGTCTGGATCTCATGCATGTTTTCTAGTTAAGTTTTTCTCCTCCTTAGTTGTTTTGGTTTTTATGAAACAACACAATTTTTTTTTGCTCACTTGGTTGACCATTTTCATAGTTTCCTGTCATCCTTCACACACACACACACACACACCATTTTTAAAAGTCATCTAAGTAGCCAAAAAGAAGTCCAGGAGGCAAGTGGCGTATGCATGTTTCCATATGGCTGTTTGTTTGTTGCACGTGTGCGTGCGCATGTTGTAGGCTGCGTTTGGTCTGAGCGTGTGGTGACTTTATGAAACCTTGGGGTTGGGGAGGTGTTTGTTTTGCGAGTGCACAGATTTTGTAGAATGGATTGGATTTGAAGCAGTATTTGTGTTTTCCTGTGTTAGACTAAAAAGCACCTTTAGCAAACAAAATCTGCATTTCCGGATGAGTTGTGTTCATTCTCATTAAAGAACTGAGTCAAATATATTTATTTTTTACACCATGGGCTTAACCTTCAATCACTAAGTTTTCTAAGTATGCCTCTTCCTTCTCCTTCTCCAAAATATTCAAGGAACAATCTTCTTGTGACAACCATTTTGTAGCTTCTGGCAATAAGGTGTCCTGGCCCCATCAATATGTATAATTAGAAAATCCGATGGGATCTGTAAGTGAGACCACCTCATCAACATCATCTGTTTCCTGCATCTTTTCATGCATCGTCTTCTTCCATACAACTCTTTTGTGCCTGAACAACAGAGAAAAACAGATTCTGGAGACTTTGAGCTGATAACAGGGTGGAGTAAAGTTACATACAAGATTGTTATTGCAGATAAATTTTGGTAGCGTATTCCTTGATTCCTTGATTGAGCAGACGATTAAGGCATGAGTTCTTGCTGGACGTGACTAGTTTTCCATTCCAAATATAGCAGGCATTCTCAGTCTTTTTGGTAATTGGGTAATGTAGTTTAACATGGGAACATTATAACATTTGCAGCTACCACTATGCCTCAGCTGAATCGCATCCCTTGGTAGCATGCATGTTCTAGCAGTGGCCAGGCATGTCTGGGCGAGTCTCTGTAATTCATGTTTTTAATAGAGGTGTTTAAGTTTGTGTGTTAGGATTACACCTCCCAGATGTCCAGTCCCAAAATTTCCGGAATGGTAATTCAAACACACTATCTTGGCAGCTGTAGTTCTTCATCTACTAAGTGTACTCCACATCTTCATATTTCTCTGCTGTAGTTTGCTCTGTTGTGTGGAAGACCATGTCATTAGCCACAAGTCCATTGGAAATCCTAAATTCAACCCCCTGCTGCCACCCAGTTAATGGTACGAGACTGAATTGACATTAAAATTGAAAACTCATTGGCTGCAAATTTGAAATGGAAAACTTCCTAATCACTGTCTGAGATCATGCGTTCCTTCCTTCTTCAAACATTTTGCCTCATTTCTGCTTTCAATGAAGTACTTTAAAAATAAGTAAATAATACAGCCTGCTAAACTAGACTTGAGGAAGTCCCATTTCTAGTCAGCCGAGTACTTTGAAATTCATGACTCTCGATCAAGACCAAGGAATCACTGGTAATACAATTGGGATTGGAACCAAACTTGCTCATCCTTTACCACAGGCTGAATTGTCTGGGGCTGATGGGATTTGGAGTTCAGGGACAGCCCCCAATCTTCACCCCTGCTCAACTCAGCTGACTGACCAAACTCTACAATCTTAACATCACAGATAACCCTCCAAGGAGATCTTCCACAGCCTTGGATTTTATTCTGCAGGAAATCTACATTGATGGACAGATATGGGGCGAAATCCTCCTGGTGAAAATAGAATGGAACACTTTAAAGCTTGTAGAAATAAATGCCATTTTCCGTGTTAAGCTCCTTCTCGAAGGATCCATGATCTGAGGGTGATGCCCTCAACAAGGTCCACCAGAGGACAAAAGTCATAGTCCTTCCTTGGGCATACAAATCAGTTGCTTAGTTGATGGGTCCTGAAGAACAAGGGCGATTGATGTCTTAATTTCCCACAATGCCCCACAGTGAGGCTGAATCGGGGCATCATGGGAAATTCTTTCATGTCCCAATGAAACCCTGGATTGCCAAAGTGAAGCCAACTTTCTTGGCTTTGTCGTTGGCCAAACCTAAGCTGTCATTGGTGCACGTTACTGGCATTAACGGGCAGACCAGTATATGAGCCAGATTGTGTATCTCCACATTCACACAGTGTTGTTGTCTGACAGCAATCCTCACATGAGCATGTTGGTCTTACATTTAGGGACTCCGACCCTCAGCCTATTTTGGGAAATTAAAGCCACAACACACCACCAGGAACTCAACCATCAATACCCAACAAACAAGGAGAGCTTCAGAGGAGGAGCTACCTTAAACTCAACTGTGTCAGCACACAACTCAAAATCAACCTGGCTTGATTCCTCTATCATTCCCCTGTTAGTTAAATCAGCAGGGCCATAACTAGCCATTTAGCCCTCAAAGCAAGTAAATTCTCCCTAGTGTTCTCCCTGGAGTTGTGGGCAACCAAATGAAGGAGAAAATTGTGGTTTTCCAAAAACAGAGAACTGCTCTAAAAGGAAAAGTAAAGTTTTACAGTGTTGGCATTAATTTCTTTTCACCTAACATTCAGAGTTTCCACTTCTAGATTTTTGGTTCCAGTTGCCCTGCCTCGTCATGTCGGTAGCTTGGCCTCAAAGTTTGCTTCAAAATCGCCACCTGTTACCATGAAAAGCTGCCATTCTCCAGCAGACCCGAGCAGCTTAATGAACTTGTGTACTAATTTTCCAGCAGTACTTAGTTACTTGAATGTATCACACACCATGTCCCCTTCTAACCTTTGATGTTATTTGTCTCAGTAGATATATATATATATATATGGTTTACAAAACGTCAACCTATAAATAGATAAATATATATATTTCTCAATACTTGAAATTTAGCCACTGTGCTTGGATGAAATCTAATTTAGGAGCAAAGTGTCTTTTGCCACCATATTGGCTACACATATATATTTCAGTCTAACTGCATGTAGCATGAAGCATTGTTGGTCTGTTTTAGTATGTGTGTTTGTTTATGGTGGAAAGCTAGTATTTGCTTTGTAAAATAAGGACTGGGGAACTTTTTGAAGAGAAGATGGGAAACCCAAAGGGCAAGGAAGATTGGAGTTTCACTGTTACTGTCCACATATTTTATTTTTCTCCCCGTTGAAGTGTTTTGTATGTAGCCATCTTCACTAGAGTTCAAGAAACCTCAACTTTATAATGAGTATGTTACGGTTTGTGTGAGGGAGTGTGCTGTTTGATCACAACGTTGGTTATGCTTGGAGAAGTTTGTCAATTTTTTTTAAAAAAAATATGTCTTGTGACTTTTTTTTGTTCTCCGCTTTAAGTTGTATAATGCTGACTCGAGAAAATAAATTGATTTTTAATTTCTGTTCAGTCTTGTCTCTTCCTAACTTATTTTGTTAAGGGAAAGTAAAGGTCACCGCTGCTCGAAAGCCAGTCGTATCAGACTCTCGGGTTCAGTGCTCATCTTTGTTTATAGCCAAAGAGCCAGGGCTGTCTGCAGGTATACCTCAGCACCAGAGTGCACGGACCTTTTAGGGAAAAGGATTAATAACAATTTTAGCTCATTTTGGGGTCACAGAGCTAGGACTAGCTAGGCCTCTGTAGAGTTTGGATTATTAATTTTTGTAGCCCAAGAAATTAAAACAAACTTGGCTAACGTCCTGTCTGATGTAGTCAAGTAGGGAACACTCATGTTAGCTGCCTTGGCTTTGGTCCATGCAGCTGTTTCCTCCACAAGCATGGGAAATCGGGTCACCAGTGCAGCAAAATCCAATTGTCGGAGATTTCTGGGCCAGATCCCAAGATCCATAGACAGGTCTCTCTGATAATGTTCCAGATAAATAACATGCGACCCAAGCTGATTCTTCTTGGTACCCGAGTTCAATTTAAGGGCCTCCCTTTAAATAGACAGGGTTGAAAACATCTAGTTAAAAGGTTTCCCTTGCTCGAAAGACAGTCGTATCTGTTCAGTGCTCATCTCTGTTTCAAAGCCAAGAGCCAGCGTTATCTGCTGCAGACGTTTCCGTGGTCATGTAGCAGGCATGACTAGACACCGGAGCACATGGAATGCTGTTTACCTTCCCACCAAAGTGGTAACTATTTATCAACTTGCCATTTCTTGCATTTGAACTGCTTGGTTGGCAGGAGAATATCTGGTTACTTTCTGGGATAAATTCCAGGGAAATAAAAGAGTTTTTACAGCTGCATACAAGGGATGGAATTGTAAATAAAAGCGAGCAGATCAGCATGACTTCACAAGAATACATTGTGTAAAAAAAAGTTGAATACTATATAAATACTTTGAACTCAATCTCTTAAAGTCCCATTTTTCCTTTGGTAATGATTTGTTTTGAAATGTATTCACCAGGGAAAGGAGGGTCACATACTTTAACATAATTATTAAAATTTAGAGCCGGGGTTTTCAATCTTTTCGTGCCACGGGCTGGACAGCTGAGTGGGCTGGACAAAACCCAAAGGTTGGGGAACGCTGCGTTATAGCCCACCACTGAAACATTGCAATTGTCCATAAAATGCTTCCCTTCTGCAGCCTGTAAAACCTCACCCATCTTGTAGCTGCTAAATTTAGCATTTCCTCTCTTCCTTGGGCTGACGCTGATGTAGACCTGGGTGGAGCAGAAAAGACAGACAAAGAGAAAGATATGAATCTTACATGTTCTATTTTTACCTTTTTATGCATGTCAGTTTTATGTCCTTGAGAAGTAGGGCGTGTACGACTGCCCCGAGCAATTCTGATTTCCAACTATTCAATATCATCAGAGGAAATAATTTTATTTCCTTTGGCCTGCCATTAAGCTTTTGTAGCTGAGACGAAGAGGAGGCGATCTGGTGTGATGAAACAGTTTGGATATTGAGTCTTTGCAACTTTACAGTTTGCATATATTAGATCTATATTATGCATATATATATATATATAAAATATGTATAACACTTATTATACATATACAATATTCTTCTTCTGTTCTTTGTTGTTGTTCAGTCGCACAGTCGATTCCGACCCTTTGTGATGACCCCATGGACCACTGTCCGCCAGGCACTTCTGTCCTCCACCCTCCTCCTCAACTCGCTCAGCTTTGTGCCCATTGCATCTACAATACCATCTAGCCATCTCATTTTTCGCCGCCCCCTTCTTCTTTTGCCCTCCACCTTTCCCAGCATCAAGGCTTTCTCAAGTGAATCCTCTCTTCTCATTTGATGTCCAAAGTACTTTAGCTTCATCTTTACTATTTGACCTTCAAGGCCGTATCCAAATCTGAATCTTGGTGATCCTCACGGCAGTCGCCCATGAAGATTGTCCTGGGGACAATATAATGCAGTGACCTTTCATTTGACTTCTGCATTGCAGCATGACCCCTGTACCCCTGATCCATTTCCGCAAGTCACTTTCTGGCCCTGAGCCCTTTTGGCACACAAAGTCCTGTTCAGCCCCAGCCCAGCATTGATGAAGCTGGTGCCCTCCAACAATATGGATTCAAGTGGGATTTAATCCATTTAGGTCACCCTTGCTCGAAAGCCGGTCGTATTCAACTCTAGGATTCAGTGCTCATCTCTGTTTATAGCCAAAGAGCCAGTGTTGTCTGCATTTGCAGATGGTTCTGTGGACATGTGGCAGGCACGCCTAGACACCGAAGTGCACAGAACGCCGTTTACCTTCCCACTGAAGTGGAACCTATTTATCTACTTGCAATTTCTTGCATTTGAACTGCTAGGTTGTCAGAAGTTAATCCACTTGGGGACCTGTGTGTGTGTGTGTGTGAATTTACTTATTTGTCTAGGGGTGTGTGTGTGTGTTATAAAGTCATTGTGTGTGTGTGTGTGTGAATTTACTTATTTGTCTAGGGGTGTGTGTGTTATAAAGTCATTGTGTGTGTGTGTGTGTGAATTTACTTGTCTAGGGGTGTGTGTGTGTGTTATAAAGTCATTGTGTGTGTGTGTGTGTGTGTGTGAATTTACTTATTTGTCTAGGGGTGTGTGTGTGTTATAAAGTCATTGTGTGTGTGTGTGAATTTACTTATTTGTCTAGGGGTGTGTGTGTGTTATAAAGTCATTGTGTGTGTGTGTGTGTGAATTTACTTATTTGTCTAGGGGTGTGTGTGTGTTATAAAGTCATTGTGTGTGTGTGTGTGAATTTACTTATTTGTCTAGGGGTGTGTGTGTGTTATAAAGTCATTGTGTGTGTGTGTGTGTGTGAATTTACTTATTTGTCTAGGGGTGTGTGTGTGTTATAAAGTCATTGTGTGTGTGTGTGTGTGTGTGTGAATTTACTTATTTGTCTAGGAGTGTGTGTGTGTGTTATAAAGTCATTTTTAATTTATTTATTTTTTGGAAAGAGCACAGTACAGTATTTGCAGTCCTTGTGTTTTGAGGCAGTGGATTTCCATCCCTGAAAGAGGATCTGCTTCTATTATTCCCTTCCTCGTGCCAACACTGTGCTAAAATAATAATAATAATATTCCTAATATTAATAACAACATTTATCCCTCCCTGATTGGTTTGGGTAGTACAGCATGTGGATGATGATGGGTCCTGCTGCGGGGCAACAGGAAAGCAGGCACTCCAACGCGCAACCACGTGGCTAAGCTTGTCCCTCCGCGGCCGCCGTAGCCACGCCCACACGGCCCTCCTCCCTACTTCCGCCATTCTTTCCCCCCCCCCCCCCACGTGGCCCTTGAGTAGCTGCAAAAAGCAGATCCCTGCTAGCCAGGCACTCTTATGCAGTGACTGCGAGTTTGGGTTGGGGTTTGATTTTTATTTTATTTTATTTTAATGTGGTGGGGATTTTTGCAACGTTAGAGGCTTATCTTGGGCATTTCTTCCTCCCCACTGCCCAGGATGGGTTTCCTCCCGCTTAGGTCAGATCCAGTGCCCTGCTGGGCTCTATGGAAGCTTAGCTGGTGCTGCTAATGCACGTGGGCTGGGCATGACCTTATCTTCCTTGGTGCTGAGGCTGGGATCCTTTGCCAGAAGGACCACTGGGAGGGTAAGTGTGGTTCTGGGTTCTCCTAGCATGGTGGTGAGGATGGGAACATAAAAGGTGCAGTTTATTTAAAAAGGCAACTATTTCTTGGGAAGCAAGCTATTATGGCAGATTTGGGCAACATAGTTAAAAGGAGAGACATCACCTTGCAAACAAAAGTCCGCGTAGTCAAAGCAATGGTATTCCCGCGGTAGTGATGTGTGGTTGTGAGAGCTGGACCATAAGGAAAGCTAAGCGCAGAAGAATAGATGCCTTTGAAATGTGGTGTTGGAGGAGAGTTTTGAGAGTCCCCTGGACAGCGAGGAGAACAAATAAGTCGACCCAGAAGGAAATCAACCCTGACTGTTCCTTGGAACGTTCCTAGCACATCGCCCTGCGGGAGGTGATTTCTTTGATTTCTCCATCAGCTGTGTTGTCCTTGGTCCTGATATTATTGTAATGTTTTACAGAATCTCTCCCCCCAAATCCATTTCCAGAGGCGTGGGATGGCTGAGGAGTTGAGGACCATGGCCAACAGCCAGGTGAAGCGGATGAACAGTAGCAGCAGCAGCACGAAGGAGGATGATAAAGCAGAAGAAGGAGATGATGGAAATCAGGGGGAGAATGGACATGTGAGGAAACGCTTCAGACCTGATCAGGAAGATGGCGAAGACGGGTTCAAGAGATTCCCAAAGAGGAAGATAGTGCTGCTGATGGCATATTCTGGGAAGGGCTATTATGGGATGCAAGTGAGTGGTGAGAAAGTAGGCAAGGATGGAATGGGGTTGAAAGGGGGGGGGGGAGCCTGGGGCTAAGCTACATATGCTCATGAGCCTTGGTTTCCGGCCGTGTTAGCTGCAGTGCTGTGCGTTAAAAGACATTTACAGTGGCTTTAGTGGTTAAGACGCTGAGCTTGATGACTGGAGTTAGCAGTTCAAGACCTGAGTGCTACACAATTGCGTGAGCTCCCATCATCTGTCCCAGCTAACTGCCAACCTAGCAGTTCAAAAGCAAGAAATTGCAAGTAGATGAATAGGTTCCGCTTTGGCAGGAAAGGTAACAGCGTTCCGTGCACTTTGGCATCCAGTCCTGCCTGCCACGTGACCACAGAAACATCTGCAGACGCAGACAGTGCTGGCTCTTTGTCTATAAACAGAGATGAGCACCACACTATAGAGTTGGACACGACTGGCGTTCAAGCAAGGGAGATTTTGATCTTTACGTTAAAAAGAGAGAAATCTTTGTCTTATTTTCATGCATGTGTGGAAGAAGCAGCAATAATTCACTGAGTTTTGCTAGAAGGGCTTCTCTTGAGACTCTCAGTTCAATCCTTGTCAAGTTGGGAGCAGGATTCTGCAGCTTTGGGCTGCTACTAAGACAGCTTCTCCCGTGGTAGAGGCCAGCCATATCATTGTGGGTGGTGGGAGAGAAGACCCTCCGGTAAAGCACTGGTTCAAAACCAGAGGCAGCTCTATCCACGGAGATGTGGTGCTTTTTGATGCAGCCTCTTTGCTGTTATGCTGTGCCCCTGTATCAGTGAGAAATATCTGATCTCCCTTCTTTCCAGCGTAATATGGGCTGCGATCAGTTCAAGACAATTGAGGATGACTTGGTGGCGGCCCTCATTCAGTCGGGGTGCATCCTGGAAGACCATGGGAAGGACATGAAAAAAATGTCTTTTCAGCGATGCGCCAGGACAGACAAGGTGACTTGTTTTACTTTGGATAAAAAAGGAATTGCCGTAAGAGAGAGATTATGCAGGATGGTTCAGAAGGTGTTTGTTCATTCATACAGTCAAATCCGACCCTTTGCGACTCCATGGACCACTGTACGTCAGGCTCAGAAGGTGTACCTGCACTGTTTTCATGTGTCCATCAGTCAGCTTCTCATTAGCTTACAGGAGTCATACCCTGTTATTTGCTTTTGGGGTTTGCTCTTGATTACACCTACCTACTTGGCATGTCAGCAATTTGAGACCCATCTGGTGCATGGCAAAGTGAGCTCCCGTCATCTATCCCAGTTCCTGCCAACTGAGGAGTTTGAAAGCAAGAATTTTCAATTAGATGAATAGGTACCGCTTTGGCAGTAAAGGAGACAACATTCCGTGTGTCTAGCCATGCCTGCCTCATAACCATGGGAATGTCTGCAGACACAGACAGCGCTGGCTCTTTGACTGTAAACGGCGATGAGCACCAAACCCTAGAGTTGGACACGACTGGCTTTTAAGCAAGGGAGACCTTGACCTAGGTAGACTCAGAAGTAGTTTACAGTTCCCTTCATCTGGGGTGTTCTGGGACCGTGCAGCATGCCCAAGGCTACACAGGATGGCTCTTCTTCCAGGTGGTCACAGTGGGGAATCTAACTCTCAACCTCCGGCTCTTCAGCCAGGTCCCCGTGTCCAGTCGACTGCAGGTTCAGCATAGACAACCTTAAATCCTTGAGTTCAGCCGTGTTATTGGCGGCTCCTGCTGGTGGTAGTGGCTGGAAGCCATGATTACACCAAAGGTCACTTATTGACAGCATTTTGGGTGGAAGGCTACCAGATTTCCGTTCTGATCTTCAGCCGTTAAGCTAATAATTGAGTTTGAGGAATTGTCTTTTGGAAAACACGGCTGCCATTGGGCTAATAGGTTTGCTGATGAGCATTCCAAAAAGGCAAATGAACCCTATTAACACCCCAAAAATATTGTGCTATGGTTCTGTATTGTCTGATGACTCTTTCCTCCCTCGGCTTGTTCAATTCTGTTTGGAAAATGCAGGGTGTTTCTGCAGTCGGACAGATCGTCTCCCTCAAGGTCCGGATGATTGACGATGTCATACAAAAGATTAATGACCATCTTCCTCCTCCTATACGGATCCTTGGTAAGGGAAGTTACAGCAGGAAGTCAAAAGGGGAGATTCCAAGCTCAGGAATTAACAGGATCTGGAGATTTTGAGGGATTTGGCTAATTGGGCTCGCTCAAGGTAGGGAGGGAGGAAGATACAAGGAAGAAAAAGATGGAGAAAGGAAAGAAAAAGAGAGATGGAGAAAGAAAGAAAAAGAATGGAGAAAGGAAGGAAGGAAAGGAGAGCTAAGAAAGGGAAGGAGAGATGGAGAAAGGAAGGAAAGGAAAATGGAGAAAGAAAAAATGAAAGATGGAGAAAGGAAAGAAAAGATAAAGAAGGGAAGGAGAGATGGAAAAAGGAAGGAGAGATAGAAAAAGAAAGGGAAGGAGAAAGGTGGGGGAGGGAGATAATCTTTTCTCCCCTCACCTGCAATCTAGAATCGTGGTTCCAAAATTTGGATTCTTAGAAGAAGGGGACAACATCAGCTCTGGGAATTCATGACCATTGATGGTGGTTTTGGGAGAGTTGATGTCCAACAACATTGGAGGATCTGAGCTTGGGATGTTCTACAGATGTTTTGGACCTTCCACCAGCGTGACTAGGGATTGTGGAGTTAGAACACCAGAAGTATCTAGCGAAGTAATGTTTGAGAACTAGATGGTCCTGGTTGACTTAGGTTTTAAAATGCTCTTCACAGAATGCCCAGCTGTGTTTGTGTTTAAATATAGGATTCAAGAGGGTCACCGCGGGGTTCAACTCCAAGAATAAGTGTGACGCCCGGACCTACTCTTACATGCTGCCAACGTTTGCCTTTGCACACAAAGATTGTCACCCTCAAGACGAGTCGTTCCGCCTGAGCTCGGAGACCCTGGCTACCATCAACAGACTACTGGCTTGCTACAAGGGGACTCATAACTTCCACAACTTTACCTCTCACAAGGGTCCGAAGGACCCCAGCGCCAAACGCTACATCATGGAGATGTACTGCCAGGAGGCCTTTGAGAGGGATGGCATGGAATTTGCTGTGATCAAGGTCAAGGGCCAAAGCTTCATGATGCACCAGATCCGGAAGATGATCGGCTTAGTGATCTCTGTCGTCAAGGGCTACGCTTCGGAGTCGATCCTGGAGCGGAGCTGGGGAGAGGAGAAGGTGGACGTCCCCAGGGCTCCCGGGTTGGGCCTGCTTTTGGAACGGGTCCACTTCGAGATGTACAATAAACGTTTCGGGAACGACGGGCTCCACGAGGCCTTGGAGTGGGTGGAAGAAGAGGAGAAGATCGCGGATTTCAAAGAGAAATATATCTACCCCACTATTATAAGCACAGAAAAGGAAGAAAAATCAATGGCAAAATGGTTGCAGTCGCTTTCCAAGCATGATTTCATCTCCACCACCTCGGAGACGCAAGTCGACGACAGGAATTCAAAGGTAATGGGGTTGAAGCTACACTCAGGGGGTGGTGGTGGCGGCCCAGGAGATCCTCTCATGAGCTCTCTATGGATTTTATCTGCTTCCTTGTTCTCAAATGTCTTTGGTCTTCCCATTACTGAGTTCTTCGTTCTTACCTGATGCAACCAATGATTCATTCATTCATTCATATTTATACCGTGTGGCTGAGTGAGCTCCTGTATAGTTCCTGCCAACCTAGCAGTTCGAAAGCAAGAAATTGCAAGTAGATAAATAGGTACCATTTCAGTGGGAAAGGTAACAGGCTTCCATGTGCTCTGGCTTCTACGGAAATGTATGCTGAGGCAGACAGCGGTGGCTCTTTGGTTATAAGCAGAGATGAGCACCAAACCCTAGAGTAGGACACGTCTGGCTTTTGAGCAAAAGCAACCTAAATAAGACCAGTGCATCGATTAGCCAACTGGTTGGCCACGAGTGGGCAGGATATCAATGTAATAGGTATAACTAGCTAGCTAACTAGTGTTAATACTAATAATTTCGTGTCAGAAATTATTCTAGGTTGAAAGGATTTTTGCTAGAGAAACTCCACTCAGGGGATGCTCAAATGAGGCTCCTTTCATGTCCCCAAGAGCTGGGACAGAGACGGGCACTCAATCCGTCATGCAGTACCTGGGTTTCGAACCGCCAGCTCGCCAGACTCCCAGCTAACAAGGCGAGCTTCTTAACCACTGAGCCACTAGATAGTGCTGATGGATAGGCATGGATGGGTAGCGTTCAACTTCCTATTGGAAGTTTGAATGGAACCTCTTGATGGATGGATAGAAAGAAGGGATGGATGTAGAGATAAAGAGCTAGTGTATAGGAGAAGAGCATTCATTGGGAAGAAAGAGGAGAGGTAAGTGGATCTTAAAAATTATATCGGATGTCTTTATCTTTTTTTGGTATCCCTCCCCCAGAATGACCCTGAAGGCAGTGATGAATGTGGAGGGGATGACTCGGACTGAGCCCAAACAGGGACGGCAACCAGCCGGGTGCATTTAGGCCCAGCGCTTGCAAGCAAGGAAACTGAGGCTTTTGATCAAGTGATGGCATTTCCGGCCCTGTCCGAGGACAAATGATCAAGCAGGCCACGGGGGAAGAAGGACAAAAGGAAGACTTACAATGGTATCTTTCTCTCGGATTACGGCCAATGAAGGGGGAAATGCATCGTCCAGCCGTTCATCGTTCATAAAAGAAAATTGTTCTGTTCTTCATTTTTAAATGCTGGCCGAATTATGTCATTTTGCTACTGGAAATATATAGGAGAAAATCTTTAAGGGGTGGACTCATTATATGGTTCAGGACACAATCATAATAATGTATATGATTTTCTGAAGGCCAAAGTGTCTTTCCTGCTTTAGGGTTTTCTGTAGCTGTGCTTCCTTTAACCAAGCCAAGGAATAATCAACTCCTTTTAACTGTTACGTCTCCTAAATAAAAAGTAAAGTGAGGCTTGAAGGCATGCTGTTAACTGCCCCTTCTTTTAAGAAACAACAGAATGATCTTCTAGACTGCTTTTTAAAATAATATCTTGGTTCTTTTATTCTCTCTAAGTGAAATAAAAGCCTCTCATGGTGTAATGCAAGACAATAATCACTGTATTTTCTTAGCAGTGAAATAGTGTCCGGGAGAGTAATAAAAAATGGAAAACACATTCGTGGTTTATGTTCCAAAGTGGTAACCATGTTAGTTTGTGCAGGCATATCAGACAAGAATCGAGCATAAAAAAAAAGACAGAAATGTTGAGAGATCTACAATCTTTATTACGGTTAGTATACTTAAAATATATTTTTAGAGGGGCATACCTGCTCTGAGCTAAAGGAGTATCTATCTATCAACCCGCCTATCCATCTATCTGAGCACACACTTTACAACTTCAAAACCTTCCTTTCCCAGAAATAATGCTCCTTGAAGGAGCATTGATAATTATTTTTCTTTTCGATCTTAAAATGCAGAATTTCCTATTGACAAGAATGTGTATTGTAACATGTCAAGACAAGTCATTTTCTTAGACTGATGAAATGTTTCTCTTAAAACCAACCTTTTAAACTCTGGAAAACTACATGTTTAACAAACAAAATTGGAGATAGCTTTTGCTCCATCTATTGTGTCCCGTTGCAATGATTATATTCCTGGACCTAATCCCAGGCATATAGAAATATTTGGGGTTCCCCACTATTGGTTTTGATGGAGGAACCAATTTCAGACGATGACAGATTGTTTTATGAGAAACTGAGGGTGTTTCAAAGAGACAGTGTAACCTAGTGGTTAAAGTACTGGCTCAAGTTCAAACCTCCTTGGCCAAAATGTTCACTTGGGTGTCTTTACAGGCAGTAATTTCCCCAAATACAGCCTTCCTTGCAAAGTTAGTATGCAAGGGAAGTAAATGAGAGACATCCATTCATGGTCTATGTGCATTTATTTATTTTTTAATACTGTACATGGGAAGGCTTTATAACGTGCATAGTAATTGCCTTGCAGTTGAAGAAAAAGCTCAGACAGTTTCACTACAAACCCCATCATCCCCCTCCAGTTGAATATGGGGGTTCTGGGATTTGTAGTCCCCCCCCCCCCAATGCCCTCATGTTTTCTAAATTCTGGCTGTCAACTATCAGTGACAAACAAAAATACTGTAGCTTAATATGATGGATAAGTGTCAGTCATTGCTTATGAATTGAGGCGAAAGCGTTATTAAGTTCTGGGGGCAGCGATTCTTGTCCCTCTTGGCGTCTCGTAGCTCGACTACTTAAAAAAAAAATGCCATATTCTGAGCTTGTGATAGGTCGGCTAGCCCTTCAATCCATGCCTTGTGGGCGGGGTCTGGGTTGCGAATAACCAATGGCATCAACTCCCCTTTACAGCTTTCAAAGGTGTCCTCCAAGGGCGCGCCCCTCCATTAGCTTATAAATGGTATCGCCCTTGGTAAATCTTCATAGGTGCGGGGAGGGGTACCTCTGTAGAACGAACCAAGTAAGAATGGGGGGGGGGGAGATCTTGCTTTACATACCCTTGTGAGTAGAGACAAAAGGGGGGGGGGATTTGAGTCTTTTAAGTATTTTTAAAACTGCATTTTTATTTCTATTAATATTCTCCCCTTTCTTTCAGACAGTAAGAAGGCGTCAAAAGCTGCTTGGCAGGTAGATGTCCCACCGGGAGAGCATTCTGCAGCCAGGCAGCTATGCATCCTATATAGACCAGGGATAGGGCTTGTGTAGCACCTCTCGATGCAGAGGGACTACAATACCCATCATCCCTCGCCCTTGGCTATTGCTGATGGGACTTGTGCACCAGTCCCTCCTCAAGGACTGCAGGTTTTCCATCCCTACTGCAGAATTTATTTATTCATTCATTCAGATTTATATTGCTGCCCAGAATGGAAAATGAATGAATGAAAGATGGCTATGAGGGTATGTGTCTTTTTAAACACACCTTTGATGTGTTACGAGCTTTCTGAACAGTGATGTTTAATGCCTTCGTGTTACTGTAAAGATTTTATTCAATGGGTTGCAAGCCACGTAGAGTGGGAGAATATCCCAAATGGATGGGATAGAAATGCAATAAATAAATATTTAGGGTTTGATAGGATTGCTCTGAGCTTTCTGGAAATCCACATTTTCTGCGTGTATTTTGAGGAAATAAAGGTGAAAATGGATTGCTATTCTTTGAAATGCAATTCTTGACGCACCTTTCTTCCACGCACACTGGTGGTCTTGGGTGTACTGTTTCGGAACCTATGGGATTGGTTTTGGACTTACGTTTATCGGTCATGTCTCCCTCTGGTCTTCCTCAGCCTTACTCCAGGGCTTCTCTGATCAGTGAAGAGCTTTGGCATTGCCTGAGGATATATTAAAACCTTGCTCAATTCCCTCCCCAATAGGAATCCGGGTTTCCTTTGGGGTCTACGTTTTGAACAAACATGTATTTTGCTATCAGTGCCCTTCTGTGTATTCCTTTACTTATACTGGAAGGTTAATTTTTAATTTAGTTTAATTTAGAACAGGGGTGACCAACCTTTTCAAGCCAGGTCATACTCTCTGTCAACTTCAAGGGCCGGATGGCCATTTTGCCCTGCCTGCACGATGAGGGTGGCCATTTTGTCCCAACATCTTCAAAGCTGTGGCCATTTTGATTCTCGAATGCCCTTGAGGGGTGGGGGCCACATGAAATGGTGCAATGGGCCAGATCCAGCCCACAGGCCTTAGGTTGAGAACCCTTGATTTAGAACTTCAGTATCTGTGATGGTTGGGAAAAGTATGACAGTCATAATTTTCCTAGCCTCTGCACAATGTGTAATATCTGAAGTTTAACTCAGTTAAAGCAAGGCTTTTGTTTTCTAGCAGCTGACCAGTTTATTCATTTATTTTTAAACAGACACCCCTTAAATCCACATGAAGCACTGCCATTGTAAGAGATGTCACAGACAGACCGAGCAGTAAAGATGCCAGTAGGATTGGTCATGGTTTTCAAAAGGACTTCAGGCGAAAAAGATATGTATTTGGCGCTGGGAGCGCCAGATGTTTTGGATGAGAAAGTACATGATTCCTCACCATCGTCTGTCCTGCCTGAGGTTTTGGGGAATCAAATCAAGGAAGAACTTTATGGCAAGAACAGACATCCTTGAGGGTATGCAAGAGCAAAATTAGATTAGAAGAAGGAGGAAGGAGCTCACTGGACAAGGACAATATTAAAGGAGTATACCCTAATTTAGATTATGACAAGTCAAATGGAATGAATCCCAGGGATTCATGGGATTTGGGTAGTGGCTAGTGATTTTCTTTACTGGGTGACAGGCCAAAAGATCCCCACTCCTGGTTGAAGTTTCCTTTTTTAAAATTAAAGCTACTTATCATCACATTTGGTTTCAAGAATTACTACATTTTCCACCTCTCATCAGCATCTAAATGCCTATCCCAGTGGCTAAAATACTTAGCATGGGCTTTTATACTGACCAGTTACTGAATTTTAACTGCCCTGCTTATCACAGAATGAGGGAGGAAAAAAACCCTACAGAATGTTACAGCTGATCATTCAAGAAAGTATTTGTTCAGACTTTGGAGGGGGGCTGTAGTTTTGAAGTGATCTTCTGTATCTGGTGTAATAAAATATATATAGAATATTCCTATTGTCTGGACTTGTCTGAAGTTTTCCTTTTTATCTTTGGGATATTTTCTGATGTGTACCATGAAGTTGCAGGACTGGGATATCGTAAAAACAATTTTGCTCCCTCTCCCTTTTAGCTGTTGGGTAATTTTTGTAGTACAGTACTTTTAATTGGTTTTTATGGGTTTTTAGTTTTAGACTGCATTGTTGATTTTAACTTTGTGAGCCGCCCAGAGTCGTTTCGAGTTGGGTGGCTATATAAATTGGACAAATAAATAAATAAAATGTTATATTTATATAACATATAAAAATGTATATGCAAAGAACACAAGGATGACCTGCAAAGAAGCACTAAAGCCCACAAATAAAGCCCAACAAAACATAAAATACACAGATTTAGAATACTTCTGTCACATTATGAGAAACGGAAAGTACATATTGATAGCTGATCACTAAAAGTTGGCTAAATGGGCAATACACCCAGGAAGGAGGAAAACTTACCGAAAACAAAGATTTGGGAGACTGAGTTGAGACATCTGGAGTTGCTACTTCCAAAATCAAAGTACAGTACTGTAACAGATGAAGGCCAACTTCCTGTAGATGAAAAAGAAGAGAAGGCAGAATATTGAGGAATTGTTTTTCTATTGGGAGGGGGGAACCCCTGCAGATAATTTCATTCTTAAAATGATGGGATGGTAGGGATAGAAAGGGGAGGGTGTCTGCAGGGGATCAGTTGCCTCTTTCCCAACAACAGGCTAACTAGAATTTAATTTTAATTGAATTGAGGGTCATAAGGGTTTATTTTGATTTATTTATATCTCATATATAAAAATACATTTATTATTTAAAATATAAACTATAAATATAATTTATAAATATCATACTTATATTTATTTATATCCCATCTGTCTATAGTTACCATGGGAGGAAAACAAATGACAATCCCCCAACACTAAATGGAAATAAAATCCTATATCAGGGGTTCTCAATCGTTTGAAGCTGCAGGCTGGAAGACATCCCCTCAGACCGCTGAGCGGGCCGGACTGGTGGTTCCTCCCGCCGTAAACGCCGTAAAACGTGTCTGTGGCTGTTGTAAACATGTTTACGACAGTCGTGGGTGTATTTATGGCATGTCTTCAGCTGTTTTCACTGCTTCCTGCAGCAGCGGGAGCAAGGGCAGTGGGCCACATGAAATGACACTGTGGGCCGGCCCAGGGCCGGCCCGCAGGCCGTAGATTGAGAACCCCCTGCCGTATATAAATAAAACCTACAAACAGAATTACAAGGGATTTTTTTTTTAAAAAAAATGAGACCTTTTGGTCACCTATTTAGAATCTTTTTTTGCCCATCCTTCAGAGAGGTTTAAATAATAAAAAGTATGATCAGCAAAACAATGCTTAAGATAAAAACAAACCATTTAAAAGGTCAACTAATTCAAAACAAATTTCAAAAATTATTATTTTTTAAGGGAATTTTATAAGTGTGTGTATAGTATATTAAAGTCTATAATACAATTGGATTATAAAATAGTTTTATTCTGAATATTGCTGCAATATTGCTATTATGAACAATATTGCTGCGAAGAATAAATAAATTAAAATAAATAAAATAAAATAAAAATAGGGTTTCTGGGGCCCCTGAGAGTGGGCCAGTCCTTTGGGCTGGTCCTACCTCACGGGGTTGTTGTGTGTGTGTAAAAGTAAAAGGAAGGGAGGAGAAACTCAAAGGCGTCTCTTCTGCGCATGTTCTAAAAAAGGAGGCTATGTTTCCTTTCTGCGCATGCGTGACTTATCCCGGCAGCCTCACTGTTCGAAGGTCCCCCTCTGTGTCCACGCATGCGCAAAAAGGAGGGCTGAGGCGCGCGCAAAGGGGAAGGACTAGCGCCTTTACTTGTATGTCCCACGTCGGCGCCCGTACGGCAGCGGCGGAAGTGGCTGTGTGGTGCTTCCGGTGGAGGCCCCGCCCCTTCGCTGGGGCCAGTTTCCTGTCAGGAGCGAAGGAGTGAAGGAGGCTGAGCCCCGGCTCGCTCAGCGCGGGCCAAGGGAGGAAGGCGGCGGCGGTGGGGAGGAGCGCTTCGGGTCTTGGCTACGGACTCCAGCGCTTCCTGAGGCGGATGGTGAGGCGGGGCCGGCGGGGCGAGAACGAGGCCTGCGCGGAAGGAGGGAAGGAAGGAAGGCCTGAGGACCAAGACTTCTCCTCAGCATCCTGAGGGGTGGGGGGGGGGAAGGAGGGAAGAGCGCGGACGGGGGCCGCGAAGGGTCAAAAGAAGCCATTGGTCCCCCAAGTCTGGCCAGAAGTACCCATTTATCTACTTGCAGTGCACAGAACGCTGTCTACCTTCCCACCAAAGTGGTCCTTATTTATCTACTTGCAGTGTCTTGCTTTCGAACTGCTAGGTTGGCAGGAGCTGTGACAGACGACGGGCGCTCACTCCGCCTTGCAGCACTCGGGTCCTGAACTGCTGACCTTCTTAACCTTCCGGTTGTCAAGCGCAGCGTCTTTAACCACTAAAGCCACCACAGCTCCATATCGACAGTACAACAGGCTAAATAAATAACAGAAGGCAGGCGGTGGCACAGTAAATTCTGAGAAATACAAAAGTTGTGGAGAGCACCCCAAAAGGCTTCGCTGAAAAGCAAAGTTTTAATTTGTTCCTGAAAGGCAAGGAGGGAAGGAGCCTGACAGACCTCACAAGGCAGATTAGGCCACAGTGAGGGGGCTACTACGGAGAAGGGCTGGTTTCTTGACAGAGGTTTTGCGGACCTCTGTCGGGGTGAGCACAAATCGACCAGGTAGACTTTGGGGATCTGTGATGAGAAATTGAACTAGAATGGAGATCTTCCAGTAAGTGATCAAATCCTAAACTAAGGAGACTTTTGTATGTCAGAGTGAAAACCTAGAACCTGATGTGGTAACGAACAGGTAACCAGTAGGAAATGACCAAAGACAGGGAGGTATGAGATAACCTGCTAATGTTCATAACCAACCTGGTTGCCATATTATCAACACCTTTGAAATGTGTTCAGCAGTCTCAACAGAGGCTCCACTTAGACAGCATTATGGTAGTCATTCCTTGAGATGGATCAATGTTGTTAGAGAGCTGCATCCAGATAACGTTGCAACTGAGCAGCGTGGTGTTGGATTGGTGGTTTTTTTTGTTTGGGTTAGGATTAAGGCTGGGATTAGAGCAAGGGATGGAATTAAGTTTGGGGTTAGAGCAGTGTTTTTCAATTTTTTGGTGTTTGGACTTCATTTCCTAGTAGCCTAAGTCAATTCCCCAAAACACTGATCAGCCAATGTACTGACTTTGGCTTCTGTGAATTGAAGTCCCAAAACCAAAGGTCGGGAAACACTGCCTTAGATTCTCTAGTAGACCAGTGTTTAGCAGACGCTTTGTATGCACATGGTCCCATGTTTCTAGTTGAAAGAAGGGTGACCAGTTTAAGGCTGTTGGATGCAAGTTCCATCAGCCTTGGCTAAGGACAGGTTTCAGCCTGGCAACAGTTTGCAGCCTCTAAAAGGTGGTAATGGAAGAAGAAAAAAGAAGGGAGGAGGAAGCAATAAAAATTGGAGCTAGAGGAAGATTTGTGTGTAAAAAGCACAGTTTCCTTAACAGAACTTTTGTTTTTCTTTTAGAATTTGAGACCAGCACAAAGGCAATTATGCACCATGGCAATGGACCTCAGAATGCCCAGCGCCAGCTCCAAAGGTCCCGCTCTTTCACTGGTAATGAGAACGAAGATCAGCAGACCAATCTGCCACAGTCCCCAGCACCGTCGTTTGCTCCTTCTGCGAGCCCCTCTGCACCACAGTCTCCAGGTTATCAAATCCAGCAGTTTATAATGAGCAGAAGTCCAGTAGCTGGACAGAACGTCAACATTACTTTGCAAAACGTTGGGCCAGTGGCTGCAGGAAACCAACAGATCACCCTTACCCCGTTGCCCATCCCGAGTCCAACGTCCCCTAGTTTCCAGTTCAGTCCTCAGCAGAGAAGATTCGAGCATGGGTCGCCTTCCTACATCCAAGTTACTTCGCCCTTGGCACCCCAGGTCCAGTCTCAGAGCCCCACGCAGCCGACCCCTGTGCCAGGTCAGTCCATATCGAACGTCCGGGCGGGTGCCCCTGGGCCCGGCTTGGGCATGTGCAGCCAGAGCCCGACGCGAAGCTTCGTCGATGCCAGCGTGCTTGTGAGACAGATCAGCCTAAGCCCTTCCAATGGGGGACACTTTGTCTATCAAGATGGCTCTGGTATTGCTCAGATCTCTCAAGGTGCTGCGGGTCAGGTCCAGCTCTCTAGTCCTGCGACGCCGGCTACTGTCAGAGAGCGAAGGTTGTCGCAGCCTCATTCGCAGACCGGTGGCACCATCCACCACCTGGGGCCGCAGAGTCCTGCAGCAAGCGGGGCTAGCATCCAGCCTTTACCTAGCCCCGGCCACATTACCACCAACAGCCTACCGCCTCAAATCAGCAATATCATCCAAGGCATGCAACAACAGCAGCAGGTGCTCCAAGGCCAGCAACTGAGCCGGTCTTTGGGGTACGACAGGACATCGGGCGGGCTGATTGCCGGGATCGGGGGGCCTCCAGCTTTTGGAATGACATCGCCGCCCCCTCCCACCAGCCCTTCCCGAGCTGGCATGCCGCAGGGCTTGACTGGCCTCCCTCTCACCCCTTCGGTCTGCACCATGGTGAAAAAGCCCAGAAAGCTGGAGGAGATCCCTCCTGCCACCCAAGAAGCGGCTCAGATGAGGAAACAGTGCTTGGAGCACCACTTCAAGCAAATGGAGAACCTGAAAGAGGCTTTCAAAGAGTATTTGGTTGAGCTGTTTTTCCTGCAGCACCTCCAAGGAAATATGATGGATTTCTTAGCTTTTAAGAAGAAACACTGTGTCCCCTTGCAGGCCTATCTGAGGCAAAATGACTTGGACCTAGAGGAGGAGGAAGAAGAGGAGCAGTCGGAGGTGATCAACGATGAGGTAAGAGATCTTGGTGTTACAAGCCTTCAGCATTTACGGGTAGTTAATTCGGTTGGTTTTATATCTTGAGTCTGTGGTCTTACAAATACCTTAGTGAAAGTAAGCCAGTGAGATTGATGTTGAAGCACATATGATTATGATAGGGCTGTACAATTTACTGAGCTGGAACAGAGCATGAATGATGGTGGCATTTATTCCAAATTACAGGGTGTCCCATCATGGCAAACATTCATTCTGGTCATTTATTTAGGATTGGGAATAAACAGTGTCTGGCTAGGTTTTCCTGCTATGGTAACAGAGTAGACCATACTGTCATTGACTCAACACTGATCGTCAGGTGGCAGCTAACTAACCTGACTATCCTGAGGACTGGTGACCTTGGGTGGTGAAGTCCACAGGGAAGGGTGATGGTCCCCAAGTGGATTAAATCCCACTTGAATCCATCTTGATGGAGGGCAGGAGCTTCATCAATCTTGGCAGGGGGCTGAGGAGGACTTTGCGTGCCAAAAAGGCTCAGGACCAGAAAGTGACTTGTGGAACTGGATTAGTGGTGCGGGGGTCACACTGCAATGAAGGCAGATGAAAGGCCCCACATTATATTCTCAGGTCAGTTTTCATGGCTGATCGCCATGTGGATCACCAATATTTGGATTCAGATAAGGCAGAAGAAGAAGAAGAGAATAAATGTAGTGTCATTTAGTTGCTGGTCCAAATCCTTTTATCTTTGTGAATTGTAACATGAATATGTTTTTCCAGCTGTAGCTGAAGTGTCTATTGTCAGAAAATGTAGTCTCTAAAATGTTAAGAAGAGAGTAAAGATCAGCCCTTGTGTTCTCATTCACCATGTTATCATTGAGACCTTAACAGAAACTGCTCAGTGTGCTTGCTGGAACTCAGTTTAAATGGAAAATTTAACTGTCTCTTAGAAGGGAAGTTCAGATGCATTAGTTATGGTAATTCTTATGCATTTTTGGTTAGAGTGGTGCTTGCCTCATTTGGACAGGATTCAAGCCTAATAAGTAAACAGAAAGAAGGAAGTCAAGAACAGAAACAATAACAGTCTTAGGTATCCTTAATAAAGCCAAGGACCTAAAGTTTTTTATTTGTGGGTATCATTGCCTGAGAGATATGTATGTTCTTGTAAGTGGTCTCCTTTTGTTACTAGTTAAAACATTATAAGCTTATTTGTGTCTTCAATGTCTTGGTAAGCTCTTTACTGGTGGCAGTTGATGGCTTAAGCTCTGCCTGGCTTGTATCAAACGGCAGCAGCAGTGTGGTCCTATTAATCTGGAGATATTAAATTAGGTAAGGAGATGGTTTAGACTGGATTACCAAACAGGCTTTTAGGTTTCAAAGAACAATTTATCAGTCACAGTGGATATTCAGGATACAAAACAATCAGACACTTTCTTTTAGGAGTTGATCTCAGAGTTGCTACTCTATCAAATGCAATTGGTAAATCTAGCAAAAGTTTTCTCTGCAGTATTACATACTTATACATACCGTAGTATATAATTTCTAATGTTTAGATTAGGAGTTCCTAACCTACGGCCCGTGGCGCCGTTCCATCCGGCCCGTTGCCACCACTGCACCTGGAAGTGGAAGCGGGTGCGTTTACGTCAGCTGTAAAACACACATGTGTAAACATGCCCATGGCTGTCGTAAATGCGGAAGAGGGCGCATTTATGACACCCATAAATGCTTCCACTTCCAGGGGAACCGTGGTCTAGCCTGCTCAGCTCTCTGGGGGTGTGGTCAGGCCCCTGGTGAAAGAAAGGTTGGCTACCCCGATTTAGATAAATATTAAATTGTTTTTGTTTATCTCTCTTGAAAATCTTGTTGAAATCCATTATAAAGGCTATGAAAGGATTCTTTAGGTCATGTGACTACGGTAGATCAAGTGGCACATAAATACAAACTATAATTTAAATTTGTGATCTCAAACTTAATTGCATTCTTCCCTATCCATGTTGATTTTTCAGAAGAGCTTCTAATGAATTCCTTTTTTCTATGCCCAAGATATTTTTATTTTTATTTCTCTCTTTTTTGAAAGAGTTAAATATGATCTTGCATTGCCTACGGGGCTTGGATTCGATGTCCTTAAAGCCATCTTCCAACTCAGTTATCCCAGGATTCATAGGTTCCTGCTGCTTTGCATAACATAAACAGATGTTTAAGACTTTCTCTGGAATTATTGACTAAAATCAGCCCTAAATCTGCAAATATATTTAAGAGACTCCTTCCTGGTTCAGTTGACAAAGCAGATACGGTGGAACCTCGTATAACAAATGTCCCCTATAGCAAAAAATAAAATAAAATAAAATCATACAACGAAAAGGTTTTGAAAAAAAAAATTGGTGCTTCGCAAAATGAAATTTTTTGCTATGCAAAAATAGTGCACCTTATGGAAAAAATTGTATAATGAAAATTTTTGCCATGCAATATGTCGTCCTTATGGGGACAAATCATATAACGAAGATTTCAATGGAAAAAAAATCTCTTAGTGAATTTTTTTTCATTGCACGATTTTTTTCCATAGGGATTTTTGTTAGTATTGGGGGGGGGGGGATCATATAACAAAAATAAAATAAAATTGAATAGTGAAAAGACACGTAGAACGAATTATTTTCATTATATGAGGTTTCACTGGTGTTGAGTCATATCGGTCCAAAATAAAGTTAGAAAGGATATTATAAAAAAAATTCATGTCAAGAAATTAACAGCTGTGATTGTTTATGTTGCTTTCATGAAGGAAAGAAAAGAAGGCTTTTTGGACGCACCTTGTTTCTTTGCACTTTCTGGTGTTTCTCTCTCTCTTATCCCCTACCCATCTTCATCACCCCTGCTAAAGCAATGTACTTTGTCTCTTGCCTCGGTGGGCTGATCTTGTGGGATTTGAGGGGGCGAGGGGAGAGAATGGAGGCTACGCTCATGGCTTAATAAATGTTGGGGCTTTTCTCAGTGTGAACTGTCTGTCATGCTAATTTTGTTGTCTGTGACGAAGCCCGGATCTCTTAACGGCATCGGACTCAATATCACTGCAGACTTTTGAATGGCAAAGGAGCCCTTAATGGTTGCTTGTCCTGAACTCTTGCTACGTTCTGCTGCTTAAAGGGCAAAATAAAAGGCAGAATTTCATTGAAAAGAAGTGTGATCAGCTTCCGGTCGAATCACAATTGTGGTTCTTGCATTACGATCCCCTCTTCACTGAGGAACCATCCGTGCCGTGCAACCTTGGGCTGTGTTGATTGGATTTCTAAAGGAAAAAGAAACAAAAGAAAAATGATTTCCCCTCTTGTTCCCCCCACCCTTCAAAATATTTTCTCCCAGGTAAAGGTTGTGACAGGAAAGGATGGACAGACTGGTACTCCTGTTGCTATAGCAACCCAGCTTCCTCCAAATGTTTCTGCTGCTTTTTCAACTCAGCAGCAACCATTTCAGGTACTTTTTCAATGGTTCTAAACTTGTAGTTTCACCCCATATTATTATTATTATTATTTCATTCAGATCTGATATTTTGAAATCAAGAGCCCATTCTTTCTCATCTGAAGAAAAAGAAAAATGAATGCAAAAAGTTTTTTACACTTTCAGATGCATGAATGTTTACAGAGCATTGAAGGAGTTACTTCCCTGCTTGTCTTAAAGTTGCTGGCTTGTTTCATTAACTTTCAGCTTTTAATGTCGCTCGTCCTCTGGTCCACTTGTGTGTTCTGTGTATTTGCAGTGTGGGTCTTGCTCTGTCTGTGGCCGTATGACTGGATTCCTTCTAATACCCTGTTCTCTTTTTTGTCCTCTTTTCTGAAGGTTTTCTTTTAAGTGTGTATAGAAAACAAAAACACAGATTTTAAGCTGCACCATTTCTTTTTCCAAAATACAGTTGAGTCTTCCACATTTTCTAAATGCACAATCAAATCAAAGTATTGCTTTATTGACAGAGATATGTGCATACATGACAGCATGTATGATTACTGTCTGATTTTAATCTGATTTTTAATATATATTTTATGATATACTGTATGTTATGTACTGTAAGCCGCCCTGAGTGGTGCTCGCATTAAAAGGGTGGGGTATAAATGTGAATAAATAAATAAATAAATGCAGTCACCCCAGCACAGAGTTTGTCCCACCCCTCTGTTCAGCAGTCCAATGGGAGTGTTTCCTCCCTCCCCCCCTGCACAGAGTTTCCTCCACCCCTCTGCCCAGTAGCCCAATGGGAGTGTTTCCTTCCTCCTCTGTTGCTGTGTTGGCACTTTGTGACAAATAAGTGGGTTTTTAGTTGTAGTTTGAGCACTCATTCTCTAAAAGGTTCACCATCACTGCTTTACATATTTGAGTCATTATGAGCCTGGGACTCTTGCCCCTTTCCCGTTTGAAATGAACAAATAGCAGCATCAGTTTGGAGCACTTTTTTTGTTTACAATAGAACCTCATACAACAAACGCCCTGTGTAGCAATGAAATCACATAACAATTAGGTTTTGAGGAAAAATGGCACCCCGCATAACAATTTTCCCCATGGAAAAAAAATCATACAATGATTTTTCAATGGGAAAAACTGCTTAGCGCAAAAAAAATTTTACTGTACAAATTCTTTTTCATACAACCAAGAGCCCCATGGAATGAATTAAAATCATTGTAGGGAGGTACCACTGTATTTATATTTTATTTATTTATTACATTTAGATGCTAATCTAACAAGTCCTTTCTTTTCTGTAGGTTGACTCTAGATGGGACTATTAATTAGATTTATCTCTTAGGTTTTTACTTAATTTGACCAGATACATGACTCTTTATAGGGATGATCAGTTACATAGTGGAAAAATATCTCATCTTCTAATAGACTTTGACATAGTTAACACAGAATCCAGGTTGTGGTTACATGTACTGTGGCAAACTTGAATCTTAAAGAAGAGCCCTGGTGGCATAGTGGTTAAACTGCTGTACTGTAGCCAAAATGCTGTGAGTTAGATCCTGACAAGGACTCAAGGTTGACTCAACCTTCCACCTTCCAAGGTTAGTAAAATGAATACCCAGCATGTAGGGGGCAAAATACTAATTAACATGTGAACCGCCCAGAGAGTACACTGAATGCTAGGGGGGCGGTCGCCATTGTTGGCTGGAATTTGGATCCGAGTATAGGTTTAGGAAAAATGCCACTGGTGTGAATTTATTTAAGGTGGATCCCAGCTTGCCATGAAGTGACTTACACACTATGATCACGGAGCCTGCGGCACATATGAAATTAGATAGGCAGGATTTAATACCAGGACTGGAATGGACTGCCACAGCCATGGGGATGGTATCAAGATGCGCCTTCACAGCCAGTCCATCTGCCATGGCCTCTTCCACCTCCATGACCATTGGGAATCAGAAAGTGGTTCCTCCTCTGCTCATTTTGCCGTTGGGCCCAATAGGATGGGTTCCAGCAGCATTTCCTCCACTGAGGGACCATTGCCCCACCTAAAAGGGCTCATCTGCCCGTAGTCCTTGGCCCTTTTAGGGAGTCAGGTTATTTACACTGCCCAACACTCGGCGTTGAGTTGCTGGCTATACGGTCTACTCCATTACCATAGCGGGATGCCTGGTGGGGGGGGGGGTATATAAGTGTAATTGCTATTGCTACTGTGATCACCACTGATAAATCCCATTCTAATGTTATTGCTAAACACATCCTTTTCCTATTTAAACCAGTGACTACATTTGGGGTCATGGATGTGGGAAGTATGAATTCATCCATTAGCTCTAAACCAGTGTTTCCCAGCCTTTGATTTTTTTGGACTTCAATTCCCAGAAGCCTTAGTCAGTTCCCCAAAGCACTGGTCAGCCAATGTTCTGACTTAGGCTTCTGGGAAGTGAAGTTCCCCTGTTGGGCCCCACGTTGAGAAACACTGCTCTAAACTGAATGCCTTTGACCCCCACTCTGTTCTTTCTTAATGGATTATGATACCATTTTGCACTGAGAAATAGTTATCTCCAAATATCAGATACAGTTGTACCTCGTTTAAAAAGCATAATGCGTTCCACAGGATTGCTCTTTAAGCGAATTTGCTCTTTAAGCGAAACACCATTGTAAATGACCAATTGTGGGGGGGGGGGGGGGCGATTGCAAACCCCGATTTATTTGTTAAGCGAGTTTTTGGTTGGTTTTATTTGTTAACCAAAGCGAACATTCAGAGAAAATCCTGCTCTTTAAGCGAGTTACTCTTTAAGCAAGGCATTCTTTATGTGAGGTTTGACTGTATAATGTCTCCTTCCCTCTAGCACAATATCCCTCTAGCATGCTGTTTTGCATGAATCAGGCAAGTGGTGGCCCTTAGCTCATGTGAACTTATTCCCCTTCCCCAAGCATAGCTTTCCCAGGCAAAAACACTGCAAAAATAAATATTGCCTGCTACTTGGTCTAATCCATGTATCTTATTATACTTAACCAAGTGTGCTGAATCCAAATCTGAAGTCCAATTCTGCCTAGGACGTCAGGGTCTTAAGTTGGCAAATCTCATGCCCAACTGCTGGTACATGCATGCAACCAGGGGACGTGATTCAGCTGAGGCGGCATCAGGCATAGTAGTAGCTGCAACTGTTATAATGTTCCCATGTAAAAACACATTTCCCAATTACTGACCATTTGAACATTTTAACTTTTAATTTTTTAAACCTTTTAATGTGTTTTAATTGTGTTTTTTAATTTTGTAAGCCTCCCTGAGTCTTTGGATGAGTGTGGGATATAAATGGGATTAGTAAACAAACAAACAAATAAATAAACAGCTATAGCACGCCTTAAAATCTGTACTTGGTAGGAAAATTTTGAGTTCAGCTTTGGAATCAGCACACTCAACATCATGCAAATCATATGTGTTATTCCCAGTAGCAAAATCGTTGTTGTGCAGTGAAATGCTTTCAGATTTCTACTTCCAAGTGTTGATGGATCACGCTATGCTAGTTTTACTTCCTTTAAAGTGGGATGGTTCTATACCTAGAACATTTTGCGTATTTCAGAAGCTGGTTAGCTCCCATATCCTAGATGGTGGGAGGAAGCATGCTGTTTTTTTGTGGGAGTCAAGCAATACTGCAACTCTGAACTCCTGGTGTTTTCTATTTGTAATCCAGTGTAGGGTTATGATTCATTGCAGGATCAAGCAGGAGGAGGCTTTGACCTTTAGGGAAGCAATTCTTAACATACACTTGCTTTATTAGAAAAAAAGACTCCCTCTCCCCACATCAAAAACATCTTTTTTTAGTTGCATTCCACCCAGTGTACCATTTGAAATTAAACACTCTCTATAAAATGTGTGCAAGATGGCTTAGTAGTTAAGATGCTGAACTTGATGACTGGAAGGTTGGCAGGTCAGCAGTTTGAGACCCGGGTGCAGCAGGACAGAATGAGCTCCTGTCTCTGTCTCCTGCCAACCTAGCAGTTCAAAAGCAAGAAATTGCAAGTGGATAAATAGGTACCACTTTGGTGGGAAGATAAACAGTGTTCCGTGCATTCTGGTGCCTAGTCATGCCTGCCACATGCCCACGGAAATGTCTGCAGATGCAGACAGTGCTGGCTCTTTGGCTATAAACAGAGATGAGCACTGAACCCTAGAGTCAGATACGACTGGCTTTCGAGCAAGGGGGACCTTTACCTATAAAATGGGTGCA
Organism: Furcifer pardalis; assembly: GCA_030440675.1. Taxonomy (NCBI): domain Eukaryota; kingdom Metazoa; phylum Chordata; class Lepidosauria; order Squamata; family Chamaeleonidae; genus Furcifer; species Furcifer pardalis. Next base: position 5,424,104 of record CP126898.1, read on the forward strand.
AGATCATCTTAAATAGCAGTCTTCACCAACAGAGGTAAGCATGTTGGGATTTTTTCTGTATTTTTTCATTTGAGAGGTTGTCAAAACTGGCCGGCAGCTCTTGGGGAGGTTTTTCCTCTCAATTTCCTTGTGCAGCTTAAAAGAAAAATAAAAATGTGCAGATAAGACTGTGGCATCTGAAGGGGGGCGGGGAGAGGGAACTGGTTCTTTAGCTGAATTTTGATTGTTTCGTTTTGTTTTATGCTAGCAGACTCACGCAGGGACTCCGGTAACTGGAACAGTGAATGCCATAGAAATTGAAGCATTTAAAAGACAACAAGCACTTACGTCACCAGGTACGGTCCCTTTCAACGGAATACTTATCGTCCCTTTTAGGATCTGGAGGCAAGGACTGCCAGATGTTTAGCGCCTATTTAAATAACCCTTGCCTTCTGTTTGACTCTATTGCCAAATCCTTTCTCCCTATGTATTGCAGTGAAAAGTCAAATGCCCATCCTCTACTCCTCTTATGGCAGTAGGGGTGAATTTGAGAAAGCATCGTCTGCTGCGATGCTGTGTTTTACCCAGTAGTCCTGTGAGATAGCACAGCCAATCTGTACACTTGCGGGGGGCGTCTTTGTAAGCATTTATAACCTGAAACCCCTTCCGCTCTACCTTTGCCATAAATGGAATTTGAATATCACCAGATTCGTCTAAGAGACCCCGAATTGAAGTGGGCCGTCATGGGATGGTTTTTCAGCATCCACGCGTGGCGTCAGGAGTCCCTCTTCAACAACTCATGCCAACAGCACAAGGTACAGTCTCGCCACATGAAGATTAATTTAGCAAAGGGGGGAACGTAGGAGCCGGAAACAGAAAACCTTGCAGAACTGAGCATTTCTGAGCCCTTCTGGTTCCACCCCGAACTTCCCCCCTCTGTAAATTAATATTTGGTGTGAAATGCCTCATTAGTAGCAGGGAAAGCAGCTGGAAAACAGCTGCAGGGCTCAATGCCAAATCGTTGGCCCGGAGCCTGCCCGCTTACAGAAGGGGCTGCTCTCAGTAGTAGATGTCGGTGTATCTCCTTCATTGCTCATTAGTTTGTGCATCCGTGCTGTGTCCCTTCCCCATCTCCACAAATATCTACCAACTTCACCTTCCATCTGTAGGACCTGTAGATGATCATTTAGAAATAAGGGTCCCTTGTTCATTCGTCATGTGTATTCTCATCATTATTGGTTTAAACAAAAAACCAAATCATATATTGTTGCCTGAAAGATGGGTGTTGACTGAATCTCTTGCTGTGCTTATCTACTAAGACCTGTGGTTCCCATTGTGTGACACATGCTCCACAGGGGAGCAATTTGATTTTGAAGGGTGACAATTCAAGAATGAGTTAGACCAAGTTGATGGCCTTTTAGGCTTTCTCAATGTGGATAGGGGTTCACTTTTTGAATAATAAGAATTACTGTATTTGCCGGCTTATAAGATGCATAAGACGCATGTCATTATTACCAAAATGGCCCACTAGATGCCACTATATACAATGAATACCGTATTTGCTGGCATACAAGACGTACTCCATTTTTCCTGTGTATTTTAAGGGGGGGGGGAGAAGTGCATCTTATATGCCAGCAAATACAGTATATATCACCATGTGTGTGTGTCAGGATTTTAGAGATGCTTAGGTCGGGCATGGACAAATATAGGTTAGGAATCACTGGCTTAGACCCTCCTATGATATGTAGCATTCAAACAAATAAAATATCGAGCAGCAAGGGATCTCCAACAGTTCCAGTCTTGGGCAAGTACTTTGGACTCTTCCCATGTCTTTTTTGGGGCTTTTAAATCTGCCATGAAAGTTCTTCATGTATTTCAAAGGCATCCTTATTGTTATTCGAGAGTCTTCTTGCTGTTTCTGTAGCAACCTTCCTCCTTTCTCATCCGTGCTTGGAGGGTACACAGAAAGAGCCTCCTTGAAGATTGTAATATTTTTGAACCACAATCGGCGTACTCCGGTAACGTCAACCTTGTGTTGCTGGCTAATCTTTCTCACTAGTTCAGGCCGAAAGGAACTGAAAAATGAACTCACCAAAAGGCTTGGGACCGACAATAGTGTAGTTGTGATTATCTAGTGACTCCAAAAGTAAAATAAGCAGTATTGATATGTGCCAGAGTAAGTAATGAATTTCTCTCCTTGGTGTGTTTGGCATACATACACCGATCCCAAAATGATTTTTTTTACAATTTTTTTTTTACAAAATCTGTCTTCTTCCTTTGCAGGTGGCATGCCTCCCACCCCCCAAACGGTACAGCTCACGGGACAGAAGCAAAACCAGCAACAGTACGACCCTTCCAAAGGGCCTCCAGTACAGAACGCAGCGAGTCTACACACCCCTCCGCCTCAGCTGCCCGGGAGGTTGCAAACCACCAACATCCCCATCACGTCTCTGCCAGCCGCCCTGCAGCTCACTCAGCAGCCGCCGCAGATAATGGAGGCTCCGAACCAGCCTCCGATTCACGTCAAGGCCCAGCCGCCGAGCGTGTCCGTTGCTGCTCCCGCTGTGCTGCACGGCCAAGTTCAAGCCCCACTTCAGCCTCAGGTGCAACCAGCGCCACATGTGCCAGGACAGATGGCAGCCCCGGCAGCACAGCCACCAGCTCCAGCACAGCAGCAGGTATTTAGGCATGTGGAAATGTCACCTTGGTGGAAAACATTTTTTCCCCTTTTGTATCTTTTTTGCAAAGTACTCCCCTTCCCCATATACATAGTTTCAATTATCCGCACTGTCAGTTTTCCATGGGACTAAAAATATTCAATAAAAATAATTGAAATACATAATAATAATTTCGTTTCAGAGCTTACTCTGGGTTGAAAGGATTTTTAGGGGACACCTGAATGACACTCCTTTCATATCCCCAAGTGCAGCTCTTGGGTATCAAAACTCGACTTTCCAGTCTCCAGCTCAGCATCTTAACCACTAAGCATAATACAGTATATATTTCTATGGCGCATTGCTAGAGCTGGCCATTAGCGGTCACTGTCTGCAATGTAATGTTTACAAGTAATGGAGGCAGACATTTTGGTGGTCCTCATGTAGAATGACAGAGGCATTTGAAACTCATCCCCCACTTCTGTGACTCGGGTATATGAACTAAATATAGGATTAATTGATATCCACAGTTTCAGTTATCTACAGAATGTCTTAAAATGTATCTTTCGCCTTTATGGAGGAGACCTGTGCCACCATTCCCTTTGAGTTACAGTGTTGCTCTGAGATACACTGTTGAAAGTAAAATCTGCCCTCTATCCTGCTGCCAGGTGGCCTGACAAGAAGATACCTGGTGCCAGCCCATACACCTGTGAGCTGAGAAGACACACTGCAGTTTACACTCATATACATCTATTAATGGGCACCTGTAAAAGTAGCATTTCTTGTGTGTTGTCAGCTTCATGCCTTTAGGTTGATCCAAGCCCATTAACACTAATTGTCCTTCTGAAGGACTCTGCATTTTTAAATAAATAGGGTGGAATTCCTAGCAGTTCAAAAGCAAGAAATTGCAAGTAGATAAATAGGTATCCCTTTGGAAGGAAAGGTAATGGCATTCAATGTGCTCCGGCATCTATCATGCCTGCCACATGACCATGGAAGCAGATGCAGATAGCGCTAGCTCTTTGACTATAAATATAGAGTTGGATATGACTAGCTTTCAAGCAAGGGTGACCTTTACATAATAATAATAATAATTTTGTGTCAGAAATTATTTTGTGTTGAAAGGATTTTTGTGGGAGAAACTCCACTCAGGGAAAGCCCAAATGAGGCACCTTTTGGGACCCTATGACCTAATGCTATATGAGGTTTAGTGGTAAGCCACTAAACTTGACAAGCAGAGTTTTGGCAGGTCAGCATTTCGATACCCAAGTGGCGTATGACGACATGGGTACCCATAATCTCCCAGCTCCTGCCAAGCTAGGGGTTTGAAAGCAAGACATTGCAAGTAGATAAACAGGGATTGCTTCGACTGGAAAGGTAAACAGCATTCCGTGCACTATGGCAAACCGCCATGCCTGCCCCATGACTATGGAAACATCTGCAAGAAATGTCTCTTTGGCTGTAAATGGAGATGAGCGCCATGCCCTAGGGCTGTGATAAACATATGCACATTAAACCCACTTGTGTGGGAATTGAAGTCAAAGAACAGCTGGAGTGCCAAGGTTCACCATCACTGCCCTAAGGTCACAACTGGCTTTCAAGCAAGGGGACCTTGACCTTTAATGATATGTGTGTTATACCCTGTCACGTGAAACTTTCTTCTTTCTTACCTAAAACTTTACATCATGATGGGTGTTTCCCCCTCAGGCTGTGACACTGGTGCGACCCGGTGCCGATGCCACCCCAAATTCCCAGCGTCTTCCAGCCAGCTCGCTTCCTCCGACCTCCTCCAACCCGCCCACCACCCCCTCCAGCACAACGCCGCAAGCTACCTACCCGGCACAGACCACTCGGACCTCGCCTTCAGCCAATAAATCGGCATCTCTGGTCGCCGCCAAACCCCCTGGCTCAGCCGCAGCAGTGACACCGAAGGCTCAGAGCCCGGCTCAGAATGCGTCAGTTCTGTCCCCAGATGGTTCCCAGGAGAAGCTAGCAGAACAAGTTAAGCTGGTAAGATTCAAACACCCCCTTTGAGCGCTGAGAGCCGAAATACATGTAACGACAATGGTTTTGCTGATCCGGGAGTCTGGATTCCCAGCTGCCTCTGAATGGTATTATTTCAGCCATTGTGTTCCTACATTTGGTAGCATCAAACTTTTTGAAAGCTTTGTCGTCTTCCTTAACATAGTTGTTCCGACAGCTTGAAGGCAAGCCACAGCCTTAGAAATGTAAATGCATTTTGGCATATGCGGAGTCAGAGTTTTGGAAGTCCACCGTTGTGGCTTTTTGTAAGGTGGATTTACTACTCATTCCTGTGAGTTGGTGGTGTTGGTATTTGCGACTTCACAGATGTGATTTAAATAGATGATCTGTGACAGGAGCCTTATGCTCTGAAATGTTTAATGAGATTACTTAAGGCATTTTTCTGCTTTGCTTCTGTAGTGAATCTCTTTGAATTATGCGACATGGCTTGTTTTATTTCACTGCAAGTCTCAGCCTGTTCATCTGCTCCATCCTTCTTTTCTCTGATAGAGACTTAAAAAATGCTTCTTGACAGTTGCATTTAAAGTTGATACTTAAAGGGCCGTTTGGAAGTTTTCCCTTTACTGATGTATCTAGAGCTAATGTTGACTGTTTTGTACCTTCTAACTTCTTCTTCCGTGTCTAGGCCGGATATGAAACTGCTGAAATGAAGCCAGCTTTTGTTATTGTACAGGACCGAAGTCAGCAACTTTGTATAGAGAGGAAAGAGGTGGAAATAGCCTCCTCCTTTACTTTCCTCTCTGGCTATTTCTGATTCAAAGCCCCACCCTTCAACGTACAGTTCTCTAAATATATCTCTTAAGATGTATTTTCTTTCCCTTTCAAAGAATGCTTTGTAGTAAGTGATCTGTTGTAGCAATAGCAATTACACTTATGTACTGGTGGCTTAGTGGTTAAGACACTGAACTTGACGTTTGGAAGATTGGCAGGTAAGCATTTCGGGCCCCTAGTGCTGCATGACAGAGCGAGCTCTCGTCTCTGTCCCAGCTCCTGCCAACCTAGCAGTTCGAAAGCAAGAAATTGCAAGTAGATAAAGAGGTACCACTTTGGGGAGAAAGGTAACAGTGCTCCATTCACTCCGTGTCTAGTCATGCCTGCCACATGACCACAGAAACATCTGCAGACACAGACAGCACTTGCTCTTTGGCTATAAACTGAGATGAGCACTGAACTCTAGAGTCAGATATGACTGGCTTTCGAGCAAGAGTGACCTTTTCCTTTACTACCCTGTAGTGCTTAATCCACTCTATGGGCTGTTCACAACGTAATTAGCAATTTACCCTAACATGCTGAATACTCATTTTACTGACCATGGAAGGATAGAAGACTGACTCAGCCTTGAATTCAGCAGGCTCGAACTCACAACCTTTTGGCTGCAATACAGCAGTTTAACCACTGTGGCTCATAGCTAAAATAGATTTGGTTTTATCGTAGCCTCTCATAGCTAAAATACATTTTTTTAAAACCGGTCGGTGAGGGCGGTCCCTTCCATGTTCTGTAAACCAAATCCCAATGAAGGCTGTGTGTGTGTGTTTTGCCTTTGCTTTCCCGAAAAAGGAAAACCAAGTCCACCAGCGAATAGCAGAGCTGAGGAAGGAAGGCTTGTGGACTCCGCGGCGGCTGCCAAAATTGCAAGAGGCCCCCAGACCCAAATCTCAGTGGGATTATCTTCTGGAAGAAATGCAGTGGATGGCAACGGACTTTGCTCAAGAAAGACGGTGGAAGATGGCCACTGCAAAGAAGGTCTGTGTGCACGTCTTTGTCTTCTTCTCCATTCCAGACCTTGTTTTGAGGTTCTGGCTCTGCTCTCTGGCTTTTGGTTGGATAACTTTTCCTGCCCTGGAAATTGAATAGAATAGCATCGTAGAATCGTAGAAAAACTGAGTTGGAAGGACCCTTTTAGGCTGTGTATTGCAATTTGTGCTGCTGTCATAAACAGTAGCCAGGAGCTTGTAATATAAAACGTGTAGAGAGGTTGGCGAAGCTTGGGATATATATACTGTACCTGTGGCTGACTTAAAATTAGGTTCTGTACCCCTGCCCAGTTCATTAGCTGTTAATAAGATATTCTTGTACGTCTTTGTTGTCAAATGGAAAAGCAGGGTATGAGTTAGTTAGCATGTTGGTCTTAAAAGTCTTGTCTATGGGTGGATCCTGCCTGGATATGATAAACACATGACTAGAATTTGTTCCCTAAGATATCACTGCACAACAGCGATTTTGCTCCTGGGAATAACACATGTGATTTACATGATATTGAGTGTGCTGATTCCAAATCTGAACTCAGAATTTGCTTATCACGAACAGATTTGAAGGCTGCTATAGCTGTTCAAATGGTCGGTCATTGGGTAATATAATTTTACCTGGGAACATTATAACAGGTGCAGCTACCACTATGCCTCAGCTGAATCACGTCCTCTGGTGGCATGCATGTTCCAGCAGTGGCTGGGCATGTCTGGCAAGTCAGTGAGCTGACATCAGAAATAGGTATATCAGGCGAGATGGACCAAGGGCTTGTCTCTAGTGTAAAACCATCTTATTGGATAGTACATCTAGGCCATAGTGAGTCTGTTTTGAGCTAAAGATGAGTAGGTGCAGCTCTGTTAATAAATAACAATAATATTAATGTTATTACAGTTCTTAGGTCCTTGGTTAGGGCTTGAACTGTTAATTTGTATATTATAATAATTTTGCTACATTTGTGGCAAATATACGCCGCATGATCAGTGCAAGAACCTGACCAATTTGCTAATTTAAGATCCTGATGCCCTAGGCAGAATCGGACTTCAGATTTGGATTCAGCGCACTTGATTTAGTATAGGACACATGGATTAGACCAAGTAGCAGACAGGTGGTTTTTCGTGATGTAGTATATTTGAATATTTTTAGTCTTTAAAATGTGTAGCTAAGTCTTTCTTCACACTATTGTATTATCTTGAGAAGATGGAACACTGTCCATCAAAGCAGACAATGCCCAACAAAACAGTTTCCTAGAAGGGGGCTAGTCAGGAATTAGACTTGCTGTGTGGTATTACAGAGAACAGAAAATCCAGAATGTATCACTGGGCAAGACAGTTTATATTTTTCATCTGGTGGCTTTTAAATTTTTTGTTAGATGGTCCGAACTGTGGCTCGCTACCATGAAGAAAAGAAGCTTAATGAGGAAAGGATTAAGAAAGAGGAACAGAACAAACTCAGACGCATCGCTGCAATGATTGCCAGAGAAATAGAATATTTCTGGTCCAATATTGAGCAGGTAATGCTGCCGCTCTTTTGCTTTTGCTGGTCTTCAAAAACTCTGATCGTGCTGCCGTTTTTGAGTAAGACTGCAGTACGAAATGGCTCATCTCTTGAATAATAGCAATTTCCTCCTCAGGAGACACACATAAAATTGCACCACACATCACATGGCACATACACACCGAACCCCCATGTCAAAGTTGCTTACTATTGTCTTTTGGGGATAGTTTAATTTTGGTGATTGACTGCCTTTACACCAGGGGTTCCCAACCTAAGGCCTGTGGGCCAGATATGGCCCACAGTGCCATTTCACGTGGCCACCCATTCCAAAGGCATTTGAGAAACAAAATGGTCACCGCCTTTGAAGCTGTTGGGACAAAATGGTCACCCCCCATTGTGCAGGCAGGGCAGAATGGCCGTCCATCCCTCAAAGCTGACAGAGAGTGTGACCCGGCCCCTGGCTTGAAAAGGTTGGGAATCCCTGCTTTACACAGAGAAATGTTGCTCCATTTGAAGTCTCGGTCTGCAGGTACATTCAGTCCCTTTGCTCTTCCTGGCAAAACAAACCAGGGAAGGGGGCTTGTTGTGTTGCCAGAACTTAGTTTGTGCATTTTCTGAACATGGCAAGGATTGTAAGCCAAGAACAAGTGGTGGTTTGAGATTCTGTCTTGCAAAAGGCTAGGGGCCTCTTTAGAGGACAGCCTCAAGCAGAGATCAATAACATATTGTCCTTCCAGATGCTAATAGGCCAGCTAATAGGGAATGATGATGAGAATTTCAGCCACGTCTGGAGAGAGACATATTCCGAGTCTTAATTTCTTTAGTGGTGAGGTTTGTGGACTTTGCCCAGGTCTTCCAGAGGAAGCCAAGATTTTCTGCTCCCTTAGCTTAAATATTATGACAAGCAGCAGTAGACCCTCACTCTTCCTTTGCCCAGACACCTGGGAAGAACCTGCTACCTGTGCTCAAGCACGTGTATAACTTTGTTTGCACATTGTTGAACTTGCACGGCAAATGTGTGGCATTGTAGGGCACAGATTTTGGCAACCAGAACAGCATGGCACTGGTCATTTCACCTTAAAATGACTTGCTCTTCCAAAATGGGATATGTGTACTGTGGTTTAACAACAGCTTGCCCCAATCCCCATATTTTACCTTCTTTGCTTTAGAGCAGTGATTCCCAATGTGGGACCCACGCCTCACAGGGGCACCTCAATTCCCAGTCAGTCCATTGGCTGACCAGTGCCTTGGGGAATTGACTTAGGCTTCTGGGAATTGAAGTCCAAAACCAAAGGTTGGGAGTCACTGCTTTAGGGGATACTGCCTTAAACATTCTGTTATTGGTCCTTCTGTGTCTGCCTCTTACGTTCTACTTTCTGGTTATGTTTGTTAGGTTGTGGAGATAAAGCTGCAGATCGAATTTCAAGAGAAAAGGAGGAAAGCCTTAAACTTAAAGAGGCATTCAAAGAGAGGTAATCCTTTGTTACTTTGTTCCGCTGTCTACAAACAGGGCTGGGACATAAATTACTGAAAGTTTCCTTTCTAAGTGCTTGGGCATATTTTCTGTTTCTGCATCAAACCAAACCATTCCGAGTTATCGGCTCACATTCGACTCTTCCTACTGGCATTTTATGTGCTTCGTTTCTTGAAAGTTGGCTGGGAAATGAGACCTACCAAGCCATCTTTGATTGCATAAAGCAAACTAGAATCCTAGACTCACTGAGTTGGAAGGGGCCTTTGAGGCCATTGAGTCCAGCTCCCTTTGCTCAGTGTAGGAACTAGATATGACAGATGGCAGTCCAGGTCTTCTAGTGTTAAAATGATCACCCCCTCTAAAGGCAGTTGGTTCCACTATCTGTTTCCCACCGACTCCTGCAACAGTCCATAAGAGGATCTTCATCAGAAATCAAACTTAAAGTAGACATGATCAATATATGTCTATATTAAACCAGACTGCGTTATACTGTAGTTTAGTGAGACCTATATTAGCCCTCAAACCTCTCCTCTGAATCAGCTTAGTCCTAGATTTATTGATCTTGTTTCTGAGTGTATTCATCTGGACAGACTTGGTTGAGTGACTTAAATGCTGCATAAAACTTAACTGTTTTGCAGGTAAAGATATGAGACATTTTGAAGATCTTCTGCTGGAAAAAGAAACAGATCTGGTAAGAGTCTCACGCAAACTTTACCACCTAACTCAAAATTTAGATTTTGTTACTGTATCACTGCTGTTGGAATAACTGAGCACATTAGAGTGAGTTCTGCCAACGAGTTACTTGGACTTTAGCAAATATATGTCAGAGACAATGCAAAGATGAATGGGTCGCCAAATCCTGCACATTTGGTTCCTGGAGCTATTTTAGTTCATCTCTGTCAGTCACTGATCAAAATAGTAATACTTTGCTATTGATTTTATTTATATCGTTCTTTAATCAGTGAGATTAAAACAGAACAAGTAAATTGGGTAAAAGGAAAGTTACAATATTAATATGTCAAAAGACAACTAACATTTAACACACATACGCACACACCAACTAAAGAATAGATAACACCAATTTCTTAAAAGTTATTTTTTCAATAAGAGCTCTGATGGGGACTTGTGGTCAACCCAATAGCCAGGACTTTATATGGCTTTGATCTGGGCTATTTGAACAGCGGAGGCCACAATGGCTTAGTGGTTAAAATGCTGAACTTGACAACTGGAAGGTGGGTAGGTCAGCAGTTCAAGACCTGAATGCTGCACGAAGGAGCGAGCTCCCATCGTCTGTCCCAACTCTTGCCAACCTAGCAATTTGAAAGCAAGAAATTGCAAGTAGATAAACTGGTATGGCTTCTTTGGGGAAGGTAACAGCATTCCAGCATTTAGTCATGCCTGCCATAAGATGATGGAAATGTCTGTAGACACTGACAGCGCTGGATCATTGGCTGTAAACAGATAAGAGCGCTGGCATCCTAGACTCGGACATGACTGGCTTTTGAGCAAGGGTGACATTTTTCTCTGCCTTCAGAAGAGAGGTTGACATTAATGTAACAGAGTGGCTTAGGAGACATGACTGTGATGCCGTGAGTGTACTCTTGGGGGTTTTTTTTGTCCTTTTCATAGTACTAGAGCTAATGGCAATATATTGTGGTTGTGTTGGTAGCTTTCTGTCTTCATGTAAAGGAAATGAACAGCAGAGTTCCTTTCATCTTGACTTCAGATTGCAGGAATGTTAATTGACAAAGGAATGGCTACATCTCTGTTCTAGTTGTTAAATGAGTGTTTCCATTCCTTCTGCAAAGTTAGACCATAGAGTGCTTTCAAGAGAGAATGGAAATATTTATTAATTTGTATTTTTTTTTCCTTTAAAGAGTCCATGGTCATCTGGACAAAAGAGGAAAGCAAGCACATCCTTGACAGATGAGGAAGGTGGGTCATTTGGTACCTCTTTCCTGCCACTGCTGTGTTAATCCTAAACAGCATTCAACCATGGCCATTCCTCTAGAGCTGTGATGGCGAACCTTGTCGCTCCAGCTGTTCTTAGACTTCAATTCCCAGAAGCCCAAGTTTCTGTGAATCCACATGAATGAGATTCTATTCGTGTGGATTCACAGAGACTTGGGCTTCTGGGAACTGAAGTCCAAGAACAGCTGGAGTGACAAGGTTCACCACCACTGCTCTAGAAGGACGAAATAACAAGTTTGCAGCAAAATAATTGTGATGTGGAAGGCTTCTGCTCAGGTCACCGTGTTACAGTTACACATGAAAAAACTAGTCAGAATGCCGTTGTATGTTCTCTTCAGGCTGGGCTGGTTCTCTGTACATAGCACTGTGAGTTGGTCAGGATGACTTGCTATGTAGGACAAATTAAAACCCATTCAAAAACTCTACAGAACTACAAACCCCAGAATTCTGCAGGATGGCACCATGTGAGTGAAAAGGGGGTTGAACCACCGGGCCCATCTGGCATCCATACTCTCACTGTAACAAAATAATGGTGAAAATGGTCTATGTTAATAAAGATGCATGCCATTGAATCCTTGAGTTATCAGAGTGATTTTTATGTTTTGTTCTAGTTGAAGATGAGGAGGAAACCATTGAAGAGCAGGAGGCCAAGGAAGGCAGTGTGAATCACCAGGCTGAGTTGTCTACTTTGGCTAAGGAAGGTAAGAACCCAAAACGGGTTTGGTTTGGTTCGCTTTGGTTTTGCCATTGAGGGGGAAAACCAGAAGAGGAAAGACAAAAAGGAACAAGTGATGATATGATGATTCCCCCCCCCCCCTCTTGTGTTAGCTGAGCTGCCATTGGATGATTTGGTGAAGATGTACGAAGGCGCCTTTGCTGAGAATTTTCACTGGCCCCAAATGAAATCTGAAGATGATTCCAGTGAAGAAGGTGAGCCTGTCTTCTGTTAGAAATTAATTTTAGGAAGAGTTCTGCTTTCTCACTTTCTGCAGATGGGTTGAAAGGATTTTTGCTGGAGAAACTCCACTCAGGGGACGCCCGAATGAGGCTCCTTTCCTATCCCCAATATCTTTTTTCCCACTGAAGTGGTCCCTAGTTTTTCTACTTGCATCTTCATTGCTTTCGATCTGCTAGGTTGGCAGGAGCTGGGACAGAGAGGGGCGCTTAAACCGTCATGCAATCCTGGGTCTCGAACTGCTGACTTGCTGAGCTTCCAACTAACAAGGCAAGCTTCTTAACCGCTGAGCCACTGCAGCACCTTCTGCAGACGGCAAAATACTGGAATAAGCTGCTGTACAGGAGTTTGAATCCATACCTAAATCAGTGATTTGGAAGCACTACAGTGGGAGAACTTTTCATTGTGAGCTGAAGGACAGCAGTTTGAGTATTTGTAGGTTACCAGGCCTGGCTACCAGAAACTTGTACCAATGAGGATTTAAGTTTGGCCAACTACAAAGCCAAGAACGTGGTTTTGTTTTGGCAGTTTAAAGTTTGATTAGGGCATGAAAGAAAAAGTCTGTGTTTTAGATTTCTTTGAGATGTTCTCCCTTGGTTAAGAGAGGAGAACAGTGATAGGCTTAAAATCCAGTGTTCTGCTTCCAGTTCTCTCTTGCAATTTACCATTCCCAGAATTGACCTGCTGCCTCATTAGGTATTCTTTCCCTCTAGAGGTTGCTGCCTTGGACTTTAATTGTTTTATGCCTTCATTTAAATTAAAAGCACAATTTAAATCTTAAAGTTTTTTTAAAAATTTGCCATAAACCTTGCTAGACTGCAGCCCACGTCACCAAGCATGTCTGCAGTCCACAAACACTTATGCCAAGTAAAACCCACTAGTCCCATGATGGCAAACCTTGGCATTCCAGCTGTTCTTGGACTTCAATTCCCTGAAGCCCAAGTCCTTGTGAATCCACACGAATGGGTTTACTGCACTAGACTTTAAGGTTAGTCATATAAAGTCTCTTTGGTGGTTCTGCAGCAAATTATAGGCCGTCGTTGCTCAAAAGCCAGTTGTATCCGACTCTAGGGTTCAGTGCTCATCTCCATTTAAAACCAAAGAGCCAGCATTGTATGTGCCTGCAGACATTTCCGTGGGCATGTGGCAGGCAAGTTTAGACACTGGAGTGCACAGAATGCTGTTTACCTTCCCACCAAAGTAGTCCCTATTTATCTACTTGTAGTTTCTTGCTTTCAAACTGCTAGTTTGGTAGGAGCTGGGACAAAGACAGGAGCTCACTGCATCATGCAGCACCCGGGTCTCGAACGGCTGACCTGCCAACCTTCCAGTCTGCAAGTTCAGCATCTTAACCACTAAGTCACCATAGTCCCTACTCAGCAAACTACAGGTGTCCTTTTGCAAATATTCAGGCGCAACTGCTTGCATAGAATTCATTGTGGATTGTTTCTTTGTTTGCTCAGAGATGGATGAGCAGGTGGCTGAAAAGGAGACCCTCCAGAGGGAGGTTATTCTCATTGATTCCCTTCTCAGCATCGATCAGTACAAAGGTCCCGACCGAGGCGCTCCTACCAAGAAACACGGGAGGGACATTGCCGAGGTGGCCGCAGCGGCCGAAGCTCTCCTGCCAAAAGGCAGCGCCCGGATCACCACCTCGGTAAGCTGCTTCCCCTTTCATTCAGTCCACACGCTTGCTTGATGTAAGCCAATGGGATTTACTATGTTAGTTGAGAGTTACTATCATAACTGGGACGAAGTGTGCTAAAGTAAGTCCCACTTAGAGCAGCCCTAATAGGGTTTTTCAAGTGTGTGATTTCTACACCTTTCCCTAGCGAGTTTCTACTGGCCAAGTGAACTTCATGGACTTTGGTTAAAAACAGAACTTGAGTTATATGAACTGTGAAGTATTTACTGACCTCCATGGCACCCTGAATACCAATATACCAGTATAGTGGTACCTCGGTTTACGAATGTATTGCATTCTCTGGGATGTTTTGTACTGCGAAAAATTCTTAAACTGAAATGCAGTTTCCCATAGGAATTTATTTATTCATTTATTTATTTATTAGATTTGTATCCCGCATTGAAAACCTTTTTTCTGACCTCCGGAATGGTTTAATTGGTTTTCATTGCATTGCTATGGAAAACCGCATTTCGGTTTATGAATTTTTCGCAGTTAAATGAGTCAACTGAGGCATTATTTTCAATGGATTTTCATTCGCAAACCAAAAATTACATTAACTGAGGCATTTGTAAACCGAGGTACTAATGTATTCAGGATTCACTGTAAAGTTGCCAGTGAGTCAAACATAATTGTTTACTTGCCCTTTCTCCATAAAAGGACCCCAAGGCAGTGGGCATCATTGAAAAGGATAACCACAAGCAATTGATAATTCAAATATTAAAAAGAATCAAATGTACATGATTTAAAATGATCAGATTTAATATTATAGATCTAATTCTGGGGTTCTTAATCTTTTCAAGCCGTGGGCCAGACCACACCCCCTCAGACACCTGAGGGGGTGAACTGGTGCCCCCCCCCCCGGGCCGTAAACACTGCCATAAAATTTGTCCATGGCTGTTGTAAAGTAAACGCTTCTGGTGGCGGCGGCTGGTGACACGGGCCACATGAAATGGTGCCACAGGCTGGGGCAGGCCGTAAGTTGAGAACCCCTGGTCTAATTTGATGAGACTGTTTCCATTTACGTTGACAGCTGGTACTTCAGTGTCCCGTGACAGTCCATAAGCATTGATTCCGGAAAAGAATAGCTGGTTTTTGGGGTAGTGGAAAATCCAAGTTACGTCATACCTGTTTCTTTTATTTTGCCACAGGTTAAATACAACACTCCCCCACTCTTGTACGGCTCTCTTCGAGAGTATCAGAAGATCGGCTTAGACTGGCTAGCCAAACTGTACAAGAAGAATCTCAATGGTATTTTGGCTGACGAGGCTGGCCTTGGGAAAACCGTTCAAGTCATTGCCTTTTTTGCTCATCTGGCCTGTAACGAGGGTGAGCTTCCCTTTCTCCTCCTCTTCTTGGGGCTGCTAATTATTTTACACTGGGGCTTTTAAGATTTTGCAGGCCGCTGGAGACTTACCAGGCAAGGCTCTTGAGTTCCCTCCTATTTCTGGTTTCTCCTGCAGGTGACTGGGGTCCTCACCTCATCGTCGTCCGGAGTTGTAACATCCTGAAGTGGGAGCTTGAGCTGAAGCGTTGGTGCCCCGGGTTGAAAATCCTGCTCTACATCGGCAGCCAGCGGGAACTGAGAGCCAAGAGACAGGTAGGAATGCCACAAAGCAAGTCTATACGCACCAATTTATACCAGGAATTCCCAACTTCTTCAAGTTAGAGGCTGAGTCATGCTCTCTCAGTCAGCTTCGAGGGCTGGGTGGCCATTTTGCCCTGCCTGCACAATGCAGGTAGCCATTTTGTCCCAACAGCTTCAAAATGCCTTGAGGCCTCATTCTTACGTCTGACGAAGTGGACTTGGTCCACAAAAGCTCACATTTAAATACAGAAGTTCGTCTTTAAGGTGCCACAACATTTTTTATCTCTCTCTCTCTCTTTTTTTTTTTTTTGGCTTTTTTTGTTTACTCTCTGATATACTCACAGAGACTAATACAGCTGCCACTTCAAACATTTCCACTTTCAGTTCCCCACCCATTTTATGCCACCCCTGGGATATGGTTTTAGAAACCCTTTAGTTTGAATAAAGCTATAGGCTAGGGGTTCTCAACCCGGCCCATGGCACCATTCCATGTGGCCCACATCGCCACTGGAAGCAGAAGTGGACACATTTACAACAGCCGTAAATCCCCCCCCCCCTGCAGCTGTTGCAAACACATTTACAACAACTGCAGATGTGTTTTACGGCAGTGTTTACAGGGGTGGAACCACCAGTCCAGCCTGCTCAGCTGTCTGAGGGAGCGTGACCCGGTCCATGGATTAAAAAGTTTGAAAACCACTGCTATAGGCTCTGAGATTGGTGTCTCTGCCTGCCGTTTCTGTCCTGTCCTACCATGAGTCCTTTTTCTTTCTCTTCAAATGTTCTTTTTTCTTCTTCTTGCACAGGAGTGGATGGAACCCAACAGCTTCAATGTGTGCATTACATCCTACAAGCAGCTCTTCAAAGGCCACCAGGCTTTCACCAAGATGCGGTGGAAGTACCTTATCATTGATGAGATGCAGCAGATTAAGAACATGACGGAGAAACACTGGGAGGCACTTTTCAATCTCCGCAGGTGCGAATCACACAGTGTGTATTACCCCCATCCCTGACAACATCTGTATCTTTCTTCTTGTTCTGCCAAATCCGAATATTGGTGATCCTCATAATGATCAGCCATGAAGACTGTCCTGAGAATATATTGCAGGGTGTCAGGGGCCTGATGAAGTCAGCTGCACCCAGGTTCTTGTGGATTCCAAAAGCAATAGGCTCTTTGTGGCTGAGAAAACAAAGCTTTATTAAGCACCTCTTTAAAATGAAAGAAATGCTGTAGACCACATACAAGCTTCCAAAGGACTCTGCCCAGTAGCTTTAATTTTCCTTTAAGGCCCATCTTCTTCTTTCGTGTCCTGATCAAACCCTGGACTGCCAAAATGAAGCTACTTCCTTGGCTTTGTAGTTGGCCACACTTAAGTCCTCATTGGTGCATGTTTCTGGCAGTCATCAACAGACCAGTAAATGAGCTGGATTCTGTATCTCTTCACATTCAAGCAGCATGTTGTTGGCCACCAGTAGCCACCCCCACTTGAGCATGTTGGTCTTGCCTTTAGGGACCCCAACCCTCAGCCTACTCAGGGTCTTCCAAGTGACATAGGGGAGGTTGAGTTCCTCAGCCACATCCTCCTTTAATGTTGTTCCTTGCCAAGTGAGCTCCTACCTCCACCTTCTAATTTGGCTTTGTTCTTGCGTCCCCTCAAGAATGTTTGTTCTTGCCATAAAGCTCTTCCTGGATCTGAGCCGGCGGACTTGAGGCTCATGTCCATTCAGGGGGTGTCAAAGTTCTTGCTCTTGCTTAGTTCTCTCAGCATCCGGTGCTAATTCTCTCCTGATCTTAGGTGGAGCGATACCAAAAAGAGGGAATATTTTCTCAACTGGTGTAGGTTTAAGGCATCCTGTCACTATCTGCATGGCTTCATTAACAGCAGTGTCAACTTCTTTTGCATGTGTGGATGCGTTCCATACTGGAGCAGCATACTCACACTGAAGTCCCGTTATGTCCAGAGGGCCAACTTGACATAAAAGATGGATGGATGGATGGATGGATAGATAGATAGACAGACAGACAGATAGACAGATACATAGACAGATAGATAGATAGATGGATGGATTAAATGGATGGATGGATGGATGGAAGGATGGATAGCTAGATAGATAGATAGATAGATAGATAGATGGTTGGTTGGTTGGTTGGTTGGTTGGTTGGTTGGTAGGATGGATATTTCTAAAGGATAGTCAGTGATGGGTGCCTAACTGGTCACTACTTCTTGGATGTTGAACTTCTGAAACTCTCTCTCCCTTTGCAGCCAGCACCGCCTACTCCTGATAGACACCCCTCTGCACAACACCTTGATGGAGCTGTGGACCATGGTGCACTTCCTCATCCCAGGCATCTCCAAGCCTTACCTGGACTTCCCGGTAAAAGCAGCCAACGAGGAGAATCAGGACTACTGTCATAAACTTGTCATCAGGCTACACAGAGTAAGTTGCATAACTTGGCGCTTGACCTGGTCACTTTCCCGGCTTCAATTCAGACCGTTTGAACACCCGACTTCGGTTTTCTTTCCCCCATCCTTTCTCCGCTTCAGATGATCCAGCCGTTTATTCTGCGGAGGTCGAAAAGAGACGTGGAGAAGCAGCTGACGAAGAAGTACGAGCATGTGCTCAAGTGTCGGCTGTCAAACAGGCAGAAAATGATGTATGAAGATGTCATATTGCAACCAGGGTATGAGAGAGAAAACATTTGAATTAATCCAGAAGGTGGGAAGAAGTAGGGGGGGGGGATATTGCTATACTTCAGAGGGTCCCAACCTTTTCAAGCCGGGGGCCGAGTCACACTCTCTCAGTCAGCTTCAAGGGTCGGACGGCCATTTTGACCTGCCTGCACGATGTGGGTGGCCATTTTCTCCCAATAGCTTCAAAGGGGGTGGCCATTTTGTTTCTCAAATGTCCTTGGAGGGGTGGGCTGCATGAAATGGCACATGGGACGGATCCGGCACACAGGCCTTAGTTTGGGAACCCCTGCTATCGCTGAAACATGGGACTTTCAAAATCTAGAGCTCAATTATGCAATACCTGCTCTGTCTATGGAGCTTTTATTATTTGTCTGTAAAGGTCTCCCTTGCTCAAAAACCAGTCACGTCTGACTCGAGGGCTCGATGCTAGTCTCTGCATCTGCAGACATTTCCATGGTCATGTGGCAGGCATGACCAGATGCTCTTTCACATGAACCACTTTTACCTTTCCTGCTGAAGCAAGAAATCGCAAATAGATAAATAGGTACTGCTTCGGCAGGAAAGCTAACAGCGTTTCATTGATTTTAGCCCCTTTGCTTTAAATTGCTGTGCTTCTGTTCATTTTCTTTCCTGTTTCCCAGAACTCAAGATGCACTTAAAAGCGGGCATTTTGTCAGCGTTCTCCACGTTCTGATGCAGCTCCAAAAGATCTGTAACCATCCTGACCTCATCAACCCTCGGCTCTCCAGCGCCTCCTATGTCTCAGAGACACTGCAGTATAGAACCGCTGCGCTGGCTTTGAAAGCACTTGAACGCAACCTTTGGAAGGTGAGTTTAAACAGTGGAATGGTGAGACACCGACCGGGGCAGGGAATACCAAGACCGCTTCCATCCTCCAGGTCATATGTGTAGATTGTAAGCATCAAGTCAATGCAAAGTGTTTTATCTTCCTATAAATGTGATGCGAGTGTCTCTGGCCACTAGTTCATTTTAATCAGGGACAGTAACAAACATGTTGGTGTGTTATGGAGTTGGGTTTTTAAAAAATTGTTTGCTATTCATTTTAAAACGATTTAATACGATGTGATCTTTCTGTTTTATGGTTGACTTAGTCCTATCCTTTCCTGTGTAGTTTGCAAGTATATAAAACAGGGGTGGCCAACCCTTTTATGTCACGGGCCGGACATGACCACACCCCCGGATAGCGTCATGGGCCGGACCACACCCCTTAGAAACAGGGGCATTTACGGCAGATGTAAATACGCCCACTTCCATGTTTATGCCAGCTTTGGTCATGTTTGTGCATGCACGGACACATTTTATGGATGATGTAAATGCACCTGCTTCCACTTCCGGGTGCTTCAGAGGCAGCGATGGGCCGGATGTGATGCGTCGGGGGCCGGGGCCAGCCCACGGGCCATGGGTTGAGAACCCCTGATATAGTGCTAATTTGAAACCAATCAGGATATAAAAAATCACTAAATAATGAAAGGAAAAGTGAGACTTAACCTTTAAGTTTTTTTTCTTAACATGTATCTGCAGGTTACAGACTTGAGTCTCTTTGATTTGATTGGGATTGAGAATAAAATGACTCGGTATGAATCGCAAGTCCTGCCCAAGCAGAAAGTGACCAGAAAACTTATTGAAGAAATCTATACCTCTCCTAACCCGCCCCCTAGACCTAATCCTGTCAAGCTGAAGCCAAGCAGGTAAGTAAGCAACCAAACAACATTCTCTTCCTGCTAGCAGAAGTCGTGTGTTGGATGGATGGATGGATGGATGGATGGAAGGAAGGGAAGGAAGGGAAGAAGGAAGGGAAGATCAATCAATCAAGCATTTTTTGCAAATTGGAAGTAACTTCCTGACCGGGTGTATTTTTTCTCCTAACAATTCATTTGTGGGAGAAAATGTTTTCCCAGGAACTCCAGTATTCTTTATTAACTGATTAGTCATCTGATCATATCAGGTTAAAATGTGATAAAATACATATAGATAAAATGTGATCACAAGAACAGAACAAAAGCAGATTAAAAGTAGATTGATACAATCACAATAAAACAAGATATAAAATGTACTCAGTAAGATTCGTCACCTTTGCGTACAACCCCTATTTGATCAATAAAACATCTTCTCTTTTAAAGAGCCCAAACTATAAACCTGACCGTTCTAATATTTACATAGCTTTTTATGCCCTGAAGTAAGTAAGTTAATCTTTGATTAAGGTAAAGGTCGACTCTAGGGTTCAGTGCTCATCTCTGTTTATAGCCAAAGAGCCAACACTGTCTTCATCTGCAGACGTTTCAGTGGACATGTGGCAGGCATGACTAGACACCAGAGTGCACGGAACACTGTTTACCTTCCCTATATATCTACTTGCAATTTCTTGCTTTCGAACTGTTAGGTTGGCAGGAGCTGGGACAGAGACGGGAGCTCACTCTGTCATGCAGTACTTTGGTCTTGACCTGCTGACTGCTGACCTTCCAGTCATCAAGTCCAGTGTCTTAACCACTGAGCCACTGCAGTCTCTATATCTGCATATACTGAGCTCTTATTGTGGCTTTTATTGACAAGAACTCGCTCATTTCTTTCTTTGCCACTTGCTTGTGCTCTTTGTAAGTCGATGCACTCCCGATGTTGACCGTGCCTTTAAAAATGCAACATGAAAGAAGATTTCCCAGTGTGAATGCCTTTCCAGCTTGTGAGTGGGAGATATTAATGAGACTCACACCTTTCTTAGGTTGTTCCAGCCTGTCCCGTACGGGCAGAAGCCCGAAGGCAGGACAGCTGCCTTCCCCACCGCTCAAGTGCAACGCACAACGACCGCAACTTCGGTGGCTCAACAAGGACAGGTGCGAGGGAGATCCCCCATGGCTACCGTCTCCGCCAACCAAGGTAAGAAAAGTGCTGATTCCACTCTAGTTCCGTTTTCTGCGCAGAAACTGCCAATGTTGGGTTTTCTCCTTCTTCAATCCCTTATTTTAAAATGGGCCTTGAACAGATCTTCGTGAAATCTGTTGCGTGTTGACCAGGTCCAGCAGGTTCTCTGGAGTTAGTTAGTCAGCAAAGTCTTCAGGACTGCCCCTTACCCAGTGGGATATACAGTCAAACCTGAAGATAAGAATGGTTCAACTTAAGAAAAACTTGAGATACATCTCGAAATTTCAGAAAAAAACAGGTTCGAGATACAAATTTTTAATAGGATTTTTTCATCCCCGAGATACGAAAATCAACACATTCTTGTGGGAAATTGCATCCAATGCATTCCTATGGTAAATTCAAGATAAGGTTTTTTCCCAGATACAACCAACCTCAAGGAATGAATTAAATTCAGATGTAGAGAGTTTGACTGTAGTTGGCTT
This sequence comes from Furcifer pardalis, assembly GCA_030440675.1. Taxonomy (NCBI): domain Eukaryota; kingdom Metazoa; phylum Chordata; class Lepidosauria; order Squamata; family Chamaeleonidae; genus Furcifer; species Furcifer pardalis. The sequence continues at coordinate 5,445,738 of CP126898.1, forward strand.
CAGAACACACTGCCTTATTCCTTGGAAGGTACAGGAATTGTTACATATCAAATTCCTATACATTCCTTCTTCCTGTAAGCTTAATTATTTCTTGATGGAGCATCAATTAGATGGCCGTAAAACAGAAGAGATTTGACAGGTTCCTACTCCAAAGAATTCACAGTCTGATAAGAGCTACAGGGAACAGAAAGGGAGAAAAATGCCAGAGACAAAGTAAACTAGGATATTTTCAACAGAGTATTGGTACACAGAAAGAGCCTCCTCGAAGATGGTGGTATATTTTTGACCCTCAATCGGGCATATCCCGGGCAACGGCCACCTTGTGCCGGCTAATCTTGCTCAAATTGGGTGAGGCCGAAGGAACTGCGGAATGAACTCACCCAAAAGGTGGCTTCATTTTGGCAGTTTCACGTCTGGCCTCGACAAGGAAGGAGGAGGAGAAGAAGAAGAAGCAGGTTTTCTGAAGGCTGTCCTATGTGGGTCGGTGAATGAATATTGTATGTTCCCAGATGTGTGTTGTGGAATATGCATCTAAAACTTGTTTTGCTTACCTTCCAATCTCTGTCTAATATACCCGTGAATGAATCGTATGAATTTATCTTGAGTGGCTTAGAAATAATGTACCTGGAAGAGAAACTGGGTTTGGGGGAGAATAGAAGTATGTCTTGGCCACAGTCTAGGGCAGGGGTTCCCATCCTTTTTAAGCAGGAGGCCAGGTCACGCTTTCTCAGTCAGCTTCAAGGGCCGGACAGCCATTTTGCCCTGCCTGAAAGGTGGGATGGTCATTTTGTTCCAATAGCTTCAAAGGGGTGACCATTTTGTTTCTTCAATGCCCTTGGAGGGGTGGGGGCACATGAAAAGGTGCCACAGGCCAGATCTGGCCCACTGGCCTTAGGTTGGGAACCCCTGGTCTAGTGCAGTGATGGCCAACCTTGGCACTCCAGGTGTTCTTGAACTTCAGTTCCTAGAAGCCCTGATCAACAGGAGTGTTAACTTGGGCTTCTGGGAATTGAAGTCCTTGGGGTGCCAAGGTTGGCCATCACTAGTCACTGTCTTATGGGGTTGTGAGACAGATGCGGAATTCCCCTTCCTCTGCAACACTCAGTTACCCATTAAACCTCTGCTCATAATTTGATTGATTGATTGATTGATTTGTGCCCCATCCAATTAAATCGAGCACCACTCTCTGAGTGGTTAACAACATAATAGCTTGTGTTGAAGTCAGCGGGGAATCACCTTTTCAATTATTTTTGTGTGTTTCTCTCTTAAGATTGCATTTTTGCTTAAGCCTGCTGAGAACTAATTGAAAATAACAATCAAGCCAAACGTAATTACTCCATTTTTGGGTCTATGCCTACCCAAGATATAGAGACACACTTGGATGTTGATATGCTTTCCCTCTGTGAAGAAAGCTAGCATGCTATCAGAAAGGATTCTATCTGAGTCTTTTTGCACAACATGCTAGATATCCTGAGGCATGAGATTCTTGATAGAGATGACGGAGATCCTTGCTTTTAATTGCCATGCGGAAGGTCTTTGCTAGAGCTGTGCAGATTTGTGTCTCCGTACCTTGTGCGTTCGGACTGTGGTGGCTTAGTGGCTAAGACGCTGAATTTAACAACCAGAAGGCCGGCAGGTCATCAGAGTGAGCTTCTGTCCTCTGTCCCAGCCCTGGCCAACCTAGGAATTCGAAAGCAAGAAATTGCAAGTAGATAAATAGATACCGCTTCAGCATGAAAGGTTACAGTGTTCTGTGCACTCCAGTGTCTAGTCATGCATGCCACATAACCACAGATACAGCCTGCAGGCACAGACAGTGCTGGCTCTTTGGCTCTAAACGGAGATGGGCACTGACCCCCTAGAGTCATATACGACTAGACACCAAAGTGTGCAGAATGCTGTTACCTTTCCTGCTGAAACTACCTGTTTATCTGCTTGCAATGTCTTGCTTTCGAACGGCTCGGTTGGCAGGAGTTGGGACAGACATGGGAGACCAAGTCCAGCTGAGCCACTGCAGTCCCTCCTATATTATAACCCTTTTTTAAAAAAGACGATTAAACCGGGTCTGACTCATTAACCGCTTGCACCAACCAACCTTGTTGATTGCAGCCACCGCCTCTTCCACCTTCTTAGCAGCACAGTTTCAGACATCTTCCGTCAGTGGTCCTCCGAGACAACATCATCCAGCAGTGACCTTCGCCACGGGCCCGGCCCACCACCCGGCCAAACCGCGGGCTCAGACCATGGCGCCGGCCTTACCGCTAGGCCCGGCCCAACCACAAGCCCCCCCGCACCCCATCCAACCTCAGAGGCTGGTATTAACCTCTCAGGCTCAGGCACGGTTGCCTAGTAAGTGGCCCTCCACTTTTCCAACTCCTGCCTTTCTCCAGGTGTCTCCCACCTTTCCGTATTCATTTACTCCCACCCCCCACCCCCAAGGCAAGCGAACGCTTCGCCAAGGTTAAGTTTTTAGGCACCCTAAAGATGTGTACAGAACAATTTGTCATGGTGGTTTGGTATTGCTGGGCTTCACCCTACACCTTACCTGGTCCTACCTTTTGAGTAGCAGCGCTCACGGTCTTCCATTACTTATTTGACGGCGGCCTTTAAAAAAAATTAAATTTTTTGGCGAAGGAAAACCCAAGTCAGAAACAAAATTGCTGTGGACATACATTAGCGGTGTCAACTTAATCGCCTCTTTTCTGCATGTTTCCTCTGCTAGCCAGATATTCCTTTGGACCTGGAAAACTTCTTTTTCTTTGTCGTCTTATGAAAGTTCTTCCTGATATAATTCCCTTCTTTTTTTCCCCCTTTTTAAAAAGCACTAACCTCCTCCTGCTTTGGATTCTCAGCTTTCTTAAGGGTGGAGACGAACGACAACAGAGGTGGTGATGGGGAGTGGGCATAAGAGACTGTTATGCTTTGATCTGTATATACACTGCTTTTTTAGCATGCCTTAGGATATTCGGCATTGATATACTAATGTTTTAACCTTGGGGAGGGGAGGGGGTACGACAAAACTGCCTTTCCAAAAGCTAAATGCTCCATAGCCTCAGTTCCTAAAAGTTGGCCAATGAAATTTGGGTTTCTTTGCAACTTTTTCCCGCCGGCATGTTGACCAAAACTCAAAAGCTGTGTCTTGAAAACGTGCAATGAATATTCCACCGTCCCAGTTGCAGCGAACTTCTTAACAGTTAGAGTAGTACGACAATGGATTCCACTTCCTCGAAAGGTTCCGAGCACTTCAACACTGGAAGCATTCAAGAGAGAATTGGAAAGCATCCGTTTGTCATATCTGCTTTGATTCGTATTCCTACATTGAGTGAGGGGGGCGGGTTTAATTCAATGACCTAAAAGGCCCCTTCCAATTTTTTGATTGTGGCTCAGTGGTTAAGAAGCTCGCCTTGTTAGCCGGCAAGTCAGGAGTTCAAGACCTGCGTACTGCATGATGGATTGAGCACCAGTCTCTGTCCCAGCTCGTGGGGACATGAAATGAGCATCATTCGGACATCCCCTGAGTAGGGTTTCTCCAGCAAAAATCCTTTCAACCAAGAATAGTTTCTGACATGAAATTATTATTATTCCTTGATTCTGTGGATGAATTTGTAGTTCGGTTGTAGCTACCGAGAGGTCTAAAACATCTTTAAACCAACTGAGCAAGCTTTACTTGTAAATGTGGCTTTTAAAGTAAGCCCGTGATGCGTTACACAAGATAGAACATTCACTTTGGACAGATTAAGAATAATTTAATTTCTGCAGCCAACTCTATAACGTTTCTTGGTTTCCGCTGTTGTTCATTCAGGAGCAGTAGAAACCTACTTAACCTGCCATAATATATTTTAACTACATTTATTTATTTATTTATTTGTCAAATTTATTCATCGCCCTTCTCACAAAGTGACCCAGGGCGATTCACAAAAAAAAAAAAATATCAATAACAGTTATAAAATCTAAAAAACTATTAATCATTTTTTTAAAAACTAGCTAAAATCTATTAAAAATTTAACGATTAAAAATTTCTTAGTCATTTAATTTTACATTTTTTTAACCTCTCGTTTTACTGTGCTGGTTGTAGACTGTGCTCAGAAAGTGTAACTTGCCATTCATTCCCGGGGGACGAATCTAGGGTTAGTCTTTTTGAATGTATTTTTTCCTGGTTTTTGCTTTTGAAAAGGCAGTAAAGGTCCAACTTTTGACAACTTTCCGTTTTACAAAGTGTCACATGGGCTTTTCCAGGTCGCTCTTGGTCACCTGTTTAAAAACAGAAAATCGTTTTGCCTCTGGAGAATGGTCTCCCTTTGACGCAAACCAAAACAAGAATAACAATTTGCTTCCTTACCTGTCTCGAAGCCATACCTGTGGAACTTTTATATGACACTTGCTTTTCCTCTGCGCCCCCTCTTTCTCTGCATGGGGGAGATGTCCGCATTTAGTATCACTAACCAAAGGAAGAAGGGGGAAAGGCAAGATCTCGAAAAGGCAACTTTTCCCCTCCAGTGTCCTTTTTTTGTCTCCTATCCCCAGGTGGCGAAGTGGTCAAAATCGCCCAGTTGGCTTCCATCGCAGGCGGACAGGGCCGGATTGCCCAGCCGGAGACGCCGGTAACACTGCAATTTCAGGGGAACAAATTTACTCTCTCTCATAGCCAGCTTCGCCAGCTTACAGCCGGACAGCCCCTGCAGCTGCAAGGTATTGTAGCAGACCGGGCTTGAAATAATCCAATTTTCCCTCCTTTTTTTTTTTTGATTCAGAGTTTGTATATCCTTATGGATCAGTCTGGCCAAATTATCCTGCTGTGTTAATAGAATAGACTAGGGGTGTCCAACCCTTGTGCTCCAGCTGTTCTTTGACTTCAAATCCCAGAAATCCTGATCGGCACTTCCTCCCTCTCCCCAGCACAGAGTTCGCCCCGCCTCCTCTGCCCAGCAACCCAATGAGAGCCCTCCCTCCCTCCCCCAGCACTGAGTTCACCCTGCCCCTCTGCCCAGCAGCTCGGTTGGAGCGCTTACTCTCCCCAGCACAGAGTTCACCCCACCTCTCTGCTGTATGGATGGCAGCCTGTTGAATTTAGGCACCCGGTATCGGAAGGTTTGCCATCACTGATCTATGGTGTAAGGGGCAAGATAGGTTTCCCTTGTTTGCTTCCTTTTTTTAACCCCGTTTGCTGACGACTCTTTCTTTGTTAAATTTCTGCGAACCAGGCAGCGTCCTGCAGATTGTTTCGGCTCCCGGCCAGCAGTACTTGAGACCTCAGGGCCCGGTGGTCATGCAGACGGTGTCTCAGGCCGGGACTGTTCAAAACGCTTTAAATGCCCTGGGGAATCAGCACCCCGCTGGCTTGCCAACTTCGGCCGTTACACAGCAAGGTGAGGCTTCTTTTCTCACTTAATCTGTCTACAGGGTGTTTTAGGAAACAATTCCGATCATCATGTACCAATGCTGGCAGCTTCTTAAATGTTGAATTTTATTTAATTTTTACATTTAACAAATAATAAACAACATAAAAAAAACAATTATAACTATAAACTACCTCTCAATCTATTCTCTAATAAACATCAATATTGGCACAAGTGTGAAAATCATCCTTTCATCATGACTGTTATTCCCCCACGTCCTGCAACCAAAAGGTTGTGAGTTCAATCCTGACTCAGACTCAAGGTTGACATGCTGCTTACGGCAGGATTTACGCATGTAGCAGCAGGTGTGGTAGCAGGCCACGTGAAATGGTGGCAAGGTCAGGGCCAGCCTGTGGGCAGTAGTTTGGCCACTGATGAATTAGAGCCACCTTAAGTCCAATCCATCTTAGATGTTCTTTCCGCTCCTTCTTCATCTCACCTTCTTCTATTCCTGCCATTAAATCCAGTCAGGGAGCCCCATAATGTCCCATCCCAACGCCATTTAACTTGCTCACTCCCTTGGATACAACCCTTTGTTTCTTGGGGGGACTCGTTGAATGGTTAACTAGTCTCCAATGTCCTCCGTCATCATTGTCTGGGCTTGGAGTGGCAGCTGTTAACAGTTTCATGATCAACCCAACCTGTGCCTTCCTGCAGTTCGTCAAGAACTTATTTGAAATGCAGTTTTGTCAAGAACTTTTGCAAACATTTTTTTCATTGAAATGTATAAACACGTGTTTTATCTTCAAGTGTATGTTCCAGGTCGAACAGTCGGTACTAATTTAGCTTCGGGGGATTCTGCTTCGTCCTTAAAACCCGGCCTTATTCACGGAGGACATGCACAGGTATTTCTATGACATCAGTGTTTAGCTCATTGGTTCCTGACCGTGGTGCCCAGATGTTCTGGGACTACAGAGATCATGACTAGTATTGGCAATAGTCAAGGCACCTGGACGTTTGAGTCCAGGAATATGTGGGGATCCAAGGCTGGGAACTGCTAGTTTAGGTTAACATGCAGGTATATTTCAGATTAAGTCATTTTGTTATTCAGTGGAAATTGCAGTGGCTTAGTGGTTAAGACTCTGAACTTGACAACCGGAAGGTTGGCAGGTTGAGACCCAAAAGTTGCACGACGGAGTGAACACCCGTTGTCTGCCCCAGCGCCTGCCAACCTAGCAGTTCAAAAGCAAGACACTGCAAGTAGCTAAATAGGTACCACTTTGGCAGGAAAGGTAACAGTCTTCCATGTGCCACATCACCACGGAAACGTCTGCAGACACAGACTGCGCTGGTTCCTTGGCTGTAAACAGATGAGCACCGTCCCCTAGAGTTGGATACGACTGGCTTTCGAGGAAGGGAAACCTTTGCCTAAATGCTTAGCATTATAGCCAGGTTAGAGATGTTGAGCTTTCTGATTAAATTTCAAAATCTGAAGTGCCGTGGGAAATGAATATGTGTTTTCTTTGTTTCCGAAGGATTCGTTTGAAGACAAAAACAGACTTCTAAAGGAGCGCCTGGACAGAATCTTTTCCTGCAACGAGCGCCGTTGTTCTCGGGTCCCGGTGTACGGCAGAGATCTTGTGTCCCTTTGCTCTCTGCCGGGAGACAGACGGATGGCCCCTCAGTTTTCTGCCGGGGTCGGGAAATGGAGCTGGGTGGGCTTTGCCAATTGTTCCCTCTTGCTGAATCCCTCTGGAGAGGAGGCCGGTCATCTTCTCTGTGGGCTCACATGGACGCTAGAGCAGCAGCAGGACTCCCTGAGAGATGTGGTTAATAGGTAACTTTTTTGCATGTGGGACCATGGTGGCTTAGTGGTTAAGACGCTGACCTTGATGACTGGAGACCAAGTGCTGCACGACGGGGCAAGGGTGTGTTTTACTTCCGCTTCCGGGAGCGACAAGGGCGGCGCAGGCCGGATGAATCATAGTAAACCCCTTCGTGTGGATTTACGGGGGCTTGGGCTTCTGGTAATTGGAAAGTCCAAGAACATCTGGAGTGCCAGGGTCCGCCATCACGGCTTTACAGCATTCTTGCCTTGTTTCTCAGGATGTTGTCCGTTTTGCCTGCTGCCGTGGCGTCCCCTCCATCTCTCTGCGTGGCGAGGTTCCCGGCGTCGTATAGCCACCGATTGAAACTCCTCCGGTACCGTTTGAAAGAGAAGGTGGCTCCATTCCTACGCCAGCTGCAGGATCTCACCACTCCACAATTGCTCCAGTTTCCTGACCTCCGCCTGGTGCAGTATGACGCAGGTAGTGTGGCACCTTAAAAGAAAGCATGGAGGCGTGTGTGTGTGTGTGTGTGTGTGTGTGTGTGTGTGTGTGTGTGTGTGAGAGAGAGAGAGAGAGAGAGAGAGAGAGAGAGAGAGAGAGAGAGATGTGGTTAGATTTTTTTCAGGAAGGGTTTAACTCTTGACTTCGTGAAATCTAGGGAAGCTGGAAGCGCTGGCTGTCTTGCTGCAAAAGCTCAAGTCAGAAGGACGCCGGGTACTCATTCTGTCTCAGATGATTCTCATGCTGGACATCCTGGAGCTGTTTTTGAACTTCCATTCCCTCACCTATGTCAGGATCGATGAGTGTGCAAATCAGGAAAAGCGCCAGGTAAGAGCCATCCTGCTATGGTAATAGAGTAAAGCCAGTGATTGCAAACCTTGGCACTCTGGGTGTTCTTGAACTTCAATTCCCAGAGGCCCTGATCAGCAGGTCTACTGACTTGGGCTTCTGGTAAATGAAGTCCAAGGACACCCGGAGTGCTAAGGTTAGCTACCAGGGGAGTAGACCCAGTGCCATGTTTCCCGTAGTAACCGGCAGACCAGCAGATGATCTGGATTCTGTATCTCTCCACATTCACACAGCATATTGTTATCTGCCAGCAGCCCCCAGTTATCTTGCACTTACGGACTCCGACCCTCAGCCTTTTCAGAGTCTTCCAGGTGACGTTGGGGAGGTTGAGTTCCTCCCCTCTAACCTCCTTTAATTAGCAAAACTGAGTAAGTTATTTTAAATATAAGCCACCCAAGAGCATAGTTCGCTTCTACAGCAATCTGAACAGTCAATAAAACCACAGAGGCAGCAATAAAAACGAAGCAAAACTGCTGAAAAAACATGATGTTAATGTATTAGAACATTAAGACACTGCAGAGATGTTAAGTACTTGCAATAAACCTGCACATCGCCCCGTTGATCGCACACGCACACAGCATTCAACACGCACCACTTGGGATGTTGCCACCGCGTCAGCAACTGCTCAGCATCTCGCCGCTTCTGCTAGGCTTGTTTCACAGTCTGCTTTCTCCTCTCCCCTTTTAAATGGAGGAGCTGATGAAGACCTTCAACAGAGACGCCCGTATATTCTGCGCCCTCCTTTCGTCGCACAGCCGCTCCACCGGGGTCAACCTGGTCGAGGCGGACACCGTGGTCTTCTACGACAACGAGCTCAACCCCGTGATGGACGCGAAGGCTCAGGAATGGTGCGACCGGATCGGCCGGTGCAAGGACATCCACATCTACAGGTGAGCCGTTTGCAGAGGAGAGAAGTCCAGAGTAGGAGTCAACAAACTTGGCTCTCCAGATGTTCTTGGACTTCAATTCCCAGAAGACCTGATCAGCAGGAGTGCTGACTTGGGCTTCTAGTAATTGCAGTCCAAGAACAGCTTGAGTGCCCAAAGTTCGCCGTCATGGCCCTAGACCCAAAAAAATGGACTAGTTAAAAATAGGGTTCTTTTTCTCTCTTCCCTGGTGCTTTGCCTGGGCCACTCACACAATAGATGCTAGGCCTGATGGGTAAAGTCATTAGCAGATGTGGTGGCTTCATGGTTAAGACTCTGAACTTGACGGCTGGAAGGTCAACAGTTCAAGACCCGATTAGGGCATGACGGTGTGAGCTTTCGTCTCTGTCCCAGCTCCTGCCAACCTAGCAATTCGAAAGCAAGAAACTGCAAGTAGATAAATAGGTAGCACATTGGTGGGAAGGTAACAGTGTTCCATGCACTCCGGTGTCTAGGCATGCCTGCCACACATCCATGGAAATGTCTGCAGACACAGATAGCGCTGGCTCTTTGGCTATAAACAGACATGAGCACTGAATCCAGGATATCCGTTATGTACACTTTCAAGATTTCAGCCAAACTGTCTGATTTTTCTAGGCTTGTCAGCGGGAACTCAGTAGAAGAGAAGTTCATTAAAAATGGCACAAAGGACTTGATCCGAGAAGTAGCTGCCCAGGGAACTGATTACTCCATGGCCTTTTTAACACAGGTAGTATTGCTGTTGGAGCGGGAGTAAGAGTTTATCAGGATACTTTTCTTATTTTTCTAAAATAGTTCTATGTCCTTTGTTTCATTAACTCTAAAATACAATTTCTCCAGCCTTTCCCAGTATCATCTTGTGATACGCTTATTTTTATTTGTATGGTGGCAATAATTTAATGAGTCTCCTCTTTGTTTTCATGGGTGGACTTGTAAAACCTTTTTTTTTTTTTTGCGCTTGGCTTCTTCAGGAACAGACTTGAACTAACTGGACACAGACAGAATTTAATTAAAAAAAAATTCCTAATGATAGATTGACATGTAAACAAAAATTAAAGGAATACCATTTGTTGCACTTTAAATACTAATTGCTGTATTTTGATGTTAGCTTTCGTGGATCAAGTCCACTTCATCAGACATAAGAGTGAGACTTCATGGCATCAATTTACCGGTTTATGCTAACCATTCTGTACCTCTGAGGTGTACAAATGGGTGCCATGAAGTCTCATTCTCATGTCTGATGAAGTGGACTTGATCCACGAAAGCTCACATTAAAATAAAGCAGTTAGTCTTTAAAGTGCCACAAAGTTGTCTGTCTTTTTGTTGTGTTTACTCTCTCAAACGGTTTCCCTGCCTTTCACAGCAAACTATTCAAGAGCTGTTTGAGGTTCATTCACCGATGGAGGATTCCGGCTTCAGGGTGAAAGCCGAGGAGTTTGTGATGCTTTCTCAGGAACCTTCCCCGGCGGAAACCATCTCGGCCAAAGTGGCAAGGCCTTTTATAGAGGTAAGGAGGGCTCAAGGCTTCCCTGCACCCATTGTGCTGATCTGGTATGGCCTGATTGGGTGCTGATGACAAGGATGGACATTCCGGTACTGATTCCAGATTTGAATGCAGTTGTTTGCCTTGAACGGACCCTGTTTTAAGTTCAAACTAGTTCTCTAGATAGAACAGCAAGGCCAGCGCTCATGTTGGGTTGCTGGGCAGAGGGGCGGAGGTGTTGTCTGCGCCGCAGAGTGGCTGAGAAAGTGCACCCATTGGGCTTTTGGGCAGAGGGGCGGAGAAAACTCTGCTGGGGGAGAGGAAGGAAGCGTTCCCATTGGGCAGCTGGACAGAGGAGCGGGGTGAACTCTATGCTGGGGCAACGGCCGCATGCCAACAGAGACGGCCGTGAGTGCCCCCTCTGGCATGCATGCCATACCTTCGCCACCTCTGGTATAGGCTGTGCAAAGCAAACTTCTTTGCAGGAACATTATGGGGTGTGTGTGTTTTAATGAGGCAGAGGGACAGCTGCAGCTATGTAAGAAAGAACACGTTTTTGGTTTTTGAAAGGCTCTCAAAAGTACCGAACGAGAAGAAGAGGAGGAGGAGGAGGAGGAGTTGAACCCCCACATTTTGGATGCAGAGACCGAGTCAGCTTTGGGACCTCTTGTCTCAGAATTTGGGAAGTCCGAATACCTGGAGCCACCTTCCCAGCTGCAGGAACTGGTCGCCGTCGTTGATCAGGTGCCTTTGCTTTCCATCAACATTTGGCACTGCCGAGAGATGATGGTTATTGCTCTTAGTACTGGTTTTAAAATACTCAATGCCTTAAGTACCGATACTGGCAGAACAGGCCGTTACCTTGTTATGACCCACAAGCAGTAAGACTCGGGTGGTGGTCTCTGAAAGGGGCTGTGTTGGCTCAGTGGTTAAGAAGCTCCCCTTGTTAGCTGGAAGGCTGGCAAGTCACCTGCTCGAAACCCGGGTACTCCATGATGGATTGAGTGCCCATCTCTGAAAGGAGCCTCATTTGGGCGTTCCCTGAGCAGAGTTTCTTCCACAAAAATCCTTTCGACCCAGAATAATTTCTGACACAAAATTATTATTATTTATTATTAACAGTAAGACTCAGGCAGTAGTCTCTGAACATTTATTTTCTCAGCTGATAACTCCGGTTATTTCCCCCCCAGCTCACGCCAATTGAAAAGTATGCTCTGAATTATTTGGAGTTCTTTCATGTTTGCACGGAGGAGAATGAATCAAAAGGAAATGAGGTACAGTGTTTGTGTTTGCATGTGTTTGGGTTCAGAAGATAGCAGGGTTTTTTTTTAAAATATATTAAAAGCATAATACTAAAAACAAAAGTAAAAATTATAATAACATGAATAACAACATTGCATGTGTTACATATCTATTGAATCATTATATCAGGGGTGCCCAAACTATGGCCTATGGACCAGACCCGTCCCACAGCACCTAATCATCTGGCCCATGCTGACCGCACTGCTCCCAGAACACTGCCATAAATGCACCCATGGCTGTTGAAAAGAAGGATGATGATGTCTGGAAAGTCACCAGTTTCATTATCTTTGTTATAAGAATGTACATGCAGCATTTTGCAAGGAGGAAGAGAGGAAAATGTATTGTATCCACACACACGTTCAGAGCTATAAACAGGCAAAAATGTCACATTTCTTATATTAGAATACATTAATAATCTCTTGCCCTTGAGAAGGAAACCAGTGGCATTGTACCAGTGGTGGGATGTCAAAAAATTTACTACCCCACCGTGATGTCATCACAGTGTGGGTGGAGCTAACATCATGACGTCATGGGCGGGGCCAAATAAAATAAAATAAAAATAAGCACACACACACACACAACCCACCCACCCACCCACAACACAAACCCATAAATAAATAAAATAAATAAAAATAAAAATTACATTAAAATACACCCACCCACCCAAAACCCACCCACTCACCCCAAACATAAATCAACCCACCCATCCCAAACCCGTCACTTACCTGTTAGTATAAGTGCCTGGGCAGCACCATATTGCAAGATGGATATGGTCATCGTACCGGTTCTCTAGGACAGTGGTTCCCAACAAGGGGTACACAGCCCACTAGTGGACTTCAATTCCCAGAAGCCTAAGTCAGTACATTGACTGATCAGTGCTTTGGGGAAATGACTTAGGCTTCTGGGAATTAAAGTCCAAACACCAGCATTTGGGAAACACTGCCTAGGATAATATGTCTTAATGTAAATGTAAAACAGCTGTACCTCCTTAAGGGTTCTCCAATTGGAACAGCACAGGTGTAGCTTATTGATGAGGTAACTCCAAGACTTTGCTTAAAAACCCCAAGCCAGGCCGCCAGGCCTGCCAGGCGCCAGGCCTTTTTAGGAACTGTGGTAGTATGTCAATATAGGTAAAGGTATTAAATACACATTAAAATACACACAGACACACCACATCTAAAGGTGAGTCAGTTACCCTGGGGAGCAGGCTATAGGGAGCTTCAGGCTAGCAGCTTCTTTTCCTCCTCCCAGCTTGGGAGGACAGCAAGGAGGCCGTGCATACGCGCCAAGCACTGTAGGCATGCAGGCACACCGAGTGCTTGGCGTGCATGCACAGTGGGGGAACCAGTGAAAAGGTAAGCCCCGAAGGTGGTTCCCCCCAAAAGCTGCTGCCGGTTCTCCAGGACACTGGAAAACGTTACTACCGGTTCTGACGAACTGGTGCGAATCTGTTACATCCGATGACTGCATCGCACAGACAAATGCATGGAGACACAAAGAATAATTCTGATGATTTCCCCAATTACCCCATCACTGTCGGTCTCCGTAAGTTAGTTTATGGCTAGTTTTAATGGTGGTATCTTTCTTTCTTTCTTGGTGGAAAATGAACCTAGGAGGAGTTGCGAAATGCAAAAAAGACATGGGAGAGCCAACATTCAAAGGAGCTGAAGGAACAAGAGGAGAAATTGCTTCTGGATGGGGAAGAGGAGGAGCTTCTCACTTACACCCGGGAAGACGCATACAACAAAGTAAATGTGATGTCGCTTCCACACCTCTTAAAATGTTTGCAAGTGGGACTTGGAGCAAAGTATTCTTTATTTATTCCTTCCTCCATTCCTCCATTCCTTTCTTAATTCCTCCATTCCTTTCTTTTCTTCATGCCTCCTTTCCTTTCTTTTCTTCATTCCTCCTTTCCTTTCTTTTCTTCATTCCTCCATTCCTTCCTTCATTTTATTACATTTTAATACTCTGAGCAACATGCAAACAATTAAATAAACACAAATAATTCTTCATCTAGCAAGCTTCCAGTTAGTCATTCCATTCCACTCTCCACTGAAGCAATTCACCATTCTGGACTCCTTAATCTTCACAGGGCAGGAATTTTCTTTTTGTTTACATTGATTGATTGATTGATCGATCGATTGATTGATTGTATTTTTTGGTGGTTTTTTTTGTGCTTTTGATATAACACAGCCTTTTGGATAGTATTTCAGTTATTTCCTGCACTTCTTGTGTTCTTGCCAGCATTTATATAACATCTGCACAGTTCCTCGGTTGTCCTGTGCCTCTCAACATGCTAGCCATCCTGAGCTTATTTTTGTTTATTTAAGAAGATTTTGTGTGTACTGCGTCTCCTTTAAATAATCCCTAACTAGTTTACAGTCAAAATAAACACAGTGAAACCAATTGCAAGCAACTCCCAGAATGTTGGAAAACAACAAATATGTTCCTAAAATCAATATTTTTACAAATCAGGAGTAACAAAGTTAACAGTAAGAAAAAAAATCAGGAAGATGAATGAGTGGAAGTACTTAACCCTAAGACCCTCCACAAGTGTAAAGGGAAGACCAATTCATGTACTGGGCATCCCAACACCATAAAAACCCTGTTCTTCTTCTTTTGTGTCCAGGTCAGACTTTGAACTGCCAAAATGAATGGTATCTTTTTCTTTCTTGGCTTTGTTGTTGACCATGCTTAAATCCTCATTGGCAAACTAGCAAATGAGTCGAATTCTGTATCTCTCCACATTCACACAGCATGCTGTTGTCTGCCAGCAGCCCCCACTTGAGCCTGTTGGTCTTGCATTTAGGGACTCCGACCCTCAGCCTATTCAAGGTCCTCTTAAGTGTCAAAAAAAACCCTGTTGAGGTTGCTCTTGAAAATATAATAGATTCTAGTCTCTCTCTTTTTTTTAGAACTGACACATCTCTCTTTTGCTTCCCCCCTTGTTAGGAATATATCTATGAAGGTCCAGATGGACAAACGGAGATCATGCCAGTAAGTTTATTTCTTTTTAGTTTTTGTAGCTTCCTCTGAATGAAGCAAAAAATACCATATGTAACTGTACAAGCAAGCAAGGTTGATGCTCTCCTGATGGTTTCCGCAGCTCTGGACTCCCCCGACTCCACCTCAGGATGATAATGATATATACATCGACTCCGTCATGTGCTTGATGTATGAGACCACCCCCATCCCAGAATCCAAACTGCCCCCTGTCTACGTCAGGAAGGAGCGCAAGCGTCACAAGACAGATCCATCTGGTAAGGGCTTGGTTTCATTCTGGAGCCGTAGAAGGCATCGTATGTCTGAGAAGCGAAGCAGAGTTACGAATCTGAACAACCAAAGGTTGTGGCATTGGTTATGAGCCATTTGCTTCAGTAATGAAATTATAAAAGCTGACCCTGTTGTTCAGATCAGCAGGAGGGAGGGATGCAGAAGAGATCATATGTTGAGGGTCCGCAGAGACCCACCAGGGGCTGGAGGCATGCCTGTTCCCTGGACTTAAGTTTTCATTGTGATCGGTGCATGGCGGTGGCAGTGCCAATCTTGCCGTTTTCGTGGCTTTGTCCACAGCCTCTGCCACATCCCAGGGCGGTGGAAGGCTGTTTGGAGCAATTCCGCTCCACCCGGATGATTTTCCAATGCTTCCCCGCTTTGCCACAGCCGCTCAAATGTGCTGCCAGGGAACGTCCTGGTTCTGCACTCGGAACCAAACCGATGAAGCAAGCTCTGCCCAGCACTGGAAGTTGCCCAACAGAACTTTCGAGCAGCCGTAGCAAAGTGGGGAAGCATTGGAAAAATCATCCGGATGGAGCGAAATTGCTCCATACAGCCTTCCACCGCCCTGGGAAATAACAGAGGCCGTGGACAAAGTCATGGAAACAGCACGATCACTGCCACTGCGGTAATTGATGCAACATGACTTCTGTGTGTGTGTGCCTAGAGGTGCCTGGCTTCTCATCACGGGCCAAATTAGAAAGGCTTGAAAAGATTGGGAACCCCTGAAGTAGAGGAAGATCTCAATGATGTGTCTGGTACCTGTTCTTCCTTTCGGTGTGTTTGTGAGACCCTTGTGTGTGTGTGTGTGTCCCCCTTCCCGTTTCTGTGACTTTCTCATTGATCGTAGGCTTTCTCTTTTTAGCCGTGGGAAGGAAGAAGAAGCAGCGTCACGGGGAGACCGTCATCCCGCCCCGCTCCCTGTTTGACCGAGCCACTCCAGGGATGTTGAAGATGCGCCGCGAGAGCAAAGAACAGAAGAAGAACATCCTGCTGAAGCAGCAGACGCAGTTCGCGAAACCCTTGCCAACCTTGGCGAAACCGGCCGCAGAGGCTGGCCAGGACAATCCGGAATGGCTCATCAGCGAGGATTGGGCCCTCCTACAGGTGAGATCAGAAAGTTGTAGAGTTGGAAGACGTAGAGCCATGATGGTGAACCTTGGCACTCACTCCAGGTCTTCTTGGACTTCAGTTCCTATAAACCAAAGACTCTGTGAAATGTACACGGACGGGTTTACTGCATGTATGCACAATAAACCCATTCATTGAATTTCCAGAGACTTAGGCTTCTGGGAATTGAAAGTCCAAGGACACCTGGAACGTACATGCAGCAAACCCATTTTTGTGGATTCACAGAGACTTGGGCTTCTGGGAATTGAAGTCCAAGGACACCTGGAACGTATGTGCAGTAAATCCATTCATGTGTATTCACAGAGATTAGGGCTTCTGAGAATTGAAGTCCAATAACAGCTGGAGTGCCAAGGTTCGCCATGACAGACTTAGATCATCCTTGGTGGAATGGTTAAACTGCTTTTAAAAAAACCCCTCCTTGAAAGAAACCTAAACTTCCTTTGCTGAAGTAGTCTGTTCCACTCTTAAAAATCAGGAAGTTCTCCTGATGGGGTCAGAACTCCTTTATTATAATCTGGACCCATTCGTTTTGTGTGCCAAAAGGGCTCAGGACCAGAAAGTGACTTGCGGAACTGGATCAGTGGTACCAGGTGTCATGCTGTGATGAGGAAGGCAAATGTAAGGCCACTTTATTATATAGCCCCCAGGACATTCTTCATAGCTGATCGCCATGAGGACCACCAATATTAGGAATCAGATATGGCACTTAAGCATAATAAAAAAGTAGAGACATCAGCCTGCCAACAAAAGTCCACATAGTTAAAGCAATGGTCTTCCCAGTAGTCATGTGCGGCTGTGAGAGCTGGACCACAAGGAAGGTGGAGCGCAGAAGAATAGACACCTTTGAATTGTGGTGCTGGAGGAGACCTTTGAGTGTCCCCTGGACTGCAAGGAGGTCAAATCAGTCCATCCTGAAGGAAATTAATCATGACTGCTCATTAGAAGGAGAAATACTGAAGATGGAGCTAAAGTACTTTGGCCACCAAATGAGAAGAGAGGACTCACTTGAGAAGGCCCTGATGCTGGGAAAGATTGAGTGCAAAAGGAGAAGGGGGAGGCAGAGGATGAGGTGGCTGGATGGCATTGTTGACACAGTGGGTGTAGATCTGTGGAGAATGAAGGAGCAGCCTGGGGCGCAGTAGTCCATGGGGTTGCAAAGGGTCGGACTTGACTGTGTGATTGAACAACTACAATGACACTTAAGAAGAAGTTTTGGGTCCTGGCTTCAGAAGCAGAAAACTAGCTTCCTCCATTTCCCAGGTAACGACCCTTCATATATTTGAGGGATGACTATTCTATGGCCACTCAACTATTCTCTGGAATAGTAGCCGGGTTAGTCTGTGTTTCTCTTCCACCTTCTGTTTCCCAGGCTAAACATTTCCACCCCCCTCAAGCCTTGAAGAATTGGACCCCAGACCTGGGAAGGTCTAATCACTTGTGTAACTAAAACAAGTGAGAGGTAGAAGCAGACCTGGTTCAAATAGGCAATGCTGTCAGGTAGCCCAGTCCCTAGGGCAGGGTTCCTCAAACTTGGCTCTCCAGATGTTCTTGGACTTCAGTTCCCAGAAGCCCAATGCAGAAAACTTGCTGATCGGGGCTTCTGGGAATTGAAGTCCAAGAACGCCTGGGGAATCCTTGGCTCTAATACCATAGCAGGATATCCTGGTTGGAGAGCCAAACCCAAGTGAAGAATTCCAGTTCTTCAGGAAGAACAGATTTCAGCATCCATTGCTTCTTGTTTGCAAAGCTTCGGCTCTTACCTGGCTGTCCCTCACCTTCACGTTTCTCGGTCTTTTCTCTCTTCCAGGCAGTCAAACAGTTGCTGGAACTCCCCCTCAACCTGGCCATTGTCTCTCCTGCTCACACCCCGAACTGGGATCTAGTCAGCGACGTGGTGAATTCCTGCAGCCGGGTTTACCGTTCTCCGAAGCAGTGTCGTAACCGCTACGAAAACGTCGTCATCCCAAGAGAGGAAGGGAAGGTGGGTGAGATTAAGAACATGCATTTACCTCCATCTTTTGGGGCATCAGCTAGGCACATAACATCCACCAAAGATAATCCATGTGATTTTTTTTAAAATTGTATTTGTCTTGAACGTGCACTCTTTTAATTTGATTGGGTTTTTTTAATTGTCAAGGTGCTTTAGATTTTCTCATCGCAAACTCTGAGACAGGCCATTATTATTATTATGCCCATTTTATTGACGGGGAGTGGATACCGATAACTTTGTCCACGGCATGCTTCCCCTCCCTTCCTTATTTTTTAAATTATTTTTTTAATTATTTTGGGGGTTGATCAGCGCTATGCCCTCTGATCTCCTGGGCTTTAAGCTCAGTTTTCCGTCCACTCTACTACACTGGCTCTTAGTAAAGACTTTCAATTTATGTCAGTACTCTACCACCACCCCAACTCATCGCAGAAAGTCAAATTTTGCTTCTTATTTTACAGCTTATGTATGAAGCGAACCCTAAGAAGAAGACAAAAAGCATTTATAAGGTGTGCACTTATAAATTGTTGTTCCAAATGCAGTCTGATATCTTAAGCAGCATCAGAGGTGGACACAAAGATTTAAAGTAGGAGTTATTTTTCATTTTAAGACCTGATTTGAACCCTCCACCAGCTATTTAAAGCCTTTGCATCTATTTCACCCCCACAAATATATATATATATATTGACACGGGCAACTCTGTAGTCTCAAAGATATGATCTAAGGACCAATTTTGCGCACCCGCAGCTGTTCTAAGTCAGCTTGGAGTCTTTTTTTTAAAATGTGCTTTATCCACCTCCCAGAAATGCCACCTCTTTTCCGCATGATGTGTTATGCTTAGTACTTTTTAAATTAGAAGTGGGTTGGATTATTTATTAATTTTTGGTCGCTAGCCTTTTTTTTTACTTTTCATTTTGAAATCTGATTGCTTTGCAGACTTTTAATGAATTAACCCCTGCGTCACCCCACCAGGTAACGTATCAACCTTCACACACCCCCAACCCCATTTTACGGCTGAAGAAATGTAGTTTTTTATACAGTAGACCTAGCAACAGGGACGGAGGTTGTGGATCGGAACAGCTGTCTGAGCGGAGCAAAGTTGAGCTCCAGGGGAACAAGGACTTTTGGCCATAAGTTGAAGTGCCTGTTAAACTTCTTTTCAGAAGGGGAGAAATACCATATTCGCCACTGTATAAGATGCACTTCCTTACTTAAAAGACGCTGGAAGAACAGTGTGTGTCTTATACACTGGTAAATACCATATTTGCTGGTGTATACACAAATTCTGTTTTCCCCCTTAAAATACACCAGGAAAACGGAGTGGGACTTATATTCTGATGCATTTTATATGCCAGCAAATACAGTACTTCTCGCCTGTTTCACATTTACATACCGTTTGTTCACAGTCCAGTCCAGTATTGCAGCAAGATAAGTGTGTATTGTGTATTTATGCATTCTAGAGTGTTTTTGTCTCTGTGTAACTCTGTGGCAAGGGACTGTGGTGGCTTAGTGGTTGAGACGCTGAACTTGACGACCTGAGTGCTGCATAATGGAATGAGTTTCCCATCTCTGGCCCAGCTCCTGCCAACCTAGCAGTTCTAAAGCAGAAAATTGCAAGTAGATTAATAGGTACCACTTAAATGGGAAAGGTTACAGCGTTCCATGTGCTTTGGCACCTAGTCTTGCCTGCCACAAGAGTATGGAAATGTCTGCAGACGCAGACAGCGCTGTCTCTTTGGCTGTAAACCGAGATGAGCATCAACCCCTAGAGTCGGATACGACTGACTTTCAAGCAAGGGAGACCTTAACTTAGAGGTTTAACTCTGTGGAAACGGTTACGATGGTATCCCTGAAGCTAAGCGGGTGTGTACTTTAATCAGTGACTGGATAGGAGGAGTAACAAAAGTTTCCTAAGCTGTTTTGAGCCTTCCAGCGAGGAACTGAAATAAATAATGGTAATAAATTGGAAATGTGCAGCTTTTTGGTAAATCCATGCTACAGGGCAGCAGAACTGAGATCCAGTGGCCTCAGGCAATCTTAAAAGCTAGACAGGTGAACGTAAAAGAAGACCAAATTGAGCAGAAAAAAATATTTTCCCCAAAAAAATTAAACCAAAATGCAGTCTATGTCAATTGCAGTTAATTATTTAGAGGCAAGGAAGGGTTTTCTTAGGATCGTGATGGGGAACCTTGGCACTCCAGCTGTTCTTGGACTTCAATTCCCAGAAGCCCATGTCACTGTGAATCCACACGAATGGGTTTTTGTAAGCCCATTCGTGTGCATTCACAGGGACTTGGGCTTCTGGGAATTGAAGTCCAAGAACAGCTGGAGTGCCAAGATTCCTCATCACGGTCCTAGGAGTTATGCTTGCTAGCTAACCGTTCACACCTATTCTTGCCTCTTTCCCCCTCTCCTATGACCCAAGATGATCAGAACAGAAAGAAAGAAATAGAATGGAAAGAAATCAAAGAACTGATCGTCTTGGGTCTTCGGGAAAAGAGGAATCTAGTGGGAACAGGGCAGATATAAGATTGGGGAGGAATGGAAGAAGATAATTTTAAGGTTTTGTTCCCGGAAGAGCGGCACAGAATGGTCTTGGAACATGGGGATATGAAAGTTGTGGTTTTGGATCGGAAAGAGCCTTGTAGTAGTTCCAAAAATATCCCTAAGATTCCAGTCTTTGTATAAGGTTATGTGAAATTGGAACACTATTTCGCCCAATCCTGCGTTTCTCCATCCGTTGGTTAAGCTGGCAGGCTCCCTGCAGGTGAAAAGTGTACTTTCTCTATGGCTTTAGTTATAAGATTGAGAATGGGCCATCTTGGTTTGAAAGCAAGAAATTGCAAGTAGATAAGTAGGTACCACATCTGCAGGAAAGGTAACCACATTCCATGCGTCTACTTATGCCTGCGGCATGGTTTCTCCTTCCATCTATTTTCCCCATGAAACTCAGTGCTGGTTTCATTTCAGAGTTAATCGTGATTACCAGTTTTGGGGCTAATCATGGTTTAGCTTTAACCAGAGTTTAACTGTCTCTGTTGAGTTTATTTGCAAACGCTGTCTCAGAATTAGGGTTGGGGGATGGTGGAGGACAGAGGTGCTTGGCGGGCGGTGGTCCATGGGGTCGCAAAGGGTCGGAATCGACTGTGCGACTGAACAACAAAAATGTGGTGGTAAATCTGTGCAAGGGTATCTGAAAGTAGACAAAACTGAAGAACGAATAAGACAAAAAACTTGTTAAACATTAAAGACTAACTCCTTTATTTAGCAGTAGGTTATAGGCAGACCCTTGTCTAGACCTGATTCTTAGTGCAGTATTTGGATATTTGATATATTCCCGCATTAGTAGGCATACAGGCAGAACTGGACTATGTTTGTTTTGTTAAAAATTTGCCATTTGTGATTTATTGCTGTTGTTTTGCTTCTTTTTAGACAAAGAACAGCCGCCCGCTTCGAACCAACCAGCTCTACGCCCAAGATGAGGGCGCAGCGCATACCCAGCTTTACACGAATCATTTTGAGATTATGAAAATGATTGCTGGGAAGAGGAGTCCCCCCATCAAACCCTTGTGAGTTTCCTATCAGAGGTGTCGGAACTGGAACGAGGGTGCTTGAAAGGCAGGCTAGGTATCTGTCTCAAAAAGCAGCGTAAATGCAGATTTGCTTCGGAAATAAGGGAGGAGTCAATGCTTGGTGCCTGTAGTTAAGATAAAGACCAGCAATTTAAGCCTAAAGCAGTTGAAAAGAACAATTAAAAGACACTTCCCAGTAGCTAATTCCAGTCCATCGTCTTATCTTTTCTGCTGTGTTTCAGGCTGGGCATGAATCCTTTTCAGAAGAATCCAAAGCACACTTCAGTGCTTGCAGAAAGGTAAGGGGCTATTGGTTGGCAAGAACGGCGTGTTTGTGTGCGTTGCAACAAAATGAACACTCATCCATGACATCATCCTTGTGTTAAAGTGTTTGAGAAACACAGATGAGCAAAGAGCTTTATTTCTTATACAAGGTCTATTGAGCAAAGTTCAGCTGAGTTAAAACACTTAAATCCTCTTCTAATATTAGTGGAAGACACAGCTTCACCAGTTCAATATCGGTGGCTTGAGTTACTTGCAGGTCTAAAAATATTCAATAAAGAATTCTGACATATGTTCAAAAGCAAGAAATCGTAAATGGTTGTGCCATCAGCCAGAGAGACGCACCTCGCTGGCATGAGAAGGAGGGCCTTCTCAGTGTCCACTCCGGCCCTTTGGAACCTCCTGCCAATGGAACTGCGCATGCAGACGGAGTTGCTGCCCTTTAGAAAAGGAGTGAAAACCTGGCTGGCAGGTTTGATCTGGGGAGTGGATGGTGCAATTTCCCCAGCCAATTGGTTGGTGTGACCCCAGTATGCTTGTGTTGTAATTGTTGGCTTTTAATACCAAGTTTTTTAAAGTTTTTAGAGTTTTTAATTTTTTAAAAATGATTTTATAATTGTTGTAAATTGCCCTGGGTCGCTTTTGGGAGGAGGGCGATAAACAAATTTAAATAAATAAATAAGTAAATAGGTACCGATTTGCCAGGAAAGGTAACAGCATTCCATATACTCCAATGTCTAGTCACGCCTGCCACATGATCACGGAAAGATATGCAGATGCAGACAGCACTGGCTCTAGCTGTAAATGGAAATGAGCATAACTCCCTAGTTTCCCAAACTTTGGTTCTTGGACTTCAATTCCCAGAAGCCTAAGTCAATTCCCCAAAGCACTGATCAGCCAGTGGACTGACTTAGACTTCTGGGAATTGAAGTTCAAAACCCAAAGTTTGGGAAGCACTGCCCTAGAGTCAGATATGACTGCTTTTGAGCAAGGGAGACCTTTACTGTGGTGCATTACCAGAGCTAGCCACTAGAGAGCACTGTCTGCAATGTAAAGTATCGGGTTTGCTGTTTTCCATGGTTTCAGTTATCTGCTGTTTGTCTTGGAACAAATTCCCCCACAAACTGTACTTCACCCTTAACGTTGGCATTAAGGCCGCCTAGAATCGGGTTCTCCTGATTGGGGCGGGATGATAAATCTAAATAAATAAATAAATAATAAGGGGGCTTAAAACTTTTTCAAATATGGATGGGTTGTGTTATTTATTTATCTTTTTGTTCCTTAAAATGTCTAAGAGTTCTGTCGTTTTCTTTTTCCCAGCGGCATTAACTACGACAAGCCACTGCCTCCCATCCAGGTCGCCTCTCTCCGAGCGGAGCGGATTGCGAAGGAGAAGAAGGTATGTGGATTGAGTAGATCTGAGCCTTTGGCGGGGATCTATACCCCACACACCTGGGATATTCTTCCACTCTGGGCAGCATCCAAAAAAATAAGATGGTGATGGCAACAACCATATAAAAAATTAAACACAGACAGTAAACCCAACCAAATAAATTATGGGCAAAACAATAGCAATGTCCCACAACCAACATATATTTGTGATGGTAGAGTATAAGATGGTTGAGTGATGGTGAATGTTGGCATTCCAGCTGTTCTTGAACTTCACTTCCCAGAAGCCCTGATCAGGAGGAGTATTGACTTTGGCTTCTGGGAATTGAACTCCAAGAATACGTGGAGTGCCAAGGGTTGGCCATCCCTGAGTTAGTTGGTCCGATTTCTCGGCAATTTGTAAGACCTCTTTGTTCATTTATTTTTTTAGTACTGCATGACGGAGTGAGCGCCCGTCTCTGTCCCAGCTCCTGCCAACTTAGCAGATTGAAAGCAAAAAATTGCAAGTAGATAAATAGGGACCACTTCGGTGGGAAAAGATCTTGGGGACATAAAAAGAGCCTCATTCGGATGTCCCTTGAGTGGAGTTTCTCCAGCAAAAATTCTTTAAAACGAGAATAATTTCTGTCATGAAATTATTATTATTATTATTATTATTATTATTATTATTATTATTATTATTATTATTATTATTATTATTATTATTATTATTATTATTATTATTATTATTATTTCGGCAGTGGTTAAACTGCTGTACTGCAGCCAGAAGGTTGTGAGTTCAATCCTGACCAGGGCTCAAGGTTGACTCGGCCTTCCATCCTTCACATGCTGGTCAAATGAGTACCCAGTATGTTGGGGGGGAAATGTTAATTAACTTGTGCACAAGCACTACGAGGTGGTATATAAGTGTGATTGCTTTGAAACATAAACATATCATACCACTTAAAACTTGATATTTCCCAAAAATAAGCTCCCATCTGCTGTCTCAAACCCTGCCAACCTAGCATTTCAAAAGCAAGAATTTGCAAGTAGATAAATAAGTACTTCTTCAGCGGAAAAGGTGACAGCGTTCCTTGCGCTCTGGCATCTAGTCATGCCTGCCACATGTCAACGGAAACATCTGCACACACAGACAGTGCTGGCTCTTTGGCCGTAAACAGAGATGAGCACCGAACCCTAGAGGTGGATATGACTGGCTTTTGAGCAAGGGCGACCTGCAACCCACAGACCAGTTCTCCTCTGGGTCCGACACAACCCGTCCTCCAATCTTATCCCCCTCCAGGCACTGGCAGAGCAACAACGGGCTCAGCAACAAGCAGGGCCTCCGCAGCAAGCGCCGGCCGGCCCACCGCAAGCTCAGCAAGGGCCAGTCCCGCAAGGCCAGCCTCAGCCTCCAGCCCAGGTTGTCCAGCAGCCTCAAGCGGTGGTGCAGACGGCGGTCACCACGGTGGCCAACACGGCAGTGCTGGTAAGCCAAGGCCCCCTTTCCTGTCCCGCTTGTTTGCAGTCATGGATGGTCAGGGTGGCCGGAGACCAAGTCCTTTCGTTGGACCACAACTGTGGTTGAGTTGGACCAAGGTTCTTCTCACTCCACCTGTGGAGAGACGTCCCCCTCGGCTTGATTTATGGGATTTCTTTCTTTACCTAATTCAAAACCAACATACCTCCAAGTGTAAAAACTGAATATGGAAGAATCTTAACAAACTTATCCAGGGCATTACGTGTGCTCACCACCAGTGAGACATTATATACCTGTGATAGCGAACCTTGGCACTCCAGCTGTCCTTGGACTTCAATTCCCAGAAGCCCAAGCCCTCTGTGAATCCACACGAATGGGTTTATTGTGATTCATCCAGCCCGCACTGCCCTCGCTGCTCCCGGAAACGGAAGTAAAACACGCCCGCATTTTGCCCTTCCTCCGCCACATTCCACTCCTTGGTGTGGCGGAGGCAGTGAGGGGCGACATGGAATGGTGCTCTGGCGCCACAGGTTGAGATTCCCTGAACTCGAGGAATGCCTGGAGAAGTCCAATTTTCTCTGCAAGGTTTCTTCAGATCAGCTCCAACCCATCCAATCCAAAGGTGTTGGGGAACAAAGTTGATGAGACTGAATTTCCACTGTCTGCGATGATGCACTTGTGATTTCATAAATCTACATGCTTCTAGCACTTCTTATTAACACAGTCGTGCGTCTTTTCGCCTAGGCTGGCACCATGAAGAACTCGGCCACGGGAACGAGCCTACAAACAGGTAAGCAAAGCGCCATGGGCTAGGGAGGAAATCTGTGGGGCCTTTTCTCCTGGACTGATTTTGGTTCTGCTTTCAGCCACCGTGAGCGGGAACGTCATTGTGAACACTGTGGCGGGAGTCCCGGCCACGGCCTTCCAGCCCATGAACAAGCGCCTGACATCACCTGTTATCCCTGGGACTCTGGCAGTGAGTACATGCTGACCGCCCAGGGTAAACAATAAAGACTCCGTACCTGGCAAGCAGGTGAAACCTGTGGCCATTTCTGGCAGCTCTTTCACAAAACATCTGTACTGTAGATTAACCTCTGCAGTTCTGCACCTGGATGTCACCGTGGGGGAACTAAGACCTACCTCGTTGAGGACTAATTAATAGGTGGTTCTTGATTATCAAAATATCTTGCTTCTTGTTACATGCCAACAAGTCGGATCTGACCTTCAGAGGCCCTAAAAAGGCATTTAAGGGAATTGAGATATTTAAAGAGTTTTTTTCCAGTTCCACAGGGAACTGCGGTGGCTTAGGAGTTAAGATGCTGAATTTGACGGCTGGAAGGTCGGCAAGTCAGCAGTTCAAGATCCAAGTGCTGCAGGACGGAATGAGCTCCCGTCGCCTGACCCAGCTCCTGCCAACCTAGCAGTTTGAGAGCAAGAAAATTGAAAGCAGATAAAGAGGTGCCACTTCATTGGGAAAGGTAGCAGCATTCAGTACACTCCGGCATCTAGTCATGCCTGCCACATGACCACGGAAACGTCTCCAGACGCAGACAGTGCTGGATCTTTAGCTGTAAACGGATATAGCATCGTCCCTAGCGTCGGATGCAACTGGCTTTCGAGCAAGGGAGACTTACCTTTATTTTTAATACAAAAAGAAGCCCCTTATGTGGCTTTTGAGCAAGGAAGATCTTTACTTTTCCATTTCCCCTGAGCTTCTGTAACTGAGGAGGGACTTGAACCCAGGCTTCCTGAATGCTAGTGTGGCGCTGGTTTTCTTCAGCAGTTGTAGAGCTAATAAATAACCAGCAAAAGACTTAGGCTGGAATTGGGACAATTAAATACGTGTTGCATATTTTCTGGGTGCAGGTAGTTCAGAAATCCTGTTTTATTTTGGATTGTCCTCATTCTAGCTTTACATGTATGTCGACATGCCTTCTTCCTGATGACGCACAGCAATCCTAAGTGTGTTTGGTCCTCCATGGTGTGTTTAGCTGTAGGGTATGAAGTTCAGGTCTCTTAGACAGCGTTGTGATTGATTTCACCCCTCTCACCTGCCTAGGCAGTGGCCAATTGCTGTCTGATCATATTTGGAAGGCTCTAGCTGCCCATCTCTGGTTTAGATCAAATCTTGGTTTGTTGTGATGTGCGGTTAGATCAAGGTTTGTCTCGGTTAGGAGCTTTGAGGACATAGCTGTTCCAGAGTATGGGATTTCAAGAATGGCCTTGAATTCGTTTATTCTTTGAGGTGGTGCCAGGGTTCTGTTATCTCAGTTTTATCACATCTTGGTTTACTGCAAATCACAGTTTGCCGTGACAGATTAATCAAGGCTTAGCGGTACTCAAATGCTGGAAGGGTAATTTGTTGCTCTTTCCTCCTTATAGACATCGGGAGGGGCTGCCACAGCCCAGGTGGTCCACACCCAACAGAGAGCAGCGACAGCACCGGCCGCTTCCGCGGAGTTGGTGACTATCGCGTCTACTCCGGGGGTCCGAGCAGCGACATCCGTGACGGCCTCGGCCGTGGTCACCACCAATCTAACCCCAGTCCAGACCCAAGCCCGGTCCCTGGTCACTCAAGTCACACCAGGTAATGCCTGGAGACATTAAGGGGGAAGATTTAGCCCTATCTGCAAGTCAAAAACCATGTTTCAAGCCCTGCTCATCTTCAGGTTGTAACTTCTGAACCCTTATCTCTAAAAGGATTCACCTAAGTCTAATGCAAAACCAGTTCTTCTTTTGTGCCCAGGTCAAACTTTAAACTGCCGAAATGGAGCCAACTTGCCATTTCTTTCTTTCGAACTGCTAGGATGGCAGGAGCTGGGACAGAAACAGATGTTCAGTCCCTCATGGCAGTATCCCGGTCTCAAACTGCCGACTTGCCTGGGAAATGAAAGAGGCAGAAGAGTCATCATGAACTGAGGCAGAGTCTAAGCCACTTAATCTTCTCTTCTGCCTTGTCATGTCTTCTAGCGTCCCCAGCAGGCGTGCAGCTTTCCGGGAAGACGATTAGTCCGGCTCATTTCCAGCTCCTGCGTCAACAGCAGCAGCAACAGCAGGCGTCCAGTCAAGTCCAGGTCCCCCAAATCCAGGCTCAAACCCAGGGCCAGTCGCCGGCTCAGATCAAAGCCGTCGGCAAATTGTCTCAGGTGAGGATGTTCGCGTAAGTCAACCGGCAAATCCTGTAGTCATTGGTGATGTTTTGGCACACATACCCCCCCCTCCCCAAGAAGCTGTAACCCTTTTGTGCAGTGGTGAGGGATGGTAGAGATAGCCTTTGAACCACACCTGGAAGGCCAAATGTCTTCTCAGACCTTTGCATTCGGTAAAGATGGCTCTCAATCTCTCTCTCTGGCTTTCCTCCTGATTTTAGGAGCAACTGATCAGGTTGCAAAAGCAGAAGCTGCAACTTCCGCAGCAGCAGGCCAGCCAGCAGCAAAACCCGTCGGGAGCCCAGCAGCAGGCGGTCCAGGTCCAGCAACAGACACAAGCCCAGCAACTCACGGCGGTCGCGGCTCCGAGGCCGGGGGCCGTCCTCACCGGGACCACCGTCACGAACCTCCAGGTGGCCCGGCTGGTGAGTTAACCGCTTCCCCCTGGGAAATATGGTGGATCAGATCAAGGCTGTGCCTGGTACAGAGACCGACAACTTTGGAGAGGGAAAGGTAATGGTCGCCCTTGCTCAAAAGCCAGTCATATCTGACTCTTGGGTTCAGTGCTCGTCTCTGTTTACAGCCAAAGAGCCAACACTGTCTGTGTCTGCAGATGTTTCGGTGGACATGTGGCAGGCATGACTAAACACCGAAGTGAACGGAATGCTGTTTATCTCCCCACCGAAGTGGTCCCTATTTATCTACTTGCAATGTCTTGCTTTCGAACTGCTAGGTTGGCAGGAGCTGGGACAGAGACTGGAGCTCACTCCATCATGTGGTACTCAGGAATCGAACTCCAACCTTCCAGTCGTCAAGTTCAGCGTCTTAACCAATTGAGCAACCACAGTCCCCTCTAACTTTGGGGAGTCCAGGGCCGATTTCCCATCTTGTCCCTGTCCCCAATACCTATCCTCCCCCCCCCCCCCGATTCACTGCAGCCTATGCTACGTCCTAAATGAAACTAAAAAGAGAGAATGAGAGAAATTGTGATGGATACAAAGTGTACTTGTGAAAATGTTCCATGTCAAAAGGAAGCACAAAGCAGGTTTTAGGACCAGTTAAGTCAAGTGTTCCCCAACCTTTGGGTTTTTTGGGCTTCTATTCCCAGAAGCCTGAGGCAATTTCCCAAAGCACTGATCTGCCATTGTACTGATGTAGGCTTCTGGGAATTGAAGTTCTTTCGTGGGTTAACAGTGAGTTAAGTGGTGCTGTGGCTTAGTGGATAAGACGTTGAACTTGACGACTGGAAGGTCATCCTTGGTCATTCGAGAGTTAATGGCGCGTAATAACGAGCTGAAACTACAGGAAGCCTGGCCTAGGCTGAATATCAGGAAACAAAACGTCTTAATGGTTAGAGCAGTACGACAGCGGAACCAACTGTCTTGAGAGGTGGTGAGGGCTCCAACATCTGGAAGCATTCAAGAGAGAACTGGGCAACCCTCTGTCAGATCTGCTTTGATGTCAGATCCCTGCACTGAGCACTGGGTTGGACTCAGTGCCTTAAAGGCCCCTTCCAACTCAGTGATTCCACTACATCACAAAAAAATATATATATTGTCTGCTACTTGATCTATTCCAGTGGTTCCCAATTAGTGGTACGCGTACCCCCAGGGGTACGCAAGATTGCATCAAGGGGTACGCGCAGCAATCTCTTAACTAAAATATTAAATCCTTTAAAAACAATAATGCAATAACAATTGCCAAAAAAATATTCAATTTAATTAAATGATCAGTGGTTAAGTCAATCGTATGCATCAAGCGTTTTCTCCCGCGGCGGCGGTTTTGCCCGCGCCTCCTGCGTCTTGCGTCACCCGATCGTGGCCTCCCCCGTTCCTGCCTATTTGCTCGTCATTGTCAACATGCACATTTGTCACATTAATGAAACGTGTGTTCTCTGTCATTAGAATGTCTTTTGATGATAATAAATATAAAATACAACTGATTTCATTTTTTATTTAACGTTTCTGCAATAAGGGGTACACGATATTTATCATTCCTGCAATAAGGGGTACACAAGTTTGAGTTCTTTCTTGAAGTGGTACGTAGAAAAAACTAATTGGGAACCACTGGTCTATTCCATGTGTCCTATGCTAAATGAAATGGGCTGAATCCAAATCTGAAGTCCGATTCTGCCTACGACATCAGGATCTTAAATTAGCAAATCTCACCCTCTTCATTAGGTTCTTGCATTGATCACGCGGGTTATATTTGCCACAAATGTAGCAGAAATTGTCCGGTTGATTAACACAACTGCGCCCACTCATCTTTCGCTCAAAACAGACCCATTATGGCCTAGCTATACTATCCAGTAAGATGGTTTTGCACTAGAGACAATCCCTTGGTTCATCTCACCCGATATACCTATTTCTGATGTCAGCTCACTGACTTGTCCAGATATGCCCTGCCGCTGCTGGAACATGCATGCCACTAGGGGACGTGATTCAGCTGAGGCGGCAGCAGGCATAGTGGCAGCTGCAACTGTTATAATGTCCCCATGTAAAAATACATTTCCCAATGACTGACCATTTGAACAGCTGTAGCACACCTACAACTTAAAATGTGTCCGTGATAGGCCAAATCTGAGTTCAGATTTGGAATCGGCACACTCGATATCATGTAGATAACATGTGTTATCCCCAGTAGCAAAATCGTCATTGTGCAGTGTTTTATGATGGCATTCACCTTGAATGTACTCTTAGGGTCACTATGAGTTGGAGCCCCCTTGATAGCAGAAAACAATAGAGAGGTGACACAGCCTGGGAAGGCGACACATCTTGGCCGCTCCTCCCGCGGCCTGCAATAACCCCCTGATTCCTCCCTGCTTAGACTCGTGTTGCTGCTTCCCAGCTTCAAGCCCAGGGTCAGATCCAGGCCCAGACGCCCCAGGGAGCCCAGGTGGCTTTGGCGAAACCTCCGGTGGTCTCGGTTCCAGCTGCCGTCGTGTCGTCAGCCGGCGTCACCACACTTCCCGTGACCGTCGCAGGGATTAGCGTCGCGATTGGGCAGCCGCAGAAAGCAGGTATTTCCACCCGTTTCTGAACCTTAAGTATTGCCCATAATCCCAATTTATTGGTGGATTTCTCCCCACCACCACCACCAACTAGATTTTTTTAAATATCCTTTCTTTCTTTCTTTCTTTCTTTCTTTCTTTCTTTCTTTCTTTCTTTCTTTCTTTCTTCTCTTCCCCTTTTCCTTTCTTTTTCAATGTTAGATTGTATTATTGCTATAAAGTCCTTCTTTTTCATTTTTGTTGTTGTTAAATAAAATTTAAAACAATTAAGAAATAATAACAATTAAGAAATTGCTGGATACGACTGGCTTTCCAGCAAGGGAAACTTTTTCCTTTACTTTCTTTTCCATCTTCTCTTTTCTCTTTTCCTCCCTTTCTAGATTTTTTAGCATCATCTTTCTTTCTTTTTCTTTCCTTTCTTTCCTTTTCCTCCCTTTTTTCTTTTTCAACGTTAGGTTATATTGTTGCTATATATTTCTTCTTTTGAATATTTTGTCTTTATTAAAATAATAATAATTAAGTGATTGCTTTGGTTTGTTTCTCGTGCGCAGGAGGGCAGACGGTGGTGGCTCAGCCGCTCCACGTCCAACATTTACTGAAGCTGAAGCAGCAGCAGCACCAGGCTGCCCAGCAGCAGAAAGCCATCCAGCCTCAGGTGGCCCAAGGACAAGGGGCGGTTCAGCAAAAGGTTATCTCCGTTTCTGTCTCTCAGTGTCTCTGTCTCTATCACGGACATTCCTGGGTTCTCATACCTCCGACGCATCAGTATTCATTTCAGATTTATTTTTTATCTTTTGCACTGTGTGCTCCACTTTTTCGGGCGAAAACTCCCCGAGAGTTTCTAAAGAGGGCGGATCAGGCAAACCCTGTCCACTGAGTTCTCTAGTCAAAACAGGAGATATGATGCACCAGAAATAAAGGAAAAGCAAAGTAAATCAATTATACTTACAAACTGCCCAATGGCGCTTAGTGACACCTTTACTACCCCATAGTACTTAATCCGTTTTACGGACTGTTCACAAGGTAATTGTCAATTTACCTCCAATAACCTGGGCACTCATTTTACTGACTTCTGAAAGATGGAAGGCTGAGTCAACCTTGAGCCCCTGGTCAGGATCGAACCCACAATCTTTTGGTTGCAGTACAGCTGTTTAACCACTGCACAACCAAATATCCTATAGGAGAGTTGGATGCAGCAGACAGATGGGAGTTC
The DNA here is from genome assembly GCA_030440675.1 of Furcifer pardalis. Classification (NCBI taxonomy): domain Eukaryota; kingdom Metazoa; phylum Chordata; class Lepidosauria; order Squamata; family Chamaeleonidae; genus Furcifer; species Furcifer pardalis. The sequence goes on from CP126898.1 coordinate 5,477,910, forward strand.
CCCTCCGAGTTTAGTCGTATTTTCCTCCGTCAATGGGCAAAGCAAGAGTAGTTGGATGACGGAGAGGACTTTTTCCCGGGCAGCCTAGACTTTAACCCTTAACCCTAGACTTTAACTGCCGCCTTAAGTAGGAGAGGCCAGATAAACTGGCTTTGAAAGCATGCTGACAGTTGGTGGTCCCGTGCTGAAGATTTGTGTGATCCAGGGATGGCCAATCTGGGTACTCCAGATGTTCTTGAACTTCAATTCCCAGAAGCCCTGATCAGCAGGAGTGCTGACTTGGTAATTGAAGCCAGAGATCACCTGGAGCGCCAAAGATGGTCATCCTTGGCGTCCTGGACCATTCAGGCTGAGAATTTAGACCAAGAGAGAATTTGCCCAACCATCTGATGAGGTTCATGGCTGAATGCAGAAGAAGGCCTTTTGAGTCTTAGCGCCATCCAACAGACCAAGAGGTGTCCGGCTGCCTTCCAGAGGTGCCAAAGCACAGGCGATGGCACACACGCCCCCGATGCCCTTCCCCAGCTCCCTCCACTGCCCTGCCCTGAACTTGAGAGCTCAAATCTCCTGTTTTGCTGCTCCAGATGAGTGCCCAACAAGTCACCGTTCAGGCGCCACAGCAGATGCCCCAGCAGCAGAAGGTCTATGCTACGCAGCCGGCCCTTAAAGCGCAGTTCCTACCAACTTCTCTCTCCCAGTCCCAGAAACCAGGTGGAACCCAGCAAGTCCAGACCCAGATCCAGGTACAGGTACCCCTCCTAGCTCTTCCCACCTTTCTGGACCTAGTTGGGGGGGGGGGGCGGGCGGGCGGGCGGGCAGGAGGGAGGCCCTCAGGAGTGACAGTCACGCTTCCCCTTGCGGTTCTCCATCTCCATTTCACTTGCCACCCAAACCGATGAGCGCCGACCCTCTCAGTCCGCTAGGCTGACGAGGACCCCTTTGCAGGATCGATGCTGTTTCTGTTTTTGTTTAAATCAAAACCCCAAAGAGGAACCCTTGCCCCCCCCTCACCTTTCTGTGTCCTTCCTAAAGGTTGCAAAGATTCCACAGGTGGTCTCCCAGCAGGCAACGGTGGCCAATATTCAACAAGTGGTTTCGGTTTCTCAACAGGTGGGTATCCCTGGAAGTCAGCACCAGCTGGGTTTGAGGGAGTTTTGTTGGAAGGGTTATAGATCCCATACAGCTGCTGTTGCTGTTGTTAAAACCATTCATGCCCCACCCATCCAGGAGGTATTCCTACTCTGTGCGGCTAACAAGACGAACTCGCATATTAAAAACCTATTAAAAACACATATATAAACACAAAAAACCCTATTGGCGGCAGGGAGAGGCCCGATAAGAAACCGGGTGCTGAGCCCTTATAGACACTTCCTCGAAGGCCTCTTTAAAAAAAAACGCTTTGAGCTGCTTTCTGAATGTAGAAAGAGCTTGGGGTCTGGCGCAATTCAGCTGGGAGGGAGTTCCATAAAGTTGGTGCCACCACCGAGAAGGCTCTCCTCCAAGTCGTGGCCTCCCTTGCCAATCCCGGGGTCGGCACTTGAAGCTGCGCCATCTGGGAGGGTCGAGTGGTGCGGGCTGATGTCCTGAGGGTGGCTGATTCTTCTTATTCCTCTTTGTGGTCCCTGTGAAGCCACACTAATGGGTTATCTGCGCGCATGTGCAGTGTGGCTTCACAGCTGACCACTTGAAGAACAACAGTGACAGGTAAGCGACCTGCCCTCCTCCTCCTCCTCCTTCAACAGCGTGTTCTTCAACAGCCCCAAATCCCCTAATTATTAAATATTTTAATATATTTAAAATTGATGAAACCTGAGTAGTAGGAGCAGGACAGATTAGAAACTAGAATAGTCCTTTATTCCGGTCAGAAGCATTCACACAGCCTGTTATTGTTTGATAGCAGTCTCCACTTGAGCATGTTCCTCCATCTTCTAATTGGGTTTTGCTCTTGTCTACCTTCAAGAATGTTTGTTCTTGCCATAAAGCTCTTCCTGGATCTGAGCCAGAAGCTCTACTCAATTATCACAGCAGGAGAACCTGGCCAGACTTTCCTCTATGCTACGGGAAGGCTATTAATGTTTGCAAAGCGAAGCCACTTACCAGCACACACCTGATTTATATGCCTTCCCTTCACTTCCTCCCCAGGTTCAAGCCCAGCCACAGACAGTGACTTTATCCCAGACCATGGCCGGACAACATCAAGTCCAAGTCATCCCGGCCACCACCACCGCTGCCCAGGTGGTCCCCCAAAAACTAATCCAGCAGCAGGTGGTGACGACCGCGTCCCCCCAGATTCAAGTCCCCGGGGTCCAGAACCCGGGCCAGGCGCCAGGGTCATCTGACAACCAAGCTAAAGTGCAGATGAGGGCCCCAGTCCGGTTAAAGACGCCCAACAAGCCCAGTTGAGCCCACGATGGGATGGCACTGGTGGTGGTAATGATGGTGGAGAAGAAACTGTTTTTCTAAATGCCTTCCATGTTGACAAATATAGGGCTTGGTCCCCGTGAGGACTGCCTCCTTCTAAACATCTTGAGATCTTCTGGGAGAACCTCAGCTAGGACCAGAGCCACTTCCGTGAAGAACTGGCCTGGAATTGAAGAGCAATTAATGTGTTTGGTTTTTTTTTTTGAAACAAGAACAGACAAGTCTCATGCATCTCTCTTGTAAATACCGAATAGCTCAATCACTATCCGTTGATGGACCATAGCAACGAGGTCGCTTCTGAATATCAGTAGACATTTATCCGCGCATGGCTTGTCTCACGTCATCACAGCCGGAGAGGAAACTGTTTTATGGGCAGCCGATATTCAGAGTTTTTCAAAAGTAGGGACCAGGCAAAAGCTAATCCATTCTCCCGCTTTCTCCAGAGGGTTTGGTGGGGGGAAGGGGGGGAGAGGCTTTTTAGAAGCGGTCCCTGCACTATCTAGCTAATAAATGTGAAGTTTTGTAAGTATTTGTAATTACAAACCATGTTTCTCCATATATATTTTTTGTAAGCCTTTTTTAAAAACATTTGCTAGTTTCGTGTGTTGGTGGCTTTTTATTTTAATGTACAGGTTTTTCATTGTATTGATTTTTTTTAAAAAAAACCACTTACCCTTAAAGCTTTGGCTTCCGTTTTTTCATTGTTAAAAGTAATAAATGTTATAAGCATGTGTGTGTTTTTTTTAAAAAAATAGTAAATAATACAGTGTGGCAGTAGCTGTGTGTTTAATGGTTAATCACCACCCCTCCGCCCTCGTTTTAATTGGTAGAAGCAAATCTCTGTTAGCTGCCACTGAACTCATCTTTTTGCCCGTTCTTGGGGTTTTCAGACTGGAAATATCTGCGTCTCCTGGATGTTTTTATACTTAATGTTCCATTATTATTTTTTCAGCATTCAATTACATTTCTGATCAACAGGCAGAGAAGAAAGAAGATTGCAGTCTTGCTCTGCAGTTGTATATAAAAAAGAGCCAGGATGAAATCTTTCCGTTATTCATTACTAGAAGTATTTGAGAGGGGGGCGACGGTGACAGAAATAGCCAAAATTTTACGATGAGTTTGTGAGTTTACCCAATGAAGTCTGCCTTTGAGTTTGAGTTTCCATGCCAAAAAAAAGAGAGAAGCATTTTAGCTCATCTCTCCTACTTTCTCCTCAGCCCAAGCGTCTGCTACTTAATTTAGCAATTATAAACTGCACGGGCCAGTATCCTGTGGCTGCTTTCGACAGGAAAGTAGACCCATTGACCCATCTGCTGGACTGTACGTCGACATTCAAGTGCTGGTAGGCTGCCTCTAGTTGAAACTAGCAATAGTTTATTGGGATTATTATGGAAGGCATTGTATGAAAGGCAAACACACACAGACACCCCAATGAGTCCAGTGTGAAGATCCAGATGTGCACACAAGAGAATTACAGCTGCAGTTACGAGCCATCTTCAGGTGTGTGTGTGTGTTTTGTTTACGGACAATTTTGGGTCCTTTTGTGGAGTGTATTCTAGGAGAGAAAAGTCCATTCTTTGGGCTTGTTAATTAACCATTGTTTGGAATCGCGGCCGAGGTCCCTACTTTGAAACAACTGCATGGCAGGAACTCCTGCCTCTGAGAGAGCTTAGACGAGGGCGTTGAATAGCATTTGGGACGTACAGAAAACTCTTTCTCTGATTAAAACCGGAGTAAGGCATGGTGGCCTTCCAAAGTTAATGGTGCAGATTCAGCAGCTTCTCCTTGGGGTTTCTGGGGGCTAAAATCCAGGAAATGCCAGGAAGCGAAGAGATGCTTACAATGCCTTGAATTTTCCTTTCCCCCTTAGAGCTTCTGTTTTTCCATCTCTGTGTTTGCAACATTTAAAAAAAAAACACCCCTAAATGAAAGAGATCGACTGCAGAGTGAAAGCAGAAGCAGATGGTAAATAGGACATCCTGTCGGAAATTTCTTTCTGCATTAGCCTGTTTGGAAGCAGAACAGGACGTGTGTAAAAATCTAGATCCTTAGATCCTGGCATTCCCTTTGGTCTCTAAAAATGTGTCAACAGTACTGATTTCCTCTCTGAAAAGTTTTTTAAATTCTTCATTAGGTCCGGGGATGCCTTTAGTTGCAAAGTGGAAAATGAGGTCCCAATGCCATTGGGGAACAGACTCGGGATTCTTACTTTAACGAACTTGGCCGAAATAATGTTTATTTTCACGGACAGTAAAGGTGGAAATCAGACTCTTTTCTGTCTCTCCACCCCTTCCCAATGTGTGTGTTACAAACCCAGCCGGATGTATAAATACCTTTATGAACAGATAACATTTGTACTTGGATCAGTAGGATTGTAAGGACCTGTGATGTATCCTACCAAAAAAGTGTAATAAAGTGTACATTTTTTATAACGCTTGCCTTTGAGTTATATTTAACTTTACAGGTATTGCGTCGCTGTGACTTCTGAGAGATCTCCTGCCCTCAAAAGCCCAGCGTAACTCCTGAGTTGTATTTAGTGGCTTCCTTCATAGAGTCAGTCCATTACACATTGGGTCTTAGTTCTGCCTTCTCTTGGGACTTGGAGATGGGAGGTAGACGTCTTGCAGCTTTAAGCCAAGGCAAAGAACAAAATATTGGGGTTTAAAAACTGAAATATTTCAGGGTGAGCTTTTTAAAAACTTTAAATCTGATTGCAATAAATCTTTGCACACACGGGCATCAGTCTCAAGCACAGGCCACATGATTTGGGGGGTGATGGCCCAGGGATGTGGGCACAAGGAAGACAAGAACGGCTCATGTCCTGTGATGTGGGGAAATTCTTTTCACCAGTAATAAGGCACTTTAGTGGCTTGGGGGTTAAGACGCTGAACATGACAACTGGAAATTTGGCAGGTCAGCACAGGTATTACAGTGAGCTCAAAGTGTTTAGATCAGGGACGTCCAAACTTTTCAGGCCGTGGGCCAGTCATGTGTTTCAGTGGGCCAGACATGTTTCAGTGGGCCGGTCATGTGGTTCCACCAGAAGTGGAAGTAAAACATACCTTGCAATCTCTTTTGCAACAGGATGAGATAGATATTAAGCTGCCATTTTCTCTGCTTAAACCAAGGGTGCCCAGACTACGGCCCATGGGCTGGATCTGGCCCCCAGTGCCAATTCATCTGGCCCATGGGCTGATGTTAATTCATCCGTACGGGCACATTTTACTTCCGCTTCAGAGAGCAACGAGGGTGACGTGAGCCAGGTGAATTGGCATTGAGGGCCAGATCTGGCCTACGGACTGTAGTTTGGGCACCCCTGGTTTAGATGATTGCCTCCTGACCATGATGCCTAGAGATGTTCTGAGACTCCAGTTCCCAGAAGCCTTGACTAGCATGGCCAATAGTGAAGGCAGCATCTGGAAATCTGAGCCCAGGAACGTGTGGAGGGAGATCCAAGGCTGAGAACGACTGGTTCAGGTTAACACGCAGGTATATTTGAGATTATTAGGGACTGCGGTGGCTTAGTGGTTAAGGCACAGAACCGGACGGCTGGAGCTCGATACCCGAGCACTGCAGGGCGGAGTGAGCTCCCGTCTCAGTCCCAGCTCCCGCCAACCTAGCAGTTTCGAAAGCAAGAGGTTGCAAGGAAATCGCGAGGCCCCACTGGGGCGGGGAAGGTAACAGCGTCCCATCCTGTGTTGCTCCAGTGCCTGAATCGTGCCTGCATGGAAATCTCTGCAGAGTCAGACAGCAGCAGCGCTGGGTCTTCGGCCATAAACGGCCAGCGCCCTCGCTCCGCCTCCGGATTACTCCGGATTGGCCCTCCGTCGCCTGGCCCACTTCCCTGCAGCCGGGGCGGAGCTGGGAGCCGGTTCGAGCCTTCCGGAGCCATGGCGGGCAGGCAGATCTCCGAAGCCGAGGAGTCCAGCCTGGGATCCAGCCTGGAAGCGGTGCTGGCCACCCGGAGCAACGCCAACCGCGTGTTCGAGATCCTGGAGCGGTTGCAGGTGGGCGAGCGCCTGATCGATTAATTGATTGATTGATATCTGCCATGCACGGAGATCTTCCTTTCTCCAGACACGTGTCTTTGTCCCCCAGTTTCTTTTGCGCACCCTTCCCGCGTCCCAAATGCAGGGACTACTAGGAATGATGACACGTGTCTGGAAAAAGGAAGGTTCCTCACTGAGCCCAGGGACCTTTTTCTCTCTCCTCTGAGCTGGGATTCCTCCCCTGGGCATGTTTGGGTGCCCAAACTTTTCGGGCATAGGCCGGTCACGTGGTTCAGGGGGCCGGACACTGTGGCCCAGGGGCCGGATCTGGCCCTGACACCGATTCATCAACCTTTTTAAGCCGGGGGCTGGGTCATGCTCCTTCAGACAGCTTTGTGGGCTGGATGGCCATTTTGCCCTTCCTCCATCACATGGCATTTTCTGGTGTGGTGGAGGGGGCCATGGGCCACAGGTTGAGAATCCCTGGTCTATATTGTTCTATATGAAGCTGTCAGTTCTGCACAGTCCTGTACATACACGCAGTCCCCTACTGCGTGCATGTGCCGGAAACCCATTTGTGTGGATTCACAGGGACTTGAACTTCTGGGAATTTAAGTTCAAGAACAGCTGGAGTGCCAAGGTTTGCCATCACCGCCCTAGGCTACCTAGGCCGGGTCTTCTCCTAGCAGGCACAGTGGTGGAATCGAACCACCAACCTCTGGTTCGAAAGCCAGCTACCCAAACCCCAGGGCTAATCCAACCCTTTGCCTTTTCCCTCTGTATGTTCATCACAGGCCGAGGAGACGGAGATTGTCCTCCTCGCCATCCGGACCTGCAGCCGCCTCTTTGGGGCCCTGATGGAGCGGAAAGAATTGTTCGTGGGGAAACTGCCGTCGGAAGAAGAACCTCTGTCAGGTACACAGTTTAGGACCCGAGTGCTGCATGACAGATTGAGTGTCTGTCCTGCCTCCTGCCAACTTAGGAGTTGGAAAGGAAGACACTGCAAATAGATGAAATGTAAAAAAAAGAGTAGTTAATATAAGTCTTTTCTTTTTATGTTGCTGTATTTTAAAAAAAGATTTTATGTGTTTTTCTTTTTTATATATATTTTGTATTTGTATGCTGTTGCTATTTCTTGATTGTTTATATCTATTTTAAATTTTTTTTAAAAAAATAGAAGTAAATAAATAGGTACAGCTTTGGCAGGAAAGGTAATGGCGTTCTGTACACTTCAGCATCTAGTTATCTCTGCACACATGGCCATGGAAATGTCTGCAGACACTCTTTGGCTGTAACCGGAGATGAGCACCACATCCTAGAGCAGCGATGACCAAACTTGGCACTCCAGGGGTTCTTGGACTTCACTTCCCAGAAGCCCTGATCAGGAGAGCTTGGGCTTCTGGGAATTGAAGTCCAAGAACACCTGGAGTGCCAAGGTAAGCCATCACTGTCCTAGAGTCAGACATGACTGACTGTCGAGCAAGGGAGACCTTTACTAACGACTGAATGTACTTCCTCCATTTCTAGTTGAATTCTCATAATTCCATGTTACAGGACCTAATGTGAGTTTAATTTAATTTTCACATTGTATGCCTCCCAATCAGGAACCCGACTCAGGGCGACTCACACAATAGTCATTCTATAGAACAAGGAGGGATGTCGATAGAAGTGGATGACTTTGGTTAGTCTTGTAGAGTTGGAAGGAACTCAAAGGCCATCTAGTCTAGCTTCTCTGTTCATAGTCAAAGCATTTCTTACAGAGAACCATCCAAACCGTTTGGACAGAAACAGTGATCATCTTTCCATTCTTCTTTCCGTTCTCTTACCTTCCTCCCTTTCTTACCTTTGTTTTAGAGAGCTGTGGTGCAGAAGACAAGTACAAAATCTGGATGAGGCATCGATATAACAGTTGCGTCAACTGCCTGGCCGAGCTGATGGGCCATCACTCTTTCCAAGTCAAAGTGAGTTTGTGTTTGCACTGAATTGCACAAAGTTTGCAAAATAATAATCATCTGCTGGACATCTTGGAAATTCACTAAAAATAACTTGAAAGTAACTGGGGGAAAATTACTTGTCACACTTGCATGGAATCTAGATCAATATTTTATTAATATTGGTCATTTATTTACCAGCTGTTCTTTCCCTCCATTTATAAGCACTGAATTGCATACCTATATGGTAGTGGGCCAGGATACCTAAGAGACCGCATCGTCCCAAGGACATCTGCCCGTCCCACTAGTGCGGACCGGAGAGGCTCTCTGGTTGTGCCATCAGCTAAAGAGGCTCATCTCTCTAGCACTAGAACTTTTAGAATTTTAGCCTTTTTATGTGTTTTAGGATGTGTTAAACCACCCTGGGTCGCCTTGGGCGAGGAGGGCGGTATAGAAATTTAAATAAATAAAATAAAGCTTGCCAAATTCAGCCCAACGTCTCTTTGAAATGCCCTCAAAAATAATTGTAAAGTAACTAAAAAAAATTACTCATTACACTTGCGCAGAACTTAGATTTGGGATCATTCCTGTCCATGTTGTTGTAGTTATAGGTTTCTGCTCTTTTCTTCTCCATCACATATGTAGGCATCGAAACTGGTCATCTAATGAAAACAGCTCAAACCTCTCTTGGTTTAAACGACCCTGTGAATTATTTGAACGTAGGGGCTACGGTGACTCGGTGGTTAAGAAGCTCGCCTTGTTAGCTGGAAGGCTAGCAAGTCAGCAGTTTGAGACCCGGGTACTGCATGATGGATTGAGCGCCTGTCTCTGTCCCAGCTCTTGGGGACATCAAAGGAGCCTCATTTGGGTCTTTATCCTTTCAACCCAGAATAATTTCAGACATGCCATTATTATATATTTGAAAGTGCTGGGATACAACCAAGCAATGTGTTAGAAAAATAGTGCTGATTGGACTAACAACCTTTCAACTATTTGTTTCTTTCATTCCCCAACTCCTTAAAAAAATAAAAATCCAAGGAATCCTCCCTCTGTACCTTGATGAAATTTGTGGAATTAGAAGCGAAACACCCTCTGGTCAAGAATGAGTGGAGCTTCAACTTCCCACGAGAGCTTTTGAAGGTGAGTTTTGCCAATATCTAGCAAATTCTTGGTTTATGTAAACATCCCAATTTATGTAATGCAATTTCCTATGGGTTTGCTTCGATTTATGTAAAAATTTCATCCCCCCCCCCCTATGGGTTTACTTTGATTTATGTAAATATTCATTTTTCCTACGGGTTTGCTTCGATTTACATTAAAAAAAACTATTTATGTAAAAGGCTATGGAACAGACTTTTTAAGCAATTCGGGGTTTTACTGTAGAGACATAGGAACAACTTTGGGAGGGAAGGTAACAGCATTCCATGCACTCCGCTGTCTAGGCATGCCTGCCACATGTCCATGGAAATGTTTGCAAATGCAGACAGCGCTGGCTCTTTGGCTATAAACAGAGATGAGCACTGAACCCTAGAGTCGGATATGGCTGGCTTTTGAGCAAGGGGGACCTTTACCTTCTGACTTCTTTCTCATTTGCTTCTGGCTAGTTGGTGGTGGAAGGCCTGATCCCCACGGGCGAGAATTCCTCGCTGATCATCTCTCGCTTCCAAGAATACTTGGAGCACGACGACGTCCGCTTTTTCGTGATGAAAGCGGTGGCCGAAAACGTCGGCAGCGTGATGCAGAAAGCCAAACAGGTACCAATCCAACCAAACCAAAGGAAGACAGATATAGGCTAAATATAAGGAAAATCTTCTTAACTGTTATCTGACCTGCAGAGATTCATGCGGGGAGATGTGGTCTATGCCCAGAAGTGATGTAGATCAGGGGTTCCCAACCTTTTCAAACCGGGAGCCGGGTCATGCACTCTTAGTTAGCTTTGAGGGCCAGATGGGCATTTTGCCCTGTCTGCATGATCAGTGTGGCCATTTTGTTCCAACAGCTTCAAAGGGGTGGCCATTTTGTTTCTCGAATGTCCATGGAGGGGGGGACACATGAAATGGTGCTGCGGGCCATGTCTGGCCCACAGGCCTTCGGTTGGGAACCCCTGATCTAGATCATCCGTTAAGATAGAACTTACTATCACTCTCTATATTAAGACAGGCACAGCTGTGAATATGTGAGTATTTGTATCTCCATGCTCACATTTACAAATGTTTTTTTTAAATTATCCTTAATTTCTTTTCACAAGGCTCCACTTCCGGTTTACCAGAAGAACGTTTTCACCCTCGCTTCCTCCATCAGCATGCCGAGCAAAGAGAGCGAGATAAACAACTTCCTCTTGAAACACGGTAAGTGAAAAGGTACGAATATGATGTCACCAAGTCAAAGAAGGAGCAACTACCCTTCAGGGATTTAGGTTGGATCCGTCCTTAGTCCTGCTTGATCCCTGTGATTTCCTGGTGGACTCCCATCCAGATATTGACCAGACCCAACCCTGCTTAGCTTCAAGACTTGGGATTCCATCAATTCAGCATTCTACCACTGCTGGAAAACTCAGTCTTCGTCTAAGGCAAGCTCTTCTGCATTTCGTGCAGAAATTTTTTCCATCCCTGGAAATATGATATTTTAAACTGGATTTTTCGGGAATTGACCCTGGAACTTCTGCAATTTTTCTGCCCTTTGGCTATATCTCTAGCCCACCAGATTTAATGACCATTTTCTGTATTTTGCTGAATATTTCTTTCTTCTTTCTCCTTCTGTTCTGCAGCTAACCAGGAGCAGTGGAAAGTATCCAAGCTGAAGGTACGTCTTTTGGTTAATGTGGTAAAATATATCCAGTTTGCTTTTCAACCGCAGCTGAAGATAGAAAAAGATGATTTTTAAGGAAACATATCTTATGACTTTTGCAGGGCTTGCAAATTTAGGTCTTAATTCAGCAGGGGCAAATTTGTAATGGAGATTTCTATTGCTTTTGCAACTGTTGTTAATACAGTTCCCATAAACCAAAAACTGGCAAGGTGGCATCACGGACAATAAGTGTTATTATTTTTTACTCACAGTTACAGAGGTTATGGATTTTAGTAGATTGAAACTCCAGGGTTTAGTAAATTAAATAGAGAAAGTCACTAGCAAATCACAGGAAGTCTAAAGTCCTTCTCATAACCATGGTCATTGATTAGTAAACGCATTCAACTGTCAGACGTGTAATGTTACAGTGACCTTGCTTAGCCCAAATTGGGCTAAAGCTAGCTAAGACTTTTGCAGTGACTTTTAATGAACAGCTGCTCAAACCTCATTTTTAAATGTAATGTTCTGGGTTGCCTTTACTAAAGGTAAAGGTCTCCCTTGCTCAAAAGCTAGTCGTATCCTACTCTAGGCTTCAGTGCACATCTCTTTTTATAGCCAATGAGTCAGTGCTGCCTGCGTTTGAGCAAAATGAGGTTTGAGCAGCTGTTCATTAAAAGTCACTGCAAAAGAGTTAGCTTTAGCCTAGTTTGAGCTAAGCAAGGTCACTGTAGCATTACACGTCTGACAGTTGAATGTGTGTCTGTGAACACCAGTTTACTACACATTAATTAGCACTGTACATTTAAAATTTTACATTTTTGGCAGTTCTCTCATAAAACAGGACTGAGCGACAGGCTTTTCTTACACAAATCTGCAAAAATATCAATAGATGAGATGGTTTGTTCTGGAATCGACTTTCTCTTTGTTTCATTGTCTGTCTTTCTCTTCAGGAACACCGGTTAGCCTTTGAGAGGATGTGGCTTGGTTTCTTGAAACACAAGGTAGGTACGGCCTCTTTCTGTGGTCTTATTACACAGCTTATTTTGTTTGTGTGAAAATCTGACGTGGCCTCCTAAAATATTTGTTTCAAAATGGCGGCGGGGTCGAAAATAGAAGTTCTTTGGTTGCCTTGGGGCCCCAGTGGATCCCAACTGCTTCGCCTCTGAAACCTGAAATAAACTGGTTCATTTGTCCATCTGGGTTGTCTGTCTTATTCCTTCACCTTACCTTCTTTTCTTTCCTCAGCTCCCTGTCAGCCTCTACAAAAAAGTATTGGTGATACTTCACGATTCCATTCTGCCCCACATGAATGAGCCAGTTCTCATGATAGACTTCCTGACAGTCGCCTACGATGTTGGTAGGTAAAGGCCATCGGGATTTGTTGGGCAGAAATGACTTTAATCGGGGGCTCTCAAATTTATATAGAAGTTCCCAACTTTTTGGGCCACTGGCTGGTCACATGGTTTAGGGGGCTGGTCACTATGGCCTGGGGGCCAGATCTGGCCCCTGGGTCGTAGTTTGGGCACCCTTTTTATATTCCACCCCATAGTGCCTAAAGCACTCTCTAGGCGGTTCACAAGGTAGTTGGCATTCTACCTCCAACATGCCGAGGACTCATTTTACTAACCTTAGAAGGATGGAAGGCTGAGTCAACCTTGACCCCCATCAGGATTAACTCGCAACGTCATCAGCAGATTTGGCTGCAGTACAGTTTATGTACAGTGGAACCCTGGGTGACGAATGCCTTGGGAAATGTAATTTTCGAGTTACGAATGAAAAATCCAGTGAAAATAATGTCTCGAATTACGAATTTTTCTCCCCAAGTTTCCCTATAAATTTCATGGTATACAGTCGCCTCTAGTGGCTACTTACGGTAATGCATCTTGTTCTGCGGTGTGTTTCGGGTTACACATTTTTCGTGATACAGAATGTCCCGGGGGATGCATTAAATTTGTAACCTGGGGTTCCACTGCATTACGTATTCTATATTAGAAATAGGTGTGTTTACCAGAGGTGGCCACTGAAAGCCACTGCAATATAAATATATAGTGTTCGCTGTTATCTGCAGTTTCAGGTATTTGAGGTCGCTCTCGGAATGTATCCCTCAGCGATACGTGGGAGAAAACTTAGACTTAGAGAAAATAATGGAAATTACATCAGGGTTAGATGGATATGTGGCTTTCTGCTAGTGTTAACTTTTAGAATCACTGCTGTTCATCTCCTGAAAGCCCACCTTTTAAATCACTTTTATGCTTTTCTTACAGGAGGTGCCATCAGCCTCTTAGCCCTGAACGGATTGTTCCTTCTAATTCTCCATCACAACCTGTAGGTTTTAGTCTCGTTTCCCCACTGATATAAAGACTTTCCCCCACTTTCTTTGTACTCTTTGGATTTTTTTCATCACCAGGAAAAACTTCAAGTTAAAATTGTATTTAGTGGCCGAAATCCTGTTGCCCAATGAAAGCAGGTTTTGAAGTTTTGTTCTTTTCTGACAAACAGACAGACAGACAGACAGACAGACAGACAGACAGACAGACAGACAGACAGACAGACAGACAGACAGATAGATAGATAGATAGATAGATAGATAGTGTTGAACATTCCATTGGTTGGTTGGAAGGATGGATGGATGGATAGTGCAGAACCATTGGTTGGATGGATAAATAGTGCAGAACTCCTGATGGATGAATGGATAGCTAGCTATGGATATTGTGGCTTTTTTAAAAAATCCACCTCCATAACATTATAGCAAAAGCATTCATGGAAACCCCTGTTATTAGAGATTATAATGACTATGATGCCTTTGAGAGTTACAGAATACGCATTTGCTTACCTTTTGCACACTCTCTTGCTGTAGAGAATATCCAGATTTTTACAAGAAGCTCTATAGCCTTCTGGACCCGTCTGTCTTCCATGTGAAGTATCGCGCCAGATTTTTCCGCCTGCTGAATCTCTTCTTGTCTTCCTCGTAAGTCTGGCCTTTATAGATACATGGCAAAAAAAAAAACACCTTCCCTTTTGGTATCCTGTCCGCTGTTTGTTTTGAGTGAAGGGCCTGGAAAGGCCACCTTTGGCTATTTCATTCTCTTGTCACGACAGGCATTTGCCGGCGTATCTGGTGGCAGCCTTCGCCAAGCGGCTCGCACGGCTGGCCCTGACCGCCCCGCCCGACGGCTTGCTGATTGTCATTCCGTTCATCTGCAACCTTTTACGGCGGCATCCCTCTTGTAAGGTCTTGATCCACAGGCCCGGCGGCCCGACAGGTGAGCCGGCAGATGCTGGGAGGAAGGAGACCTATACCATAGAATCATGGAGTTGGAAGGGACCGTCCCTTTTGCTTTCCCGTGGTCACTCGTGTGGAGATCCTCCTACCGAAAAGAGCCCTTCTGTGGAAAGGAATTCTGCCCAACAGATGTTTAATTCCTCACAGCTTCTCTGTCTGATCTTCCGTAGAGATGTCGGATGATCCATACGCGATGGACGCTGAGGAGCCTTTGGACAGTCGAGCGCTGGAGAGCTCCCTTTGGGAAATCAAAGTAAGACTGGCGGGGAGAGGGACGGTGTTGAATGCAGAGAAGGGGTGGGAGCAGGAGGTCGAATCCTGGCTCATATACCTCTGTGGATGATGGGTGCGCTGCTAAATTAATTCCACGCATGTGATGGTTGATGGATCAGCTGATGGTTCATTGCATCATTGTTCAGACTCTACAGAGCCATTATCACCCAGATGTGGCCAGAGCCGCGGCTACCATCAACACCGCACTCTCCGAAATGGAGGAAGATTTATCGGAGGCCTTGGAGTTGACCGCTTTTGAGGTAACTTGACTTGCTTGCTTGCTTATTAATTAATTTGCCCATTGAAGATGTTTTTAATCCCACTCTTCAGCACAGGAACACCCAGATTCAGGTAAGGGTAGTCATGCAGGGACTCTTAGGGCTTTTTGCACAATGGATCGAGTGCGGTTCAGGTGACTGGCTCCCTGAGCCACGTGAACGGCCCGCGGCCAGAAAAGTTTGGTATAGATAAACCACCGTTTGTGGCATCTTTAAGACCCCGATGGATTTTATTTGTTATTTGCTTTCAAAGACATAAATAGCTTGTTTGTCTTAAAGGCGCTTCAGGATTGCTTTCTCCGCCACGGTCTAAACGCCTCCTGGAAATATAAATCCAGCTAAATTGCAGAATACTTCCAACATTCCTCCTTCTCCAATTTCACTTCCTCTGTTGCAGATGTTTGACAAAGATATCAAGAAAGAAACCACAGATGTTCCTTTGGAATTTCAACGCATCCGAGGCTTGTTCGGCAAGAAGGACGATATTTTTGCAGAATATTTTGCATTGGAGTGATTTGATTTTTTTTTAAAAAAAATTCTTTTGTGAAAAGATTTCTCAATAAACCCTCTTATTATTGCTGTTCTGATTTTATCAAACATCTGCGTTGCTTATGTGAAGTTTTTGATGCGTGGTGTTTATCCAACCCCAAATTTGCCACGTCGCACCATGTGATATAATTCTAGAACAGTGGTGGTGGACTTATGGCATGCGTGCCAGAGGGGGCACTCGGAGCCCTCCCTGTGGGCATGCACACAGTCACCCCCAGCACAGAGTTCGCCCCGCCCCTCTGCCCAGCAGCCCAATAGGGGTGCTTCCTCCCCCTCGCATAGAGTTTGCCCCGCCCCTGTGTCCAGCAGTCCAATGGGAGTGCTTCCTCCCCCAGCACAGAATTCATCCCGCCCCTCTGCCCAGCAGCCCAATGGGAGCGCTTCCTCCCTCCCCCCAGCACAAAGAAATATCTACAGATGCAGACGGCGTTGGCTCTTTGGCTATAAACAGAGATGAGCAACAAACCCTAGAGTTGGATACGACTGGCTTTCCCTTTTAACATTCCTAGCTAGCGGGTCTGGTTGAAACCCTTGTCATGATCCTAGCTGTTTGTTTATTTATGACAGCCGCGGGCTTTTCGTCTTTCCACCCTGTAATCCTCTCGCCCTTGAAAGCGGGTGCGTTCCCTTCTTGTAAGATCTGCTTATCTTTACTTTGCGAGGAAGGTTGGACTCATTCTTCTCCAAAGACCGCGGAAAACGAGCCGTTCATAAATATTTAAGGTGCAGGGTTGTGACAACGGCACCGACCTTATCAGCCCGTGCAGCCGTTTGCCGTGCGAGCCTCCACAGGCTTTGACAATTGTAGATGCTTTAATCGCACTTGCTATTAATGGCAAGGTGAGATGAAAGCAGCTGCGTGGAAGAGAACATTAAACCACTCCTCTTGTGGTTTTGATGAGACATAAAACCCAAACCCACACGCGATGGTTGCATAGACGTCAAGTCTGGCCAAGATGAATTTGCTGCTAGCCATATAGGTGCGTAGGAACCAATCCTAGTGGTTGCAAGTAGATAAATAGGTACCACTGTGGTGGGAAAGGTAACAGCATTCCGTGTCTAGACATTCCTGACAAATGGCTATGGCCATGTCTGCAGACAGAGACAGCATTGGCTGTTTGGCTATAAATGGAGATGAGCTGCACGTCCTAGAGTTGGAGGCAAGTGGCTTTTGACTAAGGGAGACCTTTACCTTTGCTTAATCTGTTGTTTTGTTGTTGAGTTGCACAGTCAATTCCGACCCTTTGCAATGACCCCATGGACCATTGCCCGCCAGGCACTTCTGTCCTCCACCATCCTCCTCAACCCGCCCAGCTGTGTCTACAATACCATCTAGCCATCTTGTTTTAGGCCACCCCCTTCATCTTTTGACCTCCATCTTTCCCAGCATCAAGGCCTTCTCAAGTGAATCCTCTCTTCTCACTTGTTGTCCAAAGTACTTTAGCTTCATCTTTACTATTTGACCTTTTAAGAAGCAGTCAGGGTTGATTTCTTCTAAGACCGACCTATTTGTTCTCCTTGCTGTCCAGGGTACATTTTTTCTGTTGTATATTTATTTGTTTTAATATTTATATATTTATTTTCCTCGTAAGCTGCCCTGTGTCCCTCTGTGGGCAACAAGGTAGGGTAAAAAGTATTTACCGTTAGTGAACAAACATACTGTACAGTAATGGGAAAGCCATCCATCCATCAATGCATTCATCCATCCATCCATCCATTTCTGCGATGCAGAAGGGAGGTGAAAGGCCACTGCATTATATTCTCAGGACAGTCTTCATGGCCATGTCCTGAAGAATATAATGAAGATTGCCAATATGTGGGTTCTGATATGATGGAGGAGGAGGAGGAAGAAGAAGAAGAAAGGAAGATGTCATGAATGCTTTTTTTTCTTTTGAGTGACCTGAAGATGCTCAAAGTACCAAGATAGGCAAGAAATAGGACCTGGTTTGGCTTGGTCTAAAGAACGTGCTGGGTGATAGATTGAACGGATTGTCCAAATTTAGATATATATTTTTTTAATGAAATTAAAACCATGCCTGCGTTCAACTCAACTGTGGCTGGCTGGATCCAAAGGCTGGACACTAGAGGTCAGTAATGGCTAATGAAAGATCTTATTAAATTGCCATTGTTCTATCACCAAAGCACTGTCAATGTAGAGCAAGTTTGGGGACTTCTCCGAGCACTGTGAGATTGTAAATGCCTATTAAGCCAATACAGCAGGATGATCCTGGATGATGGAAACTACAGTCCTGCAAGACACAAAGGGTCGGAAGCAGCCCAGATTTGAACAAGTTCCAAATTCGGATCTGAACCTATCCAACTTTTCCCATTTTGTTAAAAAAAAAAACATGTTTGGATTGAAATTGAAAGGCTAGAATTGATGAGAGTTTACAAATTACAGTAATTTCGTGTCAGAAATTATTCTGGGTTGAAAGGATTTTTGCTGGAGAAACCCTGCTCAGGGGACGCCCAAATGAGGCTCCCTTTATGCCCCCAAGATCTTTTTTTCACCAAAGTGGTCCTTATTTAGGTAAAGGTAAAGGTTTCCCTTGCTCGAAAGCCAGTCGTATCTGACTCTAGGGGTCAGTGCTCATCTCTGTTTCTAAGCCGAAGAGCCAGCGCTGTCTGCTTCTGCAGACGTTTCCACGGTCATGTGGCAGGCATGACTAGACACCGGAGCGCATGGAACGTTGTTACCTTTCCCACCAAAGTGGTACCTATTTATCTACTTGCAATTTCTTGCTTTCAAACTGCTAGGTTGGCAGGAGCAGAGACAGAGACAGGAACTCACTCCGTCCTGCAGTACTCGAGAATCGAACTGCTGACCTTCCGCTTCCCAGTCAGCGTCTTAGTGACTTGAGCCACTGCAGTCCCTCTATTTATCCCTATTTATCTACTTGCAATTTCTTGCTTTCAAACTGCCATACTGGCAGGAGCTGGGACAGAGACGGGCGCTCATCCCGCCATGTGGTACTTGGGTCTTGAACGGCCGACTTGCCAGCCTCCCAGTTAACAGGCGAGCTTCTTAACCACTGAGCCACCGCGGCCCCCTTCAGTTTACAAATTGATTTCAACCCACAGCACAATTTGGACGAAATGCAGTTCAAATAATTTGCATCAATATTTTTTTTAAAGCTAACTTTAAAGCCACCTTTGGGTTTTGGACTTCAATTCCCAGAAGCCTAAGTCACTTCCCCGAAGCACTGATCATCCAATGTCTTAACTAAGGCTTCTTGATCCGGCCTGCAGCACCATTTCATGTGCCCCCCCCAACCCTCCAAGGGCATTCAAGAAACAAAAGCTGTTGGGACAAAATGGCCACCCCCATCATACAGGCAGGGCGAAATGGCCGTCCTGCCCTCGAAGCTGACCGAGGGAGTGTGACTCGGCCCCCGGCTTGAGTTCAGGCGAGGACATTTTCTCTCACCTGAGTTTTGTCACAAATAAACGGGAAGAGGAACAGATGGCAATTCAGAGTAACAAGAGATAGATGAAAAGATGCCTGTGACTGAGTTTCCACGTAATGACTTCGGAGACTTTTATACGTATAAATCATTTGTAAGGTAATTAAAACCATCTCTTTTGCCAAAAGTGCTCTCAATGGTGTGAGCCTTGCGGAGGGCAGAAGGGATGTGTGATAAATTTTACAAATGAGTAAAAAGGCAGAAAATGGGGAGGATGTGTACAGAGGCAGGAAAATGTGGTCCAGGGATGAGGTAAGAAGAAAGAAATACTAACGTTGAGGGATGCTTAATTTATAGCGTGGGTTTCTCACCTTCTCGGTGAACGGAGAACTTTTTGATACAAAACCTTACTGGGGAACATTTTACAAGAAAGGGTCATTTCTAGGACGAGGTTCCCAACCTAAGGCCCGTGGGCCAGATCCAGCCCATGACACCATTCCATGCGGGGCCCTCCCCACCAAGGGCATTTGAGAAACAAAACAGCCACTCCTTTGACACTTCCCATTGTGCAGGCAGTGCAAAATGGCCATCTGGCCCTCAAAGCTAACAGAGAGAACTTGACCCGGCATCCAGCTTGAAAAGGTTGGGAACGCCTCTTCTAGGAATTGGTGTGTGTAGAAGGTATCAAAACAACAAAGGAACATGGAGAGATCAGCCCAGCCTCATCAAACAACCTTCCTGGTTTGCACACAGACAAAGACATTTTATGATTAAAAGTCACTCAAAAAGCATTTAAAGTAGGAAAAAAAGTATGTACCGTCCCGAACACATCCAATGCTGTCTTATTCAGGAGGCTAGGCAGGCTTGGTCCTCATTAGTACTTGGGTAAGAGACCATCACAGATCCCTGGGGAGACATAAGAAACTTGCCTGAACTCTGGAGAGGTGAAAACGCACCTGAACTCTAAAGAGGATGAATCAGGGATTCTCAATTTGCAGCCCACATGACACTTCCTGGTGTGGTGGATGGGGCCCGTGGTACCATTTCATGTGCCCCACCCACACTGCCTTGACCACACCAGGAATTGTCAGGAAGGGCAAAATGGCTGTCCTGTCCCTGAAGCTGTCTGAGGGAGCATGACCCGGCCCCTGGCTTTAAAAGGTTGAGAACTCCTGGGATAAATGGATCAATGGCTGACTTGACAGAACTCTGAGGAATGTTCTTGATCCATGAAACCTCACATTAGAACATACTAGTTAGTCTCTAGGTCACCCTTGCTCAAAACCCAGTCGTATCAGACTCTAGGGTTCAGTGCTCATCTCTGTTTTAAAGCCGAAGAGCCAGCACTGTCTGCATTTGCAGACGTTTCCATGGACATGTGGCAGGCATGCCTAGACACCGAAGTGCACGGAACTCTGTTTACCTTCCCACCAAACTGGTCCCTATTTATCTACTTGCAATTTCTTGCTTTCGAACTGCTAGGTTGGCAGGAGCTGGGACAGAGATGGGCGCTCATTCTGTCATGCAGTACTCGGGTTTTGAACTGCTGACCTTCCACCTCCCAATCAGTGTCTTAACCACTTGAGCCACTGCAGTCCTTGGGCAAAGGTAAAAGTAAAGGTTGCCCTTGCTCAAAAGCCTGCAGACGTTTCCATGGACATGTGGCAGGCAAGACTAGACAAGAATGCTGTTTACCTCCCCACCGAAGTGATACCTGTTTATCTACTTGCAGTTTCTTGATTTCAAACTGCTAGGTTGGCGGGAGTTGGGACAGAGACGGGAGCTCACTCTGTCATGCGGCACTCAGGTCTTGAACTGCTGACTTACCGACATTCCAGTTGTCAAGTTCAGCATCTTAACCACTAAGCCACTGCATACCCATAGTTAGTCTTTAAGGTGCTGTAAAGATTTTAGTCTGTAATCCAGGGGTGCCCAAACTATGGCCCTCTGCCTGTATTGTCCAGCCCCCGTCGCCAATTCATCCAGCCATCACCACATTTGTTGCTCCCGGAAATGGAAATAAAATACTTCCGGGAGCGACAAGGGCAGCGTGGGCTGGATGAATTGGCATCACTGGCTGGATCCGGCCTGCGGCCATAGTTTGGGCACCCTTGCTTTAGTCTTTAGCCAGAAATCAGTGTCCTAGGCTTGCTCTGGCTACGACATAATTTCCCATCTTGAATGCTCTTTCATGACCGGATTATCTCAGCCTCCTCCATTAGATCATTTTAGAACCAGGCCAGCAGGAACCTAATCAATTCTCTTACAGACACAAATCTCTTTCTCTTATCTATGTTTACAGGCGGTAATCCTCACATTTACATCGGAAAGGCTGTCGTGCTCGCCGGCTATCCCATAATATAATAGCTAGGCTTCAAGGATCATCGCTGGCTGATAGAACCGGCTGAATAGTCTCAGGCGGCACAACACACGTCGTCGCCAGCCATAATTGGCCTCCTGGAGAAAATAAGATTGGAAAGGCTTGTTTTGTTTTCGCAAAGGATTTCGGGGGTGAGAAGAGAGGGAAATTGCCTCTCCAAAATTAAAATTATTAACAATTTGCAATTAAGTTTAAAAAAAAACAACACACACACACATGACGCTGTAACACTATGGGCAGGGTGGAGTGCACGGAATGCCGCTACCTTTCCTGCAGAATGGGTACTTATTTGTCTACTTGCAATTTCTTGCGTTTGAACTGTTTGGTTGGCAGGAGCTGGGACAGAGGACAGGAGCTCACTCTGTCACGCTATCACTCAGGTCTCGAACTGCTGACCTGCCGACCTTCCGGCCATCAAGTTCAGTGTCTTTACCGCTAAGTCACCGCGGTCTCTGTCCCTCTTCAACGGAGGTGTCAAAAGGAGCCAAGTGTCGAGACTCTGTGCCGTTTTGTCAACTCAGCTGGGTTCAAGGAAAATCTTCCATCCATACCCTTCGTTTTCAAAGCAATTCTAGATCTAAGGCCATTGCTCTGGTCTAACATCAGAGGCTGACGTCTCCTCCTCAATGTTCTTGCTTGGAACTGCCTTCAGGCTTGCACAGCTGGCCGTCAACTACGCATGCCTGGCTTGGCAGAATTGAAATGGCTGAGCTTCTGAGCATTGAGTTATGTGCGCACATGTGTGAGTTTGGATTAAACAGGAGGAAAGCATTGTGATGGCTCTGTAAAACAGGGAAACTAACCCTGAAAGGGGCTTTGCGAGGCAGTTGCCCAGACAAGTATTTGATAACATCATAAACCATTGGCCTGCCTCTTGTCCTGCAAAACACATTATGTGTGTTTCAGTTGATCCAAATTTCCATCAGGACCTTAGTAACCTTAGTAAGTTCATTGTCTGTCCGTCCATCCATCCATTGAACCAACCAACCAACCAATCGATGGGATGTACAACACTATCTGTCTGTCTGTCCATCCTCCAACGGAAGTTGAAT
The DNA here is from genome assembly GCA_030440675.1 of Furcifer pardalis. NCBI lineage: Eukaryota > Metazoa > Chordata > Lepidosauria > Squamata > Chamaeleonidae > Furcifer > Furcifer pardalis. The sequence continues at coordinate 5,500,257 of CP126898.1, forward strand.
ACTATCAGGTAGTCCAGGGTTTGACCAGGACATGAAAGAAGGCAACTTCATAACTTACCACATCACAGCGACAAACAAGAGACCTAGAGAAGAGTGCCCAAACTTTTTGGGCTGTGGGCCAGTCACGTGGTTCAACGGGCCGGTCATGTGTTTCAGTGGGTCAGTGGCGTGGTTCCTTCCACCGGAAGCGGAAGTAAAATGCACCTTGCAATCTGTTTTGCAACAGAATGAGATAGATTTTAAGCTGCTGTTTTTCTCTGCTTAAACAAGGGGTGCCCAAACTATGGCTCATGGGCTAGATCTGGCCCTGACACCAATTCATCTGGCCCACGTAACCCTTGTTGCTCCCAGAAGCAGAAGTAAAATGCATAATAAATAAATAAATAAATAAATAAATAAATAAATAAATAATCTTGGTTAGTGTGGGATGAATGAATTGGTGTTGGGGGCTGGATCTGGCCCATGGGCTGCTGTTTGGGCACCCCTGACCTAGAGCTTAGAGCAAACATTTGGCTCCCGTTGTACTGGAAGCTTCGAGCGCATCATGCATTCCTGCAAGGAAGCTCAGAGGTTGGTCAACTGGAGATGAAGACTATGCATGTAGACATGGATGCAACTGGGAAAGGTCACCAAGCCAAGAGGCTGGAAACTCTTGAGTTCCATTCCATTGCTTCTTCTTTCCTTAGGGCACATCATCCAAGACCCCATGAAATCAGAAGGGCAGCCTATGAAGATCACACCAGTTGCCTCCTGAGACTGCAAATTGAACTCGTGTGCCTAAAGGGGTTGGGAAAATATCCAAGCTAGACCTTGAATCTTCTGCCATCTTTTCTTATTCAAAGCTTACCGTATAGATGAAACCCAACGAATGTACCGTAACAACGCCTGCCATAATGGGGGGTGGAAAGCTAGTAGTTCAGTTGGTCTCCAACCAGTTTTAATTACCACCCACCAACCGTGCTATAGAGAAGCTGAGAGCAGAATTGAGCTGAGGCGCAATCCATTAGGGCAAGCGGTGGGTGGTAAACATTTCTTCCATTTTCTGATTCGCTCTCTTCTTTTTAATCTCTAGCCCAGTGACGGCGAACCTTGGCACTCCAGATGTTCTTGAACTTCAATTCCCAGAATCCCTGATCAGGAGGAGTGTTGACTTGGGCTTCTGGGAATTGAGATCCAAGAACACCTGGAGTGCCAAGGTTCGCCATCACTGGACTAGTCCTTTTCATATTGAAGAGGAACAATTTGTTGCATTGTCTACATCAGGAGTTCCCAACATTTTCAACCCAGGGGCCGGGTCACGCTCTCTCAGTCAGCTTAGAGGGTTGGATGGTCATTTTGCCCTGCCTGCACGATGGGGGCGGCCATTTTGTTGTGACAGCTTCAACGGGGGTGGCCATTTTGTTTCTTGAATGCCCTTGGAGGGGTGGGGGGCACATGAAATGGCACTGCAGGTCGGATCTGGCCCATCTAAGCATCTTTAAAATCCTAATGCCACCCCACCCACCCCTGTGATGTAACTTCCCATGTTGTCAACACAAAGCATATACACATCCAACAAAGCTGTCCTGATTACATGCATTAGGCATGTTTAGTTTCCTCTGGAGGCTGCCGTTGCTTCCTTTAACCTTTCAAACATGTTGCGATGCTTTCGACGCGGTGCTCACGCTGACAAATTCACCACCAGGGTTGGTTTGCCGAGCCTGCTGCAGGTAAAGGTCATGTTCAAAAATGCGAGACAGATTGAAACTTGTTCCCTTCCGATGAAACCAGCCCCTTGGAAGAAAAAAATCGCTGTTGTAAATTCGACAAGACATGGCGTAACATGAGAACTTTCTCAAATATATGATTAGAGTGCCAGGAGGCGAGACTATTACAAATGTGAACAATCGTGTGGCTTAGCATACTAATGTCGATGCATTGATGACTTCGTCTTCTACTGAAACATACCGGACAAAGTCCTATTGCACAGTGTAGTCCGGGAGTTGCCAACCTAAGGCCTGTGGGCCGGATACAGCCCACAGTGCCATTTCATGTGGGGGCCATACCCCTCCAAGGGCATTTGAGAAAGGAAATGGCTGTCCCTTTTGAAGCTGTTGGGACAAAATGACCACCACCATTGTGCAGATAGGGTAAAATGGCCATCCTGCCCTCAAAGTTGACTGAGAGAGAGCCCGTGGCTTGAAAAGTTTGGGAACCCCTGGTGTAGTCAATCAAACTCTGGTAGGTCCATTGAATCAGTGGGGATATGGCGAGTCAAGTCCTCCACAAGTTCCATGGATTCAATGGGCCCTCTGTTGAGTCATTTTCACTAAGCAACATTTCTTGGCCATTGACTGGTCTACTAGGCCTCTCCCCAAGGTACCTCCATGAGTGGCCAAATCCTACAAATGGCAACAGAAGGAAAGATGAAGCCCAACTGGATCCATTTTTGTCTAATTCCATGGTTCCAGTCATTTCTTGGTCTCTCTTTCTCTCTCTCTCTCTCACACACACACACCAGCCCATGCTCACCCGTTATTTTCATGTGCTCTGTGCAAAGAATAATTAGAGCTAAATCAACGCTGGCATTTTTACAACGGCGTAATATTTCTACACCTAATCTGCATAAATAAAAAGGGGTGTTGAAGGGTAGAGAGTGAGCAGCACAAGCTGCTGAGAAGCAAATTAATTATCTCTGGGGAGAGGCATAATTCAGTATCTAAACCTGCCACCCTTTTTGGCTGCCTCTTCCCTATTATAATGCTTTTGTTGTCTTTTCTTGCATCGGTAGTAACCTTCTCCCCTTTGGATACAAGGAAAATGAAGGAAAGCGCTTAGGTCAGGATTATGGTTTATTTAAAGCAGCGTGTATGGATTCGTCCTCCAGGTCTTTAACTCCAGCCTTGTTACCCTCTTGCAAAATATTCACGAAGGTATTAAAAGATGTCGCCACAGCGAATGGATAACGGGGTGCCATGCGCCTAACTTTGAAGCCTGTGGCCTTCCATGTTGTAACTCCACCTCCCATTGGATGACAAGATGGTAAATCCAGTTACCTTATTACAAGCTATATTACAATGACATAAAGAAGGGGCTCCCAATGTAAGACCATACATGTTGCTTTGTAATCTAATGTTTTCCTTGCAGTCGAAGTAAGCCTAGGACATAATCCAAAACTCCTTCCTTAGATGGCGCTTCGTCTTTATGCGGGAGCAAAAGACAAGCGCATCCAAGATTAACGGCGCTGGGATTTAGCGCAGCCTGCATTTCAGCCCTTTATATGGCAGCTGATTTATGGGTGCCATTAGAAACCGAGAGTGGTATCGATCAGCCTGAACTGCTCAAATTTGTAAGTAGATATTGGGGGGAGCAAACTGAGCAAGAAAAGACAGAGTCTAGGGAAGGGGTTCTCTACCTAAGGCCCATGGGCCATATCTGGCCCATTGGCACCATTTCATGTGGCCCACCACCCATCCCAGGGCATTTGAGAAACAAAATGGCCATTGTCTTCACAATGGGGTGGCCATTTTGTCCCAACAACTTCAAAAGGGGTGGCCATTTTGTTTCTTGAATGCCCTTGGAGGGTTGGGGATGGGGCCACATGATATGGTGTGACTGTCCGGATCTGGCCCATGGGCCTTAGGTTGGGAACTCCTGGTGTATGTGAACTCTGTTTCAGTTATTTTGGGGGAAAATTAATTATGAACAATTAGTACTTGGTAGCTAGTTGTTCCCAAGATCGGAGAGAGATAAGCAATCCACCCAAAGCAATCCAGAGTCTGTGTATCTATACGTTCCAAATGGTTGAAATAACTTGCCTCTACCATTATATATAAGAGCACTGGCATTGTGAATAAAGATTAGATCAACCATTTAAAAGCTTGCAGGGGCTGAATCATCACATTTTGTTAATTATTCTCTCTTGGTTTATCTCTGTGCCTTATTTATTAGGAAACAGGCCCCGAAGCTTTAATAAAACAAGTGCACAAGAAAATCTTTGCTCCCCCCCATCATCCCCCCCTTCAAGCGATTTAATTAGTTCAATTTAATTGAGCTTTACAATTTCATTTCCTGGATGAAAGCGGCTATTCTTTTTCCCCCTCTCATCTCTCTCCCCTTTTTTGTGTTAAGTAGCCTCAAATGTTAATTCCTGGCTCCTCTTCATTTTGTTAATAGAAGACCAAGGTTGGGTGGCAGAGAGAGGGAGGAGGAGGAGAAGAAGGAGGAGGAGGAGAGGGAGGAGGAGAAGAAGAAGAAGGAGGAGGAGAAGGAGGAGAAGGAGGAGGAGGAGAAGGAGGAGGAGGAGGAGAGGGAGGAGGAGGAAGAGGAGAAGGAGGAGAAGAAGAAGGAGGAGAAGAAGGAGGAGAAGAAGAAGGAGGAGAAGAAGGAGGAGGAGGAGGAGGAGAAGGAGGAGGAGGAGAAGAAGGAGGAGGAGGAGGAGGAGGAGGAAAAGAAGGAGGAGGAGGAGAAGGCGGAGGAGGAGGAGGAGAAGGAGGAGAAGGAGGAGGAGGAGAAGAAGGAGGAGGAGGAGGAGGAGGAGGAGGAGGAGAAGAAGAAGAAGAAGAAGCAAGATAGGTAGACAGAGAGACACCACCATTTCAGGTAGATCCAGTTGACATAACATGGGTGTTTTTGCTTTTTTGCTTGTTGAGAATCATTGTTTAATTAACTATATTTTATAACAAATGGAAAATAGTTAAAAGACTTGCAGGCATAAGCAAATAGAAGGATCAAACCTTAGAAGCTCAGGTCTCTCAGCAGCTTGGGAGACAACCTCTGAAAGAGAGTAGTTTTGGGGTTGAATGGAGAGTCCAAAGTGGGGCTGAGAGGATAAACATGGGAGACATCACCTGCAGTTTGAGCAGCAGCTGGAATAATAATCATTGTTTGAATCAGAGTAATACCATAACTTGTTATGTTACACCAATATGGTATATTATATGTCGACATCAGGGGTTCCCAACCTTTTTAATCCGGGGGCCAGGTCATGCTCTCTCAGGTAGCTTCAAGAGTTGGATTGCCATTTTGCCCTGCCTGCATGATGGGAGTGGCCATTTTGTTGTAACAGCTTCAAAGGGATGGCCATTTTCTTTCTTGGATGTCCATGGAGGGCTGGGGCACATGAAATGACATTGTGGGCTGGATCCAGCCCACAGGCCTTAGATTGGGAACCCCTGTTATATAGTAATACCATAACTTGGTATGTAATGCCATAACTAAGCCGTGGTGATTTACTGGTTAAGATGCTGAGGAGACCACCTTACCCTGTCTAATGGTAGGGCTGGGAATTGCCTTGTAGTGAAACAAACTAACTTAGCAGATCCATTGAATCAATTGCCAGATAGTATAATGCCACTGAAATAGGAGACTGTGGTGGCTCAGTGGTTAAGAAACTTGCCTTGTTAGCTGCAAAGCCGGCAATTCGGCAGTTCGAGACCTGGGTACTGCATGATGGTTTGAGTGCCTGCCTCTGTCCCAGCTCCTGTCAGCCTAGCAGATCGAAAGCAAGACATTGCAAGTAGATAAATAGGGACCACTTTGGCAGGGAAAAGATCTAGGGGACATGAAAGGAGTCCAGAATAATTTCTGACCCAAAATTATTATTATTACGGATTTAATTGTCAATGATTCAATGGGTTTATTCTAAGCGAGTTCAGGAACTGGGTTTAAGTCAGAGCCATCTAACTTCTAGTGACTGCTAAAAAAAGTGGAACTCTGAAAAAAAATTACCTATCTGGCAGAACAACACAATTATATTTTAATAAATACATCCCCAAAAAGGGAAACCATAAAGATGGTGATTTATGAAACAGACTGGTGGTAGGAAATCAGGCACAATTCCCGCTAAATTGTAACAGCTGTGGCAAATAATATTTTCATTTCTCATGATAAGTCACATTTTCCTTGGTCTTTAGTTTGACTCAATTTCCTCCGCCTCCCCCCAATAAAATAAAAAAATAAAAAAAATAAAAATAAAATCCCAGTCCTTGTATTTCTCCATGGATCTGCCATACATATCTTTTTTGCAGTGACATCTACCTGTCGTTCAAGAGATACATGGTGCGGCATTCCCCAGGAGGGTGTTCATTGTTAAGTCAGCTTCCCTCTGTCAGATCCATCATTCTTAACAGGACAGATGAAAACTGAACGTGTCTGGAAGAGGAAATGATGAATGCTTGGATGAATCCATGGCATCCGAAGGCGTCCAGGCTGCCACGCCGGGGGAACAGAAGAGAGAAAAATGAAGGTTGGGTGGGGGGAATGAAGAAGGTAAAGAAGGAAATATATTTAAGCAGATGTGCATTGTCTTGAGTCACTTTTTTCTGGCCTAAGACTCAAAGTCTGGCTTATTAAAAAATGAGGAAAGTTGGGGCAAAGTTGAGGCCTCCTTTGCAAACGATAATAACCAAAAGGGTTCCATAAGACACGTGCTGATTTTGTGTTAAACAATCACAACTGGAATAACCTGCTGTTTGACCGCCAACCGCCCAAGCAGAGACTGAAATCAAGGCATAGTTTTCACATAACTTATGTCCCTCCGAACAACCAGCCCCCACAGAACTACAAAAGGCGAGCAAGGAGCTACCAGACAACTCGGCAGAACCCCATGACTCTCCACCGCCCGTCCAAGAACAACCATGACCTGGGAGGACAGGGGTAGGAAGGTCAAGGGCGAGTCTGAGAAAGTGGGGCTTCCCCTGTAGATGACAGCCTGTGTGAATGTGGAGAAGGACAAACTATCTCCCATAGGATACGATGCACATGATGCACCTCAACGTGCACTGAGGAGGACCTTATGTTGGCAAGAGGAAATGCTGTTGAGGCGACCCAATATTGGGCAGATGTCATCTAGCCCATTTTAATTCTATTTTGTTTTTAGACGTGTTAATTTTAGCTTTGTATGTTATTCTATGTGGGGGGTACCTCTGACACGAATAAAGAAAAACTGGAATAACAAACCATGAAAACTAACATTAAAACACAGCACTTAGTCCTCCTCCTCTTCTTCTTCTTCTTCCTCCTCCTCCTCCTCCTCCTCCTCTTGTATCCAATTCTGAATATTGGTGATCATCATTATATTGCTATAATTCTTTCATTTTCGACTTAACATTTCCACCTTCGGGAAGGAAGGTTTCCCAGTTTGGTTGTTTTCAAAACCCCTGTCTTGGAGCAAATTCACCCCTCGAATAAATATGTGCAAACCTCACGGATATTGGTAAAAAGTTACTTCTTTGTGATAGGGATTCTTAGGAGGTTTTGTTGCTCATGTGTTATAGGATTTGTAGTCTTATAATAACTCCCAAAATCTGGATTTTGGCCGGCCAAGGCCAATTCTTCTTCTTCTTGTGCCGTATTCGATTCCAAATATTGGCGATCGTCATGGCCACCGTCACCACTGATCCAGTTCCGCGAATCACTTTCTCGTCCTGAGTCCTTTTGGCACGGAGAATCCTCCTCAGCCCCCTGCTTGATGAAGCTGCTGCCCTCCATCAGGATAGATTCGAGTAGGATTTAATCCGTTTGGGATTAATCCTTGTGGAATTTGCCAAGGCTGCTAGTCCTAAAGTTTGTCAGGTTAATTAACTGCCGCCTGATGTTTGGCGTTGAGTCTTTAAAGTGTAATAAGGTTTTTGTTTTGTTTACTATCTGATTATATAAGAAAAGTAGGTGTTCTACCACTGAGATGTGGTCTATAATAAAGGAAGCAGCAAGTGTGCCATTATGTGCAATTTAAGAAAATAATATCAACAAGAACATCCTGTCAGGTCAATTCTGGTTTGTGGTGATCTCGTTTTCCAAGTAGAGAATACATAGAAGTGGTTTGCTATTCCCTTCTTTCAGAGGTGCCCTGGGACTATGCAGATTGCCCAAGGCAGCACAATCTCCCAAGAGGAACAGTGGGGGATTCGAACTCTCAACCTTTGGCCCCATATCTAAATACCTAGATGTTATTAAAAGAATCTACCTCAGGAGATAGCTCCTTTTGGAGGTTGGTAGTATGGCAGATAGTCTTCTTGGAGAATGATATTCTGGAACGTACATGACGTCTTTCGCCCACGTTCGTTAATGTTATCAAAGGGCAAAAGTCTCTTGATGGTTTTAGAATGTTGACTTCAAAAGGAATCTGTCATCACAGCCAGGGCACAAACATAGTTGCAATGTAATTAAGCCATTCTTCTGTAAGGAATGAAGGGGGGGGCAGGAAACTAACGAACTTGTGTAATGAGATTCAGGATGATAATAGAAGGAGAGATAAGAAACATTCAAGCTTCCTAATTGGCATTGAGCAAATTAGCCGCAGCAAATTAGCTCCCGTTGAACATGGCTTCTCCCGCAAATGTCAGTTTACATCAGAATATTAATTCACACCTAATCAATTTCCATTTTCAGCCGGATGTGTTGACATTTACCGCTGCAAATACGATCCATATTTTATGGGGTGCTGTTCATAAAGCATTATACGAAGCGGAAAATGGACCCCATGCCACCCCCATGCCCCGTTAAAGGTTGATTGGAGATGGATGAAAGATGGGATGGGAAATAAAGGTTTCTATTTGCAATTTCTTGCTTTTGAACTGCTAGGTTGGCAGGAGCTGGGACAGAGATGGGAACTTGCTCTGTCGTGCAACACTCGGGACCTGCCAACCTTCCAGACATCAAGTTCTTAATCTTAACTACTAAGCCAGTCTGTAGCTCTTTTAAAACTGTAGGCTAAAAAACCACATCCACACTGTTGTTTCCCCCAAGGAGGAAATTCCAGGTATGTGAATTCAGGATTTGGGGAAGTCACTTGTTTGGAAAGGAGACGTCTGAGGAAGGCTGCTGGAGTGTCCAGAAGGGGTAAAATCAGGAATGAGGTTATAAGGGAAAGAATCGGAACTGGACCAATCTTGCACAAATGGTTTGACCATTTGGAGAGAATGTCTTGGAATTCCATATCTTATAAGACATAACACAAACACTCAACTGTAAGTCATCCTGAATATAAGTCGAGGTACCTAATTTGGACCTCTAAAACGAGGAAAATAGGTTGACCCGAGTATAAGTTGGGAGTGGGAAATGCAGCAGCTGCTAGTGAGTTTCAATAATTAAAATACATGAAAATACAGTAAAATTAATTAATTTAGACATTTGTGTGGTTAATATTTTTTTTGAATGTTTACGTTGACCCGAGTATAAGTTGAGTCCCATTTTTGGACCTCATGGGGGGGGCGGCTGCTAAAAAACTAGACTTATACTCAAGTATATACAGTATCTATCTATCTATCTATCTATCTATCTATCTATCTATCTATCTATCTATCTATCTATCTATCTATCTATCTATCTATCTATCTATCTATCTATCTATCTATCAGGAAGAAGGAAGAGGAGAAGGACAAAGACCACAAGGCAGACCCAGAGGAAGGTGGAGAGAGAACACCAAAGAACTATTACAGGAACACCAAATAACACTGGTGGAGGCCGCTAGAAGTGTCAGAACAGGAACACCAGATGGGGAGGAGGAGGAGGAGGAGGAGGAGGAGAAGAAGAAGAAGAATGGTGTCATGAACGCTGGTGTGGTTGGCTGCATCTGGCCCGCAGGCCTTAGGTTGGGTACCCCAGGAGGAGGAGGAGGAGGAGAAGAAGAAGAAGGAGAATCCTTCAAGATGGGAGGATCATTTCTCAGGGCTGGGGTCACACACTGTCAACAGATGCAGCACATCAGCTGTTAGATCCCAATGAAAAACTTGCTTCTATCATTATTTTCTGATGTCGGTGGCTCTGAGAAGGAAGGGAAGTAGATAATGTTCTCTTGTTTTGAACTTGGAGCAATTCCGTCCGAGGGTTTTATTATTTCCTCAGTCGCTCGCATGGGATCCAGTCTTAATATATCCTGTCATTTCTTATGGAAGTCTAGCTTTTAGTGACAAAGAGATTGTAGCTGACAGGCTCAAGTGCCAAGTACATAATTAAGTCCCCTGAGCATGTCAGTTGCAGCCTCACAGTGATAATTAGAGTCAGGCCAGTTCAGACATGAAGAGAGAGAAGGAAAAATAACCTTACAAATTGTTATTGAAGAGCAGAGAATTGGGGGGGGGGGAACCAAGATCCAGAGGTGCCATGGAAGGGGAACACTGATATAAGATTTTAGATACCATGGAAACATCATGTGTCAGGAATGACTAGATGCCAGAGTGCACGGAACACTGTTAATTTCCCTGCCAAAGCAGTACCTATTTATCACTTGCAATTTCTTGCTTCTGAACTGCTAGTTTGGCAGGAGCTGGGGCAGACAGCAGGAGGTCACCCCATCATACAGCACTTGGGTCTGGAACTGCTGACCTGCCAACCTTCTGGTCATCAAGCTCAGTGTCTTAACCACTAAGCCAGGGGTGCCCAAATATGGCCCGGGTGCCAGATCGAGGCCCTGATGCCAATTCATCCAGCCCACGAAACCCTCGTTGGTCCCAGAATTGGAAGTAAAACGCAGCCTCTAGGTGCGTTTTACTTCCACTTCTGGGAGCGACGAGGGCTTTGCTGACGGGAAGAATAGGAATTGGGGTCTGGATCTGGCCCCTGGACGATAGTGACCAGCCCCTGAACCATGTGACTGGCCCGCAGCCCCAAAAGTTTGGGCATCCCTGCACTAAGCTAAACTACTGTTAGCTTACAGTTATATATGAAGGCATACATCCATCACTACCACAGTAAGTTTTAGATATGTGCTTGGTTAAAAAAAAATAACAAAGTGTTGAATTTACACTCAGCTGGGCAAAAGCAAAGGTATGATTGCAGCATTTTATAATCATCCAAGCTTTTTTCTTTAAGTGGAATCTATTTGCATAGAAAATGAAGGGCATTTGGGATGCCGGGGTGGGGGTGGGGAGTTCTACATTACTTCCAATAACTTATGGCAGTTCTACAGAGGTGAAGCTTTACCAACACTGAAAAAATTACAACATTTATGAGTGCTTTTTTGAAAAAATATATATGAATGATTTCTTTCCTATCCTGTTTTTGCTTCCCTTCCTCTCGTTCCCCTGATGCGTCTAATGTTCACTTTGGCATGAGTCCAGGCTGCTACTTTTATAAACTATAGAATACCTTCTAACGTTTGTCATTGACATATTTCTGCCTAATTTAGGTTTCCTTTTCCATTTGACGGGCTGGAGAGGGTAAGGAGGTGTTTGTGCAAACCTTGGGAATCCACCTTGGATACCAATCAACCCCTCTTCTCAACTAAAAAAGGCTAATAAAGGTAAAGGCCTCCGATTGAAATGGTCAATCAAATTGAAGAATTGGTCGATGATACTGACTTAGGCTTCTAGGAATTGAAGTCCCCTTAATAATGGAAAACTAAGCTGACTGGATAACTCAATGGTTTAGGTATCTGGCTTGGAGTGAGAGGTTGGGAGTTCAATTCCTTGCTCTGTCTCTAAAGGGAAGAGGCAACCTATGTAGCCATGGGAGAGCTTCATAGTCCCAGAGGAAGGGAATGGCAAACTACGTCTGTGTGTTCTCTACCTAGAAAGCCCAGAAAAGGGCTCCTATAACTTGGGATTGACTTGATGGCATACAGCTACCCGTATATACTCAAGTATAAGCCCACCCGAGTATAAGCTGAGGTACCTAATTTTGACCAGGAAAATAGATTGACATGAGTATAAACTGAGGGTGGGAAATGCAGCAGCTGCTAGTGAGTTTCAATAATCAAAATACATGAAAATATGGTAAAAATTAATCAAATTATTGGCGCATCTCAATCCGGCGCGGTCTTGGGACCCTCATGGTCATTGACCCCCGTATAAGCCATGCCCCCTTTTACATGCTCATTTTTGGGGCTAAAAAAACCTCACCTTATATTCAAGTATATAGGGTATTTAATTTAAGCCTGAAGAAAGGTCCCTGGCTTTATCCCTCATCCTTGTAGAAGCTGGAATTATGCCTGGACTGTGATACTGAATTGTGAAGAGCTAATTCATATTTGTGGGTGATCTCATTGCTCTCTTGACCACAATGCAAAACATGTCCATGTCTAGCTTTTCTTCAAGATCATCATTTTCAAAACAACCATGTTTCTTTGTTCATCTGTATTCTACTTGCAATACCCACAGAATGAAAAAGGCTGTCTCAATGGGAGAGCTGCCCCCCGGGCTAATGGCCTCTGGAATTTGCCTAATAAATAGGCAATGAATTGGAAAATAAAGCAGTTGTTTACACGATGTCCTCTGTTAACTCGACATTGTGCTTTCTGCAACTTGTTGACATCCCTTTTGTTGGAACAGCAAGGCTTCTCCAGGCAGCTTTAACCCTGCAATCAAAGTGCACAGTTTCTCCGGGACTCTATCTGGTTAACAAAGCCAAGGAGTAATTTATTATAATAGAGCATCTTTGAAGAGTTCTGTTTACTTGTCACCTTACGAATTCTGAAGTAATCAACTGCACTCTGTGTTCTCCAATTATTTCTGAACTGAAGTAGTAACAGCCACTGGAAATATTTCTTCTTCCTCTCTTTTCTTTTTCTCTTACTTCCTTTTTTCATTGGTTGGCTTCCTGGCAGATTGGTAGGTTGGTTGGTTGGTTAGTTGGCAGGTAGGTGTGTGTGTGTGTAGGTAGGTAGGTTGGTAGGTTGGTAAGTTGGTAGGCTGGTTGGTTGATTGGCTATTTGGCAGATTGGTATGTTGGTTAGTTGGTAGGTAGGTAGGTAGGTAGGTAGGTAGGTAGGTAGGTAGGTAGGTAGGTTGGTTGGTTGGTTGGTTGGTTGTTTGGCTGGCTGGTTGGTAAGTTGGGAGGCTGGTTGGTTGGTTGGTTGGTCGGTTGGTTCCTTCCTTCCTTCGATTCCTCATGACTTTCTCTAATGCATTAGTGTTGCTAAATCATAATTGTATGTAGCAAGAAGAGAGATCTTTATGTAATGCATTTCCATTAGAGGGTTGGAAATACATTGCTTGGTAGCATTCCAAATCTGGGTACGAAGGTATCTCCAGAACAGCAATAAAAAACTTTTGGAAAAGTTCAGCTTGATGTGGATAAATTGCTGGAAAGGGGGGGAAAGTATTTGATTCTTTTTCCAAGGAAAGTGCCTATCTCATGTTGATTTGTCACTGGTCATCAAGCTCAACATCTTAACCACTAAGCCAAGGGTTCTTAATGATTTCAGGTTGCAGGCTGGACAACTCCCCCTCAGAAAGCTGACTGGGCCGGTCATGTGGTCCCATGCATATTCTTGTGTGTTTTCACGAGTTCTTGTGCAAGAATTCATGCATTTTCACAAGATTTTGCGTGTTTTCGGTGCTTTTGCTGCTTGTAGTGGCAGCAATGGCAGCAGCAGGAATGACGGCGACAGGCCACATGAAATGGTGCTGCAGGCCGGGGCTGGCCCACGGGCCATAGGTTGCAAATCCTTGCACAATGCCATCATATGATTAATGGAAAAGGAGGTCAGCTGACCAACAGATGTTAAGAAACTGCCCTAAACGGGATTATTGTCTCATAAAATGAATATGAAACTCACGTCCTATGTGCCAAAGAAATGCTAAAATAATGCAAATTGTTGTCTAAGTGATAAACATTTGCTAAAATAATGCAAATTGTTGTCTAAGTGATAAACGCTTGAGGGAGATGGGATAGAGATGGTCTGTAGATTCCCATATATATGAGTTCCATGCATTTCAGAGACACTGTGAAAATTGCTTATTTCTAATAAAATAGACCAACTGCACCCCAAGGAAAAATTACAGCATTCTGAAATATTTTTCTTTCCTCTTTTCCCTCGCAGTCAATTGGGTTTCATTTAAAATACAATAACTGAATCATACTCAAAAACTTTGCCAGCTGCCATGATTATTCTGGATCGAAAATGGGGGTAGTAAATGAGGAACATTAGAAGCCATCATCAAGGTAATCCCCCCCCCCACCTTCCACAGTGACACATACAATGGAAAGATTAAGTTAATTGAGGTGGTGGGGGAGGACTTTTTTTAATTCCATAATGATACTTTTGATCATGCAGCTGAACAGAATCTTGTTGGACATTTAATCAGAGCTTGAATTGACCGCTCCAATTTAGGGTGCGAACGTTAGAATTGTTACCTTTACATTACACAGGAGGATAATTCAATTGTTGCATTCAAAGTCTTTGAATAGATTTGAAACTTGGCAAAACTAACACAAATGTAGTACTTTTTTGGCTAATCAGGTTACACTCTAGACCTATAAGGTTCTAATATCTACTAATCCATAAAGTCATTTATTTAAACCAGCGATCTAGAAAGATAGAGCCAGGAACTGAATTAAATGATATCTCCTCCTCCTCCTCCTCCTCCTCCTCCTCCTCCTCCTCCTTCTTCTTCTTCTTCTTCTTCTTCCTCCTCCAGTAAGAGAAATGAGGTTGCCAGGCTGTATCAACAAATACTTAATATTTTGAGATGAAGGACTACTGTTCGGGTAGATTAATCAAGTCCCCTCTGCTTGCCAGAGCCTAATTATCCTTTCATCCACATTAATGACTTCTCAAACCGTAATACATCTGGTGGGAGGACTCAATATGCGGCATTTGGAAAGTGAAAGGAAGACCCCCTTAAACAGAAACCAAATTAATTTGAATGCATCAGCTGACTCTGCCATCTGAAGAATTATGTGTCTTCCAGACTGTGTGAGAAAAGAAAGGGGGTCACATTTTGGGATTACTTAAAACATATTAATAAGGGCCTTATTTTCAATTCATCTGGATTAAAAGATTGGGAGTATTACTTTACATGTAAGAATATTAACTGACATGCATTACCTAGAATGAGGTACAATGTTTATTTGGGAAGGTAAAGGTAAAAGTCATCCTTACTCGAAAGCCAGTCATATCTTACTCTAGAGTCTGGTGCTCATCTCCATTTATAGCCAAAGATCCAGCACTGTCTGCATCTACAGATGTTTCCATGGTCATGTGGCAGACACGACTAGATTCTGGAGCACAGACAACACTGCTAACTTTCCTTCCAAAGCGGAACCTATTTATCTACTTGCAATTTTTAGCTTTCCAACTGCTGGGTTGGCAGGAGCTGAGATGGACAACAGGAGCTCACTCTGTCACACAACCCTTGGGTCTCGAACTGCTGACCTGCCGACCTTCTGATTGTCCATCTCAGCATTTTAACCACTGAGCCACAGCAGCCCAAAAGAGACCTTAAAGGTAAAGGTTTCCCATGTTCAAAAGCCATGAGTTTTCCCTGACAAATCTGTAGTTTTTGCCTCTTCTTCTTAAAGCACCTTAAAGGTAAAGGTCACCCTTGCTCAAAAGCCGGTCATACCAGACTCTAGGGTTTAGTGCTCATCTCTGTTTCAAAGCCAAAGAGCCAGCACTATCTTCTTCTGTAGATGTTTCCATGGTCATGTGGGAGACATGGCTAGACACCAGAGCACACGGAATGCTGTTTACCTTCCCAACAAAATGGTCCCTATTTATCTACTTGCAATGTCTTGCTTTCCTACTGCTAGGTTGGCAGGAGCTGGGACAAAGACGGGCGCTCATTCTGTCCTGCAGTACTCAGGAATTGAACTTCTGTCAGCATCTTAGTCACTTGAGCCACTGCAGTCCCTTAGTGTGACATTTAAAAAAAAAAAAATCATATGAGAAGCTTTTGATCCTGGAAAATTATCACCAAGTTCCCATTGATACATTGGGTCTACTCTCTAAAAAGTAACCACAGGATTTTGTTCTTTTGAAAAGTTACTTCAAGGGGACTGAAATCTAATGAAGATCAAACTTGGGATGAGACGCTGCACCAAAATATGTAACCAAGACTCTTGTATTTAACAACACATTCGCCCATAAATAATGTTTGATTTCAATGCTGAGACTCACAAAAATACAAGTGATTTTTGCCAGCCTAGCATCATGCTTGACTATCCAGACCCCTGTATCCCCCCCCCCAATCCACGCACAAGATAGATAGCTCTGTTCTTAATGGAATTGGCCCACTGGGGGAAAAGTGCCTCTGGGTATCCAGTTAGTAGCTCAACATAATCAATTTTTTGCACACTTTGCTATCTTCACCAGGCGGGACCCCATAATAATTCAAATCTCCCGTTGGAAGATGAAAACATTGGCAGATGCCCGGAAAGCCATTTGTTCTCAGGTTTGCCTTTCTGCTACACCTTGAAGATGAAGAATAAGAGACTTTGTTGATGAGAAAGCACACAGGATGTGTGTGTGTGTGTGGAGGGGGGAGGTAGTTTGGGAAGGAGCTTTGAAAGAGGGTTCAGAAGCATCATATTTCATCTCCGATCAAGCAGCGCTGTTTGTGTTTCCGTTCCCAGGAGTTGACATGTAAGTGAATCATGGGGAGAGAAAGCAAAAAGTTAGGTAGGAGATGAGGTGAAGAAATTGTGTTTCTTCTATGAAACTGCCAGTCCTTTAAGAGCCGTCCGTCCGTCTATCTATCCATCCTTCCTTCCTTCCTTTTGGCAACATGGTGACCCCAGCCTGCTGGTTGATTCAGTAATTACCCCTCCCTCTTCTAATTCTTCTAACTCTTTTATTACTTTTAACTTTTAAATTTTATGTGATTGATCTTGTTTTTTTGTCATTGAAGCAATATGATGTTAGCCGCACTGAGTTGCTCTGTGAGTAGGGCAGCATACAAGTTTGAACATTAAATTTTATTTATTTATTTTATTTTATCACATTTATATCCTGCCCTTCATCCAGGGCGGCTTACAAAATTAAAAACACAGTTAAATTAAATTAAAATGTCCTTCCTTCCTTCCTTTAGAAAAAAGGTTGGGAACGATGGGGCTGGCTATTCTCCTGGAAGACTCCTGGGGAATCAAACTCCCAACCTTTGTCTTTGCAAGTGCCTAACTATCCAGGATAGCTCTCAGAAAGGACCCACTTTATGACGAGGCGTAGTGAGACAGCTATCTTGGACAACAAATTAGTGGTGTCGCAAAAGGCCAGCAAAATCTGAGTTTGAGTGTACTCGGTTGGCCAGAAAGGATCACATACATGGCCTGCTGCCCGTGCGGGAATCTTTCAGGGCAGAATTTCCAGAAGACTAGGTCTGTCTTGGACACAGATTGTGGTCGGGCCAAACCGAAATTGTTCACAAGTGATGTGCTCACTGCGAAATAGCTAGTGTGCTTTGCCGCGAGCAGTCGAAAATATGATCAATTTCTCCAACTGATCACATCCTTGCTTAAGGTTTCCACGAGTTTCCTCCCTGCTGTTTTAGGATGCGCACAGACTCTTGGGAGTCATCGTCCGAAACACTGGTAAAAATGCTGATTTTGACTGAATAGCAATATGGAATTTCGCCTTGCAAATTCAAGATGATCTGCATTTCGGTTAGTACGGAGGGGCGTCACTCTTGTACAATCGGGAGTGAAATGTGTATTAACCACTTCCTCTGGAACTAATCCAGACAGTGACGGACTCTTGGCAGGAAATTAATGTATGTAAAGATTTCCTCTTTTGTCATTAAGTCCCAGTGTTTTCAAAGCAGGCAACTAGACCTTTAAAAACTCAAATCAACTTGGCAGTATAGATATATATTTAAAATCACAGTGATAGTCAGTGGCTGGATGCCACTGTTTGTCTGTCTAAGCTCAGCAAACAGGTTTTGCCTGCTGTCAGGATTAAATTTTGGCTATATACACAAAGAAATACAAAAATTAAGAGGGTCCGACAGTTTTTCTTTGGGGCCACTTCCAATGAATGGCTGGAGGCCACCAAACTAACAGCCTGGCAGAGCTTCAGAAAGATAATGACTCTGAGGCACTTTTAAGTCAAAAAACAATTAAATAAATCACTTTTTGATGGACAGTGGAAGAAGCTAGTTCTGAATATTGATGATGGCACTGATTCAGGTAGGCTATAAGTCAAGCAAGTGGTGGAGAACAGGGGAGGAAAGATGAGAAATGGGGCTTGGAAATGGGGCAGTGATGAGTCGAAAGAGGTGAGGGGGAAACTTTATTGACCTGTGAAATAGAGGCAACTCAATAGAACAGGTGTTCCCAACCTAAGGCATGGGCCAATTCTGGCCTGTAGTATCACTTCATGGGCATCTGAGAAACAAAATGGCCACCTAACAGCTTGAAAGGATGGCCATTTTGCTTCTTGAATGCCCTTGGAGGGATGAGGGGGCCACATGAAATGGCACCGTAGGCCAGATCCGGCCCATAGGCCTTAAGTTGGGAACCTCTGCCTTAGAGGAAGGACATGGTAAAACCACCTCTGTGGATTCTCTTCCTAGAAAACTCTAGAAAGTGTCATCAGAATAAGTCGGAATTGAATTGATGGCACACAAACCACCCAAGAGAGTGAACTTGTGAGGCGGAAATAGCTTTCATCAGGAGCTTTCTGAAGTCAACGACATCAGTGAGAATAATTCTCTTCCACAAATTGCATATATGCAGATTTTGCGCCCAGATGAGTGACTGAACGAAGGGGAATAAAAACTGATGAAGGGAAACGTTAAAAGACTATATATTGGTTTTACACTCCCTTCCCAGTGTAAAATTAATTTCAGCCTAAGTCAGCCCGATCCACTTGTGCAGAAATCTGTTCAGCATAAAAGAATTGCCTGATGAATGTCTACAGGAACATATCTTGTTTAATGCATGTATCTTTCTCTCTCTGATGAGTGGCTACAGGAACATATATTATATAAATTGATATAATGCATATATATGTGCGTGAGAGTAAAATATATATTTTCCTGTAGATACAGATCAAATAACTGCTTTGTTTTAAACAGGTGCTCTGCACAAAATGAGTAGGTTAGGCTGACTTAGGCTGAAATTAATTTAATTTGGGGAAGAGGAGCATAAAACCAATATTCCAATCTTGCTCCGCACATGAAATATGAGTGCTTGAAGGTAAGTTCTTGAAGGAAGCTAAAAAGAGGGGAAACGTGTATCATATCCTTTAATGCATCCATCCGGCCCTTAACCATGTTCTTCTTGGAAATGCGGGGATACAGACCAATTCCTCTTTTGGTGGGTAGGTAAAGGTCACCCTTGCTTAAAAGCCAGTCGTATCTGACTATAGGGTTCAGTGCTCATCTCTGTTTATAGCCAAAGAGCCAGTGCTGTCTGTGTCTGTAGATGTTTCCGTGGACATGTACCAGGCACGGAACTCTGTTTACCTTCCCACCAAAGTGGGAAAAAGAGAGAGAAATATCTAGTTGTCAATCAGGGCTTCCATTTTGATTTGCTGATCCCCACGTTGTGCAGCCAGGCAATTCCCATGCTTCCTATGTTAAAAGACACTTATTTGTTTGTGTTAAGCTGTATTTCAGCTTTGTCTAATCAGGTATTGCTAACGAGCCTGTTAATGCTGTCATGGTGAGGCTTGAGATAAGGAGCATTTACACGTTAAGGGTAAACATTGAAATATATAAAGATTATTTTGCTTCGCCCACTGAAGTTCAGATCTCAGTCCAGGCAGCTATTATGCTATGCTCTATCTGTGTGGTTGTGCAAATTGCCTGTTTTTCTTCTTCTGCCATATCTGAAACTGAATGCAGTGGCCTTTCATCTGCCTTTGGCATCACAGCATGATTCCTGTACCACTGATCCAGTTCTGCAAGTCCCTTTCTGGTTCTGAGGCCTTTTAGCAAGCAAAGTCCTCCTCAACCCCAGGCCAATATTGATGAAGCTGCTGCCCTTCCTCAAGATGGATGCAAGTGGGGTTTAACCCACTTGGGGACCATCACCCTTCCCTTTGGACTTCAACACCCAAGGCCTTTAGTCCTCAGGGTGGTCAGGTTAGTTAACCGACGCCTGACACTCTATGTTGAGTTGCTGGCAGTAGGGTCTACTCTATTACCATAGCAGGGTAACTTAGCCAGACAATCACCTATGAAGGTGTGTAAACCTTAAGCTTGTCAGCTACTTCTTTGGTACCAGTTTGAACCATATATTCCTCGTGGCCGAGGGAGATGAATCTGCCATTTCCCCTTTGTCCCTGCATTCAGCTCATCTAAAGCCAGTGCTCTTTCAATTCCACATAAAGAAACCATTGAACTTCATAAAAATTTTTGATTTGGAAAATGAAGCGAAATGGAATTCTCCTCCATCCTTTTAACCAAGAGGAAGAACCCAATCCTGCCTACCACAGGAACCATCCTATGGGTAGTCTTTCACACAAAGGCTCAGCAGGGAGGGAATCTGCCGCTGAGTCTCCATCTGTGAATGAAAGAGTTTCTTCCCTGGAGCCATTTCTACCCGCCATTTCCATTTATGACCCTTCCACTGCATTTCCAAAATTGCCAGTTATTAATGGCCTTTGACAATCTGGTCCATGCGCTTTCAAAGAAATATGTTAGAGGAATGAACTGGGGCTGTCGCGATGGGGCATGAAAGATGACGGCGCAGCATCCTGGCATTCAGAATGACCCAGTCATCACCATGAGCATAAGAAATGCTTTCATCATCTTATATGGATGACTGTCATTGATCTAGGGATCATAGATTGCAGTTTGAGAGGCATGGGGTTGAATGGACGGAAGTCCTTCCTGTCTGCCTGATGTCCACACATCTTAAGATGGGATCTAATCAGTAAAATAATCAGCTTCAAAGGGGAGGCCATTTTGTTTCTTGAATGCCCTTGGAGGGGCTGGAGGGCACATGAAATGGTGCCATGGGCCGGATCCAGCCCACAGCCCTTAGTTTGGAAACCCCTGGTTTAACTATTTCAACATGCACGTAGGCATGGCACAGAAAGTCTTATTAAACAAAACGCGGTTCTTCCCACACAAAGAGATGGTAAAACTGATATGCAAAAGGGCGATAATCAAGGATATGAAAGAGACATCCTTCTTGGAAGAAATTGCTTAGAACTGCAAGCTCCAACTATAATTTCCAACCTTTAATTTGCAGACAAAAACCAGGGTGGGATGGGGGGGAAATCTAACCTGCCATGGGCTTCAGGAGTCTTTTCTCCTAAACACCATTTATAAATTTGTGTTGTCGCTACTCAAAGGCCATTGCTTTGCCAATGATTGAGAAAATGAGTCTAGCAATTGAATGGATGGTGATATTCACCTCATCTCCAGCAAAATAGTTATGCATTAAAAACACATTTCCACCTCTCTTTCTCTCTCACACACACAGGTACAAAGAAATAATTGACACAATAATATCATGCAGGACTAATAAATTCAGCCTCAGGCCTGGTCTAAAATCATTTTGCTGCAAAAGGCAGCAATACAACCCTAAAAGAAGAAGATGACGACGATTCCTTTGCTCGTGGGAAAGGAGGGGGAAGAATGGAGCCAACTAGGGTTTTTAGCCCAAACTTGATGGAAGTTCTTTGAGATGCTCATAATCTTAACACAGGAGTTCTCAACCTTCGCAAGCTGCGGGCCAGACCACGTCCCCTCGGTCAGCTCAGCAGGCCAGACTGGCGGGTCTCCCTGCTGTCATCGCTGCTGTAAACACGTCTACTGCTGTCGTAAATGTGTCCGCTTCTGCTTCCAGTGGCAGTGGCGGCCCCAACATGGGCGACATGAAATGGCGCTGTGGGCCTGGTGTGGCACGTAGGCCATAGGTTGAGCCCCCTATCTTAACAGATCTAATAAAGTACTCTCATTTTCCAAGAAGGCCATGATCATTTATTTTTTTTGCACCTGCTTCCTGTGGTATAACCAATTTTTTTAAATATCACTTGAACCAGAAGGGCATATAGATCTACTTGTGGTTTTAGGGATGTGGTTGGCTGATATGTTAACAAATACTATGACTCTTAGTCCAGTTGTCTCAGATTCTTATGAGAAACCCATTCTGTGACTGGCCCACAGCCCAAAAAGTTTGGGCACCCCTGGATTATACTCTTCATAATTTCTCTTGATGGTGTTGACTTCCACTCTCTCTCTCTCTGTCTTTCTTTTCAGGACCCATTTATGATAAACACAGCTGAAGTTTAAGAAAGGGGGAGATGTACATGGGTAATTAACTGTTCCCACAAAAGCAGACGAGGATAATTAATGGCCCACACAGAAGCAGTAAAAGGAAACTCTCTTCAAAAAATGATGGAAAAAAACCTGTGATAAAGTTTACAGAAGTGCTCTGTTGCAGAAGATTAAATCTAGGCTTTGCATTGTCAAGCTAAAGACTATGAAGCGCTTTGAACATTAATAGTGCCGTATGATTTACAACTTGGAATCATGGGACAGCAACGTAGCTATCATTATAATGGGTGGGGAGTCAATGGAGGAAGAACTCATATTGTCGTAATCTTGGGGTATGCAGGGGAAGGCGTAATAAGAACTTAACTGCTTGTCTGAATGGGTGAAAAGATCCATTCATCTTACGTGACATTCCCTGGTAGCTTGCCGGATATTTAGAAAGAGATTGTCCTGTAAAAATGACAGATCAGACATGGCTACAGTTTGCTGAGGGGTTTGGTGTGGGTCCAACCCCCAAATGTAATTTTAGAGCTCCCCTCTTTGGGTGACTGTGGTGGCTTAGTGGTTAAGAGGCTGAACTTGATGACTGGAAGGTTGGCAGGTCAGCCGTTCGAGACTCGAGTGGTGCACGACGGAGTGAGGCCCCGTCTCTAACTAGAGAAGAATGATTAATCAGCACCATGGACAGAGCTCTTTGGGAGGTAATGTGGCTACAGTATGTCCAGGAAGCCGATGTATAGTCCAAGCAAAGGCCTTTCAATAACTAAGGATTACAGTAGGCCATTCCAGTACTGAGTATCATCCCATAAAGCGGCTGCATTTATGACAGCCTTAAATGTGTCCACACATGCGTAAATGTGCCCTCCACAGTTTGCGGCAGCGTTTACGATGGGGGAAATCACGTGTCCGGCCTGCTCAGATGTCTGAGGGTGAGTGGTCCGGCCTGTGGGGCAAAAACCTTGTGAACCCCTCCTCTAAGTCAAAGTTGGCTAACCTTGGTGCTCCAGCTGTTCTTGGACTTCAATTCCCAGAAGCCCTGATCAGAAGGGGTGCTGACTTGGGCTTCTGGGAATTGGAGTCCAAGAATACCTTTAGCGGCAAGGTTGGCCACCCTTAAATAGACGAAAATCCTACAGCTTGTAAAGCCTTAGATGTTTTTGGTGAGCAAAGCCACCAAAGGTGGAAGTTGTTTAACAGGGACCCACTTCCCCAACTTGCAAAATCTGGGGCCTAAAGGCCCATAATAAATTAAACAAAGGTAGGAAAAGCTGTTAACAAATCATAGTCATTTATATGTAAGTGATTATAGTAGGGGTTCCCAAACTAAAGCCTGTGGGAGGCAATATAAATTTGAACTAATAATAAATAAAATAAAATAAATCTGGCCCATGGCACCATTTCATGTGCCCCCCCCCAGCCCTCCAAGTGCATTCAAGAAACAAAATGGCCACTTTCTTTGAAGCTGTTGGGACAAAATGGCCACACACACCCCATCATGCAGGCAAGGCAAAATGGCGATCTGGCCCTTGAAGGTGACTGAGAAAGTGTGACCCGGCCCCCGGCTTGAAAAGGTTGGGAACGTCCGGATTATAGGAATAGTTTGTATCATGATTGTTAGTGTATTGTGGTTGTAATCATGGGGCTTTCTTAGAAACGTGAGCTTTGACGTGTTACTTGGCAAGTGTTTTTGTTGGAACTGTGATTACAGGAAGCAAATCCAGCCTTAAGAATAATCTCATGAAGTGCCACAATAATAGAACACAATGAGATATATACACAACCAGTAATGGAGTCGATTCACATATGAATCAGTTACAAAAGACTTAGCCTAAATGCACTAAGAGAGTAAAAGCACTTAAGCACAAGGTTTGAAAGGAGGGATGTGTCACTCTCCAGATGTGCTGGAATACATCTCCCATTAGCCCCAGTGATGAAGAATGATGGGGATTCTTTCAATGAAAGCTGAGTTGGCTCTTGTATTGATGGGGCGAAGAGAACCGGCAAAGAAAATGCCCACAGAGCCATCATTATTTCTCATTTCCACTAAACTGGAGTGGGTTATTTCGAAAGTTAATTACTGTGTCTCCAAAGGGAAGGAAAAATTAATTGTGATTGTTTTAGGAAATGTTTCGCTTGGTTACAGGAGGAGGGTGTGTGTGTGTCAAGATCTGCCTAACGTGGCCATTGGAAGAGACAAAACCAGCCAGCGCTGTAAATATTCTTTATTAGAGTTGCATTCCATTTCGGGAGATGGAATTACACTTCCCGAAAATAATTGACAACCTTACCCCTAAAGCGACGTTAGAATGCCCAATGTGCAGAGATGGTTGGAGTCAAAATGAGCAGCCGCTATTTAAACATTCCATTTTGGTTTGGAAAGGAAGATATAATGCTTGGGCTTAATAGTCTTGAGTGCTTTTAAAAGGCAATTGGGTTTTTTTTAAAAAAAAAAATGCTTACTAGAGTGGAAGGCATGAATTGTATGCACGTGCACACACACAGAAAGGAAGGAAGGAAGGAAGGAAGGAAGGAAGGAAGGAAGGAAGGAAGGAAGGAAGGAAGGAAGGAAGGAAGGAAGGAAGGAAGGAAGGAAGGAAGGAAGGAAGGAAGGAAGGAAGGAATCTCAATCTCAACCAACTTTGGAAATCATACATCATTAGACCCGACCAATGTTGAGACTATGAAAATATACCAAGACTCTCCAGATATGACTGAGAAATAATTCTTCAAAACCTGGGAAGTGGCTAAAAATCAGAGCTGGGAACACTGAACAAACATCTGGTTCTGATGTCTAAATATGGAAGAGTCTTTTTTGCTCAAAAGCCAACTGTGTCCAATTCTAAAGGGTGGTACTCATTGTCGTTTGCAGCCGAAAAGCAAACACTATCTGCATCTGCACACGTTTCCATGGTCACGTGGCAGGCGAGATACTGGAGCACACGGAACACTGTTACCTTTCCCACCAAAGCATGACCTATTTATCCACTTGGACTTTATTGCTTTCGGACGGCTTGGTTGACAGGAGATAGGCCAGCTCACTCCATCATGTAGCACTCAGGCTTCAAACTGCTGACCTTCCGAACGTCAAACTCAGCATCTTAACTATTAGGCCACTATATTTAAATATGGGCCTAGGTACATTTATGCCTTAGGGCTGCTGTGGCCTAGTGGTTAAGACACTGAGCTTGATGACCAGAACGTTGGCAGGTGGATAGTTTGAGACTTGAGTGTTGAATGATGGAGTTCACTTCTAAAGAAGGGCTTTCCTTAATTCCTTAACATCCCCCCTCCCAGTTGTTGTTGTTGTTGTTGTTGTTGTTGTTGTTGTTGTTGTTGTTGTTGTTGTTGTTGTTGTTGTTGTTGTTGTTGTTGTTGTTGTTGTTGTTGTTATTATTATTATTATTATTATTATTATTATCATCATCATCATCGTCATCGTCGTCGTCGTCGTCGTCGTCGTCGTCGTCGTCGTCGTCGTCGTCGGCGTCGGCGTCGGCGTCGGCATCGTTGTTGTTGTTGTTGATGATGTTGTTGATGTTGTTGTTGATGTTTTAGTTGTTGTTTTTGTTTGTTTGTTTGTTTGTTTGTTTGTTTGTTTGTTTATTTATTTATTAGACTTGTAATGTCGCTCTACTGGCCGAAGCGACTCAGAGTGGCTAACATACCATGGGCAACATATATTACAGTATTACAATACCAAATATATATACAACAACATAATATAAATATAACAAGACAATGCAACACAATCAATACAGTCAGTAAATCTATGGATATGACTGGCTTTTGAGCAAGGACAACCTCTACCTTTACCTTGTCAATTTTTTGCCTGTTGTCATTAAGTAGTTAGGCTTAACTACCTTGGACTCCCTTCCCCAATACCCCGTTAGCCTACATCTGAGACTTACATCTTTTGTGCCTGAAAGGCTTATTTAAGCAGACACATTTATCAGTGCAAATTCACATTTATCTATCATTATTTAACAGGTACTACCCTGGATGTAGATAGTCTTCATGGCTGAAGAACCTGAGAGACTGGTGTCCTCTGAAGAACTGTTCCAAGAAGATAAGAACAGGAAGACGATCGCCGTGATGATAGCCAATACCCAGAACAGATATGGCACCTGAAGAAGAAGAAGAAGAAGAAGAAGAAGAAGAAGAAGAAGAAGAAGAAGAAGAAGAAGAAGAAGAAGAAGCAGCAGCAGCAGCAGCAGCAGCAGCAGCAGCTTTCCAGAAGGTTAGTTGTGTTACTCTGCAGTCTACTGCTACAGCCATGGTTTTCAGTGTGGGGCACATGCCCCACGGGGGGGGGGGGTTAATTCCCAGAAGCCTAAATCTGTACATTGGCTGTTCAGTGCTATGGGGAATTGACTTAGGCTTCTGGGAATTGAAGTCCAAAAACCAAAGGTTAGGAAACACTGCTCTAAAGAAACAGGAAAAATCCTGGCAATATCTTAAGAACTACTAAGTTTTATCTGGTGTGCTGTATATGTGATTTATTAAGTTCTACCTCCTAATGACTTTTTGGTACAACTTCACCTCCAGACTCCTTTTCATCATCCAGATTTGATCTAGTTCCTTTCCTCCGCCTCTTGTGGCTCGGTCTCCTTATCAAATATATTTCCATAAAATTTACAACCCTGTTCAGTTTTTCTAATGATCACCATTTCGTATTTATATCTCAAAATCAATTTAAATGGCATGCTCTACATTCCCAGTGGGCATCTATCTTCTTGGACATAAAACTCAGATCTCTATGCTTCTTCATAACTCAAAGAAGCAAATACGACAAGAAAAGAATTCCTGCACCATGTATAACGGGTAGTTTATCATTCTGTGACGCTTAGACAACTAATATTTTTTATTTCAATTTCAGGGAAGCCTAACTAGTATCTCCTTTCTTCACCTGCGTACTAACATCTAAGCCAGTGGTTCCCAGTGTGGGGCCCACACCCAGTGATGGGATGTAACAGGTTCATACCAGTTAGTCAGAACTGGTAGTAACCTTTCCCAGTGTCCCGGAGAACCAGTAGCAGCTTTTGGGGGGATCCACCTTCAGGGCTTACCTTTTCACTGCACATGCACGCCAAGCACTTGGTATGCATGCATGCCTACAGTGCTTGGCATGTATGCATGGCCTCCTTGCTGTTCTCCAAAGCGAGGAGGAGGAAGAGAAGCTGCTAGCCTGAAGCTCCCTATAGCTTGTGCATTTAATACCTTTACCTATATTGACCTACTACCACAGATCCTAAAAAGGCCTGGTGGCCTTGCTTGGGGGTTTTAAGCAAAGCCTTGGAGTTATCTCATCAATAAGCTACACCTGTGCTGTTCCAATTGCTGTTCCAATTGGAGAACCCTTAAGAAGGTACAGCTGTTTTACATTTACATTAAAGCATTTTATCCTAGAGAACGAGTTAGGCAAAGACTTAGTACCTAACTTCTTTAACTGTTGAAAAGTTGAAAGTTGGGTGTATTTTAATGTATTATTTATTTATTTTATTTACAGGTTTGTGGGGTGGGGGTGGGGGGGCGTTTGTGTGTGTTTATTTTTATTTTATTATTATTTCCTTTGGCCCCGCCCACAACGTCATGACGTTGGCTCCACTCACGATATCATGACATTGTGACGTTAGCTCCACCCACACTATGATGACATCATGGTGGGGTAGTAAAAATTTTGACATCCCACCACTGCACACACCCCACAGGGGGGCTTCAATTCCCAGAAGCTTAAGTCAGTACATTGGCTGATCAGTGCTTTGGGGAATTGACTTAGGCTTCTGGGAATGGAAATCCAAGAACCAAAGGTTGAGGAACAATGACTTAATCCTTGGACTTCCATTCCCAGAAGCCTCAGCCAGTCCATTGGCAGATCAGTGCTTTGGGGAATTGACTTGGGCTTCTGGGAATTGAAGTCCAAAAGACAAAGGTTAGGAAACACTGGTCTAATTTGTTCTCCACTCTGGCAGATCCCCTGTTATGCTGTTGTTGAGTCTGACCCATTGTGACCCCATCGACCACAGCATGCCAGACTACTCTGACATCCACCATCCTCAGGAGTCTGCCCAGATTCCCTCCCACCATGTCAATGATGCCATCTTCTCATCTTCTGCCGCTCCTTCTCATTTTACCTTTATCTTTCCTAGCATCAGCGCCTTCTCCCATGAGTCCTTTCTTCTCATTTCATGGTCAGAGTATTTGAGCTTCAGCTTCAGTATCTGTCCTTCCAAGGAGCAGTCAGGGCTGATTTCCTTCAGGATGGACTGGTTTGATCTCCTTACAGTCCTGGGGACTCTCAAAAGTCTTCTGCAGAACCACAGTTCAAAGGTGTCTATTCTTCTGCGCCCAGCCTTCCTTACGGTCCAGCTCTCACAGCCATATGTTACTACTGGGAAAACCATCACTGTGACTATGCGGACTTTTGTTGGCAGGGTGATGCCTCCAATTTTTGTTATGCTGCCTAGGTTTGCCATAGCTTGTCTCAAAAAGGAGTACAGGTATGACTCTTTTTATTTCATGGCTGCATTCACCATCTTTTGTGATCCTGGAACCCAAGAAAATAAAGTCTGTCATCGCTTCCACTGTTTCCCCTTCTACTTGCCAGGGAGTGATGGGTCCAGATGCTATATCTTGGTTGTTTTGATGTTGAGTATCGAGCCAACATTTGCACTCTCCTCTTTCACCCACATCAAGAGGCTATTTAGATCTTCTCACTTTCTGCCATCAAGGTGGTGTCATCTGCACATCTCAGGTAGTTGATAGTTCTCTTCTGTTACACCATTGGTCATAGAGCTTATTGCTGGATTGATTTCTTGACCAGTGTGAGAAGTCTTTCAAAGCATGGCAAATGGCCATGCAATCATCCTTTGGTGTTTACGTACCATAACAGGATATTGACCCCATGAGCTAATGTCTTCTCCTCAACGTATGTCACCCTTCCTCCCCCAATATGGGAACAGTCAAATGCCATTTTCCGTTCTCTTCGCTCATTACAGTTTGGTTGTTAAATCCTTTTTCACTTTCTCCCATTAGTCAGACAGAACGCATTCTCTCCCCTCCCCCAAACTACTGGTTTTTGGGAATAAACTCTTTAAAATTCTCAGTAAGAATGCAAACTTGTTTTCAGAAAAAGAATGTGCCCTGCTCTCATTGTACATGTTCGTTTCCCAATCAAATCGCTAATCAGTTCTGCATGACGTTGCCTGATCTTTGTCATGGTTAATCAAGTCGTAAATTAGTCAGTTCTTTCCCAAGGAGCCCTTTAGAATTTATGTTCAACATGAATTCTGATTTCCATATAATTAAGTCATGAGGACACCTACAATTTAACATTAAAAAAAATAGAAATCTGTCCGTTAATTCATTATCTCGTTTCCATCTGATCAACGGACAACAAAGCCCCTTTGTCACATCAAGTATGTTTCATTCAACTTCTGAACTTCATAATATCTAAAGAAAGTACAACTATGAATTATACATAATTTAATTCACAGCTATATTTCAACCCATTTATGAATACCATGTTCACACCACACTATATACTTCCATTTTCCTTCAATCTCTCAATTACATGGAATGTCTTTTCTTCTTAGTATAACTTTTTTCCATTCTCACAATTAACTTTATCTGCAGCTCCACTTGCTTTCAAACAGCCAGGCCAGTGTTCCCAACCTTTGGTTTTTGGACTTCAG
This sequence comes from Furcifer pardalis, assembly GCA_030440675.1. Taxonomy (NCBI): domain Eukaryota; kingdom Metazoa; phylum Chordata; class Lepidosauria; order Squamata; family Chamaeleonidae; genus Furcifer; species Furcifer pardalis. The sequence goes on from CP126898.1 coordinate 5,529,814, forward strand.
TTCCCAGAAGCCAACGTCAATTCCCCAAAGCACTGATCAGCCAGTGGATGGACTTAGGCTTCTGGGAATTGAAATCCCCCTGTGTGGTGTAGAGCCCATGTTGGGAACCACTGACCTAGAATAAAAATGATATCTTAGCCTGTATTCAAATCCTTTCCCTTCCTTTCCAAAATCTGCTCTTGTTATTCTTGTTGTTCAGTTGCACAGTCGAGTCCGACCCTTTGTGACCCCAAAGACCACCACATGCCAGGCTCCTCTGTTGTCTGCCATCTTCTGTAGCCCGGCCAGATCTACATCCAGCACTTCATTGATGCTACCTAGCCATCTCATCTCCTGCCCCTTCTCCTTTTGCCTTTGATCTTTTCTAGCATCAGGGCCTTCTCCAGTGAGTCCTCTCTTCTCATTTGGGGGCCAAAGTCCTTGAGCTTCAGCTTCAGTATCAGTCCTTCCAAGGCGCAGTCAGGGTTGATTTCCTTCAGGATGGCCTGGTTTGATCTCCTTGCAGGTCCAGGGGACTCTCAAGAGTCTCTTCCAACACGACAGTTCAAAGACATCTAGTCTTCTGCGCTCCGCCTTCCTTAGGGTCCAGCTCTCGCAGCCATACAATACTACTGGGAAGACCATTGCTTTAACTATGTGGACTTTTGTTGGCAGTTTGAAGTCTGCTCTACTGTGCTTCAAACATAGTTTGTTTTCTGATCACTTCAGAAGATGACCTTCCAGAGGCCCAAAACCTGTTGTTTAAATTAGTAAATTTCATTGAAGAAGGTGCATTGATTCAATGGGGATTTGGTGATTTAGTTCCTCCATAATGTTTCATTGATTCAAGTGGGCTTACTCAAATATTCTTAGCCTGTAGGGACTGCAGTGGCTTAATGGTTAAGATGCTGAACCTGATGACTGGAAGGTAGGCAGGTCAACAGTTTGAGATCTGAGTGTTGTGCACAGAGTGAGCTCCCATTTCTGTCCCAGCTCCTGCCAATCAATCAGTTTGAAAGCAAGAAATTGCAAGTAGATAAATAGGGACCATAGTAAGCATGGTAAGTCACAGATCAAGTAGGCCCATTTGGATCACTGGAACTTATAGAAGATAACTCAGGCTTGGCAGGTCAGCAGTTCAAGACCCATTTACAGCCAAATGTTTGCATCTGCAGACATTTCTGTGGACATGTGGCATGCATGACTAGACACTGGAGTGGACAGAACACTGTTACCTTCCCACCGAAGTGGTCCCTATTGATCTACTTGCAATTTCTTGCTTTCAAACTGATTGGTTGGCAGGAGCTAGGACAGAGATGGGAGCTCACTCTGTGCACAGCACTCAGGTCTTGAACTGTTCACCTGCCTACCTTCCAGTCATCAGGTTCAGCATCTTAACCACTAAGCCACTGCAGTCTCTACAGGGTAAGTACATTTGTACAAAATCCACTCATTCAACGCCACCGTTAATCCAAGTCAGGTGAGAACAACTTTCTTGATTTCCTCTCGAGACACTGAAAAATATCCTATATTACATATTTCTTCCCTTTGCTACCTTCTTGCATAATTAATCACCCCACTATTTAGTGCTAGATTATTGACTTGATTTCCCTCCACCTGCTTTGATCTTAATTATAATTGGATCGAAAAGCACTGCCTCCATCTAATAGCCGTCATTTTTGCCAATACTTCGTGGTGCCTGATCAATAGATTTCACTTCTTGAGAGAGTTCTTAGGCTTGGTTCTAAGACGTCAGACAAAGTAATTAACTGGCTGTGAGTCAATACAGTGTAGCCTCCATGGAGTAAAAACTCCATGCTACAGGAATTCTCATCCCCACTCATGTAAATAGAATATTTATTTTTTTTAAAAAAAGAGAGAGATGTAACCATCAATAAATATGGTACCTCAATGTGGAAAGGCCACCCTTTCTGTTTTGTTTTAATGTTCTTTATGTGAACTTTTAAAGTTTTAAATTAGTATTAGTATTATTATAGGCTTAACTTCTGATTTTAATTTATGTGTAAGCTGCCCAGAGTCAGGTTTACCTGATTGGGGTGGGATAATAAATATGAGTAAATAAAACAAACAAACAAACAAACAAACAAACAAATAAATAAATAAATAAATAAATAAATAAATAAATAAATAAATAAATAAATAAATAAATAAAGGGGTTGGCAGGAACCTAGATGGAGTTCGTTTCAAAAAGGAAAATGCTTGGAGATAATAATAATTTCATGTCAGAAATTATTCAGGGTTGAAAGGATTTTTGCTGGAGAAACTCTGCTCAGGGGACGCCCAAATGAGGCTCCTTTCATGTCCCTAAGATCTTTTCCCACCAAAGTGGCACCTATTTATCTACTTGCAATTTCTTGCTTTCGAACCGCTCAGTTGGCAGGAGCAGAGACAGGTGCTCAAACTGTCATGCAGTACCCGGGTCTTGAACTGCCGACTTGTCGGCTTTCCAGTTAACAAGGCGAGCTTCTTAACCACTGAGCCACCACAGCCCCAGCTTGGAGCTACAAAAGGTGCAAAGCAACAAAAGAAATGTGCAGCATCTTCAAGGCTTTATGGGTGTCAGGCCACATCTTCAGATGCTTGAAATACTGCCGTCATGTCTCACCTTGATGAGTTGTTTTCAGAGGTAGAAGGTCATATCCTGTTGTTACCTGAAATTTTGGATAAAGCATTATAATTAATCAAAACGTTTATTAAATGCCACATATCACAACACACACATATGGAAAATAAGGTAGAAGCCAGGAGTTAAATCATAAGATTGGAATGCTCTCAAGGAGGAAGGGGGATTACCCAATAGTCAATAGACTCTGGCAAGGAATGTAAAAAAAATAAGGTCCATTGTGTAGTAGGTCAAAGGGTGTGAAAACCGGTTTGTCGGGTTTCTGATAAGCAGAAATTCCTTTTCATTCCTTCACAAAGGAAGCTGAATGACTCATTCCTCTGGTTTGATTAAAGTTCAATTAAACATTGATTAGAACACTGACCAAGCATAAAACATAGCAAAAATCTGTGGGGAACTACCCCAAAGTTGATCAGGAAAAAGGGGAAGCAAGCAAAGTCACAGGGACAAGCGGACATCCCGTCTCCCACGTACGCAGCCAGAGGATTAAAAGGGAAAAACAAAAGGTGACTTCTCTCCTCAAAGGTCTCCCATTAACTAAATGATTAAGGCATATTGATTCTAACATCTTTCTTTGTTTCTTTGTTTACACGCTAGACGCTAAAGCAATTTTGTCCGGAGGCTCCATTCATGCCGGAATCCACTGTTTTCCCGCCGCTACATGCAATTGGTTATTCCTGTCAACCACAAATATGCTCCTTTGACCTAATGTAAACTCTCTATAACCGGTTTTTTTTTAGCAATAGCTGTAATCTGCCGCTTTTGTGTAACTAAATTCTCTGACCTCAGAGCTGCCTTTGTTTTATGTTTGCATGTAATTAAAATATGTTAATTGCCTTTCCTCTTTCCCAGTTGCAATCCCCTCTCCCTTGTCACCTAGAAGCTAGTCTAGATAGCAGATATAAGCCCTTAGAGGTGGGTGGGGGCTATCTTCTGTTCACCAAATTTTGTGAGCAGGGATCACAAGGGGGGTCTTTTCCTCAGAACGGTTGCGGGAAGGTTAGCTATTTAGAATTATAGGTCTGGCCAGACTATATGCCCGAATAGGCTTGCCTTTGCTTTTGCTCCCAATAAACCATATTTTGTTTTGACTGAAAACCCTGCCTCATTGTAAGTTCTTGGGTCTTTCTAGTACCTCTGCCAGAGAGTGAATCCAATCACCCTGAAATTGGGTGACATAATTGGGGGCTCGTGCCGGGATGCCTCTGGTTCCTGCAACCTCCTTAAGAGGTGCAGGACACAAAGAGAGGGAAAGAAAAACCAGAACGACCTCCTATTCGAAATCTTCAATCAGGCTTTGAGAGACTCATCTGCGGTTCCGTCTCTGCGACTGAAAACTTCAGGATTGGTAACGTATAATTTTGATTTTGGGGTCCTTTTGAAATTCTTGCCAAGTTAGTTTAAACAGCCAGCTGAACTGACCTTCCCCCGGGTGGCAGTCCGGGTATTGAAAGCGTGGGTTAGAGTCCCACCGAGGGTGCAGCAGATACGGTCTGACGAACCTGAGCTGCACAAAGAATTGACCACTAGTCTGGCCTCGCTAGCCAGCTAGAAATCAAGCAAGAACGGGAATTGTCCACCCGTGAGCAATTTAGTTTAAGTGCAGGGTCCAGTGGATAGAATCATCACCTATCACTGGGGTCTTTACGGATTGGGCAGAGTTCCAAGATAGCCGGATAGCATCCGGTGAGGAATCTCGAAAGGCACGGGGTACCAGAAGTAATTACCTGAGTACACGTGGCGGATTGGATAGCCTGGTCAAGATAGCGGGGTTCGTCGTCCGTGAGACCGGGGTAAATTAGTCTCAAGATAGCCGGGTGATTACCGGTGAGAGACACCAAGGGAAGAAACTGTGTGGTCCGCTCCCGCCAGTGCGCTGCGCGGGGTAACTCGGTAAGCACCAAGACCTAGGCCTAAGGCAAGCTAATGGGAGGAGCTTTTTGAGAGTTCAGGCTGGGCTGAAAGAAGGAAAAGGCTGGTGGGACGCCACGCAGCAATGTCCTCAAGAATTGGAAGAATTTGGTGGGACCCAAGTCTAAAATTGAGCAAATGGAGGTTAAAACTTTTAAGCAACCAAGACCGGCCCCTTTCAAAGGGACCTGAGGCCCGCCTGGCCTAGAGAAGGCAACTTAAGTTTAAGGCACCTAAAGGAATTTATTAGAATGCTAGAAGCGAGTCTGGGGAGATCTGGGGACTCGGAGCACGCAGCGCTCTCCGTGAGGCTGCACCCACAAAACCTTGAACGATACCCTTGCGAGGGCAATCTTTATATTGTAATGGGAGAAGGCTAATCCTCCTCCCGAATTTGGGGATCCCCAAAGTATAGAGAGGCAATTGAGGAGGATTGAAGAGGACCGTTTTGGGTCCATTGCACCTTCTGGCTCCTTAATTCCTCAAACCCGCTGCTCATGGTATCCTTGTAAATCTGGGGCGCCCCCTCAGCCCTTGATGCCCACCACCCCTGCCAGCAAAAGGAACAAATCCAGTCGGGAGAGTCTGGGGTCCGTAACTTTGCAGCCCCCCCCCCCAGGTTACAGTGGGTTAAACCGCAGAGGTAAACCTACTGGACCTCTCAGACATGCCCCAGCGGGACATGTTGGGAAGGGGAGTTGTAGAAGAAATCGGACCTTGGGAACAGATGGAAGTTCCTGGAGTTGCGGGAGTGAGCGGGCTGAAAGGAATGATGGAAGGCACCCTTAGTGAAATAAGGAAATCATGAGGAAAATTGGGCACTATAAAATCAAAAAGAAAAAGTTAAAAATTAAAAGCTCGAATTGAAACAGTGAGCCAATCTCAATGGACTCGTTGGAAAAGGGAAAGCTAGGACCCAGTAAGCAGAACAGGACTCCTCAGCCAAAAGAGAAAAGGGAAGGAGGAATAGTTTATTGCCACCATCCCTGCTAGCTGAGTGGGGGGTGCTAAATAGAGTAGAATGAAAAAGAGTAAGCAGAATAGAAAAGCATTTAAAATTTGAGCCCACTGCAATCCATTCAGGCTGAGAGGCTTGAAGGGGACAGCAGTCATAGATTAAACAAAGGGTTAAGGTAGCCCAGCACCCACATAAATTAACTTGTCCGTTGTTTCTAAAAGGAAAGCCCCAATTAAGTTAAAGCAATCTGTTAAATTGTAACTGAATTCGAACACAGGGCAGCCCAAATTGGAAGAATCCCAGGCTATTGCCATAAGAGGCAGCCTGGGAATGGCTTATAAGAATGATTAGCAATAAGATTAAGTCATTGTGCCCAGGTGGCAGGTAATTCCAGCCTCCTGAGAACCACAGTAAACCATGGCCCTTAAGGTCTGAGAAAGCATGGCATTTTCCCTTGCTTTTCTAGCGATTGCGTGGAACATTGCAGGAAAAAGAGGTCTAATACACAGTTTGAAAACGGAATGAATGTGTAATATATGTAAATATGCATGCATGTATGATGAATGAATGAATAAGGGTACCCTGGGTGTGTGTGTGAACGAAATAAATGTGTGCCTGCATTTTTGTGATGTGTAAATAATGAGGACTAGGAACTTAGAAAATTTAAACTGCCATTGTGAGGTATTAACATGCTCTGCAGAAGGCTTTAAAGGGGAAGGAAGCATGTCCTTAAGAAGTTATGCTTCCAAAGAGTACCCAGGCCTGATGCATGCTGGAGATGTGGCAGATCTGTATATATGTGTATTGTAAAAAGTATATAAAAAGTATGGTTAACAAAATGATGTTATCCCTTTCTCTGTCTAGTTTAAACTTTAAGACAGAGATTGGAAATGTATAAATCGGGATTATTGTTGTCCTTTAGATTGGGACATGGTAAATTATTATAAGAATAAAGGAAATGGCAATGTTCAAAATGCATTGCTGCCTTTTAAATAAGGCTCGAAATCGAACTAAGTAAGTATCAGAAGTTACAGGAAAATCCCTTTAAAAGGGACCCAAAGGAGAATTGAGCAGAATTTGAAACAAAAACGTAGGTAGTTCAAGCAATAAAGGCTTTGGAAATTAGGAATTGGAACTTAGAAACAGTGGGAAGATACAGTTAATGAAATAGAATTAATCGAAAACAAATAAATTGACATAATGACTGGTATATCTATAAAATTGAGATTGGCAAGGGTTGGAAATTGGGATGGATTAATCAGAAAGGTCCCTCTTTCCCATACAAAGCCAACTGCAACCAATATGTGTTTGGAAATGCATTTGCTTTTAAAGAAATGGCTTCCAAAGTAAAAATTCGGACTTTCCATAGAACATGTGCAGAGTGCAAACATTGTAGCACTGCAGAGAAGTTAAGAAATTGCCTCCTGCTGAGAAAAAAAAACAAAAAACAACATTCCATTCACAATAGCCTGAAGGGGGGAAAGCGGCCCCTCCTTCCTCTTCCACTAAGCTTGGCCACTAAAGTAAACAGAGTCGCATACTGTCTAAGGTTACAGGCATATGCACTGCCCCACCCAAATTCTGATTCCACTGCCCTAGTTGGCAAAGAAATGGGGACTTATTCTTCCTTTTCGTTGTGCCTCAAATTAATCTGTGTCACCCTGCTGTCCCAGCAAGGCTGACAAATATGAAATAAGGAGCCTTAGCTGATGAAAGGCTAATTTTAAAACATAAGTTTGCTACCTGGCCATACGCCCCACATATGGATGAAATTTAGGGTACTCCCCGCAGGCAGAATTGGCCTGCACAAAATATCAATGCAAGAAGGCTAATCACCTCAACCACCCTTTTACCCGGCTTCATTTAAAGTGCTCAGCTCAACCTGGCAATATTATAATTGAATTGGAAAACTTGCAGATAGGCAAGGGACCCCAAGAAAGCCTTCGGAGCAAATCCTGGAGTTCTGGGTGACCCCAGTGTCTGTCCCGAGAAAGGGCATGAAGATAGCGGAAATGGAGGTTTTGGCTTGTCTTTTTCCCTGGGAAAAAGGACAATTGGAGTCTCACTTGAGAACCCAGTTTTGTGGGAAGGGGGGCCAAGAAGCATCTGCCTAAAATGCAAAACTGTATTTTGAAAATCTGGCCCACATCTCAAAAGGGCCATGCTAACTCAGAATTTGGTTTGTCTGGTGTATACCTTAACAGTCTCTAAATGTGGCACGTGGAGACCCATTTTCAGAAATAAAAGGAGATATGGCCTAGTAGAAAATAATGGATGGATATTAAATAAAGGGGAACCTTTAATGTGTGGCACAGGGGAAATGGAACATTGTCCTGTATAATCGGATACTTGCTTAAACAGAGGGGCTATGCATGTGTTATAATCTGGATAAGTTTAAATTGGAAACTTGGAATCATGTCTGTGCAAAGCTCTGCTTGTCTGAATTGCTTTAAAGGAGGAAACTGCTGCTCCATAGTGAAAAGTTAATTTGAACATAAACCTATTAAAACCTTTTGAAAACATATGCATTTCTGAAATGGTTGCTGTAAATTTGATTTTGTATAATGTGGCTCAATACACACATGTACTGGGGTTGAATTAACTGAATCGCAAAAGCCCCAGGAAGCACATTTGATTTTCGATCTGAAAAAAAAAAAAATGCTTTTAAAAATTGTGATTCAAACCCAGGACCTTGCAACAAGAGTTCCGGAAAAAGGTAGGAGAAGTTTTGCATAGTAAATAGATAAGCACATAGTAGCTTGCTCCTTAAGAGCAGCTTGAAGTTTTTAACACCACAAACTGATGTCTGCCTAATTGAAATTAATAAAGCCAAATGTTATTTCTGGGCAAACTCCCTGTCAAAATTTCCCTTAAGGAAGGCAGGAGAGGTGCCCTGCCCCTGCATAGTCTGTTCTGTCATTGCATAGCTGTATTTTGTCTTGTCTGCATGTGTGTTGTGTGAGTGGCTTCTGAAGATTGTTGGAACATCGCACATGGGAAATTTCCTCTCATCCTACTAAGTGCACAATCTTAAGGAAATTCGAGTGTCCCTATGCACCGTCCCCAGTTAAGAATCCTAGTTAAAGAAACTGAACCATAAAGATTGCTTTGGAACTCCAACAATAAAGTTATTTCAGAAACATCTGCAGTGCGTTTGTTAAACCCTCATTCTTATTATACAGGATGCCAGAAGGAAAACAGGGTAAAGGTAAACAAATAGATTTCACAATGAGGCCAGTTTAGAAATTAGTTAGGAGACTCCCAGACTCACAAAGGGGAGGGGGAGGCTGAATTTGGTAGGGAAGCAGCACCTTCCTCAGATCAGATGGGAGTGAAACAATTGTTTACTCAAAGTATTTAATTTGGTTTACATTGGTTTGGGCCAGGAAGGTAAATTCCTGCCTTTAAAAAGCACTCACAGTTGCAATTGAATCATGCATTAGTGGCTTCTGGAGTAAGTATGGGGTTTGCACAATAAAAGCCCTCTTCTCCTACTAAACCTGGAATCTTAAGGAATTCCCTTACATAAATCCACAGGAAACAGTGAATGTAATGGGAGTACAGTCAAACCTCATATAACACTAAAACCTGGCCCCACAGGTCTAATGTTATATGATTTTTAGTGTTACCCGATGCATGTTAGGATCCTATGGGAGCCATAGCCATAGAGATGCATAGTAACCACAAAGGTTTTGGCGGTTATCTGAAGCATCCCATGGGATCTTAATGCATCATACTGATGTTATATGAGGTATTACCGTACATTAAAGCATGTTTGTTGTCGTTTATTGTTACTAGGGTTAAGGAATAAAAGTTTAAAAGTAAATGTGGGAGGGTTTTGGGGAGATATGTTGTGTTCTCTCTCCCTCACTACAGGAAAACCTAAAGATGTGGAAGCCTTGTGTTGGATCCCAAAAGTGAACGGATGACAGTGCTCCAGAGCATATCTAAAATTCAATGGAGGAGTATCATGTCTTTTATTATTAGTATTCCTATCTCCTCGTTTCTCTCTCTCTCTCTCTACCTCTCTCTCTCTCTCTCTCTAAAATATTGCTAGCAAACTGTGTTCCTGTATTTTCTTTAGTTTAAATTTCTAAACATGTGTAGAATGTATAGAATGTTAGGATGTTCATTTGGTAGTTTGGACAACCCCCTTATTTTAAATAGATGTGCTGCCTAAATTTAACAGCAAGCAGGCAGACGAAACCATCCACAATCTCACCACTGAGAGTAAAACACTGGGTTTTCACTGGGGAATTGGCTAATTGGCCTACTCCCAGATGTTGGAAACATTTATTCATAGCGGGGTTTGGGATTGTTGTAGTTATAATTCTAATTTGTGTGTGTGTGTGCCCCTTTTTGTAATCCCTGAGAACGCTGTACCAGGGCCCCCGGGGGGGGGGCATACCACATCAGGACCCACTCAGTTTCGACGGAGAATCTCTCTCAAAGATTCCTGTCAGAAATCCCAGATTGCTTCTAGAAATCTTTTCAAAGATTATCCGCCGAGAGAAAAGGGAAGGAGTGTTACCTGAAATTTTGGATAAAGCATTATAATTAATCAAAACGTTTATTAAATGCCACATATCACAACACACACATATGGAAAATAAGGTAGAAGCCAGGAGTTAAATCATAAGATTGGAATGCTCTCAAGGAGGAAGGGGGATTACCCAATAGTCAATAGACTCTGGCAAGGAATGTAAAAAAAATAAGGTCCATTGTGTAGTAGGTCAAAGGGTGTGAAAACCGGTTTGTCGGGTTTCTGATAAGCAGAAATTCCTTTTCATTCCTTCACAAAGGAAGCTGAATGACTCATTCCTCTGGTTTGATTAAAGTTCAATTAAACATTGATTAGAACACTGACCAAGCATAAAACATAGCAAAAATCTGTGGGGAACTACCCCAAAGTTGATCAGGAAAAAGGGGAAGCAAGCAAAGTCACAGGGACAAGCGGACATCCCGTCTCCCACGTACGCAGCCAGAGGATTAAAAGGGAAAAACAAAAGGTGACTTCTCTCCTCAAAGGTCTCCCATTAACTAAATGATTAAGGCATATTGATTCTAACATCTTTCTTTGTTTCTTTGTTTACACGCTAGACGCTAAAGCAATTTTGTCCGGAGGCTCCATTCATGCCGGAATCCACTGTTTTCCCGCCGCTACATGCAATTGGTTATTCCTGTCAACCACAAATATGCTCCTTTGACCTAATGTAAACTCTCTATAACCGGTTTTTTTTTAGCAATAGCTGTAATCTGCCGCTTTTGTGTAACTAAATTCTCTGACCTCAGAGCTGCCTTTGTTTTATGTTTGCATGTAATTAAAATATGTTAATTGCCTTTCCTCTTTCCCAGTTGCAATCCCCTCTCCCTTGTCACCTAGAAGCTAGTCTAGATAGCAGATATAAGCCCTTAGAGGTGGGTGGGGGCTATCTTCTGTTCACCAAATTTTGTGAGCAGGGATCACAAGGGGGGTCTTTTCCTCAGAACGGTTGCGGGAAGGTTAGCTATTTAGAATTATAGGTCTGGCCAGACTATATGCCCGAATAGGCTTGCCTTTGCTTTTGCTCCCAATAAACCATATTTTGTTTTGACTGAAAACCCTGCCTCATTGTAAGTTCTTGGGTCTTTCTAGTACCTCTGCCAGAGAGTGAATCCAATCACCCTGAAATTGGGTGACACTGTTAAAGAATACCATAAAGCAAGGGGAGTGGAATGGACCTTTGGACAGTATCCCATCAGAAAGGAGGTCAGATGCTGCGTTCTGACAGCTGGGACTTGGGTTGAGGTTTCCACAAACGTCTGATGTCAGCCCTCCACTGCCTGTACGTTTCTATAGTCCAAACCCACTTGTACTGTGACGCGCACTAGGTCCAGGCGCCATCAGATAAAAGTTAGGAACAATTTCCCAGTATCGCTCTTTTGATTCATGCAAACAATTCCCGGCCATTTATCTGAAAAGCCAACATTGTTCACGCTTAATCGTTCCCGTCCCACTTGTCTTTTATAATTCTTTGCCTTTGTCCCATTTTTTTTATTAAGGGAAATAACCTTGATAATAAATTTGTTTGCATTGTGTTCCACTCTTCTTTTTAATTTCCTTTATTCTAGTTTTTTTAAAAAAGAATGCCAGTTCCCGCATTTCAGGGCAATGTTAATTTCTTTTCTTTAATTACTGTTCGTGCATTTCTATTTTTAATAATGCGCTCGGAGTGTGAGTGAAAACCGTTTTGAAGGTGGAAGGAACTTTCTAACCTCCCATGAGATGTTTTACTTTCTCTTTATAAATTCTCTTCCACATCTCTTATATGTTCAGCTATTCTTCTTTTTTTACAGATAACTCTTTCCTCTGCTCTCTTCCTGTTTGAACATTCAGTTGATCTTCTTAAATCGCCACTAGCAGAACGATGCCTTGAAGTTTCTGTAATTCTTTCATTTTCTACTTAACATTTCCACCTTCTGGAAGGAAGCTTTCCCAGTTTGCTTGTTTTTCAAACCCCTGTCTTGGAGCAAATCCACCCCTAGAATAAATGTGTGCGAACCTGACAGATGTTGGAAAAAGTTACTTCTTTGTGACAGGGATTCTTAGGATGTCTTGTTGCTCATGTGCTATGGGATTTGTAGTCTTAAAATAACTCCCAAAACCTGGATTTTGGCAGGCTAATGCCAATTCTTCTTCTTGTGCCATATCTGATTCTGAATATCAGCAATCATCATGGCGATCAGCCATGGAGACTGTCCTGTGAATACAATGCAGTGGCCTTTCATCTGCCTTCCACATCGCAGCATGACACCCATAGTACCACTGATCCAGTTCTGCAAGTCACTTTCTGGTCCTGAGCCCTTGTGGCACACAAAGTCTTCCTCAGACCCAGACCAGTTTTGATGAAGCTGCTGTCCTTCATCAAGATGGATTCAAATGGGATTTAATCCACTTGGGGACCTTCACCCTTCCCTGTGGACTTTGCCACCCAAGGCATTTAGTCCTCAGGGTGGTCAGGTTAGGTAACCGCTGCTTGACACTTGGTGTTGAGTCACTGGCAGTAGGGTCTACTCTATTACCATAGCAGGACAACTTGGCCAGACTCACAGGGTGAAGAAACCAAATTAAAAGATGGAAGCAAAAGCTCACTTGCAAGGAACATCATTAAAGGAAGATATAGCTGATGAACTCAGCCTCTGCAACATCACTAGGTTTGAGGGTTGGAGTCCCTAAATGTAAGACTAATATGCTCAAGTGGGGGCTGGGTGGACAATAGCATGCTGTGTGAATGTGGAGAGATACAGCATCTGGTTCATTTACTGGTCTGCCGATGACTGCCAGAAACATGCACCAGTGAGGACTTGTGGTTGGCCAACAACAAAGCCAAGAAATTGGCTCCATTTTGGCAGTCCAGTGTTTGATCGGGACATGAAAGAAGAAGAAGGGGGTAAAGAGAGGAGAAAATGAAAAGGATGAACCTTCTCGCTCCAGACATAGAAATGTTCAATACTCGGCGGGAAAAGCTCTAATTGCTCCTACGTGGAAGGGGCAACAATGGCTTAATTTGCTCATCTAATGTTTCTTCCACAGAAGACAAGTGTTACATTCTAATTAGCTGTTCTTGGTGGACCATCTTAATACCTTGACAGAAAAAGCTTCTTCAGGCAGGACACTTTGTGGCCACAGTTCAGCCTGTGAGCAGAATTGTATTTATTGTTTCATCATGTGCCAGGAAGAAGCTGCCCGGAAGCCTAGCCTTCGTTGAAATCCTTGTCAAGTCGCTTTGAACTCTTGTCCCCAGCCAACGAAGAGCTTTCATTAAATTTCACAAACTGCATTATAGCTTCTCAACAGGTGCCAAATAGGTTTCATGTTCTCTTTTATTTCCACTAAACAAGTCTTCTCCTTTTGCTTTCAGATTTTCTTGGTTTGACTAAGGCTTTTCAAATCTGTGGTTCTTTAAAGAAAAACCCAATTAGTTCTGCATGATTTAGTTGACCTTCATTAGAAGGAGAAATGGTGTCTCTGAAATGCTGTCAGACAGAATTTTATTGGTTACTTATACCTGTGTTAATGCCATGGTGGCTCATTGGGTAACTCAGTGGTTTAGTATTTTATAGCTGAGCCAGAGAGAAGAGGCTGTCTGTGTAGCCTTGAGCAAGCCACACAGTCCCAGGATGCCCCTGGAAGAGAATGATAAACTGCCATAGGTCAGCATTGACTTTAAGACACACAATTATTATAATAATTATTAAATGCCGTGGTGTAGCTTGCAGCAGTGAATTGCTGCTACTTAATCCATTCAATTCATTCCTCATTTGAATTGAATGCATTAAATAGCAACAATTCATTGCTGCAAGTTGCACCATGAGAGACGTAGAATTTGACATAGCAGTGGACATGGAGAGAATGAAACAAGAAAATGACTCTAGACACCCTCTAAATAGACATGAGCAAGATCAAGATTGAATTTTAAAAACTAACTTTAAATCTAGGGAGTTGAAGTTACTTGTCTTGTGGAATCAGGACAAGAGAAGCAAGGAGAGATGTAGCTATCCAAGGATCAAAACAACCATCACCTTTGCAGATTAAAAAATATATATTAATAAAGTTAAGGACAAGATTCCTCCCAACATTCTTGTCAACCCAGAGTAATTTCTGACAAAGGGGCTGCAGTGGCCCAGTGGTTAAGAAGCTCACTTTTCTAGCTGGAAGGCTGGCAAGCTGGCATTTCGAGGCCTGGGTATTGCATGATGGATTGAGCACCTGTCTCTGTCCCAGCTCTTGGGGACATGAAAGGAGCCTCATTTGGGCATTCCCTGAGTGGAGTTTCTTCTGCAACAATCCTTTCAACACAGAATACTTTCTGACACGAAATTATGATTATTATAGTAAGGAATGAAACACGTCTCTGATCGCCTTTACCCCATAGATGTCCTGGTCTCTTTCCCCTCTAATTCTTCCATAATTCTTTCACAATTAAAAATGCAGCTCAGAGCTCTTGATAAGTAGAGCAGCATCTGGTCTTTTTAAACAAAAGCCCTATCATCGGAGCTAAGAGCTGACAAACCTCTCGTAAATGCTTCGGATTTAACCAACCCCATTGTGCTTTGGATGAAATGTTACAGTGCCCTTTTATCCTTTTCTCTAGCCAAAGGCCTTCCTTGTGAGGAAAGGATGAAAAGTGTGAAGAAATTGTGTCCCGTCCCCCCCCCCCCCGGGCAGGCTCCTCGTGTCATGATTATGTTTCGGTAAAGAGGGCTTTTTACTAATTGGAGTTATATCCACAGGGATCTTAACACCAGGGAAGGGGAACTGAGGCGAACCAGAGAACAGGAAAAGCTTTAACATGAACAAGGCTTGGAAATCTAAAGAAGAAAGCAACTTCTGCTGGAAGAGCAATCTCAATACAGTTACTCGGTAGGCACAGAGCTGTACAAGTTACTTTGTTCAGCTTTCAGAATCCCAGCTGCGCCAGCTTCTTCCTTTCTTCAACAGAGCTCCTGAATCTTTAACACAGGCCTTCTCAACCTATGGCCCACGGGCTGGCCCTGGCCTGTGGCACCATTTCATGTGGCCCATGTTGCTGCTGCCTCTGCCACCGGAAGTGGAAATGGATGGGTTGACAACAGCCGTAAATGCACCCACAGCTGATGTAAATGCATTTACAACAGCTGTACATGCATTTACGATGACCATGGATGCATTTAGTGGCAGTGTTAAGGGTGGGGGGAACTACCATTCTGGCCCCCCTCAGTTGTCCGAGGCAGGGTGGTCCAGCCCATGGCTTGAAAAGGTTGAAACCCCTGCTTTAACATGTACCAACACATTGAGATGAAATCCAGGAGGTAAAGTCTTGGTAATAAATCCAACAGGGAAAGCAACAGGGAAAACCTTACCTGATTTATTTTCTGCTGCTGGGATTTTGAACCATAAATAGCAGGGTAGCATCAATTCATTGTAAAAGTGGCTACTATGGTTTAGTGGTTAAAACACTGAGCTTGACTCCTGGAAGGTTTGCAGGTCAAGAGTTCGAGACCCAAATATTGCACAACAGAGAGAACTCTTTTCGTCTGTCCCAGTTCCTGCCAACCTCGTAGTTCAAAAGCAAAAATAAAATAAAATAAAATAATTACAAGTAAATAAATAGGTACCACTTTGGCATGAAAAGTAACAACATTCCTTGTCTAGTCATGCCTGCCCCATGACCACGGAAATAGTTTCCAGGGTGGTGTTCCAACATTTCTGTAAATGGAGATGAGCACTGCACCTTAGAGTTGGAAACGACTGGCTTTCAAGCGAGGAAGAGCTTTACCAGTTCATAGTAAGGAAAGCTTTCCCTGCAGAATGCTTGCCTTGACAAGAACATGCGAGGATGCTGCCTTGCACTAATTTTGTTGCGATAACAGTATTGAGCTCCACAAATAAACTTCGTGTTCACACAGAGTGAGCTCTTTCTTCCTCCCAGGATGTAGCATTTGACCCTTTGATTTACTGCCATTTCCCATTTCATTTATTGGTGTCCCATTTCATCTAGGAAATTCAGAACAAGTCTCAGTCCGAAAGGCAATTTGAACTTCGGTATAGGAGTCTCACTTGCTCTCACTTAACCACTTTTCTCAGTTCAATGGAAACTATTAGGGTTGTATGAGAGTCCATTGATTATTTTCAGAAACCAATTCGGTGGCTTTTCGGTGGATTCTGATTTGGTCTGTGCTGGTCCAGAACGTGACTAATTCAATTTGGGCTGATTCGTTAATTCAGATAGTCCTACTAACTACCATCAGAAAAAACCAAATGGCTAGAATTTCTGCAGTGATACACATAAAATTGGAAGACTTAATAGAACTGAAAGAGGGGAGTAAATGTACCAAATCCAATTCAGGAAGTTTTAAATACTAGACAAAGTTCGTTGTCTGTAAGCACCTCCAATTACAATATTAAAGGCTAACAAAGAATTAATCTCACTTCCTTCCTTCCTTCCTTCCTTCCTTCCTTCCTTCCTTCCTTCCTTCCTTCCTTGTTCACATAGTTCTTTTCTGTAACCTCTCAAATTTTAGATCACCAAATCAAGCACCACCTTCCATTTTTAGCTTGAACTTTAAGAAAGTTTTCCAGGGCACAGAATCTGTATTGCAAAGTTTGGACTAAAACTCAGACTAGGATCAATTCTCTCATGTTGGAATCATCATACTTCACTGCTTGCATGAGTACATGGGGATTGAAGTAAGAGCACATTTTTAGTTGTTGTGTTATTATGTGTCAGCAAGACAACACCAACTTATGCTGACCTCATAATCGAGAGAGGTCCAAAGTGTCTTCTCCTCAACAGCTCTTGCCTGTGGCTTCCTTTAGGGCAGGGATGGCCAAACTTGGTGCTCCAGGTGTTCTTGGACTTCAATTCTCAGAAGCCCAAGCCAACACACCTCCTGATCAAGGCGTCTGGGAAGTGAAGACCAAGAACATCTGGAACGCCAAAATTGGCCATCCCTGCTTGAGGAAGTCAATCCAACCCATGTTTGGTCTTCCTCTTCTTCTATTGCCTTCAATCTTCCCTAGCGTTACTGTCATTTTCATTTTTACGACGTGTCCTGAGAAACCACACACCCCATCTAGATCTTTTTCTGCATCCCACCAGGGGTAGATAAAGCCCTCTTTACCCCGTTAGTCCATCCTACTCCTCCTGTTGCTGTGTTTGCGATCATCCACAGCATAGCTGTTACTCCTGTGCTCTAGTTGCACACTCCATTTTAGTTTATGTGGCATATCCGCTGTCATCTTTCCGACTGCCAGTATAGGTGACAGCATTTAAGACTGGGTGGAGAGCAATGTTGGCATGCTTAGTAATGAGGTGACATCTCCATCAGCCGGCAATGCCTTCTCTATAATGCTAGATGGAAGTGACTGGCAGGGACCTAAACGTGGAAGAACTTCAGCCGCAGCCCTGTGCCACTTATCAGGCAGCAAGTTCCATTGAATTCAATGGGAATTACTTCTGAGTAGGGAACCCTGGACTTGGGAGGGTGAAATCTCACACCTCCCACTCAGGACAAAATCATTTTTCTTTGCATATATAAAAGCTTGTGTTAAGTTTCTCCAGTTATTATCCGCCACCAGGGATGCTAGAATGTGCAGTAATGTATTAACATACAAAGTCCTTCATGGCTTGGGACCTGGTAGAGTGTATCTCCTTTGGTTAAACTCAGCTTAGACCGTCCGGCTACCTCAGACTTGTATCTAGGTAGCATGGGGGATGGTTGAATTATGCCTCCCATCACTCACTGAATTTCCCCCAAGCCAGCCAGCTCAGGAGTGCCCAAACTTTTCGGGCCAGGATCCGGTCATGTGGTTTGGTGGGCCGGTCATGTGGTTCCTCCTACCAGAACCATAAATAAAATACACAGCTTGCAATCTGTTTTGCAACAGGATGAGATAGATTTTAAGAAGCCATTTTCTCTGCTTAAACCAGGGGGTGCCCAAACTACGGCCTGTGGGCCAGATATGGGCCATGATGCCAATTCATCTGGCCCATGCCGCCTTTGTCACTCCCGGAAGCAAAAGTAAAATGTGCCCATTGTAAAAGTATCAAAACCTAAACACGGTCTCTGGTTAAGGTAAATGTAAAGGTCACCCTTGCTTGAAAGCCAGTCGTATCCGACTCTAGGTTTCAGTGTTCATCTCTGTTTATTACCCAAAGAGCCAGTGATGTCTGCATCTGCAGATCTTTCTGCGGACATGTGGCAGGCATGCCTAGATACCCGAGTGCACGGAACGCTGTTTACCTTCCCACCCAAGTGATCCCTATTTATCTATTTGCAATGTCTTGCTTTTGAACTGCTAGGTTGGCAGGCGCTGGGACAGAGACAGGAGCTCACTCCATCATGTAGTACTCGGGTATCGAACCCTGGCCTTCCAGTCTTCAAGCTCAGCAGCTTAACCACTCGAGCCACTGCAGTCCCTTCTGGCTAAGAGCTACAGGTAAAAAGATAAAAGGCAACACATTTTTAAAAGGAGTGAAATGTCACAGACACACAAATATATGCCTTTGAAGGAATAAAGAGAAGCCTTATGTTGAGGAAAAATACTCATAAAATGAGTTCAGAAGTTTTAAGAAGAAACGCTCGGTGGGGAGGATGTCTTGAACATGTGTAGAAACCTTTGCACAATGGGGAGCCCTGTTTGAGGAATAAGATTTTCAATCCCCCCCTCTGACAAGGCCATTGTGTTTTGTCTTTCACAGGCTGGTGTGACATTCAGAACCTGTGATTTTCTCCCCCACTCACCAAATCGATGCAGCATTTTGTAAAGACATGTTTCTTTTTTTAAAAAGCTGCATGAAAGGATCGCCCAGCAGTTGCAGACTTTATCCTGAAATGCACATAGTTTCTCACATTCTTACAATCTGACCTTCCTTTGAATTCGCTGCCACCCTCAACATACATTGTGTGCTTTTTAATGCAAAAAAAGGGGAGAGCTATGGTTGTATTTCAGTTACTGAATAAAATAAGAGCTACTTCTTGGTAATTGGAAGAAACACGTACCACCTGAACCATCGAGAAACTGTGTTTTTCATCGCAGAGTGGAGGTGGTTCTCTCCTTAAAAATGAAATATTGGGATATATAAAAATAGACGGCTCAGCGATCTAATTGTAAAGTTGCTTTATCCTCACAAATGCCCAAGGAGATAGATCAAGGGAAGAGAATTAGACAGGGCCAAGGTCATCCCCAAAGTTTCATGACCAGGTTGGGATTTGAATTCAACTTTTCAATGTCTTAGACTGTGGGTTCCCAACATACGGACCATGGGCCAAATCCGGACCACAGTGCCATTTCATGTGGCCCCTCCCCTAGCTCCTGCCACCGCCACCACTGCTGGAAGTGGTGGAAACAGCTGTAAACATGTCCACAGCTGTCATAAACGCATTTGCGACAGCTGTAAATGCATCCATAGCTGTCTTTAATGCAGTTACAACAGCTGTAAATGCATCTGCACCCACCTTAAATGCATTTACGACAGTCATGGATCTATTTTACGGTGGGGGAACCACCAGTCTGGCCCTCTCAAATCTCTGAGGGAGCATGATCTGCCCCACGGCTTAAAAACCTTGAGAACCCCTGTCTTAGACTAACAGTCTAGTCTTCACAGATGGGATTTCCAGATTTTGTGGACTACATTGCCATAATTCTCATTGCTGGGAGTTCCAGGTATAAATACCATTGTGATGCAATTGGGAGAAAGGTCTAAATCAGAAGGGGTTGAGGTGTAACTAGACTTCACTCAAGCCAAGCTTCCTGTTCCTGCCTCTTTTCTGTGTGGGACGCTTGGATAGAGTTAGGCCTAGCTAAACCTCAAAGCCTTCCAATTTTGGCCTTTCTCTAAGACAAACTATATTCAAGTATTTGTAAGTAGGTAGAATGTCAAGAATGGAGAATTAACCAATCTTGCACTAAACACAGAGACAACAAATAAAGTGCTTTGCGCATTTGGAGATAATGCTTTAGAAGGCCATTCCATACAAGGCATAGGTGGAAAGAGAAGGACAAGGACCATGAGGAAGACCCAGAAGAAGGTGGAGAGATAACGTCAGAAAAATAGTACAAGAACACCAAATAACATGGTTGGAGGCCACTAGAAGTGCCAGAGAAAGAACCTTGTATCTCTCTTGACACCAGATGGATAAAAAAAGGCAGCAAAGAAGATAGTTCAGAATACTATATCTGAAAACCCCCTGCCTACAAGTCATTACCCCACACTTTCTCTCTGATGTTTCATCACAGTGACTCAACAGACATTAAACTGGACCAGAAGAAGTTTAGTTCGGAGACTGTCTCATTTACACATCTTCAAGTGATCTGACTTGCGTACCTCTATCTGATGCACGGATCTTAGAAAAACAAAGCAAAACAAACAAACAAATTAAAGAAGCCAGGTGAACAAGGTTTCATGTTTTTAATTCACTCTTTTAATTCTCTGCAGTGGAAACAGGATTCTGGGGTTGGGAGTAAATTTCAATGCCAGTGAAAATCCATTTAGCATTGGTTAATTTAATCAGAATCTGTCTTTGACCATTCAAGTCATGTTTAAGTCTTTTGAGCAATTCCCTCTCAATGCCCTTGAGATGTTCCAAACCAAGAAATCCTTGGGAGGCAATTTCTAAAGCAAACAAATCAATATTCAGAAGCTTCATGGCATTCTGAATTCTTATCGCTCACAAGAAGCTTATTAAATCATAAGCAGCACCCAGGCTCAGAGGTTATGTGTGCATTTTATGATTATAATACTGTGTTCAGTGACCTCTTCCACAGCTACTCCTGGACCTGGACCTTTAATTAAAATTCCATGGCCATAGAAGCAAACTTTGATGGCTTCGCTCTTGCAACCCATTGACTTCTTCATGGCCCAGAGGTGAACAGAGCTGGAATACATTTCAGCGGGGCACACAAGAATGCACAGCTAAGTTCTAACCTTTGACATCCTGAGATGGAAAGCATCGGTGAATGAGATTTGAACAAAGACTAAAGAGCATCTGAATACGAGAACGGAAGTGAGTAGAAGTGAGTCACTGAAAATGAAGAAAGCCAGCAAGAAAGCTGTCGGATCTGGCTTCCCAAAAATGTCTCGGTTTGGAACATTTCAAGGAGAAGATGGAACAGCCATGTTTTCTGCGGCTCCAGAGATAACAACTAGAACATGGTGGTGATTTCCTCAGAACAGAGGTCATCTAAAGATGCAGAGAAAGAACATGCTTAAGGGTTGGTATTCTTTGACAGGAGAACATATTGCTCTTCAACCATCTTGAATGTGACACCTGATAAACTGCCAGATAGCTTACTGATTTAGGTGACTAGGAATTCAATTCTCCATTGTGCCTCCTTGACTAGATGATCCATAGGGTCTCTTCCAGCTAACTAACTGGTGGTGCAGTGGTTAAACTGCTGTCCTGCAACCAAAAGGTTGTGAGTTCGATCCTGACCAGAGTCCAAGGTTGACTCAGTCTTTCATCCTTCTCAATTCAGTAAAATGAGTACCCAACATGTTGGGGGGGGGGTTAAAATGCTAATTAACTTGTGAACTGCCCAGAGAGTGCACTAAGTGCTGTGGGACAGTATATACAGTCAAACCTCACATAAAGAGTGCTTCGCTTAAAGAGTAACTCACTTAAAGAGCAGAATTTTCTCTGAATGTTTGCTTTGCTTAACAAATAAAACCAACCAAAAACTGGCTTAACAAATAAATCGGGGTTCGCAATCCCCCCCACAATTGGTCATTCACAATGGTGTTTCACTTAAAGAGCAAACTCGCTTAAAGAGCAATCCTGTGGAACGCATTATGCTCTTTTAGCGAGGTACAACTGTATGTGTGATTACTTTGCTTGCTTTCCTAACTAACAAACTGAAATGCTGAAGAACCAACCAACCAACCAACCAACCAACCAACCATGCTTCCTAGACTGTATTAATTGGTCTGAAACTCTTTGACTACTCAGCTTGCCAGGAATTTTTCTAGATTTGTCATTCTTTCCCAAGTGAAACCATGTAAAGATTTAAATGTGGCTGTTTTATGAAGATGTGAGCCTTCTTGGGGGGAGGATGAAACTTCAGCTGGTTTCTCCTCACGCTGTGAGGGCATCCTCAGATGAGGTCAGTGATTCAAACACTCCCAGCGGAGAGCCTTGCTATCAAAATCTAAAAATTAGCAAAGCAGTAACAACCGTACAACCTTGGACCCCCTACCTGTCTCTTTCTAAGTTACACAAGGGTCAGGGCTAACAAAATCTGAGCGCATCAATAAAACATCCTTCTTTAATTGGAAAAGATGTGATGGATGATAAGGCGCAGATATAAAAAGCAGTGAAGTCAGTTTATTGGCAGGGAAAAAAAGAACCTGAGAGAGATTGGTTTGCCAAAGCAGCTAGAAAGAGGGACTGAAAAACTGAGGATAGGATGCCAACAGAAAGAGAAATGAAATAAAACAAAAAAAGAGCTAGAACTGGTCAATGTCTGCTGTCATCTGGATCACTGGATCAGGAAAATTTGCTTATCTGAAAGGTAAAGGTAAAGGTAAAGGTAAAGGTAAAGGTAAAGGTAAAGGTAAAGGTAAAGGTGACCCTTAATCAAAAGCCAGTCATATCTGACTCTAGGATTCATCTCCCTTTATAGCCAAAAGAACCAGTGATGGCTGCATCTGCAGACGTTTCCGTGGACATGTGGCAGGCATGACAAGACACCAGAGTGCACAGAATTATGTTTACCTTTCCCACCAAAGTGGTACCTATTCATCTCCTGTACTTACAATGTCTTGCTTTCGAACTGCTAGGTTGGCAGGAGCTGGGACAGAGACAGGAGCTCACTCCGTCATGCAGCACTCAGGTCTCAAACTGCTGACCTGCCGACCTTACAGTCATCAAGTTCAGCATTTTAACCCCTAAGCCTCCACAGTCCTTTCTATCACACCTTGACTTTACTGCCTTATGACCTAGAAAAGCAACTAGTTTACACATACAGTACTAGCTGTATTCTTTGCAATTATTTGCTCCCAAACAACTTGCTGCCTATTTTCGATAGACTTAGCGGCCAGGGAATACATTCAAGGGAGAAGATGATAGCTCCGCAGCAGTAGCTCATGATGGGACAGAAAGCAAAAATGAAAAGTAAAAGGAGAATGACAAATGATCTCAGGCAGATATTCCCCTCAATTATTTAGATCCTGTCTTAAGTATTCTCTGTGGAGGCCCTAGGACTGTTCTTGACCTTTCCCACTATGTTTTCATAGCCCAGTTTGCATGTATGGTGGGGGGGGGGAGGCTTCTTTTAGAAACATGTTTTCTTTCTTTATGAATGTGCCCCTGTGAGAAAGAAAGGCACGTATGGATCATCACCAATGAAAAATGTTAAGTGGTTGACTTGGAGAAAGGAACTCAATGAGCAAGGAACAACATTAAAGGAGGATATAGCTAAAGATCTCAACCTCCTCTACATCACTTGGAGGGCCCTGAATAGGCTGAGGGTTGGATTCCCTAAATGCAAGACCAACATGCTCAAGTGGGGGCTGTTGGCAGACAACAACACACGGTGTGAATGTGGTGAGACACAGAGTCCGGCCCATTTGCTGGTCTGCCGATGGCTGACAGAGTCATACACTGATGAGGACTTACATTTGGGCAATGACAAAGCAAAGAAAGTGGCTTCATTTTAGCAGTCCAGGGTTTGATCAGGACACGAAAGAAAAAGAAGACGTGGTTGACTTTCATTTTGCTTTAGCAATGAATTATGCCTGATCTAGTCATCAACAGAGCTGAGCACTGGAATAATTTCATATATAATTAGACGGTTTTCCCCACCGGTGTAATTTATTTACAGAATACTTTGTTGTCGTTCAAACTAGTGACTCAGACATGCTGAAGTGATGGCATTCCCCAATCCACTTGGACAGGAAGTACAGTCGAAAAGGCACATGGATCTGTTTAACACAGGGTTGTGCATCAGTCAGCAACTTAAAGCTAACAAATCCTTCCTCTACAGGACTTTATTTATTTATTCCTGCACGCTCATCCCAAAATATTGCCATACTTTCCACAACCTCCGGGAGAGCAGAAGCCAAGTCTGGTTACTGACCGGTCCATTCATGTGTTTCAATTGCCTCAAAGTGTCCCAAAAGATCAGAAAGCGTGCATGAATCTTCCTTAAGTCACCCCATGATACGAGGATCATTTAGGCTCCAGTTTTTACCCAGAAGATAAGCCCGAGGCCTGGCCCGTATCATTTCAATCTGTAGGGTGGAAAGCCCATCCAAACAATCCCTCAAACCTAGAAAACTAGCATACCAAGAAGAATGGTCTTAGGGAAATGTTTATCATTCCCTATGCAGGAATATGTTAAAGGAAGAAATATCTGGACTGGTAGGCCTCGCCTTCCAGTGTGGGATGGTACAGCACAGACTCATGTTTTACATCTTCATAGCCTTGAGTAGGGTGCCAGTCTCCATTGTCCCATTAAGAAAACAACTGTGTCCAATAATTTCACAACTTGGTCATCTTCTTTTATGATTAACTAGCTTCTTCTTATAGTAGTCCTCTCTAATCGACATCTCTTGGAGGTATGTCCAGGTGCTGGCCCCAAAGGCTTTGAAAGCAACAGCATCTTCTTCTCCGACTTCTGATCAATGCCGGCCATGCTTTATCCAGTTTCTGATCATCCATTTCTGCCCTGAACACCTTTGTACGACTAACCTGAGCCCAAAATTAGCTTCCTTGGACATTTCTACTTCAAGGCATCGGCCCGTGTCTCGACTGATGATTGGACCATTCTGCAAGGAAGAAAGGACGTTGAAGGACTTTGGTTAACAGAGCAAATTCAATAATTTATAGTAAAGGTACACACACACACTCTCACACACAAAATGATTATAAAGATGTAATTATATATAATATATTCATAAAGTCATTGACCATCTTGCTGGAGTTTACTAAACCTGTTTATTAAATAGGGTCTTGCTGGAGTTTATTAAATAGGTTCTTGCTCAAAACGGAATCCATTTACACTTGTCAACGTAAACTATGGATTTTACTTTAGAACAGGCTGCCCTTAGGCAGCTCTTAATGGTTGAGCATTTTGGCAGGTTCCTCTCTGAATGCTTGCTGTGTTTGTCTTTTTGGTTTTTAGTAATGATCTGATACTCTTAAGAAGTACTAGAAGATCTAATCCTACATGCCACATGACCATGGAAATGTCTGCAGATACAGAAAACACTGACTCTTGGGCTGTAAAGGGAGATGAGCACCACCCCCTAGAATCAGACATGACTGGCTTTCTAGCAAAAGGGACTGCAGGAACAAAACTCTCAGCTATCAATGGGGCAACATGCTTTTTGGACAGGAAGCTTGTGTGGAGCTAGACCTAGTTAGACCAGAAATCCAGTTCATGTTTTTCTCCTGGGTGAGTCATACTTAAGTGGCTGTAGGTATCTGCATGATGGAACTGCCAAAAAGTATAGTAATGGGATTTGTAGTCCAAAGAAAGAAAGAAAGAAAGAAAGAAAGAAAGAAAGAAAGAAAGAAAGAAAGAAAGAAAGAAAGAAAGAAAGAAAGAAAGAAAGAAAGAAAGAAAGAAAGAAAGAAATGGAAAATCCCATGCCTGCTTATCAACACAGAGGTGATAGGGTGAACACTTGTCCTTTCTTAGGGAGAAGAATCCTATATTTAAAATGCTGCCATAGAAGAGTTTTCCTTCTGTACATAGAAATTAATGTGTGTGTGTGTAATGTACCACTGAGTGCTTCTTGACTAATTGATTTTATGAGTTGTGTGAGATTACTCCCTGAACAGGGCTCTGATGTAGCTATATAACTCCAAGTTGCCAATGATACCTGTGTAAAATCCCATAGCCTTTGGGTTGGCCTCACAGTATCTTCACATTTTTTCAGGGTCGGTGTCCTTCCTTTACCATCATCTATGAGGCATTTTGAATCTGGCAGAAACGCTGTTGATCCCAAGGGGCCCAGTTGCAGGAGTCCTTCAGAGCTGTAGCGAACAAGCTGGGAACAAAATCCGAAACATGACTGCAATCAAGTGAACTGTCATATATTTATGATAACCAACAAACCAATCTACCAGAAAATTTTGTTGTTGTTGAGGGTTCTGAAAACCAACCAACCAACCAACCAACCAACCAACCAACCAACCAACCAACCAACCAACCAACCAACCAACCAACCAACCAACCAACCAACCAACCAACCAACCAACCATCGAATCAATCATGGTAACTTTAAGACTAACACATTGATTTCAGTGTGAGCTTTCATGCATTATTTTCATTTTTGTGGTTGCTGAGACAGACTCTTTCCTTTAGACAAAGGGTAAACAGTGCAAAATCATTGAATGCTAGCTGAACTTTGACAACAACCTTCTAGATAAGATTCTTCGTGAAAGCCTCATTTGAATCCAATTAAATAGTTCTGTCCTTACCCCTTCCCATCTAATAGGGATCAAGTTTACTTTGCAATGCACCGAAGCTGTTCTTCTTCCCAGACATGAATAAGATGGTGTTTGGGACAACAACAGAATCGATCACGGCAATTAAATAAGATGCTTTTTCATCCTTACCACTCATATTAATGCTCAAACTGGCACTCCAGTGAAAACCAGTGGCAAATACAGGTAGGCTTCAGATAAAAAGTTTGGTGGGTGATAAGGTCAGAGTTATTTATATATGACTGCATGATCAACAACTCATTAATGTGGTTCCAATTTGGATGGCACATGAGAGAAAGCACTAAAATGTCATTATGAAAGAGGGTTTTACTTGGGCATGTAGGGGAATCATGAGGGATTTAAATGATATCTGGCTTTCATTAAAATATAAAGCACGGCAATAGAAGTATGATCAGAAGAGATTTTTCTTCAAAACCTTAAGGCACAGGGAATGAAAATAAGAATAGGAGGAAATGCAAGGGAACATTTTAAGGGTGAAGAAGAAGAAGAAGAAGAAGAAGAAGAAGAAGAAGAAGAAGAAGAAGAAGAAGAAGAAGAAGAAGAAGAAGAAGAAGTTCATAATTTTTTAAAAAGAAGAGAAAATTATTGACAGTTTGTTCCAAGAAATAAAAGTATAGGCTGAAATTCCAATAAACACAGATGGGAGTAATTAATTGATATAAGTGTACGTGCTGTCAAACATATGGAAATATCAGAACATATGGGAATCCTTTCCAGTTTAAAGTTTGACCTGGACACAAAAGAAGCAAGATGGCCACGTGGCCAGTGGTTCAATTCCTTGCTGTGTCTTCTGGAAGAAGGACCAGCCTATGTAGCCTTGGGCAAGCTCCACGGTTACAGGATGCCCCCAGAAGACGGGAACAATAAACCACATCTGAGTACTGTCTACCTAGAGACCCTGGAAAGGGTCCCTGTAGGTTGGAATCAACTTGAGAGTACACATTGTTGTTGTTGTTGTTGTTGTTGTTGTTGTTGTTGTTGTTGTTGTTGTTGTTGATGATGATGATGATGATGATGATGATGATGATGATGATGATGATGATGATGATGATGATGATGATGATGATGCAGCATACAAATGTGATTTTCAAAAAGGCGGAGTTTTTGTTTCTATCATAAGAGGACTTGGATTCCTTGGTAGGATGACTAGAGGAATGAAAAATATGAAAGGAGCCACTGGTACAAAGAGGATGATGGTGACATGATTGGAGGGGCAACCTGAATGTTATGGGACCTTGTAAACCTCTCCTTTGATTTACGTCCAACAGGTCATTTTGCCTCAATTGGAGAAGAGGGGAAATGAATGGCTCTTCCTCCATTAAAAGAAACATGAAGAACCTCAAGGAATTTGCACATTTATACTGAAATCTAAAAGGACAGAATTATCAACCATCCATCTAAGAGGTTTACCTATTTCTCAGCATGGAGTAGTACCTGCCTGGCATATACATGCAATAATGGAGAGATTTAGTTAGTACAGTATGCACAAAATTTCTGATTCTCAGCAGTTTTCTGAGTAGAATTGAGTTATAAGAGTGTGTGTATGTGTGTGTGTGAGAGAGAGACAGACAAAGAGAAAGAGAGAGAAGTGTTTTGTAGAAAGATTTTTTTTTTAAAAAAGGCCTTCATTGTTGTATTTAATTGAGCACTGAAAATACAGGATTGATTTTCCCTCCCTTCGGCATGAAAAGTGTTGGCGCAGTGAATTGCTGAAATGTTTTGACTGCTCACAGAAGTGGTACAACTGTCTATCCCATTAGCGTGCACTTCGTGAAGAGTGTGTCATGAAGCTTCCATCGCTTTTCCCTTAGAAATGACACACTCCCCCACATGCATGTAACTGAATACCTAAATTACTTGTAAGTTATCAAATGAGATTGTTTTTAAAATGCTTCTTCCGTGGCTAAGCGAGACATGAAACTGCCAAAATGAAGGCACCTTTTGGTCACACTTGACCTAGTGTGAGAAAGATTAGCCGGCAACACAAGGTGGCCATTACCAGGGTACACCTGAAGTTGGTTCAGAAATACCACACTCTTCAAGGAAGCTGTTTCTGTATACCCCGTTTTTTAAATAAAAATGTGTCATCTTCTTGCTGGAAGGATCATCTTCAGAGGAGGGTGCAAAGCCTTCAGGACCAGATGGCTCAGAGAAGCAGACAGTCTCTGAAGACCTTGGACCTTCTCTGAAGTTCTTGGACTTTCTCTGAAGACCTTGACTCAACAGGAAGGATATGTGATATGATATCCCATTCTGAAGAGGCACAGAAAAACAGGTGTGGAATTGAGGCCTTCTCTTACTGCAGTGGCTCAAATGGTTAAGATGCTGAACTTGCCACAGCAGTGCTTACTGGGAGATGTAGTTTGCTGCCTATTAGGTTCTATAGAAGGCACCTCCCAAAGAACTATGAGTCCCAGATGTCTCCCTCCCCCAAATATTGTTCATGCCTGAGTTGAGGCGGTGCCAACGTGTGATTCTTTCTACCTGGGAAGACATTCCATGGCATGGATAAAGGATAGCTTTGTCATCATCTTCTGCACCTTGGTCTAAGCAGTAACCACTGGCTTTGCTGTTCCGTACCTAAAATGGAAAAAAGAGAGTGAAAAATAGGAGTAAAGACTGATTTCCAGCATTAGAAAAGACTAATCATAGCTTGATAAACTCAAGAACGGCCCATCCACGTTATACGCTGTATTAATTATTAATTGTTAATAATATATAGCAAAAACAAAGCTATTAATCCATACTTAGAACTCATGGCTTAATCCACTTGGGGACCATCACACTTCCCTGTGGCACCCCAAGGCCGTGAGTCCTTAGGGTTGTCAGGTTAGTTAACTGCTGCCTGACATTTGCCATTGAGTCACTGGAAGTAGGATCCACTCTCTTAGCATAGCAGGATAACCTGGCCAGACGTTACATAAATTATAGACACCATTATTGAGGGTGGAAGAAAGGTTCCTTGTTTCATCTCCCCTCAAGTAAGGAATTCAAAGGGACTTGAACAGTCATTTAATTGGTATTTTGTTGAGACGACCTAAATCAATGAAAATAAAGCATTTAGCAAATAGTCTTCACAGCTTAATGCTGAAGGCCAATATAAAGATGTCTGATAGAAAGACAAGTTCTGGTACAAGCTCTTTCCAAATAATGGATTGACACAGTGACGGCCTTGGTTTATGGCTCGTCCATTATTCAGGTAGAAGGAGATGCGGGGGATTTTACGAGTTAGCATTTAAGCATTGAGACTTGAGTGGGTGAAAATATCTATTTTTACAACTCTTTCAATATGGTTTATCACCCCCTTGACATATTTAGCTCCTTCAGACATTTATTCAGAAAGAAATAACTAGGAAGAAGACCCAGTAACTAAAAATGTATTCATTTCCCCTACCAAAAACAGAGTAGAAGATCTATACCAAGGATTCTTAACCTGTGGCCCCTGAGCTAGATGTGGCCCCTGACACCATTTCATGTGGTTCCCCCACCACCTCCACCAGACCTGGAAGTGCCATGTGGTGGAGGAAAGGCAAAATGGCTGTCTGCCCCCCGAAGCTATCGGAGGGAGTGTGACCCAGCCCCTGGCTTAAAAAGGTTGAGAACGCCTGATCTATACACACAATAAACACATACCGTAATAACAAATTATAACACAAACTATGTGTCCTCCGCCATCTTTGGGACTTTAAACATTTCTATTTATTATGATTTAATTACTCTCCGACCTTAAGTTATCACACACACACACCCAACACAATGTTTCATGCAGTGGCTGCTGGATTTTCCTCTTCAATAGGACAAATTTAATAACATCTCCAAACTCTAATTCAAACTGTAAATGGTGTATGTATGGATGATAGAAGTGTTTCTGGATGATTACACTAGAATTTATCTAATTTTCTTGCCTGTTTATTGAATACTAGCCTGATGCATGCGTGCATCCATCGTTTTGTTTTTATTTCTCTCCCATCTTTCCTTCAAGGTGTCCAACCTGACACAGGTGACTCTATTCTTGACTTGATCTTGACAACAATATTTTAGAAATACAATGGATGAGGTTGGAAGAATCACGGATTGGCTCCACCTCACCTAATGAGTTTCTCTCTTGGTTCAGGGGCCATGATCCAAAATTTGCCAAGTCTAATCACAATGCCACTTGGGTTGATCCATAATATTGTATCTGCCCATGCCAATTGGCATATGTAATATTATGGAAATCAATATCCTCTTTCATCCTTTTTTCTTTGGTGTGTGTCTGTGTCTGTGTCTGTGTGTGTCTGTGTGTGTCTCTCTCTCTTTCTCTCTCTCTCTCTCTCTGTGTGTGTGTGTGTGTGTGTGTGTGTGTGTGAGAGAGAGAGAGAGAGAGAGAGAGAGAGAGATGTGTAAGTGGCCTCCCTAAATCTAGGGAGAATAGCAAAAGCAGTCTTTGATAAGTTGCTGGATTACAACTCCCATTCTCCTCAAGTATTATCCATGTGGATGGGGTTGATGGGAATTGGAACCCTATAACACCTCGAGAGCTGCAGATTTCTCACTTGAGAACTAACTTAGGGTAAACACAGATTTGTAAAATTTCTTGTGCTGAGTGAAATTCTTGCGTCCCTATGCCAAGATCTCCTTTGCATTGGTGATATTTACCAGCTTCCTGTGACAACGAGGCCCATTCTCATTTTCTGTGTTTCTTTTATTCCCTGTTTTGTTCATTGTTTTGCACAGAAAACTGCCAAAACTGTGTACAGTTTAATGCCCTTTGTCGGTGCTTCCTCTGTAGGAAAGATGACAATCCTACACAGTGTTCCTTCTACAGGAATCCTGCGAAGGAAAGATGCTGTTCTGCAGAAGAATTATAATACTGAATTACAATGAAAAAAATGAGCATAAATCTTTGGAGAATTCTTACAAGATTCTTACAAACTAGATCAGAGACAAGTATCCCACAGAGAAATGAGGAGATGCGGAGATTGTAAGATTCACATCTTGAAGCAACGACAACTATATGATAGCTGTTCAGTACCATATGTTACCTCTCCATAAGTGATGGTATCATTGTAGATCCTCATTTCAGGGTAGACGTTCTCTAGATACCACTTAAAACTTCGACACTGAAGACGTTGCCTCAAAGCGACGCGTTCCGAAACATCTCCAAAGTCAACGCCAGGGTTCTGTGGAAGCAGGTACGTCACCAAACACCCATGCTCGGTTAAACCATCTTCAAAGTCAAGTCCATTGCTTGAATAATTACTCCTTGTTCCTTTTGTTTACAAGCTGATTCCGCCCTCCACCTGCTAAGCATCCCCCCCTTTTACCTTGCCCCGCTGTATCAGTAGCTACTGAGTCTACAGCTGTCCTTGAGAACAAGACATACATATTAATGAACATTCAATAGCTGGAAGGGATGGGAAGCAGATGATTTGAAGCCGGGGTGGGTGGGCATAAACATACGAACAAGCAGAAAATGCAATGTTGAATTTATAGCCTGTAAGGGGAACAGGTTGAGAGTGTAGCGCAGAGCAGGTGTGTGAAAAAGGTGATTTATGCAAATAATATACTCATTGTGAGCTAAGAATATCAAATGGTAGGATTTTTCTTCTGCTGCTGCTGTATTTGAATCTGAATATTGGCAATCTCCATGGTGATCAACCATGAAGACTATCCTGAGAATATAATGCAGTGTCCTTTCATCTGCCTTCTGCATCGCAGCATGACACCCATAGTACCACGGATCCAGTTCCACGAGTCACTTTCTGGTCCTGAGCCCTTTTGGCATGCAAAGTCCTCCTCAGCCCCAGGCCAAGATGTAGGAAGCTGCTGCTCTCCATCAAGATGGATTGAAGTGGGATTTAATCCACTTGGGGACCATGACCTTTCCCTGTGGACTTCGGCACCCATGTCCTCAGGGTTGTCAGGTAATTAGCTGCTGCTTGACACTCAGCATTGAGTTGCTGGCAGTATGGTCTACTCTATTACCATAGCAGGATAACCAGGCATCCCTGTCCTCGCTCCTGTCAACTTAGCAGTTCGAAAGCAAGAAATTGTAAATAGATAAATAGGTACCACTTCAGTGGGAAGGCAAATAGCATTCTGTGCACTCCAGTGTCTAGTCATGCTTGCCATATGTCCATAGAAATGTCTGCAAACATAGACAGCGGTGGCTCTTTGGCTATATACAGAGAGGAGCACTGACCCCTAGAGTTGGATATGACTGGCTTTCAAGCAAGGGTGACTTTTACCTTTACCTAGTGAAGGGGAAGGTTATAGGGGAACTTGTTCTACTGTTCTCTCTCATGCTTCTTTTCTGCTGATGGGTTTCTTCTGCCTTATGTTCTGCTAACTAAGAAAGGAATAACCAGATCCCAAAATATACATTCAACACAGACCTTCCTGTATCATAGGCCACTCTGGGAGTCTTCTTGACTACAGGATGGACCATACATTGAATAAATGTAAAACCAACCAACCAACCAACCAACCAACCAACCAGCCAACCAACCAACCAGCCAGCCAGCCAGCCAGCAAGCCAGCCAGCCAGCCAGCCAGCCAGCCAGCCAGCCAACCAGCCAACCAACCAACCAGTCAACCAACCAACCAACCAACCAACCAGCCAGCCAGCCAACCAGCCAACCAACCAACCAACCAACCAACCAGCCAGCCAGCCAGCCAGCCAGCCAGCCAGCCAGCCAGCCAGGCAACCAACCAACCAACCAACCAACCAACCAACCAACCAACCAACCAACCAACCAACCAACATTGATACATTTGTAGAGTTAAGAGCTGCATCTCAAAATATGGAGAAGAAGCAAAATGGAATGAATAAATGAAAACTGAGTTGCCCAGGACATACAGGTTGGATTGTGGGAAGCAGAATTTCATACCAATCTGGATCTCCACTTACCGTCATTGGTATGTTCCATGCCATGTACACATGAGACTTGAAGTCATCCATCCAGACTTCCGCAGCCCGCAAAGCATTACGTTTCGCATAGTAATCAATGTCATTATTGTATGGCTTCTTTGTGCGCTCAATGTGGGCTACCCGGGAGCAGGGTAGTACCTCCATGCTTCCTCCACACTGCCAGACCTGGAAGAAAGTAGAAAACAAAGGATAGGAAGAAACGATCAAGGAGAGAGGAGAAAATCTCAGAGACGGAATGTAAATCTCACAACATTTCCTTTTTGGAAAGAAAAATTGTGGAGGGTGAATCCAATCCTTTCTCTGTCTAAGATTTTTGAACAGCTATGGAGCATCAGGACATCATGCACCCAGGAGACAAGTCCAGGATTAGAGAGGAGTAGAGAGGAGACCTCAGCAACTATTTCTGATGCCATGGGGAAATCCAAAAACAAATTACTTTGTACATTTTCCAATTTCCAAACTAGTGCTTTGTTGGCATCTTTCTAATAATTTCTTCATCTGTGAAGTGGAGTTTCTCCAGGAAAAATCCTTTCAACCCAGAATAATTGCTGACACAAAAATATTATTATTAATATTGCTATAAAAAGGAGTAGTTTGGATTATGGGGAAAGGATGATTGTAGGACCCCTCGTGGTGCAGTGGTTAAAATTCTGTACTGCAGCCAAAAGGTTATGAGTTCAATCCTGACCAGGGATCAAGATGGACTCAACTTTCTATCCTTCCGAGTTCAATAAAATTAGTACCCAGCATGTTGGGAGGGGGGGGGAATGCTAATTACTCTGTGAACTCCCCAGAGAGATCATTAAGTGCTGTGGGGCCATATATACAGGTCATTGCTTTGCTATTCTTATACGTACAAAATAAGCCAAGGAATGCTTGCAATAGCAGTCAAAAATAAAGGTCATCACCAGCATGTTGAGGCTTCACTGCATTGTTTCTCATTAAGGCAACGCCTTGTGAACTTGTTCTCCTTAACAAGTCGAAAACGACTGCCAATCAAATACACCTTGACTGATAGAATTCTCCATGCTACAGCTCATGTCCTTGTACACTTTCTTCCTGTATTAATAATTTCCTTGTTACCTAAGATGTATTCATGTCCCTCCGAAACAAATGGTTATGCAAGACATTTAAACTCAGCAGAAGCACTGAAGCACAGCAGTCAGAGAAATTGTACAACTCATTGTAGATGCAAAAGAGAAATACTTACTGAGGATCAATGTTAGAGATTTAACAATCTCACATGGTAGTAACACTGGGAAGGTCTTTCCTTCAACTGTATATATTTTTGCACTGACCATTTAACAGAGTTCTTCCTGCCTTTGGAATTGGAAAGTCCTCCCAAATTTCCTGTCTCTGCTCCATATGTTTCTTGCCTTTGTTTGTTCCTCCTCTTCCTGATCTTCAAATATGTGGCTGATTGCATGCCACGGATGGAGACTATCCACTATTTTTCTATTTATTCTTCTGACGTAACTAAGCAAGTAGAACTGTGAGTAAATGCTTTTTTTCTTTCTACTTCAGTTGCTTTTGACTTCTTCTATATTCAGGGCTAGTGGTGGTGATAAAAGGAGTGGATGTTAAGACTTCCTGCTATTCTTTCCTCAAGCTCATAGAATCACCGAGTTGGAAGGAACCTTTTAGACCATTGAGTCCAAGCCCCTGCTTAATGCAGGAATCCGAATCAAAGCATATCTGATGGAGGGTTCCCCAATTATCTCTTGGATGCTTCTAGTGTTGGAGGGCTCATCACATCTCGAGGCAATTGGATCCCCTGTTGTACTGCTCTAACAGTTTAGAAGTTTTTCCTAATATTAATAATAATAATTTCATGTCAGAAATTATTCTAGGTTGAAAGGATGTTTGCAGAAGAAACTCTACTCAAGGAATGCCCAAATGAGGCTCCTTTCATGTCCCCAAGAGCTGGGGCAGAGACAGGTGCTCAATCCTTCATTCAGTACCCAGGTCTTGAACTGCCGACTTGCCAGCCTTCCAGCTAACAAGGTGAGCTTCTTAACCACTGAACCATCGCGGTCCCTTTTCCCAATATTCAGCTCTTTGTACACCTGCTATTTAATTGCAAAGGAATGTATCAAAATTCAACATTACTCAATGATAAATTCTCTGCAGATGGGAGAACTGGAAGGAAAAAGAACCACACAGTGGAAAGAGAAACAGTTACAAGATGGAAAGGCTTCTTTTCTTGATGAGCAAACTTTATCACTGACTCCAGGGCCCTCTGTCATGTGGCAATTTTAGCTCATAGTGTTTCCTCCCTGCCTCTCCTGTCAGTTTGCTCTCAATCCAGGACAAATATATAGATCTGTTGTCGAGGCTTTATAAGAGCCCATTGCGAGTCGTGATCAATAAAGCCTGAATAGGAACTTTTGATCATATGAAACAATCGAGAGCAAGATCTGAGACATTGATTTTGTGCCTGTGTGGCTCTTTCTCCAAGGGCAAAATGCTCCTGACATGTAGGATAATTTAATTTCATGTTTCTTCCTCCATCCCATGCATGATACATTTGCAGCCTAAAATTATTACGGTAGATTAGGACTGCAGGAGCTCAGTGGTTAAGAAGCTTGCCTTGTTAGCTGGAAGGTCGGCAAGTCGGCAGTTCAAGACCTGAGTACTGCATGATGGAATGAGTGTCTGTCTCTGTCCCAGTGCCTGCCAACCGAGCAGTTCAAAAGCAAGAAATTGCAAGTAGATAAACAGGGACCACTTTGGTGGGAAAAGATACTGGGGACATGAAAGGAGCCTCATTCGGGCGTTACCTGAGTGGAGTTCCTCCAGCCAAAGTAAAGTACTGTAGTGATTTTGTAATGACAGCCAATGAGTATAGTCCATAAATAAAATAAATAAAGGGTGGCCATTTTGTTTCTCAAATGCCTCCCCACCCCATTAGAAAAGATAATGTTACCAATGAAGCAACGGCTGCCACTAATTCGCAACATAAATATTGCTAATCTCATAACTGTAAACAGCACGGAAAGCTATATAAACATTGGTACCCTTGCATCACCTTAATCATGAGGCTGCTAATTTTCTTAATCAGCTTGGCAAAGCAGAAACATCATACTAATGATAAGGAATGCACCCTCCTCCCCCTTCCACGCGTCTGGATTTTAGTGTTGAGAGATACTGTTTGCATATTATGCATGGCAGTTTTCTGAAGACTGGTTAGAAACCAAACCTTTGAGCCAGAGATATCTTGTTCTATATTGCCATGGCATAGTACTGGATTTTAATTCGCCTTGACAGCATTATCCAGAGAGCCTAAAGAGACTTCACTCCAGCCTGGATATGCACGTTCCGTTTCAGATAAGTAATAAGAGATGTGTTACATTTGTCAGAAAAGGAGAAGGAAGAGGAGAAGAAATCAAGGGATTTCACATTCTTGATTGCCACGACAGCCTCCCATTTTCTCTAAGGAGCCCATCATTGTACTGTGAAGGATGTGAAACCATTTCGGTAGCTGATAGACTTGTAAATCGGGGATGGGTGATTTGTGATGGCCTTGAAATCCTGTGTGTGATGAGATGGAAAAATGGTGAAGATTGTCTGGAGCCCATGCTTGTAATTTTTGCTGTCTTCTGACTGGGGCAGAGCATCTATAGGTATGGTAGAAGCATTCAGAGTGGTCAATTGGCAAACTTGTCCTATTCTAATCTTGGCCCTCCATGGCGGTCACTTTCAGTTTGGACTGGCAGAGCTCACAGCTGATTTGGGAGGAGAACTTTTGGAGGAAGTTCCAAAAGTTTGGTACAAAGACATTTTGGTATAAATTTGAATTGAAATGAAAATCGAATTTTGCACAAAATAAGAAGACTATGACAATGGGGTAAAAAAAAAGAAGAGTTTGTGTCTCACTCTCATACTGAAGGTAAGAAACCTCATGGGGCTTGAAAGGTCTACATCCATGGTTCCCAATGTGGGACACATGCTCCACTGGGGGGCGGGCAATGTGATTCTTAAGGGGGAAGGGGGAATTTGAGAATGAGTTACACCAGTGTTTTCCAACCTTTGGTTTTTGGACTTCAATTGCCCAAAGCACTGTTCAGCCAATGTACTGACTTAGGCTTCTGGGAATTGGAGTCCGGGAACCACTGAGTTAGACCAAGTTAATGGTCTTTTAGGATCCATCCATGTGAATAGTTCACTTTTTGAATAAGAATTATATGTCACAGTGTGTGTGTGTATCAGGATTTTAGAGATGCTTAGGTGGGGCGTGGCCAAAAAGGATTGGGAAAGACTGGTCTACATTGATAGAGTTGTTGTAACAATAGGGCCTGCATTGGCTCTGTGGTTAAGAAGCTTTCCTTGTTAGCTGGAAGGCTGGCAAGTTGGCAGTTCAAGACCCATTGTGCTGCATGACAGAGTGAGTGCCCGTCTCTGTCCCAGCTCCTACCAACCTAGCAGACTGAAAGCAAGAAATTACAAGTAGATAAATAGGGACCACTTTGGTGGAAAAAGATCT
This sequence comes from Furcifer pardalis, assembly GCA_030440675.1. Lineage (NCBI taxonomy): Eukaryota > Metazoa > Chordata > Lepidosauria > Squamata > Chamaeleonidae > Furcifer > Furcifer pardalis. The sequence continues at coordinate 5,567,678 of CP126898.1, forward strand.
TGGGGACATGAAAGGAGCCTCATCTGGGCGTTCCCTGAGTGGAGTTTCTTCCACAAAATAGCCTTTCAACCCAGAATAATTTCTGACACGAAATAATAATAACAATAATAATAATAATAATAATAATAATAATAATAATAATAATAATAATAATAATAATAATAATAATAATAATAATAATAATAATAATAATAATAATAATAATAATAATATTGTAACGATACCAACACCACAACCTGAACCAATGCGAATGAGGAATTTCACTAATATTCATCATATATTTAGTCCTCATGGTTTGCACCTCTGAACTTTGTTTAAAAAAAGGGTATGACTTTAGAGGCCCAAACCTCACAGATCGCGGGCCAGCAAACTTGGCACTCCAGGTGTTCTTGGACTTCAATTCCCAGAAGCCTAAGTCCACACTCCTGCTGATCAGGGCTTCTGGGAAATGAAGTCCAAGAACACCTGGAAAGCCAAGTTGGCTGATCCGTGTCATAGATAATAAATCCGTCATTCTGTGTTTATTTTTCAGATTCAGCAAATCAGGTCTCTTTTTCGTTCCCTCACTTGGGCGTGTACATCTTTCCACCCAAGGGACTTTAATAAGAATAAAAAGCTCTACAGCCAGATTAACGGACCTGTTTAGGTTTTTACGGCTTAGGCATCTTATCTCCCATGCCACTCATCAGGGAGAAAGGTTTTAAACTCTCCCCCATCACATTCTTGCCTGAAATGATAAGCCGAAGCACAACCCAAAGTCTCATTGCTTCTTGTGAATCCTGGGGTGGTTTCTGTGCTAAAGGAAGGAAGGAAGGGTGGCAGGCACCAAACAAGCAAACTCTTGGCTCCATTGTCAAGAAAACAGCCTTGCCGAAAAAGGAACGTAGCAGCTAGCATAAATCAAACCCAGAAAGAAACGGTTATTTTAAAAACTCCCCAGGTTATAACAACACCTCCATATGCTTCCTTTCCAGATAAGGGGGAAACAGTTCTGGCTGGTGTCTGACAAGATGTGATATCGACCTAGAGCAGTGTATGGAGAGAGGCTGGAAAAAACTCATTGTGAGAAATATTTCATAATCTTTCCACCTTTCTTCTTCTTCTTCTTCCTATGAGTCCTTGCAATATATTGGTAGAGAGTGAGAGAGAGAGGGAGAGAACCCTCATAGCCTTTACAATAAAGTCTACATATTTCCCCATCCTTCTAGTATTTATTTACAGTGCTGTGCAAAAGTCTTTTGCTTTGGGGAAAATTCAATGAGTGATTCTGTGGGGGGCATAATGCAACCTGCAGGCCACCCAGACACACCAAAATTTGAGCATGTCTATAAATAGGGACCACTTCGGTGGGAAGGTAACAGCGTTCCATGTGCTCCAGTGTCTAGTCATGCCTGCCACATGACCATGGAAACGTCTGCAGAAGCAGACAGTGCTGGCTCTTCGGCTTAGAAACAGAGATGAGCACTGACCCCTAGAGTCAGATACGACTGGCTTTTGAGCAAGGGAAACCTTTACCTTTACTTTTCCACTGACTCTCCTCTCCTCTCTGTCCAGGTTTCATAAAGTTTGGAGTTAAGGTGTCTGAGTTATGTTATCCTGCTATGGTAATAGAGTAGGCCTTGGATGGCGAACCTTTTAGAGATCGAGTGCCATGGACTCAACAGGCTGTAGTCCATGCCACATCCTCATGCAACATGTGAGCCACCTGGTTTAGACAGGGGAGGCAGAAAGTTCTCCCATTGGGCTGCTGGGCAGAGGAGTGGGGCGAACCCTGTGCTGGGGGGAGGGAGGAAGTGCTCCCATTGGGTTGCTGGGCAGAGGGCCAGTGCAGACTCTGTGCTGGGGTGATGGCCAGTGGTGGGATGTCAAAAATTTTACTACCCCACCGTGATGTCATCACAGTGTGGGTGGAGCTAACAGCATAATGTCATGTCATGGGTGGGGCCAAAGAAAAAATACAAAATTATAAAAATAGGGAGCTTCAGGCTATAGGTAGCTTCAGGCTAGCAGCTTCTCTTCCTCCTCCCCATTTGGGAGGACAGCAAGGAGGCCGTGCATATGTGCCAAGCACTAGGCGTGCATACGCACCAAGTGCTTGCGTGCATGCGCAGTGGGGGAACCAGTGAAAAGGTAAGCCCCAAAGGTGGTTCCCCCCAAAAGCTGCTACAGGTTCTCTGGGACACTGGGAAAAGTTACTACCTGTTCTGGAGAACTGGTGAGAACCTGTTACATCCCATCACTGGTGAAGGCGCGCATGTCTTGCCTCTGCCTTATAATAGGGTAGGATGGAGGGACACAGGAGTAATAGCTAGAGAGCAGCTACTTGTGATTTTCTAACCAAGCCAGTCTCTTAATTCTGCATAATTCACTTTTTCCAGCATTTCCAGCTCTTTCTTGGGCCTTTTGTGTTTTCCCCCCTCAGTTCCTCAAGATGAACTTTCTACAGCAGGGTTCCTCAAACGTGGCTCTCCAGATGTTCCTGGACTTCAATTCCCAGAAGCCCTAATCAGCAGGTGTGCTGCCTTATGTTTCTGGTAACTGAAGTCCAAGAACACCTGGAGAGCCAAGATGAGAATAAAGTTGAGAAGGAAAGAGGAAGGCAGAATCTACAGCTATACAGAGAGGACACAAAAATCTGGAGCTACAGCTTTGAGAGAGGGCAAAGACTCCTTTTGTTAACCTTCGTACAGGAGACAGACACTTAATCATGCCAAAATTGAAATATTTCCTGGAGAAACTTGTACTCAGCAATCTTCATCTCTCTGCGGAGCAAGGTTTTATGAGTGGAGAGATAAATCAGGTAAATTAATAGTCTTAGGTGCAACGGGGAGGAAAAAGGAGAAGAAGAAAAAGATAAGGTTTAAAATGATTTTTTTAGTTAAAAAAATGACCCATGTAGTTTAACCACTAATCCGATCTCTATAAACTCCCATTTTGTACCGTTTTTACAAAGAACACCAACCCGCTGACCAGAGCATGTGGAGAGATGAAATTGATGGCTTTTCTCCGAGCTGGAAAAGAGTTTCTCTTGTAAAGACAACCAAATCCCTTCTCTTTCTAAGATGATCAATTGTGCTTAAAGGACAGGGTGGGGGAAAAAATAGGACGTACAGGCTTATTGCTGCACAGGAACCAATTGTCTCGAAAACACAATGTGCAATCCAAGCTATGATTGAAGGACATTTTGTACGGGAACATGCGATTTCAGCTCACCGACGCTTAGAGACCGATAAATGGCTCACAGAGTCAGCCCTAGCGCTGGCTTGAAAAGGACAAAGGATATATCATCAGATGTTTTGGACAATATATTTATGGACTTTATAACTTAAGCTAGGTATTAACGAGCTGGAACATATCCAGAGGTGGGAGACCAAGATGGTAGAGGGCCTGGAAAACAACTAAGGAAGTAAATATCGCCATAGTCTATCCATGGAGGTGAGACTAAAAATAACATTGGCTGTTTTCCATCTGGCAAGCATTTTGGGTAGGGATATAAAGGTTGTCCCTGCTTGAAAGCCAGCCATATATGATCCTAGGGTTCAGTGCTCATCACCATTTATAGCGAAAGAGCTAGCACTGCCTGCATCTGAAGACATTTTCGTAGACATGTGGCAGGCATGACTAGACACTGGAGTGCATGGAATGCTGTTTACCTTCCTGCTGAAGTGTTCCCTAGTTATCTACTTGTAATTTCTTGCTTCCCAAATGCTAGGTTGGCAGGAGCTGGGACAGAGAAGGGAGTTTGGTCCATCGTGCAATATTTGGGTCTCAAACTGCTGACTTGCCGAACTTCCAGTTGTCAAGTTCAGCTTCTTAAACACTAAGCCACTGCAGTCCCAGGGTAGGGACATACATCTTAACACATGAGCAATCCTGGGGTGAATCAGGGGCATTTGAGCAATACTAGCACGAGTATGGCATGACGCCAGAGTTGCTCTTCTCTGCTAAGCTTAACACTACAGCAGAATCTTCCTATCCAGTTTGGCAGTTTTTTGACTGGCAACACTGAAAAGTCAAAGAGTATCCCAAAACATCTATGAGAGGAAATGATGTTATGGGGTAACCCCAGGATTCCCAACATGGGGTGCAATTTGATTTTTAAGAGAGGCAATTAGAGAATGCATTATTAACAGTCAATGGCCTTTTAGACTTCCTCCATGTGAATAGGAGTTCACTTTTTGAATAATAAGAATTATACCCTATATACTCGAGTATAAGTCTAGTTTTTCAGCTCCCCCCAAATGAAGTCCAAAAAGGTGACTCGACTTATACTCAGGTCAACAACCCCCAAGGACCCCCAAAGCCGCAGTGGTGCAAATTCAAACATACAGTTAAAAAAATGCACTAACACTAGCATAAAAACTCAAAAATATACCCACACAAATGTCTGAATTAATTAATTTGATCATAGTTTCATGTATTTTAATTACTGAAACCCACTAGCAGCAGCTGCATTTTCAACTCCTGACTTCTACTCGGGTCAATCTATTTTCCTAGTTTTAGAGGTCCAAATTAGGTATCTCGACTTATATTCACGATGACTTATAGTCGAGTATATATGGTATGTCATGGGAAGGTGGAGGTGGGCGTCAGGATTTTAGAGATGCTTAGGTGGTGCATGGCCAAAAAAGGTTGAATTTCTGTTCTCGTTTTAGTTCAGCAAATACAGTTCTGCTGTTGCCCAGTAAAATACAGGGGATGGAGTGAGAAGAGGTGGAGAGAGAGAGAGGGAAACTGAGATGTTTTATTCACCAGAGAATAACAGTAACTTTTAAACACTTCCTCAAACCATTACAAGGCCCTGGGAAAGAATTGTGTGGATAGGGATTCAGTTACACTGGCAGTTGACATTTTTATTTCCAAGGATGTACACCATGTGACTTTTTTTTTTTTTGGTCTCCTTGAGTTTTAAGACCAGAGCAGTTATGTTTTATGGGTAGCCTCTTTCATCTGCAAGAGGCCTCCAGCGATAAGAGGCTATTAAAGGTGAGATCTTCCCCCCCATTGGTACTGAAACGGGATGTGTAAAAAATTAGAACAATTTATGGTCTCCCAGTCCACGGCTGCACCCACTGTATCTACAGGAAATTGGCCAGAAGAGACTGGCAATCGCTCACTGCTACTTAAAAGGGGATACGGGACATGGATTTCCTTGTCATTCACACCCATAAAGCATGTGGCGGTGAGCACAGCAGGTACCGTCAGGTGATGCTGAGTGAACATGTGGGGAAGAGGCTTTGTGAAAATATTACCAGTTGCTTTGAAAGTTTGAGTTCATAGAGTCGTAGAATGATGAAGTTGGAAAGGGCGAAGGAGGCGGATCATTTCCAACACCTTGCTCAGTCCAGAGATATTGATGATGATGATGATGATGATGATGATGATGATGATGATGATGATGATGATGATCATCATCATCATCATCATCATCATCATCATCATCATCATCATCATCATCAATAATTTATTTTATTTATTTTAGTCTGTCTGTCTGGACATCCTGCTATGGTAATGGAGTAGACTGTACAGTCAACGACTCAACGCTGAGTGTTGCATGGCAGTAAATAACCTGACTGAAGTGGTCCCTATGTATCTACTTGCAATTTCTTGCTTCTGATCTGCTAAGTTGGCAGGAGCTGGGACAGAGACAGGCGCTCATTCCATCATGCAGTACCTGGGTCTCGAACTGCCGACTTGCCAGCCTTCCAGCTAACAAGGTGAGCTTCTTAACCACTGAGTCTACATTTAGTCCAACTTTCTGCTCAAGGCAGCAAGAATCCAAATCACTGCAGATCTGACAGACGATTGTCCAATTTTCTCTTGAAGGCCTCCAGCGTTGGAGTGCTCACCACCTTCCGAGGTCATGGGATCCACTGTTATACTGTTCTAACAGTTAAGAAGTTTTTCTTGATGTTCAGCCTACATCTGGCTTCCTGTAGCTTGAGCCCATTATTACGTGTCCTGCACTCTGGGATGATCTAGTTCAGGGGTTACCAACCTAAGGCCTGTGGGCCAGATCTGGCCCCCAGTGGCATTTCATGTGGCCCTCACCCCTCCAAGGGCATTCAAGAAACAAAATGGCTTTCCCTTTGAAGCTGCTGGGACAAAATGGCCACCCACACCATGCAGGTAAGGCCAAATGACCATCCAGCCCTTGAAGCTGACTGAGGGAGCGTGACCCGGCCCTCAGCTTGAAAAGGTTGGGAACCATTATCTAGTTATTCCCACTGCATTTGGTAGTTGGTTTCTTTCTCTACTAGAGGAGAATGCATGCGAAACTCATCTTATTTTCCTTTGAAGGAAGAGATTGGGAGTGACAAGAGGGCCCAGAACCCCCCAAATTTTAGGGGGTGGCAAAAAGAGGCAGTCCTATTTCCCTGAAAGCAATCTTTGAAACCTTCGGTAAAAAAAAAAAGGAGTGGAAAATTCCACTGCAGCACAAAGGGAATTGCTACCCTGACTAGGCTGGAGAAGCTAAAATTACTTTTAAAAATGCTAATGTGAGAAAAATCATTGCTTTTAACTATTCAGCGCCATTCCACTATTTATACTTACTCAAAGCAGGAGGGCGATATTATGAAGCGGACCATCTAATTTCAGCTGGAGGTGAGAAAACTGGATCCAAACTAGGATTCGTACGATGATAAAAACTGAGTGTGATGGTCATGTGGGGAGAAGGAATGAGACAGCAAGAGAGAGAGATGGAATGGGACGGGGAGTAGGAATACCCTGAAGCATTTCTAAAGACTCATGCAGCTTTATGCAACTGCCAAGATTCATGTTTTATCCAGGACATGTAAGGCCTATGACTCAGAATTCAAAGCCTTCCAGTCGATCAAAGAGTTTTTGAACATCTGCTTGCAATACTTTCAGTTGCATCTTGAGGTACACAGAGTGAGCCTCCTCAAAGACTGTGGTATTTTGTGCCACAATTGGGCATTTCCCTGGCAATGGCAACCTTGTGCTGGCCAATCTTTCTCACATGAGGTCAGACAAAATGAACTATGGAATGGATTCACCAAAAGGTGGCTTCATTTTGGCAGTTTGCCTGGCCTAGAGATGGAGGACGAGAACTAGAACTAGAACTAGAACTAGAACTAGAACTAGAACTAGAACTAGAACTAGAACTAGAAGAAGAACTAGAACTAGAAGAAGAAGAAGAAGAAGAAGAAGAAGAAGAAGAAGAAGAAGAAGAAGAAGAAGAAGAAGAAGAAGAAGAAGAATCTTTTCAGTGACTGATGGCTCCAGCCCTCTAGTCATACCGTAAGCCGGCTCATTGACGATGGTATTGGAGTTTTCTGAGTAGGGTTCATAACAAAGCCTCTATGTGTTGGCATGCATAAGAGCGCATGTATGCGTTGTCACATCCTAGAGCAGTGATAGGCCACTGGGGCCTTCTAGATGTCTCTGGGCCACAAATCCCACAAATCTGAGCCAGCAGATGATGGCGATTGTAGTTCAGCAAACTGGAGGGCAGTATGGGTTGACTTCGAACTACGAAACTAGGTCTGCATTCATTGGTTCGTATCCAATTCCGGAAAGCCCTTCTTCAGAGTCCAGGGACAGTCTTGGTCCCCCTTTTGAAAATCTGGTTTCACACCTTATGTTGCCAGTGCCAAGCATGTACACTTAGAACAAAACATAAACAAAAAGTTGGTCACCACAGAAATGAGATGTCTGAGGAAGGCTGCTGGAGTGACTAGAAGGGACAAAATCAGGGATGAGATTATTAGGGAAAGAATCGGAAGAGAGCCAATCTGAAACGAACATATAGAGACAACAGATAAAGTGGTTTTCCCATTTGGAGACAAACTTGGCTACCTGTGAATATGGAAATACGTTGTCTCCAGTCTCTCAGACCCAAATCTTGATATATATATATAATTTGTTTTCTAGCAGCCCAAGTTTTAATTAAGTGAAGCACTGTGAGGGAGGAGGGTAGGGAGAAGTGATAGATGCCATCTCAAAATGTGAAGAAAGTTGCTTATTGTTTTACACAAAGCTCTTGACCCAGTTTCTGCCTTTTCATGCCCGAGAAGCGTTTAATAAGGGGGAGAATCACCCACCTTATATCTGGTTGGCCTTTCTCAACCCTAATGGGTTCTTCTGATTCATTTCGACTTAATTGGCTCTAAGATCTCCGCTCATTAGCTGGCATCCACACAATCCTGGAAAGGTAAATTGGCTAAAAAAAACCCTCAGCAAATTACTCTCTTAATTAGCTCAAATTGATCAGAAAGGTTACACAAGCAATTTGCATATAAGTATGAATAAGATCCAACCCAATCTTTGCAGCTTGGTTGGAAGGTTTGGGGGAAGGGGGAATGCTAGCAAAACAAATTATTCTCCTTTCGCTCTTGTAAAATTGCAAAATATAACTTTCGGAACTGGGGTTAAAATATGATTGCTTGACAGATTCACTTTTCTCTTGCTTTTTCCATCAAGTCAAAATTTAAGATAGAATTGATGAGTTGACTGACTGAAGACATTTGTATTCTGCACTTGTTTCATAAAATGAGACTCAAGGTAACTATTCAAGCATGCAAAGAATAATTTGATACTCCCAGTCCATGTTGATGGATGGATCTGCAAAAGTTCAGAGGAAGACAGCACTCTTGGACATCAGATGTCCAGTCTGGAGACATTCACATCATTCCATAGAAAACTTGGTAAATACAGTGGCCACAAAGAGTAATAGTAATTACAATGAAGATTGACAGAGGACTTCTTAAGGCATGTAGAAAGATGGTCAGGTCAATTGATGTCCAAACCCCTGGCAAAAATTCAGGCAGTGTCTGGGGAAATAACGCTTTGGAAATCTCCTCCCGTAGCTTCATCCACTTTGCTGAAACTTTGGTGAAAAACAAGGCTCACTCAGCATGCAAACAGCCGTGCCTGCGAAATTTCATAAAACAATCTGGCATCGATGCAACGCATGTGTGCATTTTGTACAGCACCGAGGCGATAAATCTATATTACGCTCGCCTGCATGCCGGTATTTATCTTTGTTGCTCAGAGCACCTAAGCTCTCGCCAGAGAATTCATTAACAAAGCAACAGAGTCACACGAGGCGACTCTGAATTAGTGTTGTGGCTGTCAGAAAAGGTTTGATTCTGGAGGGTGCTCTGGCCTTTTCCTGAGCTTCAGTCAGTATCCTACGGCCTCCATTGTAAAGGAAACGAAGGCTAAATTTTGAATATTGGGATATTGTATTGGATGGGTATGGAAGCTTCAAAGAGGTGAAGTTGACGTAGACACTTTCTGTTATAAAATATCTTAGAGAGGGCAGTTTCCAATTTACTTCCAGAAGTTCACAGTCAAACAGATAATTCCTAGATACTGTTGACTTCCTCCATCCATAAGATTCTTGCTTGTCCTTGAGAATTCAGTGTGACTCTAGCAAACATCACAATGGTTTGAAAACATTGAGCCCGGATGCCACCTTCCAGCTTTTGTCGCATTTGCCAGGAGAGCATAACAAATTATTTGAAAAGAATCAATGTTCCCACAAGCAATGAGAGACAATCATATGTCCCAGGAAACCAGGATTGTCCTGGATTCAAGTTTTGAAAAATTGTCCCGGCCAGTTCCATAAAAATCATGTTAAAGTCCTGGGTTTTTAAAACTTACTGATTGTGTATTATAACACACCATTAAAATACATTTCATCTCTCACTATCAAACGAGTGATTTCCTGCCACATTGGAGTTGGCATATTCCTGAAGAAAAATCTTAATGTCCTCACTTCACATCACTGCCCAATAAGTGTGATCAGTGTGTTGCCGGGAACTGAGGACGTTAAGAGCTGACCGCCACATGACTTCTCAGAAGTACAACAGATCATCTTACAGTAAGAATTAACTGTTGCAAATAAATTCATTTATTTATTGACATATTTAATGTGAAAGTGTTTTATAGCTCTCGTTATATTATGTTTGTTTTTAAAAAGGCTATTTTGTAGACAAGCCGCTCTTTTTTGTCAAGTATACTTCTGTCCCGGTTTTGTGGGAGAGAATTATGGCAACTCTACTTCTGTCAGTTCTACGAGAGCTACAGTCCTTGAGAGCTACAGAAAAGAAAGCTATACTTAAGAAAAAAGAGATAACATAGTTTGCAAAGTTTTAATTAAAATTCCCAAAGGGGGTCAGTGGTGTAAGCTTACGCAGTGCCTGTCTATCACCACTGTGGACACACACAAAATAATTGTGATAAGAAAGGAGAAATGTGGTTACCCTCTGTAGCTGCCAACACTGGCTGCTTACTAGAAGCAGGTGATAGCCATAGCCAGGCAGGTTTATAAACATAATAAGCCATTTTACACGGAGAAAGCAAGAAATCTGTACTTCCTGCCAGTGTCCAACTGGCTCCTGGCACTTTTCAGATTACTAGGATTATCAGTAAATTAAAATATATATTTTTTTAGGATAAAGATGTTAAATGAAGCAAATTGCAGAGCTCAGATCAAATCACATCCCATGGGATTTGCAACTGGCTCACAAATGGATGAACTAGTCTCTTACCAGTCTGTGTTCCTTTAATACATGGGTTCCCAAACTTTTCAAGCCGGGGGCCCAAGTCAAGCTCTCTCAGCCAGCTTCGAGGGCAGGATGGCCATTTTGTCCTACCTTCACTATGGGGGTGGCCATTTTGTCCCAACAGCTTTAAAGGGGTGGCCGTTTTGTTTCTCAAATGCCCTTGGAGGGGGCACATGTAATGGTGCCATGGGCCAGATTTATTTATTTATTTATTTATTTAGATTTATATTGCCGCCCACTTGCCGATCTGCCCCATGGGCCTTAGGTTGGGAACCCCTGCTTTAATATATATTTACCCCTGAATTTAGATCGCTTCTGGCCTTTTCCAAATGGACTCTGATTGGTACGTTCTCTCACCATGTGCTAAGCTGGCTAAGGTTGAGGGAAAGTGTAATGTGGTGATTGTGACAGAGGAGCAGTTGTTTTGATCACAGGAACAAAATCAAGGACTCAAGCCAGCTGGAAATTTTGTTCCGACAGTAACAAACAGCTGTAAAAGGCTATTGTACATATTTACACTAGTTAATATTCAGAGACACACTGCCTAAACCGCTTCCAACTTTCCATAACATAGATAAATAAACCACATTTAGGTCTGCAAAGTATATTAGTAGGTACAGCTTTACCAAGGGAAGCATACCGAAGAGGTTATGTGCATGGTCTAGGGCAGTGATGGTTAACCTGGAGAGCCCTAAGAGGGTGTGGATGGTGGGGGAATCTACTGTAACCAACAGGGCAATGGGGGTAAATTTAAAGGTGCAGCTTCTCATCATGATATCCCTATGGAAGGTCCATAAAATGAAGTCAATTGTGTTCAAAAATATGAACAAACCCATTCTAGCAGTTTTCATTGCTGCTATAAAGCAAAAGGTTCTTGCCTGTTCAGGACAAAACCGATCCAGAAGGCTTCATCGTACAACGGGGATGGGTCATAAAAATGCATTGTTGCTACTACAATCCGCCTTCTGCCAGCTGTTGAAACCATCACAGTTCAACTTTCTTTCTTGTGGAGAGTCAACAAAAATCCTGAGATTACTGCTGAAGTGAAGTGCATTGTGGGAAATGTATGTATGTATGTATGTATGTATGTATGTATGTATGTATGTATGTATGTATGTATGTATGTATGTATGTATGTATGTATGTATGTATGTATGTTCCCTTTCTATAACCCACCATAATGTACATGTTACACTGGGCAGTTTACAAAATTAGTAAAACAACTAATAAGCAAAGGGACCAAAATTAGTAAAACAACAAATAAGCAAAGGGACCAGACAAAATAGTTCAAAAACAGGGGTCAGCATCAAAAAATTCCCAGGTCAGGACTTTTAAAAAGGTGACTTCTGGTCACTTCCTGTTTGAATCAAACCTCCCAAGGCCTAAAAGAGGTCTGGAGACCCCCTGAAATTTTGAGGAACCAAAAAATAATAATTTAAAAGTCATTTTGGGTGGTGTGTGTGTGAGAGAGTATCAATGATGAAGGTCAATGATGGCCAACTTTAGCACTCCAGGTGTTCTTGGACTTCAATTCCCAGGAGCCCAAGTCTCTGTGAATCCACATGAACGGGCTTACTCCACATACACACAGTTAGTCCATGCGTGTGGATTCACAGAGACTTGAGCTTCTGGGAATTGAAGTCCAGGAATAGTTGGAGAGCCAAGGTTTGCCATCACTGATGTAGGTGGTTCCATGGGGGCTGAGGGTCATTCAATATGCTTCTAAGGTAGCCATATTTAGAGCACTAGAATTTGCCTACCATCTTTCTACTCGTCTCTCCCCAACTACTCATAGCTTAGCTACAGTTCAAGCTGAGGACAGCAAGAGTGATAAGTCCAGCTTTTAGACATTAAACTCCAGTCTAGCATAACACTGAAGATTGAACACTTTCAAATGCCTGAGATGACAGGAGGTTGAAGCTATACGCAAGGAAACTAAGGAGAACTTCTACAGAGGAACTGGGGAAGAAAAATCCCACATTAATCTGTGCCTGCCACTTTAGCTCATGTGGGGTCTCTGACCCATAAGTCTAAATCCCCTAAGATTGCACTTGGATATTACTTTTAAAGCTGCCAAATTCTCAGATGTCCCTAATGTGTTGTTTTTTCCTCTGGTTACTCTAGCAATTTAAGCAAGCTGAACGCCATGGCATCTCCAGGGTGTCGCAAACATTCTTGAAAGGGGATCCTATTGCCCTTTAAAAGTGTCTACGAAAATGCCATGAACCAGAAAACGCACACCACACAAGAGCCTGGAGTAACACGCCTTTTGGGTCTCTTCGCGGAACCTCAATAAATCCCATTAATGCTTATAAAATATTCATATCCCATCACACCCTCCGTCCCAGGAGCTTTACAAATATGTTGATGGCTGCAGGCACAGAGGACGGCCAACCATGAGATGGATAAAGGCAGCTTTGAATTTGTGAGACCTGAATGGTTAAGGATAGGATACTATGCAGGGGTTCATTCATAGAGTCACCATCAGCTGGGTGCAATCTGCTGGCACATAATAACACTGTACAACAATGATTTTGCTATTGGCAATAACACATGCAATTTACATGGTATCGAGTGTGCTGATTCCAAATCTGAACTCAGAATTTTCCTATCACATACAGATTATAGGTAGCCCCCACTTGAGCATGTTGGTTTTACATTTATGGACTCCAACCCTCAGCCTATTCAGGGTCCTCCAAGTGATTTCCTCAGCCATCTCCTCCTTTAATGTTATTCCTTGTCCAGTGAGCTCCTTCCTCCATCTTCTAATTTGATTTTGCTCTTGCATATCCTCAACAATGTTTGGTTTTGCCATTAAGCTCTTCCTGGATCTGAGCTGGCAGGCATTCAAATATCCATTCAGAGGATGTCGAGGGTCATTCTATTGTACTCAAAGTACTCAAATGTTGATTATTAGTTCCTCCTTTTGATGGTGTTAGGGGACCGTGCAGCCAACCCAAGGCCACAGAGGTGGATGGGCCAAAAAAAACAAAAAACACCCCCATCCACTTATCCTAGGCTAGCTAAACATACCACACAATGTCTGCAGTGATGCAGAATGTCACACTTTCATGAGCATTACTCTTTAGAAGCTGTTATCCCTAGTATGCTTGCCCAAGTTACACAGAAACAGCTACAGTTCATTGCATTGAATGGTTTGAGAGCAGGATCCTGGCCCTACAATCTAACAGTTTGTTGGGAGGGGGGACTTCAGTTGACTCTCTACTAAAAACCCACAATGTATCACCTGCTTCTCAAGTTTTTAGAGTTTCTTACATACTGAAGTATGACACTTCAAGGTCATATTTAAATAGACCTATTCCTCTGTGTCAGGGGGATTGGATTTCCAGGAGGAAAAGAAGTTCATAACCTCAGATGGTTTCTCTCCTTCTCAGCTACTTTTGACAGTGTTGCAGAGATGCTTCAAACAACAGATTGTAGTGCATTTGATGGCGAAGAAATGGAAAAGTTAGAAAGGAGTTGAATCAGCAAAAACAAGAGAGAAGTAGAAGACCACTGGTTGTCACTGGGTTATGGAAGAAAGGTGAGGATACATTCCTAAATGGAGAGGAAAGAGTGTGGAACCTCTGTTCACCCAAAGATAGTGAAGGCAAAGGTAACAGTAAAGGTAAAGTTAAAGGTCAATCTTGCCCAAAAGCCAGTTGTATCCAATCTAGGGTATGGTGATCATCTCTGTTTACAGCTAAAGAGACAGCACGGTCTGCATCTGTAGACGTTTCTGTGGTCAGGTGGCAGGCATGACTAGACACCAAAGTGCATGGAATGCTGTTACCTTTCCTGATGAAGTGGTACCTATCGATCTACTTGCAATTTCTTGCTTCCAAACTGCTAGGTTGGTAGGAGCCAAGACAGACGACAACAGCTCACTCTATCGTGCAGCACTCTAGTCTCGAACTGCTGATCTGCCAACTTTGCACTCCTCAAGCTCGAAATCCTCAATCCCTTGTTGTTTGTCACATTGGCTAGAACTTGAAATTGAATTCTAACATATCAAGAGAGCCAACGGCAGACAATGAGGAAGAAACAACAGCTGTCTTGTAACTGGTACACTCCAGCTGACGGAGGGAAGTCTTTATTACAATGATTCATGGTCCATTGTAAAAAGAACTGGGGGAAGACTCAGAGACCAACAAAATAGACAAAATATGGCTCATAAACTTCTTCTATTAGGTCAAATCATAAAACATGCTTTTAGTGTTTATGTGCTTCCTTTTGGAAACAATCAGGGGCATCTGTAGCTAATAAGGAGCATTATATAAGGCTTGTCAAACACTCTTTTAATGAGTCAGAGAGCAAATAACCTGAAAACTGTTTGAACTATTGACTTCCTTCCCTCTCTGTAGCTCCACTGGAGTTTCAGAGAGCTAAAAAAATAATAATTCAGAGCTGCCTTTCCATTGCATTTTTGTCTTTCTGGAAGCCAGGTCCTCTACTGGTGATGTAAATGGGATGTATATTTGTACAGGGTAGTATGGTAAGCAGATAATTTAGATCAGCATTTCCCAATGTGGGGCCCAGGCCCCACAGGGTGGCTTCAATTCCCAGAAGCTTAAGTCAGTCCATTGGCTGATCAGTGCTTTGGGGAATTGACTTAGGCTTCTGGGAATTGGAGTCCAAAAAACAAAGGTTGGGGAACACACTGCTTTAGATGCTCTAGAGATGGGAGGAAGAACCATTAATGTAACATCTATGGGGAAGTAATGTTTGTCATAAACGGTGCCATATAAAAGTAATTAATGGCACCACCAGACAACTTTCTAAACATTAATCAAGCTCATTAATTGCATTGGATTCACCCAATTTTCTGTTGTTTAGAATGCTTTCAGCCTAGCAGCTTTCTGGCACAATCTATTTTCTTTTATCAGAATGCTAATTTGCCATGAGGTTTTAAAAAGGATTAGCAACCACTGACATTGTAATCCGGCTCCTGTTCTCTCTCTTTGTCCAATACTTTTAACCATGAACTATTCTAGTCTTTGACCTTGAGAAGTGTAACCTCCAGATCAATAAGGAAATATGGGCTTGTACCTTTCTTGGATTGAAGTATGGAGCTGTAATATTTCACAGGAGTGCCTACGTGTCATGGCAAAATATCACACTCAAAGAATCTTGTTTTGTTCCTCATGTCTCTGTAGGTTGTCCCGTGGGATTAGCCACCACTGACTCTAACTGCACAAGGTTTCTAACCAGCAGTGGCTGGGATCCTGTTGGGAAACTCTGCATGCATAATGACTGTGAGTAGTGGTGGTGATTTTCAGATGTTAGAGGTTCTCCACCCATGTCCCCAGGCTCCCAAAAGCTGCCCAGTCAAAAAGAGGAGCTTTGAACCTTTTGAGAGTGGGAACCAGAAATATTAAAGATTAAGGTATGTGGATGATGACATCACTAGCCTTATGCCCGCAGAGCTGCACAAGAGAATTCCCCATCCAATGTTATGAAGGAGATATTTAGGACCCACGGTCTCAAGGGGGGGGGGAGGCATCCATCTTGAATATGCAAAGCCTTATCTATCGCAGGGAGTTGGATTATAGCTGACAGCATCATACTGAGCCGCTCTGACTGTCTGGCTGTGATCTAAGAGTCCAACATATCTATCTCTGCCTTGTGGGCATTTCTTCTGTTGTTTCGTTGGCGCTGCCAACCTCATCATCCTCTGCTCGGCATCCTCCTTCCATTGTGGTGGCAGCCTTTAGAGTTTAGTAGGTAGAGGGGAAGAAAGGCCGCATTGTTCATGTACATTTCCTGGTTTACATGCACACACAAAAAAACCCCACTTAAATATCTGAGGAGACATTTAGCATCCTCTTCTTCAGCACAGAAACACTGTCGCTAGATCAGACCAAAGCTCTGTCTTATCCAGCATCTGACTGCCTCAGGATGTCTCAGACTAGGGGGTGAGTTTCTTCTACATCTGAGCTAATCTGTTTAAAAAACACAACAACAACAAACCACAACAACGACAACGACAATGACAACTCCTCTTCAATTTTGATCCAGGTCTATCTTAAAGCCATCTTAAGTACGTACCACTTTATTTAATACAGGGGTGCCCAAACTACAGCCTGTGGGCCAGGTCTGGCCCCTGATGCCAATTCATCTGGCGCACACTGCTCACGCTTCTCCTGGAAGCAGAAGTAAAACATACCCACACATGCGCAGAACACTGCTGTAAATGCACCCACGGTTGTTGTAAATGTGTTTATGACAGCCATGGATGCATTTACGGCCATGTTCTGCACATGAGCGGGTGCGTTATACTTCCACTTCTGGTGGGAGGAACCATGTGACAGGCCCACTGAACCATGTGACTGGCCCATGGCCCAAAATGTTTGGGCACCCCTGATTTAATACCACTGCTGTTAATGAAACAATGGACATAGTGACAAGATGCATCGAATCTTCACCAGTTGAGAAAATATAACATCTTGTTGGTATCACTCCACCTAAGATAAGGAGAGAGGTAGCAGAGGATGCTTAGAGTACTAAACAAGAGAAGGACCGTCGACATCCTGTGAATGAATAAGCAAAGCAATCACACTTATCGACCACCCCATAGTACTTAGTGGACTCTTTAGGGGATTCACAAGGAAATTAGCATTTTGCCCCCAACATGTTAGGTACTCATTTCACTGATCTCGGAGGGATTGAAGGATGAGACAACCTGGAGTCTTAGTCAGGATTAAATTCACAACTTTTTGGTTGTAGTACAGCAGTTTAACCACTGTGCCACTAGGGCTCCTGGCTATGAACCTCAAGACCTCCGGTTCAGATCCAGGAAGAGCTTTGTGGCAGGAACAAACATTCTTGAGGGTACGCAAGAGCAAAATAAACTCAGAAGATGGAGGATGGAGATCACTCAACAAAGGTGGCTTCGTTTTTGACAGCCTAGGGTTTGATAGGGACATGAAAGAAGAAGCACATGCTGCTTGGAAAAAGTGGATAATGGCCCAGCCAACAGGTTCATGGATACATGTGATATCCCAAAGGAGAAGTCCAAGAAAGAATAACATGAGGCTCCCAGTTGATGAAACATTCCATGATAGAACTATAGAAACTCCTTATTTCTTCCAGGTCACTTACCCTCATTCCGAGTTCAATATTCTCTCCCCCGTAAACCTCCATCCCAGGGTCAAGCAGGCCGATCTCACCAAAGTACTCTCGGTCCACCACAAAGGAACAACCGATCATGGCTGGTGTCCTAATGATGGGGAGAAGGAAGCAGGCAGGATTAAGCAAAAGTACATTTGGAGAGTACAGGCACAGCTGAAGATACAGAGATGCTCAAGTTAATTGAAGAGAAACACTACCATCCTTCATTTATTAATTCAAGGCCAACGTGGACTTCCGCTGTGCCCAAACCTGCCCTCGAACTTTCACATCTTTTTCCTTCTGAAGGAAATGTCCATATTTTGTCACATCCTTTAAGTGGTTTGGAAGTTTATGTGTCTATATCAGTGGTGGCGAACCTTGGTACTCCATGTTCTTGGACTTTAATTACCCAAAGCCCAAATTAGCACTCCTGCTGATCAGGGCTTCTGGGAATTGAAGTTCAAGAACATCTGAAGTTCCAAGGTTCACCATCACTGGGCTTCCAAATATTTGAGAGAGGAGAAGATAAATCATGAACGAATAGGTAAATGTCTCCCTTGTTCAAGGGGAAGGTTCTCATCTCTGTTTACAGCCAAAGAGTCAGTGCTGTCTGCAGACATTTCCATGGCTATGTGGAAGGCATGACTAGACAATGAAGTGCATGGAATGCTGCTATCTTTCTTGCCGAACCATTGCCTATTTATCTACTTGCAATTTCTTGCTTTCAGACTGCTAGGTTGGCAGGAGCAGGGGCAGATGACGGGAGCTCACTCTGTCATGCAACATGCAGGACTCAAACTGCTGACCTGCCAAACATCTGGTCATGAAGTTTTGTGTCAACCATAAGCCACTGCTGCCTTGAGTGAATAGGTAGAAGCATACTTTCCACAGCAACATAAATAAGCTGCAAAAATGCATTTGTGTAGAAGGCAGATTCGACAGGAGCATGGAAAGTTTAGAGTGAAGTGTTTGAACCAAAGCTTACACCCACCAGAACATAGGAGGGTGTTGTCTCAACAGTAAGCTATAATCACTAGTAGCCTTACAAAAGCAGGCAAAATCTGTAATGTGGAAAGATCCATTCTGTTTGGAGGAGACAGGGGGATGCTTAAGAGTCATCTCCATCTTCGGGATTTTACAAGTCATAGCAGAAAGTCGTACAAACTTGACCCAGTCTTTCGAAAGACTCCGCCTTGGTTTCAAAACAATGAAAGTGTGAAAACAACATTACCCTTTCATTTAAGCAATGACTCCATTTATCCTTTTATTAAACCCTGCTTGCTAAATTTCCCCTCATTAAATTTTTAATATCAACTTTCAAATAACGGAATCACTTTCCTACTGAGAGAGGGCTCTCTCACCAACGTGCTACAGACATTCAAATCAATTTGCCTTGTGTTTAATAATGATTTAAAAAATCACATGGAAGGCTGATAAATTGAATCACAGGGCTTCCTGCCAACTTTGTTGAGACTTGTTTCAGGTTCATTTATTCTCTTTTTAATACAATTGTCCGACAGTCTCAAATAAAGTTGTGTGGCTTCGAAAGCAAAGTGTAAAAATACGTCAACCAGCCCGACTTATGTCCATGACATATCTCTGTATGGAGACCGACATAGGAGAAAGAAATTCACTAGGCTTTCATCTCATGATTAAAAAAGAATAAAATGTTCCCGAATCAGTCATTGACAGATGACTCATTCAATGAACTATAGTAAGACTTCAACACAACTTTTCCATGGTTCGCTGTCTATCATTGTACTATTTGAGGTCATTATTTTTTTATGACGGCAGTAACAGTTTCTGCTGTTTAATGATGGATGGGTCTGTCTATGTTGTAGACTTTAGTGTTCCATTTTCTTTAAGCATAGGTTCCTTCTGTACTTTCAGCCCATCGACAAAGAAAAAAATCTCTAAGGGAAGATGAAAACATTGTCACCTTCACTGTATTTTCTTTACACAGTTCCCCCCAAATATGTACATCTTTTGCAAGCAATTTCCCATAATATATTATTGTTTGCCTTGGTTAGGGTGTGATTCCTAATGTTCATATCTCTTATAGCAGTGTTTCCCAAATGCTGGTGTTTGGACTTCAGTTCCCAGAAGCCTAAGCCAGTATATTGACTGATCAGTGCTTTGGGGAATTGGCTTAAGCTTTTGGGAATTGAAGTCCAAACACCAGCATTTGGGAAACACTGTTTTATAGCAAGAAATCGTTGGATAAATTTAGAGAGCCAGAATGCTTTGGTCATGGAACAATGAGAAATGAAAAGTAAAGATTATGTTAAAGTTGTACATTTAAGATTCAATAAATGGCAGAGAAGGTCACTAAGGAGAATAACGTCTCGGATGCATAACTTTCAAGATTGGTTTGAATGCAATTTGTGTCCAGAAGCAAGGTGGCTATGATAATGCTCAACCACTGGTAGAACTGGAACACCAAAGAGATATCATGGATGTTGGTTGTTGCTACATTCCATCAAGCCAATGAAGACTCTATCAATGAGCAATCTCGAAAATTTCCTGTCCTCAACAGCCCTGCTCAGCTCCTGCAAATTCAAGCCTGTGATTTCCTTTAGGAAGTCAAACCATGTCATAATTGGTCTTCCTATTATTCTGTTGCCTTCAACTTCCCCCAGCATCATTGTCTTTTCCAGTGATTCTTGCCTTCTTATGATGTCTTAACCTGAGATTTCTCACGTGCAAATCAAGTGGAGGAAAGAGGTTCTCCTTCAGGCCAGTTTGTGTTCACCCTTGTACAGGTAAAAGTCACCCTTGCTCGATAGCCAGTTGTATCTGACTCTAGGGTTCAGTGCTCATCTCTGTTTATAGCCATAGAGCCAGCACTGTCTGCTTCTGCAGACATTTCACTAGCTGGGGGTCCAAAAACACAACACAAAGTGAACTTCAGTAATAAACATTTGTTCTCATTCAGTCGCAAGGTTGGGTCAGGTCCTTTGTGACTCCATGGACCACAGTACACCAGGCTCCTCTGTCATCTGCCATCCTCCGTAGCCCATCCTGATCTGCGCCCACTTCATCAATGATGCCATCTAGCATTCTCATCCTCTGCCGCCCCCTTCTCCTTTTGCCTTTGATCTTTCCCAGCATCAGGGCCTTCTCCAGTGAGTCCTCTCTTCTCATCTGGTGGCCAAAGTACTTCATCTTCAGTATTTGTCCTTCCAAGGGAGCAGTCAGGGTTGATTTCCTTCAGGATGGACTGATTTGATTTCCTTGCAGTCCAGGGGACGCTCAAATGACTCCTCCAGCACCACAGTTCAAAGGCGTCTATTCTTCTGCGCTCAGCCTTCCGTATAGTCCGGCTTTCACAGCCATACATTACTACTGGGGAAAACATCAATGTGACTATGTGAACTTTTGTTGGCAGGGTGATTTCCCTACTTTCTATTATGCTGCCTAGGTAAGTAAACATTACTAGCAGTCAAAAGTAGAGAGTCACGGATACACAGCAGGATGAAGTGAATCTCTTCTGCCTCCTCTCTCACCATCCAATTGAAGTGCCTTCCCCCTTCCCAATGAGTGAAAAGGCTGTGATTCATATTCTCTCCCTGTCTACCCCAATTAAGATCATCTTACTGTTTTTGAAAACTGAGTCACTCGCCTTCCATTTTGCAGAGTATTAGCAACAAGACAGACAGATGTCTGGCGATTCGTCAACATTGTGGCTGAAAAATATAGACAGTGATGGGGGGGAAACTCTAGCCAAACCAATAAAAGAAATCCTCTGGGCTTTCAGAAGAGATTCCTTTTGTCAAGACGGGGGCTTTTATGCCTTGCCCATAATGGATTCCACTCTGGTATTCATGACACAGCTGCACAAACCCCCACCTTTTGTTTCGAGCTCAGCAGACGTTCTTCACTCTCACATCATCTGTGGGCTGCATTACATATTAACCACCTTCCTGCATAAATAAGGAGGGCAGCTGTTCGTGGCAAATGCAGGCTGACTGCTATTAAAAGGTGGCGTTCGAGGGGGAGGGCGAGGCTAAGTGGAGAGATATCAACCCCAGAATAGAAAAGAAGAAGCTAAAGAGGGTTAGGCATCGGCTGCAGACCAATCTATCCTAAATTCTGAATCAAATCAGCTCCAGGCCAACTGCTTCCCGCGAGATCCCCCATCAAAATGAAAGAGCTAGGTTGCAGTAAAAACAATTTAAATGAATGGTGAAAATAAAAGCAAATTCACAGACCAGTCTCAGAACCATTGCACCCATTGAATTAGATGGGGGGAGGAATTGGTTTTGGAGTATCAAGATCTTTTAGAACAAATCTTAAGATTGTTTTGTATGCCAATCTCTCAATCTCTCTGTCTGATATTTGTCTTATGTCAATGGTGACAGACAGTGAAATGGGGAAAATAAGTAAATAAATTATCCATTCACCCATCCAACCAAGCAAAGACTGAGATAATGAAAAGAACGAAGGAGGCATCCATTCAACCAAGCAAAGAAAAGGTACAATCTGACCATCCAACAAACCAATTAAAAAAGTGGATGGAAGGAAGGAAGAAAAGGATCCATCTTTTGAAAGAAAGAAAGAAAGAAAGAAAGAAAGAAAGAAAGAAAGAAAGAAAGAAAGAAAGAAAGAAAGAAAGAAAGAAAGAAAGAAAGAAAGAAAGAAAGAAAGAAAGATGATTTGTCCATCGATCCAACCAATGAAAAAATGAAAGGAAAGAAAGGATCCATCTGTCTAAAGAATGAAAATAAAAGAAAGGATGGGAAAAATGAAAGAAAAACTCCTTTTATCCATCCAATGAACCAAAAAAAAAAAAAAAGAAGGAAAAAAGGAAGGAAAAAAAGAACCAACCAACCAACCAACCAACCAACCAATGGGAATGAAATAAAAGAGACCATCATTTCATCCAACATGTCAAATCAAGAGAAGCAAGCAAGGAAAGCATCCATCCATAGTCAGTGAGTCAGTCAGTCAGTCAGTCAGTCAGTCAGTCAGTCAGACAGACAGACCCATCCATCCATCCATCCATCCATCCATCCATAAGTGACTGAAAGTCCACCCACATTTTGGAAGATCAGTACTGTACTGGTGCACACATCAACCCGTGACCTATTTAAAAGATGAATGGCCAGTCCTAGAGATGCCAGAAGCTGTAATTTACCTCTTGTTTTCTTCTCAGAAAAAAAGAACTGGAAAATGGAGGGTTGGTAACCTCTAAAACAGCCCTGAGGGTGCCTTATGTGGACCCAGGGCTGCACTTTGCTTACCTCTCCCTTAAAGGGATAATATGTCATTAGACTTTATTTCATCTCGAATGTAGCGCTGTTGGCGTAGCCTGCTTTTGACAGTCAGAGTGAGCGAGCAGATAGATTGTACCTATGATCCGTTCTGACAAATCTCATCCCACGTCATGCGCTAATCCAATCTGACAATGCGGGGAGGAGGAAGGGAGAAGAAAGCCCTGGTGTACCATCTGCCTCTTTTGCTCTACTAACACAGGTATGATGTGATTTTTCTGATGTCTCTACCAATGAAGTAAATCAGGAAATAATTCTTCTGAATCCACTCAAGTGACGTAATGCCAACCCAGTGTCATTCAAAGGAAGTCAAAAGCATTGAAGAATTGGTGATGAAACCCTTCTGTGCATCAAAACTGGAGTTTTATCAAGCCTTAGAAAGATGGTTTGTACACCTACAAGTGGGCTGTGGTGGTTAAAACGCTGAGCTTGATGACCAGAAGGTTGGCAGCACAGCAGTTCGAGACCCACATGCTGCATGACAGAGTGAGCTTTCTCTCATTGTCTGCCCAGTTCTATCCAACATGGCAGTTCAAAAGCAAGATATTGCAAATAGATAAACAGGTACCACTTTGGTAGGAAAGATAACAGCATTATGTGTGCTGCAGCATCTTGTCATGCCTGCCATATGACCACAGAAGTGTCTGCAGATGTAGACATTGCTCGATTTTTGGCTGTAAATGGAGATGAGCACCAACTTCTCGAGACAGACACGACTTGTGTACAAACAAGGGAGACCTCTACCTTTACCCTGATTGATAGGAGAAGTTGAATGAAGGGGACAGAAAAAGAACCCTGTTTACAAATGAGTGCATCATTCAAAACACACTTTGTGGAGTTGGGTGAACACTTATGCACGTGGGTCCTTGGCAAAGCTTCCTGTAGCATCCTATGACTTATTAAGCAATCAGTGAGAAATGTATGTGTTGCTTTTTATAGGACACTGCAGAAAGGAGATAAAATTCAAGGTAGAGCCGAGACCGAATGGAGACAAGTGACTGATGTGCCAGGAGTGGTTGATAATGAAACGTTAACAGAGCAGTCCATCAAAAAGTAGTAGAAAGCTAGTTATGCGCTGCAACAGTCTTGGATAGAGCTTTAATAGACAAGGAGTATGTGCCTTCCTCCCTTTGTCTAAAGGGCATTATTGGGGACATCTTCCAAGACAATCATGTCCTTCCTGTACTCTCATTTCAGGGTCGGCCTTGTCGCTAGGGATCATGGGATGGTTGTCTTCAGTGGCAAATGTGATGGGTCCAAAATAAGAAGAAATTGTGCAGAGGATAGATGGGTGGATGGATGGATGGATGGATGGATAAAGTGATGGATGGATGGATGGATGGATGGATGGATGGATGGATGGATGGATGGATGGATGGATGGATGGATGGATGGATGGATAAAGTGATGGATAGAGTGTTCGATACACAGACAGACAGATAGAGTTGGTGGGTGGATAGACAGAATGGATGGATGGATGGATGGAAGGAAAACATTTCAGGCTTGCTATCTACACAGAATATTTACAAAGCAAGGTTTGGAAAGGTTTATTATTTATATCACTAGTAAACCATCAATATGATAAGTGAAAAAGCAAGACTATGGCCCTTTAACCCCAAAGCACTTTCAAGGTGACCTTCAAAAGATACGACACATTGGAGGTGAAAGCATAGGGAGAAAATGGGCATTCTGAGTAAAGTTTGCAAATGAAACTATTTGTGGGTTTGTAGAATATTCTAGCCATTCATACAATCATCAAAGTGAGAGTAACAGCCACAAACAATTGCCTTTTCCAAATTGAATGTCGGAAGCAAGATGGTACTTGAATCTTGTCCTCTCTGGGGGAGAGAAGTGGCTTAGAAAAGCTGAGTGGTTTCTGAAACTGAGGCTCACGTTGCTGTGTTATTCCTCCCCCCTCCCATTGCTGGAGTCAATAGCACAACTTAAGGCGAATGGACACCATGACAATGAAAGAATGGATGTGCCTTGAAAAGGGAAGAGAGCAAAATGTGGGTGAAGTTTATCACCGTTCACAAAGATTTCCTGAGCAATTACCTGCCTGCATAGTGAGGTTTCACAAAGAGCAGGCAAAGTCCTGATAAGAGAGACACATACTGGGCTGTGATTAAATGAAGTTAATGCCACCACCGCTTTCTGTTCGGCAGCGATAAGAGGAAATGGATGGTTAAGGTCTGCTTGTACTCCTTTATGAGCCTTTGCTTCGGCATGAACTTAGAGCCATCGATGGGGAAATAGCAGCGTCGGAGATGGAATGGCTATGGCTTTGAATTAAAGGAGGGGAAGTTGGTATTTGGGGCCACGTGTGGATTTTTTTTAAGCCCACGCAGAATGAACAAACAAGTGAGCAAATGGATAGAAGAATGAATTCTCAAGGCTGGCTGTGCTTCTTTAATGAGTCTCAGAAGGATGCAGAAAGGTGACTTGTTTTGACACTTTTTCATTCCTGTTTTCAAAAATAAAGCCAGAATTCTGACCCTTTGCATGATGTTGGAGTTTTATAGCAAAATCACATGCTGCTAATAGCTGGGGTGACTATCTCATTATCCAGCATTAATCGATTGTTCCTTCCTGTCTCTGAATTTAAACAAAGCCTTGCCTATCACTGCTTTGTCAGCTGCAGGCAGTCCTTTCTTGCTGTTTGTCTGCCTGGTTGGTTACTACCAAGTATGCAATAAAGAAAACAGCATGCACACATCTGCAATCCCAAGTAAGCATAAGTAAAGAAACTTTTTTTTCTGGTGAATCTTGGACTTGGGCTTCTGGGAATTGAAGTTCAAGAACAGCTGGAGTGCCAAGGTTTGCCATCACGGGTCTATGGTAGGGATGATCAACCTTGGTGCTCCATCTGTACTTGGACTTCGATTCCCAGAAAACCTATCAGCAGGTGTGCTGACTTGGGCTTCTGGGAAATGAGGTCGAAGAACAGCTAAAGCACACCAAGGTTGGCCGCCCCTGGTTGAGGGGAATCAGGTAAGCCAGTGATGCACCTAAGGAATGTGGAATCACAAACAAGGCAAATTCGAAAGACTCACCTGATGGGAGCCGACTCATCCCCTTTGTCCAGCCAGGCCTGTGGTGGGATGATGTACATGCACCAGAGGCCCCAGTTGTAACCGTGAGCCGCGTTGGCATACTGCTGAACCTCAAAAGTGTTGTACTTGATGTTATCAATGGCTGGGAGGATGATCCGTCTCCGGTCCTGTTTGATCCGTGTCAGCGCTGGCTCCACCCTGGGAAGAAGCAAACAAAAATGGCTGGACAACATGTGACCACAACATATTTTCCAGCGTGCAATTGAAAACAAGAGCAATATCCATTCGCACAAGTGTGTATTGGGGTTTCTCCACACTTCAACAGTGAAGGAAATGGAACTGTGTGTGGAATAAAGACTCTAGATGAGGAGTTCTCAATCTTTTAAAGCAGGGGGCCAGGTCATGCTCCCTCAGACAGCTTTGGGGGCTGGATGGCCATTTTGCCCTTTCTCCACCACATGGCAATTCCTGGTGTGGTAGAGGCAGCTGGGGGGCCGTATCAGGCCTGTGGGCCACAGGTTGAGAATCTCCGCTCTAGAGCTCTATAAGACCCTGACACTTGCATTCAACCCACTCTAGCAAAGTTTCCAATGAATAATTTTTGCAACCTTGTCACGGCATTGCAAAGAATCACTCTGTGATATTTTGCTGCATCCGCTGATCTACTGCTTCATCCTTTTCATTACAAAGCCGACGTTTGCTATTGCAGGACACGTGCTGGATTTTAGCCTTCATCAGCTTTTGAAGGAGAGCAGAGAGTGCTGGGAATAGCGGCCTCCTCTCTCTCCCCCAATAGAGCTAATCTTGACTCAGCAAAAACAGGTTTCGCTTTGCTACTTCGTCAGCAAATTCATTTGCCACACTGCAGGTAACCGCAGATGCATGAAAGGTTAATCTCATCTTAATACTACAAACGATGCTTCCAGGTCTGTTGTTGTGATGAGCAATATAGAAGTATCCTCCTCACCCTCTCATTACACTGCATCACAAAAAACACAAAATTATCTGCTTCTAGGTCTAATCCACGTGTCCTATAGTAAATCAAGTGTGCTGAACCCAAATCTGAACTCTGATTTTACCTAGGATGTCAGGATCTTAAGTTAGCAAATCTCACCCTCTTGGTTAGGCTCTTGCATTGATCACATGGGGTATATTTGCCACAGATGTAGCAAAAATTCTCCGGTTTATTAACCCACCTCGCCTACTCATCTTTAACTCAAAACAGACTCATTGTGCCCTAGCTGTACTATCCAATACGATGGTTTCGCAATAGAGACAAGCCCTTCGTCCATCTTGCCTTATATACCTATTTCTGGCGGCAGCTCATTGACTTGCCCGGACATGCCCGGCTGCTGCTGGAACATGCATGCCACCAGGGGATGTGATTCAGCTGAGGCGGCAGCAGGCATAGAGGCAGCTGCAACTGTGCTAATGTTCCCATATAAAAATACATTACCCAATTGCCAACCATTTGAACAGCATGCCTTAAAAACTGTACGTGATAGGCAAATTCTGAGTTCAGATTTGGAATCAGCACACTCGATAGCATGTAAATCACACGTGTTATTCTCAGTAGCAAAATTGCTGTTTTGGAGTGTATTGATGCAACGTGGATGATTAGGTGTCTACACACCAATGCATAGCCATAGGTTTCTTTTGTTTCAGTGCATCAAGAGCTTTAAACGCCTGCAACACAGGTTGGTGTCCTTAATGACATCTTCTTAATAATGTATACCTGGGAGAGAAGCCCAGGGAGGCTTGTTTTGGGGTTGAGGAGAGAGAAATCACAATGGGGGATTTCAGTGGCAAGTGACAGCCAGCTGGAAGAATGATGCCAGGGGAGCTGTCAGTGATGTTAGATCGAAAAGAACTGTTTCATCTTATTCTTGGAGAAATACAGATCATGTAGTCGCATAAAAAACACACACAGGAATCATTGCCTCCTCTATGGAGAACAGCCATTTTAGAGGAGGTTGGTGGCAAAGGTGTCCAAGCTAGACCAAGCACAGTGTTGTGGTGAGAATGTGGACTTAGAAGTCAGGAGTCCTGGGTTCAAATCACCACTCAGGATTTAAGTTTATTGGGATTGTGGTGGCTTAGTGGTTAAGACATTGCTCTAGATGACTGGAAGGCAGCAGGCCAGCAGTTCAAGACCCGAGTACTACAGGACAGAGTGACTGCCCATTTTCTGTCCAAGCTGCTGCCAACCTAGGAGTTCGAAAGCGAGAAAATTGCAAGGTTCTGCTTTGGCAGGGAAGGTGAAGGCGTTCCACGTGCTCTGGTGTCTAGTCATGCCTGCCACATGACCCCAGAAATGCCTGCAGATGCAGACAGTGCTAGCTCTTTTGGCTGTAAACGGAGATGAGTACCTCCCCCTAGAGATGGATATGACTGGCTTCAAGCAAGGGAGATCTTTACCAACTATGAACCAGGATTTTGCTCAATAACCACAAGGAATTATGATCCTAATGGTTTGTGTTTACACTGAGCAGCCCTGCCTCCAAGCCCAGAGCTTAAGGATGACGAGGCACCTGGCACAGACTAGTTTTTTTCCCTGCTGGAAGACCCAATAGGGAATCAAACTTCTCAACCTCCGGCTCTGCATCCAGATTCCTAACCTACTGAGCTATCTCCAGTGCGGAATCCATGTCTGACCATATAACCAAAGAGCGGCCATACAATGCTGGGCATTTCTTTGAGCAGTAGAACATGAATCTCTTCTCTGATGGTGCATTTCTGACGTCGAATGGAGCTGGCATGTCAGATATTGGCAAATCTCCCTCTTCTTGACTGCAGCCCACCTCGAAGGCCATTGTTTTGCCCTCTCCACCTGCCTCCGCTTTTGCATAGCTCCATGGCAACTTCACCCATCATCTCCTTCCTCTTAACGGTGCTTCCTTCACAAAGGCAGATCAGATTTCATTACGGAGAACAAGGCAGCGGGGAAATAGGTCTCCTTGCTGCTGCTGCTGCCACCACAGTCCTTGCAAGGAAATAAATAAATAAATAAAAATAAGGAGAAACGCCAAGATGGAAAAATGAGATTCTACAGAGAGGAACTACAGGCAAGAAGGTGAAAGAGAGATGTACTTATATGCATTGGGAGATGTCCGTCATTACGCCAATAGAGGTGGAATGAGATCCAGTGGATGGTGGGACTCCATCATGAATCCCATGGGCCAGATACATCAGAAAGTAAACACAAACTGACTTGTGCTTGAAACACAAACTAACACGTCTACCAGTTCAAAAATGTCAAGATTGGGCCAGAGAGTAGGCCAGAAGGCCTCCGCTCCCTCAAAACTGTTCCAGATAAAAATGGAGAATCTCTGACCCCAGAAGGCACCTCTTCTAAAGCAGGGCTTGTGGTCTAGTTTTAGTGATGGTTACGCGAAATTGGCAGGTCAACACTTCGAGATCTGAGTGGTGAGTGACAGAGAGAGCTCCCATTATCTGTCCCTGCTCCTGCCAACCTAGCAGTTTGAAAGCAAGAAATTGCAAGTAGATAAATAAGTACTGCTTTGGCAGGAAAAGGGAATAGCTTTCTGTGCGCTTTGATGTCTAGTCTTGCCTTCGGCGTCTAGTCAGGAAATCTAGGAGGCAGTTCTTCCAAAGAGCCAATGCTGTCTGTGTCTGCAGATGTTTCCGTGGACATGTAGCAGGCATAACTAGATGCAAAAATGCACAGAACACTGTTACCATTCCTGCTCAAGCAGTACCGATTGATCTACTTTCACTTTCTTGCTTTCGAACTGGTTGGTTGGCAGGAGCTGGGTCAGAGATAGGAGCTCACTCTGTCATGCAGTGCTCAGGAAGCAAACTCTAACCTTCCAGTTGCCGAGTTCAGCGTCTTAACAACTTGAGCCACCGCAGCTCCTCTTAACTATGATACTCGAGTGCAAAGTTCAGACAAATTCTGAGTAATACGATGCCACCTAGTCGGAGACCCATCGCGCTCGCGAAAGCCGGCTGCCAAAAATAGAAAAGCAGGTGGGCGCCTCTCCTCGAGCCAGAAGGCAAGAGAAAATTCCCCATCTGTTCTACCTGACATCTTTATCAGCCCTTCTCAAGGTGCCCTTTGAGGCGGTCTTTCTGTCGAGCCAACAAGCCGTAGCCGAGAGAATACAACATGGTGCGCCGGCTGCTGAGTCAAAGATCAACTGTCCACCTGCCACGTCTGAATTGGCTTTTTCCGCACCATTGAAAAGGAAGGAGGACATTTTCAGTGAACAAGCGAGGTTGTTCAGGTCCAGGAAGAGTTGAAGTGGCTTTTCCTGGCATCTCCCCAGCTGGTTCTCAGCGGTGTTCAGCGGCTTCTCTCTTCATTGGGCTCGGAAATCATGATGCCTGTTGGGAGCAACTGGGAGATGGAGTCACTTGTGCCCATGAACAGATCCTTCCTGGTGGGCATGGATGGAAGTGGTCTTTCACATCCAGGTCAAGCTTTGAATTGCCAAAATGAAGCCACTTTCTTGGCTTTGTCATTGGCCCAACTTAAACCCTCACCAATACATGTGTCTGGTAGTAATCTAGGAAGCCAGCAGATGAGCTGGATTCTGTATCTCTCCACATTCACACAGAGTGTTGTTATCTGCCAGCAGCCCTGAGTTGAGCATGTTAGTCTTAAATTTATGGACTCCAACCCTCAACCTCTTCAGGGATAGAAGGAGCACTGCATTTCTTTAGAAGGGTGCTCAATACCTTATTCCCATGGCAGAAATAAACCAGAGAAAGTGCAAGGTAAAGTTCATCCTTGCTCAAAAGCCAGTCATATCCAACTCCTGGGTTCAGTGCTCATCTCTGTTTATAGACAAAGAGCCAGCACTGTCTGCGTCTGCAGACATTTCCATTGACACATGGCAGGCGTGCCTCAACACTAGGGTCCATGGAATGCTGTTTACCTTCCCACCGAACTGGCACCTATTTATCTACTTGCAATTTCTTGCTCTTGAATTGCGAGGTTGGCAGGAGCTGGGACAGAGACAGGAGCTCACTCCGTCATTCAGTACTCAGAAATTGAACTTCCACCTTCCAGTTGTCAAGCTCAGCATCTTAACCACTCGAATCACCGCAGTAGAAATATAATAAATAGATAATTACAAGTTGAGCAAAGAATGAAAGGAACGCCACCCTTCATTCACCCGTTTTGCCATATTTCACAAAAGAACCCTTACCAGCCAGTATTGAACTCCACGTGGGCGTCAAAAAAGCCAACAGCTGGAGATGTGGCTGCTTTCCAACCTTGGATTCTGGCCCGGATCAGCCCTTCACGCTTGTTATTCCGGACTATTTTCACCAGCCCTGGGTATCTCTTATGAACGTACTGGTCCAAATTAAACTTCAGCTCAACTGGAGGAAAATAATAGCAAAGAGAAAATAAAAATCTTTGATTGAGGTTACACTTCCAGTGACCTTTCAACAAAATGTCATTTAACTTGAGGAAAACATTTCACAGCAACAGCGGCCTGAAGGTAGGGAATTTATTCATAGCAACCTGATGATTAAATACCAAGCCCTTTCAATACCCAGTTTTATTTTTTTTTTAAAAAAATTCCAATTTAAAAATGAGTTGGGAAAAAACCACAAATTTAATATTGGCTGAATTGTATTTTGGTTCTCTTCCTATGCAAAAGATCACCAAAACAAACCGTTTGCACTACTAAAGGTAAAAATTGCCCTTGCTCAAAAGCCAGTCATATCTGACTCTAGGATTCAGTGCTCATCTCTGTTTATAGCCAAAGAGCCAGTGCTGTCTCCGTCTGCAGATGTTTCCGTGGACATGTGGCAGGCATGCCTAGACACTGGAGTGCACAGAGCACTGTTTGCCTTCCCACCGAAGTGGTCCTTATTTATCTACTTGCCATTTCTTGCTTTTGAACTGCTAGGTTGGCAGGAGCTGGGACAGGGACGGGAGCTCACTCAGTCATACAGCACTCGGGTCTCAAACTGCTGACCTGCCAACCTTCCAGTCATCAAGTTCAGCTTTTTAACCACTAAAACTATATAAATAAGATCATAAAGCTTTTTTTAAGGAATTAAACTAGATAATGAGAAATGGTGAATGTTTAAACACATGTAATTCAAATAAGAAATTACATGGCATTTCAAATCGGGAGGAGGATTTCCCACCTACTCCACCTGCCCCACATTTTAGCAATGCTTTGTTTTATCCATAGCTTTTAATTTACTTCTGTGTGGACCATAGAGCCACATTTTGATGGCTCAGAGGGAAGGCACTTGCTTCAAATTCAGAAGGTCCCATCTCTAGCAGAAAGAAGGACTGCCTTCAGCATCTCCAGGTAGAATAAGGAATAAATCTTTTCTGAAAACCTGGAGAAATTGACCATTGTCAATTATAACCTTGGCTAGATTAATTGAGCTTTTATGTTCTCTTGGGTTCATCCTTTCTAGTGGCCATAACTTCTTTCCATCCCAGTGGTCAACAGAAGAAGCCAATGGGAGTTTGGTGTACAAAGTGGAACCTTCAAGAAGAAAGGCATAATTTGGTGGAGTATAAGAAGCTATCCCTGATCCATCTGCATCAGTATTTATAAGGACACTTTCCAGATTTTAGGACTACCCAATCCCCAGCATCCATCATGCTGTCTAGGGTTGTTTTTTAGTCTGAAACATCTGGAGGGTGCCAGGTCGATAATCAGTGTTTCCAAAATCACTTTGAAATAAAAAGATGCTTACTCCTTGGGAGGCAAGCTAGGCAGCATAATAAAAAGCAGAGACATCCCCCTGCCAAAAAAAAGTCTGCATAACTAAAGCGATGGTCTTTCCAGGACTAGTGTATGGCTGTGAGAGCTGGACCACAAGGAAGGCTGAGCACAGAAGAATAGGTGCCTTTGAACTGTGGTGTTAGAGAAGACTCTTGAGACTTCCTTGGACTGCAAGGAGATCAAATCAGTCCATCCTGAAGGAAATCAACCCTGACGGTCTTTTGGAAGGACATTTACTGAAGCTCAAATACTCTGGCCATCAAATGAGAAGAGAGGACTCACTGGAGAAGGCCCTGGTGCTAGGAGAGATCAAAGGCAAAAGGAGAAAGGAGCAGCAGAGGATGAGAATGCTAGATGGCATCATTGATGGAGTCGGTGTAGATCTGGGCAGGAGCCTAATGTGCTGTGGTCCATGGGGTCAGACTCAACTGTGTGACTGAACAACAAAGGTCTTTGTGGACTGAAACACCCAGAGTTCAGACTGGGAGCTTGAATGAAAAATAATAATAATATAAAATCGCCCAGCTCTAAAGCTTACTACTTTTCTCAAAATCAACACGGAGTACATGATTTTTGTTCTGAACCCACTGGGGAAAACAAATGGTGTGAGTAAAACTGTTACACGGCACAGCTTTGTCTGCTGGAGTTGCCTGTGATGAGACAAAGCTGTGAATGAATGAAAGTTTCATTCATCCATTCACCGCTTTGTCTGACCCCAGACAATTCAAGCTGACACACATAGTTCTGGAACAAAATGGAACCACACGAACAAATAGGTGTTATGCGTGCTCACCGTTGTCACTGTTGTCGTCCACCAGGATGATTTCCTTGAGCAAGTGGGACGGAGTGTGGTTCACGACACTGTGTACCGAGCGTAAGATCACAGACAGAGCCTCGTTTACAAAAATGAAGACCACAGAGATCTGGGAGAGGTCATCCGGGTAGGTCATCTGTTTGCATCTGAAGGAAAGGAAAAGGAGAACCAAAACACGATGAGTTGTCAACTCAAGAAAATGGGGTTCACTTGGATTTTCCTCTAATTGGAAGGAGCTTGTGGATTTCACCATATCTTTGTCTGTTTACCCTCTCTCAGCTTCTTTCCTGTTCTTAGGTTGATGCAGCTCATGAGAGTTTACGGCAGGGGGTCCCAACCTAAGGCCTGTGGGCTGGATCTGGCCATTTCATGCCACCCCTGCATGAAGTCAGGTGTGCTGACTTAGGCTTCTGGGAAATTAAGTCCAAGAACACCTGGAGAACCAAGGTTGGCCACCCCTGGGATAGATCTTTGGGTTTTACCAGACACAGCTCTGCATATATCTCCTGCCCACACACCTTCTCCCTTGCATAGAAATTAACATTTAAAATAACTGACATGCTCTCGCAGGCAAATCCAGGCCCAATTACCATAGCAATTATGAGACCTGTTCTCTAAAATGCAGCTAATGATACCAGAGGAAATGACTTTCTGTGCTCTTGTCAAACCTGGTGACCTCATTGGCTTATCACTTCAATCTAATGATCACATTTTAAAAAAAGCAATTGCCATTTATCTTTGGGTGGGACATGAAGTAGGAGTAAGGAGTGCTTGAATAACAGGTAACCTTGCCAATCTGTTAAGGGTACAAATAGGCAGGAACACTTCATCTTCCCCCTCGCTCTCACTACCTTCATCAAGTTGAAATGCTCAAATTGCCATCTATTTCATTCCAGCATCCTTCTTGCAAAAATACTAAATCCCATCAATGGACTACCCAGGATCCACATTAGATCTAACATGTCTCCCAATATGTTGTGTATCCAATATGCAATATTGACAAATTGTGGTGAGATTTTTTTTTAAATCATTTTGATCACTTTTGTACATCTCTCACTTTCTATATATTTCATCCAATTTCTCAATCCACTTGCAATGTATGCAAATTTGAAATATATTGGAAACTTTAAATGCATAGATGTACACATTCTCCTTCTGTCTGGCCGGACATCCTGCTACGGTAATGGAGTAGACCGTACAGCCAGTGACTCAACCCCAAGCGTCAGGCACTGGTTAACTAACCTGACTCCCTAAAGGAGCCGACAGCTACGGGCGTATGAGCCCCTTTAGGTGGGGTGATGGTCCCCCTCAGTGGAAGAAATGCCACTGGAAACCATCCTATTGGGCCGAATGGCAAAATAAGCAGAGGAGGAACTCTGATTCCCAACGGTCATGGGGGTGGAAGAGGCCATACCAGATGGACTGGATATGAAGGCTCACCTTGTCCAAATACTCAAGGCTGCGGCAGTCCATTGCAGTCCCGGTGCTAAATCCTGCATGTCTCATTTCATATGTGCCACAGGAGATGGCTCCGTGATCGTAGTGTGTGGGTCACTTCATGGCAAGCTGGGATCCACCTTAAACAAATTCATGCCAATGACATTTTTCCTGCTTCAGGGGGAAAAAATGCACTCTCGGATATGAATTGAAGTCGACGATGACAACGACACATACTCCAGAACTTTGTATAAAGTTTTGACTGGTGTGTTCAAGCTGAGAGCAATGTTTCTCAGTGCAATTCATGTTGAACTTCATTTTCTCTACTGTATGTATGTTTCTTTTCAACTTTCCTAACACAGGCACTTGGTTCAAGATAACGGAATCACAATATTTAAAAGGTCAGTTCATCGCTGCTATTACTGAAAAGAGCTGCTACTGTTAAAAATGTGCATTGTATGAGGATATGAATTATTGATTCTGTTGGATAGCATGTGAAATGTATATATATATAAATGAAAGAACATTGGAATAGAAGTATAAGAAGAAGATGAAACATCTTAGATCAGGTGTGGCACACCTGCTGAGCAGGGCTTCTGGAAACTGAAGTCCAAAAACACCAGGAGTGCCAAGGTCTTAGATCAGTGATGGCTAACCTTGGCACTCCAGGTGTTCTTGGACTTCAATTCCCAGAAGCCCTGATCAGCAAGAGAGATGACTTGGGCTTCTGGGAATTGAAGTCCAAGAACGTCTAGAGTGCCA
Organism: Furcifer pardalis; assembly: GCA_030440675.1. Lineage (NCBI taxonomy): Eukaryota > Metazoa > Chordata > Lepidosauria > Squamata > Chamaeleonidae > Furcifer > Furcifer pardalis. Next base: position 5,603,387 of record CP126898.1, read on the forward strand.
AGGTTTGCCATCACTGTCTTCGATGGTTTGGATGCTTAAGGAAGACTTGGTTTGAATACTAGAAGAACTGTTCATGGTAACTGCAGATCACACTTAGGTCAGTGAATGGTGTACCTGGATACCAAGACAGAGTTTGTGAGTTCAATTCCCTGCTGTGCTTCCCATAATTCAAAATTGGTGTTATAGCACACAATTATCATTCTTATAAGTGTGCGTAAGCGAAGTGGAACTCCTACAACAGGGAATTATGGAATAAGTCATGCAAAATATTCCAAAATCCCATTTCTAGAACCTTGGTGCCTACTGATAGTGAGGCAGAGACGAGAAGTTGAGTATCTGGCCATGGAGACAGAGGTTGGGTGTTCAATTCCTCACTGGGTCTCCTGGGAGATCTAGGCAGACTACATATCCGCATAGTCCCAGGGTGCCCCCTAGATGAAGGGAGTGGGGAACCACCTTTGAGTACTTTCAACCTAGAAAATAGTGGAAAGGGTTATCATCCGACAGAATAGAGTGGACAACACATAAATAGTCTTATTCTTTCTCTTAATAGACTTGGACCCAACGTTTCATCTTTGACTTCTCACAAGCATAAGGGTGATTGCTGACTGCACAGCCCGTCAACACTTGGGATGCCGCATTTAGCAAACAAACCTTTCCTGACTCAATGTTATTCTTCCCAACCAACGTAATTAGAATTTGTTCTCACTCCTGGGGGGGGGGGATGTTTATGACTGCGTTCCATGGCTTTTCTCCCCCACTGAGTAATGAGCCTTCCTCCCCCCTCCCACACCCAGTACTGAAGGAGAAAAACAAAGAAACAGAATAATAAATCGACATGATGTGGAGCTAATGAGGCAATTGAGAGCTTGTTGGTGTGAAGAGATGGAAAGAGGGGCAGCAGATGAAGAAGGCACATTGCCTTATCAGCAAGAGAAATAAATGCACAGTCTGGAAGAAACTTGGACTGTTCCGGGTAAACTTTAGGAAGTCACTCTTGAACGACTGAACCTAAGTGAAAAATGTTTGCCCTTCTGGTCTGCTCTTTTACTACCGGAAACATGGACCAACGATGGTTGAATTTTGGCCAATGACAAAGCTAAGAGTTTGATCTAGACATGATGGAGCAGGAGCAGGAATATAATTAATAGGGGAAAAACTGTAAGGAAAAATGTACTGGGTGAAAATTTTTAGAGCCTAGTTTGGACACACACACACACAAATCTATGCTTAGAGCTGGTGGAGATGAAGTCTAGATAATTAAGATGATGTTGATATTCTGGTTGGGAAGAAGTGAAGGAGGAGATTGAAGGATGGGGAAATGCAAGGGCAGGAGGAGGAGGAGGAGGAGGAGGAGGAGGAGGAGGAGGAGGAGGAGGAGGAGAAGAAGAAGAAGAAGAAGAAGAAGAAGAAGAAGAAGAAGAAGAAGAAGAAGAAGAAGAAGAAGAAGAAGAAGAAGAAGAAGAAGAAACTGGCGGCTGTCCTTTAGAGGTGATAATACTGAGCTGGAAGAACTAATGGTTCAGCTCAACATAAAGCATGTTCCTATTTTCCTACAGCTTCTAAAAATGTTTGAGAGAAGGCGAAAGGAGGCTTTAGCTTCTCCCCAAAGTTAAATACGTGCAAAGCCTCTTGCTCCTGAATATTTCACTGATGTTTACTTACGGACCATTTCCTGAGGAAAAGAAAATCCAACACACTTTCTGTGGCAAAGAGAAAAGGGGCAGTTTTCGAACTACTGTACCTTCAATTTCAGTAGGGCTTCTGGCAAAATTGGAACTCCTTCTTTCCCTATAACCTTGGCCTCACCTTTCCTTGAACTGTCTACTTTACAACCTGCTGAGTAAATTATACATCACCCTTGCACATTGAGGTATCTAAAATATTAACATCTGCACACTGGAAGAATATCAGCTGAACAAGTGGAATAAACCAAAACTGTTGAGGAGGGGTTTACTCCATCTTGGCTTCACCAGGCTGCTCTGGTTTGGACTTAGCAGAGGAAAAGGCCAAGATCCGGTGCGATCGACTATCTCAGAAGTGATCGGCAGAAGGTGGGATGCAAGCATGAACTGTAATTCATAGCATCAACCTGGATCGGAGTCCTACTAAGATCTTGCTTTGCATTTGGATCAGAGGACCAGAAAGAGGGCAGGGAAAATACTGTCCTCTGGATCAAGCAAGGATAATGGAAATAAGGATCTGTATTTCCTCCCACCAGCTCAGGTTTGCTACATCCCATTTGGCATCTCCAAATAATGCAAGATAGTCCATGCCCTTAAAATTGTATGTATCTATCAAGAGACTGTGGTGGCTCAAGTGGTTAAGACACTGAACTTGACAACTGGAAGGTTGGCAGGTCAGCAGTTTGAGACCCAAGTGCTGCACTGCAGAGTGAGCCTATGTCTCTGTCCTAACTCTTGGGTGTTCAATAGCAAGGAATTGCAAGTAGATAAATGGGTAAAAATTTGATGGGAAGGTAACAGGATTTAGTGCACTCAGATGTCACATGTCAACCGAAACGTCTGCAGATGCAGACAGCACTGGCTCTTTGGCTGTAAACAGAGATGAGCACTGAACCCTAAAGTCAGATACAACTGGCTTTTGAGCAAGGGCGACCTTTACCTTTACCTATCAAGGAAGGTCAGCTGCTGAAGTAAGTATACCAGAAACAGCTGTGTCCAGAAATCCATGGCTATATTTCAATTTTTGCTCTTCAGTAGAAAGGAGTCATAGCATGAAAACACGACATAATGACAGTGTGCTTGAACGACTGAGAAGCTGACACAGGCCATAATGGGAAGATTCATCCTTCTTTAGGTTGAACGGAAGAACCATTTTGCAGCACTTGATTTGATCAGAGCCTGGAGGCAATTTTCTCCCGTGGTGGATGTAAAGAGGCTATTAAGGAGCGAAGACTCTTTGCTAAGTGTCCTTCTGCTAATTTACACAGCAGAAGCTGGTGGGGAGAGATGGGAGAGACAGATCATTGAATGCTCTCCTAAGCTACTGCTACTGCTGCTTCAGTCCCTTAAAGAGACCCTTAATATAATCTCTAATTAATGCTGAGTGCTCCAAATACATTAAATGAAAAGTGGGGGGAAAATAAAGGCTTCGTTATCTGAGATCTCCCTCAGGTCTGCTGTGCATCGTAGGTCATTTCTCTTCATCTGACTTACAAGACCCCTATTTATACTTCAAAGGTGCAGAGACAGGTCTCAAAAACTAAGATCTGATTTTGCCATTTCATTGGTGTTACATGTGGTGGAGACGTGGCTACCAAGGCTCATGTCGTTGACAAGATGGTCTTCTCCAATGTCCAGGTCAAACTTTAAACTGCCCAAATGGAGCCACCTTCTTGGCTTTGTTGTTGGCCAAAATTAAGCCCTCGTCGGCATGTGTTTCCAGCAGTAATTGGCAAATGAGTTGGATTCTGTATCTCTCCACATTCACATAGTGCAGTGTTTCCCAAATGCTGGTTTTTGGACTTCAATTCCCAGAAGCCTAAGTCATTTCCCCAAAGCACTGATCAGCCAATGTACTGACTTAGGCTTCTGGGAATTGAAGTCCCCCTGTGGGTTGTGTACCCCTTGTTCTGAACCACTGACATACTGTATAATTGTCCGCCAGCAGCCCCCACTTGAGCATGCTGGTCTTACATTTAGGGACTCTGCCCCTCAACCTGTTCAGGGTCCTCTAAGTGATATAATGGAGGTCAATTTCCTCAGCCATATCCTCCTTTAATGTTATTTCTTATCCAGTGAGCTCCTTCCTCCATCTTCTAATTTGATTTTGCTCTTGTGTATCCTCAACAATGTTTGGTTTTGCCATTAAGCTCTTCCTGGATCTGAGCTGGCAGACATTCAAATATCCATTCAGAGGATGTCGAGGGTCATTCTATTGTACTCGAAATACTTAAATGTACTCAGCATGCATGGTCTAATTCTGATCCTGATCTAGAGCAAAAAACTGCCTGTAAGCTCGCATATGAGTGCGACAAAAGATGTCCAAGTTCTTCTTCCACATTCCATCTGATGGAGACTTAAGACACAATGAATGAGAAATTTGTGCAGCCTTGGAAATTCCCTCCCAGATGTCCTTTTCCATCTTAGAGTTAACAAGCAGTATTGAAAGGATATGGGCCTGTTCTCCTGAACTCCATTCAGTAAATTTATTTGAAATGTGGCATTGGAGAAGAGGTTCATAGATACTTTGGGTCACCCGAAAGACCACTCAGTCCGGTCAAACTCTCACTGGAAGCAAAAATGATGAAGGTGAGGCAATCATGCTTCAGATACATCTTGGAAAGGTTAGTGGGGGAAAAAGGCAAGAATCAAGGGAAAAGTAGAAGGCAACAGAAAAACAAGAAGACAAAACATGAGATGGAATGTCTTCATAAGAGAACAGCTTTGCGTTTACAAGACTAAAGCAGGGTGGTTAATGACAGGCTCATTCAGAAGTTGCTATTTCATACAATTGCTGTTAAGTCTGGCCCAACTTGATAGCAAATAACAAATTGCGCTCTCAAAAGAAGTAATTTCCCTCCATCTATAATGCACAGGCTACAACTTTAATCAGCGATCCGAGTATGATTTAAGTGGCATATTGCGAGTGAAATGTTCTTTTAGAAATTGCAACTGAATTAATGTTGGTACAATTTTCCCCCAGCAAATCTGAGGTGCAAAGGCCCGCTTTTCAAATGGCGTTTATACTTCAAAGTGTAGTTCTGAGGTCTGGTCTTAGATGTGTCGGCAGCAATATACCTTGGCTAACTTAAATATCCCACCTTATGTTTTTTCGCCTTCATGTTGCTTTTAGACCAGGGATTCTCAACCTTTTCAAGCAGGGGCACACTCTTGGAGGGCCGGAGGGCCATTTTGCGCTGCCTGCATGACGGGGTGGCCATTTTGTCCCAACAGCTTCAAAGGGACAGCCACTTTGTTTCTCAAATGCCCTTGGAGGGGCGCCCCCCCATGAAATGGTGCCATGGGCCAGTTCCAGTCCACGGGCCTTAGGTTGGGATCCCCTGTTTTAGACATTTCTGATTTTCACCTGGAGGTACAGTCTGACAAAATTGCTCAAACGCTGAATTGGAAGAGGTGTTTCTTATCATTTTCTCCTGACCGCACATCCAAATTTCAAAGGCTATTCTTCCAGACAGAAATGCTAAGTATATTCACACATTCTCTGAAAGTTGAAAACAGGTCAAAAGGCCTCCTGGCCTTGGTTTCTGTCATGAACCGTATTAACATAGAAACTATCGTAGGGTCAATTGGATGGTTGAGAAACTCTCCCGAATGCATATATCGAGTGGCTCCATTAGGATTCTGAATTCCATGGACCATTATATCCTTCTATCCAGATGCTCATCACTGTTGTGAATAACTCAATTTTTTTCTCCAAATGTTCTTTTCTTGTCCATGCTGGCAAACAAAGAGTCTCTCAATGCCAATGTTTCCCTACATGGGGCTTCTGGGAATTGAAGTCCAAACATTGGCTGATCAGTGATTCAGGGAATTGACTTAGGCTTCTGGGAACTGAAGTCCAAAAACCAAAGGTTGGCAACCATTATGCACAGTTGATGTTCAAAAGAGGAGACAGCACAAAACAGCTACTTGACAGGTAGAAATTCTTTCACGTTCAGCTCCTTAGTAAAGGTAAAGGTCTCCTTTGCTTGAAAGCAAGTCGTGTCTGACTCTAGGGGGCAGTGCTCATCTCTCTTTATGGCCAAAGAGCCAGCGCTGTCTGCATCTGCAGACATTTCCATGCCCATGTGGCAGGCGTGACTAGACACCTGCATGCACAGAATGCTGTTACCTTCCCACTGAACAGTACCTATTTATCTACTTGCAATTTTTTTGCCTTTGAACTGCTAAGTTGGCTTCGGTGGCTCAGTGGTTAAGAAGCTCACCTTGTTAGGTGGAAGGCTGGCAAGTTAGCAAGACCTGGGCACTGCATAATGGATTGAGTGCCCGTTTCTGACCCAGCTCCTTCCTGGTCATACTATGTAGGCTTGATCAACTTCTTAAATAGCCCCTTCGTTGTCAATTTTTTTATAACAAAGCACTTCAGGTTGTTTGTGAGCCAGGAGTAGTCGCTACAGTAATAAGTATATTCTGTTTTGCCATAAATTAAGCGCTAATTGAAGCTACAGAGAATGATAGTGTCTTCCTGCATGCAGGCCTTCTAAACCTAATATAAAGAGCCGTTTCCTAGATTATAATTATAGCAGGCACTTAAAATAATTTGCAATTTAAATTTCATCACTGTAACCTGAATTTTCTTTAAAAAAAAATATAATTCTCTGGCTATGAGGGCATCCAGTAATTTATTCATTAACAAAAAAAAATCAGTCAGAGAACAGGTTATGAGCATCAGCCAGCTTTTCTGAACGATGTAAGAGGTCTTGAATGGCAGCGTCCGGTCAACTCATTATGGCAAAACCTGAGATGAATCTAAATGCATGGCAGTTACATAGTAGTCAGTCTGTTACCTGTAGTACCTAGTGCTGGTTTTTTTGGTCATAAATGGAGATCAGCATCAACTCCTAGAGTCAGACATGACTGGGTTTCGAGCAAGATTACTTACACAGCATCTTCTAATCTTTCTGTTACTAGTGGCTACTGCAGAAGACAGTAGGATCCAATATTGCCTGGCTCATAGCTTTTCTGGAAGCCTATGTTGAACCAGAAGAAACTCTGCCCTCCTCTAGTAGGGATCTCCATATATTACCAAGAATTTTAAAAATACATAAGTGTCAGATCTTGAGCTGACACATGCCTTTATGTCAAAATAATAACTGAAGAAAGTGACACAAAATAGAAGCGACCGCTGGCACCTCACACCAAGATGATAAAAGGAACTGTTTTGAAAGTATGGATGGGCTCAGGAACCCAGCTGAATAGGGATGTACTTATCAACAAATTACAGACTGGGTAGAAATGGAATTCACGGCCAGCCAAATCCCATTACCTTGTTCATCCTTTGATGTGGCACAGCAGAGCATAACAAACAACATGACGGCTGAGAATTTTACAGGAGTGTCTTTTCTTTTTTGCTGGAGCTGATAGGAGACAACAGTCAGAGGTATTCTTAGGGGACTATAGCAAGATGAGCTATGAAATCTCACCGGGCTCGTGAAAGTGCTACAGCTGTGGAAGGCTCATAAAGGCGACACCGTTGTTATTTCTCTCTTTCTGCCCTACAAGATGAGTTGTGTTGAATCAAACCAAGAGCGGATCCTATTCTATCCAGGATCCATATTACACCAAAAAAAAAAAAAGGAGAAGGTAATAGTTATTACTCCTACTGCAGTTTCTAAGCAACTGGAAGCAGTAATATTATCCCCTAAGGCTGGCTCCCCCCCCCCCCCGGCCGCCTAATTCCTTTTACAGGTATTTACTTTAGTTGTCAAAGCTCAGTCACATCTTGAAAGGAGACATTCCACAGTAACCGTGCTTGGTGTGAAAGAGGATATGATTTTAATCTCTCCCAAATCCCTTGCCAATCAGTTTTATTGAGTGATCTTGTGTTCTTGTATTACATAACAGCCTCCGTCTGCTCAATATAATGTGAATGCTGTCAAGAGCTAGCCAATGTGCTGCAGTCCTAGAGCTGGCTGGATTTCTGCAGGCAGAGAACTGTCCAGGGTGCTGAAACTGGGGTGGCTCAGTGATTAAGACGCTTGCCTTGGTAGCTGGAAGGCTGGCAAATTGGTCATTTGAGACCCAGGTACTGCATGATGGATTGAGCACCCTGCTCTTAGGGTCACAAAAGGGTCCTCATTTGGGCGATCCCTGAGTGAAGTTTCTTTTGCAAAAATCCTTTCAGCCCAGAATAATTTCTGACATGAAATAATTATTATTACTGGATTTCTGCAGGCAGAGGAACCGTCCAGGGTGCTGAAGCTACCAAACTGCCTGGCGTGCTCAGATGAACCTTTCTACACTAAACAGGGAACTGCCATACAAGGGAACTCCTTTAAAAATAGTTCTAAGGAATGAGTTTAAAGCAGTGTGTTCCCACCCTTTGGTTTTGGGATTTCAATTCCCAGAAGCCTAAGTCAATTCCCCAAAGCACTGACCAGTCAATGTACTGATTTAGGTTTCTGGGAAATGAAGTTAGATCTCTACCAATTAACTCTCACTACTCTTCGAATCATGAGATGTTATGTATTTCCAGTATTGCTATATGGAGTCGAAGCTTGGACGTTGACTAAAGCATCTGAGAAGAGAATCGAAGCTTTGGAAATGTGGATCTACAGATGGCTGCTAAAGATATCATGGGGTGACCATGTGACTAAAGTAGAAGTGCTGCACCAGATTGATAAAGAACAAGAACTTCTCAAGACCTTTAAGCAAAGAAAGCTCCAATACCTTGGCCATATCATGAGGAACAACATAAAGTATAGAACTTGCTCTGCAAGGAAAGACCCCTGGGAGGAGAGGCCCTGGATGTAGAAGGACTTCATGGCTGAAGAACCTGAGAGACTGGTGTGGCAGGTCCTCAGAAGAACTGATCCAAGGAGTTAAGAACAGGAAGACGATCACCATGATGCTAACCAATATCCAGCACAGATACGGCACCTGAAGAAGAAGGGAATTGAAGGCCCCACACTGGACTAAGTGATGGAAGACATCCCATACAAAACTACTACTCTCTGAAAAATAGTTGCAAAGATGTACTGTAGAGGTGAAGAGGACTTTCCACATTTGAATCCCAGCAAAGATGTTCATCTTAGGAGAAAAGGTTACTCATTTTTACAGTCCTCTTTAACTAATTTAATGTTCATATCCTTGTTATCCTTCACTTATCCCAAGGGCTACCATTAATAATTAAGATCTATGTTCCCCCAACCTCCATTTTTAAAAAAGGTATAATTAAACTTCCTGTTTAATTAGAAAGCCTGTCTGGGCTAAACATGGGGAAAAATCAATAATACATCTTATGGGATGGGAAAAGAAAGAAAGGGGGGCAAAGAGGTATGGAGGAAAATTTGGGGTGGCTTTAAGATTAGCCCCCAGCTGTGTTGTATCTTTTAACATTAATTCTGCATTCATCACATGACAATGTGAAGTCTGATGAGGCCTTTGACCCCCTCCCCCTTTTATTTGTCTTTTGTGTGCTGAGTATCTCATTAACTGGACTCAATGTACAAGACTATGCAAGGCTGTCCAGGAGGTCCAAGCTAAGAGGAAATAGCAACCTGTTGTAGCAGCTGGTATTTAGCATGAAAAAAAATCTACAAAACTAGATAAAGATTCCAATGATTGTGCCGCCAGATTTTCCAAAAAGTGTCTAACTGAGCAGCTGGTTGGCTGGGTAGCTCCGTAGTAAGGTTCTTAACAGAAGTATGGTCTCCAAAACTCAGGAGGTACCAGTCAGAGTATACTCAGAATAGGGTGAAGATCAGTGGATTTGGGCAACCAATGAGTCATCATAACCAGTGTGGTAGACAGTACTGGGCTGGGAGTTCAGAGATGCATCTTTTATCCCTTGTTAGAACCATTAAATTCTTGGATAATAGTGGGCCAAGGGTGGGGGAAAATGATCACTAGATTTCTCCTTCTCAGATGCTTAAGATATCTTGACATGACAAGACACTGCAAGTAGCAAGTGTAAGAAACCACAAGATTCCTGGCCACTAGCTGATGGCTAGTATGGTTGTGAGAGCTGGACCATTAGGAAAGCTGAGTGCAGAAGAATAGATGCCTTTGAGATGTGGTGTTGGAGGAGAGTTTTGAGAGTCCCCTGGACAGCGAGGAGAACAAATAAGGTGATCTTAGAAGAAATCAACTCTCACCGCTCCTTAGAAGGTCAAATAGTAAAGATGAAGCTAAAGTACTTTAGACATCAAATGAGAAGAGAGGATTCACATGAGAAAGCCTTGATGCTTGGAAAGGTGGAGGGCAAAAGAAAAAGGGAGTGGCCAAAGATGAGATGGCTAGATGGTATTGTAGAGACAATGGGCACAGAACTGAGCAAGTTAAGGAGGATGGTGGAGGACAGAAGTGCCTGGTGGACAGTGGTCCATGGGGTCCCAAAGAGTCAGAATCAACTGTGTGACTGAACAACAACAAAGCTGATGGTGGTGGTGGGGGAAATCTCACCACCTTCCCATCTCTACCATTTGCACAGCAGCCTTTAGGCTCCTTTTCCTTCTAGAAAAAAACATTTGTAGAACTGTCTGATTGTTAGGAAAGTTACAAACAACCCATCCAGTGCTTCAATGATTTAAATGGAGTTGCAGTTATCCAGCTTGGTTACTATTTGAGCAATTCACTCACTGATGACACTTGTACTGTTTTGTGCAAAAAAAAAATGGGTGAAAGGGTGAGAACCTTGCTTACTTCTTAAGCTTACAGAAAGACTAGTGGGATATAAATATAATCATGCAGCATACTATACATAACAAAAGAGTTGGATTAAAATATTATTAAGATTATTCCATTATTTTAGTCTGGAAATCTAACTCACTCACTGTACTGTACAGACACAGGCATGAGCTAATTCACTGTAGGATACTTCAACGTGTCTATATATTCATCTACAATACCGAGAACCCTATCTGCTTGAAAATACAAGCTGAAATAACCTTGCACACTTCACGCCATTTTAAGAGAATTGATGTAATCTGACAGTGTGACCCAGGGCCCAAGTAGGGGCTCTTAAATTAGCCTTTGCTAATTAGAATCTTTGCTGTAATGCCTCATTGTGCACAAGTCAGGTGACTTCAATGACAACCTGACTGAGACCGTACATTAGCCCACAGTTAGTAGAGTCCCCACTTGAATGTGGGGGTCTCATCCAAGGAGGTGATGTAATTTCCCATAAGGTAAAGGTTGCCCTTACTCGAAAGCCAGTTGTGTCTGACTCTAGGGTTCAGTGCTCATCTCTGTTTATAGACAAAGAGCCAGTACTGTCTGTGTCTGCAGATGCTTTCCGTGGACATATGGTAGGCCATGACTAAACACCGGAGTGCCTGGAACACTGTTTACCATCCCACCAAACTGGTACCTATTTATCTACTTGCAATTTCTTGCTTTTGAACTGCTAGGCTGGCAGGAGTTGGGACAGAGATGGACGTTCACTCCATGGTGCCACACTTGGGGTTCGAACTGCTGATCTGCAGTTTAGCATCTTAACCACTAAGCCAACACAGTCCTTAACTTCCCATACTCCATTATAAATTACCCAAGAGGATTTGGTCCAGAAATTCCCATTGGTCAACATATCCCTTCACCAGCTTGTCCAACCTTGTGTCTATAAAAAGGCTTCTGAGATATGTTACAGCTCACTAGCTATGAAAGTCAAAATCTGCTCCATGGTAAGGAAAAAGAAATTCTGAGAAACAGATGAATGTTGCCCTATGTCTGTCACTCTGGCTGAATTCAATTATACCCCTGAATGCACAAATCAAAGACTCTTACTGAATCCTCCTATTTGACATGACCTTATCTGAGCAACGATCTCCTTTTCTGACAAATTGTTTTAAACTTTGTAAAGAAAGAAGGATGAGAAAACTCATCCCTACAGTTGAACCTGAAATTAAACTTGAAGGCTCCCTTGGCCCAGACTTTGCAAATCCAATTTCCTTTGCTATTGTCAAGCATCTACAAAAGTAAGAACTAAAATAGTTGGTTGTATTCAAAAGGAGCGCATACTCTGGAGACCAAATGTTCTGCCCGGGAGAGCTAAAGATTTAACTTCTTTTCTGCAAAGTGATATTTAAAAATGATTTCTTTTCACACGCCTATACCAAGCTCTTGTATGAAGACATTTGCTGAAGAGATCTTTTGGATCAGCCATGAAAAGAATAAGGAGAGAACGACTTTTCACATAACTTTATGGAATTGTGGAGGATGAAAAATTATACATACGTTTTGCAGTGTGGTGGATCAAGTGGTTAAGACGTTGAGTTGATGACTGTAAGGTTGGAGTTGGATACCCAAAGTCATCCCTATTTATCTACTTGCAATTTCTTGCTTTCTAACTGCTAGGTTGGCAGGAGCTGAGACAGAGATGGAAACTCACTCCATTGTACAACACTTGGGTTTCATCCTGCCAATCTTCCAGTTGTCACGTTCCATGTCTCAACCACTAAGCCACTGCAGTCATCTTGGAAGACAGTAAACATTCTGCTTTTATTCTGAATTTTATAGAAGATTTCCAAGGTACTGAACCTATTGAACATAAGTTCAGTACCTTGGAGAGCTCCTATAAAGCTCAGACTGGACATAATGATAGCGATGAGGTGGATTTCAACACTTGGGCTAGCTGCTGTAAAATTCAGACTAAAACCTGGAATGAATCTGCCGCCGTGCTGAAACTGAAGCCACCGTCCTCCATTAAAGACAGCCCAGGATTTTCAAGCTTCATTGGTGACCTTCTCCGAGAGTTCAGACCTTAACAGATACCCTTAGAATGACCTTCTGCCTGCCTTTAAATTTTTAGCATTTCACCTCTTCCTAATTTGTCATTTTCTTTCCAACCACCCCAAATTACCTTGAATCTTATTTAAACAGAACTGAGCTCTCTGGGAAGATCTGTCGTGCTTGACTTAACTTTTCTCCCCATTTAATAAGGTACTTTATTTAAACTTTCAGCTTTTGCCTGAGAATCCCCAGTGGGGACTTTAAAACAGAGGATTATTATTAGAAATTAATTAAGTCTTCTTTACAGCCCCGTCTAAGGAGAGCCATTTAGCATAGCTGCATTCCTCTGGCTACATTAAGACGTTACCAATTGTCATTCCAACGGCATTGAGCAGACGACATCTCTTTTAGAGGGGACTGGAAGGATATAAATATGACATATTTTGAAAGCCACTTAATGAAGGGAGTACTTAAATGGAAACAACTTCAAACACAGCTTTGTACTAATGGCTATGACAAGAGATATGGAGGCGGAAACGTGATACTGCAGTATATATTGACTTACAAATGAATACATGGTATAGCCAGGGGAAGAAAGGAAAACCTGAAGTGTATTCCTTAGTCATAATTAAAAGCTTTTTGCTGTGTATCTTATAGAAAACCCAAAATAGGCTTGAAGCAATACTGTACAGTTCTTTCATTTAAAAAAAACAACCAAATTTTTCTGCAGTTAGAGATGATCAGAGGAGGGAAAAGTTGCAACATTGTTCAATGGGCTCTAGGAGTTTGGGTGCATGATGAAGATGAGTTTGGGTGTCAGGTCCCTGGCAGGAAAAGTTTGGGAACGCCTGCTATAGAGATATCAAGAAAATACTTATAAACTTAATTGAGAAGGATTTTTTTTTTTGCTGAAATGTTAAATTCCCCCCAAACACAGGTAGGATCTTAATCTGTGCTTTGAAGCCTCCAGTCTCAACTCTTGACCCAGCTAGCCAGCCAAGCAAGAAAGAAAGGCATCTGTTGTTCATGTTGATCATGTTGTTCAAAAGGCCATGTATGCCTTTCAGCTGTAGGTATGTGTAACAGTACTTTAGTTTCTTAAAAATTCGCTACACCAAGACATCAGAGAGAAAGGGGTCTTTATTATATTAGTTTTTAACAACAACCGCTGCCACTGCCACCAGACAGACATCTGGCTCATAACACACCTGATATAACTATTGTGGAGAAGAAGACCTGGTGGTTTATTGACATTGCCATACCAGGAGATGCATGAATTGAGGTCAAACAACTGGAGAAAATCACAAAATACCGTGATTTTCAAATTGAAGTTGGGTACTTACAGAGTGAGAAATTGATTGTACTCATAGTGATCAGAGCCCTTGGAGCAATATATAAAGGACTCCCTAGAAGTTCTTAGGTCCTTGGTTAGGTCTTGAACTGTTAATCTTTGACTGTGAATCTAATACAAGCTGCTCTTCCTCCTCCAGCTTCATCGTCATCTGCCATTAAGTCAATTCTGATTTATGGCAACCCTTTACAGGATTTTCCAGGTAGAGAATAAACAAGTGATTTACCATTCCCTTACTCTAGGGGGAGCTCTTGGGACTGTGGCAGCCTACCCAAGGCTACATAGACTGGGGCTTCCCCTTGGAGGCTCAGTGGGAAAATGAACTTCCAACCTCTGGTTTGGCAGCCAGATACTTAAACCACTGCTTTTAACACTGGGAGTTTTGGATTATCTGGACTACAAATCCCATTTTTCCTATGTTTGAAAGGCCTCTGTTGAAAGATTTTGAGTCTGAGCTAGACCTAATTCTGTCCAAATTCCTCGTTCTTGCTCAGTGCTAGCTGGGAGCTTTCTTTCTAATCAAGAAGCTAGGTTGGGCTAGGTCTAGCTCAACCACAAAGCCTTCCAGCTGAGATGTGTCTCTTAGGTGCTTGTAAGGTTTCTGTAATGTAGGTTGAACATCCAAAATAGAGGTTTATGGTGCCTGTAGCTCAAAATATTCAAAACTCCCATCCCTAACCATGCAATATTTCCAAAGGTTGCAGGAAACAATCAATATTTCCAAGAATTCACGCAAGGATTCAAGATCCACCTCACCTATATTGCAAGGAAGAAGAACTTCTGGTCCTTCAGAAGTTGTTCAACTTCAAGTCTCCTCACCCTAACCAAGTTAAATTGTTAGAGGTGGTGGGATTTGAAAAACAATCACTTCTTTAATTTTGTTGCCAACTTCCCCTTTCCATGATTTCCCTCCTCCATCACTGTCTGTTTTGCTACTGAATCACAAGTCTCTTTGCTGGATTATAGCTCAACAAATGTAAGTTCCAAAATAAATCCGAAGCAAGCAACATTTGTCACAGTTTCCCACTTGCCTTGAAGGGGAGCTCGACTTTCTCTACTCTGTGCTATAATGCGAAATTCCACTTTTGCCTCCCTTGACAATATTTTCCCACACCCAACACCAACGGAGGATGACTCTACCATGTACCTCATCAAACGACCTTGATGAGATATATAGTGACATGCTATGCTACATTAATTAGTTTTTAAGACATCAACCAATTAAGCTGGTGGGTGGATTTATTTAATTATTGACTGCAAACTCGAGTATTTTATTTATTTAATGCACTTACACCATCTGGCCAGGCACACGAAAGCAGGCTTGTCAAACCACAATGTTGACTTGTTATGTGTATTAAATGTCAGTATGTCAGATTCTAGCAATTGTAAGAGGGTTTCAACTTAAGAGGATTTAACAAGTGGGTTTAACAATTACCCCCCACCTGTACCCTTTCCACAACCAAGTTGGAATTCATATCCATGTTATACAGTCTGTCCTTCTATCTACTACACCACACTGGAATTGTAGGTGTTGACTTGTTATTGGTATATACTGTCACATGGGAACTGATTTCCAGTGACTCTAAAAGGAGGTTCAAGATAAGCAATCTCCATTTACAGCCAAAGAAACAGCACTGTCTGCATCTGAAGACTTTTCATAGTCATGTGGCAGGCATGACTAGATGCCAGAGTGCACAGAATACTGTTACCTTTCCCACAAAAGTCGTACCTATTATCTACTTGCAATTTCTTGCTTTCAACCTGCTAGGTTGTCAGGAGCTGGGACAGAGACAATGCGAACTCTCTCCATCGTGCAGTACTCAGGTTTCGAACTGTTGACCTGCCGATCTTCCAGTCATCAAGCTTAGCATCTTAACCACTACAGCTGACCCAACTCCCAAGTGCTGATTGACTTGGATACGTGAGCCCTGAGTTACTTGTTGTCTCCTTAAACATGGTGGTACAATTTCCCATAAGCATTTCCTGTGTCTTGATGATCTGAACATTAGTGATTTACCTTTCACCAAAATTAGAGAAAGAGTATAGAGGTTACCTTTTATTCTTTATCAGAGAAACCTTGGAAGAATCTAAGTGCACAGGGTTTTTTTAAATGCCTCCCATAATTTTCAGATCAGCTTGCTTTGTTTTGTGATTGGAAACTGATTTCTCGGACAAGGAAGTATTCCTGAATGGCATCTCTCCAACACTAATCTGTCCCCAGCTACTTCACCCAACCTTTAGGAACACCAAGAAGAGAGTATGGAGAAAGACAAGCACCTCATACAATAACAGGATGGCAGAAAGTGTCCTTACTTTTTGGGCCTGTAGTCAGGAATAGATCTGTCGAGGGAAATCCTATCGCTTAGCTGCGCATTATATCCATATTCTTCGTATTTGGTTTCAGATTCATGGCTATCATCTCGCAGGGTGGCCGCCATTCCACCTTGCCCCAAACCTCCGGGGCCCTCAACTAATCCCATTGGTTTGGCTAGACCTGAAAAACAGAAGAATAAAACTTAGTTAAAGTAAGTTCCTTTCCCCCACTAAAGCAAGAAGATCACAAACTTGCAATATTCCCCCAGCGCGACCAACATGAACAGCCATCTGTGTGATTATCCCTGTGCACCGCTGTGGAAAGTTCCCCTCTGAATCCCAACATCCTTGAATATATTGCATTTCAAAGAAGCAGGCAGCGAGTATATGAGTTTGAAACCCTAAGGAGGCAAAACAGCTTGAGTAAACAAAAGTTAATGGTGACAAAATAATTAAAACTTAGAGAATAGAGTACATTCTTCCCATCGTATAACAACATTGGCACATCTCCATTTCCAGGCTTAGTTGAGAATGCTGAGTTTAAAGTCCTGAACAGGAAAAGGCAAAACCAAGGTTAACCAGCCTAAAGGTAAATAGACTGCCTGGATAGTTCAGTGGTTTAAGTGTCTGGCTGTGGATACAAAGGTCGGGGGTTCTATTCCCCACTGTGTTTCCCAGGAGAAGAGTCAAACTGTATGGAATTGGGCAAGTGACACGGTCCCAGGGTGCCCCCTAGAAGAAGGGATTGGTAAAAGTAAAGGTAAAGGTCACCCTTGCTCGAAAGCCAGTCGTATCCAACTCTGGGGTTCAGTGCTCATCTCTGTTTACAGCCAGAGAGCCAGCGCTGGCTGCATCTGTAGACATTTCTGTGGACACATGGCATTCATGCCTCAACACAGAATGCTGTTTACCTTCCCAGCAAAGTGGTCCCTATTTATCTACTTGCAATTTCTTGCTTTCGAACTGCTAGGAGCTGGGATAGAGACAGGAGCTCACTCTGTCATGCAGTACTCGGGAAACGAACTCTGACCTTCCAGTCGTTGAGTTCAGTGTCTTAACCACTTGAGCCACCACAGATGGTAAAACATGCTCAAAATCCTTTGTCTAAAATCCCTGCCTAAAATCCTTGGAAAAGGGTCACCACGAGTCAGAACCAACTTGACAGCAAACAATTATTATTTGAGGTAAACAAACAGAAACACACACTAATCAACTGTACTAAGTAATTTTTATTAAGTAATTAAAGGTAAATAAATAGAAGTTGAAGCTAATCCCGCCTATAGCAATGATAGCCAACCTTGGCACTCCAGCTGTTCTTGAACATCAATTCCCGGAAGTCCTGATCAGTAGGAGTGCTGACTTAGGCTTCTGGGAATTGAAGTCGAAGAACACCTGGAGTGCCAAGGTTCACCATCACTGCCCTATAGTAATGCCATGTTCTCTAGTAACCTCACTTAAATCCATGTGAGTGGGGCTCAGTAGTTTTTAACAGGGAGTTCGATGGTGACTTATTCAGTTCACATTTTAATAAGAATTTACCCAATCAGGTTCAAAGCAAAGCAATAACATGTACTGTATATAATGCCCCATATGTGCTTGGTGCACTTTCTGCGCAGTTTACAAGTTGCCCCAGGGGTTCTGCTGACCAACATGCAAAAGGCAAACAGCAGGTAAATTAGGACTGTAATAACAATTTCATGTGAGAAATTATTCTGGGTTGAAAGCATTTTTGCGGAAGAAATTCCACTCAGGGAATGCTCAAATGAAGCTCCTTTCGTGTCCCCAAGAGCCAGGACAGAGACAGGCACTCAATCCATGATGCAGTACCCGGGTCTCAAACTGCCGACTTGCCAGCCTTCCAGCTAACAAGGCAAGCTTCTTGACCACTGAGCTACCACAGCCCGTAATTAGGACTATGAATGGAGTAGAGGATCATTTTGCTCAGGTGAATGAGGAAAGTCGTGATTTTCAAGGAATACCACATCCTCTCCTCCAATTAGGATGATGAATAAAGGAGAGGATGTTGTGTTCCTTGAAATTCATGGCTTTCCTCACTTGGGATTCACCAGAGTGGAATGATTCCAGCCCTATATACGAAATTCACATACACATCTTCTGAGCTTCCTTTCCCCTCCAGGTTTTTAAACCTTCTACCCCAGCTGGAAACCAACCAACACCCTTTCACTTTTTAAAATTCTGCCGGAGTCCTCGTACATGCTGTGGTATCTTTCCATTAGACCCTCTCATTTCGAGGAAATTGCCGGTAGCTACCTCTTTACCTACTCGAAGTGCGATCTCCTCTCTCCCGCGAGACACCGGGACATTTTACAGCATCTGTAATGAACCAAGCTGGGGATTTAGCACAGGCCAGCCCTGGCAGTGCGTTCCTGGAGGCTGTAAGCACACTAGAAATGAACTACGTTGACGCTTAAGCACAATTAAGAAGCGATTTAATGGTTCCGCTTCTCTTCCAAGGCAATTCAATAAGCCACCGGGGGGGGGGGGGATATGAAATGACTGCCTGTAATAAGGCCACACCATCTTTGAAGGAGTTTAAGCTTCCACATATTGAAACACAGTGCTTTGGAGTGCTTAGAGCTGTCTTCCCCCCAAATGAAGACCTCCTAGAACCAAGATGGTGAACCTTGACACTCCAGGTGTTCTTGGACTTCAAGTTCCAGGAGCCCAAGTCTCTGAATCCACACAAATGTGGATTCACAGAGACTTGGGCTTCTGGGAATTGAAGTCCAAGAACACCTGGAGTGCCAAGGCTTTGCCATCATTCTTCTAGACATTGGCTACAATGATGGTATAGTGGTTGAGATGTTGGACTTGATGACTGGATGGTTGGCAGATCAGTAGTTCAAGACCCAAGTGTCGCATGATGGAGTCAGCCCCCATCATCTGGTCCAAGCTCCTGGCAATGTTCCAGATCAAAAGCAAGAAACTGGAAGTAGGTAAATAGGTACCCCTTTGACAGGAAAGGGAACACTGTTCCATGTGTTCTGACATCAAGTCATGTCTGCCACATGACCAGGGAAACATTTGAAGATGCAGACAGCACTGGCTCTTTGGCTGTAAATGGAAATGAGCATTACACCATAGAGTAGGATACAACTGGCTTTCAGGGAAGGAAGACCTTTATTATTAGAAAAATTATGCGAAGTGTAGACAGCTAAAGTGGATAGCTAGAGAACAACAGGGTGGAAGAGGCAAAAATTCTTTTTTTTTTTAACCTTGGTATCCATATTTCAATCACCTGTAGATAATTTTTTTACAATCCAGAGGACAGGAGATTCATCTCTTCTGTCCTTCAAACAATGTTTCTGTTTAAAGCAGATGCAATGCATTAGCTAGTATAGATTTAACTCACTAGGATGTTCACTGAATGACAGTGGTCACTGTAGCCAAAAATAAATAAAGAAAAACAACCAACCTGTAAAGCAGTGAAAATGAACCTAATAGAGAATAGCAAGCCATCTATTGTTTTTCTTAGGGGGAATTATGTTTGGCAATATAATTCCTAGGATTGGAGAAGGTTTCCTGCAGAGACACCAGCTTTCTAACTGCTCATCTTGAGGAGAACAAGAGGTCCCATCCAATCTGAAGGCACATCCCAGAATATAGTATTGTTGTGAATAGCCGTGCATTGCTCTAAGCCAGAGGTCCCCAACCTTTTCAAGCTGGGTCACCCTCTTTCAGTCAACTTTGAGGGCCGGATGGCCATTTTGCCCTGCCTGGACAATGAAGGTGGCCATTTTGCCCCAACAGCTTCAGAGGGGTGGCCATTTTGTTTCTCAAATGCCCTTGGAGGGGTGGGGTGGGCACATGAAATTGTGCCATGGGCTGGATCTGGCCCACAGGCCTTTGTTTGGGAACAACTGCTCTATGTTGTGCGAAAGTATGGATTTGCTATCTGGTTAAGGTAAACAAACCAAAATTACAGTATTGCTGTTGCAATGTCAAAGTGACATTCTCATATATCTTGGGTGAATCTGACCATGTCTGTACAAACAGCAGGAATCTACTCCTGAGTCAGGCGAGCTTATTAAGCACTGAAGAGCTCTGGGGAGGAGAAGCCCTATGAATAAAACATACTGTGATGTGGAGATATTATGCAGAGACCTAGCCAAGGGAGACTGCAGGCTTTGGTGCCAATAGGATGATGGATCTGCTGTGGGTTTTGTTCTGAGCATCCATAGAAGCAATCCCAAAGGTTGCATTCAGTCTCCACAATGAGATCAGCACCTTGGACAGCTCCTTCTAGGTCTACTGCAAGCTCATGTGCCCTTGAAATCAAAATCATGTGCTTCACAGACAAAAGGGATCCAGGGGCTTTGGGAAGGATTGGGCATCAAGAAACTTGAGGCCAGTCCCCATTAGAGTGGTCTAGAATCCCCCCAGCACATAACCCAGAATGCAGTCTTGAACCACTGACCTTCCAGTCTTTTCAAATTCAGCGTCTTAACCTCTTGGGCCACCACAGGCCCCCCCTCCCCGATTACCTTACAAAACCCTATATGGAGTATAATCGGCAGGTAAAGTGCCCATAATGCCTTGTAGTTTCCATAAAATGTAACCTACCTTCTTCACCATTATGGAATGAAACATTAATCCCTCTTCTGAAAGTTATTATAGACACCTGAAAGCACTGGAGTTTATATTGGCTAAAAAAAACCCCTAATTCTGGAAGGCGATACCTGCTGACCTCTGGGAGGGTGTAGGGGAAATGTTGGATGCTCTGAACTCACTGATTTACAAGCTCTGGAAGAATAAATGCACCATTGATGAGATGTTGTTAGAGGCTAAGAAGCAGTGGCAGAGCAGTAAAGGTGGACACACGGCCAGCCAGCGTCCACTCAAACACAATCCAACAATGCAGGAAGGCTGGATTGACATATACAGGACTTTTGTAAGGCCACTGGACCTTGATTCCTCCACTCAAGCGCAAACCTCTGTTGACTACATCACAACAGAGGCAGCTGGCAATGACATACGATTCTTGGGGAAACCCATTTCTTTCTCAGCTACTGGATAGACTGGAGTGAAGTCCATGCAGACAATGGCATGGATCCTGTTGACAAAAAATCCTGAGGGCATCAACCCTGTGACTACCGACATCACTACACCACTGGCTGGTAGTGTATCCTTCTCGCATCATCTCCCCAAAAGCTCATGTTCTAAAGTGTCAAGACCGCTGGAACAACGTTGCCTTCTTAGTTAGGCGGTGGAACATGCGAAGAACCATAAATCCCAGCCAAACTCTCTGCTTAATGAAAAAGAGGTCTAGAGCTAAGGAAGGCCTCTCTTACATTATTGCTTTGGACACCATCCAAAACACGGCCTCCTTCCCTGGTTGGAGAAAGAGTCATTTTAATGAATTGCCAGCACTGAACTGGAGGGCTGGAGACAATGAAAGCTGTTGGCATATGCAGTGCCTGTACTCAACCACAGCCAGGCAAAAGTGACATTATTTAGAACAGAAACATTGCAGGGGGGAAAATGTGGATAGTACTGATATAGAGACACAGCAGGTTTACCATTCAGTCAGAGTGTTTTATGCTCAGCTGGGATTTTGTACATCTTACATCTGAGGCAGGTAACTTTGCCCAGTTTGGAGCCAGCACCGAATCTGGTCCCTGGCCCCGTGCGCTTAACACATCCACAGCGAGCGGTGGCTTACTTGTATTTTCCACCCACACCAGATGAACTGTTTGAAGTGATAGCTGTGTTAGTCTGTGCAAGCATATCATAGAGTAAAAGAAACAAGACAAGAAAAAAACCCAACCTTAAAGACTAACTCCTGTACAGGTATTTTAATGTTAGCTTTTGCGGATCAAGTCCACTTTGGCGGACATAAGAGTGGATATCATGGTAAAAATTAATACAGATCTGGTATAGAGGCCCAGAGTAGCTGGGCAGAGTTGGTTGGTTCAAGAGATGGATATGCAAATCAGTGAGTTATTTACAACCAGTAATGACATGCAATCAGCATGGCCAATTACAGTGGTAAATCTCTGATAGGACTCAGTTTGAGGAGTTAGATTCTGGCTTTGCAAAATAAACATTCTAACATTATACATCTGCCAATGGGTTAATTGAGGAAACTTTATGGGAAAGGCACGGACAGAGGTCAACCGTCCTGAGAAACAGCTCATGAAGAGGAACCCAGTCTCATGCTGGTGGCATGCCTGGTCACGAATCTGGTTGCATGGCTGGTGCTTTGTCAATTAGCTGCAATTAGCAATAGTACTCTGTGCAGTTTGAGTCCCAAGTGCAATGTGACAGAATGAGCTCTTGTCCCCTGACTGGAAGGTTGGCAGGTCAGCAGTTCAAAACCCGAGTACTGCATGAAGGAATGAGTGCCCATCTCTGCCCCAGCTCCTGCCAACCTAGCAGTTTAAAAGCAAGACATTGCAAGTAGATACAAAGGTACTACATCAGCAGGGAAGGTAAACAGCATTCTGTGTCTAGTCACGTCTGCCACATGGCTGCGGAAACGACTGCAGATGCAGACTGCGCTTGACTCTAAGGTCACAAAGAACTTATTCCCCCATTTTCTTTCCTGGCACAGTAACTACTCCAAGAAAGATGAGTCTTGGCAAGGACTGCCTTGCAGAAAGATGGGGACGGATATATTTTCAATTCTTTCCGGCTCCTTTGTGAAGATAAAATGACAGCCATGCTGCAGCTTGGAAGAATAGTTTCCAACCAGGGAAACTTAGCGTGGCTTCTGCCCTGGCTGCACTGAAGAAAAAGATGTCCAGGCATACGACAAAGATGTAGGATTTTTGTGCTATTGTGTTTTGTTTGAAGAACACAGAAACTGAAACCTAGACATGTCTCTGAGCAGGGCAAAATGGGAGGTGTAATTTTTCTGTGTAGAATCCTCTCAACAGCCCTGCATCAACTGATGTTTAGTTCATAGCATAAACCAGGGGTTACCAACCTTTTCAAGCTGGGGGCCATTGGGTCACGCTCTCTCAGTCAGCTTTGAGGGCCGGATGGCCATTTTGCCCTGCCTGGACGATGGGGGTGGCCATTTTGTCCCAACAGGTTCAAAGGGGTGGCCATTTTGTTTCTCAAATGCCCTTGGATGGGTGGGGGGGACACATGAAATGCCACTGGGGGCCAGATATGGCCAATGGGCCTCAGGTTGGGAACCCCTGCTATACAGGCCCATTTAAGAGCTGATGGCTCCTGAGCTCACGGGCAAGTCAAAGTTCGCGGCTAAGCTTTTCAGCAAGAAGTCAGCATCTCAAGTGTAAAGTACGTGACAATCCCCGTCTTTGGGAATAATCTTTCAAACGCATTGCAGAAACATTGCTGGATAAATTCTGTTTCCTGTCTTCATAGCTGGAAAGTGGAAACAGGGGCTGTGTAATGGCCAGGTATGCAAGCTATTCTTCAAAACTGGTACAAGTAGGCTCATTTTTCATGAATTTATTCAACCCCCTTGTAAAAGAAGTGGTTCAGTAGCAAACCGGATGCATCTTTGACGACTGCCAGCTCCAAACTAAGCAAATGGCTTTTGTCACCAAATCTTGCTGCAGGGAGTTCCACTGGTCACTTTGCCTGTGAACTTATTAAATTGATTCAATTTTGTATGAAGAACTGCCCCTTCCCTGGTGCAAATTATGTAAGCCAGGCATTTTGCTCTTACACTGGCCTCAAGCAGCTCTTAAATATCCACTTCCCACCAGCCCCGGAGGTCCACCCTAGTCAAGTCTAACTATTCCTTTTCAAGCTCGGAAACTTGTACACATGTTTGCCGTGCGTGTTCCTCTGATATCTCAGGCACATCAGCCTCACAAAAAAGCTCATTGCCCACTGCCTCTCCGGATTCCAAAATTCATTACTTGTTTTAATTGGAAGCGATATTACATTTTATGTCTACAGATCTCCGGCATCAAAACACATTTGCTTTTAAGCAATCCTCGTTTGAAACTGGCTGCCCCGGGAGAGAAGGAGACGGAGTCTAATTACAAGAGATAATTTGGAAGTAGATAAACAAATATCCAGAGATCACAAAGGTCAACAGCAGATAGATGCAAAAGGCTAGAAAGTGGGGTGAAAGCCTCCATTTACAGAAGTGATGGCAATCTCATCCATAAATATGAAAGATTAAATACTGCCCTCCTATTTAGATCAGCATCAGAAATTAATGATGGGGTTTTTTTAAGGTGAGATGGCATGGTTGGCTGAATAGCTCAGTGAGTCAGGTATATAGCAGCTGATCCAAAGGTTGGGAGTTTGATTCCCCACTGTGGAAGAAAAACCAGGCTATGTAGTTTTGGGCAAACTGCACAGCCCCAGGTTGCCCCCCCCCCCCCGCGCGAGGAAGGGTAAAGGTCACCCTTGCTCGAAAGCCAGTTGTATCCCACTCTAGGGTTCAGTGCTCATCTCTGTTTATAGCTGAAGAGCCAGCGCTGTCTACATCTGCAGACATTTCCATGGCATGCCTAGAGTGCACGGAATGATGTTTACCTTCCCATTGAAATGGTCCCTATTCACCTACTTTCAATTTCTTGCTTTCGAACTGCTAGTTTGGCAGGACCTGGGACAGAGACAAGAGCTGGGACAGAGACTGGAGCTCATTCTGTCATGCAGTACTTGGGTATCAAACTGCTGACCTGCCGCCTTCCAGTCAGCTTCTTAACCACTTGAGCCACTGCAAAGGAAGGGAGTGGTAGACAATTTCTGAAAATTGATGCCATGGAGTTTTTAGTTGGCTGGACACCTCAGTGGTTTACGGTAGCTATCTGCTTACAGAGCCAGAGATTTGGAAGTTCAATTCCCCATCGGGCTTCCTGGGAGAAGAACCAAACTGTGTAGCCATGGGCAAGCTACACAGTCCCAGGAAGCCACTGGAAGAAGAGATCAGTAAACCACTGTTGGATACTCTCGATGTAGAAAGACATGAGAAGTGTCCCCATAAGTCACCATTTACATGACAGCACACAATTATTATTATACGGTCTCCCACCAGGACAAGCTTATGACTAGACCATCTGGAGGTTACTCAATGGACCTTGAAGCAAAGTTGGAAGATCAAACACTAGTCAAGTAAAATGGGACTACTTGGATGCAGGGCAAATTTTAATCAATGCAGCAGAAAAGGCAGCATACAGAATACATATGTAAAGAAATGGCTAGCAAAAATATGTATTTGTGAGACCATCTCAATGGAGAAATAATTGTCAGAAGATCTTGACACTTAGATCTGCTTTAGGGCTTCTAGGGACCTTCCTTAACATGTAGTTGTTCCCTCGTGCTGAATTCCAGCCATTTTTCTATAGGATCCAATCTAATCTACTGCATCCTATAGAAAAATGGCTGAAATCCAGATTGTTATTTTTCAGTTGCACAGTTGAGTCCAACCCTTTGCAACCCTATGGATCACTGTACCCCCATGCTTCTCTGTCAGATCTATGCCATCTGGCCACCTCATCCTCTGGTGCCCCTAGGAGGAAACAACTAGAGAAGCCAGCCATGCCCTTTGAAAGAATATGTCATTACATCCCACATCCTTTCTTATTTTAGCACACTTTTTCAATTGTTAGTAAGCAATTTATGGCCAGGGATTTAAATATTAATGCTAGTCCACACTACAGTAGAACCATTGAATCAATTGTTGAATGAGGAGCCAGTACAGTACAGTACTTACATAAATCCCGCTAATTCAATAGTTTACTCTCTCTTGGGGACGGCTGACAGGACTCTGGCCAATCGATTCATTCTTCACTCACAGCACTTGAGTTTCTGTATACACCAACCCACCTCGCCTCCCAATTTGCAGACCATTGGTGGGCGCACACCACCTTTTCAAAGACACAACTTATATACATTCCAAATATATTACAAAGCACAATTAATAATCTTCTTTCTAGGCTAGGGATGGTCTTATCACCAGTGTAGCTATGGCGTGTCTCCTTTCTGTATCTCTGAAAATTGTCCCCTCACTCTCCCATTTCCCTGACAGTATACTTTACACTTGTAGGTCTATGCAGATCAAGGGAATTACATCCCTGCCTTTTTCTCTGTTCCTGTTTTGAAGCCAGGGATCTTCAGAGAGAACTTTCATCTTTACTTTTCCTTTCCTTCCAGCCCCATCCCATCCTTTTCGATTTCATCCGTTCACCTTGATTCTGCTATCTCATTCAATACACATTTTCTGAGTCTTATCTCTTCTAGCACAGGCTGGGCTGACATGCCTCCCACTGTTATTAACGCTTATTGTGTGTGTGTGTGTGTGGGGGGGGGGGTTAAACAAACCAGAATATGATTTAATTTATTGCAAGGAAAGCAGCTTGATATCAGGTGGCAGACAGGAACATATTGTGGAGAAGCATCAATTTAATTCTTTCTAATAGAGTGGAAAAGCACATTCCTCCAGGTTAGATTTACACATCATGTGGAGTTGGATGTGAATTATTTGCACACTTACTTTGGCTTTTGTGTACAAGACACCAGCCCTCCAGTTCATTTAACTTGGTATTATCTGATCTGATAGGCCAGTGATGGCGAACCTTGGCATTCCAGATGTTCTTGAACTTCAAGTCCCAGAAGCCCTGATCAGCAGGATTCTAAGAATACCTGGAGTGCCAATGTTCGCGATCTCTGTGTTAGGCTATTGTTCTACAGCAGCCAGGAGAAACTCGCAATTCAGATGTTACGGGACATTGAATCCTTTCCTGCATTTACTCTGAACTGCTTAGTAGTTATCCAAGGTCCTGAACTCAACCACCCTATAATAGGGTCAGTGCCATGGAGAGCTCCTTCTAAAGTTCAGACTAAGACTCAAATAGCTTCATCATGCTATGTGAAATTAACATTATCAGCCTCTATTCACGTAGGGAGGATTCTTCCCTAGTCCTTTGATTTGAGATCATAGCTATGGCTCAGTACTGTATTAGAAAACCTGCCTTGGATTCAGAAGGCTGCAGGTTCAATCTCACACATCTGTAGTTAAAAAGAATCTGGTGACAGGAGGTGGGAAATATACTCTCTTGGTTGGGTCCACAGGGAGCCACCACTGATCATATGGTCTATGAATGGAGAAAATCTATCAGTTTAACTTCCCTTTGTATCTGACAGATTCAGAAGTCATATTCTTTCCACACACACACAGAAGTGCCTGGAGGAAAGTGGTCCATGGGGTTGCAAAGGGTCGGAATAGACTGTGTAACTGAACAACAAGGGGAAAAAAATCTTTCCACCCTGAAGATGAAGAAACATGCATGTTTTGCTAAATTCTGCAAAAATAAATAAATAATCAAATGATATGAAAGCCTCCTCATTTTCTATTATAATATTTTTGTGTCAGAAATTATTTTGGGTTGAAAGGAATTTTTTTTTTGGCGGAAGAAACTCCACTCAGGGAATGCCCAAATGAGGCTCCTTTCATGACCCCATGAGCTGGGATAGAGACGGGCGCTCATTCCGTCATGCAGTACCCAGGTCTCAAACTGCCATCTTGCCAGCTTCTTAACCACTGAGCCACCACAGCCTGGTCAAATTCTCTACTACAGCAGAGAAGACCATACTAGACACACATGTCAAATAATGAACCTTGACCAGATTACCAATGAGGAGATGCTTCGAAATAGTGGTTTGTGCAAATTACATAACGTTGTTGCACAAAGAAGACTCCAAATGGCAGGTCATATGTCATATGTAGACAGGATCTCTAAACAGGATCCCAAAAGCAGGATCCCTAAGGGGGCAATAAGTTGGACCCCTCTGAATACCAAAAGACAATGAGGACAACCTCAAAATACATGGCAAAGAACTTTCATGGCTGATTTAAATACCCTGTGATGCTTTGCTTAAAACACTGTTTCCCACCCATTGGTTCTTGGACCTCAGTTCCCAAAAGTCTAAGTCAGTACATTGGCTGATCAGTGCTTTTGGGAATTGAAGTTTAAAGATCAAAGGTTGGAAATCACTGGTTTAAAGGTAAAGTTCTCTCTTGCTTGACTCTAGGGTGAGGTGCTCATCTCCGTTTACAACCAAAGCGCCAGCGCTGTCTACATCTGCAGATGGTTCCATAGTCACGTTGCAGGATTGACTAGATGCCATAGTACATGGATCACTGTTCCCTTTACTGCCGAAGTGTTACCTATTTATCTACTTGCAATTTCTTCCTTTTGAAATTCTAGGTTGGCAGTTTCTGGGACAGATGATGGGTTGTTCATTCTGTCGCACAGTACTCAGGTCTTGAACTCCTGACCTGCTGACCTTCTGGACATCAAACTCAGCAGCTTAACCACCAAGCCACCACAGCCCCGATTCCCTCTTTATGGGAGGCTTAATCCTCTCCGGGCTTTAGGCTGAACCATAAAAGAGCTGTCCATGGTGCTAAATCCAAAGTTTGAAAGGGAGCAGGAGGTGTTTTCTTCCTTTGATCATGTCCTGTGAGATGGGTCAAAGACTGGGAGTTTTGCTCACTTTCCAAATGCTTTAGACTTCAACTCCAAGATGCCCCAGCTGAGATGGCTAAAATGGAATTAAGGGAGCTGAAGTCTGATATAGGTAGGAGGCCAATAGAATAAATCAGGGGTGCCCAAACTACTGCCTGGGCCTGAATTTATCTGGTCCACACTGTCCTTGTCACTGATGGCAGTGTAGATGAATTGGCATTGGGGGCCCAGATCTGGCCCATTGGCCGTAGTTTGGGCACCCCTAGCTTAAGCAGAGAAAATGGCAGCCTAAAATCTATCTCATCCTGTTGCAAAACAGATTACAAGGCGCATTTTACTTCTGTTTCTGGTGGGAGAAACCACCTGACCAGCTAGCTCAATCACGTGACCGGCCCGCAGCCCAAAAAGTTTGGGCACACCTGAAATAAATGATTGTAACATGATGTCTATTTGTATGGACAGTTCCACTGATTATTACTTCTTAACCTTCCCTGCTTATGGATCTGTGGAACTAATGTTATAATCCTGCATGCCCTTGCTAGAGAATAAATCCCATCACAATCAGAATTTATTTCTGAGACCGCATGCAATGCAGAGGCACAAAGGAGCAGCTAATCCAGGCTGAACAAACTTTAAAGTGTTCTGCCCCTTTAGAAATGGGATTTACATTAAGAAAAAACAATTTGTAGAAAAGTTTCTTGACTCAATAAGAGGCGGACCATAAAAGGGACATAAAAATGATGGATAGTAACAATAGGAGGATTAATATGAATAATAATAGCAGAGGGAAATTCAGCAGAATAGCATTCATAAATAACAATAAAACCAGAGAACGGAGAGGGATGATTGGGTATTTCTGAACCACAGGAACAGAACACAGAGAATAGAACAAGAGAAAGCTGAAAAGAAGGCCTGCTGTTTTATTTAAAAGGAACAATAACGTCTTGAACAATTTCATTCTACCTTTCTTGCTTCTGGTTTGCATGAAAATGAACTGACTTTGACATCTTGGGCAAAAATCACAGAAATTCAAGGGCCAGAAGAACAAGCACTCTGGTTGAAATGTGGTTAATTAATATGCAGAGTGCAGAGTACAAGAATATTTGCTACATCAAGCTTGGGTGGGAAAGAACAGAACAAAATTGGAGAGGGCTAGGTGCAAAGTTCTACTTCTACTTCTTCTGCCGTTTCCGAGTCCGAATATTGGATTGTCCTGAGAATATAATGCAGTGGCCTTTAATCTGCCTTCCGAATCGCAGCATGACACCCATACCACTGATCCAGTTCTGTGAGTCACTTTCTGGTCCCAAGGCCTTTTGGCACACAAAGTCCTCCTCGGCTCCAGGCCAGGATGGATGAAGCTGCTTGCCCTCCCTCAAGATGGACTCAAATGGGATTTATCATATATTCTCAATTATAAGTCATCCCGAATATAAGTCATGGTACCTAAAACTAGGAAAATAGATTGACCTGAGTATAAGTCAGGGGTGGAAAATGCAGCAGCTGATGGTGAGTTTTAATAATTAAATTACATGAACATACAGTAAAATTAATTAATTTAGACATTTGTGTGGGTATGTTTCTGAGTGTTTACGTCAACCCAAATATAAGTTATTTTCAGACCACATTTTGGTGGCTAAAAACCCGACTTATACTTGAGTATATATAGTAATCCACTTTGTAACTATCGCCCTTCCCTATGGACTTTGGCACCCAAGGCCACTCATTCTCAGGGCGCACAGTTTAGTCAACCACCACCTGATACTCGGCATCGAGACGCTGGCAGTATGGTCTACTCTATTACCATCATGGGTTAACCTGGCCAGCAAGGTTCTACACCTAAGAAAAACAAAGCAAACATGTAATTATATGACAAGGGGATATTTGTTTCAGCAATGCTTTATCTGAGACAGATCCTGGAATTGTTGTAGAACAGAACTTGAGTATGGGCCAACAGTGTGATGCGGCTGCCAACATGGTTAGTGCTATTTTACGCTGCATTAAAAGAAGTATAGTCTCCAAATTATGTGACATACTACTGTAGTTCTCCTCTATTCAATACTGGTTAGGCTTCATCTAGGATACTGGGTCTGGGTCCAGACACCACACTTTGAGAAGGATGCCAACAAACTGGAAGAAGGTTAGAGGAGGGCGACAAAGATGATCAGAAGATTAGAAAGCCTTGAATTAGCCTTCAACCACCAAGGTCATACAAAATACTTAGTAGATACCCCATAGCTCCCCCCCCCCCCCGTTTAATGCAGAATATGCAACAAGGGGAATAGCTTAGGATTTTAAGACACTCAGGTTCTGTGGCCAAGATGACACCTTCTCAACATCTAATGGTAGAGCTGGCTATGAAGAAACATGACTTGATGTTAGGCATACCTACTTTTAGAAACAACATTTGGATCCTGATATTTCCAGCCAAGTCCCAGCCAAGTCCCAATAGGGGTATGTGCTGTACAAATAGGAGAGAGTTACTACCCATTTGAGAGTCTTCTATGACTGTGATGATGAAATGAACAGACCGCCCACACAGAGAGGATCAGAACAATGCTGAAATGGGCCTCCCTGGTCTAATTAGCAGGATCTGCCGCACGCAAAATAGCCTACTGAATTAGTTCCGCATCAATTAGTTCGGTAGCTAGCTAAGCAGCCGGTGTTTTTCAAACATCCCTTATTGCGGAAGAGTTGGAACTACAGCTCCAAAGCTGGCTAAGCGATTTGTGCATTTTAAAGGCAAGAATGATCTAAAAGATGCACTGAGAAAATGGTTGAAGTGGGTTCTTGTTCTGTATGCAAAGAAATTTCTTCCAGCCAATGGTGACCGTCATTGGGCCCTCAAAGGATGTGAGATACTCAAGGCATAGCTTATGGTTCCAAAGTGAATTCCTGTGGTTGAGCAAGGATTTGAACCTAGGCCTCCTCAGGAAGTGAAGAAGACTTGGATGACAGTAAACCAGTTATAAGTAGTCTATACATAGGAAAACCTGAGGAAAGTTGTCATTGATTTGACAGCACACAACAATGACTACTGCCTTAATATGGGGTTCCCAACCTTTTCATGCTGGGGGCTAGGTCACGCTCTCTCAGCCAACTTTGAGGGCCAGATTGCCATTTTGCATGGCCTGCATGATGGAGGTGGCCATTTTATCCCAACAGTTCCAAAGGGGTGGCCATTTTCTTTCTCAAATGCCCTTGGAGGGATGGGCCAGATCCAGCCCATGGGCCTTAGGTTGGGAACCCCTGGTCTTAATGATCAAGCTTGCGATCAAACTGAATGGAATCTGCATTTAGTGAATGGGTTTGTGGCTACTAAGTGGTAGAGAACAAGGTAAATGGGTAAATCACTTTTCCAAAATCCAGTGACTTGTTCTTCCCAAAGATCTTCTGAAACCTTATTCAGAAAATTCACATTAGACTATTAACTTAAGTGTCCTCAATTCAAGGCCAATGAATTAAGGTCAATTCCAAGACCTCAATTGCCTCTCCCTTGAAGAAGTCCCTTCATAGCTTATGTCTTCAACAATTCTGATATCCCCTGGATACATAAAAATCTAGACTCTATTGTGATGGAGAACAAAAGATCCAATATTCAGAGTGCCATTAGATTCCTTGCAGGGAATCAACCCCAAACCTAGCAAAAGACTACAATCAGTTGAGATTTCCAGGTCAGTTCATTTATTAAGAAGCTAGCAAAGGAAAATTCAGAAGTTGTCAGCTGCTTTTGAAATAAAATGAACAAAACATGGCTTGCTAACTGTATTAGGTACCTAAGAATAGTTCTTCCAAACAGCTGAGCTTATAAATGTAATGGGAGGCAACCATGCTGTTCTAATAGAGCTTTTAGGCTGGGCTTAACTCTTCATTACCTGTGTAAAACAGAATAAATTTCCTTTTACAGCCAAAGGTGTAGCTGCGGGGAACTGCAGAGCAGGAAAAGTGAAATAAACAATACATCCCTTTGAATGACCTGATCTTCTACCTACGAGGTCTCTCCTGTTAAGCTGATTTACCCTAGGAAAATTTTGGGGAGTGGATGGGAATAAAATTAATGAGGAAAGAAGTGCAAGGGATAAATGTACTGGGTGAAATATTTTAGAGCCTGGTTTGGACACAACACAAAATCTGTGCTTAGAGCTGATGGAGCTGAAGTCTAGATAATTAAGATGATGTTGACATTCTGGTTGGGAAGAAGAGAAGGAAGGATGAAGAGGAAGAGGAAGAAGGAGGAGGAGGAGGAGGAGGAGGAGGAGGAGGAGGAGGAGGAGGAGGAGAAGAAGAAGAAGAAGAAGAAGAAGAAGAAGAAGAAGAAGAAGAAGAAGAAGAAGAAGAAGAAGAAGAAGAAGAAGAAGAAGAAGAAGAAGAAGAAGAAGAAGAAGAAGAAGAAGAAGAAGAAGAAGAAGAAAGCAGCTTAGGAATGAGCTACTGCTCAGAGAACCCCAAAATCTAATATGGCCAAAAAGTAACTCTTCCAAGTTCTGCTCTTTAGTACATTTCTAATCATGGACTGCAAGTAGGAAGTTAGATTTGTCACATCCCCATCAAGAAAGAGTCCGGTGATCCAAATGTAGACTCGTGGATCCCCCCTCTTGACACCACAAGGGCACTGGATTTGGGCATAGATCTATGACACACACTGAAAAATTTCCATTCCCTAATCACCTGCACAAAATTTCAGCACACCTTTGGATGGACTTTGCAAATGTGCTAATACGTAGTTTTGTCCGAACAATACAATTTGTGAACTGTAGACATGTTGTCAGTGGAATGGTGGGTCTCCTCTGGGTTTTCTTCTGAAATTTACATAAGCAATCCAAGATATGGACCCTTATTCCCCAAATAGGTATGGACAGCTCCTTTAAAGTTTGGCCCAAAACACAGAATGTTTGCAATGGCCCGTTGAAATTAGCACCCACCAGGTTCTAATTACTACTGTTTCTTTGTGTTAAAGAACACCAGTCTGCCAACAGCTTCCTAAACAATATTAGAGTATTGGTATCATTTGTTTTCTCATCCATTTAGGTAGTTAGCTAGGGAACTCCATCAAGGGTTCTGAAAAAGGACAACAATGTTTAGATCATCACAAGGAAGGCAAAACTTCGAATGATGCAATTATAACTCCATGAGACTGCCAGTATTTCCAGTCTTATCACCACTAGGGCTTCTGCAAGCCTGGGAAACAGACTTCACAGCACAGCTCCAACTGTGAAATGAGTTAATACAATAAAAATATATGTCTTTATTCATAAAAGCATTATATCCCACCGGCACCCAAGAGCAGGGGGGAAATAAACTCTATTTTGCAAAAGAGCAGCCTAGCCATTTTGTCACATAAAATGCACAAAATAGCTGAAGGAAGCCAAATGAAACACTCAATTAACCTTGCCACCTTTTTGCAAACATCAGCTCTGTAAGAAAGCAAAGCTCTCCCACTTTCTGTGGGTGCAGGAGCGAATCTTCAGCATTTCTGGGCACATACTACATAGGGAATATAGCATTGTACCTTGTTTCTCATTTCTGAAGCAAAAATGCCAGTCTGGCTACATTATCTTGCTATGGTAATGAAGTAGACCGGGGGTTCCCAACCTCACGCCTGTGGGCTGAATCTGGCCCCTGGTGCTATTTCATGTGGTCCTCCACCCATCCAAGGGCCTTTGAGAAACAAAATGGCCACCTCTCTGGGACAACATGGCCCCCCTCTCCAATCATGCAGGCAGGGCAAAATGGCTGCCTGGCCCACAAAGCTGACTGAGAGAACGTGACCCGCCCCCTGGCTTGAAAAGTTTGGGAACCCCTGAAGTAGACCATACTGCCAGTGACTCAAAGTGGATGGTCAGGCGGTGGTTAACTAACCTGACTACCCTGAGGACTAACGGCCTTGGGTGCCAAAGGCCACAGGGAAGGGTGATGGTTCCCAAGTGGATTAAATCCCACTTGAATCCATCTTGATGGAGGGCAGCAGCTTCATCATCCTGGCCTGGGGCTGATGATGAGGACTTTGTGTGCCAAAAGGGCTCAGGACTAGAAAGTGACTCATGGAATTGGATCAGTAGTGCAGGTGTCACGCTGTGATGTGGAAGGCAAATGGAAGACCATTGCATTATATTGTTCCCAGGTGTCTTCGCTGCAACTTCTGAATACTCTCCGAAGGCAGCCCTACCCAGTGGTGGGATGTCAAAAAATTTACTGCCCCACCGTGACGTCATCACAGTATGGGCGGAGCTAATGTCATGATGTTGTTGGCAGAGCCAACGTCATGACATCATGACGTTGTGGGCAGGGCCGGTTCTCCAGGACACTGGGAAAAGTTACTACCGGTTCTGGAGGACTGGTGAGAACCTGTTACATCCCATCCCTGGCCCTACCTAGAACATATTACAGTAGTCCAAGCAGGCGGTGATAAAGGCATTGATCACTATGGTAAAATTTGCATTCCCTAGGAAAAGAGAGCAGCTACTATGCCAACCAAATCTGCATTTGATATAATAATTTCGTGTCAGAAATTATTCTGGGTTGAAAGGATTTTTGTGGGAGAAACTCCACTCAGGGAATGGCCAAATGAGGCTCCTTTCTTGTCCCCAAGAGCTGGGACAGAGACGGGTGATCAATCTGTCATGCAGTACCCGGGTCTTGAACTGCTGACTTGCCAGCCTTCCAGATAACAAGGTGAACTTCTCAACCACTGAGCCACTGCTGTGCAACAAAGCTGTGCCACTGAAATGGAGCAATGAAGGCCTCTTGGAATATTTCAGCATGTCTTCTCCTTATCTTAGATTTTTAATGTTTCCCTCTGCTTCTTGCCCATGAATTAATAAGCGTGAATTGCTGCAGGAATGAGACAACGGGCTTCTGCAACTAAGGACTGGGATTTCTCCTGACTTGTATTAAATCACCTAATATAGAAGGAACCTTTTTTTGTGCTACAACAGAACACATTTTTCTTACAACCAGGCAATGCATAATTTCTCTCTTTTTTCCAAAGAACTGGCACGAACCCACAACAGGTTAAATATAGAAAAAGAAGAGAGAAAATAGATTTACATGTTTCTCCATTTATTCCATACTTTCTCACGGCCACCTACTGAGGCCGAGGCTGTCTCTAAATAAAACAGCATATAAGCCTATTTATTGCAGAAAACATAAATCTTTCCCCAAAAGGGGAATGAGAGAGAGAGAGAAGAAAGTAAGACAGGCAATGCAGGTCTCTATAAATACACTTTGCTGAAGAACAAAACTTTAGCAAGAGACTCTGGAGAGATTGTAAAAACAGCTTTGTAACGATAAAATGACCCCTTGCTTAAGATCTATTTAGTCTGGAATGGAGAAATTGGCTCAGGCTTCCAGAGGAATCCTAAACGAACACTTGAAAGGTCAAATTCACAGCTCAGGAATATATTAATTTTAGATTTCAGCTCCCAGAATGACAATTCAACGTGGCCATTGACTGTGCCCCAGCACAGAGTTCGCCCTGCCCCTCTTCCCAACAGTCCAGTGAGAGCACTTCCTCCTTCCCCCCAGCACAAAGTTCACCCTGCCCCTCTGCCCAGCAGCCCAATGGGAGTGCTTCCTCCCTCCCCCCAGCACAGAGTGGGTTTGGGGTTGCAGTTTGGCCACTCAGTCTCTAAAAGGTTCACCATCA
Source organism: Furcifer pardalis (assembly GCA_030440675.1). Classification (NCBI taxonomy): domain Eukaryota; kingdom Metazoa; phylum Chordata; class Lepidosauria; order Squamata; family Chamaeleonidae; genus Furcifer; species Furcifer pardalis. The sequence goes on from CP126898.1 coordinate 5,639,492, forward strand.
CTGCCCTATAGGCCCGTGGTGGCAAACCTATGGCGCACGTGCCAGAGGTGGCACTCGGAGCCCTCCCTGTGGGGACCCGTGCAGTCACCCCAGCACATAGTTTGCCCCGCCCCTCTGCCCAACAGCCCAATGGGAGCGCTTCCTCCCTCCCTCCAGCACAGAGTTCGCCCCACTCCTCTGCCCAGCAGCCCAATGGGAGCGTTTCCTTCCTCCCCTGTTGCTTTGTTGGTACTTTGTGATAAATAGATGGGTTCTGGGTTGGTGTTTGGACACCCAGTCTCTAAAAGGTTTGTCATCACTGCCCTGTAGGCCCATTTGATGAAGTAAGTGTGAACTGAAGCCCAATTATTTTGACTTTTTAATGGGGTTTTTAAGGGTTTTTAGTTAGTTTTGATATTGTTTTTAATTGTTGTTTGCCGGCCAGAGTCATTGCCAAGTTGGACGACAATAGAAATACGATTAAATAAAATAAATAATAAATAAAATATCTGGACCAAGGGTTTCATCCTTCTATGGAGATGTCAGATGTGTGACCTTTCTGCCTGTCCGCACCATGCATGCCGTTACTAAAAAGAGGAGCTTCTGAAAGGTCATGGACTTCTTGCCCTGACTTAGAGCCTCTCTCTCTTTCCATCCCTCCTTCTTTTTCCTTCCTAGACTGGTACGAAAGCCACTCCAGGGCGTCTTGCTCGAATGCGTCAACCATTTCATTTCGCCATTCAGCACCGTCCATCACTGAGGGCCCAGGGCCATTCATCAAGCCCAGAATGGCCTGTCCATTTAATCTCCCCGAAGAGAACACAATCGAATCATTATGTCGGGGAAGAAGGCTAATCTGGCTGAGTGCTCAAAAAGTTAATTCCCCTCCCCGATGGCTGCCACCCCTATAAAAGGCCAATGAGGTCTAATAAGAAAAGCCACGGGGAAGGCCGGCGTGGAGCTGCATATGCACAATGAGAAGATGAAAACTCTCTTCATCTTTTTCAGACCGAGTGGAATCTAATTACAAGCAGTTATTGATTGTTGTGTATTCCTGGAAGAAGCAACAGAGAGCGAAGCAATTACAATAAAACTGGAGGCTGACCCATTCTGCTTTTTTAAAAGAACCACACATACAGAAAAAGTCATTGTGTGAGCTGGAGACACAAAACCTTCTCTCCTCCCTCCTTATTTGAATTGTGTGCCATTCAATGCAAACATCTGTCAGGGGGAAATCTTGATGACTGAGTCTGTGATCCTAAATGCACTTTACATTGAGTTTGCTTATGCCAAATCTGAACTCAGAATTGGCCTATCACGTACAGATTTTAAGTTATAGGCATGCCTATAGCTGCTCAAATAGCTGGTCATTGAGTAATGTGTTTTTACATGGGAACATTATAACAGTTGCAGTTACCACTATGCCTGCTGCCACTTCAGCTGAATCACGTCCTCTGGTGGCATGCGTGTTCCAGCAGTGGCCGGTCATGTCTGGACAAGTCAGTGAGCTAACGTCAGAAATAGGTATATAAGGCAAGATGGACCAAGGGCTTGTCTCTAGTGCAAAACCATCTTTTTGGATAGTACAGCTAGGCCAGAGTGAGTCGAAAGCAAGAAACTGCAAGTAGATAAATAGGTACTGCTCCAGCAGGAAAGGAAGCAGCATTCTGTGTATTCCAGTGTCTAGGCATTCCTGCCACACGACCATGGAAACATCTGCTGGGGCTTTGACTATAAACTGAGATGAGCACCCCACCTAGAGTCAGACACACCTAGGGTGGGATATAACTGGCTTTCAAGCAAGAAAGACTTTTACCTTTACCTGTATATGAGAAGTACATGAAATGGTTTTGCCATTGCCAAAAGAGCCCCAGTGAGTGTCTATGGAGCTGAGTGAGGATTCGAACCCAGATCTCCTGAGTCTTAATCTCTAACTAATGTCCCACACTCGCTCCCTTATATGAAATTCTTCCAAACACGAATGTCCTTCATTGACAGCAAAGACCACGAAATGGCTCACAATGTGCTGTCCCATGTGAAGCATCGCATCTCTGTTGCTACAGCTGTTGTGATGCTCTGCATAATATGATTAGGCTGTCCTGAGCTGACCATCCCTTCCAGATGTTTGAATGCATGTGTGGCAGAGAGACATCAAAATAAATAGCATATTTCCCCAGAGATCCCAGTTGCATATACAAAGAGATCTTAACCAGAACATGGAAAATGAGTTTTCTTGGGCATCGATACCGAGTCCTTTGGGCCTGTGATATCCTTTGTCTCAAAGGTTTTTCCAAACTCTGCTCTCAAGACTGCCTTCATGCTGCCTTGAGAATGCTCCTGTCTCTTTCTGCTTTTAGTTCAGCCATCGCTTTCCATTAAGGGCCGTTTGGTGGAAAGGAACAGTGGAACAAATTGAGGGGAATGTGCAGGTTGATGAACTGTGGCAAGAGAGAGCAGTTTGTCCGACACACCGGCAGGTTTTTGGATAAGTAGAGGAATGGCAGGTTTATATGAACCTGCTCACAGATGTCAATGACACCCTTCTATGGTCTTGCCCTGTTCCCTGCCTCCTGCCTGAACTGATCCATAGCTTTCAGAGAAATGGATGTTCCAAAATATTGGAGATGAAAGAATCAGTCTTAAAAAAAAAACAATCGTTACATCAGCACAGACAAAGGAAACTAGTCAAGGCATATATTTAGCTTTGCATTTATTGCAAAAGGAAGGAAGGAAGGAGGGAAGGAAGGAAGATTGCAATTCGTCCAACAATAGGGTAAAGGGAAGCCGTGTTTGTCTGTGTTTCAAGCATATCGGAGAGTAAACAAAACAAAAAGACAAAAAAAATGTTGTGGCATTTTAAAGACCAACTGTTGTATTTTAATGTTAGCTTGCGTGGAGGATCAAGTCCACTTGAAAGGAAGGAAGGAAGGAATTGCAAGTAAATAAATAGGGACCACTTTGTTGGGAAGGTAAACAGCATTTGTGCATTCCAGTGTCTAGTCATGCCTGCCACATGACCATGGAAACAGCTGCAGAAACAGACAGTGCTGCCTCTTTGGCTTTGAAACAGAGATGAGCACTGAACCCTAGAGTCAGATATGACTGGCTTTCAAGCAAGGGAAACCTTTACCTTTACTATAAGCCAGTGGAATTCTTGTCTATGCTTGTCTATGCTTGGACCTTTCACGGAGTGAATTGTTAGCCTACCTTTACTGTTTCCCCTCTTCCAGTCATGTGGGCTTATCATTAGTCTTTTCCTCCTTCTCCCTCACAAAGAATTGGCATTAAAAATCAGTGACTTCCCCCCAGGCAAAACAATGATTCTGTGCCACTGTAGCACTTCAAGGTCAAATTAGATATTAAAACAAATGCATATTTCCTACTCTTACAACTTTATCCCTTCAAGGCAAAGCAATCTTACTGGGCTTGAGACATAAAAATAAAAGGAAGTTAATCCACTAAAATGCAGATCAAAGATCAGACTAAAAATTATCTTTCTCTTAGACTTAACAGACAGTTTTTTCTCCCGTGTAATGGGTGCACTACTTTTAGATATGGACTCAGCCAGTCATGATGGAAGTCCTACAACAGAGGTGCCCAACTTTTTGGGCCATGGGCTGGTCATGTGGTTCCTCCCACTGGGAGGATATTTTGCAACAGGATGAGATTTTTTTAGGCTGCCATTTTCTCTGCTTAAATTAGGGGTGTTCAAACTGCGGCCCGTGGGCTAGATCTGGCCCCTGACACCAATTCATCCACCCCACGACACCCTTGACGATCCTGGAAGTGGAAGTAAAACACGCCCATACAGGTGTGTTTTACTTCCACTTCCAGGAGTAATGAGGGTCTTGTGGGGTGGATGAATTGGTGTCGAGAGCTGGATCCGGCCCACTGGCCCTAGTTTGGGCACCCTTGGCCTAGATCTTGCAATTATAAACTGGAGATAAACAACAAACAGACATGAAGCATTCTCTATCCTGAGTGTTTTATTTATTGTGCCGATTTAAAATAAATGGATTTGCATTCTGTGAGATTGTAAAGAATGAAGAAACAGAAACAGACATGGCAGATAAAATTGATCTAGGAACAGACATGTTCTTTATTATTCCTTTCCTCCCCAACTCAACCCTGATTTCTGTTTTTTTCCCCTGTGGAATCATTTATCATCTCATCTGACTGTTTTAAGGTTCTCTCTATTTTATTTTTCAATTTCTGGAACTTCAGCATTTTTAGAAAAGCTTCGGAGACTGACGCATTTCTGTAGTAAGGGTGGTGCAGTTTCCACTGCATATTGTCTCATATGAGATGAAAGGAAGGATAACTTGTACACAGGAGTTGACTGCAGTGGCTTAGTGGTTAAGATGCTAAACTTGATGACTGGAAGGTTGGTAGGTCAGCAGTTTGAGACCCGAGTGCTGCATGACAGAATGAGCTTCCATCTCTGTCCCAGCTCCTGCCAACCTAGCAGTTTGAAAGCAAGAAATTGAAAGCAGATAAATAAGGACCACTTTGGTGGGAAGGTAAACAGCATTCCATGCACTCCAGTGTCTAGCCATGCCTGCCACATGTCCACAGAAACATCTGCAGATGCAGACAGCACTGGCTCTTTGGCTGTAAACTGAGATGAGCACTGAACCCTAGAGTCGGATACAACTGGCTTTACACCTTTACACCAGAGTTGCTTGGTGAACACTGGGTTCAAATGGGCTTTGAATCCACATCACTGATGAGAAGTGGCCAGAAAACACATCGATACGTCACATTTATCAAGCTCAAGATCAATTATCATTCGGTGATCGTTCGAGTGAATTGATTGTAAAGCAGTGGGAAACCATATTTTAGTGTGGGATTTACAGCACAGCAACCCGGTCTGAGATCTTTCCAGTTGTTGCCGAAGCCAACAAAAGTAAAAGAAGTGTGTAATATTGCTCAGATTTACAGTATCCAGCAGTTTCAGATGGGAATTGAGTTGAATGGATTCCAAAGCGGAAACATTTCAAGGCATACAAAGGGCTCTGTTATCACAGATCAAGGGTCTGTTTGTAACAATGGCTGGCAAAATTGCTTTGGGAGACTCGTGGGCAGGACTTAAAAGCTAAGGCCTTCTTGTTTGCTACAGGCATTTGGCATGTGGAGGTGGCAGAAAGTGGGCGAGTCTGGTTTTTGTAAGGCAATCTGTCTTGAGTTTCAGTCTGAACTTTAAAGGAGCCAAGTCCTTAGGTCCCAGGACTTTGGAGAAGACCTGTAAAGTTCAGACTGAAAATTCTGATCTTTATAGGTCCTGTCCAAAGTTCTGGGACCCATGTTGGCTTTTGAAAGAGCAAATTTCCTTACATTTATGAAATAAAAACTGTCAGTTTCCACTGATTCAGACGTACACTCAGTGAATGCTCAAAGGCTCTTCAGTGAACGGAAGGTATGCCATGATATCTATCAGTTCAAGTGCTGAAAGTGAAGAGGAATCCCCCCCCCCCCGGATTGGAAGAAGATGCTCACTTGGGGCAAAGGATGCAAATCCTACCCAAAGACACACAGCTCCTGACTAGAGACCAGTGGTTCCCAATGTGGGGCACATGCCCCACAGGGTGACATCAATTTCCAGAAGCCTACGTTAGTATATTGGCTGCTCAGTGCTTGACTTAGGCTTCTGGGAATTAAAGTCCAACCCCCCCCCCCCCAAAGTTTGAGAAACACTGTGAGAGAATTACTTAGACCAGAGATTCGCAACCTATGGCCTACAGGCCTAATTCAGCCCATGGTGCCAATTAATCTGGCCCATGGTGAGGATCGTGGAACCGCCACAGCCGCCGCCACAGAAAGCACCGGAAATGGCAAAAATGCAGTGAAAACACAGTGAAAACACAGTGAACACATCTGAAATCCCAGTGAAAATGTGCCGCCCTCGGTCCCACCACTACCGGAAGTGGTGGAAGTGACAGAAGAGGCGAACACAGCAGGATCCTGCCGAATGTACCCACCACAACTGTTAGTGGCAGGATGAACCAGGCCTCTGGCCCATTCAGCTGTGTGAGGGGAAGCGTGACCAGTCCATGGCATGAAAACTTTGTGAACCCCTGACTTAGGCCCTCCCATGCTATGTAGTATATCGGGCAACCCAGACTGTAGAACTGCCATGGGGAAACAATACCTCTTTTGAATTTGTCTAGCCTTATCCCCTTGAGTTGACATCTTTCAAACTGTTCTGCATTTTAGCCAGCATGGAGGTGCAATTTGCACACCAATATTCTATCCAGATTTTGCAAATGTTTTGACATATCATTAAACACCCAGCTTGACCCTAGCCTTTGGGATATTTCCTGCCTGCTGGGTTCTAATTTCAAAAGCCGCAAGACTTCCCTTTGTCAGTGTGCATGGAATAACACTTTTATGTATCCCAGTGTCTTAAAACTGTCGCACCTACATCTTTCTAATGCATTCACACACACACTCTCTCTCACACACACACAAAGACCCAAGCCTGTCTACTGTTGTTGTTCCAAGCTGAGCCACATTTTACTTCGGCAAATTGGCACACAAAGATCTCTGTAAGATAAAATCTTCGTCTTGCTGCTGTAGATTAGACAGTGTAGCAGGTATCCTATAAAGGGGCATCATCTTCTAAAAGGCTCCCAAGCACCTAATCCAAAAAAGGCTACTGTTTTATTGACAGGGCAAGAAAGATGAAGTTTGCCGAAGAGAATCACTTAGATGTTTAAACTAGTAGTTCTCAACCTTTTTGAGCCAGGGGCTGGGTCACGCTCCCTCAGACAGCTTCAGGGGCTGGACGGGCATTTTGCCCTTCCTCCACCCCATGGCATTTCCTGATGTGGTGGAGGTGGTAGTATTGAGCCACATGAAATGACACTCCTGGCTGCATCCAATCTGTGGGCTGCAGGTTGAGAATCCCTGGTTTAAACTAAGAGGTATAAATGATCCTGTGGATGATCCAATTTGTCACATCATTGGTATGTTAGTAGCTACTTATCCTAGCCCAGAATATCCCTACGAAGTGTCCTTCAGAGTTTCAGTCTGCAGTTTCTAGGATTCTTGACCATTGACCATTATCAAAGGCTGCTGGAAGCCAAAGTTCAAAACACAGAGAGAGCTTCAAATGCTGGAAGCAGAAATAATATTTCTTGGAGGTGGACCTCCAGACTTCACTTAAATATCTCCAGTGATGGACAGTACACTTGCTGATGCTTGGCAAAAAACCTATCTTCCTGTGATTTTTCTCCCCATTATTCTAGCCCTACATTCTTCTAGAACAAGGTTCCTCAAACTTGGCTCTCCAGGTGTTCTTGGACTTCAATTCCCAGAAGCTCTAGTCAGCACACCTGCTGATCAGGGCTTCTAGGAATTGAAGTCCAAGAACATCTGGAGAGCCGAGTTTCAGGAACCCTGTTCTAGAAGAACAGTCAACAAATCCGCTCCATCTTCTTTGAGATGATCCTCAGAAATTCATATATGTGTATTAATGATGGGACTTTTAGATTTCCTGCGTTATAAATTTCACGATTCCCTATTCAGGGAGTTCTACTTGACTTCCACACCTAAATGTGCCTTGTCTGGGAGAAAAGGTTTGGCTGGAAGACCTTGAGCCTTAGGTAGACCTATTTCCATCTAGCTTCTTGTTTAGAAAGAAGCTCCTAAGGAAGGAACAGGAAATTACAAATAAACAGGTCTAGCTAAACCTCAAAGCCTTCCACTTCCAACCCTAATGTCTATCACATCTCCCCACAATTTTCTTCTCTGATACATTAATCAACTAATTTCCACAAACTTAGATCATAATTATGTTGCTTTAGGATAGTAGACTCTTAGAAATACAAGCTCAATGGAGGGAATATTGAAAATATCTTGGTCCTGGATTCTTATTTCATAAAACATCAGGATCTAAGAACAGCTACAGAATTTTGTGAATACTGTATGGAGATGCTTGGAGAACATTTGGCTGGGAGAAGATGCAGTCACATAAGTCAAGTTACATCCCATTAAGAGCACTGTTAAATATAATAACATGAAACACATTGCCTGGAATCCAATAGCAAATTGTAATTAGAGTAGGCCCATTGAATTAGGGGGAATCTGGTGAGGTTAACATTCCACTGATTCAATAGACCCTACTTTAGCTGTGACTTATGACTAGATTTTGGCCAGTGGATAAGATTTTTATAAAAGCAACATCCACAGACAATTTATCCCACCTCTTTTTCTGCATGCAAAGGCCTGAAACATCTTCTGAAATCAACATTCTAACGACCCCAATTCTAATTTAAAGCATTTCCACTTAAATCACATCTATGTCACTTAATCTGACATTAAACATGAGATAAAGTGAAGCCTTCCATCCCTTAACAGCCGCTCTTAAACTGTTTCATTACATCAACCAATGAAACCCTTAGGGATTCGTGTGTAGCTGTTTATGAATAACTATAACATTGAAGTGTACCTGTCAGGAGCCAATCACTTTCCTGAAGAAAGATTAGGAGTAATATAATCAGGTTTTATTATTTAGCTTGATTTAATCTACCCCTGCTGACTTCAAGCTTCTGGGAATTGAAGTCCAAGAACACCTGGAGTGCCAAGGTTCACCATCACTGCACTAGGCCAATGGTCCCCCCCAAAAAATGTTTACGGCTAAAACTCCCAGATGTCTTCACCATTGGCTGTGCTGACCTTGATTTCTGGGGGACCAAGAGCATCTGGGGACCCAAGAGTGGGGAACCACTGCATTAGATGTAGCATCCCTGTTGGGCAGACAGGATAAGCTTTGTCCTGTACAGGGCTTGGTCCCAAGGAGAAGAGAACATCTGGAGAATTTCTAAAAACAGTTCTGTACCTCCACATGTGTCCTCTGAGCCCATCCTCTGTTTCCACCGAGTGGTAAGGTTGGCGATCACAACAGAGAGGTCATTGTGACACATTCACCCTCACTGATGGATGACTCCAGCCTCAAGTGATAACTTTAATCAAATTCATGGGTCCTCAGAGATCAAACGCAGACAGAACTTTCACACTGCCTCTGAGCACTGGTCACTAGTCTGCATAGTCAGCTGTGAGTCTCTGATGGCTTCATTATGCACATTTCTTCCTCCAGTGGCATCAAGATGCCGTTGGCATTTGTGAATGAGTCACCAAAGATCAAATGCTTCAGACAGAACATTCAAATCACATGGTTCAAAACACAAGGCAGATCAGTGGACGTGGCTAAAGGGTCAGAGGATCACCACTGATCACCAGCTTCAAGTCTGCCTCCAGACAGAAGACAAGGAGTGAGCCCCATCCCAAATGTTTCCTCTCATCCACTTTGCTTGCCAACTCCAGCACAACTTCCAAAGACTCCTCCCTGTCATCTTCTACACCAACCTACACCATCTACACCAGTATTTCCCAACCTTTGGTTTTTGGACTTCAGTTCCCAGAAGCCTAAGTCGATTCCCCAAAGCACTGATCAGCCAATGGACTGACTTAGACTTCTGAGTGTTGAAGTCCCCTTGTGGGGCATGGGCCCCACATTGGGAACCACTGGTCTACATTGATGTCATAAAATCCAATGTCTTGTTGGCCTCCTTTGATAATCCAAATTGTTGTCATTCAGTGCCATCAAGTCATTCCAGATCTAGGGCAATCCTAATAGGGGTTTCAAAGTATATAGCAGTGATGGTGAACCTGTGGCATGCATGCCAGAGGAGGCACTCAGAGCCCTCTCTGTGGGCACATGTGCCATTGCCCCAGCACAGAGTTTGCCAGAGTTTGCCCCTCTGCCCAGCAGCCCAATGGGAGCGCTTCCTCCCTCTCCCCATCATAGAGTTTGCCCTGCCTCTCTGTGGTACAGACAGCAGCCTGTTAAATTTGGGCACTTGGTTTCTAAAAGGTTCACCATCACTGGTATATGGGATGTTCAAGGAGTGGTTTATTATTGACACCCCCTGTGAATTTCCATTGCTGTACAAGGATTTGAACTCAATTCATCTGAGATTTTGATTGACACATGGTCCCTTACTTCACAATGAGTGGTGTAAGACCACACCCATACTATAAAACTAGGCCCTGGCATCATACTTCAACATGCAACCTTAATCTGGGATAATTGTACTGCCATTGATGGACCATTAGAACCTTCCGGAGTTATCCTGGCCACACCATCAATAATGCTAGCATTGCTGGGGATGCCAACCCTATACAGCCAGTCTTTCTATTCTGATTTCAATCATGAAAGTTGTAGGGATGAAATGACGCCCCTTCACTCAGTTGGCCCATCTATGCAGCCGTCAGCCAACAAAGGTCTATGGATGAAATGACATATCTGTGCTCAGTCACTCCATCTATTTAGCTGCTTATCATCAAAGACACATGGGATGAAATGAAACTCCTGATTGTCTGAGTCAGCCTTACGTGCTGAGTAATAGCACGATAAAATATCACATGGCATATCATGCATGTGGCAACTCAGAATGCCATACAAGGGTCAGGTTTTGCGTGGTACCAAGCAAGCTATGGTTGAAGGGTGCAAGTGGAACTCCAATACAGGTCTTTGAGATGCACACCCAATTCTTGGACCATCAATGGAATACAGAGTAGTTGTAAAACAATATGCCACTGGCATGCTTTTATTGTTCTTTATTCTTTGTTTACAGTCAAAGGCTGCTTGTCCTCTGTTTTCTAGCTGGTTTGGCTATTCCTACCAGGTTACCGGAAAGTACTTGAGTCTAGAAGAGCCCATATTTTTTCCTCCTATGTTCCTGCAATGTCCCTTCCGCTAAAGAAACGAATGGGACCTGAGAAGCTCTTGAAAAGTGCACTCATAGCCCCCAAAATAGCATTTTATGTGTGATCCAGACCAAGTGAAACTCCAGGTGGTTCAACTCCACCATCCTAAATCTACCTGGCTTGGTCTGAGACTTTACCCAAAAAAAACCTCACCCAGCCTAGGCACCCCTTCCCTTCCCATTCACACCCCCTTCTTCCCCCCACCTTACCATTGAGTTGATTATACACAACTTCCTCCAGATGGTCCAAGCGTTGGAGAATGGACTCCCTGTCCAGCAGAACACCAGCTTTGGGGTTGCGGCTCCTCACCCGCCGGTCGCCGCTCCGGACGATCTGCACCAGCTCCTGGGAATGGTCCTGGATCCGGCAGTAGACCGAGAAGAGGATGATGGCCACAAAGACCAAGATGTTGACGGTCAGCAAAGTTTTGATCTTCCTTGCCACCGCCATGGGAGCCGCTGCCTCGGTGGGGCATCAAGGCATGGTCGCCGGCTCCTTCGGAGAGATCCCTGCTGCATCTAAGGCAGAGGCACCTGCCTGCAGGAGGTGGGGTGGAAGTGGGGAAGGAGAGGGGGGAAGGTGAGGTCTCAACAGCTTCCACCCCCACCTCGTTTCTCCTTGGAGAGCAAGACAGAAACAGAGAGAAGATCTAGAGAAGCCCAGCGCACGCAAACGCATAGGGAGCTGTCCATTTCAGCACCACCGCGCCCAACCCGCTTCTTGAGCCTCTCTTTCTCAGCTGCTTCGTGGTAGGACCAGGTCTACCTTCTTTACCTCCTCCTCCTCCTTCTCTCTCTTTCTTTCTGTCCGTCTCTCTTTCTTTCTTTCCCTGTTCTGGCTGTTCCCTGCGATCCAGTCTAGCTCTCCCGTCTCCCTGTGGCACGCCAGGCCGGCCAGCCGAGGAGATGATGGGTGGAGGTGGCCGAAGGGAAGGATGATGGCTCCAGTGGAGACAGAGAAGGGAAGAGAGAGAGAGAGGGAGCGAAAGCTATCGAATCGAGGCTGGCTTGGGCTGGATCGCTTGCCGCCTCCAACCCTGCCTTTGCCGGTGCCCCTCTGTGTGTGTGTGTGTGTGCGCGCGCGCGTGTCCGGGCGCTTTGGCAATCGCCTCGGTTTCTCCCTATCGCACAGCGCCGGTGCGAAGTCACGTGAACGGGCTGGAGGGGGGGGGGGTGGGAGGGGAGGGAGGGGAGGAAACTCGGCTGCATTCACAAGACCAAAAGCTCTCCACTCCTTTTGCTTGAAGCTGAGCTGGGACGGCCCCCCCACCTCCCTCCCAGAGGGGTTGAGCAAAGAGGCAGTGGATGATGATGGATGATGATCATGGTGATCATGGTCATGATGCTGCAGATGGTGAGGTTGGGAAATGCTTTATCATAGGAATGGGTGGGATGTTCCTTCTAAAGCACTGGATTTTTTAAAATATATATTTGGTTTCGCCCTTATGGGTAGCTTTGTTTTGCTTCTGCTAGATAACCACTGCAGCCTTGAGTGTGCAAGACCTGAGCTGCTCATGGTCAGTAACTCACAAGGTCACCCTGAGTCAGAAGGGAGGGTGCAGCAGGTAACATTTGATTTTTTAAAATTAATGTTTTGTTTTATTTTATTCTTGAATTGGCAAGGAGGTGCCCAAGACTGTGTGTGTATCCATAGAGTCTGATGGTAAATCCGGCCAAGATTTTAACCTGAACTCTGCTAGAGGCATCGGCAGGGTTTCCAGATATTTATTTATTTATTTATTTATTTTATTAATCACATTTATATCCCGCCCTCATCCAAAGACTCAGGGCAACTTACAAAATTAAAAAACACAATTAAAACACATTTAAACACATAAGTCCCCCTCTCAAAAAGGTTTAGTAAAGGTTAAGGTCTCTCTTGCTCAAAAGCCATTCATGTCTGACTCTAAGACGGTGTTTCCTAACCTTTGGCTTTTGGACTTCAATTCCCAGAAGCCTAAGTCAATTTTTCCAAAGCATTGATCAAAAAAATATACTGACTTAGGCTTCTGGGAATTGAAGTCTCCCTGTGGGGCATGAGGCCCACATTGGGAACCACTGCTCTAGGAAGTGGTTCTCGTCTACATTTGCAACCAAAGAGCCATTTCCATGGACATGTGGCAGGCATGACTAGACACCAGAGTGCACAGAATGCTGTTTATCTTCCCACCAAAGTGGTCCCTTTTTATCTACTTACAATTTCTTGCTTTCAAACTGCTAGGTTGGCAGGAGCTGGGGCAGAGACAGGAGCTCACTCCATCATGCAGTACCCAGGAACTGAACTCTGACCTTTCAGTCAACAAGTTCAATGTCTTAACCACCTGAGCCATCGCGATCCCTTTTCCTGCCAAAGATGGACCTATTTATCTAATTGCAATTTCTTGCTTTCAAACTGCTAGGTTTTCAGGAGCTGGGACAGACGATGGGAGCTCACTCCGTCACCCAGCACTCGGGTCTCGAACTGCCAACCTGCTGACCTTCAGGTCATCAAGCTTATCATCTTAACCACTAAATGCCATGGTGCTATACAGTCCCATACTCATCCCAAAAGTTGAGACACTCTACTGCCCTGTTGGCAGATACCACTCTACACGTTTCGGTACTCCTAGATGGAGTGTCATGAAACAAATTCCTGTTTCCATCAGAAGCCTCTGTCTGAATGCACACAATCTTCCAATGATGCAAGGCTAACTCACTGCCATTCCTTTCATCAACAAATATGTCCCCACAACCAGTGGACGTAAACAAACCTTGCTGATGCATTCCAAGCACAATGTCGAGAATGTGGAATTATTACCTTCCGACCCGCAGAGTGCTATCTCCTGCTGCTTTTGAACAACACCAATAATGAGGTTTTGCGATTCCATTAAAACAGAAACATGAACACGCAATAATTGGAACCTTCAAAAATATATGAGTCAGTGACAGCTTTTAGCAAGACGTAACCATCATCTGTATTTATTCTGCCTCCTTTGTGCTAGGGCTGTTAGAGGCCCCAGATACTGTTCTATTATCTTTCCCATCATTCTTGATCTTAGTCCTGTTGGCTGAGCCTTATGGAAGTCAACCCACTCAACAAGAAGCTTGTCTTAGGTAAGGCAGAGGAAGACCTATGTATTTGAGTTACTCACACTCAGTGTGGATAATAGTGAACAGAATGGATCAGTAACCCTGACCAAGTGATGGTTAGCAATGCTAGGCTTTGAAGGGCAATGAATGTGCTCTGGGGTTTTACTCCGAACTTTAAAGGTTTGTGCAGAGGCCTGTGTTGTGATCCAGCCCTCCTATAACTCCAAAGATGACCAGGAGCAGGGGGCACTCCCAATGCCCAGCCCAGTTCTGCCTGCACCCGAGCCTGAGGATGTCCTGAGCCAGAGATCTCAGCCTGCGCCTGGCCCAAGTCTGTTTCCCCTGCAGCTGACCTGTCCGATCAGGGGTCTGGCTCTGACAGTGATCAGCCCTCAGCCAGGGATAGGTCCAGAAAGGAGCTACACCTGAGACGCAGGCAGGCTAGAGCAAAGTACCAAAGAAGGCTTCCAGCTGATACTGATTAGCTGAGAGGCTTATAAGCAAGCTTCTTGCAGCCTGCCAGCATTGGTACAATTCTCGTGCAAAGACCAACACCCTGCTTGACTCCAGACTGACTGCCTAGGCCCTGACCTGCCTGCTGTGAGCCTGACTTCTCTGCCAACCCTGGTAATGCCCCTGGACACCCTTTGGATTAGATGTTTACTTGGGCTACCAGTAAACAGAGCTTGCCTTTTTGACTTTGATATCTGGACTCTTCTCAAATAGGTTCTTTGTGTAGCGCTGCCATGCGGTGACCATGCCCGCTCAGGTGGGTCAGCACAGCCCGCGTCCTTGAATCTGACGGTGAACAAGTGACGGATCTGCTGGAGAATATCAGAGATCACCACACAGGTCTAATAAACAATGTTGGCTGAAACTCTGAACAGCTGCTGGAAGCCAGTGCTGACAATACAAGATGAAATGAGCCAGTGGCCTGAGTCAGGAGAAGGCATCCTAACAGCAACCGAGATTTCTGTAAACAAGCGGAAGTCTTCGCTTGAGAATCCGCCCCCTCTTCAGTAGCCACTGATTCATGCCAGCTTATAATATTTATGTTGGCCTAGCAACTAACCAAATCAAGCCCCAAACGGATTAACAGCTCTCAAGACTATCAATGTTGCACTTTTGATAGACACTAAATACACTTAAAAGAGATGTTTCAATTGCTGTTTAGCAAACAAATTCCTCGAAGAAAGAGGAGGTTCTACTGCCAGTTAGCACGCATTGTTCGATACAATTAATGAGGTCCCCCGCCTCAGCAAATGCTAACAGCGGCCGTGGGTGATAGGCAGGCGTTCTTCAAGTTTTAACGAAAGGAGTAGAGAGGATTTTCCAATTGCAGAAGTAATTGCCTCTCAGATGAAATTACTCAACTCATGTTAGACATTATATAGTGAAGCAATAAAAACTGTTTTAAAGCTGGAAGAGAATAATTTCATGTCAGAAATTATTCTGGGTTGAAAAGATTTTTGCGGGGAAAACTCCACTCAGGGAACACCCAAACGAGGCTCCTTTCATGTCCCCAAGAGCTGGGACATGGACAGGTGCTCAATTCGTCATGCAGTACCCCAGGTCTCGAACTGCTGATTTGCCAGCATTCTAGCTAGCAAGGTGAGCTTCTTAACCACTGAGCCACCGCAGATGGATGGAAGCTATCAGAGAAAGGATACCATTTGACATAAAGTGACCACTAGGAAGGCCAGCAACCCGAAGGGAAGACCATTTCAGAGCAAAGTCCGTGAGGTCTGGATGAGACTGTCATGGCATGGAAAATAGTGGGACATGATGTTTCGATCCTCCACGTCAACCTGATGTGTGAAACATGGATCAACCAAGCCACCCTTCTCGCTGTTTTAAACTTTTAACTTTAACTTTTAAATCTGTTTTTTGGTATTGTGCTAATTATAGTCAAATCTCTTAATTAATTTAAACCAAATTTGTGGGGGTATAGTGGGATTATCTAGTTTCTTTTGTGGGATTTTGCATTGTTGTAAGCTGCCTAGAGTCGGGTTCACCTGATTGAGGCGGGATAATAAATTTGAATGAAGAAATAAATAAATAAATAAATAAATAATAAACCTGCTACTACAGACAGAAGAATGCAAAATGACAGATGCTTCACAGAGTAGGCTGGGAAGTTTATTTTTACAGTAAGTCCACTGGCACTGTAAAAAAAGGTATATATTTTTGTCTCTCCTCCATCACAAAACACAAACACACGGTGGAAATAACCCCCATTTTTCTGCTATCAAATGGACTCACAAAAGGGGGACAGGGAGGGTTATTGGCTTGAAACTAAGCTTCACTTCAGGTTCACAGTGAGTCATTCCTCCATTTACAACAGGAACAATTTTATTCCATCACCACTGCGACCCTCCTTATGATTGCTGGAAAAGTCCCATGTTTTGCTATTTTTATTTCACACAGTCAAGTATGAACCCAAAATAGCCAAGGACAATTTTTGCTTTCATAAAATTAGTTATGTATATGTGCCTATTCTTATTTTTTGCTCATTCCCAGGCAAATATTTTCCCTGGTTACTAACAGAGATGTTTTTTGAGCAGCTGATTCCCTTCGTGCAAAATAAAATGAAATGAAAACAATTCCCAGCTTTCCAAAACTAATACATTAAATCAACTGAAGAGATCCCAACACCCTTTTACTCTATTCGATTCCCCTTGGGCAAAAAAAGTAATAAAATAAAAATAAAAATAATTGATGCAGCTATGGTTTGAGGTTCAAGGTTAGCAGTGTCAATTGAAACCTAATCCTTGTTTTCTTTGATTTATGGCGACTGTGACTTGAAGTACCTGATTCCAGATGGACTCAATTGTTTCATGTTGAAAACAGATGGAGAGAGCTATTTCCCCCCAGGATTTCACCTTGAATAATGACTATATATGTTTTATCATATTATACCGCTATGTTTTAATACCAAGTATATTATTTACTCTTGCTTCATTTCTTGGCATGCTCATATGTTAGCGGGAAATTCAGCATCTCAGCAAGGGGAAAGGTCCCCTCTTCAAAGCGGCCCATTTTCTTGGGCTAGGTTTAATAACTGCAATTTTCTGTGATTACCACACAGTCTGTACCCAGCCATCAAATGTTTCCCTTCAACACAGTTTACACTAGATAGGAGGCTATGGCTGAGAAACTCAACCTCCCCTATGTCACTTGGAGGACCCTGAATAGGCTGAGGGTTGGAGTGCCTCAATGTAAGACCAACATGCTCAAGTGGGGGCTGCTGGTGGATAGCAATACACTGTGTGGATGTGGAGAGAGACAGACTCTGGTTCCAACCTACACTGGTTGAGAAAATATATGCTCTTGTTGGTATCGCTCCACCTAAGACAGGGTTTCTCAAGCTACAGCCTTTTTCATGTCGTTGGCGCTGTCACCGGAAATGGAAGTGAACACATTTACGACAGCCATAAATGCACCCATGCCTGTCATAAACACAATTATGACAACCGTGGACATGTTTTATAGCAGTGTTTAAGATAGGGAGAACCAAGAGTCCTGCCCACTCAGCTATCTGAGGGGGCATGGTCCAGCCCGTGGCTTAAAAAGGTTGAGGACTCCTGACCTAAGATAAGGAGAGAAGTAGCAGCAGATGCTGAGATAACTAAACAAGAGAATGACCCTCGACATTCTCTGACTGGATATGAGCCTCAAGTATAGCAGGCTCAGATCCAGGAAGAACTTTACAACAAGAACAAACACTCCTGAAGGTACACAAGAGCAAACCCAAATTAGAAAATGGAGGAAGGAACTCACCGAACAAGGAACAACATTAATTAATTTATTTATTTATTTCCTTCGACTTATTATCCCGCCCAATCGGGTCAAAAACCCAACTCTGGGCGGCTTACATACACAATTTAAAAATACATAGCTAAACCACAACTCAATATAAAACCACAAATCAATATACGATAGCCTATTCACAGTTAAAATATAAATTAATACAATAATTAAAAGTTAAGCTAAAAGAAATTAAATATTTCCAAGTTATAAAATTATGCAATTATTAAAAAACAGAACCAGGGTAGGAAGGTAAGAACAGCGGGTGGCTGACTCATCTGATAAGCCACCCAACATGAGATCCGGTATTGAGAAACCTCTCCTACATCACTTGGAGGACCCTGAATAGGCTGAGGCTCCCTAAATGCAAGACCAACATGCTTAGGTGGGGTCTGCTGGCAGACAACAGCACAGTTGTGTGAATGTGGAGAGATCCAGAATCCAGCTCATTTACTGGTCTGCCAATTACTGCCAGAAACTTGCACCGATGAGGACTTAAGTTTGGCAACAACAAAGCCAAGAAAGTGGCTTTATTTTGGCAGTCCAGGGTTACCCAGTATGATGGGGGCAAAATGTTAATTAACTTGTGAGGTGCCCAGAGAGTGCACTCAGCACTATGGGGCGGTACATAAGTGTGATTGCTTTGCTTGGTTGATTGAGACATGAAAAAAGAATCATGAGACATGCTACAACAAATCCCAAACATAGAAATTGGAGGTGCATTACAGATGTTTCCTGTCCTCATATATCTGGCCTTCACACTATGCACTTTGGGGTGAAGGTCTTATTTCCTCTCTTTAGGATGCTAGATCTTCATCTGTGATGCCTTCCTAGCTGTGAGATTATGGTACTGTATATGTGTTTCTTCTTTTATCTGTTGGCTGGCAAAACATATCAGTCTTTTGACTTGCACTGTCATTACTTCTCCGCATTTCCTAATAAGTTGTCAGGGATGATCTGGTTGATGCTCCATAAGGCTTGTTCTCCACCTCCTCTATTCCCTTCTGAGAAAGGCTTTGATCTAGCTAAAATGTGGGAGGCTTAGCCGACGATATTTCCAAAAGCTGCTTCCCTTTGTGTTTCGTTGCTTCCCTCAAGTGCCTGTCCAAGTGTATATTTCAAAACATAGAAAACATAAGGAGCCAGGAGAGCACTGAAGCAATCTGTCTGGTTAATAGCATGTGAGAAATCCACCCTTTACATAGCCTTCTACCTGTGGACCGAACACATGCCACTCTTGCAAAATATGGAACATTTTGTTCAGCTTCTATAAACTGGCAGCCAGTAATGCACCACTAATAATAATAATAATAATAATTCTGTGCTGATTTGCATTGGAAGATGGCCTACACATTTGTGGTTCTTCTTCTTCTTTTGCCAAATCCAATTGTGACTATTGGCTCTCCTATTGGCTCTCCTCATGGCTATCAGCCATGAAGATTGTCCTGATAATATAATGCAGTGGCCTTCCATTTGCCTTCCACATTGTAGCATGACACCCACCCACCCCCGGTACCACTGATCCAGTTCTGTGAGTTATTTTCTGGTCTGGAGCCCTTTCGGCACACAAAGTCCTCCTCAACCCCAGGCCAGGATGGATGAAACTGCTGCCCTCCATCAAGATGGATTCAAGTGGGATTTAATCCACTTGGGAACCATCACCGTTCCCTGTGGACTTCATCACCCAAGGTCATGAGTGAGCAAGTGAGCGAGTGAATGATAATTCAGGAAGAAAAGATAAACTAGGAGGGAACTTTGAACAAACTGAGAGTCAGACACTGGCTATAAACCAGCAAGAGGGAGAAGAAAGCCAGACATCAAAGGTGGCCCTCAAAGCAGGTCTCAGAATGAGCTAAGACTAAGATGCACACTAGGAGGCAGTACGACATGAATTGGGACCCTAAGGAGATGAAAGCTCAGAGTAGACCAGGAATCGGTATTGCAGAAACCAAAAGAATGAATTGTTAGGCCTAAAGAGCAAATGAGGAGACAGATCCAAAGACTGAGTCATAAGGCAGGATTTAAATGTGAAAAATGAAAGAGGACTATGAAGAAAACCTTCTTGCTCATACAAGGCTGTGCTGAAAAAGGAGACGACGTCTGTACCTTCCTGTCTTGAATTGCAGATCAGAACTGATCCAGAAAGAAGCGTGAAAAGCGATGAGTTCTACGTGACTCTTTGTTCAAACCCCACTGCATCTGTTAGTATTCCCTACATGCTAAATCCTGGACCCTTGACACGCAGAATCCAAGCTTACAGTCCCAGCTGCATGCTACCAGCATTGCCGCATTAGCCACTGACATTCCCCAGGAGGTACTGCCTGATCCAAAACCAAACAAATTAGCTTAATTAGGCAACTGCATTTTTGGTTACAAAACAAGAGCCCACCCAAACTCTGCCCTTCTCCTCCTCCTCTTTTTACCCCATCAGGTGTCGAGGCTGTCCTTTTGCATCAAAATATATAATATTGTTCTTCATTCACCAATTGATTTTCTGGTATGAGCATTTCCCCCCTGTCTGTCTGTACTGGAGTAAATGATCATTAGCAATTATCATAGGAATAGAGTGACAGAGCCAGGGGCAAGCATCAATATCTTGATAAATTTATTTGCTACTGCCCGGATAAATAGGTATTGGGTTGAAATCCTTTACAAAGCTCAAAATGATGCATTTGATGCTGCTTAATGTTTGCCTGGCTTCCAACAGAGCAGATTTAACTGGGGGACGAGGTAGAAAGCAAAATGTGTATTTTACGAACCCCCTGAGATGGACCAATTAGGTAGACACAACTTGTCTAACAGTGGCTAAAATATATATAGTCCTCTTTTATTTCAGTTGGTTATTTTGCCTTCGTGTACAGGATATGATCTGTTTTGCAAGTCGCACTAAATTCCTCTAAATGTGTCCATCTGGAACTTGTGTGCAGAAATAGGTACGTGGTTTTTTTCCCCATTTAATAAAATCTGCATGGAATTAGTAGGAAAACGGGCTTGTTTGTAGTAATGGATTTCAGAAGTTGTGTCTACCCTTTCTTCTGAAAAGAACAATATTTGGGTTTTCCACTAATCAATGGTAGAAAACCTGTCATTTAGTAGAGTAAGTCACACTAGAGTTGGCCCATTGACTTGGTGGAGATTGGGTTGGTCAACACTTCTATAATTGAGTAGGCTCATTTGGATCAATGGAATGCACTCATCCAATCCCTAATAATTTATTGGGACTACTCTAGTGTGAATTACAACACTAATGGCAGAATTTTGGCCAATGTAGCAAAGTTTCCTTATATTAAGTAAACCATCCATCTGTCTGATTCTGCATTGCCTGTATTGATTAGGTAACCAGAATCCCTCACTCTAGCTATCCTTTATGTTATGGCATGGCTTACTTGTAGGTGACAAGGGGCTGAATAGTACTGAAGCACAACTCTGTATCTAAAATATCCTATCAAAAGCCAGAATTCCAGGCCAGAACTCAACATTCAAATACTTTCTGAATTATGAACATTGACATCTCATGACATGGTTTCTAAGCCCGGCTCAAAGTTTACCCTATTTACCCCTGAAATCTTTACTTTCAAATGGGATGTTTTCATCTCAGGAGAAGGCATTCAAAATTTATCCAGCCTCACTATTTTTTTTCAGTAGCAAATCTAACTCATGTTTCCAAAATAATAGTTGTTTCAAATTGATAATCTTCAGCATATTACACCGCATCTAATCCATGTGTCCTATACTAAATCAAGTGTGCTGAATCCAAATCTGAAGTCCGATTCTGCCTAGGACATCGGGATCTTAAATTAGCAAATCTCACCCTCTTGGTTCGGTTCCTGCATTGATCATGCGGGGTATATTTGCCACAAATGTAGCAAAAATTGTCCAGTTTATTAACAAAGCTGCACCTAATCATCTTTTGCTCAAAACACTATGGTCTAGCTATATTATCCAATAAGATGATTTCGCACGAGAGACAAACCCTTGGTCCATCTCACCTTATATACCTATTTCTGACATCAGCTCACTGACTTGCCCAGACATGCCCAGCCCACTGCTGGAACATGCATGCCACCAGGGGATGTGATTCAGCTGGCATAGTGGTGGTAGCTGCAACTGACATGGAAAGAAAGAGAGGAAACCATTTGAACAGTTATAACATGCCTACAATTTAAAATCTTTAGGTGATAGGCAAAGTCTGAGTTCAGATTTGGAATCAGCACACTGGATATCATGTAAATCACATGTGTTATTCCTAGTAGCAAAATCATTGTTGTACAGTGTTATTGCAACTATGTATCTAGTTCCAGTCCTTCTACGGATGTTCCTAGCTACCAAAGACCAATTATTCTAAAGTCAGTGCAACAGTGAACCTGAGATGCTGAACCAGCTCCCCAGTGCTCAGTACCCTGGATAGCATCTTTAAAGTTCAGATTAAAACTGAGAACAGATTCACCAATTTTTTTTAAAATGAAAAATCCACACCACCTGGCTTCAAGAGCCTAGATGGGATAATAACTCACCTCGATTGTTGAAAAGGTTGGACTAAAGGGTCAAGCAACCTGCTGTTTGAACGGAAACCAGCTGAACAAAGCATTTTATTTTATTTTTTTAAAACCATCCATACCTTTTGCTTATGGCACAAATTTGTGACTATCCCTAGATTTGCTGAGCACAGGAGATAGTGTAGTAGCTCAGTTGAAAAATTCCCCCTGTCCCAAGCAGTATGAGAGACAAAGTGGCTAAAAACCCCACAGAAATAAGTAACAGCTGTGTTTTTAAAGAACATCAGTCTTGAACCTTCAATATATCATCCCTAAAGAAGAAAACATCTCCAATGGTTGGAGAACATTCTACTTCTGAAACATATCCTGAGCAATTTGTTCAGACGGACAATAGCTCAAGGGTGTTGCCCATATTTTACATGCAGTAGATCAAAGGTTTCCAAACTTTATACGCCATGGGTCTGACCATGCCTCCTTGAAGAGGAAGTGGAAGTGGGCACATTTATGTTCGTCGTAAATGTGCCCATTTCTACACTTCCGATAGCCAAGGGCGCCTTTTATGGCTGACGTAAATGCATTCCCACCCTGGGCGTCTCACAGTATTAAAAAAGCGAAACAGACACCATTAAGACAATAAAACAACCCCACCCAGCCCACCTAATCAATATCAGAACTGAGGACCACACATTCTTGTGACAGAAAGGAGATGGGAGGGTCTCCTATTTGGTCTTCAACACCCTGCCATCAGCCTCTTCAAACAGAAAGATTTTCAGTTGCTTCTTGAAGGTCCCTAAGGAGTCAAGCCAATCCAGCTCCCTCAGCAGTGGGTCCCAAAGAGCCAGAGCTGCCACTGAGAATGCCATACAATGGGTAACAGACTTTCTAGCCAACCTGGGAGTTTTCTATTTTTAAACATGGCAGTAGATGAGTTATGTGCACATAAATAATAACCATGGAATTCTCCTTATATATATATTGGAGGAGAGGGAGAGAGAAGGGGAAAAATCTGAGGTTCTTATAGAGCAAGCCAATCTACTGACTTAGACTTCTGGGCATTGAAGTCCCAAAACCAAAGTTTTGGAAACACTGTTCAAGACTTTTGATGAAGGTTGTTACTAGGAAGCTCACAAAACAGGATAGAAGGAAAACTATTCCAAAACTGAATCTCCCCGTGTGACTTCATTTCCAATCATTCTAAATGGTCCTCTCTCAACATAATCAAATTGTGTTTCCTTGTACATCCAGAGCACATAAAGGACACGGGTTATTTCACTCAGGCAATGTTACCTGTCTAGTATTTTAAATGGCTTGCCTAAATAATCAGTTCACAAAAAACATGTAATATTCTAATTAAAAACACTTCTCTCACAGCAATGTAATCATTTTAAAGGGAGCTCAGGTTGATGCGGTGGACATTAGCAAATCAGATTTCTCCATCTTGGGTCCAAGCCAGTCTTCGGTTGGAATATAATTTAGTATAATTGAGCAATTAAATTAAAATAATCCCTTAAACAAGCAATCATCAGAGTTGTATAATTACAGAGTGACATATAATTTTCCTTAACAACTTTTTAGCTGGGCATGCTTTCAAAACCAGACTTGGAGGTTTTTCTTCATGTTATAAAATGTTAGGTAACATGGAATTATAAAATGCATTTAGGCATCTCCCATTCAATTCATTTATGGGTTGAAAATGGAAGCTGTTTCCCTATCTGATTTTACCTTAACAAGTTGGCACGCTGTTAATGGAACAATGCATATAGTGACAAGATGCCTCAAACCTACGCCAGTTGAGAAAATATATCCTCTTGTTGGTATTGCTCCACCTAAGATAAGGAGAGAAGTAGCAGCAGATGCCAAGAGAACTAAGCAAGAGAAGGACCCTCAACACCCTCTGAATAGATATGAGCTTCAAGAACAGCAACTCTGATCCAGGAAGAGCTTTAAGGCAAGAACAAACATTCTTGAGGGTAAGCAAGAGTAAATCCAAATTAGAAGATGGAGGATGGAGCTCACAGGGCAAGGAACATCTTTAAGGGGGCTATAGCTGAGGAGCTCAACCTCCCCTACGTCACTTGGAGGGCCCTGAATAGGTCCAGGGTTGGAGTCCCTAAATGCAAGACCAGCAGGCTCAGTGGGGGGGGGGGATGCTGGCAGACAACAACACATGGTGTGAGCATTGAGAGATACCGAATCTGTCTCAGTCTATTACTACTGGAATCATCATCACCACCACCACCACCACCACCACCATCATCATCATGAGAAGGTCCAGTGACATAGCATGGGGTGTGTGGGGGCAACCCACCTCGGGCAGCACTTTTTGGGTATGGCAAAATTTCACACTGGCAGCATCCTTGGCCCCACCCAACGGGGTGGTGAATTTGACCTACGCCCCGGGTGGCTGAAACACACGCTATGCCACTGAGAAGGTCCCAAACCTACAGATTCCCTTACATTTCAGTTCCTTACAAACCAGCTGTTTACCCGTTCCGTGACATGTGAAATCAGGGGAAAAATTGTAGATATAGATAAGCTTGTCTAAAAAAAAAAAAACACCAGCTCACTTATCTTTTCAAAGGAGGTGCAAAATATTATTTTGACCGGTCTCCTAGGTTTCAGATGACAGAAGGCAGATATTGTCAAAGGAAGAAATTGCTGACTTCTAGTCATCGCCTCTTAAAAAAATCTATTTTGATGTCAAGCTTCCAAACAAATTTGCCATTTTATGGCAGACAGGAAAGCCGCACCACCTTTCTGCCCCTATTAACACATTCATCAGCGCTCGATATGTCTCGAACTGCTAGCTAGAGTTGTGAAGATCTGCAAATTACTTCTGCATTCCTCGGAGATACAAAAATTCTCCCCTCGGCTGCACTTGCTGAAAGGAAGTAATTTTGGTTTGGTTTTGTATCCAGTGACCTGGTGCCTGTTCCAGAAAGGTTTAATTTGCAACAGTACAGTTGCCACAATAGATGGAAATAAAGGAGGAAGGAGAAAATTTCATGTACCTTTTCGGGTGAAGGAACCCCTACTTCTTCAGATTTAATGGCCAACATCTTCATGGCCACTCAGACATCTTGTTGACTGAACTGAAAGAAGGAAAATGACTGGGAGATCAGCAGTTCAAGACCCAAGTGCTGCATGATAGAATGAGCTCCTGTCTCTGTCCCAGCTCCTACCAACCTAGCAGTTTGAAAGCAAGGCATTGCAAGTAGATAAATAGGTACCACTTTGGTTGGGAAGGTAAACAGTTTTCCTCGCACTCCGGTGTCTATAGTCATGTTCGCCACATGTCCACAAAAATGTCGGCAGACACTAATAGCGCTGGCTCTTTGGCTATAGATGGAGGTGAGCACTGAATCCAAGAGTTGGATGCAACTGGATTTCAAACACGGGTGACCTTTATCCTTACCTTACTCGTGCATTGGAAGCACTGAAGTTCTGGAAGTATTTGACTGCCCTTGCTGGTAAACAGAATTTTAGGCCAAGAGGGAACCATGATTTCATCTGTCTGGATTCTCTATAGTTGGGTGGCCAACTTTGGTGCTCCAGATGTTCTTCAGCTTCAGTTCCCAGAAGGTATGTTGACTTGGGCTTCTGGGAATTGAAGTCCAAGGACAGGTGGAGCACCAAGGTTGGCCATCCCTGCTCTATATGTTGTTTTATGGAAGACAGGTGGTATTTGCCTTCCTTGCTACGAATCCTTTGTCATCTCCATTTTCCCCAGATATCGCCGGAGTGGAATGAACAAGAATGATATTCCCAACCTTAATATCCCCAGCTGGTCTCTGTGCTGGTATTTCCTGGCTCTCCCCTTCATCTATATAGGCCATGACCTCTCCTTCTGTCGCTGCCACCATGGATGGTACAAACAGAGGCAAACCCTGAAAATAGACACAAGGCTATTTCTTGAATGACTCCAGGAGTCTAGGAAGAGGACACCATGTTCTTTACAGCTTTGCTTAGTGGAGAGGAAAATGTCCTGCTGGGAATATGTGCTGTTGTTCCTTAATTTCTTTCCTTTTTCACAGTTGGGGAGAGAGCAACAAAATCAGAAGGAAAGAAAGAGCACAGTGTGTAGGGAAACAATGAGCTTGGTTAGGCGTTGCTATCGTATAGCTTGAGAAATGTTGGGGTTCCCAATGTTTCAGACTATAGTTCTTATAATTTTTTGCCTTTGGCCATGTTGTCTGACAGCTCGGGTGCGAAATCAGGACAGTGGGAAGCCAAGAAATCTCATTGGTGCAGGAAGAGTCTTGGCAAAAACACTGAGCATGAAGAGATGTGGAGAATCACCAAGATCAAGAAATTGTTCCAGTATAGTTCATATCCCACTATTTCTAAACACCCATGATGTTTTGAAAAGGCTTCACAAGAACTACTCTGACATCACTAAGACCAGGTCTCAACTTTCACGTTTGGGCTCCAAAATGAGATGCTTTTGACGTTGTTGTTCAGTCGCACAGTTGATTCCAACCCTTTGCGACCTTATGGACCATTGCCCTCCAGGCACTTCTGTCTTCAACCATCCTCCTCACCATCTCATCTTTGGCCACCCCTTCTTCTTTTTCCCTCCACTTCAGCATCAAGGCTTTCTCAAGTGAATCTTCTCTTCTCATTTGATGTCCAAAGTACTTCATCTTCATCTTTACAATTTGACCTTCTAAGGAGCAGTCAGGGTTGATTTCTTCTAAGATTGACCTATTTGATTTCTTCTAAGATTGACCTATTTGATTTCTTCTAAGATTGACCTATTTGATAACCCAACCAGTGTTCTTGCCCACTCTCTTTCATAAATGATCCCATCGGTTTGGCTTTTTGTCCTAAGAAAATATCTCATCTCTTCAGACACGAGGGTGACTCACATCTGCACATCTCTCTCTGCTCAAACATTCCCATGAGAGCCGCTATCTACACAAATGGTGGCCATTTTGTATCATCATAGTCAACTTTTAGATGCCAGAATACTTATGTTGCACTTGACTTAACATTTTTTAAAGGAATCAACAGAGGAATTAAAAATGATAAATAATAGGTGGGGGAAACTGGAAGGTTGGGATGAAAAAAAAAGAGATTTTCATTCATTTCCCATAAATGGATTAAACTGAGCAGACTGCAAAGATTCCCACAGGCTCCAATTAGACATCCAGCTCTGTAGCTGTATTGTTTAAAAGGAAATGACAATTTGAATAAGAAACATTTCCCGCAACAGGTATTTAATAACAGGAAGAATGAAGAGGTGAGAAATGCTCGCTTCCAATTCATTCAGTCTCGAATGCATTTGTTGTGGAATCCAACAATGTTGACAGAGCTCCAGCTTTTCCCGCAAACTTGATCCTCTTCCCTAAATATTTGGTGCATTTTGGAGAGTCATCAGAAGGGACATAGTTGCATTCTCTGTCATCTCAGAAAGAATGAATAGAAACAGAAGATGTATCTTGGCAAATAGCCCTACGCATCAGGTCACGACTGAAAAATCTTTCCCATTCTTTCCCTAAAGTCTTTATGCTCTTGGTTTCAACCATTTTTCAGTTAACCTCTCAAATGTCTGAAATGGATATATCTTTCCTTACATGGCTCCCTTCCCCTCTGTCACCTCTGAAGCACATTTTGTTTATCGGGCGTTTCTCAGGGGTACCATGCTATTGGCATTGATGTATCTTCCTTCCTTTATACAGCCTGTCACTGCCTTTGTCTGAGGCAGGTAGAACATGAATATGATTGATTCTGTGGGCGGGGAGATGGCAAAGAGTCAGTGGAAACAGTTCCAAATTATGAATGGTGTCGAGAGGGAGAGATTTGAGTGAAAAATGGCTCTTTCAAAGCACTAGATCTTGGGGTCATCCAATAAAATTGATTGGTAGGAGGCTGAGAAGAGGCAATCAGACACGTTTTGTAAAGCACTAACATCCTTTTTTTTGAAGCTTTGGTGAAGGCTGTTGTGATGGCTGATAGTATAAATGGACATTAAAAACAACACTTTGGATGAAGAATGGTTAGGTCTCCAGATTTTGTTTCTATAGCCATCTCAGCAACCTTATCTTCAGATGACCCGAAGGAAATGTCACTCCAGCAGCATCTGGAAGCCACGTGTTCTCCAGCTTTAGGAACGGCAGATTCCTTTTGAGATATTATATTTGCAGGCTGGGAGATGATTCTGGATGGAACTTTACCCTTAGATGACCATTATTGGCTAGGAATAACTTTGATGCGCTAAGGCTGGTATACCAACTATTTCCACTCTGGAGAAGGACAAATCTAGATAAGGTAACACACTGTATGGTGCTTCGTGGCAGATGAGGTGTTTAAAGAGTGGTTTTTACCAATTCCACTGTCCTCCCTGGAGAGTTTGAACCTTGCCCTTCTATCCTAGTCCATTACAGTAACCACTACATTCAACCATATAGTACTTACATACAGTCTGGTTATTGCAATGTAGTCTACCATACTCTACTTTTCTAGAACCTTTGTATGTTTCACTAACTCCTGGAACCACTGGGGTAGCAGGGACTAATGCTACTCTAGTCCTGTATCCTCATTTTAGGGGTTGCTACTTTGCTTCATTTCAACTATCAGTCCTTAATGAATTAGATTCAAGATGCTTAAGGTACCCCGTCATCCTATATGATCAAGCCACTTCTCAGATCAGGAGAATTTATTCTTCTCAACATCCCAGCTATGAGATTGCACAAGGAACGTGACAATTTATCATTAATTATCTCACTCTCTGTAATTTTCATCATTCAGAGAAGCCTAATAAGTCTTCCATGACCAGGTGAGATGACTAGGCATCCCTTTTTCTTTTCTTGCTCTTTGAATCCTGCATAGGAGTGACCAAATCCTGTGCAGGAGCTGACAATTCCTGCACAGGATTCAGGCATTCCTACACAGGATTTGCTGCTTTTTGTACAAAATTTGGCACTCCCTGCTCAGAAACTGCCAATTCTTTTACACGCTAGACACCTCCAATTTCTGTGTGCTTTTGGAAATGTTGAAAAAATTTATTGGAAGTTAATGAGTTTTCCTGTGAGATTTTTCTCCTTAGTGATTTGGCTGCAGGCAAATCTCAGAAGAGGAGACACACTGATATTCTTTCTCTTGCTTCTTGAGCAGAGCAAGAAGCCACAAGATTAACTTCTTAACTGTGTTAATCCTGTGGGACACTTTGTCCCATTAGCCGTGGATGGACTCTTTCTTCTTATCTTTGGTCAATTTTATGTTAACATGGTCCTCCACACACTTCTAAGTCCCTGTTGTTTATTCAAAGTTGTAGCAAAAATCTAGTTGCTAGTACCAACTAAAGAACCAATCGTCCAGTTATGAGTTGGTGAGACTCCATTTTTTAAAACCCCAATGATTCAATAGCTAGCTAGCTAAATAATTATCTGTTGTTGAGTTGAGTCTGACATCTTGTGAGTCTTTCCAGTATTTTCTAAGTGTAGAATATTCACAAACAAAAGCTTAACATGTCCTTCTGAAGTTGTTCTGAACTTTATAACTTATCACCAGGTTGACTTTTCTCCAGTTTGGAGTCCCTCCCATTCTCCGCTTTCTTCTCCTTCCTCCTCCTCCTCCTCCTCCTCCTCTTCATCCTGTCTTAGAAAACAATTTTGTCTCCTTGTTGTTCTGCTTTGAAACCTAGCTATTGACCTGTTTAGACTCTGTCATTTCCTTCCTGGCACAGACAGAAAAGTATGCTTCCAATTTATATTCGGGAATGGAACAACAAACCATTTATGTTCAGCCGAGTTCAGCTTTCAACTGCTCAGGGTTCAGCTCTCAATTTTAAAACAATGAGAAGGACTCACTTTATTACAAGGCTGATAAATTACTGCCCTATATAGTGATTTTCTTTCATATTGTTTTTCACCGCATCCGACAGTTGTTCTCACAAGTGAAGATAGCTTTCCACCTCTGATCAAACATCCTTATTCTCATCCTAACGATGGAAATATCAAATCAATCATATCTATCTTCTGAGGAGACCTGGAGAGGTGAAGATTGATATGACTGTTCAGCCACCAAACTTCTTGAGTCAACTGAGGTTGAGGTAGACACCTCCAGAGGTCCTAAAGTCACATACTAATCTTTTGAGCTGTCAACTATACCACAAAACCCAAAACAAAACAGGGAAGGGTGATGGTCCCCAAGTGGATTAAATTCCTCAGGACCAGAAAATGACTTGTGGAACTGGATCAGTGGTACTATGGGTGTCATGCTGAGATGCAGAAGGCAGATGAAAGGCCACTACATTGTATTCTCCGGACAGTCTTCATGGCTGATCACCATGAGGATCACCAATATTAGAATTTGGATAAGGCAGAATAATAATAATAATAATAATAATAATAATAATAATAATAATAATAATAATAATAATAATAATAATAATAATAATAATAATAATAATAATAATAATAATAATAATAATAATAATAATAATAATAATAAGACAATCTCTGGTAGCCAAATTGAAATAACAACAAAAACAAAAATTAGAGTGCGGCAAACTCCTGGAAACAGGGCCAAACTTTCTCACCTGTGTTAGAGAGAACCAGTGGGCTTTCAGGCTTAATTTTGTGTTCACAAAAAAGCAGTAACAAATGAAATATAAGTAAATCTTTCCCAAAAGTCATGCCAGCTTGATATCAGGCTATATACTAGCAGTAACTTTCTCAACGTGTGATCCTTCAAACCCACTGATGCTTCCTCAAGTTCTCTTTCTCAACTGTGTGTATGGTTCATTAGCCTAGACCGATCTCCTCCCTCTAAGCATCTTTCAGGACAAAAATAAGCATCAAATTGTTTGTAAATGTGTCTCTCTGGTGACATTTCACACTGGAGTCACAATGACCGTTCGCGCTACCACAACATATCTTTTTAGTTCTGCTGCTTGGCAAATAAACACTTACACATCCGACCTTTAACAGAACTGGCCACCACTGAGGCCTCATTAAGAAAATGAGTTTCTTACAGCATGGAAAAATGTGGGTATTTACCGGTACATTTAATTTGGGCCAGAAAATGAACATGATATTTGACTTGCAAAGAGTCAAGCATTTGCACTTTCAATTCTTCATGCATACCACAGAAGGACTTTCCATTTCATGGAACACACAGGGAATACTTTCCACCACTTCTGCAACTACGTTTAATTAAACTGCACAAGTAGGTAGATTACAGCCTTAGGGTATGAAGAATGAATTAAATATCAATTGACATTCCTACCAAAGCATCAGTTTAAGCAGATTTTTGTTTGTTGAATATCTTCAGCTACACTTGTTTGTTCAATAGCCTTGCTTGTTTCTTGTGATCTCAGAGGCAATCTAATGCTTTCTCT
Source organism: Furcifer pardalis (assembly GCA_030440675.1). Classification (NCBI taxonomy): domain Eukaryota; kingdom Metazoa; phylum Chordata; class Lepidosauria; order Squamata; family Chamaeleonidae; genus Furcifer; species Furcifer pardalis. Next base: position 5,670,955 of record CP126898.1, read on the forward strand.
TGTTTGCAGGGGCTTCACACTGAGAAGAGAATGCTACAGAGCCAAGATTGCAATTGATTTTTGTTTTATTTATAAATATTGATACACCATTCGGCTGTGAAGATTTCAAGGCAAAATATATCAATAACACTGCACAACGGTGATTTTGCTACTGGGAATAACACATGTGATTTACATGATATTGAGTGTGCTGATTCCAAATCTCAGAATTTGCCTATCACGTACAGATTTTAAGGCTTGCTATAGCTGTTCAAGTGGTCAGTAATTGGCTAATGTATTTTTACATGGGAACATTATAACAGTTGCAGTTACCACTATGTCTGATGCTGCCTCAGCTGAATCATGTCCCCTGGTGGCATGCATGTTCCAGCAGCGGCTGCATAGTTCTGGGCAAGTCAGTGAGCTGTAGTCACAAACAGTTATGTAAGGTGAGATGGATCAAGGGCTTGTCTAAAATGTGAATCCGTCTTAGTGGATAGTACAGCTAGGCCAGAGTGAGTCTGTTTTGAGCTAAAGAGGAGCAGGCGAAGCTGTGTTAATACACCAGACAATTTTTGCTGCATTTGTGGCAAATATACCACACGTGATCAATGCAAGAACCTAACAAAGAGGGTGAGATCTGCTAACTTAACGTCCAAGGCTGAAGTTGGATTCAGTGCACTTGATGTAGTATAGGACACTTGGATTAGACCAAGTAGCAGGCAATATTTAATTTTTGTGATGCAGTGATAATCAACATGATACTAAAATTCAGCACACTGCATTTATATTGTTAATCAATGGTATCCTGGACTACACAATAAAGGCTAGCAAAATTTGGCACATCCTCAACATACATTCAACACAGGGCTGAAAACCTTTTTGGAGACTACAATAGATTCTTAGTTATAGTCTAGACCAGAATTTTGAAGGGGAGAATATTCCAGGTGGGTCCTACCATGATGATTGCTTTGTTGAGAATGACCATGGGCTAGATCCGTGATGGCGAACCTTGGCACTCCAGATGTTCTTGGACTTCAATTCCCAGAAGCCCAAGGCCCCTATGAATCCACACAAATGGGTTTACTGTGATTTATCCAGCCCTCACTGCCCTTGTTGCTCCCGGAAGTGGAAGTAAAATATGCCCGTATGTGTGGATTCACAGGAGGCTTGGGCTTCTGGGAATTAAAGTCCAAGAACATCTGGAGTGCCAAGGTTTGCTATCATGGGACTAGATCTTAAGAACATCTGATGCTAATCAAAAAGTCCTATCCAGGCAACCTCAGTAACTCAACTGTTCTATAAAGACAAATACATCTGCATAAAGATGTCTAGAAGTCCATCAATGAACAACGTCATATATTATGGTAACATTGACTGGTAAATAAGTTCTCAAGAGTTCCATGGATGTCTCATAATTACAGCAAGAAGAGAAAAAGTGAAGATGCATAATCCATTGTTAAAGGCAGCAGGGCATTATTGTTGAAGAGATGTGGTTTAGGAAAACTTTCATGTCAGAAAAATGTCATGCTTGAATCCTTTTTTAAAAAAATAACTAATTGGTATAGTCTTAGAGGTGATACAAAGAAAGGAAGGATGGAAGGAAAAACTGTTTCAGGGACGTGCAGTTGCAAAATACAGCAGATGTTCACAGGATGGAAACAGGATACCCGCTGGTATGTGCTCCTATTTTTAGCTGAAGCAGTTTCGAACAAAGGCCATGTTTTAAAGAAAGAAAAACTTGGCCAGATCGATTGAAAGAAAAATGCTACAAGGTGCATTTTTTTGCCACCACCTTACTGAGTCCTGGATGAATTGGGCAACTGAAAAGATTATATATTTTTTTAAAATGCTAATGTAGGACAGCTAATTAATCCTTAAGAGTTTTGCCACTAAAATCCTGGCTCACATGCTCTACTAGAAGGTAAAGGTAAAAGTCGCTCTTGCTCAAAAGCCAGTTGTATCCGACTCTAGGATTCAGTGCTCATCTCTGTTATAGCCAAAAAGCCAGTGCTGTCTGGGTCTGCAGATGTTTCCATGGACATGTGGCAGGCATGCCTTGACACTGGAGTGCATGGAGTGCTGTTTGCCTTCTCACCAAAGTGGTACCTATTTATCTACTTGCCATTTCTTGATTTCGAACTTGCTTATAGAGCCATCAAGTTCAGCCCCTTGTTCAGTGCAGGAATCCAACTAACACATCTAATACATGGTTGTCTCGCTTTTTATTGAATGAGTTCCATTGTCATACTGCTCTGAGAGTTAGGAAGTTTCTCCTGATATTCAACTGAAATATAACCCATTGGGATGATTTAGAAGACCTCCTGACACTTCATTAGATGACAACCCTTCAAGGTTTGAAAAATGCTTCAAATTCTCAAAAGTTTCTGCAAACTTCTCTTTCTACATACACGCAAACACACATAACTTGTTACTAGCTCAAGTTAAATGTCAAGAGCTCCTAGATCAGTGATGGTGAACCTTGGCACTCCAGATGTTCTTGAACTTCAGTTCCCAGAGCCCTGATCAACAGGCGTGCTGACTTGGGCTTCTGGGAATTGAAGTCAAAGAACACCTGGAGTGCCAAGGTTAGCCATCACTGTCATAGGTGAGGAAAAATTGAAATTCTAGATTTTTGTTTGAAAATCTTGGCCTATATCACTGGTTCTTATTCTTTCATATTTCTGATGATAGATATTTGAGGGAAGGAAAGAAAATTGGGAGGCTTTGCTAGAACAAGAAGAAAAATTGGCTTTTCAAATCTGGCTTCCCATGGGAATGATACTTTGGAGTTTGTTGGCATTCCATTGATAAGCAGTGATTATAACAGTAATCCTGACTTGTAATCAAAAAGCAGCCCATACTCTGAAATTACTTTCCGGATAAGCTTCCTTCCGTCAAACCTCTTCTGGATTAGATATCTGTAGAATAAGTAATAATAGATGGGGCAGGTTGTTGAAAATATTCTGTCCCTTAATATGCCATTGTATTGTTCCTCATCTTTTCATCAGCCTCAGAGAGACACAGACTCATAGTCCAAGTGTACATGGCGTGGTAGTCTGCCAGGTTCTCTTCTTAAGGACAGCAAAACATATACTAGCATACAAAGCTAAAATTAACATATATAAAACAAACAGGAATTAGATGACATCCGCCCAGTATTGGGCCACGTCAACAACATTTCCTCTTGCCAACATAAGGTCCTCTTCAGTGAACATTGAGGGGGCACCGTGTGCATTGTATCGTATGAGAGATAGTTTATTCTTTTCCACATTCACACAGGCTGTCATCTACAGGGAAACCCCACTTTTTCAGGTTAGCCCTTGAATCTTCCTACCCCGGCACTCATTCTGTTTAAAGCTTTCCACAGAGGCCCTGGTTGTTCTTGGCCAGGCGGTAGAGAGTCATGCAGTCCTGCTCAGTGGTCTGGTAGCTCCTTGAACACCTTCCATAGTTCTAAGGTGGTCCTTGGGGGCTGGTTGTTCAGGGGGGGGGAGAAGTTATGGGGAAACTGTGCCTTGATTTCAGTCTTTGCTTTGGTAGTTGGTGCTCAAATAGCAAGTGTTCTTGCAATGCATGCAAAACAGGTGGATGTAGTCCTAAATGAAACAGCGAGGTTGGTTACAGAATGCCTAAACCCAACCCCAATACAAAAAGTGATAAATGAGTTGGAAGGGACTGATGAGGTCATTGAGTCCAATCTTCTGCTCAATGCATGGATCCAAATAAAAGTAGATCTTACAGATGGTTGTCCAATTTTCTCTTGAAGCCCTGTAGCGCCAGAGCACTTACCACCTCCGGAGGTCATTGGCTCCATTGATGTATTGCTCTAACAGCTAAGATGTTTTCATGAAATTCAGCCTATATCTGGTTTCCTGTAACTGGAGCCCATTATTATGTGTCCTACACTCTGGAATGATTAGGAACAGATCCTAGCAGTTTGTTGATTACATTGCATCACAAAAACATAAATATTATCTGCTACTTGCTCTAATCTAATCGATGTGTCTTATACTAAATCAAGTGTGCTGAATCCAAATCTGAAGTGTGATTCTTCCTAGGACATCAGGATCTTAAGTTATCAAATCTCACCCTCTTGGTTAGGTTCTTGCATTGATCACGTGGGGTATATTTGCTGCAAATGTAGCAAAAATTGTCCGGTTTATTAGCATAGCTGCACCTACTCATCTTTAACTCAAAACAGACTCACTCTGGCTAGCTGTACTGTCCAATAAGATGGCTTCACACTAGAGACAAGTTCTTGATCCATCTCGCCTTATGTACCTATTTCTGACCTCAGCTCAGTGACTTGCCCAGACATGGCCGCCCGTTGCTGGAACATGCCTGCCACCAGGGGACATGATTCAGCTGAGGTGACAGCAAGCATAGTGGGAGCTGCAACTGTTATAATATTCTCATGTAAAAATACATTACCCAATTACCGACTATTTCAACAGCTATAGCATGTCTATAACTTAAAATATGTGTGTGATAGGCAAATTCTGAGTTCAGATTTGGAATCAGCACACTCAATATCATGTAAATCACATGTGTTCTTCCCAGGAGCAAAATCGTTGTTGTGCAGTACAGTATTATCTTTCAAGTGCTATCATATTCCACTCCCATCTCCTTTTCTCAAGGCTACAAATGCCCAGTTCTTTCAGTCTTTGCTCATAACGTTTGGTTTCTACTCCCATAATCATTTGTGTTGCCCTCCTCTGAACTTGTTCCATCCATCTCACTCATAGTATTATTGAACCAAGTATCCCCCATCTTGTATTTTTTTTTTAAATTTTGTTTCCTTGTCTCTCACTTCCTTGCTCAGACTTTTTGGGACTTCTCACAGAACATTGGAATGACATCCGAACCCTGGAGCACTATTTCAACCCTACCAGTTAAGTGGGATGAAGTGGAAACGGCAGGCATTAGACTGTAGATGTGGTGAAGGGTCAGCAAGTCATTTCTATGAGCTGAGTTAAACAGAAGTTGAACAAAAGAGAAAGCAAAGGATGGAGATTTTCCAAGAAAAGGAAGATAAAGTCCAGGATTATTCTGGCATATATGGACAGATGGTCCTCACTGCTGTTAGGAAACTGCAGAAAAACACCAGTTGGTCTATAAATAGCAGAGGAAAGAATGTGCGAAATGGTTGTGTGGAGTTGTGAATCCTCTTTAGGACCCTAAAAATGCAACAAATGCAGGAGGAAGGTGATGCCTTTATTGGGTCACTTTAAAAAAAAAGTTACTGGAGCTTTCGAGATCCAAAACCCCTTCATCAGGCAGGCATAATGAAAGTTCATGGCACAATGTTGTTCTGCCAGGTTCTCATGTTGAAAATGCATGTTGAACAAACCGCAAAAGGCTTCATGGTATTATCCCTCCTCCACCCCCAAAGGAAGCTGGGTGTTAGATCCCACTCCACATGGTCCTCCCTGAAACATTAACTCCCTTTTGAGTCCAGACAAAGGGAATTCAAAACTTTCCATCAGGGAGTCAGGGTTTCAATTTAGTTTTCAATTTAAGACCAGTTTGTTGAGAGTTGCTTGGCATTTCCACATCCAAAAATAGCACTGCAGCAGTCAGAAAATATGCTTTTTTGTTATTTTCTATTGTCTTCCATATGCAATGAATGCCACTAGCTCTTGGAAGAGACGCCAGAGGAAGAAGAATGTAAAGCAGTGAGCCAGAAGAAATGGTATAGTTAGCTCTAATGTATTCCAGTAAATTATCACCTGAGCTAAATGCTAGACCTATCTCTAGATCTCGGATTAAAATTAAAACTCCAGGGAACTGTGCCCAGGGCTATTTTTCTTAATCTTTGAAGCATTATTTTCAGCCTAAACTGTAAGCATTGCCAGGTTCTTCCACAGCAGGAACATGTCACTTTTTTGTTTTAATTTGCTCCAGTCTTGATCATTAGGAGTGGAGTTCACATCTTGGCAGCTTAATTATCATTTCTGCTTGAAGGAAAGATCAATAATGAGGGTAGTAAAACCTCAAGGATCGTTGCAACTCTTCTTAATTGATACAGTCCATAGACATCTCCAGATGTTCCATAATCTTTCTGGTATGAAGATAGACTTTCCTGAATTAAGAGACCATGTGGATGGAATTTCACAATCAATAAATATTTGACTTTGAGATAAACAAGGGGTTCAAAGCCAACTTTAAAAAAAAACTATAGCTCAGTGATTTAAACATTAGGATGCAGAGCTAGTGGTTGGGAGTTCAATCCCCCACTGTGTCTCGTTGACAAGGGCTAGGCTTGATGAGCCATAGGGTCACTTACAGCTCTGCAGTTGTAAGATGTTGACGATGACGCCGCCAACAACGCAGCCGCCGACACCGACGCTGGCAACGCCAATGACAATGACGATATTTTGGAGGTCTCTCATTTATTGGATCACTATAAGTAGGACAGTGGTGGTGAACCTATGGCACATGTACCAGAGGTTGCACTCAGAGCCCTCTCGGTGGGCACCTGTGTGGTTGCTCCAGCACAGAGTTTGCCCCACCCCTCTGCCCAGCAGCTCAATGGGAATGCTTCCTCCCTCCCTTGTTGCTGTGTGGGCACTTTGCGATAAATAAGTGGGTTTGGGGTTGCATTTTGGGCACTTGGTCACTAAAAGGTTCACCATCACTGCAGTAGGAGATCACTTGAGGGCACATGACAACAACAGATTTATTTCTCACAGAATTGGAGCTACTAGCCTTCATTGGTTGAATCTCTTGACCATCACACTTCAGCAGCTCAGAGGATCCTTCAGCTTGCAATCGAGCCTGCTTCACAGACTCCTGGATTACAGACATTGACCTTTACGGATGGGCTAGAATTTATGGAGAAAACAGTAGCTGACTGATACTAATCCCTGCCACACATCTTAATCTTTGTTTCCATTGTCTTCCTTTGGTTCTTTAAGGCTCAAATGTCAGGCTAAGAGGGAAGACTATCTTTGAAATCAGATCAATGACTGTGGTGGGGAGGAGGATAAAGTGAATGTCTTTCAAATATATATACCGGTAGTACTGTGCAAAAGTCTTAGGCAACCACCAGCTGGTTTGGGGGAAATTCAGTGAATGGTTTGAGGGATAATTATTCAGCCACTGAACCTCCTAAGCACACCAAAATTGGAGAAATTATTTTGCCAACTTGCCACTTCAAAGCAAAGCAATCACACTTCTATACTGCCCCCATAGCACTTAGTGCGCTCTCTGGGCGGTTCACAAGTCAATTAGCATTTTGCTCAACCCTCTCCAAGGTTGGTGAAGTTTGGAGTTGGGTTGCCCAAGTTATGGCTAGCAACTCTCTTGTTGAAGTTTCTCCAAACCAGCCGGTGGTGTCCCTAAAACATGTTTAGGTAAAGGTATTGGTTGGCTTTGCTTGAAAGCCAGTCATATCCGACTCTAGGGTTCTGTGCTCATCTCCGATACTGGAGAGCACAGAACGCTGTTTACCTTCCCACTAAAGTGGTACCTATTTATCTACTTGCAATTTCTTGGTTTCAAACAGCTCGGTTGGTAGGCACTGGGACAAAGACAGAAGCTCACTCCGTCTTGCAGCTTTCAGGTCTCAAACTGCTGACCTGCCCACATTCTAGTCGTCAAGTTCAGCATCTTAACCACTAAGCCACCGCAGTCCCATAAGACTTTTGTACAGTACTGTATATATATATTAAAATAATATTTGTTTGGTTTCTAGAGGCAGTCATGTGCTAAGGGAAGAAATTAGCATATCAGTAGGAAGGAATCTGGGGCTGAGAAATAGTTTAGTATCTACGAGATCAATCTCTCACCCAAACTAGGCCTGGGAAAAAAAGGGGGGGTTCTATATGTCTCCCAAATTACACACCTTCAATTGTGATATCACAGAAAACTGAGAGACAGGCTCAGTTGACAGTCAACTGACAGCCGAGTAAACTTGCTGCGGAAAGACACATCAGAGGTTTGACAAGGACATCTAATTAGAACACAATTAATGCCAATCATTTGGTCTCTTCTGGTCCCAACCCAAATTCACTCAAAGCTGTCATACATCTTCCATGTGGGATTCAGCTGCACAGCTCTGAAAGGGTGCCACTGAACAGCAGGAGGGCAAAAGAAAAGGATGTGTGCTATGTGCCAGAGGGAATGACAACTTGTTAGCAGATTTGTGTAGATTGTCTGCTGTGGTGAAAGCTACAAAGGATCCCACAGCACAAGAAACTGAATTTATTGAGACGGGAGCTCTCCTAAGCAAGTGTGTAGGCCATCATCTTCAGGGGAAGTTGGTAGGTTTGGGCTGTTATGAACATGTTCTTCACAAAAGGTAAATGCCACCCTTGTTCGAAAGCCAGTCATATCCAACTCTAGGAGGTGGTGCTCATCCACGTTTGTAGCTAATAAGTCAGTGCTGTCTCCATCTGCAGACATTTCTATGGTCATGTAGCAGACATAACTAGACACTGGAGTGCATTGAACACTGTTACCTCTCCCACTAAAATGATACCTATTTAAAGGTAAAGGTAAAGTTTTCCCTTGTTCAAAAACCAGTCATATCCGACTCTATTTATCTACTTGCAATTTCTTGCTTTCAAACTGCTAGGTTAGCAGGAGCTGGGGCAGAGACGAGAGCTCACTCTGTCATGCAGTACCCAGGTCTCAAACTGCCGATCTGCCAACCTTCCACTCATCATCTTAACCACTAAGCCACCACGGACTTTAGCTTTACCCTCGTCCAATTCAATATGTGTCTCACATCTCTATCAGTCAAAGTTGGTGTCCTCCATCGGGAATCTCAAATGGCTGCCACTTCCTCTGGTTATTTTAATGATGTCTGTGGAATTTGGAGACACGATAGATCTTAAAGAGGTATGTCAGCCTTCTTCAGTTTGATGGGGAATCTAGAAAAGGAATGATTAATAAATTCACTTTTCTTTTCCCCAGAATGAAATAAGACTACTCTGTTTCAGCATGGATCTCACACAAATGGGTTGCAATAACCCTGATCTGATATGGAATTTGGCACTTATCTAGAGTGCATCCCTAGTGAAAAGCTACTGCAAGGAATGGAGGACCTAGTGATGGTAGTGTCAGAATGGGCCCAATTTTGGTTGCCCTTCTTGATCAGAACTTTGTAAAATTCATGCTTTACTTTGCACATTTGCCAGACAGTGCTTGATATTTCAATATATGAGAAAAGTAAAAATGGCAAGTGTTCCTATATAACCAGATGGGTTTTTGAAAGCTTAGTTCTTAAACATCTGGTTTGGACTTCATTTTTAGCAGGACTGGTTTGGGGTTCCATCATGCGCCTGGTTTCTGCTGCTCTCTTCTACTGTCTCCTCTGATTATGATGAGTTCTTGACACTACTTTCTGCTTTCCTCCGTAACCTTATCCCCAAGTGTGCTCTGACCTCTTGGTGCAGATGTAGCGCCAGATGGAGTTATGATCTAATCAAGTTTAAAAAAACAAAAAAACAACTAGGCCAAATCTCAAAATGTTCTTCTTGAGGGTTTCACCCAGCTGCTAAAGAAGCAATAAATAAATAAGAGAGGTTCGTATTCACATTTTAAAAGAGAAAATGTGCAAAAGGAGAAAGACCACGAGGGAGACCCAGAGGAAGGTGGAGATACAACATCAAGGTCATATTAGAAGAACACCAAATAACACAGGTGGAGACTGTTAGAAGTGCCAGACCAAGAGCCTTGTATCTCTCTTGACACCTAATGAGATAATAGTCATAGTTGGAGGAGAAGAGAAGGAGAAGGAGAAGGAGAAGGATCCTGTATGCAGTGTTTCCCAAATGCTGGTTTTTGGACTTCAATTCCCAGAAGCCTAAGTCATTTCCCCAAAGCACTGATCAGCCAATGTACTGACTTAGGCTTCTGGGAATTGAAGTCCACTAGTGGGCTGTGTACCCCTTGTTGGGAACCACTGCTGTATAGGATTCGGGTGTTATCACCTGAGCCATCCTGGTTTGTGTGAAATGCTTGTAAAAAAGAAGTTCAATAGGCATGTGCCTTAAGACCCTTCCAGAACCTTCCTTTCCCTTGAATCCCTAGCCAGCATCCTTTAGGTTGCCAGTTCAACATCTGTGCTCAGCAGTATCAAAACACTCCTAACTAGATAAGGTTGAAGTCTGTCTACATCTGGTTTAGTGCTACTGCATACATGTAGCTGTGATGATGCTGAATTGTTGGTATGAGGAAGAGATGGAAGGATGGAAAGGTGGGTATCCTGTTTCCAAATTAACATTTTAGTGGATGCCTGAATAGGGCTTCAATCAATGATCACGTGCATTTGGCAAGATTATTCACCATAAATTGCCTCCCCATTCTACCTAAATTTATTCCATATAAATTTGACATGTATGCAATATTTAAGCAATCTAAGCTATTATTTACTCCCAAAATGTTAAGTCACTGAGCTACCCAAAAACCCTACAGAAGGATTTTGTAGACAGAGGGCAGAGACAACGTGGATTGACATTTGGGTTGATTTTGTGGCACAAATCACTTGTCTGCCCTACCTGCACAGGTATTAACCTCTTTAAGTGAGTTAAAGGAAGCCGTACGGAATTGTCATGGTTGCAACCTGATGACTAGTTAAAAATATGAAACCTAGCCTGACCTCACCTGATGTTGAAGAACTGTGATGTGATTCTCAGGATGGCGTTAACCACCTGCCTCTTTGTTTCTCCACCTTCTTAAAGCCTGTTCAATCTGTTCCCTTGCAAGATAAGCTGATTATCGCAAGCCTGAACTCTAGTATCCTTTCTCCACCATGGGAAACTCCATCGCTTGGCTCGACAAATAGTGAGATAAATCTGTCGATGCAATTAGTGCCCAAGAGGCTGGCTTGGCACTGTGACCTACTAACTGATTTTCTTCTAATTTTCCCATCGCTGTAAATGGCATTCTAGCAGAAGTCTGCATTTTACTTCGCCATCAACTCTGTAATGTCATTTGGAGTCTCGGCAGCTACCTGTAATAACCTTGTTGGTTTTAATAATGATAGAAGGTAGGGCAACGATGGTGAGCCCTGGCACTCCAGGTGTTCTTGAACTTCAATCCCCAGAAGCCCTGATCAGCAGGAGTGTTGACTTAGGCTTCTGGGAATTGAAGTCCAAGAACACCTGGAGTGCCAAGGTTTGACATCAATGATCTATACCAGTGATGGCAAACCTTGCCTCTCCAGATGTTCTTGAACTTCAATTCCCAGAACCCCTGATCAGCAGGAGTTTTGACTTAGGCTTCTGGGAATTGAAGTCCAAGAACACCTGGAGTGCCAAGGTTTGACATCAATGATCTATACCAGTGATGGCAAACCTTGCCTCTCCAGATGTTCTTGAAATTCAATTCCCAGAAGCCCTGATCAGCAGGAGTTTTGACTTAGGCTTCTGGGAATTGAAGTCCAAGAACACCTGGAGTGCCAAGGTTTGACATCAATGATCTATACTAGTGATGGCGAACCTTGCCTCTCCAGATGTTCTTGAAATTCAATTCCCAGAAGCCCTGATCAGCAGGAGTGTTGACTTAGGCTTCTGGGAACCGAAGTCCAAGAACACCTGGAGTGCCATGGTTGGCCATCACGGAAGTAGGAGGTGCTGGCAGAGGAAGGAAAGGTTCTTACTTTGGATGAGAGAACTTGTAGGGGGATTTCAGAGGAGCAAGAAGCTTCTCTTTGTGGAGAAACTGTGGAGGAGAGGGAGAGAGCCGGGAATAGTTTTGCCCCTGGGAAGGGATCGACATATGTTCTGTGTACCATCGCTGAAACATCACTCTTGTAGAATAAGCACTGTTGACATCAGCAGTACTGGATGCTTCAGTTTCCAGGGTGGAGGGGGCTAGGGTGCACTTAGTTCCCTCCACTCCAGCCATCTGTCAAATCTTCCTCCTCCCACTTCGCCATGTCTGCCTCGATTAGGCAGCTTGCTTTTTGCAAAGCATCACCTTAAAAATAGATCCAAATGCCCTCCTCAAAGCTGGTTTCCCCCCTCGTACAAACTGTTGGAGGTCATAATTCAACTTGGAATCAATATGCCTGCTTTTCAACAGGAAGAGAAGCTCAAGAGAGGAAGGGAAGCTAATTGGTTTTCCTCTTTGACTGTTCAGACCAACTCACAACTGAAGCATCTCTCATGCTTAGGGCACTTCCTTCCTCTTCACACTTTCCTCTTGACCCTGACTTGCTCATGTTCATCTCATATCACTTCAACATCCACTGCTGGAATGAAATTACCTCTCACTATAATATAATAATAACTATTATTTTGTGTCAGAATTTATTCTGGATTGAAAGGATTTTTGCAGGAGAAACTCTACTCAGGGAATGCCTAAACAAGGCTCCTTTCACATCCCCAAGAGCTGGGGCAGAGACAGGCGCTCAATCCGTCATGCAATACCTGTGTCTCAAACTGCCAACTTACCAGCCTTCCAGCTAACAAGACAAGCTTCTTAACCACTGAGCCACCACAGCCCTGTCTCACTATACTACAACTGGGGAATTGCAGTGGTTCAAGTGGTTAAAACGCTGAGCTGACAACTGGAAGTTCGGCAGGTGATGACCCAGACCTGCACAACAGAGTGAGCTCCCATCTCTGTCCCAGCTCCTGCCAATCTAGCAGTTCAAAAGCAAGAAATTGCAAGTAGATACATAGGTACCACTTCGGCAGGAAAAGTGACAGCATTCCATGTGCTCTATTGTCTAGTCATACGTGCTACATGACCTTGGAAACATCTGCAGATGCATATACCGCTGACTCTTTCACTGTAAATGGAGATGAGTACCAGAGTTGGACACGATGGGCTTTTGAACAAGAGAGCCCTTGACCTTTAAAGTCACTCTGGACTGAAATGGAATGCATTCTGAATGGCTCATAAATCAACGGGACCCATGCACAAAATGCTTTCCAAGACCCAGTGCTTGTTATGCTGACTGTGTTTGGTTTCTCAGTGAAGACCAGCTGGGATGTCAGCAGCCTATGTGCAGTTAAAGCTAAATTAACTCTCAGACAAGAACAGTTGCATAATTTGGCCTCCAGAGAATGGGTGGCCCTGAAACTCTTTGGGAGCAAAATGAAGGCAGTCCTGTGTATTCAGGACATTGGACTTAGATGCTTGGAAGAGATCAGGAATGGAGATTCGTAGTGGAAGTGTCAGTAAATCCATACCTGTAAGTGCTGGCTCAGTGGTTAAGAAGCTTGCCTTATTAGCTGGAAGGCTGGCAAGTTGGCAATTCAAGACCCGGGTACTGCTTGACAGATTGAGCACCTGTCTCTGTCCCAGCTCTTGGGGACATGAAAAGAGCCTCATTTGGGCATTCCTTGAGTGGAGTTTCTTCTGCAAAACATCATTTCAACCCAGAATCATTTCTGACATGAAATTATTATTGTTAGCCCATTGTTACTGAGAGATGGAGTACCTTGCACCCAACCGGGGTGGGGGATATAAAACAAACACCTTTTATTGGAAACTGTTGAGCTTGCTATGTGTTTCAGAAGGGGAGAATATTCATGAACTGTGTGTACCTTTTTAAAGAGTCTGACTGGCTAAACCTGTATAACCTTGAAGAATGCACAATCTTTTGTCAATGGAGCAATGGGATAGAGATGGGCACTCAATCCGTCATGCAGTACCCGGGTCTCGAACTGCCGGCCTTCCAGAAGGCAAGCTTCTGGGACATGATGATGATGCAGGTGGAAATCTGCAGTAACGCAGTGAAATCAAGCCAGAGAGTCGATCACTTCTCTAGTCATTATCATAGTGAAAAGCTAAGTAAAGGTGTAAATGGTAAATCAATGCTGGCTATTGAACTAGAGTCTTAATAGACATCTTAAAATATTGGTATTGAGAGAATCACTGGACATCGAAGATGGAGCAAACCTTGCTTCTCGGTTACATAAATCCTCCTTTCATGCCTATCTGGTTTTCCTAAAATATACAGGATGTGTTACCATCTCGTCGTGCTTCATGTCAATTCCAGATGTTGAATTCTGCAATTTTGTGTGTTGGGTGCTCAATGATTGCCATGTATCTCATTTGATGTTGCGATGGTACAGGATGTTCACACGCATCTCAATTACTATGGCCCAGAGCTGCCAAAATGTTTGTAAAATTTTAATAAAATAATCAACTTTATGTTTACTATAGAACAAACGTTCCCAACCTTTTCAAGCTGGGGGCTGGGTCATGCTCTCTCAGTCAGCTTTGAGGGCCGGACAGCCATTTTGCCCTGCCTGCATGATGGGAGCAGCCATTTTGTCCCAACAGCATCAAAGGGGTGGCCATTTTATTTCTCAAATGCACTTGGAGGGGTGGGGGTGAGGGACATGAAATGATGCTGGGGGCCGGATCCAGCCCACAGGCCTTAGGTTGGGAACACCTGGTATAGAACAACACTTGTGATAGGAAAGGTCATAGGTGACGTAGATGTCAAGAACCATGGCTCACTCATAGACAACAGAAGCTGTGGGTGTCTCTTTCACGCATGATACGCCCTCCTTTGAAGATTGGAGGTTTAAAAAGGTCAGCACAGATCACAGCAGATGAAGGCCACTTGAGGAAACTGAAGGGAGTCCTCCTTCTACTCTTCATGATACATGGACATGTATCATTTTTTATGCACATGGAATTGCTCCTAATCTCTTCCAATGAGGGGTTAATGAGCTAATTAAGGCTGGTGTACATCTAGGCTCTACATGTCTGATAAGCGGTTGTGACCCTTACTGATCCAGACCTTGAGAAAGCCTTAGGTACATAAGACGTAGCTAAGCCTTAGCTAGGAGGGATGCTATGGGGGATGAGATGCGCCCTAAGATCTATTGGATCAAGGCCATTTAGGTCTTCAAAGGTTAGAAGAATCAGAGTGTGCTAATAAGGATTAGCTCAAGGGAAGCAGCTGCATAATCTCAGCGCCTCCATAATACCAATAACAGGAGTTACACTTATATACCATCTCATAGTACTTAGTGCACTTATTGGGTGGCTTACAGGTAATTAGCATTTTGCCCCCCAAACATACTGGGTATTCATTTTATTGACCTTGGAAAGAGGGAAGGCTGAGTCAATCTTGAACACCATCAGGATTGAGCACACAATGTTTTGGCTGCACTAGAGCAGTTTAACCACTGTGCCACCACGACTCCTTCCATAACCATCTCCCCTGCCTGTAGAAGGCCCACAGTAAACTGAACAGCAGCACTGCAGTGGCTTAGTGGTTAAGACACTGAGCTGGAAGACTGGAAGGTCAGGGTTCAGCACAACGGATCTTGGGGACATGAAAGGAGCCTCATTTGGGTGTCCCCTGAGTGGAGTTTCTCCAGCAAAAATAACAATAATACTTTAGTGTCAGAAACTACTCTGGGTTGAAAGCATTTTTGCGGAAGAAACTCCGCTCAGGGAACGCCCAAATGAGGCTCCTTTTGTGTCCCCAAGAGGTGGGACAGAGACGGGTGCTCAATCCGTCATGCAGTACCCAGGTTTCTAACTGCCGACTTGCCAGCCTTCCAGCAAACAAAGCGAGCTTCTTAACCACTGGTCCCCAGCAAAAATCCTTTCAACCCAGAGTAATTTCTGACATGAAATTTGTTTATTAATACACTAAACACCGAAACACAGGCTCTTCCGTGGCAGATGGGGTCTTAATAAAGGAAGATGGTAGGTCCAATAGCAAGCAAGTGATTCTTAATCGAATTAGGTGACTAGTTGAAGGGATTAATTAGGGAACTCCTTGACAATCCCCCCCCCCCCAGAACAATTCTTGATGGCAGTGTGCCCAGATGAGTTTTAGACAAGCTGTTTTCATGTAAGGAAATAACTTCCCCAGTGTCACAGGGTTCATATAAACATGGACTTAGCCAAATTGGCTCTCCTAAAAGAATGCAGGAGACTCAGGGTGTTTTGACTAAAAGCATTGTCAGGATGGGACATAGCTTGCCTCAAACAGGAGCAATTGGGGGTTATAAGGATTCACAAGTCATATGTGGAAAACAGAGATGGAGAAAGAACACATGGTAGACACAGAGGAAGGTGGACAGACAACATCAAAGAAATGTAATTAGTTCATCATATGTGCCAACTCCATATAGACTTGTGTCAATCTTCCCCAGATTTTCTAGGTGTAAAGGACTCCAAAACAAATCCTGTTTCCAGCAATAAAGCCCTTTGTGGGAGCCTTGCATAGAAATTAGTAGACATCAAGCTCAGCATCTCAACCACTCAACCACCATGGTCCCCTTTATAACTTTACCATTGTATGATTCTAAGGTAAACAGTTATAACTATAGCAATCCTTATTTCTTCCACTGGGGCAAAACCGTATTGCAGTGATGGCCAACCTTGGCACTCCAGGTGTTCTTGGACTCCAATTTCCCACTGACCGATGGAATCCAGTAGGATCTGCTTCTCAGTAGATAAACACAGTACTCTTCCCTATACTGCAGGGAAAAAAATTAGTGAAGACCTTCATGATGGTAGAAAGTGCACTAAATGTGTTGGTATGAGTAGCCACTTGGGGATCATCACCCTTCCCTGTGGACTTCGCCACCCAAGGTTGTTAGCCCTCAGGGTGACCAGGTTAATTAATCACCACCTGACACTCGGCATTGAGTTGCTGGCAGTAGGGTATACTCTAGTGCAATAGCAGGATTACCTGGCCAGACTGGAAGGCACTCTGGTTGCTGAAATTTGAACAACCGACTCCCGTTCGTGTGGAACTCCCTGCCACAAAATCTGACCCTGAGAGCACGAGGAAACTTAGAACTAAAACAAACAGAAGGGACTCTTTGTCCAAGAGCTGCCTTTGACGAAACAACAGTGGGAGCTTTTTTGGCAGTGCCGCAAACCCAGGTGCTTCACAATTTAAGCCAATTATGTGCTAACGGATTAGAATTTTCCTCCTGCGGAGAGTTTATCTTGTAAATACCAATTGCTGTATTTCCTGGGGGCCTCCTCCGGTGGAACATCTGCCAAGAAATCACCTTCCAGGCTGGTCTCACAGCCCAGCATGGTGATAGCTAAGCTCTTAAGTAGCAATAACTATCAGCAGGGGCATTTATCGATGGCATACGATTTCTGTAATCAGGCTGCACCAAATTTTCCATGATATTTCACTTTCATTTCAAAATAAGGGGCGTGGTGCCTCAGTGGTTAAGAAACTCGCCTTGCCAGCTGGAAGGCTGGTGAGTCGGCAGTTTGAGACCCAGGTACCGCATGACAGATCTCAGCCTCATTCTGTGGCTGAGATTTCACACTTGGTGGAAAATGTA
Source organism: Furcifer pardalis (assembly GCA_030440675.1). Taxonomy (NCBI): domain Eukaryota; kingdom Metazoa; phylum Chordata; class Lepidosauria; order Squamata; family Chamaeleonidae; genus Furcifer; species Furcifer pardalis. The sequence continues at coordinate 5,688,180 of CP126898.1, forward strand.
ATTTACATACAGCTCCTCTTTCTAGGCCCACACTGTCTTTTTGTCCCGGCAGGAACCAGGGCAGAGATATACACAGGATAGATGGAACAATCATAATCCAGTACAGGCTAGTGAATCTGAAGTCATGACTCTGTCTGGGTAGATAATAATTTATAGGGTCATCATAAATAGGAGATGACGACTTCTTCTTCTTCTTCTTCTTCTTCTTCTTCTTCTTCTTCTTCTTCTTCTTCTTCTTCTTCTTCTTCTTCTTCTTCTTCTTCTTCTTCTTCTTCTTCTTCTTCTTCTTCTTCAGCTGTTCCGAATATTGGCTATCATCATTGCGTTAGTCTTCCTGTTCTTAACTCCTTGGAACAGTCCTTCCAAGGACTTTCCACACCAATCTCTCAGGTTCTTCAGCCATGAAGTCCATCTACGTCCAGGGCCTCTTTCTTCCCAGGGATCTTTCCTTGCAGAGTGAGTTGGAATATTCTATATTTTCATGTCGTTTCTCATGATATGGGCAAGGTATTGGAGCTTTCTTTGATTGATGGTCTTAAAGAGTTCTTGTTCTTTATCCACCCCTGCAATGCTTCTACATTAGTCACATGGCCAACCCATGATACCCTTACCAGTCTTCTGTAGAGCCACATTTCAAAAGCTTTGATTCTCTTGTCAGATGCTTTAGTCCAGGAATACTCAACCATTTTAAGTTGGGGGCTGAGTCACACTCCTTCAAAAGTTTCGGGGACTGGATGGCCATTTTGTCCTTCCTCTACCACATGGCACTTCCTGGTGTGGTGGAGGTGGTGGTGGGCCACATGAAATGGTGCTGTGGGCCACGTCCAGCCAATGGGCCACAAGTTGATAATCCCTGGTTTAGTCAATGATCAAGCTTCTACTACATATAGCAACATGGAGAATACATAACATTTCACTATTCGGATCTTTGTGGCGAGAGTTAGATGACTTGACAGCATGTAACAAATAATACAACAGAAGATTTAACTCAGTGAAATCATTCCTTAGTTCCTCTCATTGGATCTACTATGAAAGAGATTGGTTTGCAAAACAAGGTTGCCATAGGCAACCCGAGTGTGGTTAAAAAAATGTAAAATACACCACAATTTTTGAGGAAGCTTTTTCTGTGTACTCTCGACATCATCTGAATATATATGAGCCTCAAGTCCTCTGACTCAGATCCAGGAAGAGCTTTATGGCAAGAACAAACTCTCTTGAGGGTATGCAAGAGCAAAATCAAATTAGAAGATGAAGGATATCACTGAACAAAGAATACTAAAGGATGAGATGGCTGAGGAACTCAACCTCCCTTATGTCACTTGGAGGACCCTGAATAGGCTGGGGTTGGAGTCCCTAAATGCAAGACCAATATGCTCAAGTGGGAGCTGCTGGTGGACAATAACATACTGTATGAATATGAAGAGACACAGAATCCAGCTCATTTGCTGGTCTGCCGATTACTACCGAAAACATGTACCGATGAGGATTTAAGTTTGGCCAACCACAAAGCCAAGAAGGTGTCTTCATTTTAGCAGTTCAAAGTCTGATCTGGAGATGAAAGCGGGGGGGAACCCCCTCAGTAAATCCCCACTTATACAATAGGCCTACTCTTGTGTGATTTACTACAGTAGGCAAAAGTATTTTGGCCAGAGAGAGAATAGTGGGAATCCAGGTGTAATCCTTCCAAAAGTCATGAGGTTTCCCCTAAAAATCCTTTCAACCCAGAGTAATCTCTGAGATGAAAACACACCCAGCAGGTAGATGATCCGATGACTCCCTCTTCATACGCAATGTCTGATGATCAGGTGTATAGCATCCCTTCTTCTTTCATATCTCTGCCTCTGTACCGCTCCCCAAGCTGTGTAAATTAGCTGGCGAGGCAGGCTTAACGAATTCCAGATCACACGGCAGCCACAGAGAAAATGGGTACAAATGATGCCCATTAAATGATAGCGGCCCCCAGTGAGAATAAATAACACTCTTCTCTCCCCCACCCTCAAAGTTTTGCTTTGCTGTAGGCCGAGGCTTTGGTGTTCACACAAACGAATGAAGTCTCTTATCTGGGGAGACTCAGCTGGGAATTCAAAGGAGGAAACTCATGGCTCTTTTCCTTTGAAATGCCTGTTCATCAACAAAGGGGGGGGGGACTTTGAATATTCCCCTCCCTTCTTTCTGCAACCACTTTTGAAGCCATTACAATTCAGCCCTGAAGGAAGGAAAAATAGAACACAGCACAGATATCTATAGAAATAGGCCTGAATTGTAGATATTGGCTTGGGAATCTGAAGCTGTCCACCCAATAGGACTTCTCTATGGATGGGAGACGATCTAGAACAGGGGTCAGCAAAACTTGGCTCTCCAGGTATTCTTGGACTTCATTTGCCAGAAGCCCAAGGTAGTATACCTCCTGATCAGGACTTCTGGGAATTGAAGCCCAAGAACATCTGGAGAGCCTAGGAGCTGCTCAATGGTTAGGAAGCTCACCTGCTTTGCCAGCTAATTGCTAGCTGGAAGGCTGGTGAGTCTGCAGTTTGAGACCTGGGTACTGCATGATGGATTGAGTGCCCGTCCCTGTCCCAGCTCTTGGGGACATGAAAGAAGCCTCGTTTGGGTGTCCCCTGAGTAGAGTTTCTTCCACAAAAATCCTTTCAACCCAGAATAATTTCTGACACTATTATTATTATTATCTGGAGAGCCACGTTTGAGGAACTCTTCTCTAGAAAACACAATCCATCTGTGCAAAATCATTGGAGATTAGCACCTCTGATGTCAAGCAATGCTGAATCCTTTTCAGTGAACACATGGATAAAACCACATGGTAGTTTCATGAATAGCTTTTAAAGGAAATGGAGGTATGTAAGGTGTGATCTTGGGATGGCTGTGGTGTCTTAGTGATTAAAACAAGACTGAGCTTGATGACCATAAAGTCAGTAGTTCAAGACCCGAATGCTGCTGCATGATGGAGTGAGTGTCTGTCTTTCTCCCAGCTCCTGCCAACCTAGCAGTTCAAAAGCAAGACATTGCAAGTAGATACCTTTCCACTTAGGTAGTGCATCTAGCCATGCCTGCCACATGACCACAGAGATGCCTGCAGACGCTCGCTTCTTCTTTGGTGGTAAACAGAGATGAGCACCACTCCCTAGAGTTGGACATGGGTGGCTTTCAAGCGCGGGAGAGCCTTACCTTTACCTAAGGAGTGATCTTACCTATTCCATCCCAACAGCAAGTTTTCAGGTCTAAGGGGGGGGGGATTCAAACCCAGGTACCCTGGGGTCCTAATTTATCTTTCTGTCCACCCAACCACATTGGGTACAGGTTGAACGCCCTCAATGTGTTTGGGTATCTCTCCCCCTCCCCTCCTTCTCTAACAGAACTTCACTTCATCCACCTTGAAGGGAGTTGGTTTTCCTTGTTTTGTAACTCTTTGCATTTGGCTGCCGGAAGAATAGAGAACTACCTCTGTAGCTACAAAAGAGAATTTTGATTATGTTTGATCTCTTTCCGTACATCCATGATGTTCCGGCTTGCTTGCTCCCTCAAAGCATATATATTTTATGTCTCTCAATGCCTGGAGTATTTCTGATTAGCACCGTGTATGTGTGTTTGGGGTGTGTGTGTTCGTGTGTGTGTGTCCACCATTCAAAAAAAGTTAAAAAGAAAGAAAGGATGGAAGGAAAAGCTGGTTCAGGGATGTGCAGTTGCAAAATACAGCAGATGTTCACAGGATGGAAACAGGATACCCGCTGGGATGTGCTCCTATTTTTAGCTGAAGCAGTTTTGAACAAAGGCCATGTTTTAAAGAAAGAAAAACTTGGCCAGATCGATTGAAAGAAAAATGCTACAAGGTGCATTTTAGCCATCACCTTACTGAGTCCTGGATGAATTAGGCGACTGAAAAGATCTTTTTTAATGCTAGAAAAGGTAAAGGTAAAGGTTTCCCTTGCTTGAAAACCAGTTGTATCCAACTCTAGGTTTCAGTGCTCATCTCTGTTTCAAAGCCGAAGAGTCAGCGCTGTCTGATTCTGCAGATGTTTCTGTGGTCATGTGGCAGGCATGACTAGACACCGGAATGCTAGCGCACGGAATGCTGTTTGCCCTCCTACCGAAGCGATCCCTGTTTATCTCCTTGCAATTTCTTGCTTTCATACTGCCTTTTTGCAATGAAGATGAAGTGACCTGTTATGCTATATTTTTCTTTATCACCACCTGAAAACTTTATTTGAACACAAACCTTGTAACTAAACATTCTTTTTCCTTCTGCCAAAGCCGTGCCCCAGTATATGTTCAATAGGAACTAAGTTGAAAGAAAAGGGGAATCAAAAAAGCCTCACATTTTAAAATATTTAGCCTTAATCCTTTGGGTCACGGTAACTTCACCACTCCACAAAGATTATCAAACAACTATCACCCTATGTAAGTATCTGCAGAATGAGATACTTACTTATCTGAGCTTCTTAGAACAGAATGCTGACAAATTATGGAAGTTTCTCAGTAATATACCTAACAATTATGGCTTTGCATCAGAGGTCAGAACATGTTCTTCAGATGTTCTCTGACTGCAATTCTGTTCTCCTTCGATCAGCAAAGCTAATTGTGAGAAAAGACGAGAGCCACAACACAACAGGAAGCAGGAAACACATATTCCCCAAACCTTTTTTTAATAGGAAAATAAATGAGCTCATTGGTTTATTCATTAAAAAAATACAATTCTGGAAAGTCTGATGGAATGGCCATAAAGTTAACTCAAGCTGTTTCAACTCCAAAGCCTGGAGAGAACAGTATTTTTTTTAAATATATATATAGCAGTTGGGCCGGTAGCATATGGTTCCCCCATAATCAAGACAAGCAGGAGAAATGGTTGACATTAAATGGGGCCACTGGTGTCATTGTATGAGTGAACTCAACACATGGCATTGCTATTCTGAAATTGTCATGCTTCTCTCTCCAACATTTAATCGCCATATGCACTTCATCATCCCTGAGCTGCTGATGTCAGCACACGGGAGAGCAAATTACTTTCACTTAGAAGAATATACCTATAAATATCAACGGCAGCGTTAGTTCTGCACCAGTAAATATAAAAGGGGAGGCTAAGCAAGCTGTCTCGTCATGCGTTGTGTTTACCGTGTAACAGCAGTCATCATCAGCGAGTAGACACGACCTCCATTACCTATTATCCACAATTGGTTTTCAGCCTTCAGATTTATGTATTCACTTACTTACGTGACCTCCTCCCACCCAAGTTCAGGTTGCAAGGTGACTTCCAACCTGAGCGACACAGAAAGGTCTACCATCTCGGGGAGCTGTTTTGTTGGAGTATACCTTTGACCTAGTAGACCAATATTTACCAATAAAAGTCTGATTCCAAGGTTTGGCAAAGGAGCTTGGTTTATTAGCCAAGAATGAAGCTAGGCGTGCACACAGATTTCTCTGGAGCACTGCACTAACTAGAAAAACCAAAAGGAAGTAAGTAAGTATATAAATTAGGGCGGTATATAAATCTATTAAATAAATAAATAAATAAATAAATCTAAAGCAGGGGTCCCCATTCTTTTCAAGGTGTGGGCCCGGTCGCACTCTCTCAGCCATGTCAAAATCCATTATAGTGTACAGTAAAACTTCGCATAAAGAGCACCTCGCTTAAAGAGTAATTTGCTTAAAGAGAAGAATATTATCTGACTGTTCGCTTTGCTTAACAACTAAAACCAACCAAAAACTAGCTTAACAACTAAAAAAGGGTTCACAATCCCCCCCCCAACCAGAAGTCACAACTGGTCACTTATGATGGTGTTTCGCTTAAAGAGCAAACTCGCTTAAAAAGCAATCCTGTGGAACGCATTATGCTCTTTAAGCAAGGTACCACTGTATTAGAATTTGGGTTCCCACAAAACATAATTCATGTTCCATGGACCTGCTTGGTAGAACCTGTATTTTCATGAGTGCGGAATTCCCAGCTTGCCATAAAGCCCTCTTCATTGACCATCCATTTGATGTTTTCACCACTGAGAGATTTCCAAAAATGGAATCATTATCACAGGTTAAAAAGATACCTAACTTCCTCTTGGATTAATCTTATTACTTTGAATAAACTATTGATTCCAGCTCACTTTATCAGCATGATGCTCGGGGCCTTCCGGATACTTGAGTACCCTGATAATAAATGTATCCTGATGTTGAAATTAAAGGGAAATCTGAACAAATGAGTTTCTCCACCATCCCCCTCACCTGAGGGGGGGGGGAGACTAAATCTATGCCAAGAGGCATTGTTGTGACTATTTAATTAAAGATAACTATGGGTGATTAAAACAACATTCAGATAGGGCAGCTTTTTATTTGATAAGGACACAAAGCCATAAACCTCTGAGTACCTTAGTCCCCTTCTTTTATGCTCCTGAACACTTTGAGTCAGTTTTGTATTTTTCCAACCTGCTAAAGTTTATAAGCAAGTTTGGCTACTGGAAAGGGTGACAGTCCCTAAATGGATTAAATCCCACTTGAATCCATCTTAATGGATTCAGAAAGAAAGCTCTTCTATGGGTAGGAATCACAGGGTCAGAAAAGTAATGTGCCATTTTACCCAAACACGATTCAATGCCTAGCATAACAAGGAAATACACAAATGGTTGCTCAGACCACCCTTACAATACACAACTGTAGAATATTTTCTGTCTGCATTCATTCCATACAAGTCTGGCCAGGTTATCCTGCTATGGTAATAGAGTAGACCATACTGCCAACAACTCAACCCCAAGCGGCAGGTGGCAGTTAACTAACCTGACAACCCTGAGGACTAGCAGCCTTGGCAAAGTGCACAAGATGGGTGATGGTCTCCGAATGGATTAAATCCCACTTGAATCCATCTTAATGGAGGGCAGCAGCTTCATCAATATTGACCAGGGTTGAGGAGGACTTTGTGTGCCAAAAGGGCTCAGGACCAGAAAGCGACTTGTGGAACTGGATAAGTGGAACTATGGGTGTCATGCTGTCCTGGCATTCACAGGACAGTTTCCATGGCTGATCACCATGATGATCGCCAATATTCGGAATTGGATTCGGCAGAAGAAGAAGAAGAAAGTTTATAAGGGGCACTATCATTTTAATTCACCAAATGGACTCACCCCACACCCCACAAGCTCCAAGATGCTCAAAAATTCTAGGAGAATGTTGACATATTCTTCCAAGCCTATTTGATCTTCTATAAGGAGAGAAGCAATATTCTCAAATCTTTTGATCCTCAATAAACCAAGGTGTGAGAAACCACTTTACAAAAGACAGATATCTGCGGGGAGATTTTTCACTCCCACACAAGAGCAAAAAAGGAAATGCCATTTCTTCCCTCTCCGAACAGCATCCACAAAAGAAAAATCTGTACTATTTTTTTCCACTGCAAGAACCCTTGTAATTTCCAAAATTGTGTATTTTGTGCAGAAAGCAAGATTTTCCAAACCTATTTATTTTCTTAACAACATATTTGTATATCTGCCCTCCTCCTCGGTGGAACACAACACAGGGATTTAGAGCAGAGAGCAACATTGTGATTTATTTATTTTTGCAGACAAAAGGTCCCAAAATATGAAAAAAGGCACAAGTAGTCTCAGAATCTTGCTCAGTGAGTTTGAAGAAGCAGTTTGAAGCCATGCATTGCCACTTATGAAAGAAGAAAATAAACACAGGATTAGCATCCCTAAATCTGAGGATCATGTAGATAGAACTTCCTTGGGAGTCCATGCATGTTTCTCAGTTCTGCTTTGCAATCTTTTGAGGCACATAATTTTTTAAAATGTTAATATTTGTATACTGCCCGATTTAGTGCAATCACTACTCTGGATGGTCTTAGAATAAAGAAATTACCACATAAAAAACCCAATTAGCAATGTCTTAATTAAACATTTAGTTCTTCTTTTGGAGACTTGACATACTCTTCTATACTTTCATTTTTGGATGCATTATGAAAACCTAGCTATTTATCCAAGCCTTATTTGCACAGTCCATCCCACCATCTGTCTCATGAACCACATCAATGTTGCATGCTCATTTGCATCTTGGAAAGGAACACGTTCAACACTTATGCTCATGTAGATCCATCTCCAGAAGCTGCCATGACAATCTGAGAAGGTGTCGGTCAACCTCAGTCACGAATATGAGCCTCTCTTACCTGGTCAGGTAAGCCCTAAAGTCAGGAGGCTAACTCCCACATCATTTGACTGATGAAACTAGACATCGAACAAGGTGCTGCCCAGGAAATATTCATGGGCTGTGTGTTTTGCATTGTGTATTTGTGTATGAAAATCACCAAGTGTTGCACTGACAGATGGCTGCAGTGGCTTAGTGGTAAGATGCTCAGCTTGACGACCAGAAGGTTTGGTAGATCAGCAGTTCAAGACCCACATGCTGCATGACAGAGTCTGCTCCTGTCATCTGCCCCAATTCTTGCCAACCTAGCAGTTAGAATTCAAGAAATTGCAAGTGGATAAACAGGTACTGCTTCGGCAGGAAAAGTAACAGCATTCTGTGTCTTCCACATCTATTCATGCCTGCCACATGTCCATGGAAACATCTGCAGATGTAGATTGCACTGGCTCTTTGGCTGAAAATGGAGATGAGCACTGCCTCCTAGAGTCAGACATGACTGGATTTCAAGCAAGGGAGACCTTTACTATGTTACACTGAAATGTTCAAATCTATTAAAGGTAAAGGTTGCCCTTGCTTGAAAGCCAGTCATATCCAACTCTAGGGTTCAGTGCTCATCTCTGTTTATTCCCAAAGAGCCAGTGCTGTCTGTGTCTGCAGATGTTTCCATGGACATGAGGCAGGCATGCCTCAACACTGGAGTGCACAGAATACTGTTTACCTTCCCACCAAAGTGGTCCCTATTTATCGACTTGCAATGTCTTGCTTCTGAACTGCTAGGTTGGCAGGAGCTGGGACAGAGACGGGTGCTCACTCCATCATGCAATACCCAGGAATCGAACTCCGACCATCCAGTCAGTAGGTTCAGTGTTTTAACCACTTGAGCTACCGCAGTCCTTGTTCAAATCTGACCAATGTGCCAATGAACCAACCAACCATAGATGACAGAATAACAGATCATAATTAGCTTTCCAGAGAACTTTTTTTTATATTACTGTTTCCATACCTCTTTGCATTTATCACTAGCCCAGTTTGACCTCATTTATGTCAACAAACTGCCTGGATTGGTTATGTGAGGGAGTGACCCGTCCCTCTGTTCTCTTATATTTACTTAAAAGGGATCAGTGAGAACTGACGAGAAACAGGAATAGAAAGCACTGAAGTCGTCATGAACATCAACATTCGAAAATTTGACAGGGCATCTAACTAAGCCTACTGTAGAGAAATGTTGCAAAGCTTCCTAACAGCCCGAACGTCTGATGCCTTTCATCTTCGGGCTTCTTTTTGTTTAATACCATTGGAGATCAAAGTGGCATTTCAGAAGGATGGATGGGAAGCCCATCACGAATGACAGGACTGTAACCCACTACGCAGCATGTGACGGAAGAGAGGCTTTGCCCTTCTGTGCTCCTTCAGTAGAGTTCTCTCCACTCGGCAAGTTGGAAGAACTTTGTGGCATAAACTGCATTTAACTCTGGTAGTGACCCAGAAACACCAGGAAATAAGCAGGTACTGTCTCCTTGCACATCTGCTACAGAGCACAAGGGTGTCTCTGGAACAATTAACAGAAAGGTTCTTTTGCTGCTAAAGTCTAAAAGACATCTTATTTTTCAGAAGACAGTTACCTGTCTGTTGACTCTGTCTGTCTGTTGAGGAGGATGGTGAAGGACAGAAGTGCCTGGAGGACAATGGTCCATAGGGTCGCAAAGGGTCAGAATCGACTGTGCGACTGAACAACAACAAGTGTTACCTCTTCAAAAAGGTGTTGGAAGATAGTCCTTAATTTTTCACCATCTTCTTGCAGGGATGGGATTACCAAATTTTCTAGGCTAGTGATGGCCTTCATCTGTTTTTGCCTATATATGTTTCTGCCTTCCGATCAGGGCTTCTGGGAATTGAAGTGCAAGAACACCTGGAGTGCCAATGTTGGCCATCACTGGCATAGAACACTAATGGCCATCCTTGGCACTCCAGGTGTGCCTGCACTTCAGTTCCCAGAATCCCTGATCAGCAGCAGTGCTGACTTGGGCTTCTGGGAATTGAAGTTCATGAACACCTGGAGTGCCAAGGATGGCCATTAGTGTTCTATGCCAGTGATGGCCAACATTGGCACTCCAGGTGTTCTTGCACTTCAATTCCCAGAAGCCCTGATCGGAAGGCAGAAACATATATAGGCAAAAACAGATGAAGGTTGAATTGGGTAAAGGTAGAAGTTGCCCTTGCTCAAAAGCCAGTTGTGCCCAACTGAAGAGTTCAGTGCTCCTCTCCATGTGTAGCCAAAGAGCCATGCTGTCTGCATCTGCAGACATTTCCGTGGCCATGTGGCAGCTATGACTAGACACAGAACACTATTACCTTTCCAGCTCAAGTAGTACCTCCTTATCTGTCTGCAATGTCTTGCTTTCCAACTGCTAGCATGGCAGGAGTGTAATTGGTTTGTTCTACCCCAACCCCGTCCTCTCTCCTATTCTCCCCCCACTCAGCCCCAAACCTATCTCCCAGTTGAGCTGGGCATTTCTTCCAGCAGCTGCAGAATATACTAGCACAGTGATGGCAAACCTTTTAGAGACTGAGTGCCCAAACTCAACAGGCTGCCATCCGTGCTGTGCGGGGGGCAAACTCTCTGCTGGGAGAGGGAGGTAACACTCCCATTGGGCTGCTGGGCAGAGTGAACTCTGTGCTGGGATGATGGCAGAAACACTAGAGTGCCCCCTCTGGTATGTGTGCCATAGGTTTTCCACCACTGTACTAGCAGAAACCTCACAAACTCCACTTTCCTAGGAAAACCTTGCCTCCTTTGTTTCTATCGGTGTGGGAGCCAGGATTCTTTGACAGTCATTGTTGGCCAGCCAAATCTGAAAGATGGGAAGCCGCTGTTCTACATGAAGGCGGGTTGTGCCCTCTGAATAGGGGGAAATACAACAAAATTGTGGCATGAGAGAGAGCATTTCCAGGCAGTATGACCTGTCCCATTTTGTGCATCATTAACTCAGGATGGAAAACATTTCACCTTTGCTTCGTGGATTCATGACGCGTCGGGCTCTGCCGACTGGACTATTTAAATTCCATGTCTTCTACCTGCACGGATCTCCAGAAAATGGCAGTAATCACAAAATCCATAGTGGGGGAGGATTAACGAGTAAGAGCATTAGCAATCCTGTGGACCTGGAGACTATCAAGATAACCTACATTTATCTGATTTCAGGGAAATAAATGCAGAGAATGGTAGGCTGGACCTTTTCCCTTCTCATTATTGCAGCAAAGCCTATTAAAGAAAGGGAAAGCTTAGGACGGTGGCAAATAACATATATAACAAGAATATAAGTCAAAAGGACTCGGAACTGTAGCAGGTATCATTAGCACTAACCTCTCTGGCTGAATGCTTAATGTGGAGTAACGGATAGAACCTTCGAAACCTGGGTTCAAATCTTTACTTGGGCATAGAAATTCACTATAATAATAATTTTGTGTCAGAAATTATTCTGGGTTGAGAGGATTTTAGCTGGAGGAACTCTGCTCATGGGATGCCCGAATGAGACTCCTTTCATGTCCCCAAGATCTTTTCCAACCAAAGTGGTCCCTATTTATCTACTTGCAACTTCTTGCTTTTGAACTGCTAGGTTGGCAGGAGTAAGGACAGAGATGGGTGCTCCAACCGTCATGCAGTACCCGGGTCTCGAACAAACTCACTGATGGAATAAAACTGGTAAATCCACTCCAGAAATACTTGTCTTGATATCCTCATTTAGGTTGCTGTATATCAGTTCTCCAGGAGGCTGTGGTGGCTTAGTGGTTAAGATGCTAAGCTGGAAGGTTGGTAGTTCAGCAGTTCAAGACCTGAGTGCTCCATGATGGAGTGAGGTCATATCTCTACCCTAGCTGCTGCCAACCTAGCAGTTCAAAAGCAAGAAATTGCAAGTAGGTAAATAGGTACCACTTCATCAGGAAAGGTAACAGCATTCCATTCACTGAGGAGTCTAATCATGTCTTCCACCTGGACCACAGAAATGTCTGCAGATGCATTTTGACTGTAAACAGAGATAAGCACCATCACTTAGAGTCAGACGAGACTTGACAGCACACACACAACCCTTCAACACCCACAAATACATGTCTCCATCCTAAATAAACACAAGGAGGTAACAGATGGCATGAAGGACTCAGGAGACCTGGGTTCAAATCCTAACTTGCCCCTGGAAACTGATGGGGGAAATATGACACTGCTAAAAACCACTTCTTAAATACAGATCATCACCCATATCTGCAGGTTCAATGGCTACCATTTCAGTTATCCAGAGATCTAAAAATATTCAATGGAAAATCCTGAAATGCATAACATATATGTATCTCTACCCAATATTGCTAGAAATGATCACTAGAGGCCCCATCTGCAATGTAAAAGATAGGGTTCGTTGTTATCTGCAGTTTCAGGTATCCATGGTAGGTCTTGGAATTTATTGACTACAGATACAAGAGTGCCCTGTAGCTCACATATTTGGAAAAAACATGCTCAGGTCACGATAGGTGTGATGTGACTTTGCAGGATATAGCACCAGCAAACAATGTGTTGACAGCTGTAGAATTATTTACATTTCAGACATAGAGTGATATACAGAAGAAGAAGGAAAAAACCTTTAGGATAATTGTATCCATCTGAGAACTTCAGTTCTCTGCCTGGGTAGCACATGCAAGAGCTCTTTAAAGGTAAAATCATCACCATCATCCTCATCACCTTGAGTTAAAAGTGTCCTGTCAACAGGGCAAAAATCAGTAAAGCTTTTCTACTGAGCAAGGCTCAGTAGAAAGGCTAAAGAAAATGGTCTGATATTAAGTGACACTGGATTTTCACGGTTCCTTCCCTCCGAGTAATAAAATATAACAGGATCAATGAAAGCACAGCTGAGGAGAAAATGGGCAATTAAATAGAGGTGAACCAGTCAGGTGCTTGTGTTACGCAGCATGATTTATGGATGCAGCAGTGTGGTTCTATAGCCATGATGGTGAACCTTGGCACTCCAGATGTTCTTGGACTTCGATTCACAGAAGCCCAAGCCCTCATGAATCTGCATGAATGGGTTTACTGCAATTCACCCGGCCCGTGCTCTCCCTCGTCGCTCCAGCCATTTACAGAGCAGATGAATGAAGAATGTAGCCTGAAGTGGCTTCCCCTAATCCTTCCTCTCCCCACCTCAATTCAAGTTTCCAAGATGGTGGTGAGTTGAGAGGACTTTAAGCCACAAAAGCCTTTTGGTCAAGATGTCTTCTGGAAAGAGACCCATTACAGGTACTGGAGTGTTCTTTCCTCTATTTTGTCATCTCTCCCATTCTATTAATAGTTTCTCCTAGTTTCTGAGGAAAAAAAGGGCGGGAACCATACTCAATCTCTTTGCTTTAGAAAGTATACTCAAAACCTAGGGGGGAAATCAACAAAAAGGCCAGAGAGGTAGAGACAATTTTCATAAAAAGTCAACTGCAATAGCTCAAGAAAGCTCTTGTGGTTGATGGTATAGAACGAGTGTTCTCAACCTTTTTAAGCCGGGGGCCGGGTCATGTTCTCTCAGACAGCTTTGTGGGCTGGACGGCCATTTTGCCCTTCCTCCACCCCATAGCACTTCCTGGTGTGGTGGAAGCAGTGGGGGCCCCACATGAAATGGTGCTTTGGGCATCATCTGGCCCATGGGCCACAGGTTGAGAATCCTTCGTATAGAAAGTCACCATTTCTCTTCCATGATTGTACCTTTTTGAGGGAGTTTTAAAGCTATTCCAAAGCCCCACAAAGCTCTGTAAAGCCTATTGTGCACAGAGGAAGAGAACAAACAAATAGATCAGGAACTATATGTTTCCATTGTAACAAGTACAGATCGTTTCAAACTTTGAACAAGTTAGAATGAAAAGATAAAGGTATGTTTACTTTATGTGTCCCCTATTGGTATGGTTGTCAGAAGATGTTGCTTTTCATAAAAGTGTCCTCCCCTTGAAAGCCTGCTTCGTCTAAGCCTGATTTGGTGACCATAACACACACTCATTATGTGTAAGTGGAAACATGAACACTAAGCAAGTGAAGATGGGTAGCTCCAATGTTAGTGGGGAAGCTGCTCCAAACTTCATTCTGAAGTTTAAAGCATCTATCCATGGTGCTGAACCTCTTCAGAAGGACAGGATTGAGCACCATGGATTGTTTCTGTGAAGCCTGAACTAAAAGCTAGACCAGATGCATCTCCTGGCAGATGTTGACACCACCAGATTCCACTAATTAACTAGAGCAGGGGTCAGCAAACTTCGCTCTCCAGATGTTCTTGAGCTTCAATTACCAGAAGCCCATGTCAGCACTCCCTGCTACTCAGGGCTTCTGGGAATTGAAGTTCAATAACAGCTGGAGTGCCAAGGTTCACCATCACTGCTCTAGTCAAACATCCTTCTTCTTGGCTTCTCCTAAGGTCCCATTTATATCCTCAAACTCACATGGTCTCTCCACCTTCTACTGGTGCCTCCCTTCCAGAGTCTTCTCTCCCCACTGAAGACTCCAGCATCTTCTCCATCCTCTAACCACCTTTGAGGACCCATGTCTATGGGAACACTGATGTTAGGACATCTGGAGTGGAGTTCTTTGGGAACAATGGGCCATTGGGGCTCTTCTTGAGGGTCTGGCTCTGAGAAGTTCTAGACCCCAAGTGTTCCAATGTAGACAGCTCTGTGGAGTGTGAAGTGAAGAATTTGCCACTTCAGGTGACCAGCAAGGCTGGCTGTGTGTGACACTGACATACATTCAGCCCTTGAAGATTCCTTTTTGTAATAATGGATTTTAATGGTTCTGTTTGCCACATGTTTAGACTGTCACAAGTGATTTTCCTGTCCTACCAGCCAACACTATGAAATGCTGTTTGACAGAAATGGATGTGACCAGAGGGTAAACAGGCAAAAAACCATCTCTTCTTGGGCCAGCCTAGGAAGTACCAGAATTTTATGCTGAATGAAAGCTGCCAACCAACAACACATTGGCCAGCTCTGCATCTATGACCCAAGCATATCCAGCAAGCCTCAGAATAATAAAACATTGGCAGGCGGGGAAGTATAGCTGGTGGCATTTCCAGAGACTGTTTCTCCTCATCAGGGCATTGCAATTTGGTGGCATGTGTTAACGCTCTATGTGCGGCTTCTGAACAGAATTGCCAGTTGGCTCTCCTTAAGAGTACAGCCTTCCAAGAATCAGCACAGAAATTCAATTCCCGACAGCCATCCTGTCACCGTCAGCTACTCCTGGACTTGTTGAACTTCACCCAAGTTGCAGTTATTGTTTTTCCAGGCAAGTAATTTTCAACAACTTTGAGCTCAACAGATGCTGTAGGCTCCCAGAATATGTGCCCATTGGCCATGTTGACCATGGCTTCTAGAAATTCAAAGATCGGGGGTTGAGAAACAGTAGTCTAATTAGTTAACATCTTGAACCAGATCTTGAGGGATCTGTACTGCCTTCCAGATTTTGTCATCCTTATGTTTCTGATTGCTTGCCAGGCTGGCTAGAGATTTTGGGAAATGGAGGTCAGGGGCAAGCTGAATGATTCCATTCCATTCTGCTTTAGGGTTTAGCGAAGCATTCCCCAACCTTTGGTTTTTGGACTTCAATTCCTAGAAGCCTAAGTCAATTCCCCAAAGCACTGATCAGCCTATGTACTGACTTAGGCTTCTGGGAATTGAAGTTGCCACATGGGGCCCAAGTTGGGTACGGGTTCTAGACTGGGGTACCCAACCTTTTCAAGCCAGGGAGCAGGTCACGCTCCCTCAGCTTTGAGGGTCAGATGGCCATTTTGCCCTGCCTGCACAAGGGGTGGGTGGGCATTTTGTCCCAGCAACTTCAAAGGGGGTGGCCATTTTGTTTTTCAAATGCCCTTGGAGAGGTGGGAGGCCCATGAAATACTGCTGTGGGCCTGATCTGGCCAACAGGCCTTCCAACTGGAAATCTCTGTTCTAGACAAGTGTGGAGAGTTTAATTGCTGGGCTAAAGTGGGGAGTGTAATATGTGGAAAACTTGCAAACTAGAAGTAAAACTATTTGTAAAGCTTACAAACTTGGGAAAGGCCATCCAGCTACCCTGTTTGTTCGATGGTTGTCTTGCTAGAACCTGCTCCTGTGAGCTCATTTCATGCCATCTGCAATGCCTCCGACCCTCAGGACAGTTAATCTCAATCAGACTTCTCCTTAATCTCCCGCTTTCTAATGAATCCCAGACTCATTATCCAAAGCTCTCCTCCCAGCTACACCCTGGAGGCCTTTAATTGTACCAGTTACCCTTTCATGCTCCTTCTCTAATTCTTTAATATGCATTCGGTAATAAGGACAAACCGCAAGCGGCAAAAGCCATTTCCCTGGCAAGTTGGAGGGAGGGAGATTGATTGGAGAAAGCCAGGAATAGCAAATACTTACCCACTCCTGCTAGTAAGGGCCACTTAGGGTCAGCTATGTAGACACCTTTAAAACATGGTTGTTATTGATCTCCACAATGGAATGCTATCTTCATTATTTATCCATGTATACTCTCCATGTATATCCATGTATATAAGGGTCACATTGGCTTAGCGGTTAAGACACGGAGCTTGACAATAGGAGGATTGGTGGGTCAGCAGTATGATACTTGAGTGCTGTGCAATGGAGTGAGACCCCATCGCCTTCCCCAGCTCCTGCCAACCTAGCAGTTTGGAAACAAATAAATTGCAAGTAGATAAACAGGTACCACTTCGGCAGGAAAGGTAACAGCATTCCGTGTGCTCTAGATGCAGACAGTGTCGGCTCTTTGGCTTAAAGTGGAGATGTGCACTGCCCCCTGGAGTCAGACATGACTGGCATCTGCAGACATTTTCATGATCATGTGGCATGCATGACTAGACATCAGAGTGCACAGAACGCCATTTACCTTCCCACCAAAGTGGTACCTATATATCTACTTGCAAATTTCTTGCTTTCGAATGCTAGCAGGGACTGGGGATAGATGACGGGCACTCACTCCGTCATGCAGCACTCGAGTCTCAAACTGCTGACCTGCCAGCCTTCCAGCCTTGCATTTACATTCAAGACAGGGTGTATTTGCCGCTCTTTCTAGTGTCAATCCATCTTTCATATTGTTAGCATGAGAGATGCTCACGGCATCCCTCGACCTTGATAACAAAGTCAAAAGAGTGAAGACGGCAGTTATGGACCATTTTTAAAGGTTCTTCTCATATTGGGCAATAAGAGAGGAGAGTCATGAAAGAGCAGGAAGATCGAAGAGCCTCTTCTACCCAATCTCTGAGCTCAGCACTCTGCACCAGAGGTTCTCAACCTATGGCCTGGGGGCCGGATGCAGCCCATGACACCATTTCATGTGGCCCACCACCACATCTTCCACACCTGGATGTGCCATTTGTGGCAAGCAAGGCAAAATGGCCATCCGGTCCCCGAAGCTGTCTGACGGAGCGTGATCCGGCCCTTGGCTTGAAAAGGTTGAGAACCCCTACTCTGTACCATTAATTCCCTTGTGCAGCAAAAATAACTTTTTTAAAAATAATAAGGACAAATGGCAGTGGCAGTAATATTTCTGAGAGAAATGTCTGTGTAAAATATATTTCTTCCTGCAGCACAAAAATAATGAGACCCCGAATGGAGCCTGAGGGGCTTGAAGCAACGGATTGCCAACCGTCAGAATAGAATGGAGGAGAGGGTTGGGGGAGGTAGCAAAAGTACATCATTTGGTCTTCTCCGAGATAACAATCAAGGCATGCTAAGACTTTGATCTTCCTAAGGGTCCATGACGGATAGGCAGAATGTATTTTTTTAAAGGCCACTAATGAGCATTTCTGTTCTGAGGATCATTACCGTAGCTTTCCTGCAATCTCATAGAAGATAGTATAGTGGCCAGAAGCCCAAGTCAGCACACCTGCTGATCAGGGCTTCTGGGAACTGAAGTCCAAGAACATATGGAGAGCCTGTGATAGAACCTACTATCAATATTCCCAACCAGGGGGAAAAAAAATCTCATGAACGAGAGCATATCTCCTAAATATATTTCATCCAACACTCCTCGTCAACATTTTCTGAGTCTTATTGATGAGTTTGGGGGAAATCAAGAACACAGAGCTGACTTTAGTTACTTCTGAATTTGTTATCTTTCCTGACTGTATCATTTGGGCACAATTAATAGGAATATGCAATCTAAATCTAGAGAATGAAAAAATGTTCAGCAGTGAAATGACATGGCACAGTCCTTCCATAAATGCACCATTTCAGAATGGAACATATTACAGTGGTGGGATGTCAAAAATGTTACATATTTTGACCTTCTCCCTTACATATGATGTACCTAAGAAGTGAGATAATAAAGATAATGACTTATTTATCAGTCTAAAAATAAACCTGTCCATTTTTAAAAAGATAATTCAAGCAGTATTTATACAATGAAATAACCTTTCACAGGAGATTGTTCACCTTCAGAGAGAGAACAAAATACCCAACAAGGATATTTCTCTTTCTGCAATTTATACAGCTGTCTTTTGACTGTTTCTTCATCCTGCAGTTAAGCAGAAACAGATAAACACACATGAAGTTCAAAAGGAGCCAGCGATGGCTCAAAAAGATGGGAACAACCTATCCCATGCTTCAACTTTTTAAAAAGTCCATGCAACAAGGCAGTAATAACAATAAATTTGTGTATTTAGAGAAACAAGGCATAATTGTAAAAAAATATTACACTTCACAATTGATCATGAGGACTGAGAAAGGAAGGAAGAATAAATCTCACTATCTTACTGAGAGGAATCTATTGTTTTCTTGTGTTTGCCCAAAAAGGAGGCCTGCTGAAGAAAGAAAAAAATATTTAACTTACTGTATATACTCAAGTATAAGTCTTGTTTCTTAGCCTCCAAAATGAGGTCCAAAAAAGGGACTCAACTTATACTCGGGTCAATGGCACCGAGCGTCCCAAAACAAGGTGGTGCAAATTCAAACATACATTTTTTAAAAGCACTAACACTACCATAAAAACTCAAAACTAAACCCACACAAATGTATTTTCATGTATTTTTATTATTGAAACTCCCTAGCGGCTGCATTCAGAATGACTTACAGTCAAGTATATACGTTACAGAATTTTGCTTCTAAAACTTGAGTTATTTGTGTAATTGCCCCACAGAATTTCCAGCCAATGGATGCGATCTGTGGGTGAGCATTCATCAATTTCAAGAGGATACGAGTCATATTTTTTGAGTATCTGGCTCCTTCTACTCAGAGTTGGTTGTCTATGCTTTCTTATCCAAATCACAATCTCTGTAGCAGGCTGAGGAGGACTTCACTTAAAGTTCAACGATGGCTCAAGCATGTCAACAAGTACCTGTCAGATGCCAAAGCAATATTGACATCTGAGGAGTCAAAGATGTGCTATCCTAGAATCCATGCCAGAGACAGCTCTTAGGATTCATGAGTGTGTAGCACAGAATAACAAATTAAATATAGTGATCCCAAAGTAGAAGAGGGGAAGACTGACAAATCCATTAAGAAGAGTGCCTCAAAAGTAGCAGAGCACCCAGGGATATTCTTCTTCTGCCGTATCTGAATCCCAATACAGTAATACCTCATATAACATTAGTATCGAATAACATGAAAATCGCATAACATCAAGGAATCTGGGGGGAAGAATTGCATCAGATAACATTAAGATCCTATGGGATGCTTCAGATAACAACCGCGAAAGCCTGTGTGGTTACAATGTATCTCTATGGATCCCATAGAGGATCAGATAACACGAAAAATCATATAACACGAAGACTTGTGGAACCAGGTTTTAGTGTTATATGAGGTTTTACTGTATTGGCAATCATAATGGCAATCAGCCATAAACGCTATCCTGAGAATATAATGCAGTGGCCCCTTCATCAGCCTTCCTCATCGCAGCATGACACCCATAGTACCACTGATCCAGCTCTGTGAGTCACTTTCGGGTCCTGAGCGTTTTTGGCACACAAAGTCCTCCTCAGCTCCAGGCCAGGATGGATGAAGCTGTTGCCCTCCATCCAGAAGGATTCAAGTGGGATTTATTCCATTTGGGGGCCATCACCTTTCCCTGCAGACTTCACCACCCAAGACTGGTCTTCCTGAGGGTTGTCCGGTTAGTTAACCACCACCTGACAGTCTGTGTTGAGTCTGTGGCAGTATGGTCTACTCTATTACCATAACCTGGCCGGACCTCTTATTCAATATGATGATTTTTTTAAAAAAATCTAGTGTCCAAAGTATAGAATGGGCAAAATACACTTAGAGGCTTTGTGATGCCTACCCAAGCTTCTATTGGCGAATGTTAGTTACTCCCCATAGTTAGCACAGTATAAGGCAGAAAAATCCAGAAAACAGGCCAGGTGTTTATGTTTTTATTTTTACTGATGAGCTGTCTCCGCTATCTCTCGCCTAATTTCTTCCTGGGATTTTTACAGCAGGCCTTCTTCGCTTGTTGAGAAATGTTGTACACTGGCTTTATTGTTTTCAATTAAGTTTTAATGCAAACGGCTTTGAGAATCCTGGCTCCAAAAGGGCGCAGAAGTGTGACTAAAAGGTTAACAATAGAAAGTGGAGAGCTTTCATTGCACATTAAAGGCAATCAATTTTTATTCAGGGAAAAAAAAAGTTCTCGCGGACTATTGGCCATTTCAACCGATGCCTGAAATAATGAATATATGAGCGTGAATATAAAAACGTGTCTCCTGTTACTCTGGTGTTTCTGCTGCAAATGCCAAACCGCATTCTCCACTACAAAAGGAAGGTTTAAGAAAGTTACCTGGTGAATTCTGCATATCATTAAGTATTAACCGCTATAATAGTAAGTCAGAAATTATTCTGGGTTGAAAGGATTTTTGCTGGAGGATGCGGAAATGAGTCTTCTTTCATGTCTCCAAGATCTTCTCTCACCAAAGTGGTGCCTATTGATCTACTTGCAATTTCTTGCTTTTGAACTGCTAGGTTGTTAGGAGCTGAGTCAGAGAGAGGCATTCAAGCCACCCTACAGTACCCAGGTCTTGAATCGTCAACTTACTGGCCTTCCAGGTCATGTGGTTCAGGGAGCCAGTCATTATGGCCTGGGGCCCAGATGTGGCCCCCGATACCAATTCATCCGCCCCACCAAGCCCTTGTTGCTCCCGTATGGGTGCATTTTACTTCCACTTTCAGGAGCGGGAAGGGCATCATGGGCCAGATGAATTGGCATCGGGGGCCACATCTGGGCCCCGGGCCATAGTATGGGCACCTCTGCCTTAAATCAAAGACAGAGGGAGCCCAGAAGTTTTACAGTAAGTGGATATTGCACCACAAATGTGCAATCCAGATTCTTGACAAAGAGCCAATTTTTATCAGCTCTTCTCATATGACCTTGGATCAGCTAATCTTCCTATACTTCAGCTTCCCTTGAGTAAAGAAGATAATGCATTTATTTGTCTTTGTTATTTGTTTAGATGGTATCTTTTCCTTTTCCTTGTTCAAGGGCAAGTGGAGTTGGAGCAGAGCATCTGCTGTAGATGGTCCCAAACGTTCGTTAAACAAAAAAGATCCTTAAATATTCCTGTTTTTTCATAGGCCTGGTTCCCTGTTAAAAAAAACTATCCTTTGCTTTTATTAATGAATGCCCTGGTATAAGGTTAATATTCAAGAATAATGGTAATTATTTCTTCTGTTTCAATGCATTCATACAACATCTATTGCTGAAGAATCCTATTATTTTAGTAGGTTGTAAGGGGCTGGGATGGCTCAGTGGTTAAGAAGCTTGTCTTGTTAGCTGGAAGGATGGCAAGCTGGCAGTTCAAGACTCAGGTACTGCATGATGGTTTGAATGGCTGTTTCTATCCCAGTTCTTGGGGACATGAAAGAAGTCTCATTCAGCCATCCCCTGGGTGGAGTTTCTCCCGCAAAAATCTTTTCAACCCAGAATAATTTATGACACGAAATTATTATTCGTCCAAGTTAGGCATCTGTGGTCCATGAACCTCTGAAGGTTGGTCAGTCCCACCTTCCAACGTGTGCCAGAACTTGGTTTTCTGCTGGATCTTCGCTTCTGAAAAAAAAATTGACTGTAATTTGATATAAAAATTATTGGCTGCTACTTGTTCTTTCTCTGGGGAATTGAAGAACGTTGATAGGTGTCAGATTCAGAGGCTGATATCTGCCATCTGAGAAGGTCAAGAAATAGGACTTTGTGAGAATGTTGTCTTTGAGATCTAAGTCAAGGAGAAACATGTCAGCTAGTCTATTTTCTCAATTACACTGCACAACAATGATTTTGCTACTGGGAATAACACATGTTATTTACATGCCATCGAGTCTGCTGATTCCAAATTTGAACTCAGAATTTGCCTATTATGTACAGATTTTAAGGCATGCTGTCACGATCCAGCCGGCCCCCACACATCTGGAAAACCCCTGGAAACCAAAACAAACCTACACAGGGCGAGCTGGACGGCTAATTAGAATAGAGATACAACTCTCAACTGCTTATCAGCTCTTAAGGGGTTTTTAATTTGGTAGCGTGTTCAAAGATTTGTGTGTGTGAAAGGCAGCTCTTACCCTTTTTAGTCCAATGAAGACACGTTGTTCAGAAAAATGATGAAGATTTATTGATCAGGTTCATAAAGCATAAAAGTCAGTAGCATAGGTCAGTCCAATAAAGTCCACAGGCAAATCTAGGTAACCATTTTTAAGGAGCAAAAGTGCTTAGCTCCTAGGCTAAAGATTTCTAGCCCATTGAGAACCAGAAACAAAAGCTCTCTAATCAAAAACAGGTCTTAATCCATGAAGAAACAGGGACGAACTCCTTCTTCTCTCCAAAATGAAGAATTTGCAGTCAGGTGGGACTGCTTACCCAATCAAGTATCAGCAAGCAAGAGAGAAAACTTTCTCACAACAATAGTTGTTTACCTTTATGAAAAGACACAACACGGCTCTCGGCTAGCTTACAAAAGATAAGAAATACTGAAAACATGGTTGAAAAACATGCTATTACACAGCCTTGAGGCTCAGAGAGAGAGAAATGGATTTTTCTGAGGCCTATTTGAAAATTGGCAATTTCAAGCCTTAGGAAATAGATTCATTTCCTGACACATGCTATAGCTGTTCAAATGATCGGCCATTGGGTAATGCATTTTTACATGGAAACATTAGAACAGTTGCAGCTACCATTATGCTTGCTGTCACCTCAGCTGAATCACATCCTCTGGTAGCATGCATGTTCCAGCAGCAGCCAGGCATGTCTGGGCAAGCCAGTGAGCTGATGTCAGAAATAAGTATATAAGGGGAGATGGACCATTCGCTTCTCTCTAGTGCGAAACTATCTTATTGGATAGTACAGCTAGGGGAGAGTGAGTCTGTTTTGAGATGAGTAGGCACAGTTGTGTTAATAAACTGGACAATTTTTGCTACATTTGTGGCGAATATACCCTGTGTGATCAATGCAAGAACCTAACCAAGAGGGTGATATTGGTTAACTTAAGATCCTGACATCCTAGGCAGAATTGGACTTCAGATTTGGATTCAGCACACTTGATTTAGTATAGGACACATGGATTAGACCCAAGTAGCAGACAATTTTTTTTGTAATGTAGTTTTATGGGTCTCAAGAGGAATTGACCTATAACTGCACTCTAAACAATGCAGTCAATGGTCAAAGATGATGGGAGGTCTACTTTAATAGCTTTTGGGGACTCAAGTTTAAGACCAATGGTTTTGAGAGAACATTGATGGGAAATTACATCCTGTATCAGGGGAAGCCAAAGGGTAGAAGAAAACAGCAGCCTTAAACTCAAGGAAAAGAAGAATCAATAAGCTCTGCAAGAGGTGCCAATATTGCCAATAAGGAAGACGAATGCATCTGGTGGACAAGATTAATGTTGAAGGACAGCCTCTCGTGAAGGTGAATGGATGTCTGTTCCTCCTGACTCACTCTAAAGAAGGTAAAATGGAAAAGAACAATAGAACATGAATTTCAATGTATCCGTTCATTTGGAATGCTGGGGAGAGAAATGTGGTAGAGTACATTGACATATACTGGGCGTCTTTAATATAATTTGTTAAAGGTGAAGGTCTTTCTCAACCTTTGGTTTTTGGACTTTACTTCCCAGAAGCTTAAGTCAATTCAATGATCAGCCACAATGTACTGACTTAGGCTTCTGGGTATTGAAGTCCAGAAACCAGGCCCCGAGTTGGGAACCACTCCTCTAGTGGTTAACTTCCATGGAAGACAAAGGTCAGTCTGGACAACATCGTATACTATATGGCATATGATCTGCATTGCAATTAACCATTTGACCCCTGGTGGTTAAATTCGATATCAGACAGGGGGTATCATCTGTTCTACTTCAGGCAGCAAAATAGCTTGGGTCAACTCCACTGTTTCTGAGAGTTTCCTCATCAATCACACTGTCCTTGCTGCCCATGTACTTTACAATTATTCCTGGATGCAAGGGCATCTCTGAGATCATGTGAAACATGACGGGGATTTGTCACTTTAATAATTCTGTCTACATTTGGAGAAGGAAGATGGGATTCATGCCAGAGAGAATTTTACTTTTAAGTAGAATTTTAATTCTAAGTAGCCTCTTCATCCAAAGTTGGATGAATAAAATATGTGGTCAGAATGATCATAAGAATGAAATTCTCCTGTCCCACAGAGTTTCATGCCTCTAATGCACAGAAGAAAGAGGTTGTTGAGAAAAACTATGGCCAAGCAAAAATTTCTCTTAACAGCCCTTTTTCATTGTTATTATTTTGGTCAAATGCTCCTGAAATTCACAGCTCATCATCTTTCTTAGGGGAAAAAAAAAGAATTTCCAGCCATCTATTCCAAGCCCTAGCTCCAATTATTGTTACTCATGTGGCTCTTTTGCAATATTTATATTTATTCTTTTTTATATTTATCATAGGTTTCTTTTTAGAAAATTGGTATTCACAGTAGCAAAGGTGGAGAAAGGGACATTTTCAATAACAGGTCCCCAAATCTTCCAAGCGTAATGGCTCACAATCTCAGGAAAGACCAAGACCACGACCACGACCACGACCACGACCACGACCACGACCACGACCAAGGCCAAGGCCAAGGCCAAGGCCAAGGCCAAGGCCAAGGCCAAGGCCAAGGCCACGGCCACGGCCACGAACACGAACACGAACACGAACACGAACACGAACACGAACACGAACACGAACACGAACAAGTGGGGGAATCAAATTTCCAACCTCTGACTCTATAGCCAGACCTAATGAACATCCTACCAGGCTAACTCAAGAGTAAAACCCAGGACAACTTTAAAGTATACAAAACATAGGTCAAGTCTACACAACAGCTTCCTTAAATAGTCTCATAGCTCTGATCATCCTAACAAATTATTTACCACCACCCTCCCATCATCCTCTCTAACCGGAGAGGTTATAGCTGAACCAGATACCCTCAGTGTCCAACCCAGGTGTTCCTTCTGCTAAGCTACAGATTTTCTCCTTCATAAAAAAGTTAATGCTATCTAGATCTAAAAATTTGATAGTCAGTGAGCAGAAGCCCCAGGCATAGTGTTGCATATGAATATGTACATTTGCATAAATATTCCTTCCTCTTAAATACACAATCTAAGAGAGGGAGAGAGAGAGAGCATATTAAAATGCAGAATATTCCTGTCCCCTACAAATTGAAAACATTTTTTCCTCCTTTGCTAGGTAAGTGAAATGATGAGTAAACCTTTACGGCTTCTTGATTAAAATCTTGGGTTGCCAAGGAAGGATTAGATCTTGAAAAGGGGAGGAGACAGACCAGGAGGCGGAAGGAGAGAAGTTACATCTTGCCTAGAAGCCGACAATGAGACTCGCATGACTCTTGCCAATGGAAAGCTCCTTTTTTTGCCCATGGATGATAAAACACCTGTACTTCAAAGCAGGAATGGACTTATGGCAGGGACATCCAAGGATAATGTGCTGCCATTGGCAAATGTTTCTTCTCTGCCGGGGGCCAGGTCACGTTCCTTCAGACAGCTTCAGGGGCCGGACAGCCATTTTGCCCTTCCTCCACCACATGGCACTTCTGGGTGTGGTGGAGGCGGAGGGGGCACATGAAACGACACCATGGGCCATAGGTTGAGAATCCCTTGCCCAAATGAAGCCACCTTCTTGGCTTTGTCATTGGCCAAACCTAAGTCCTCATTGGAGCATTTTTCTGACAGCAATCGGCAGACGGGTAAATGAGCCAATGGATTCTGTATCTCTCCACATTTGTTCTCTGCTGTCCATCCATTACCATAATTTTCCTCCATCTTGTGCCTCTGGGATGTGTTGACCTACAACACAACAGCCTTGCTCTCCAAGGGTTGAATTGTACAACCTTCAGGATCCAACCTACACACACACACACACACACACACACACACACACACACACACACACACACACACACACACACACACACACACACACACACACACACACACACACACACACACACACACACACACACACACACACGGCCTCCGATTCTATGCTCCCAAGAGCCAATCAAGGTCTTAAAACTGCAAATTGCATAATTTAAACATAAGACCTGAACTCTTGAACAACATACTAATCATCTCAAAATACAGAATAATAACTAGGTAGCTCTCTGTTGCTTCTCCCCACACCAGTTTCTCTCTCTCTCTTTCTCTCTTTCACACTCACTCACTCACTTGCTCTCTCACACACTTTTTGAAGGTTTATGGATGGGAACTTTTTGTAGCCTAGCTATTCCTTAAGCCACAGCACCAAATGATTAATTCATTCTTCCCAAAATGCCATTTCCTTTACTGCAAAATTATGGGATGGATTTGCAAATGCCAAGGACTTGCTTACCACCTCTGTTTTGTATGCTGCCTATTTATTTATTTGTTTAGACTTATTTAACTGCCCCCTTGCCAAGGTGACTCCAGGCGGTTTACAAAGCATGTACCGTCACCCTTGCTTGAAGCCATTTGTACCCAACTCTAGGTTTCAGTGGTCATCTCTGTCCATAGCCAAAGACCCAGCACATGACTAGACACTGAAGCACGCAGAATGCTGCTACCTTTCCTGCCAAAGAGGTACCTTTTCTATTTGCTTGCAATTTCTTGCTTTCGAAAAGCTAGGTTGGCAGGAGGTGAGCTTTTTTATCCGTGTGAGTGACCAGAGAATCCTGATTGATATTCAGAGCCATTTCTGTGAAGCTTTGTTCTGTAAAGTAGTAAATGGTGCAATATAAAGGATGCAATATAATCATTGTGGCATTACACGTTTGGAGTGAAGCATGAAGATGACTCCAGAGCTCAAGAAAATGGCCATGCGGACTGGGAGGAACTGTTAGTTGCGCTCGGCCATGACTGTTCTGGAGCTAACGGACCAATAAATGGGGAGACGTTTTCAGTCCACAAAACTTCAGTGGGTTCCTTGCCTACAAGATGGAGAAACACCATTCCGGTGAAAGTTTCTTCCTGCTCAGATAGGATTTTTGATTTCATGCAATTTAATGTAGTCAACATTGAGCAATCATGAATGCAAAAATTCTGAACATAAATCTTCTGTATGTGTGTGTATGTGTACTTGTAAGAGGGAGAAGATAAATTGGAATGGAGATCAGAAGACGGATTGTGCAGAACAGAAATCGGTGCAGGTTATTATGCTGTCAAGAGAGCAAAAATTCATTGTCAGTCCAGGCAGAGAGTTTTGGGTTGTAAATAATTACTTTTTAAAGCTGAGTTTCCAAGACGATTTTCTTTTGTGCCCCCTATAGCTATTTGTTCTTCTTCTTCTTTCATGCCCCAATCAAACCCTTGACTACCAAAATGAAGCCACTTTCTTCGCTTTGTCGTTGCCCAAACCTGTCCTTGTCGGTGCCTGTCTCTGGCAGAGATTGGCAGACCAGTAAATGAGCCAGATTCTGTGTCTCTCCTCACTCACACTGTGTGTTGTTGTCCGCCAGCAGCCCACACTTGAGCATGTTGGTCTTGCATTTAGGGACTCCAATGCTCAGCCTATTCAGGGTCCTCCAACTGACATAGAGGAGATTTGGCTCTTCAGCTATATCCTCCTTTAATGACGTCTCTGGCCAGACATCCCATTATGGAGTAGAGTGTAGAGCCAGCGACTCAAAGTTGAGTGTTGGGCGGTGGTTAACTTAACCTGACTCCCTAAAGGGGCCAATGGCTACAAGTGGATGAGCCCTTTTAGGTGGGGGTGATGGTCCCCCTCAGTGGAGGAAATGCCACTGGAAACCATCCTATTTGGCCCAATGGCAAAATGAACGGAGGAGGAACTCTGATTCCCAATGGTCACGGAGGTGGAAGAGGCCATGCTAGATGGACTGGCTGTGAAGGCGTGCCTTGATCATATCCTCAAGGCTATGGCAGTCCAATGCAATCCTCATGTTAAATCCTACTTGTCTCATTTCATATGTGCCGCAGGAGATGGCTCCATGATCATAGTGTGTGGTCACTTCATGGCAAGCTGAGATCCACCTTAAACAATTTCATGCCAATGGCATTTTTCCTGCTTCAGGGAAAAATGTATTCTCAGATATGAGTTGCAGTTGAGACGACAACAACAACAACCCTTCTCTAGTGAGCTACTTCCTCCATCTTCAAATTTGTTTTTGCTGAATGTAGATAGCTTTTTCTCATCCCTGAAGGTACATCAAGGAGTCACCATTACTGTCTCTATCAGTTGCTGCGTGATTATTCTCTCCTTCCCAGGGTCAACACTTTGGTTCATAATCAGCTTCTTAAAACCATGGCACACGCCCAAAAATCTTGCACAAAACAGAAGACTCGTGTTGAAAAATGATCTGTGAATTTGCCTTGAAAAAGCCTCCGCTTGTGAATAACACACACACACATAATTTTTGCAACTTGGCTTGTTGAGTAGAAAATATTTTAATTATATTTTTTGCAAGTATCACTTTCTGAAACAAGCAAGTGCTTATGCCTTCTCCATCTGATCTCTACATAATCTTCTCGTAAAACAGAGATTTCTTGTTTCGAACGGCTGCTCGCTTATATAGACAGATGGCTTAGAGAATATCAGATGGTTTCAATCAATGTTTGATACCTGAAAGTTATATGAGAATGCCACTTAACCCCGGGGTGACTGCAGTAACTAATTTAACAGGGAGCATAACAAGCAAAAGCATCAAAGTATGGAACAGCAGGTACTTCTGTTCTTGCAGTATCTTTCTTCCTACTCCAAGTTTAACACTCCACTGGTCCATTACTTACAGGGGAGAGATGGCCAGGCTCTGACTAAACCCCCCCCCCCCCCCGAGATGATTTGCAAAGGAAGTCTTTGCTGTTTTAAGCTTCTGTTGACCTTTGGCCAATCCACATCTGTGTAACAACATTGCCATCTCGTGGAGAAAGCCAATTATTTCCTTTGCGGTAGTTTTTCTAAAGAGAACAGTGGCGGCTTACGGTGCTGAACTAGATGACTGGAAGGTTGGCAGTTCCCCAGTTCGAGACCTGAGTACTGCATGAAGAAGTGAGCTCCTGTCTCTGTCCCAGTTCCTGCCAACCTAGCAGTTCGGAAGCAAGAAATTGCAAGTAGATAAATAGAGACCACTTCGGTGGGAAGGTAAACAATGTTCCATGCACTCTGGTGTTGAGGGATGCCTGCCACATGTCCACAGAAATGTCTGCAGACGCAGACAGCACTGGCTCTTTGGCTATAAATGGCTATAAACAGAGATGAACACTGAAAAGCCAGCTACTACTGGCTTTTGAGGAAGGGTGACCTTTACCTTTACATAATCTTATTTCCCCAGAGGCTGGAAAACTAGACCCTTTCATGAAGTATCACTGGAAACCAAGGTTATCTTGCTATGGTATTAGAGTAGACCACACTGCCAGCAACTCAACATCAAGAGTCAGGCGGTGTTTAACTAAGCTGTCAATCCTGAGGACTAAGCAACCTTGGGTGGCAAAGTCCAAAGGGAAGGGTGATGGTCCCCAAGTGGATTAAATCCCACTTGAATCCATCTTGATGAAGGGCAGAAGCTTCATCCATCCTGGCCTGGGGCTGAGGAGGACTTTGTGTGCCAAAAGGGCTCAGGACCAGAAAGTGACTCACAAAACTGGATCTGTGGTACTATGGGTGTTGTGCTGTGATGCAGAAAGCAGAATGTCAAAATGAAAACCAAGTAGGTCCCTGAGCAAATCAAGCCCGAACTGTCCCTGGAGGCAAAAGTGAAGAGGCTGTGATGTGAGAAACGACATGTTTGTGCAGATTTACTTTCCAAAGAGGTCCACAAAAGCATGCTTGAGGGATACATGCAACCCCTGGGACATGCTGGGACCCACCACTATGAAAGGCAATTGAACTAGATCAAGGTTTCTCAACCTTGGCCCTCCCAATGTTCTTGGACTTCAACTACCAGAAGCCCAAGTCAGCACACATGCTGATCGGAGCTTCTGGGAATTGAAGTCCAAGAACATCTGGGGACACAAAGTTGAGAAACCTTGAAGTATATGGATCGTCTAAACCAGTGATGGCAAACCTAGCTGTTCTTGAACTTCAATTCCCAGAAGCTCTGATCAGCAGGTGTGTTGGCTTGGGTTTCTGGGAATTGAAGTCCAAGAATACCTGCAGTGCCGAAGTTGGTCATCACTGGTCTAAATGGCCTGCACGGATTTATCTTTTGCCCTCATGCACAATATCCTCACACGTAGATGAAGGGGAACCTGTTGCGATGTACAAAGCCTGCCTTTTCTTACACGATGGAGTGGCAATTAAATACAGAGAGAGGAAAGCAACTGGGGCCTCATCAACGAACATCAATATGCCAGCGAGTTGCTTCAGTTGCTTCAGCTGAACCAGAAGAAAGAAAGAAGGATGGGCGGCATTCAACTCCAGCAAAGAAATCTTGCTAAATGAGAAACTCCACAAGAAACAACGCACCAATCTTTTTAGCTCAACAGTACTACCTGCAGTTCTTTATGGGAGTGAAACATGGTCATTAATGAAGGCTGAGGAAGAAGAATGATCAAGAGCCATAAGAGCCATGGAAAAATCAATGCTAAAGGAATCTCTTCGTGACCAAATCCCAAATGCCCAGATAAGAAAACAAAGTGGAACCAATGAAGCTGTCGTCAACTATCATAAATGGGAATTGCACTGGGCTGGACATGTTCCTCAAATGACAGATGAGCATTAAACAGCAGTGGTCACTGAGTGGTATCCCAGAGAAGTAAAAAGACCCCATGGCAGCCCCCCCCCCCCAAAGATGGGAAGGCTCAATTGTGAAAGGTTTTGGTCGAAGCTGGAGAATAAGAGTATGGAAGGAAAGAAGTGGAAAGTGAGTTGTGATCAAAAGGAATCCTTGACCCGCCTTAGGAGTGGAACATGTAACGTGGAAGTTCAAATCATGGAACTCTCCGCAGTATGTTCAGAGCCACACCAGGTTAGTCTGTGATCATTTCCTGAAGATCCTACCCAAGGCTACACCTGAAAATCTGATTTAGACCAGCAGATGTCAGACTCGGTCTTTGCATTGTTCTTAATTGTATTGTGTTGACTCCTTTGGCAGTGCTGGGAAAGAAGCAACTTCCACACCTGCCTTCATGTTCTGGATTACTGGTAATTTTAATACTGTGGATGTAAAAGTATCTTGATGCTCATTGGATGGATCACTCGAACTTATATGGTCAGAGATCAAGAACATCAATAGGTACCAAAGTGGTACCTATTTATCTACTTGCAATTTCTTATTTATCCAATTTCTTGTTTATCTACTTTCAATTTCTTGTTTATTGAACTCTGACCTTCCAGCCATCAAGTTCAGGGTCTTAACCACTTGAAAAAATCAGAAGTTTTTTTCTGGTGTACAAAAACGTAAGAACATTGGGAGGGTTTTCCACACCACAGTAATATAATAATTTGTGTCACAAATGATTCTGGGTTGAAAGGATTTTTGCAAGGGAAACTCCACTCAGGGGACACCTGGATAAGGCTCCCTTCATGACCCCAAGAGCTGGGGCAGATATGGGCACTCAGTTTATCATGCAGTACCCGGTTCTCGAACTGCTGACTTGCCAGCCTTCCAGCTAACAAGGTGAGCTTCTTAACCATTGAGCCACTACAGCCCACACCACAGTAATTGTTGGAGGGTCACAAATTTGCTGTTTCCATGAAACTCTTGAATTTTGTTGCCAAAGCCAGGGTTTTGGCAACAAAAATACAAGGTCTTGTGCATGAAATGATGAAAATGTAAATATGTACAAACTGAATGGAAATGGAAATATACTGATGTAGTTAATGAAACAGAGATGAGCACTGAACCCTAGAGTCAGATATGACTGGCTTTCGAGCAAAGGAAACCTTTACCTTTACTAGTTAATGATAGGCCATTGAACTTTCGTGCTTTCTCAGTTGGCCTAAGGTTGTCTGGCCAGGTTATCCTGCTATGGTAATAGAGTAGACCCTACTGCCAGTGATCCAATGCCAATCATCAGGCAACAGTTAACTAACCTGGCAATTGTGAGTACTGATGGCCTTGGGTGGCGAAGTCTTCAGGGAAGGAGAATGGTCCCCAAGTGAATTAAATCCCACTTGAATCCATCTTGATGGAGGGCAGCAGCTTCATCCATCCTGGGGCTGAGGAGGACTTTGTGTGCCAAAAGGGCGCAGGGCCAGAAAGTGACTTGCAGGACTGGATCAGTGGTACGGGAGTCATGCTGCGATGCGGAAGGCAAATAAAAAGCAACGACATTATATTTGCAGGACGGTCTTCATGGCTGATCGCCATGATGATCACCAATATTAGGATTTGGATATGGCAGAAGTAGAATATCACTGGATGCTCTGCTGAAGTCAGAACAGGATCAGTGGTACAGGAGTCATGCTGTGATGCAGAAGGTAGATGAATGGCCATGGCATTATATGCCCAGGACAATCTTCATGGCTGATTGCCATGATGATCTCCAGCATTCAAAATTGGATATGACACCCACCCAACGAAGAAGAAGAAGATGTAGTACATGGTGTATCCAAAGCCCTCATATCATGTGATTGGTGGATCTTGTGAGAACAATGCTTCCCAGCTCAGACAAAGCCAGTTTTTTCCAACCTGTAAGTGGTACATTTTTAACATGCTTAATGCAAGGGAAAAAACATCTTAAGGGAGTTTGGCGCGGCAACGGGCCACGAAGCATATGGCAGTACACTGCCATCTCCACAGCCATATGTACAGACCTATGGACTGTCAGGCTGGGACACACTACAGATAATATCCGTGATAAATTATTCACTTAACCAAAAATTGTACATCAAAACCTCAGCAGCTGGTAAAAGCTGGAGGCTTGCCCAGTACATTAAGGGAAGTTTGCTTCCTCAAAGCTCGGCCGTTCTTTGGGGGATTCTGAATTATGCATGTTACCCTGAAAGCTCATGTTGTACACATACACATCCAAAGTTATTATTAACCTCATCAAGCACGGAAGAGATAATGAAACCAGCTGGCTTTCGGCTAACATGTTTTAGGACATAGGGATGATGTGAACGAGTAGCTGATAAAAAGGAGCACCCTCTGTTCTTAACTCAAGGTTTATGAGTCCTCAGCCGTTGCATCTATTCAGGGACAAAATAATAACCTATCCAATTCATATAGAGTCCTAGGGGCGCAGTGGTTAAATGGCTGCACTGCAACTGAAAGGTTGTGAGTTCGATCCTGGCTGTAGCTCAAAGTTGTCTAAGCCTTCCATCCTTCCAAGGTTGGTAAAATGAGTACCCAGCAATTGGGGGCAAAATGCTAATTAACTTGTGGACCACCCAGAGAGTGCATTAAGTGTCATGGAGTGATATATAAGTGGATTGCTATGCTTTGCTTTCATCTATTCTCCCTATTTTATGGCATTTGTCTTTGGTAAATCAATGACTCCATTGTCTTTAGTAAATTGTCTTTGGTAAATCAATTGACTTCATCTCCACTTCATATATTCTTATATTCTTCACAATCCTAAAGGTCTTGAAAGCCAGTCACATCTAATTCTAAGGTTCAGTGCTCATCTCCGTTTACCACCAAAGAGCCAGCGCTGTCTGCAGATATTTCTGTGGTCATGTGGCAGACATGAACAGACACCAGAGAGCATGGAACCTTGCTACATTTCCTATTTATCTCCTAGCAATTTCTTGCTTTCAGGATGCCAATTGTGCCAGAGCTGGGACAGATGACACGTGCTCACTCAAACCCTGACCTGCCAACCTTCCAGTCATTAAGCTCAGCATCTTAATCCTTATTTATTTTATTTATTTAGATTTATTATCCCGCCCCAATCAGGCGAACTTGACTCTAGGCGGCTTACAGAAAAGGGGAAAGAGTATACACAATAAATGCAAAACAATTAAACAATCCCTTACATTGCAGAAGTTTTTATAAATGATTCTCAGGATCCTTATAAACAGGGAGAGGATACATTCTAGCTGAGGGCTACACATTGATCCTAAAGAAGGGGTATAAAGAAAAATAATAATAAAGGTGATTAAACCTTTGATTGTAACTGCTAGAAAGTGGAGCTGGAAATCAGCACGTCTACCTACAATTAAAAAATAGTTATGGGGATTGGGGTAATAAATGTAATTGCTCTGTGGAACATGATGGATACTGGATCTGTAATGTGCCTCTTAGAAAACCTTGGCCCGTGTCGAATTTCACATTCATCATGAAGTCAAACGCTATCCTTTGGTTAACCTCTCCTCCTCCCTCTCCGGTTCAGCCTCTGGGACTATCTTTTAACACCAGTTCACATATATAATACTTTCTTCCTCCATGCAACACTAACCAATCAAGTAGATTACATTTGGCACAGGCTCGAACATTCTCTGTTGATGAACCTCTGGTACCCAACCCTGCCTCCTCTACAACCATCTTATAACTCTCCTTCTATATCTAACCCTTCCTTTTTGTGAACAATCCTAACCACGCATATACTTCACAGTGTGAACATTTCTTCCCTGAATATCCATAGCAGAGGACATGACAAAGGACATGTTCAATGGTGATTCCAAAATTGTGAAATTTTCTCTCCTCAAAGACTCGTCTTCCTTTATTATTAATGGAAACAAGGAAACAAGTGTCTGCTTCTGAAGAGATCACCGCACAACAATGATTTTGCTGCTGGGAACAACACATGTGATTTACATGATATTGAATGTGCCGATTCCCAACCTGAACTCAGAATTTGCCTATCACGTACAGATTTTAAGGCATGCTATAGCTGTTCAAATGGTTGGTCATTGGCTAATGTATTTTTACATGGGAACATTATAACAGTTGCAGCTGCCACTATGCCTGATGTCGCCTCAGCTGAATCATGTCCCCTGGTGGCATGCATGTTCCAGCAGCAGCCAGGCATGTCAAGGCAAGTCAGTGAGCTGACATCAGAAATAGATATATAATGTGTGGTGGACCAAGGGCTTGTCTCTAGTGCAAAACCATCTTATTGGACAGTACAGCTAGGCCACAGTGAGTCTGTTTTGAGCTAAAGTAGGTGCAGCTGTGTTAATAAACCAGACAATTTTTGCTATATTTGTGGCAAATATACCCAACATGATCAATGCAAGAACCTAACTGAGAGAGTGAGATTTGCTAACTATAAGATCCTGGCATCCTACGCAGAATCGGACTTCAGATTTGGATTCAGCACACTTGATTTAGTAGAGGACACATGGATTAGACCCAAGCAGCAGACAATATTTATTTTTTGTGATGCAGTGTGTTTTGGGCCAGTAGTTTATCCTGAGATGAGCACCATCCCCTAGAGTCAGATATGAGTGATTTTGGAGCAATGGAGACATCGTACGTTGTTCCTACAGATGGAACTGTGGAGACAAATATGTGAAAACCTGGCAGGAGTGTCTTCCATCCACCAGAATAGAGAAACCACCAGAAGGTTCAATTTCCCTAAGTACATTGAAATCTTCCCTTGGCATAACCCGTAAACAAGAGAGGGCAAAGTTGTCCATTTACCAGAGCATTGACCTCTGCCCTGATAAATGAGCAGGTTAAATAGGTGGTAGGATAGGGTCACTACAGAACCTAAGGAGATATTTTCTGGCATGCAATAGTCATCCTGGTTGCTCCAGTCCATGGCTAATTTGAGACATCTGTGATCTTTCCCTGAAGTCAGTTGCCAGGAAATATATGCAGCTGGAGCTGCTCCAGGTGGGAACATCACGAAATCATTATCTTAAAATTTTCCTAAGCATTGGAGAAGCAGAGCAGAGACACACCAATAGTCATCTGTTTCAGCTCCAGCCCATAACTACCAGTGTGACAACATGAATCATCCATACCTTAATAGGCAATGAAAAGAAGCACTGAAGTGACCCACAGAGTCTAGCTACCAGTGTCAAGAGGCAGGACTTAATTCAAATTAAGATCAAGGCATCTTTGAACATCTGTGCAGTGGAAGGGTCTTGTCCCAGACCACAGCTGTAAAGGTCATCCTTCTAATGTCACAGGTAAACTTGACTTCTGGAAACAAAAATCCATGCCATTCTCATGCAATTTTCTGAAATTTTCATACCTTTGCAGCTAACAAGGTCTTTGTTGGTAGATTCCTCTACACCATTTGCTTAACAAACAAAGACAAGCAGTACTGCTATTACAGTAGTGGCCAACGTTGGCACTCCAGGTGTTCTTGGACTTCAATTCCCAGAAGCCCAAGTCAATACACCTGCTGATCAGGGATTCTGGGAATTGAAGTTCAAGAACAGCTAGAGTGCCAAGGTGCACCATCACTGCCCTAGTAGATATTCTCCTGTAGCTATGATAGAGAAATAATCAAGGTCTCCCAGAAACACCAGAACAGCTTCCTTTTCTAACAGGAAGTTGGTCCAGAGCTTGGCCAACTGTAGACTATGAAGTCTTCTGTTGACACTGACACACAAATATATGTAATCACCTAGGACCTAGGTTATGCTCCTCTGGAGATAGGCCAACTAGAAGACTTTTCAGTCATCAAGTTCAGTGTCTTAATTACTTGATAAAAATGCAAAGAATTGAGGCGATACCTTTATTGGATCACTGAAAAATAAAACATTGGGCAAGCTTTCAAGACCAAGGTCTCTTCATTAGGCATGCATAAAATTATTAATGAAAGTTCATGTCACAGTGCTATTGTGCCAGGCACTCTGTATAGAAATGCATGTTGGACAAATAGCAAAAGATTTTGTGGTGTTTTCATACCCATCCTCACCAGAATCTGGGTGTTTGCTCCTCCTTCTCCACATGGTCCACTTCAAAGTATTAACTTCCTTTTGTGACCAGACCAAGAGAATGCAAAACTCCATGTGCTCTCCATCAGGTAGCAGGGTTTCAGTTTGGTTATACACTAGGCATGCCAATTGTAGCCAAATCAAAGTCAATTAAAAATTATTACCTAGTGATCCGGTGTTTCTTGAGTTTGTGTTGCTGTTCCAGTGTTGAAAAGTCCATGCCAGGTGGGTATTTTGTGGTGTCAGGTAGTTCAAGTTTAACTACTTGAACCACCGCAGTCCCCATAAGGCAAGGATTCTCAACCTTTTCAAGCCGAATACTGGGTCAGCTTAAAGGGTCAGATGGCCGTTTTGCCCTGCCTGCACGATGAGGGTGGCCATTGTGTCCCAAAAGCTTCAAAGGGATGGTCATTTGGTTTCTGAAATGCCCTTGGAGGGTTGGGGGTCCACATGGAATGGCATCATGGGCCAGATCCAGGCCATGGGTCTTATGTTGGGAACCCCTGCTATAAGGGAAGAGGGTGACCCTAAAAAGGAGCCAGGACCTTTTTTGTCTATCATCATAAAACAGCATTTGTTGGGTTAAGCCAAGACAATCTCGACCCAAAAGCAGATTCACCCACATCCTGCCCTGCACTGTTGCTAGAATCTGAATACTGCACCCAGCCTGTTATCTAGTGGTCCAGCCTAACTGGGAAGAAATGGCTTTATGGCACATCAAGAGAAACTGCTGAACTGTCCCTGTGTTATACGATGCTATAAAAGACACATTTTGTTCTCGATTGTCTCAGCCTTTCCCTCTTGACAAAACGCAGCTGTCTGGATATACATTGTCAACCAGGATAGGGGTGGGGGAGGGATGGCTACGGATTGCAGAGCTGGGAGTGTAAATAAATATTTCACCAAGCATTAGCGCATGGGGCAGAGCATTATAAATAAAGCAGAAGCTGCAGGAGAACAGCTTGAAAGGCCATTTGGCTTAAAGTCATCTGTGCCTTCGGAAGTCTAGGAGATGTCTTCCAAAGCAAACATCGAGGCAGATTGGTGTGTTATTGAGGGTGGAGAAGGGAGTCCATTCTGTAACACACACACACAAACACACACACACACACACGAAAGGAGGCAGAATGAGGCTCCTTTCATGTCCACAAGTGCAGTTCTCGGGTATTGACACCCAACCTTCCTGTCTCCAGCTCAGCATCTTAACCACTAAGCCACAAGTGGCGTAGTGGTTAAGGCAACTGAGCTGGAGACTGGAAGGTCAGGTTTTGATACCCGAGAGCTGCATTTGAGAGCATGAAAGGAGCTTCATTCGGACATTCTCTAAAAATCCTTTCAACCCAGAGTAATCTCTGACATGAAATTATCAATGGCCATAGGAAATACTGAGTAACATTTTGTTATGTTTCAGATTGTTGCAGCTGAACCAGGAAATGGTAATCACTGATGCATTTGAAGCACACCTGCATGGCAACATCTGCCCACCCTGATGTGGTGATTTTGCCATCCTCTTCCAAGCTACTCTTGTGCACTGTTGCTCTGGAAAGAGACCGCTCTGAGCTTGTGAAGTGGGCTGCTTGTATTTTTCAACATGCCAAAATGAACCCTTTCCTTTTTTATCACTTTCGTCTGTTCTCGCAAGCCTGTTGCCCATTGGGGAGACAACCTACATCCCGATGAGCTCAGCTTGAAAGTCTACAGACTCTTCCTTGTCATGATGCCTTAAGACAACACACAGGCTTTGTGACTTGAAGATCCAACGGTGAACAACTTTCCCCAATGTACTTCCATGCACCGTCTTCATCGGCCAAAGAGATCTGGCAGGCTCATTGCCTTACACAGGTTTATTTTTTTAGCCTTTTTCATTTGGCCTGATCCAAAAGCATTCCCCAGGGTCTGAGCTGAAGGCAATCTAGGCTGGCTTGCCAAAATTACTTTGCTGAAACCCAAGCAGTGAAGTCTTATCTCTCTTCAAACCCCCCCCCCCGCCGCCCTACTAATGGCACGATCACATGTTCCCTGTCTCCCTCTTAAGGCTTCAAGGAAAGCGTCGACAAAGGAAGGATTCCTGGCAGTCAAATCAGACTGGGCTACAAATGTGGTTTTGTTATCCACTGTAATTTACTGGTCACCTGCTATGGTAATAGAGTGGACCATACTGCCAGCGACTCAAGTGTCAGGTGACAGTTAACTAACCTGACAACCCTGAGGACTAGCAGCCTTGGGTGGTGAAGTCCAAAGGGAAGGGTGAAGGTCCCCATGTGGATTAAATCCCACTTGAAGCCATCTTGATGGAGAGCAACAGCTTCATCAATCCTGGACTGGGGCTGATGAGGACTTTGCATGCCAAATGGGCTCAGGGCCAGAAAGTGACTCATGGAACTGGATCAGTGGTACTCTGGGTGTCATGCTGTGATGCTGAAGGTAGATGAAAGGCCACTGCATTATACTCTCAGGATAGTTGTCATGGCTGATCACCATGAGGATTGCCAAGATTTGGATTTGGATGCAGCAGAAAAAGAAGAAGTAGTAGTAAAGTCCCATTTCTCTTCAAACCCCAGCTTTGCTAATAGCACAAACATGTTCTCTGTCTACCTCTTAAGTCTTCAAGGAAAACTTAAACAAAGGAAAGATCTCTGGCAATCAAAACAGCAGGGCTACCAATGTGGGTTTATTATACACTATAATTTACTGGCCCCCTGCCTTCAGAGGGATTCTGCCACCCACTCCTTCACCTCAATGAATCTTCATTTTAGACTGAAAATGAACAGTCAATAGCATTTCTTTCCTATTGACTTGACTTTCCAGAGCCGTGGAGGGCAGGGGTTGGTTGGCGGGTGTAAGGCTATTACTAACATCTTTGACACACTTCTAATCACAGCAGTCCATCAAAAAAGAGAGCCAGGAGTCATCTCCCGAGACGGCTGATGACTTTCCAGTAGCCCCAAACTAGAGGCAGCTGAAGCATTTTGCAGCCACAACATGTCGTCACATGTACGCCTTCTCAGTGTATCTCTGATAAAGGAATACTTACCTCTCTTTTGCAAAGAAATTTGGAAGCATTGCCTTGGAGCACTGGGTTTGGGTTGTTTTTTTATGCTAGCAGAGTGAAGGAGGGCAGATGCTTCTTCATCATCTTTTGTGTCCAAATCAAACTTTAAGCTGCCAAAATGAAGCCACCTTCTTGGCTTCATCATTGGTCAAACTTAAATCCACATCAGCACATGTTTCCAGTAGTAGCCGGCAGTCCAGGACATGAGCCAGATTCTGTATCTCTCCACATTCACACAGTGTGTTGTTGTCCACCAGCAGCCCCCACTTGAGCATGTTGGTCTTGCATTTAGGGACTCTGACCCTCAACCTATTTAAGGTCCTCCAAGTGACTTAGGGAAGGTTGAGTTCCTCAGCTGTATTAGAGACTGGAAGGTCAGGTTTTGATACCTGAGGGCTGTACTTGGGGGACATGAAAGGAACCTCATTCTGGCATCCCCTGAGCAATTTCTCCAGCAAAAATCCTTTCAACCCTGAGTAATCTCTGACATGAAATTATTATTATCCCCCTTTAATATTATTCTTTGATCTGTAATCAATGAAGTTGGTTGGTTGGTTTGGTTTGGTTTGGTTTGGTTTGGTTTGGTTTGGGTTGGGTTGGGTTGGGTTGGGTTGGGTTGGTTGGTTGGTTGCTTTTTTTATACCCTCATTTGGAATATTTTCCACTCTGGGTAGTGTGCATAAAAATAACAAAATAACATGATAAAACAAACAACAACAAAAATAAAATAAAATAACCAAATAAGTTGTTGGATGAGGCCACAAACTCTTTCCCATTCTGTACAACAGCAGGACATCCCCCATAGTATGTGGCAAATACTATAAGTTGGTATAGTTGCCCAATGAAAAATGTAAGAGTAGAAAAGTTACTTTTCCTTGAGTTTGATATTGCCAGGATCCTTCAACCAACAGAAAGTCAAAAAAATGTAAATTCTTCAACATGATGAGCCAATTCTTCAAATGTGTGTGGAGAGGTTCTCACTTGATTTACATGGTGAGTGAGTTCTGTTTTAAAAAAAGAAAGCAAATCATTTTGATGGCCAAATATTTTCTGACACAAAATTATTATTATTTTGATGGCTGGAGAAATCTAGCATGAGGATCCTCTAATAACTTGAAATCAAGAGAATGTCCCAGAAAATGATCCCCTTCTTGAGAATACCGTATTTGCTGGCCTATAAGATGCCTTAAAATACACTGGAAAAATGGAGGGCATCTTGTACTGTATATGGTGGCCTTGTAAAGGTAAAGGTGGCCCATAGTGGGCTATTTTGGTAATAATGGGGTGTGTCTTATACTCCGATGCGTCTTATACACCAGCAAATATGGTATTTTCTATAGCTAATTGCCTCATAACATCCTTTCTGTTGCTATGTGTCTCTCTCTCTCTCTCTTCTGGATCAGTTAGGTTTGGTAAAGAAATTCCAAGTTACCTCTCATTTGACAGGTGTTCCATTGATGATTTATGGCTTGCTGAAACCTAAACTCCACCACAACAGAAATCTGTTAGTGAAAACCCCTACATAATCATTTGGAGCTTGGATTTATGATGTTTAACTTAGCTGTTCTCAACAGGATGGAGAAGGACTGAGGGCAATAAATATTTAGTCCCTTGAGAAGTCTCAAAGAAGAAGCTGGGATTCGTCTCCCTTCAGCTTGGTGTTATGGGGAGCCAAGAATATTGTGTCTGGAAGACATTATGGGGAGCTTTCATAGGTGATCATCCACACCACTTTTAATGTTCATGCGTGATGTTCCTCATAGGTGAGCCTGATAAAGCTGATTTACTAGGGCTGGTGAATCCATGCTAATTGTTACTCTGAACTTTATAGGACCTGCCCTAGATAGGTCTATCCCCAAAATAGGTTCAATACCATGGATAGCTATACTAGGTTTCAAACTACAATCCTTCACCAACTGGAGCAAAATTATTACATTGCTTCTCTCCTTGTTCATGCACTGCATTTCCAGGAACCTAAGAAAGTCCTGATGTAGAGTCAAACTCTTGTCCACTTTAATCAGGACCATCTAAAACAAGAGTTCTCAAACTAAGGCCCACATGCCAGATCTGGCCCAAGGCACCATTTCATGTGGCCTCCCCACCCCTCCGAGGACATGTCTAGTCATGTCTGCCACATGTCCATGGAAATGTCTGCAGATGGCTATAAACAAATGGAAGTGAGCACCAAATCCTAGAGTTGGATGCGGCTACCTTTTGAGAAAGGGCAGCCTACGATGCTCAAGAACCATGACCTTTTTGCATCTCCAGGTGTTTCTGTTTTAGAGGAGAAGCACAGCTCATCTTGGGAAGTCACACACTGGAGACATTTACAAGGTACATTTGGAGAAAGAACATGGACAAATGCCAGTGCAAACACTGTAAAATGTGGATGGCTCAAATGCATACCTTTTGGGAGGCAAAAATATGCACGGGCATGCTTTTGTCAGTGGGAGAAATTTCCATAAATAAATAGGAACAATGCATATTTGTTTATACAAGATGCCTAAATAAATATTCAAATTAAGAAGCACATGCAGAAAAAAATGTGCATGAATTTCCATGCAGAAAGAAAAGGCAAGGCCTTGTAACCTTGGGTGAATTTTAATTCCTGGTTTTGAAACCCCTGCCAGCTTATAGGACTTTGCTCTTTCTCTCTGCTTGGGATTTCATGTTTAGGCATTTTTCTGTAAAAGGTAAAGGTCACCCTTGCTCGAAAGCCAGTCGTATCTGACTCTAAGGTTCAGTGCTCATCTCTGTTTCATAGCCAAAGAGCCAGCACTATCTGCTTCTGTATATACTTTCTGTATATACTTCTTAAATTCAATGTCCAAAAGCACCTTTAGCTAGAATTGCTTAGCAAAAGTATAGTATCCATGTTAGTCTGTGGTTCAGGCATATCAGAAAACAAAACAAAATAAACAAAACACTGTAGCACTTTAAAGACCAACTATAGCAGTTAGTCTTTAAAATGCTACAGTGTTTTTTATTTTGTTTTGTTTATTTTGTTTTGTTTTCTGATATGCCTTTGCAAAGG
Source organism: Furcifer pardalis (assembly GCA_030440675.1). Classification (NCBI taxonomy): domain Eukaryota; kingdom Metazoa; phylum Chordata; class Lepidosauria; order Squamata; family Chamaeleonidae; genus Furcifer; species Furcifer pardalis. The sequence continues at coordinate 5,731,637 of CP126898.1, forward strand.
TAAACATCTCCATTGCTCAAAAGCAAGTTGTGTCTGACTCTAGATAGTGGAGCTCATCAACATTTATAGCCAAAGAGCCAGCACTGCGTATGCATCTCCAGACGCTTCCGTGGACATTTTACAGGCGTGACTAGATGCCAGAGCACATGGAACACTGTTACCTTTCCTGCCAAAGTGGTACCTATTTATCTACTTGCAATTTCTTGCTTTCAAATTATGAGGTTGGCAGGAGCTGAGACAGATATTGAGAGCTCCTTCTGTTGTGGAGCACTCGGGGTCTCGAACTGCTCACCGGCAGAGATTCGGCATAAAGCTCATCTGTCAACCAAATGAAATGAAATGGGCAACCTCGCTCCAAGAGATGGTTAAAATGGTAGCCATCCTTTCATGTTCAAGAATCTCATGGCTGCTTTGAAAGCCATTGACACAAGGTCTATTTATCCAACAAGTGCCTCCTCAAATTCTAACACAATGCACTTTTGAGTTTTCCACTAATATCTTTTTCATCCCCACAAGTGTATTTTTCCCCTTCCTCTTCTTTTTCAAAGAGAGAGAGAGAGAGAGAGCCAAAGCTATTATTCCTTTAAAAAAAAAAAGCACACATATACACACACAACCGAGCCCAGTTGCCTTTTGACTAAAGCACTTGAGAAATGTGATGGGTCATTTCGTCACCATGGAAACCATAAATAGGCCTTCAAAGTTTTGGAACGGTACAATTAAGGCCTTAGAAGGTTCCACTGTGGGAAAATAATAGGGTCAGCAAATCAATGAGATTTTTTTTTAAAAGAAAGATATTTTTACACAGATACAAATATGCGCCTCTAGGGATTATGTGAAGTGAGTATCAAATGGCCTTTTTCTGCCACTGTGGATCTCTCCAGGTGATGGTTTTAATGTGGCTTCCCTGTGACACCTGAGCCCAAATGGGGAATTAATGAGGCAGCATGATCTATGGATCACTTAAAATCCCATAACTGGACTCTGTTGGAAGATAAAAATGGCCCAATCGGCTAGGTATTAGCGAGAGATGGTTTCTAGCATCTCTCTTCTGCTGAATCCCTGGCTTCTTGCAGAGAAAGAGAGGTTCTTTGTTTTTAACACAAAGAGCAGGCAGGAACTATTGTCTCCTAGAGCTGTGGTGGCAAACCTTGGCACTCTAGTTGTTCTTGGACTTCAATTCCCATAAGCCCAGGTCCCTGTGAATACACTCGAATGGATTTCCTGTGTGTTTGGATTCACAGAGACTTGGGCTTCTGGGGATTGAAGTTCAAGACCAGCTGGAATGCCAAGGTTCGCCTTCATTGTCCTAGAACATCAGCTCTTTTGGATGCTAAAATTTTTCTTGCATAGAATACAGATGGAAGTCTTACAAATGAAGACATGGAGAGGAGCACCAATGTTGGAGTAGCTGGTCAAGAGCAACGAACTGTGACCTAGCCACATTTTAAGAGTCTGGCCAGATTATCCTGCTGTGGTAATAGAGTAGACCATATTGCCAGTGACTCAACGTTGATCATCAGGCAGCGGTTATCTAACTTAACCACCCTGAGGACTAACTGCCTTGAGTGTCGGAGTCTACAGGGAAGGGTGATAGTCCCCAAGTGGGTTAAATCCCACTTGAATCCATCCAGCTGTACTTTTCCTAGTTTATGAAATGTTTGGAGGGAGGAGGTTCGGTAAAACATCTAAAGGAGGATAATTCCACAAGGACAGGGTCACCACCAAGGTGGCCTGGTTCCTTGTTGACATCTTCAGTGTGACCACCCATGGCTGCAAGGTCTGAGGTGAATGGGTGATATGGGCCAAAGTCTTTTCAGAGAGAATCTCTGACAGGGTTAGTTGACCCTGCTTTACAATCTGCCAGCATCGGTTGCAACTTTTCTCCTTATCTTAGCTGGGGAGATACCAACAAGATGGCATCTTTTCTCAACTGGTGTAGGTTTGAAGTCATATTTATGGAGAACTGGCTAACAGTTTGGAGTGAGTTATTCCAGATCTGGGTGGGGTGAGGTGGGGTGGGGAGGTGTTTCAACCCACACCAATCTGAACCATATGTGGATGAGCCCATTTACTGTTGGTTGGATATCAGGACATGGTTAATACGGGCTGAAGCTTGTAGTACCCCCCCCTCAATTGGAAACACACACACACACAACCACAAGACAGCTTTTCGTAGGTCAAATCTGAAAAGCTGGCGTCCCTAATTGAGCAGGTGAAATGTTATGTCTCATTTACCTGAAATCTCTTGTAATGTACTTTCTGCACTTCTGAAGAAGGGCAGCTTAATGGCTCTCGCACAATTAAAATTTTCAATCAGCTATGGATTGCTTTGGAGAGGAACTAAAAGAAAGTGGAAGGCATTCTGAGCAAGCCTTCATTATCACCTAGAGGATTAACCCCAATTGTGATATATATTTTTTTTCTTCTCAATTAACTGCCCTTAATCCAGCTGCTTTGAAACAATGAGAATAACATTCCTGATCGTCCATTAAAAAGGGTGAATTGCTCTGAAATCCAAATTAAGTGACTGCAGTAGAAATCATAAAAGGTTCCCATTTCTGTGCCGCATGTTGCATGAGGTCATTGGTACCAAAGGTGCAATTGGGTTTTGTAACTATTCAAATTAAAGGACATGCTGTAGTCTAGAAACAGCACATCTTGGCCCCAAATAAGAAGGGCTTGACTCTTTCTCCCCAATATGACTTCTAGTGTGCATTAAAGTGCCATATCTGGGAGCAGACTGCCTCTTCTCCAGCCTGGACAACAGAAGAACTTTCCCTGAGAAGAGGAGTCAATCTCTTGACCAGGGGTAGGATAGAAGTTCTCCATACTTATGTGGGGCAGCTGGTCACCATCTGTTGGCTTTAGCCATTAACTTCTTCTGCCATATCCGAATCCGAGTATTGGCAATCATCATGGTGATAAGCCATGAAGACTATCCTGAGAAAACAATGCAGTGGTCTTCCATTTGCCTTCCGCATCGCAATGTGACGCCCATACCACTGATCCAGTTCCGTGAGTCACTTTCTGGTCCTGAGCCCTTTTGGCACACAAAGTCCTCCTCAGCCCCAGGCCAGGATTGATGAAGCTGCTGCCCTCCATCAAGATGGATTCAAGTGGGATTTAACCCACTTGGGGTTCATCAGAGATCACCTTTTCCTGTGGACTTCACAACCCAAGGCTGTTAGTCCTCAGGGTGGTCAGGTTAGTTAGGCATTGAGTTGCTGGCAGTACAGTCTACTCTCTTACCATAGCAGGATAAACTGGCCAGGCAGGCAAAACAATGAGGGCTTCTTTTTGCTGCAAGAACTCAGTCATTCTTCTCATTTCCCACCAGAGCTAAAAATCAAACAGTCCTCTTCAACTGAAGAGCATTAAAGGTCTAATTGTCCCCTTGAAGGGAAAACTTGAGGCAACACTGGAAGAGGAAAGCAAACCATGGAAAGCCGCTGGATACGTGACAAGAGGTTGGCTGGAAAAGCCATGAAGTCATGAGGACCAAAGGTCAGGGAGCAAATATTCTCCACAACATTCATTTTTTGGCATGCTGGTTGCATGCTGTTGAAAAGAGCTTAATTTTTCCCCCTATGGATCTAACAGGCAACCCCAGCTGCTTGGCTCAGGTTTCAACCCATCTGGCATGCTAACCCTTTCCGCTCCTTCTTCGTGCAGATTGGGCCTCCAGAACAGGAGATTATCCAAGCATTTCTCCAGAGGAGCTATCAAACTCTTCACTCCCTGGGTGACAAGAATTATGTTGGATGGACACTAGAACACTCCTTGCTGTGCATGGTTAAATTTCTTGAGTATTAATAACTGGACAGGGCCTTTGAAGAATTTTAGATTAAGTAATAAAAATCAATAGGAATTAAACTACAGTACATCTGGGTTTCTCTCTTGAACTCTTAACCCCATGGCTGAAATCATGTTGCCTAGTGTAGTAAGTTATGCTAGAGTAGATCTACTGCAGGGGTTCCCAAACTAAGACCTGTGGGCTGAATCCGGCCCATGGCACCATTTCAAGAGCATTCAAGAAACAAAGAGCAATTCAAGGACATTCAAGAAACAAAACGGCCACCCCTTTGAAGCTGTTGGGATAAAATGGCTGCACCCATCATTCAGGCAGGGCAAAATGGCCATACAGCCTTCAAAGCTGACTGAGAGAGCATGATTCCCAGACCCCGGCTTGAAAAGGTTGGGAACCCATGATCTACTGAATCAGTGAGGATTTGGTGAGTCAATTGCTACATAAATTCAATTTATTCAAACAGCAGTTAGCAATGAGCCACAATTCTGACTCATTGGCAATCCTTTTCTTGCTTTTGAACAGCTAGGTTGGCAGGAGCTGGGACAGAGACGGGAGCTCACTCCATCATGCAGCACTCAGGTTGCAAACTGCTGACCTACGGGCCTTCTAGGTATCAAGTTCAGTGTCTTAACCACTAAACCACCACCGTCCCCTATTTATTTATTTTTAATTAAGGCCTTCTTTAAAGGCAGAAAGTGAAGAAGATCTAAAGAACCTCTTGCTCAGACTGGTGAGACTCAACAGCAAAAAAAAAAAAAAACACAAAAAATGAGATAATGGCAACCAGCCCCATCACTCCCTGGAAAATAGAAGGGGAAGATATGGAAGCAGTGACAGACTTTACCTTCTTAGGATCCAAGATCACTGCAGATGGTGACTCCAGCCATGACATAAAAAGACGATTAGTTCTTGGGAGGCAAGCTATGAGAAACCTAAGGAACATAATAAAAAAATAGAGACATCATCCTTCCAAGAAAAGTCCACATAGTGAAAGCAGTGGTATTGACAGTAGTAATGTATGGTTGTAAGAACGGACCCCAAGAAAGGCTGAGTGCAGAAGAATAGACACCTTTGAACTGTGGTGCTGGAGGAGAATTTTGAGAGAACCTTGGACAGTAAAAAGAACAAATAAGTCGACCCTAAGGGAAATCAATCCTGACTGTTCCTTGGAAAGACAAATATTGAAGATGAAGCTAAAGTCCTTTGGACACCAAATGAGAAGAGAGGGCTCACTTGAGAAGGCCATGATGCTGGGAAAGATCAAAGGCAAAAGGAGAAGGGGGAGGCAGAGGATGAGATGGCTAGATAGCATTGTTGATGCAATGGCTGTAGAGCTGAGTGTGCTGTGGAGGATGGGGGAGGATAGGGGTACCTGGCACGTGGTGGTCTGTGGGGTCGCAAAGGGTCGGACTCGACTATGTGACTGAACAACAAAATTATAGGAATTACATCAATCTCATTAGGAGTAAGATTGAGATAGGGTATATCTACCTCTTCAGATATCCCTTTTATCATTAGATGGGCACTGTTGTGACCCACCCTGAGTTGCATTGTCAAGTGCGCGGCATACAAATGTAAATATAATATGGTAATCATCATCATCATCCCTCAGCATTAGTTATTCTGCTGAGGGCTGATGGGACTCCCAGTCCAAATCCACCTCTGTTTCTCTCTGCCTAACCGCAGTCCAGGTCTGAATCCAACTTGAAATCTCTACTAGAATAAACCCATTGAATCAATGAAAGTTACATCACGGCTAAGTAGCAATCCAGCAATTAGCTGAGTGGTCTACTCAAGCTAAGAGTAGCTTTTGGAGTCAAGCCATTCTCTTAACACTCTCCGTGGGGCTCAGCCCTGTTGGCCTGCTACCACCTTACTAATAGCTTTAGAGAAATCATAGTTACATGGGCCATAAGACCAATCACAATAATGCTCTATTGTCTCTCCAGGCCTGCGAGCCACAAAGACTAATGAGCTCATTTATAGCCCCTGACGGAAGTAATTAAATCTGAAAAAATCAAAGCACAACATTCTTGTTTACTGGGCTTCAAAAAAAAAAAGCGATATTCTAACAGAATGCCATCAGCAACTAATTGAAGTGCTAATCCTGACGAAGGCCGGTTCCCTTTGCTCAGATAAATAATCTATCATTTTCTTGTCTGGCGAAGTGACTTGTTTTGGTGCCTGGAGAAAGCGCCAATTAGATAGGTCTGAAAGGGATACGAAAAATAATAATAATAAAATGGTGGCAACCTTTCCAATCAATGTTTTGATAAGGTTGATAGTAAATGTCTATCAAATGGCAAGATGTTTTGTTGAGCTGCAAGGGCACGATGTATGAATGACAGTTCCACCATCCACTGTGGGCAGAGATAAGCTGCCTTTTCACACAGCATCACTTATGTATGACACAAGGTTGACATTCTGTGTATTATTTAGACTTTCTAGCCTGACCTGTCTGGAAGTTTGCAGACCAGCATCCGGTTGTTAGCTCCAGCCATAGTGAATCCCCTGAATCAACAGATTCTTCAGTGGGACAAACAGGACAAAATTACATAGGGTATGCATCTCTGTTTATTATGAACTTGAACAATGAACAGCACCAAACAATACCACTATATTGTGGTGCATTAAATAAAAGTCACCCTTGCTTGAAAGCCAGTTGTGTCTGACTCTAGGGTTCAGTGCTCATCTCCGTTTATAACCAAAGAGCCAGTGCTGTCTGTGTCTGCAGACGTTTCTGTGGACATGTGGCACACCGACGCCTCATTGGTGCATTTGTTTTTGCTAGTGGTGTTTTATTTTGCTAGTGGTGTTTTATTTTGCTAGTGGTGTTTTATTTTATAAGTATCCTAAATCTAAGCAAGGGCCTCTTGACATAATTTGCTGGTAAGTCCATTACGATAACATCCACTTCTCTGTGGCTCAATGAAGTATTCTGAGGTCTACCCACGGTCGCCAGAGACATATCCATCAAATGAGTAAATGACTTCCAGGAAAAATGTATGCTCAGATACGAGTAGCAGCTGACAACCCAAGTCTCCAATCTTGTGACAGAAAGAGCAATCCAAATGAGTTACATTGTGTTGGGGGAATGGGGAGAAGAATAATTCCCACTGACAACAAGTCAAGTGGTTAGTTCTCACTGACTCGAGTGTCAAGACTGTGTCTCTTTCTCAACAGATGTATGTAATTTTGATAGCGTACAGAATGAACAAGCCAATCTTCAGTGACATACAAATGGCTTCTAATAAGACGACATGATAGCACAGCCAGCCGTCTTAACGTTTACCTGTTGCTCAACGAGGAACTACAACCAGGGACTGGTTCCAGATATCACTAAGATACAGCTAAGGCTGTATCGATCAAGTGGCGGTTGTGTTAACAAACACATCCGCCCTGTTAAAAATGATAAAACTGACCTTGATGAAAGAGCATGACAACCCAACGCAACTTGCATAACAGGATTTCACAAACTGCTAACTTTTATTGCCAAGAGGCTAATTGTAAACTCTTTATGTCTCCTTTAGGCCCAATTAGGTCTTTGTCAGAAGGCGATAAAAGACAGGTTGTATTGGTCGGCTGTCTTTTTGTATTTTTTTTCCATGGGCTGAATTAAATTAGTGAAAAAAGTGAGATGGCTGAAAGAAAAGGGAAGAAGAAAGAGAGAGATGCAGGATGCATTAATAGACTTTAGAATAAAATCCAGACAGATTCAAATTGATTTCACTGCCAGGAGAAAATTGAGTGCACAGGGAATTAGATTTATGCACTGTCAAATATAACTGCCTGGCGGTATCCATACAGAAAGCTGTTAAAATGGTAATCTTTAGAGATGTATGAAAATTGTGTGTGAATAGAGCAATGAACCATCCCAAGAAAGCATACTTCTTTTGAATGGACCTTACAAGACAGTGTTATTATTGTTAATAATGTATTACAATGTACACACTATGCATTATGGATGTAATTTAATCACAGCATCTCAAAGTATAAACAACAATAAAGGATCTTGCTAACTGTGTGCGAGTGTGCAATGCACATGATTATGGATTTTAAAAACAGAGAGGACAGAAGCAGTTCCTGGCACCGCACAGTCGGTAGAAAAAGCTTACCAAATTCCATTCAGTCGCAGGAAGTGGACATTTAGAGCGGAGCGGATTGTCAACTTTCTCCCATGTTTGTATATATTTTTTAATCGGAAATGCTTTCTGTCTTCTAAATAAAGAAATCAACGCATTATGGGAAGCTGGTTCAACCTGAATGAGGTTCTTGAGAACACAAAAAGATCTTGGCATCTTTTATTATTTTTCCTCTCTCTCTTTTTTGGTACTGCATGTGGATAAAAGCAAGATTGATTGATTTTCTAGGTGCGGGGAAAAATGGAATAGAGATTTGAGCCAGACATGAGGAAGAAATAGGCTCAGCACCTTGGGTCAGTCGATTTTAAGGTTTGGACTAAAACCCTAGAACAAAGTCATTGAACTGCTGGGTAACTTGGATATTTAGGTATGTGACTATGGAGCCAGAGATTGGGTGGCTGATACCTCAATGTGCCTCTTGGTCTTGATGGTCCACAGGGTCCCTTCCAGCTCTGCAGTTCTATTCTTCTAAGACAGTGGTGGCAAACCTTGGCACTCCAGCTGTTCTTGGACTTCAAGTCCCAGAAGTTCAAGTCAATACACCTGCTGATCAGGGCTTCTGGGAATTTAAGTCCAAGAACAGCTGGAGTGCCAAGGTCCGTCACAGTGGTTGTAAGATCATTATTCCTCATATCCATCACACCTACCTGTCTCTACTGAGGAACCCTGACATAACTCTGTTGAGGGTACAGAAATGGAAATGGTAATTATGGAGCATCTAACATGCCACCTTAAGCATGCCTGTCTGGTTCAGAAGAGTTAAACAGGGTCTGGCAGTGTCACAGTTACAAGACGGGGGATACTTTGCTCAGTAATACTACAAGCCAGAAGGATCTTGGAATTGTCATAGAACACAGGCTAAATGTGAGTCAACAGTGCAATGTGGATGCCAAAAAAGGCCTTTTTTAACAGAAGTATAGTCTCTAAAATCCATGAGGTACTAGTACCCTCTCTATTCAGCACTGGTTAGACCACATCTAGAGTACTGTGTCCAATTCTGAGCACAACACTTTAAGAAAGATGTACACGACTTAGAGCAGGTCCAGAGAATGGCAACAAGGATGATCAGAGAACTGGAAACCAAGCCCAGTGAAGAAAGACTGAAGGAACTGCCATGTTTAACCTGAGGGAGGGAGGGGGGAATTGAGAGGGGTTATGATATCACTCTTCAAATAGCTTAAAGATAATCATAAAGTAGAAGAGAAAGATCTGTTCTATATCATCCCAGAGTCCAGGATGCATAATAACGGGCTTAAGTAACAGGAAGCCAGGTATTGGGTGAATACTAGGGAAAACATCGTAAATGTTAGAGGAGTACGATGATGGAAACCATGACCTTGGGAAGTGGTGAGCGCACCAAGACTGGAAACATTGAAGAGAAAATTAGACAAGCGTTACTCAAATCTGCTTGGATTTGGCTTCCTGCATCGAACAGGGGTTGGATTCAATGGCGTAAAAGGCCACTTACAACTTAGTGATTATACGATTCCATGATTCTATGAAGCCTAGTTAGTAGCCGGGTGGGAGATCACAGGAAGTGCCAGGGATTTCCAGGTGGAGCTGACAACCCATCTTACCTAGAACCCTAGAGAGCGGCAGCCAATCAGGGTTGAGGATACGGGCCTGGATGGACCAGTTACAACTCAGCTTCTTATCTTCCTAAACATAAGGGAGATGCTCTATTTGCCTATTTCCATTGACAAAACTAGAGTGTTTTACCAGAGTAGTTTCATGCAGCTGATCACAGCTGGATGGAAATGAGCCAGGCAAGGGCTGCAACTTGTGCTCACACTCCATTTTGTCCAAGCAGATGTTTTGGTGCACTGATGGCAGACTTTGGCTTAATATGCTACCTTTATGATGCAGAATCACAGAGGGAGGGATAAAAGCTTTGATTAAGAAAATCATTAGCAACAAAAAAAATGGAAGCTTTCGGCTTCCCTCTCCGGGGCGCTGTTTCTTAATACTGACAAAACGGAGGGAATGGTATCGATTGCAATTTGCTAGAGTTCACGGACAAGGGACTTAAGATATCAATAAACTGGGGGGAAAGAAATGGTACTAGCAAAGAAAGAGGAGCAAAGAGAATAACCAGAAGTCAACCTAGCAGTTCAAAAGCAAGAAATTGCAAATAGATAAATAGGTACCATTTCAGTGGGAAAGTAATCAGTGTTAGGTGCACTCTGGTGTCTAGTCATGCCTGCTACATGTCCACAGAAATGTCTACAGGCACTGGATCTTTGACTATAATGAGCACCGAACCCTAGAGTTAGATACAACTGGCTTTCGAGGAAGGAAGACTTTTCTCTTTGCCTTACTTCCATGTTAGTTACATATTCATTAAGATGTTTGACCTCACTCTATATGTGGAGGTCCAGTGTCTGGAAAAGTTACTTTAGGGGGCTCTGATATATTTATGGACTGTGTCTCATCTTCATGCAGTTTGGAAAAGCTACTGTTTGAAAAAGAAAGGCCAGAATTGTCAGCAAATTATATCCTGGGTTTTGTAGTTCAAATGGTAGCTTTTCCAGGCCCCACAAAGATCCTTGGATGAATCACAGCCCATAAAGAGAGAAAATAAGTTGTAGAAGAAGTTAAACAATTTTCAGTGCAAGGCACATTCGAGCAGGAACAGGAATACTTAGAGAATTTAAATGCCAGATAAATTAAAGATGAAACCTTCCGTCAGCAAAATAAAGGGCAGGAAGAGTAGATGTCCTAGAAACAAAGTCATGTGGTGTCCAAATTGAGGAAGTTGGGTATTTTTAGCTCACAGAAGATTCAAATGTGATCTGATAGCTGTCTTCAGATACCTGGAGGTCTGTCTTGCCAGTGATGCATTCCACGGCCCTAGAAGGTAGAACCTGAATCAACGGATTCAAATTGACACTTGACAAGATACTCTCTTTTAAATGGCACTGCCTGAATACCAAAGCTAAAGTTAGTTCAAGGAACAGTATCATCAGGAAGTTGACAAACTATACATGGGGAGGCCAACCATCCATGCTGCATACAGCAGGTTTGGCCCTGAGCATCTCTGTGGCAGAGTATGCATCTACACTTGCGAAACAAGTTGATGACGAGATAACTAAGCAAGAGAATGACCCTTGAATCCACTGAACGGATATGAGTCTCAAGTACACCGACTAAGATCCAGGAAGTGCTTTATGACAAAGAACAAACATTCTTGAGGGTATGCAAGAGGAAAATCAAATTAGAAGATGGAGGAAGGTGCTCACTGGACAAGGAACAACGTTAAAGGAGGATATGGCTGAGGAACCCAAACTCCTCTATATCACTTGGAGGACTCTGAATTGGCTGAGGGTTGGAGTCCCTAAATGCAAAAACAACATGCTCAAGTGGAGGCTGCTGGTAGACAACAACATGCTGTGTGAACGTGGAGAGATACAGAATTCAAATCACTTGCTGGTCAATCAATTACTACCAGAAACATGTACCAATGAGGATTTAATTTTGGCCAATGGCAAAGCCAGGAAAGTGGCCTCACTTTGGCAATCCAAAGTTTGAACTGGACATGGAAGAAGTCGTAGTCGTAGTCGTAGTCGTAGTCGTAGTCGTAGTCGTAGTCGTAGTCGTAGTCGTAGTCGTAGTCGTAGTCGTAGTCCTAGTCCTAGTCCTAGTCCTAGTCCTAGTCCTAGTCCTAGTCCTAGTCCTAGTCCTAGTCCTAGTCCTAGTCCTAGACAAAGAAAGAGAAGGAGAAGGAGAAGGGATTCAAATTACAAGAATGGTGATGTCAGTGGAAGGTTTGGAAGAACATCTGGGCAGCAAGGACTCTTTGGCAGTGGAATGAATTGCTTGTAGTCTTAGAAATAGAACTTAGATGGCCATCCATCAGAGATGCCTTGCAAAACCACATTTTCCAAAGCTGAAAATCATTACCCATTGCAATACTCCAGACATGGCACCCCACAATCTTTTCTTCTCCTGTGTTGGCATGCAGAAAGAAGACAAGGGGAAGGATATCAGAAGCAATTTGTCACCACATTAGCTGATAATGCACAGAGAAATGTTAGATCTTTGAGGCGATGCTCACAGGCTGATGGGGTGGACATTATTGACTCTGACAGATTGCTGATAGCACGTCCACTTGCCTAAATCAGAAACAGAGTTGCATTTTCACAAGAATAACACAAGACGGAGAAGGCAGGAAGGAGACACAAGCTGGAGAGCACTTTTGTGACATATTTTATTTTTTGCACCTTGTTTTTCAGTTCAGCTCTCATTCCCACAAGGGTCTGGCCTTGATTATCTCCCAAGAAAACCTGACAAGGTTAACAAAGCTAATTGTTGTCACTTTGGTGTCAAGACCAAATTTACTTGGCTTGCTCATGTTGTGCTGAGCTCTGTCAGTTTTCCAATCTGTGATGATTCCAATGGTCAACTGGCTGCCAGTAAGCCAGATTTCACTCCTGAAGCAATTGTAATGTCTTGGGTAGAGGGTACACCAGGAACAATTACATCCAATCTCCATTCAGACATGATCCTCACAAGGTGACCTTCAAGCTGTCACTAAATGGCTTTTTTTTTTAGTTCAAGAACTGTGTACACAACATTATGGCAACACCTGACAAAATAACTTGTGATGGGCAAGGAATGAATTCAAGGGTGAGACAGAAAAAAAAACATTTTAAGGACACTGAGCTAAAAACCCTACCAGCGCTAAAAACAGTAAAAACTACACAGCAAATTCAAAGAAGAACTTGATCTTCAGACGAAACACAGCCAAAACAAAGAACTTGACTTCATATCTAAAGTCATAGACCAGTGTTGGCGAACCTTGGCACTCCAGCTGTTCTTGTATTTCAATTCCCAGAAGCCCAAGTCTCTGTGAATCAGCACGAATGGGTTTTTACTAAAACCCATTCATGTGGATTCACAGAGACTAGAGATTCTGGGGAATGAAGTCCAAGAACAGCTGGAGTGTCAAGGTTTGCCATCACAGTCCTAGCCCATTCCTTGGAGTCATACCAATTTCAGTCCAAGAACATGTCATATCTTCCTACCCATGACCCAATAGGCTGCTGGCATGAGAATCCTTCAGCCTCCTTGAAGATATTACAAGGTTTATTTCTATGGGTTGACCAGGGGACCATTCATGAATTGCACAGTTCTTGTTGCTAGCCGTGGTAGCTTCTTCCATGACCATCACCATTCTCATAAAGATACTTGACAAATGTCTTGCAAGGAACCATCATGAATACTAAGCAATGTCCTTCCCAGTAGTAATGCATGGCTGTAAGAGTTAGACTCAAGGGAAGGCTGAGCACAAAGGAACAGATGCATTTGAACTGTAGTGCTGGAGAAGACTTTTGAGTGTCTCCAGGACTGCAAGGAGATCAAATCACTCCATCTGAAGGAAATCAACCCTAACTGCTCCTTGGAAGAACAGATACTGAAGCTGATGCTCAAATATTTCGGCCACCAAATGTGAAGAGAGGACTCAGTGGAGAAGGCCCTGGTGCTGGAACAGATCAAAGGCAAAAGGAGAAGAGGACAGCAGAGGATGAATTGTTGATGTGGTGGGTGTGGAGCTGGGCAGACTACAGAGGATGGCAGCTGACAGCGGAGCATGGCATGCTGCGGTCCATGGGGTCTCAAAAGGTCAGACAGGACTGTGTGACTGAACAACAACAAAAACTAGCTCAACTTCATCCAAGGAAAGAGAGACACCCCAAAATACTCAGGACATGTGAACTACCTGGCCAAAGGGGAAACACATGTTTGCTTCCTGCTGTGATGAAAGAGCATCATGTTCTTCTCTGCACCTGCAAGAAAAATGGGCTTTAAATCATCCCAATTATTTCTCCTCCTGGGCATCTTTGTCTTCCCTCCTTTGGAAACATGAGACCTTCCCTCCTGCTCGTTTCCTCCTTGACGTAGACAGAACAAGCCAAGGGGAGTCTGAACCTTTTCCAAAACAAACAAACAGGGAGTTGCAATCTAGTCAGGTTGATTAAACAAAGACATTCAAAAGGAAAATATTGTTTTCAAGGAGGGGATTGGGAAGGGATGGTAATTTTGTTGCTGCTAGGTTCTGTCTGAGAAAAGATGTAGTTTAAGATGTAGTGGAGAAATTGTGTAATTCTTATGCAAGATGAAAAGTAACCAGAGTTCCATCAGTAAACGCATGGAAGCCGAGCCATTTCTAGATCAGGAAGGACCAGATTCTATCTACCTTCCACACAATATGTAAGGTGAGGCGAAAAAATCTTGTGCTATGAGAAGTTGTATTTCAGCATTTGGGGGGAAGAATTATGCAAATAAGTCCATCAACTCTATTTTTTTTAAAGAAAATCAGAATTCTAATTCAATACAAATGAGGTAGTTGGATTTCTAGAGATATAAATTTAGACTTATAAAAAAATTAAAGTATATAACGCTTGGTCCATGGAAAGAAGAAATTGATAGATTTTCTTCACTTGAATATTTTAAATCTCAAAATCTTTCCATCGCAAATTGGGAGACATTTGCACAAATTAGGGTAAATTCTGGTAAAAAAAACAAACTGAAACAACATCTCTCTCTCTCTCTCTTCATAATAATAGAATTATAAAATCATGAATTCACTGAGTTGGAAGGGGCCTTTTAGGAATCTGAATCACAACAGATATGATAAGATGGTTGTCCAATTTTCTCTTGAATGCTTCCAGTGCTCACCACCTCTTGAGGCAGTTGGTCCCATTTTTGTACTACTCTAACAGTTAGGACTTTTTTCCCTAGATCTGGCTTTTTGTAACTTAATCACATTATTACGTGTCTTGCATTCTGTAATGATGGAGAACAGATCCTTCTCTTCCTCTTTATGATTACCTGTCAGGTATTTGAAGGGCAATGCCATCTCCCCTCCCAGTTTCCTTTTCTCAAGACTAAACATGCCCAGTTCTTTCAGTCTTTTTTTCCATATGGCTTGATTTCCAATCCTCTGATCATCCTTGTTGCCCTTCTCCGTACATGCTCTAATTTGTTTTCATCTTTCTTAAAGTGTGATGCTGTGCTGACCCACACGGGCAGGCCATTTTGTCTCAACAGCTTCAAAGTGGTGGCCATTTTGTTTCTTGAGTGCCATTGGAAGGGGCACATGAAATGGCACTGTCAGATCCAGCCCACAAGCCTTAAGTTGGGAACCCTTGATCAAAAGCATTTAATAGGCACTGGGGAAAATAATTTGTTTTCTCCTCCTGATGCATTTACATTTAGGCTCTCCATTCCTTTTTCCAAAGGAAAGGTTAATGGCTAACAGCTTCACTGTCAAATGAGGCCCTGATTTAACCTCAGCAGTGTCTCAGTCTTTAATTGTCACTGGCCTTTAGCAAGTTGAAGGTTAACAGCTCTCCTCGCATATGTTAATCCAAATGTGAGAGAGCTCTGACAGGCAGTGGTGTGTTTCATCGTTTAGAGAGAAAATATCGGCTTTGTTTGCCTCTCCTCTAATGGGGTGAAGAACATCCGTTCACCTAGCAATGAAGTATGTCTTGGCCATAATCAAAGTTAAGTAAGGTAAGATCATCTAGGAGGTACTGAGTATAGACAGAGCCAGTTCAACTGTTGGGTAAAATGAAGCAACTACCCCAATCAGCATGTTGGAGTAGACTACAAAAAAGGTCTCCAGCTGTTCCTCTTAAACCCCTTGGTCATCCTCCATTCAGTTGTGTATAGGTTCAACACCTGGCCAGGTTATCCTGCTATGGTGAAAGAGTAGACCCTACTGCCAGTGACTCAACACCGAGTGTCAGGCAGCGGTTAAGTAAACTGGCAACCCTGAAGATGTGGTGATGGTCCCCAAGTAGATTAACTCCCACTTGAATCCATCTTGAGGGAGGGCAGCAGCTTCATCCATCCTGGCCTGGGGCCGAGGAGGACTTTGTGTGCCAAAAGGGCTCAGGACCAGAAAGTGACTCATGGAACTGGATCAGTGGTATGGGTGTCATGCTGCGATGCGGAAGGCAGATGAAAGGCCACTGCATTACATTCTCAGGATAGTTTTCATGGTTGATTGCCATGAGGATTGCCAAGGTGTGGATGGAGGAGGTGGAGCAGGAGGGGGAGTTGTGTGTAGGTTCAGCACCTTGGAGAAATTATGTAAAGTAAACTTGGAGTAGATTTCTTCTAACACCCATTGTTAAAGATCTTTCAATCTCTGTGATTTTCTGCCTATGCACCTGACCTCCCAATCATACGCAGGTCTGCTCAGTAGTCAATCTTCCTGTGTTTGATGTGGATCAAGACACATGTGAACAGGACTTTTTTCTTATTTTCCTTCCATAAAATCATTTAAAAATGGGGACTGTGTTAATCCAAACCCTGATATATCCTGAAGTGTATTTTCACCAAGCAGGCAAATGATGGAAACATTGATAGAAACAACTTCCTGCTTTATCTCCAAGTTCAACTAAAACAGCCTAAGCCTGTGATGGCCAATCTTGGCACTCCAGGTGTACTTGGACTCAAATTCCCAGGAGCCCAAGTCAGCAATCCTGCTGATCAGGGTTTCTGGAAATTGAAATTCAAGAACAGCTGGAGTGCCAAGGTTTGCCATTACTGGCCTAAGCAGATTGGCAGAAGAGCGAATCCATAGCAAAAGAAACAACAGATGCTACAATCTGACATCAGCTGAGATATGGCATATTCTGAAGGCCTAGACCTAGACCTGAAATTACCAATTTCTTGGCAAATTTGTTCAGTTTAGTTAGTTCTTTTTACTGTAACATTCCAGTCTCCGTCACAAAATACTGTAAATGATTCATCTGGTGCTACAGCAATTGGCCAACATGGTTCAGACATGCTCTGGCTAGGATCCTCTTTCTCAGCTAATTAACCATGTTCCCTTTATGTTTATTATTTTTATTTTCCACTGGTTGCTAAATAAGTTAATCACTGCTTGAACAAGGAAATCATCAAATGGCTTTGAGGCTTTGTTAACATAGCCCCTAAGCCTGCTTTACCCTACCCTCTAATCCTCCTTAAGACACTGTGAAGCATTGAACTACCCTATAATCACTTTTTAAGGTTAGAAGATAATATCCTCACTCAAGCTGGTTGCCCAGAGCAACCATGTGGAGACTGAATAATTCTTGCAATAAGATTGGATTACTTGCTTCATTTGTTTATTCTCTCTCTGTGTATCCTCAAGTCACAAACCAACTTACGTTGACCCTAACAAGGTTTTCAAGGTAAGTAAGATATTTAAGGAGCAGTTTTTGACAGTTTCACTTCCCTGTGGCTTTCCATGGCTGAGCGGGGATTTGAACCCAGGCCTCCTTAGTCTTACTCTCTTGGATTTTGGCCATTGCTTAAAATTCACACAAAAATAATGATGCAAAGACAGACGTTCCACTCCATGAGAAAATAAAATAAAAATCTGCAACCAGGTGGAGGGCTTAATAAGGGCAACCTAAATGTATCATAACAATATAAAAACTTTCAGGTTATTTAGAAGTCTTCTTCTGATTGCAGGATGAAATTATAACAGCTACAAACTGGAGGGAAGGATGTGCAATTTATACATTCCCTGTAGAAAAATTGAAAAAAATTGATATGAAAGATTAGGTTGCCAACTGAATGGCTTTTAGTCTTTAGCTACTTTTATTGGCCAAGTGTAACAAATGAGTTTGGTGTTGGAATGTGACTCAGGAGGTCTGGATTCAAACCCCTGTCCAACCATGGAAACTTATGCAGGTGTTGTGATCCAGCCCTCATCAGACTCAGAAGATGAGCTGAGATACTTCCTATGCCTAGCCCAGTTCTGCCTTCCCAGCCTGCATCTCACCCTGTACCTGAACCAGAGGATGACTCAAACCAGGAACCTCAGCCTGCTTCTGGCCCAACTCTGACTCCCCAGGCTGATGACTTGTCATATCAGAGGTCTGACTCTGACAGTATTCAGTCCTCAGCCAGCAGAAAGGATCTGCAGCTGAGATGAAAGAAAGCCAGAGCTTGTTTTCAGAGAAGGCTCCCAGCTGATATGAGGAGGCTTCTTAAACAAGCATGTTTCACAAGGCAAGCATCTGTACAATTTCTCAGTGTGATGACCGACACTCTGCCAGATCTACCTTGTGACTGACTGCTGTGACCCTGACTTCTGCCTAAATTGATGATGTCCCTGGATATCCTTTGAACTTGATGCTCGCTCTGATCCTTACTGGTACCCTGACCTCGGCTTGCTCTTTGGACTTGACTACTGGACTCCCCTTGGATAGTCTTTTGCCAGGACTCTCCTGTGTAGCACTACTGCATGGCAACCCTGCCTGCTGGGTAGGTCAGGCACAGCAGCGTCTGGAGCTGGTAAAAACCACTCCTTTAATATCTCGTTTACCTTGAAAGGACTATTAGGAGCAATATAAGTTGGTTCTTATCTGATGGCACATAGCAACAAAACATTAGTGCAAGGGACAGATTTCACCTGAGATTCTGGGACGACGAAGCAATGAGGGGCACACATACAAACGCACAGTTGTGTGGAAATTTAGTTCATTCAGAAATGACTAAATGTATTCAATTGTATTCAATCTGTTGCCAGTCATTTAGGTGCCGAGTGTTGAGCAGTGGTAAATAACCTGACTCCTTAATGGGGCCAATGGCTATGGGCAGATGAGCCCCTTTAGGTGGGGTGATGGTCCCCATCAATGGAGGAAATGCCACTGGAAACCATCACATTGGGCCCAATGGCAAAAAGAGCAGAGGAGAAACCACTTCGCTATTCTGATTCTCAACAGTCATGGAGGCAGAAGAGGCCATGCCAGATGGACTGGCTGTGAAGGCGCACCTTGTTAATATCCTCAAGGCTGCGGAAGTCCATTGCAGTCCCGGTGTAAAATACTGCATGTCACATTTCATATGTGCCGCAGGAGATGGCTCCGTGATCGTAGTGTGTGGTCCACTTCATGGCAAGCTGGGATCCATCCTTAAACAAATTCAAGCCAGTGGCATTTTTCCTGATTTGCAAGGGGGGGGGGAGAATGTATATCCGGATACTAGTAGTAGCAGCTGCCACTGATAGATGGGAAAATCACTGAACACAAAAAGGGCTGGATTTTACCAAGCAATCTGTGCAGAACTGCCCAAGCAGTTGGACTAGATAACTAAAAATAAAGTTATTGTGCTTCAGATGGAGCCATAGGTTTGAAGGCAGAGAGCTTGAGATGTGTCACAGTTCTTAGCCAGCCTTTAGATGTCACTATAGCAACATCTTTCTTCTGTACCAAGATCCAGCTTCCAAATAGCCTGAAACTGAGCTATTAGTGTGTCACTTTCTTGTAATACACACTCAACTAAAATAATTTCCCTGGCCTACTTTTTCCTCCTTCTCCTCCTCCTCTCTCTCTCATTTCCTCCCAAAAAAATTATTTATCATCAAGGACTATGGATATACAAGGAACATCCCCTGGAGAATACAATTTGTTAATTGGAGGCGTTTTATGTTCGTGCGGTAGGTAAAGTGGGGGTGAAATAGCTTCCTTCTGAATGCTTTTTTGACTGAGCAAACTGGCTCCTTGAGCAAACTTTCCAAATAAGTCTGTCGAAAGCAATTGCTACAAATGGAATACGTAAAGAGATGAGAAAGCTAAGGGAATGTACAGCTGTGGCGAGGGAATTAGCTACGTTGGCCGTAAGACAAATTCTGAAATACATAATAAGGAGATATTAGTTACTAAGCCAACCCTACAAAAGATGTCCAAACGCTCATGGTCTGCAGGCAGGGCAAAATGGCTGTCCGGCCCTTGAAGCTGACTGAGAGAGCGTGACACGGCCCCTGGCTTGAAAAGGTTGGGAACCCCTGTACTAGAGAATGCCAATTTTGCTGAGCTATTGATCGAGAAATTGCAAGTAGATAAATAGGTACCACTTGGGAAGGAAAGGTAACAGCAGTGTGCTTCAGTGTCTAGTCATGTCTGCCACATGACCATGGAAACATCTTCTGATGCAGCCAGCACTGGCTCTTTGGCTATAAATGGTGATGAGCAGCACCTCCTAGACAGAGCCACTTCCTTTAAAATTTCTTAATTTTCATATTTGAGATGCCAGCACTAAAACAGATTGCATGCTGGGGGATGAAGCTCCCTAGGACATGTCTACATCCATGGACAGCAGCAGACAAGAAGAAGACCTGGCTACGTACCCGCTCTTGCTTGGCATTCTCTCTCCCTCCTTCTCCAGATGGCGACAGGTTCTCTCCTCCTGCGGCCGTGACTCATTTGCGGGCGGACAGATTGCATCCTGCCCAAAGGGAGAGTTTCTCTACCAAGATGATTCTTTGTCGCCGCAAAGTTATCAAGGAACGCCAGATGGGTCCCTGGCAGGAGGAGCCGTGGGCTGTGCAAGATCCGGCAGAGAAGCTGTGGAGGAATCCCTTGCAAACCAACTAGAGTGACACAAGCCTGTACATCTTCAGCGAGGAAAAAGAGAGAGAGAGAGCACACTGACATCAATAATGCACCTGCATTTGCTGGCACCTGCAAAGAAAATATGGTGCCCTGAGCATTTTTAAAGGGTTTCCTCCCTATTAAGGTTCAGCTTTAAAGAGTCTCAGAGGAGGTTTGAAACTCTCAGAATAGGTATGATTTCAAGATCTTTATAGGCGTGAACCCTGGGCTATAATAATAATTTCGTGTCAGAAATTATCCTGAGTTGAAAGGATTTTTATGGGAGAAACTCCACTCAGGGAACGCCCAAACGAGGCTCCTTTCATGTCCCCAAGAGCTGGGACAGAGACGGGCGCTCAATCCGTCATGCAGTACCCGGGTCTTGAACTGCCGATTTGCCAGCCTTCCAGCTAACAAGGCGAGCTTCTTAACCACTGAGCAGCCTCTCTGGGCTAAAACCAACAGAATGAAATTTAACAGGGACAAATGCAAAGTCTTACACCTATAGAACAAAACCCAGATGCACAGTTACAAGATGGAGGATAATTGGCTCAATAATACTATGTGCAAGAAGGATTTTGTAATTGTTGTAGTTCACATCCAAGAGAGAATCTGACAGTGAAGCATCCAAGAGAGATTCCTGCATTGAGCAGTGGTTGGCCTCAATGGGCAAAAAGGGCCCTTCCAACTCAGTGATTCTAGGATTCTATGTTTCTAAGAGGCGACATTCATCACAGTAACTGAGAGAACTTAATTGAGTGAATGGGCCACACTGAGATGATGCTCCATTGTTGATTGCCCTAGGCTGGCTCCTTGCCTTCTCTTTCTACTGGCCCTGCGACCGAGTCCATCTGTTTTTAGATGACCTTTCTTGGCGACAATCATATAGATGTACCAGCGAAAGATGGGCCTGCCATTTTGGATTGTGCAAACACCGGGGATATGCATTTATGTTTTATCTGTGGGTTGGTTATTATTCAAGTCCCCAGCCAAGAAAAATTTGTATTCTAGGATGAGAAACAGGCAAAGGTCAACAATGAATAGAAAATGATGAAATCCAGGCATACAAAATAGCTTAACAAATGAAAACAGCACCAAAGGAGACAAGAGCAGGGATAACACAACACTTTCCAGAAGCCTGCTGGTCATTTATGCCTGCCTCGGTTCAACTGGGAAATGTCTGGTTCGACATCCCACTATGGTAATGGAGTAGACCACACAGCCATTAACTCAGCGCCAAGTGTTGGGCGGTGGTAAATAACCTGACTCCCTAAAGGGGCCAATGGCTATGGGCAGATGAGCCCCTTTAGGTGGGGTGATGGTTCCCCTCAGTGGAGGAAATGCCACTGGATACCATCCTATTGGGCCCAATGGCAAAATGAGTGAAGGAGGATGTGGAAGAGGTCATAGAAGTGGAAGTGGAAGAAGCCGTGCCAGATGGACTGGCTGTGAAGGTGTACCTTGTCCATATCCTCAAAGCTGCGGCAGTCCATTGCAGTCCCGGTGTTAAATCCTGATTGTCTCATTTCATACGTGCCACAGGAGATGGGTCCATGATCATAGTGTGTGGGTCACTTCATGGCAACCTTATCAAGCCAGGGACTGGGTCATGCTCTCTCAGTTAGCTTTGAGGGCTGGATGGCCAATTTGCACTGCCTGGATGATGGATGTGGCCCTTCTATCCCAACAGTTTCAAAGAGGTGGACATTTTGTTTCTTGAATTCCCTTGGAGGGGTGGGGGGCCCATGAAATGGTGTCATGGGCCAGATCCAGCCCATGGGCCTTAGGTTGGGAACCCTTGTATTAAATAGAAAGGGAGCCAGGATGCAGCCCTGTTTAACCCCTTTGTGGTGGGAATGTTTTGGGTGAGAGCCCCTGTGGGTGTGGCTTTCACTTGACAGGTAGGTGAGGTGTGGAACTTCCTAATTAAATAGAATAGCCTCTTGTCGAAGTTTAGCTTGGCCAGTTTGTCCCACAGGAGCACTCGAGGAATAGATTCAAATGCTCCCTCAGATCATGAGAAGTGGTGTACAGCTTGGGATCAGCCTTCATGCATCTCTGAGGAAATCGAATTTCAGTGGCAAAACGAAAAGGTGAACTGCAGGAAATATGTGTCCCCTGTTAGCATCAACTTTGAGCATCATACAATTGATCGATCGATCGATCAATCAATCAATCAATCAATCAAGTTTGACTCTAAAACTCTCACTTTCTGGGTTACTTCTCTACACCCGGTTGAATGAGATAGAGAAGAATCAGTTTCTGATCTGCTGGTGGATCAACCATTAGCACCGACAGCCAAAAATAAAATAAACATAATAAATAAATGTGCATCATTCTCCATTTCTGTACAAAACCCAAAAGCGTACTTTGCCAAGATGAAAAGTAACTTTCGCCGGCATTTTAATTCAGAATCAGCTTGGTATTTATTTATGAGAACTCTTCAGGGGAAGTTGAACGCTTCTGGGCGAACGTAGGCTCAGCAGCTCATTTTAAAAACTGAGCCGGAGAAATCTTCTCTGGAAAATTACTCTCGGCTCTGAATGCTCCTGAGTATTATAAGCTGGATGAATACATCTGAGCACTCAGACCTGGTCAAATTCATATTCCAAAGTATGTAATTACCTGGGAAGAAGTCCCACTGATCTCAACAGGGCTTATTCCACCCATGCTTACTGGGGTTGGAGAGGCCAAACTCATACCAGGCCAAGTCAGTTCTGCCTCTCATAATTCATAAATCCCACCTGCCTCACTTCCACATCGATCTGAAATTCCACATTAACATGCACAGAGAATTGTCTCTAACGGCAGCCATGTGTTATTGGCTAATTTTTCCCACACTAGGACAGGCAAAAGGAACTGCGGAATGGATTTGGCCAGAGGTGGCTTCATTTTGGCAGTTTCGTGTCTGGCCTACACACAGAAGAAGAAGAAGAAGAAGAAGAAGAAGAAGAAGAAGAAGAAGAAGAAGAAGAAGAAGAAGAAGAAGAAGAAGAAGAAGAAGAAGAAGAAGAAGAAGAAGAAGAAGAAGAAGATGATGATGATGATGATGATGATGATGATGATGATGATGATGATGATGATGAAGCACGCTACCCACTCCAACATTTGCCATTTATTTCAAAGTATAAACTGGAGTCACATTTGTGTTCATGTAAGGTTTGTGCAAGGACGCAGTGGCTTAACGGTTAAGATGCTAAGCTTAATGACCAGAAGGCTGGCAGGTCAGCAGTTTGAGACCCAAGTGCCACATGATGGAATGAGCTTCTGTCTCTGTCCCATTTCCTGCCAAATAGAAGGGGTGGCAGAGGATGAGATGGTCTGATAGCATCAATGATGTGGTGGGCAGAGTTGTGGGCAGACTCTGGAGGAAAACAGATAACAGAAGATTCTGGCATGCTGTTGTCCATGGGGTCACAAAGGGTGGGACTCAACTGACTGAACACCACCACCACCACCAACAACAACAACAACAACAACTACAACGTTTTGCAGACTTGCAATCAGTGCTAACAATGTACAGTACCTGTTTTTCTATGCCACATTTCATTCTATCCTACCCACAAGTATTGTGCTATAGACCAGTGGTTCCCAGCCTTGAGTCTCCAGATGTTCTCAGACTCCAGCTCCCAGAAAACTTGGCCAGCACATCCAACAGTGAAGACATCAGGGAGTTTTAGTTCAAGAACATCTGAGGACCAAAGGTGACTATAGCCCAGTGGTGGCCAATTTTGGCACTCCAAGTGTTCTTGAAGTTTAATTCCCAGAGGCCCTAATCAGCAGGTGTTGTTGACTTATGCTTCCGGGAATTGAAGTCCAAGAACACCTGGAGTGCTAAGGTGGGCTATCACTGCTATAGACCCTTGGTGGCCAACCTTGGCACTCCAGGTATTCTTGAATTTCAATTCCCAGAAACCCTGATCAGCTGATGTGCTGACTTGGGCTTCTGGGAATTGAACTCCAAGAACACAAGGAGTGCCAAGGTTGGCCACCACTGCTATAGACCCATGGCTTCCATGCTGGACATCTCACATCCACAGAGGTGGGCTGTTTCCATAAAACCACAGGTGAAGTTGACTTGCTTAGTTTCCAAGACCCCTCAAAAATCTCTTTGGATTTGCTGGTACATTTTCCTCTGCCACTGACAGCAACCATTGCTTCCTCACCATCTGGGATTCTGTCCAAAGTCATTCGACAAGGTTTCCTCCATCCCTCCCCACTTTTCTGTAGCTGAGGAGCGCATTGTTTAGTCTACAATAGTTTTCAGTGGGCTCTTGTCCAAAAGAGGGTCAGCCAGAACAAAGCATTGACATTAAGAGAAGGGTTTAAAAACCACCGTTTATGTAAAGTAGAACAGTTTTGACAAACTGCCACAGACCTGTCAGGTTTGCACAAGAAGTATTTTACAAACCTGTAGCTTTCTTTGCTGTTTGAGTGGTTAGACTGGTTTAAATTTCTCTTTCCCCCCCTTCCCCCCTTTCCTATTTGTGACTTTGCAGTTATGCTCTGAAAACCACATCTTCAGTTGGGCTAATTCCTTTTCAACAGCCTCTTGAAGAGATACTCTCAAGAACAGTGTGATGTTGTGTTGTCTTTGCATCTCACCTGGAAGACTTCTGAGCCATGCCAGGATGGGTATAAAGTGAGATGAAACAGCTTCATTGGGCAGCAAACTCTGAGTACAGTAAAACACCCTCCGTTGTAACCCCAAAAAATTGTAAACCGGAACATCCATAGGGATGCGTTAAAAAATTTAAAAACAGTCCTGAATTGATCATTGTAAACTGAAAAAAATACATTAAAATTTGTAATCTAGGATGGCATTTCAATAGGATTTGCTGTTGTAAACCACAGCAAAATTTAATCGAGGTGGTTGTAACCTAGGGTTTTACTGTATTGTGCAAAAGCTGTTGATGTTGAGTGGTTGTTCTATTAAAACCACATACTGTTCACAGCTATTTATAAAATGTACCAGAGCTGCTTCTGCATTTTTCTGCTTCAGATGCCACCGTTAACTTGGTTGGTTTCGGGCACAGTACATAACATGACTTGAGCGCATGGGGCACCGTCTGCCGGTTTCCTTCAGGCTACAAAAGGTCTTGAACATGACAGAATTCTGGAGGCTGGGGAAAGCGCAAGGGAGCTGTTCCCTTGAGAACTGGGCTAACTGTTGAGGACTGAGTTGGTGATATCTCATCGGCACTGGAAAATGCTCAAATGCTGGTTGAGGTAAACATTTCCGCAGTGTGGGCCTCACTACCTGTTCCAGCCAAATTATCACATGTTATGAGTTCATAACTTTATCTTGTTCACCAGTTTTCTTGTATCTGTTGAAAGGCAGCCCCTACCTAAGCCCAAAGCAAAACACACAAGACTTCTAAAGTTGTGAGTGAAACAACACATCTGGAGAGGATATGCCCGTTTTTGTTCCATTCTCAGCCCACCTCCTTCTACCAAGAAAGAAGCAAATTTCCACACAAAAAATGGCTTCAGAGACCGGTGGGTTGGTGTCCTTTTGGCGGCTGATACCAACAGGGGACTGAGGGGGCTTAATGGTTAAGACACTGAACTGGAAGGTTAGAAGGTCAGCAGCTCAAGACCCGAGTACCGCATGACGGAGTGAGCTCCCGTCTCTGTCCCAGCTCCTGCCAACCTAGCAGTTCAAAAGCAAGAAATTGCAAGTAGATAAATAGACACCACTTCGGTGGGAAAGGTAAACAGCATTCCATGTGCCTGTCACATGACCATGGAAATGTCTGCAAATGCAGACAATGCAGGCATGAATTTGCTTAAGATGGATCCCATCTTGCCATGAAGTGACCCACACACTATGATCTCGGAGCCACATGAAGCGCGACATGCAAGATTTAACACTGGGATCGCAATTAATCAAAACTAAAATATAGTTAATTATATAATATAATAACCCTTTACTTTCCTGATTCTTAAAAGGAATTGAAATAATTGCCTTTTTAAAGAAATCAATAGCATTCCCTCTCCTGAGAGAGAAACAGAGAGAGATTAAGAGTGCGACCCATTCGTTTCAACCTTTAATCACAGGCTTAATTACCATCCAGCGGTGCAGCAAAAATACACAAGCAGGACACATTTGACAAAGATTTCTGATTATGAAACCTATTATGTGAGTGATTTCAAAATAACCATTAAGGCAGCTGCTTTGGTTTAATACAAAGACTTAATATTTCCCTGTTTTCAGTGCTTGCTCATTATCTAACGGGCAAGGACAAAGCAATTTACCTTGCCAATCGTTTGCTTCAAAGAGATGAGATAGTGGTGTTCTGGAACATTTATCACCTGTTGAGAGAGCAATCCCAGATATTGATGGATTCAGGGTCTGACTGAGCAGTGGAAGGAACTGTCGGACAACTGGCTTTCATGATGCCATTAAACTATCCCTCTGGCAAGTATAGAATCACAGAATTGCAGAATCACTGAATGCAAGAACTCAAATCAAAGCAGATCTGACAGATGATTGCCCAATTCTCTCTTGAATGCTTCCAGTGTTGGAGTGCTCACCACCCCTTAAGGCAGTTGGTTCCACTGTCGTACTGATCTAACCATTAAGAAGTTTTTCCGCATATTCAGCCTATATCTGGCTTCCCATAGTTTCGGCCAAGATGTACACTTTGGCATGTGACTTAGGATAAATGCAGCAGCATGCTGTGATTTGTGCCATTGCACTTCTGCAGGTCTAAATCTACAACAGGATTCCAGCCTTGGTGAATCAAGGAGCAATAAAGTGGGGCCCTAATTTACCTTGCTCCTGTGTTCTGCACTTCTTTCTTCTGAATAATGGCCAGGCCAGGTCCTCAGCAGGCCAGCTTCCTTTCCTAGGGAACAGCCAATCTCTTGGCATCATTTAGGCAGCATTTCTTGCAAGTGGCAACATGGATTTGATGTTCTCACCCGCGTGCTACAAGTGGAGTGCTCAGTGAGTCAGTCCCAGAGGTTCATGAATTATGCAGGAGCTTTTGCTACAGGCAGAAAAAGACAAGTGCAAGAGGAAATGCAGAAATGAAGCGAGCAAAAGCATATATTTGGTGTGCTGATTGCAAAGCACCTTTCCTAATTGCAAAGGACAGGAGCTAGCTGTCATCACCCGAGCTACAGTGAAAGCCAGCTTGCTTCGTGGAATTCACAGCTTCCTCTATAGTTCCATATCCTGCGTAGTGAATTGCAATGGTTGGGTTCTTGCCACCTTGCCTGCAGGCTGGACAAAACCAGAATCAATTGACGCTAGGATCTGCCCTAGGATGAAAGTTATGAGATGAGAAGATTTTTTAAAATCCTGTAAACCTACCTTGAGCTGGAGTACAAAATTCCAGCTGAAACTGTCCTACATTGGGTTCATCACGAGAAGGCAAGATTCCCCAATGCCAGAAAATGGTGACATCTTGGACATTGACTAAAGTAACTGAAAAGAAAACCAAAGGTTTTGAAATATGGAACTGCCGATGGCTGCTGAGGATATCATGGGTTGACCATGTGACCAATGCAGAAGTGTTGAGCTGGATGGATAAAGAACAAGAACTGTTTAAGACCATTAAGCAAAGAAAGTGCCCATACCTTGGCCATATCATGAGGAACGGCATGAAATATAGGAAACTCCAACTCACTCTGCAAGGAAAGATCCCTGGGAAGAGAGAGGCCCTGGATGTAGACGGACTGAAGAACCTAAGAAATGGATGTGGAAAGTCCTCAGAAGAACTGTTCAGAGGAATTAAGAACAGGAGGACTATCACCATATTGATAGTCAATATCCAGAATGGATGCAGCACGGGTGCATAAATGCAGTTAAGTTAGCCATAAATCCACCTGTGGCTGTCTTAAACTCTGAAGTGGGCACATTTACAGGCCCACAGCTCTCATTCATAAGGTCACCATAGGATGGAGATGACTTGATGGCATATAATGACAGCAACAACAAAGTTGACAATGCAGATAGGCTATTTTTTAAAAAGATGAAAAACCAATCAAGGAGAGATGACTACGGGCCATCACACAATGAGCAGGTGATCACCCGGAGTGAAATAACCAAATATACAGTTCCATCAACTCTGCTTAGGATGAAAAGATAGGTTGTTGTGGGCGGAAGGTTATATCTGCTTCCTGCCATGTTGCAGCTGCATTAACAATTTCCTCTGCTATTTCTGCCTCCATTGTTTAGGATGCAGAAATGAATTCTTGGTCACAGAGGATTCCTCCAGGCTGAGTTATTCCATTATGGAAACGCATATTCGGCTGAAAAACGGGAGAGAATTCTGATGAAGCCTCTGCAGACGTCACATTAAATGAGAAGGATGCTGGCTATTATTTAAGCTGTAACATCCATCAATCTCTTTTCTATCACCATACGTTGCAGCACGGAAGAAATGAGACATGCCGGATATACATTACTGTAACTTACAGCATTCTTAAGTATTCAACTGTCTTGCTAATATTATGCTTGGAGAATAAAATATTCATGGTATTAGAAACCTTGATGCATGCGAAAGAACGTTCATCATGCTATAGGGTTGGTTGGTTTGTTACCAAAATACTGATGGAATAATAATAATAATTTCATGTCAGAAATTATTCTGGGTTGAAATTTATTTATTTTTTTTGAGGAAGAAACTCTGCTCAGGGAATGCCCAAATGAGGCTCCTTTTATGTCCGCAAGAGTTTGGACAGAGACAGGCACTCAATCCATCATGCAGTACCCAGGTCTTGAACTGCCAACTTGTCAGCCTTTCAGCTAACAAGGTGAGCTTCTTGGCCACTGAGCCACCACAGCCCCTTATACTGATGGGGAAACGACATGAGAGACTACATTGGGAAGGGGGGCAATGAAGAGTTTTAGGGCCAGTTTAAGATAAAGATGGTAAAAACGTTGACTGAATTTTTCACTGTTGACAATTTCAACTCTCTGAGAGGAGGGAAGAACAACCATGATTTTTTTTAAAAGCCTGTGAGAGTTATGCCTCCAGCCACAATTGTGTGTGTGTGTTTCATGTCAGATATTAGTCTGTGTTGAAAGGATTCTCCAATGAGAATCAAAGCCCAGACACATTGATGAAAAAATGCAGAAGAAGCCATTGATTGTTAAGAAAGATGCTGATAACCCATCCAATGCTTCAGATCCAGAAGCAGCCTACCCTGCAGTATTCCACACAACATCTGCTACTGTCAAGGTTTACACAAAGTTGACATATTTTGC
Source organism: Furcifer pardalis (assembly GCA_030440675.1). NCBI lineage: Eukaryota > Metazoa > Chordata > Lepidosauria > Squamata > Chamaeleonidae > Furcifer > Furcifer pardalis. The sequence continues at coordinate 5,761,190 of CP126898.1, forward strand.
ACAAAAATTAGTGCATAGTGTGCAAAAATGGGCCTTTCTTAAGAATCAACTGCTCTGTGTGGTCACACCAAAAAATAAAAGAAAATCGGGTCGTTGGAGAGGAGGTGGATATGGTGGACGTTGTAGTCCTCCCACCTTCTTCACAAACAAAACACTTCCCCTGCTCCTCTGCAGAGGCGCAGGGGAATTGTTTAATTATCTCTACCTCTACTTCACCTGAGGATAGAGACACAGCTTAAGTACATAGGGGAAAGTGCCTGGAATGCTTTGCTAGGTTACCACAGCTGTTGCCTGCACAATGTACCCTCCAAAGATTGCTGCCCAGTGATGCCCAGTGCCCAGTGGTCAGGGGGGTAGAAGGCACAACAACTATTGTTAGTTTAAAGTGCTATTCATACACACAGAAAGAGACACAGAGGCATTTTCTCCCTCGCAAACACCACACACACAACCTCTGGTCAGGAGAAAGGCAGGAATGAGATGCTTTATGCATAGCCTAAGCTAGAGGTATGAGAACTCCCACCCTGCCCTCAACCTTACAGAAAAACAGGCACTGCCACACTATCCTTCTGCAGGCCATGCCTCCACCCAAAGTCATCTTCAAGCGAGCCATGGTTTCTCATTTCTCTCCGCCCGCCTGTCCCCTGATAGAGATGTTAGAACAAGGCAAATGAGCAGTGGCATTGTTCAGGAAGAGTATCAAGCCACAGCTGCTGAGCTGGCGAAACATGCTTGTATCCTCTGGGGTGCGCACACAGTACAAGACGACCCAGCCCTTCCGAACAGCTTGGCTGATGACATGTCAACTGTGCTGCCTATACTACCGAGAGGCAGAAATGAATACAGCTGAGCGGCTTCCATTCTCGCCTCTCTCCCCAGATTCTCAGAAAAGAAAAGATTGAGATGAAAGATTCCTTTTCAACCGAGATACATTCATGCTATGGCTACGGTTGGAATATAGTGATCTTTCTGATGTCTGCTTCCCAGATAAAAGGTTTATCTCTTAGCTCTCACTTTTCCTTGGTGAAATAAGAAGGGATGTTCCTCACCTGACCTCAGTAGATGTGAGAGATATCCCTCACTTTGAAGAGACCATTGGTTTTCTTCTGAGTCTCCTCCACTCTTTGGTAGCTAAAGAGTGGAAGCCATCCAGGTATTAGTGGCCATCCATTAGTTCAGCCAACATCCATTAGTTCAGCCAAGAATGAGATATAAGGAAGTGCCTTTCTGTTTTTCTTAGAAGCAAACATCCAAAATTCTTCAAGAATTCCCCGGGGGGGGGGGGGAATTCAGAAGTTAAAGCCTAGAGTCACACAAATACAGGCACATTTTGTTCATTGGTGAGCATGGCCTACTGCCAGTGACTCAACATGGTTAACTAACATGACAACCCTGGGGACTAACAGCCTTGGGTGTCCAAGTACACAGGGAAGGGTGGTGGTGGTGAAGTCCACAGGGAAGAGATATGGTCCCCAAGTGGGTTAAATCCTACTTGAATCCATCTTGATGGAGGGCAGCAGCTTCATCAATCCTGGCCTGGGGCTGAGGAGGACTTTGTGTATCAAAAGGGCTCAGGACCAGAAAGTGGCCTTTTGCGCATCCTTGCTAACACCAGATACAGGAAAGAACAAGAGATGGAAGCACTATCTGGAAACAAACACAGTCTGCCATGCGCAGGTTCTGTTTGCACTGCGCATAGTCAACTGCTCGGAGGAAAGAGATGCATCTTTACACATTGCTGCCTTCCTCTCCTGCTGCTCTTAATAGTTAAACCAAAGGAATGAGTGACAGGAGTCGCCTGAGTCAAGGCCTTTGTCTCCTTCCCTGTAGTTACTTCTCTGATGCATTGTCATATAGAGACGGCCTCTATGTAGCCTCCCACAGACCTCTAAATAATGGATATTATACCGTGGTGAAGACCACAGTTGAAAGCACCCCAAATTACCAGCTCTCCTTGCCGGGTAATTTGTTATTTTAATGCTGTCAACCTGCAGAAATAGATTTATTGTTATTAATAATAGTGATTTGCCACATTTTGCTAGTTAAATTACAGTGCTGTATAGTTAGTTCAACAATAAAACGCTGGAAGGAAGCCAGGCGATCGCTCATAGCGTTTTGAGCGCAAAGGCAGTTGGAATCTGTCCCATTAAGGCATTAAAATTGGAATCGGAAACATAACAGATGCAAAACAAAACATGAGCTAGCTCGCGGGGATTACATAGAAACAATTAAAGCAAATTAATTACTAGTTATGTTAATGCTGTGCCATGTTCATGCAGTACGATCACCCAAACCCATTTGCTGAGTCCTTATAGAAGACTATAAAGTCAATAACAATTGACGGCCACCATCCCAGATGACAGGGACCACCGCACATTGGAGAGGAAGTACAGATAGATAAACAGGAAGAGGAGAAGCTTCTGGAATTCAAGAGGAAGTACATCTGAGTGGAGACAAGGCTTATAAATGAAAAATCAATCATTCTACTCTCAAGTTTCTAAGAATCAAGTTGAGGGTTGATTCTTCTGAATAGATGGTCAGGACATTGCCAGCTCCATCCTCATATACTGTAGATACTCGAGTATAAGCCTAGTTTTTAGTCTCAAAAATGACCATGAGGATCCCAAGACTGCATCGGACTGAGATGCGTCAAAAGTGTAAGACAACCTGAATATAAGCCGAGGTACCTAATTTTGACCTGAAAATCCAGGAAAATAGATTGACCCGAGTATAAGCCGAGGGTGATAAATGCAGCAACTGCTAGTGAGTTTCAATAATCAAAATACATGAAAATATGGTAACATTAATTAACTTGTTGGCACGTCTCACTCCAACGTGGTCTTGGGACCCTCGTGGTCATTGAACCTTTGGGGGGCTCATTTTTGGGACTAAAAAACTAGGCTTATACTCAAGTATATACAGTACTTGCAATTTCTTGCTTTCAAACTGCTAGGTTGGCAGGAGCTGGGACAGAGACAGAAGCTCACTCTGTCATGCAGCACTCAGGTCTCAAACTGCTGACCTGCCAACCTTCCAGTCATCAAGTTCAGTGTCTTAACCACTAAGCCACTGCAGTTAGTTATCCAAGACACTTAGAAATGCAGCAAATGTGAATTTGTCTCAATCAGTGTCCACCACCCCCAGGTCTCTCTCCCTCACACATCAAGGGTCTGACTCTCTTGTTCTCTCTCATGCTATTATTCTCTCCTGATTTCTCCCTCTCAACTGCTGAATAATTATGACAGAATAATCAGCATGAAAAGAGTCAAGCAACCACTCTCGTAAAGGCATTGCTTTGGGGGCCTCGACAAAGCAAAGAGGCCAAGCGACAATAATTACTGGAGTGGCTTCCCTCAAACCGAGTGAGCCGAACAGCAAACGGATGCCTCCACTTTTCAAGATCTTTGGAGTGGAGTCTTGGGAGATGCTAATGATCTCGCTGTTAATGAGCACTGGGATAGCCTCAGAGCAGAGTTGAAGACCAGAAGTTGGGGACAAGAGCTGCAGGGGATGGAGGAGAGATTCTACAGATTGTCTCAGTTCAGTTGCATCCAAGTCTTCTTGTTCTTCCCTTGCCAGATCTGGAGAGAATTCACACAGAGGAGAGAAAGAGAGGTCGGATGACAAGAAAGAAATGAGAGCAAAGGAATAAGAAATATCCAGTGTTTAGCAAGACGATAATGAGAGCGACAATAGAGTAAAGCTTTCTTTCTCTAGCGGCAGGTGATTTTTAGACAGAAAGGCTTGGCTTGGCCCTGGACCAGGGGTCAGCAAACTTGGCTCTCCAGGTGTTCTTGGACTTCAACTACCAGAAGCCCAAGTCAACACACCTGTCAATCAGGGGTTCTGGGAACTGAAATCCAAGAACATTTGGAGAACCAAATTTGCTCACTTAGACTACGGCAACATGAAGTAGTTGCTGCAAATAGCTGAAAATTGCCTCATGGAACAACTGCTTAGCCAGTATCCTCAGCAAAGGTGTTTACTCTGGGTTAAAGCAAGGGATGCAGTGACTTGGTGGTTAAGATGCTGAGCTTGATGACCGGAAGGTCAGCAATTCAGGACCTGAGTGCTGTGTAATGGAGTGACTTCCCATCTATTCCCTAGCTTCCATCAACCTGGCAGTTTGAAATCAAGAAATTGCAAGTAGATAAATAGGTACCACTTTGGGCAGAAAGGTAACAATGTTCCTTGTGCTCCAACAGTCTAGTCATGCTTTGGAAATGTCTGTTAGGAAAAACCAAAACTTAAAACAACCTATCAATGGGGGCTGACACCAGAGATCATTTCAGAAGAGGCCACCATCATTCTAGTGCAAGGGGGTTCCCGTCCTAAGGACCGTGGGCTGGATCCAGCTTGCAGCACCATTTATGTGGTCCCCTACCTCCTCCATGGGCATTCAAGAAACAAAATGGCCATCCCCTTTGAAGCTGTTGGGACAAAATGTGTGGTTTGGTCGTACAGGCAGGGCAAAATGGCCATCCAGCCCTCAAAGCTGACTGAGAGAGAGTGACCCGAGCCATGACTTGAAAAGGTTCAGTAGCAGAATATTATCTAAGCACCTAGGTATTTTTTTTTTTACAAGATTGTGGAAGACTTCCAGCACTTGGGGCTGATGAATATCATTGGGTGAGCTGTTCCGTGGCCACCTTGCCACAACAGAGAAAACCGATGGACTTCTGAGCTTTGCTTGAGGTAGGCGTTCTTAGTTCACTAGCCTGGGAGAAATGTGTTGTCGGGGCATGATTCATCAAGCAATCACTCTGTATATAAACTGTGAAAAATACAGACCACCCCCTACCATGGTTGCATAACAGTCCTCTCGCACAGACTAGATTGACAGCTGAATGCCATGTAAGGCAGTCCGTCCCCCACTTTCCCTAGACTCTCAGAAGAGCCCGCAGACATTTTCAAATCAAATAATTGTGATCTGACATTGAGAAATCAAAATAATTGTGACCTGAATATTGCGAAGCAATTTTCGGGGTGGCCACCTCTCAACTTCCCTCTGCCTGCTGTATTATTAACAGCACTCTCCTGCGATTTCATTTTCTCTTTCCTTCCCAAGGTACATCTCTCTCTCTCTCTCTCTCTCTCTCTCTCTCTCTCTCTCTCTCTCTCTCTCTCTCTCTCTCAGATATTACCAAGCCTTTCTGGATGCTTGGCATCTCAGCCCAGTAGATGGCACCTTTATCAAATAGTTCTTCTCTTCCAGTCAACCTGCCGCACTGCAATAAATCACGCACATCAGCACAAAAAGTTGGGGGTGGCCAAGATCTTGATCCAACCATTTGTAGCTAGAGTGCCCCCCCCCCCCAAAAAAAAAGAAGAATAGAGAAGGCTAGAGTGTTTTGGCAGCACCCGGAGAGAGTTCTGTGGGGAGGCCCTGCGGCTTCAAGCCAACCCTTTTGCTGAAAGCTGAACTTGTGTCAGGTTGAGTGGTAACAGCCAAGGGCTCGAGTTTCCAAACACCAAAATAAAACACACATTGACTCGAGCCGCCTGGTGTTTTATTCACACACATAGTTGTGACCAAGCTGCTAGCTGGATGTGGCCTGCTAACCATCCGGCCTTTTATAGCTTTGCCACGATGCCAGAAGATATGAACAAAAGGAGTGAGGTGAAGTAAGCCAGTCATATCCGACTCTAGGGTTCAGTGCTCATCTCTGTTTTCATGCCAAAGAGCCAATGCTGTCTGTGTCTGCAGATGTTTCCACGGACATGTGGCAGGCATGCATAGACACCGGAGTGCATGGAATGCTGTTTACCTTCCCACCAAAATAGTCCCTAGCAATGTCTTGCTTTTGAACTGCTAGGTTGGCCGGAGCTAGGACAAAGATGGGCGCTCACTCTGTCATGCAGAACTCGGGTACCAAACTCTGACCTTCCAGTCTTCAACTTAAGTGTCTTAAACACTTGAGCCTGTAATTACTTGGAATTAATTCCTTTTCCTCGTAACAAAGGGTGTAAGGAAGTTTTGAATGTAAGCTGTGTGAGAGCTCAGTTACTTCAAGGCTGCAATAAAGAACTTTCTCCAGGTTGCTTTTTGAAAGTTTACTTCTTCAGATGCATTTAGGAAATGCCACTTTTAGAGGCACTTATACTGGGGGAAGTGCATGCCTTAAGCAAAATGCCTTAAGCAAACATGAATATTTTTGAATACTTTGACGTCCATCCACGTGAGCCCACACCAATATATTATAATGTATTGTAATGTATTTTTTGTAAGCCGCCCTGAGTCACCACGGTGAGTGGGTGGCAATATAAATTTGAACTAATAAATAAATAAATATAGGGGAAACAACTTGCAGAACGATGAGTGCATGAAAGGAAACACACTTCCAATAAGTAAGCTAAAGGTCTCCCTTGCTCTAAAGCCAGTCGTGTCTGACTCTAGGGGCTGGTGCTCATCTCTATCTATGGCCCATATTTTAGTAGATTCAAACTGGAAATGAACAAACCAACTAGTGAACCAGCCAACCAATGAATTGACCAACCAACCAACCAACAAATGGACCGACCAACCAAATTCTCACCCATTCCTAGCAAGAAATCTATCTTATATGATTTCCCAGTCCACAGGAGATCCTCTACGTGACATCCAACTCTTTGTCTTTGTGTCTGCATCTACCCACATGGACTGCACAAACCTCTCCCACTAGCTAAGGGCTGCTTGCCTCTGAGAGCAAGGCAAGGAATTCAACTGATGTTGTGGGACTTTGTCAGGTTAATTCAATTAAGTCCGGCTGGCTGCCTTCACTGACCAAAGGACAGAAAGGCAGGACAGGGGAGGGGAAATTCCTTTCGTGTGTTCAGTACATCTTTGGCATGCATCAAGGTGCATTCTCCAGCTTGTCATTCACCACAGTGCCCTTTAGATACTTTATTATTTCATGTAATTATGATTACCTCACACTGATGCGCCACTGTTGCGAAATGCCTCCGGCTGCTGTCACTCACGGAGGTTTGATGTGCGAGGATGAGTTGTCAGCAAAAGGCATATAAGGACGTGAAGCTGTTCCATTCTTCCTGTGGATAAAAAAAGGGGGATAAACGAAGCCCATCGGCAGAGGAAAGATAGGTCAGCATTGGGAGGCTTCTGGTTTGGTTCACCCCACGTGCCTTGGCTGAGGAGAAGAAAGAAATGGCCCTTCAGTCTCACAGCTTTCAATGAGTCACTTAGAGCTCCATGAGAAGGGTAGTCCAGTGAGAGGCTCCCTCCATAGAGATTAATGAGAAAGAAGGCTTGAGTTTGCAAGATCTCATTGGCCTGGTATTTTCCAAGATGTCAACTCTTAGCACCTTCTCTATCCCAAATTTCCAGAAGTGGAGTTGTCCTCTGTCATCCTTTGGGGTCTAATAATGCTATCTAACCATCTCATCCTCTGCCGGCCCCTTCTCCTTTGGATCTTTCCTAGCATCAGGGCCTCCTCCTGTGAGTCATCTCTTCTCATTTGGTGGCTAAAGTACTTGAGCTTCAGCTTCAGTATCTGTCCTTCCAAGGAGCAGTCATGGTTGATTTCCTTCAGGACTGACTGGTTTCCTTGCAGTCCAGAGGACTCTCAAGAGTCTTCTCCAGCACCACAGTTCAAAGACATCTATTCTTTTGCGCTCAGCCTTCCTTAGGGTCCAGCTCTCACAGCCATACATTACCACTGGGAAGAACATCAAGTTAACTATGTGGGCAGGGTGATGTCTCTACTTTTTATTATATTGTCTAGGTTTGCTATAGCCTGCCTCCCAAGTCTTGTAGGCAAAAGTAAAGATAAAAGTCACCCTTGCTCAAAAGCCGGTTGTATTTGACTCTAGAGTACAGTGCTCATCTCTGCTTACAGTCCAAGAGCCAGCACTGTCTGCATCTTCAGACATTTCTGTGGCCATGTGGTAGGAATGACAAGACACTGGAGCACAAATAGCACTGTTACCTCCCCACCAAAGTGGTGCCTATTTATCTACAGTGGAACCTCGGTTAACATAATTAATGCATTCTCCAGGATGTTTCTTACAGTGAAAATTAATTTAACCAAATTTCCCATAGGAATGCATTGAATGCAATTTCCCATAGAAATGCATTGAAAACCCATATGCTTTAACTGAAATGTGGTTTGTCATAGGAATGCATTAAAAACCAATTAATCCATTCCGGGAAAAAATCGATCAACTAAGCCACTATTTTCTATGGATTTCCTATCGTTATGCAATTTTTATGTTAAACAAGCCATTTGTTAACTGAGGTTCCACTCTACTTGCTTTCACACTGCTAGGCTGGCATGAGCTGGACAAAGATGGGAGCTCACTCTGTCGTGTAGCACTCAGGTCTTGAACTGCTGACCTGCCAACCTTCCTGTCGTCAAAGCCAGCATCTTAACCATTAAGCCACTGCAGTCCCAAGTTTTGTCTACACTATTAAAGAAGTCACCTTTCTTTATCAGATTCAGGTTGTAGAATCCTTGAACTTGGAAGTGGTTCATAATCCTCCTACGTCCCTCATTTCATGTGAACTACCACTCAGGCCTTAACCTCTCTCTTTCTCAGATGCCCTCTTTTGATGTGCTCTTCTTGATGTATTGAAAAGCTTCCCTGTTTCCATCCGTCATACTTTTCAGATTAAGGACCCAACAAGCAAAGGGAGCCCTCAGGCTCAAAAGAACTTAAGCAGCACAATGGAGAAGATGGACAAGGCATGGGCTGGCTCTCAGGTTGGCCATTGCAGATGGGCTTAATGATCACAAAAGACATCTTGGCAGCTGTCTCAGTTTGGGGCCAGGGAGCATCGCGCCCGCTGACAGATCCGCTGATCCACTTAAACAAGGGCACAGATTTAGACGCCGGCCGGCCGGCCTGCCAAATCCTCTCTTCAAGCATGCCTTGCCAAGACCTTGTGCTGCTTGACTTAATGAGCCTGCAGAATGCAGTATCAGGAATCTGAGCTGTCAGGGGAAAGAAAAGACGCACAAGGAAAGGTGCCACACTACCATCAAAGCAGTTCAGATGGCACATTATTTTCAAAGAAAGGTGCCTTCCTACTTTTGTTATGGTTTCTTTTGTAGCAGCTGCACAGCAAAGAGGGACAGGTTTTAGGCAATTTTATGTTCCAATACAAGTCTCCCAGTTCACCCCCTTTTAGTCCAGTTAAGGCATTAGGCTTGGAGACTAGAAAGATGGGTTTGATACCTGAGAGCTGCACGACGGGGGACATGAATGAAACCTCATCCGGGCATCCCCTGCAGAAAGCCTTTCAACTCAGAGTAATCTCTGACAGGAGATTAATAAACACATTTGGACTAGATATTTGAGAGAAATAAAAAAAATCATTTACTCACAAAATGAGGTTGAAAAAACACACGCGCTCAGGAATCTTGTTGAAGTTGGTTTGGAACAGTGGTGGCGAACCTTGGCACTCCGGGTGTTCTTGGACTTCAATTCCCAGAAGCCCAAGTCAGCACACCAGCTGATCAGGGCTTCTGGGAATTAAAGTTCAAGAACACCTTGAGTGCCAAGGTTGGCAACCACTGGTCCATAGCAATGATGGCCAACTTTGACACTCCAGGTGTTCTTGGACTTCAATTCCCAGAAGCCCAATCAACACACCTGATGATCAGGGCTTCTGGGAATTGAAGTTCAAGAACATCTGGCGTGCCAAGGTTGGGCATCACTGGTTTTGAAGGAAATACTTTCTTCCAGCCTTGTGGCCTGGAAAGTGGAGGAGATCAAAAAACATATTTCCTCTTCCAAACCAGAAAGCACAAGAGAGAAGGCCAGAGTAAATCAAAGGCCTTTACACATGCAAATAGGGTCAGGTGACCCCTGAAGCAGGAAAGAGCCATTCTAATTGTAATTGCAGACAAACAATGAAAAACAACTTCCTTAAGGTCAGGCTAGTCTTTCCTTGCTCTTTGGTTACTGCATGCTGGGGATGTGTCAGAACAGTGATGGGGAACTGTGGCACTCCAGCTGTTTTTGAACTTCAATTTCCAAAAGCCCTGATCAGCAGGAGTGTTGACTTGGGCTTCTGGGAATTGAAGTTCAAGAACATCTGGAGTGTCAAGGTTCGCCGCCACTGCATTAGAATACTCAACATCCTTTACCCATGGGAAAAGGGATTTGGAAACTTTCATAAAGAAACCTGATTTCCCTACTGGCAGAAGAAGGCCGTAATCTTTCTTCCTTGTACTAACTTGGGGCTTATGCAGATAACACAAAAGTATTGTCCCAATTGTCCAACGGCTGTTTGCGGTTCGGTGCAGTGAAAGCAGTTCAGCTGACTGGGGTTCACATCTGGACAGTACTGGGGGGGAAACCACTTCTACTGCTTTAGAAAGCTTTGAAATCTTCCATAAAAATACACATCACTGATGCATTTTTTCCTTTTCTTTTGGAGCTATTTTCTGTGGATGAGTTAGATGAAGGCTTAATTAATGGCTTCAGATCAGGAGGATTTGACCTGGGAATGAACTTGTGCTGGTTAAGCATTCTGGTGCTAAATCATTATTGTTTTTTTTTAAAGCTTCACTCAAGACAGGAGAAAATACAAATTTAGAGATTTTATTACTGATGATCCCAATTAACTCTTCTGTCCTATAAGGAGCAGGGGAAAGAGTGATACAATCTTAAAGAATGTTCAATCTGATTAAATACTTTATACAGTAAAACACCAGATAACGATTGGATCAGAAAACGCTAAAATCGTATAAAGTTAAGTAATCTGGGGAGGAGAATTGGATCGAATAACATTAAGGTCCTATGGGATGGATCGGATAACAACCGCTAAAGCCTGTGCAGTTACGATGTATCTCTATGGAGCTTTAACGTTATCCGATCCATCCTATAGGATTTTAACATGCATCAGATAACATTAAAAATTGGATAACACCAAGACTTGTGGAACCAAGTCTTAGCGTTATCCGAGGTTTTACTGTACATACATTCAGCCTTCTTTTCCCCAAGAGCAAGGAAGTTCACACCCAATGAGATAAATACTTACGTATTTGAAGTGATTGGCCCTGTTCTCTTGGTCCAGAATTTGGGGTGGGGGAGAGAGAGAGAGAAATTGTGTGCCTTTTGTTTTAAGATGGCAAGAGATGAGATTCACGTTTGTGAAATGAAATGTTTCATCCATGGGACGCTGAGTTGATTCCTGTTCAATTGTATTCATTTGTTTAAAAACTCTCTGTTTTCTTTATCTAGCCGTTTACTCCATCATTCACTGTGGTCTCCCCATCCTGCCTTCTGTTTAACCTTCTGCCCTCTGGATCCATAAAGTGATGAACTAAACTGTAATTCCCAAACAAGTCTACTGGGAAGGATTAACACAGATGTCCTTATAGGATATCATCGTGGGGAAGGAAGGATTTGGTTACAGACTGCCTTCCTGCAGAGTTATGGAAAAGACCAAGGCATGGTTTATTACATCCGAAGGAACTCCACGAGGAATTTCACCCCCTTCCTGCCTTTGGGTTTGTATTAGTTCTCCAAAGAAGGTCCTTTCCTAATAACCTCAGAGTACCTTGTTCATAATCACTCTCCTCCCCCTCTCTAAATGTATCATGATATCTCATCTTGTGATACAGAACAGATGTCTCTGGCTTCTGGAGGATTCATGAGTATCTGCTTCGTGTGACTCACAACAATTCTTTTTAACCCTATAAGTCTCCCCAAAGACTGGCCATGTTATCCTGCTATGGTAATAGAGTAGGCCCTACTGCAAGCAACACAACGCCAAGTGTCAGGCAGCAGTATAAGTGTCAGTCTCGAGTATAAGCCAAGTTTTTAGCCCCAAAAAGGGGACATGGCTTATACTCAGATCAATGACCACAAGGGTTCCAAGACTGTGCCAGACTGAGATGCACCAACAATTTAATTAATTTTACCTTATTCTCATGTATTTTGATTATTGAAACTCACTAGGAGCTGCTGCATTTCCTACCCTAGGCTTATACTCGGGTCAATCTATTTTCCTGGGTTTTCAGGTCAAAACTAGGTGCCTCAGCTTATATTCGGGTTGGCTTATACTTGAGTATATATAGTAACTAACCTGACAACCCTGTTGAACACTAGGGGCCCGAAAGAGTACTAGCATCTCCCGTCTCAGTCTCCTTTTCTCAAGGCTAAACATGCCCAGTTCCTTCAACCTTTCCTGGTCCTTGTCTGGCTTGTTTTCCTGTCCTCTGATCATCCTTCTTGCCCTTCTCTGTACTTTACTCTCATTTGCTTCTGTCTTTCCTGCATTGAGCAGGGGGCTGAACTCAATAGCCTAAAGTCCCCTTCCAACATAATTATTCTTTGATTCCATGCTCCTTAGAGTGTGAAGCCCAGAACTGGACACAGTACTCTAGATGTGGTCTAATTGGTGCTGAAAAGAAGGGGACTAGTACTGGATGCAATTGTGGTTAAATTATGTGGTTATGTCAGGCAGTGCACATGAGGTTTTACCCTCCTTATTTGGAAAACTATCCTCTGCCACACCATCATTACAATTTACTACATCCTGCTTCTTCCTGGGAATATGATCAGCATTTAATGAGGGCTGCAATCCCTCAAGTTAACAAGGATTGTGTTTGATGAAATATAGGCAAGGATACACCCAACACTGGATTTTGTCATAAAGCCTTTAAGTCTATTGACATTTGTAGAAGTTCCAACCAGTGGTGCTGATGGCTCCTCTCTGCTAAGGCAATCATGGCAGACGTTGGCACAGTGTGGTTACTAATAATGGATGCCAGATGGGCAGCTGAAGCAACGAATTATCTCTCCCATTTTGAAGATCCGCTCACAGCCATCTGCAGTGTGGGATGGGGGGCTGGAAAACTGGCTTGTCCCGCTGCATAGGAGAACAAGCCAGGGGTTATGTGAAAAGCAGGGGGGCAGCTGCAGAGGAGCTGTTTACAACCAGGGGGATAGAAAATCCCACCTCCTTGGCCGGAAGCTAAAGGCTCCTGCAAAGTTAACCATTCAGGCATCTGGCAAAAATGATTTGTACCTCTGCTGGCAGGTTGCTAGGAAGTGGGAGAGAAATGGTGGAAGAAATATGGAGTTTGGGACATCAAGATGGGGGAGGCAGAAATAGAAGAAATATTATAAAGAGAGAAGGAAGGAGAGAGGGTAACAGAAAAGGATAACACAAAAGTGCACTAAATAGAGGTGCTGAAGAAGAAATGGCAGAAAGAGAGAGCCTGTTGGCATGAGCATTAAGTCCATTCATGGGGAGGGATTGGGGGAGTTGCACATTTTTTACAGTCTATGGACACTGGGACTATATATGGGACTCTTGCAGCCATCAGAGGCTGTATCCAGTGTCAACATGCAGTGTGTTGAATAAGCTAACCATCAGTATATTGGATATTAACATCCAAAATGTCCCCTGCTATCCTATATCCCAGCTCAGTCTCCTTTTCTCAAGGCAAAACATTCCCAGTTCCTTTCTGTCTTTCCTGCATTGAGCAGGGGGTTGAACTCAATGGTCTAAAAGTCCCTTTCCAACTCAATTATTCTTTGATACCATGCTCCTTAAGTGCACAATGAGCAATTTCGTGATTGGATCTATAAAGAAAAAGGAAGGAAAAAATGTTTTTACTCTCCTACCTGACACACCACAACAGTGAAGAAAATAGGAAGGGCAGAAAAATAGTTACACTTTCCCTGCCCTTCTGTAGAGGAGCAAGGGAAGTGTTTAATTTGCCTATATTGGGAAGTGGCTCATCAGCCATTTCAAGATATGGGCAAAAGTTGCTTGTTCTGTTTGGATTGCTGAGAAGGAGGCAAAATGCTCCTCTTGCAACACCAAGCAACCTCAATACTTGACCACCTGACAAGCGGGAGTCTTGACAGGCCCAGAGAGAGAGAGGGGGAGAGAGAGAGAGAAGGTGTGAATTTCATCCTTCCCCCTCCATATTGTGTCACCTATTTGAATTAATTGCCATTTCAGTATTAGCCCTGCTGGGAACAGGGAAGAAAATCCTTGTTTCAGAAGAAACACATCAAGAAGAACCAACTTTGCACAAGACCATAACAGTGAAGCATTGACTTGTAGATTGGCTCCCCAACCTCTTGTCATTAGTAAAAGATCTCCATTTTCAAACAGTTGCTAAACCCATAAGGGGGAGTCAATGGAATGCTTTATTTATGAAATAAAGATTTCCGGATGTTTTTAAAAATACTTTTATGCATTAATGTTTGAAGTTTTTTGATACATGTTTAATTTTTAAATGTGTAGGCTTTTCTGGCATTTTAACTTATTACTGTATGATTTTAATTTTAAAATTGGGTACCCTATGGGGAGAAAGGTGGCGAATGAATGAATGAATGAATGAGCAAGTAAGCCCTTCTCCTTCATCTCTACAACTTTGATGACCACTAGAGCTCTTGCCAACAACTGTATCAAAGGAAACTGAAAATAAAACTAAACTGAAAACTAATTAATCATAGCAAAAGAAAAGCTAAAAAATGAACTAAAGCAGGGGATCTCAACCTTTTTCAGCCATGGGCCAGACCACGCCCCCTCAGACAGCTGAGTGGGCCAGATTGGTGGTTCCACCCACCATAAACACTGCCCTAAAATGCATCTATGGCTGTCATAAATGCATTTACATTGGCCACGGACTCATTTGCACCTATAGTAAATGCATTTACAATGGCCAGATTATTTGGTGGCATGGGCTGGATCCGTAGGTTGAGAGCCCCTGACCTAAAGGAATCAGAAAAACAAACAAAAATAAAATTAAATAAATATAAAAACCAGAAAACTATAGATCTTCCTGCTTGGTCCTTTAATTACAGTTCTTCTATTCTACCATTTAATGGCTACCTCAACAACAGCAACAACAACAAGAAACAAAAAACAGTATGACTGAGCTGTAGCGGTTAAGACAGGGGCTCTCAACCTGCGGCCCGAATGCAGCCCGTGACACCATTTCATGTCGGATCCCACCGCCTCCATCCACACCTGGAAATGCCATGTGTGGCAGGCAGGGCAAAATGGCCGTCCGGCCCCTGAAGCTGTCTGAGGGCGTGTGACCCAGCCCTCGGCTTGACAAGGCTGAGAACTCCTGGGTTAAGACATTCCATGTCTTTATGCATATCAAAGAAAATACATGAATCAGGCAAGTAGGCGATCGGATAAAAGGGAAGGAGGAATAACTCGCAGCATAAATTAGCAGGATGATTCATCATTCAGCTCCTTGCTCAAGCTGAAGCTGTCAAAATGGATGGGCACCTTTTGAAACGAGTAAGCAAACAACATCTGAGACGAGCTGAAGTCCAGCCTACATCTGCTGCTTATGTCATAGCCAAAATGCACTGGCAGCAGCTGAATTTGCTGTGGCAGCTTTCTCTGATGCTGGGAGGTTATTCTCCAACATGGTTGTGCCCTGCAGGACACAAGGAGAGCATTTTGCTTCCTCTCTGAAGCAACAGCAAGAATGGCAGCATTTAATCTTGAAAATCAGCATGGCAATTGGTCAAAGTATTTTTCTTGTTGCTGAAGAAAGGAATATACAACAATTCATTTCAAGAATGCACATTGTACAATGTTACATCTTTTTCAGTTTTTCTGTTAAGTGTGGAATTGCAGATTTTAACAGAGGCAGATATAAACAAAAGACTGAAGCGCTGGAAATGTGGATTTGTTGTAGGATGCTAGGAATTTCAAATTGGGAAACTTAAGATGTACTGGATAAATAGTGCAAAGAAATCATGAAACACATAAAATGCAGAAAGCCACTTTACTTTGGTCAGGTGATAAGAAATAAGAAATAGAGGTTGTTACTGCTGATCATCCAAACTAAAAAAAAATGGGGAAAAAGTTGATAAAAGAGAAAAACTGATTGGGTGAAAAACCCCAGAGGCTAGCTTGGAATATGCAAAATAAAAACTTGGAGCCTATCCAACCAGTCATGAAATCTGCTTTCTGCAGAAGTTTGAGGTTGGCCGGTCTGCTTTCTTGGTTTAACTCTTAGATTTTTGTTCAGTCACACAGTCAAGTCCAATACTTTGCATCCCTATGGACCACTGCATGCCAGGCTCCTCTGTTGAACTCTTCAGGTACACTCCCATATAGTACTCCCATACAGCACTACGTTCCCAGTGCTTGTAGGCACTACAAAGGGTTTGTATGAGAACTTTGCAACTGCAAATTCTGCTTCCATTGTAAATGTCCAGTATGTTTAGAACTGTCACAGTAGGTCTGGATATAGATCAATGTTTTCCAACCTTGGGTTTTTCGACTTCAATTCCCATGTGCCTAATCTGTCATGCAGGTCTCAAACTGCCGACTTGCTGACCTTCCAGCTAACAAGGTGAGCTTCTTAACCACTGAGCCACCCCAGCCCCTGGGTCAACATGTAGAAAAGAAATGCTATGGATGGTGCTCTAGATATCCCATTGGAACCAGCTTGTACAGCCAACAGTAATCCTTTCACCCATGAGTTATGCAACCTCTTTAGCTGACAGGTTGAGCAGTTTGGTTCCACAACCTTGCAAGGAAAACATAAGTTCAAATGTCCTACAAGTAGAGTTTCAAAAGAAACAATTTCAAGAGAAGACATAAAAATGGAAGCCACATTCCTAGGGGAAGAAATCTTAGGGAAGTGAATGATGGTTTCCACCATAGCATGAGCAATGAGTCTGGTAGTGTCTTTGTTCTCAATTAAAAGGGCAACCACAGAAGCTTTATGAGAAACGGAGCACTGATAAAAATCAGTTCACTTCATTTCTTTGCCCTGAGGATATAAGAGAACAATTAGCCTCTAAATACATCATTTAAGCTCTTTGTGAACTAAGGCTTGGAATATGTGGATATCATATTACCAGACATCCAGCAAGAAAAGGTGCCACTCACCTCATATCTTAATCCTTTAATGAGAAACAGGATAATGAAGGTTGAGAATGATTTTTTTAGAAATTATTTTTCTGTCTCCTAAACTTTGAACTTGTGTGTAGCTCCCCCCCCCCCCCCAGTTTTTTTTCTTTTTACAAATGGCCACATATTCAAACTGCTCAGCTTGGATGTGGCTAATGATGGGTCAACTTGAGATGTGAGGTTCTGGTGAAGGTTGGTGACCCTGGCTTCACACAGGCAGTGGCTCTATATTGAGTTTTGGGTTGAATTTTTAAAGGGGCTTTCTGTGCTGCTGAACCTGCTTGTAGGGATAGATTTCAGCACCTTGGAGAGCACCCATAAAAACTAAAACTAAAGAACTAAAACTAAAACCAGGAACGGGTTGATTGTCTCCATCTCCCCAGAACATTGCAGGTCATTGATGGTCTCCAGTAAAGAATTCCCATGCTAGATGAAGAAGGGAAAGAAAGCCCTGAGTAAAACTGCTGTGGGCCTTCAAACTCTGGAGCTGAAATTCTGAGCTTCTTTATTTTTTATAACACAGCAGAAAGCATGGCTGATTCATGCTCCTCCAGTCCCCATGACTCTGAGACACACCAGCAGGTAAATGGCAGTTGGCAGCTGATTTTGACTCTATTCTGATCTCTCATCACAACACTCATATCAATAAAGGCCCACATTGGGTGGTGGTGGTGGTAAAGCATACTCAGAAATTTTGTAGTCTTGAGAAGATCTGGGGAGGAGGGAAAGAAGGACGTAGATAAGGAACAAGGCAGGGTGGCCAACTGATTAGAAGATGCAAGTGAAGTTTTTCTTACAAGTGAAATTTGTATTTGTCAGCTGTTTTTTATATTGCTCATGAACTGGACTCTGATTAACCTTGAAGCTAGAAAAGCTCATTCAAACACTGACAATCTAGGCCAGGCGGCCCCTTCCTTTCCTCAAACCTTCATGAAAAAATAGATCTTAGGTGGGCTGGAATCTGCAGAAGACTCAAAATATGCCATGGTTTAGATGAATCATCCATTTCAGGAGTCAGAAGCGAGCCAATTGGTAAACAAGTAGAAAACCCACCACACCATCTGAAGTGTGATAATTTTTTGAGTCATTCTTTCCATTTTCATACAAGCTATTCTTTGGCTGCCCTGGTGTGCGGAGTTTAAACTGCTGTACTGTCACCAAAAGGTTGTAAGTTCGATCCTGACTCAGGTTGACTCAACCTTCCAGCCTTCTGGGGTTGGTAAAGTGAATACCCAGCAAGTTGGGAGCAAAATGCTAATTACTCTGTGAACCATCCAGAGTGTGCCCCAAGTGCCATGGGGTAGTACAGAACTGTGATTGGTTTGCTTTGCATCTTGTCATCTTGGCCCACCAGTGCCTCATCTGTTAGGGCAAACTGATGTGCCCAAGTGATTCTGTTCCTGTCTCTCTCTCTCTCTCTCTGAGCTTGCATTTTGGTGCATTGCCTGCGCATGTGCACTTTCTAGTGGCTACATCCAATTACAGTGCCAACTAGACCCATTAAAATACAAACACCGGCCTGATTTTGGATTGCAATTAGTTATTAGATTTTTTTTAAAAAAATAAGGATCAATCTTGTAATTTTTCTTAAAAGCAAAGTAATAAAAAAAATGCCATGCTAGCTGTTGAAGACCTGAACTCCTTTGAATTGCTGCATTAAATTACTTATCTATAATTCAATAGGCAACCAACGTCCACATCTACTTCCATGTTCCTGTTAGAGCAGGGGTTCTCAATCTGCGGCCCATGGGCCAGATGCGGCTCACAGTGCCATTTCATGTGGCTCCACCCCCTCCGCCGCACCCAGAAGTGCCATGTGTGGTTCCTTTTTAATGTACAGTTCGCCCCCACTATGTGTGATTCGGTTGTACAGGCAGGGCAAAATGGCCGTCTGGCTCCTGAAGCTGTCTGAGGGACTGTGACCCGGCCTTTGGCTTGAAAAGGCTAGAGCATTCTCATTGAATCAAGACATTTATTCTAGTTGGGTTAGAGTTGACCCACTGAAGATCTACTGAATCCACGGCTCAAATGTAGTTGGGGCTAGCATATGGTGTAGACCAGTGTTTGCCAACCTTTGGTTTTTGGACTTCAACTCCCAGAAGCCTAAGTCAATTCCCCAAAGCATTGATCATCTAAAGTACTGACTTAAGCTTCTGGGAATTAAAGTCACCCTGTGGGGCCTGCCCCCTACATTGGGAATCACTCTCACAGACCCATTGAATGAATGGGCATTCTTTACTTGGGACTAAAGTTTGGACTTTGGGTAAAACCCGCTGATTCAATGAGTCTACTCGGTTGAATTGGGGCATTATTGTCCTCTAGAGTTTTTGGATTGTAACTCTTCACCATGCATAACCAAGGAACATGGTCTAAAGCAAAAACAATACAGGATATAAGACCAAAGAATAAACAAAAACCAATCAAGCTAAATCAATTGTCCCAAGTAGATCACTGTAAGTATTTGTAAGGTATCTGTAAAATAGATAGACCTCAAAGAATGAAGACTCATCATATATGTAGAGTAGAAAATCCAAAAGTCCCATTCCTAACCATAGCGTAATTTACTTTGTGTGTAATTGGATCTTTGCAAAGAGATGATCTTACATTAAGCAGCCGTCATCACTTTGCGGCATCTTCCAGCCAAAGTACACATCCTCTCCACTGCTGAATATTTCTCTCCTCTTAATATCACCTTTGAACATGAACATCTACCAAGGGGCAGGTGGTAATTAAAAGAACTGGGGTCTATTTAATTACTTTTCAAGGCAAGATTTCCTGGCAAATTGAGCCTAATGGAAGTCAATGAACAGCTGGGGATTTGGTATCCTGTTAACACACGTCGTCTGTATTACAGGACACAGAAGGGAAAACCAAACTTGGATCTAATTTGACTGGGATCTTGCCAAGTTTAGGGGGAAAATGAAGTTACATTTCAGATGGGAAATGTATATAAACTGTATTTTGCTAGTGGGAAGCAAAGGGGGAAGAGGGTAAATAACTTTGGACATATAGAACATTTCATCTCAACAGCATCGGAATTAATAGCATCCAATAGGAACATACACATAACAGGCCCTTTAGAAAGTCTGGAATCAATCAGTTAGTAAGAGGTAGAAACTGAGCATGAGGCTAGAAATCAGGAGACCTGGGTTCAAATCACAGCTTGGGAGAGGAAGCTGACTAGGTGAGCAGTCAGCAGTAATAAAAGGTAAAGCTAGCCCTTGCTCAAAAGCCTGTCATATCTGACTCTAGGGGCTCAGTGCTCATCTCCGTTTATACCCAAAGAGTCAGCAATGTCTGTGTCTGCAGACATTTCCGTGGTCATGACTAGACACCAGAATGTACAGAATGCTGATACCTTTCCCACTAAAGTGGTACCTCTTTAGCTACTTGCAATTTCTTTGGTGGGAAGGTAAACAGCATTCTGTGCACTCTAGTGCCCAGTCATGCCTGCCACATGTCCACGGAAACATCTGCAAACGCAGACAGTGCTGGCTCTTTGACTATAAATGGAGATGAGCATGGAATCCTAGAGTCAGATACGACTGGATTTTGAGCAAGGGCGACCTTCACCTTCACCTTCCATGTCCTAAGAAGGAAACTGACCCTGTATAAAGCTGCCACAGGAACAGAGGGAGTGCGAAGTTGCGAAGCAGTACACTGTTTCCTGAGCAGCAGTTTAATGCTCATTAGATCCTACCTTCATCAATAACAAAAATCCCATTTTCTCCAAAGGGAGATGCATCTCTTGCTTGGGTACCAGGCGAGCAGAAGGCCTCTAGATGTACATCTGTATCAGCAGCGTGAAGCCTGTATAAATCACAGTGCTGTTATCAGGGGTAAAATTAGCTCCAGTTACTGACAGCTTCTATCATTCATTCCCGCTCTAATCTCTACCATGGGAAAGATTTACAAGCAACTGATGAAAGAGAAGAGTGAGGGAATCAAAGCATTACAGAAGCGAGAAGGGAGGGCCAGGCAGGGGGGAAAAAAAATCAAAACGGAGATAAGAGAAGTATTTGTGAGGCCAGGAGAAACAAACAAGATGGGGGGGGGAGGGTTTACTAGACTAGAAGGATCATTATCGCTTGCGATTATTTTTTCCGTTTATGCTGTCAGGCCGTGGAGGAAAAAGACATTACGGATCAAGCTGAGCGCTGGGCATGGCAGTTGCACACATGGAAGGAAAACCAGCAACAAAAACAAAGGAAACATGATAGTGATTTCAAAAGGGAACATCACGATTGGTTGATGCTCTTTGAGTTGTGCAAGTGGCCGTCAATTTTACATAGGCATGGCAAAAAAATAAATGAGGAAATGTTGTTGTTGTCGTTCAGTCTGCACAGTTGAGTCCGACCCTTTGTGACCTCATGGACTACCACACATCAGGCTCCTCCGTCATCGGCCTTCATCCGTAGCCCGGCAGCTCATCCGGTGGCTTAGTGGTTGAGACGCTGAGCTTGGAGACTGGAAGGTTGGGTTTCGATACCCGAGGGCTGCACTTGGGGAAATGAAAAGAGCCTCATTCAGGCATCCCCTGAGCACAGTTTCTCCAGCAAAAAATCCTTTCAATCCAGAGTAATCTCTGGCACGAAATTATTATTATTATTATCTGCAGCCTGCCGAGATCTACACCCACTGTGTCAACGCTCTTCTAAAAGGGGACACAGATTATAGATTGCATATGCTGAATTAGCTGCTTGTCCAGAAGTAACAGAATGCAAATTGAACATTTTGTAGATTAACACTGGGGCTGCAGTGGCTCAAGTGGCTAAGATGCTGACTGGAAGGCAGGAGGTCAGCAGTTTGAGACCCGAGTGCTGCATGATGGAGTGAGTGTCTGTCTCTGTCCCAGCTTCTGTCAACCTAGCTGTTTGAAAGCAACCTTTTGGTCATTAAGTTCAGTGTCTTAACCACTAACCCACATAAAGAGTTGCAAATATCCCCAGACTTTGGAAAACATTGCTTTCCAAATAAACTGGACAACCAAAGCAGACAAACTTGTGATCCTGGAGCAAATCAAGCGTGAACTGTCTCTGGAGGCAAAAGTGATAAAACAGGTTATCTTACTTTGGTCGCGTCATCTTTGGTAAAGACAACAATGCTGAGTAAGAGGCAGCAGGAGAAGAGGAAGACCAAATACGAGTTGGATTGACTTCCTAAAGGAACCACAAGTTTGAGTTTACAAGACATGAACAGTTCTGTCGAAGACAGGGCATTTTGGAGGTCACTGATTCGTAGGGTCACCATAAATATTGAGGCAAGTTGAAGGCACGTAACAATAACAACATACACAGTTCTAGCCTGTGTTACGTTAAACCCATGGAAGCAAGTACATTAAAGCACTAAACACACACTCCTACACAAACACACACACACACACACACACACATTCCTGGAACTCTCACTGCATAATGATGCTACATGCTAATATTTACTAATGTGATTTTAAGCAGATCCTGCAAACTCAGCATTTCCTCCATCTAATATCATTACGCACGGACCGATTTTGCATGCGTCAGGCTGAGAATCACCTTCATGGTGTCTTTGAGGATGGCCTGAAAAATTAAGCTAGAGAAATGCTGGTCGCTTAACACCACCCCCAGGATGGAGAAAAGCAAAGGGATAAGAGGAATTCTTTAACACAGAGGTGAGTGGCAGTAAAGAATTCATTGCCAGGTTCGCTATTGTGCCCAAAACTAGCATTTGCATTTCAGGGGCTTCAAGCAGGATTTACAGTCAGCTGCCACGTGAATTATTCTCTCAGTTCATCAGAGCTCATAAATAGCTCTGATTGCCGGGATGACGTGCTTTCAGCAGGGCCAGCTGTTATTAGATGGTTCTGTGTTAATTCAAGAATCCATTTGTCAGGCTTAGTGCAGAATGGCGGGAAGAGTGATATTTGCCAGAAGTGGTTTGGAAATTTCTGAGTGGAGCAATCAGCCACAGGGAGAAAATGGAGATCTCCATCACAAAGGACTATGTGTGACATATATACTCATGCTCCAGCGGTGACCATGTCTCTTCCTTCTCCCATTTATTTCAGGATCTGAAGTTCATAAGAACATGGAATCGCACGTCAAAGGTTAAGGGAAAGCTCTCCCTTGTTCGAAACCCAGCTGTATTCAGCTCTAGGGGCAATGCTCACTTCCGTTTACAGCCAAAGAGCCAGCAGACGTTTCTGTGGTCATGTGTCAGCCATTACTAGGTGCCGACTCACACAGAACACTGTTACCTTTCCCGCCAAAGCAGTACCTATTTATCTACTTGCAATTTCTTGGTTTCGAACTGCTGGCTTGGCAGGAGCTGGAACAGACGACGGGAGTCCATCATGCACTACTCAAGTCTCAAATTGCCGACCTGCCGACCTTCCAGTCATCAAGCTCAACGTCTTAACCACTAAGCCACCGTGGCCTTCCATACCACCAAGAGGCATTAATTTGTTGGGACAAAATGGCCGCCACCACCCATCGTGCAGGCAGGGCAAAATGGCCGTCTGGCCCTCAAAGCTGACTGAGAGAGTGTGACCTGGCTCCCAGTTTGGAAACCCCTAATATAGACGGACAAGTGGCCAGCTAACTAGATACATGATTGACAGGCAAGTCGAACCATTTGTATGTCGGGGTCCCACTGTATTTGGGTTTTCAGTGCATTCCTATGGGAAATTGTATTCTATGCATTCCTATGGGAAATTCAGTTAAAGTCATTTTCGGTGTAAGAAACATCCTGGAGAACGCATTAATTATGTTAACCAAGGTTCCACTGTATCAAGACAAGAGAAAGATACATGATTTATGAATCTATGCATCTCGGACAGATAGATACAATGCCATACAATAGTATAGACAGGGAGCTATAGTTTGAATTAGACGTGAATCTAGGTACATATGAGTGGAATAAATAGAGATGAACTTTTTTTCCTCTGCACTTATTTGGTGATGAATGGAGACAGCTCAACTGGCAGCATTTTCCTAAGAGTTGAAAAATTAGACAGGGAACCTCCAGAGACACAATTTGCTCATCCATCATTCTCTTTATTTCCCCACCATCTCCAGGGGAGTGCTCTAACAGCAACATCCTTTACAAAGATTTAAACAACAGTCATTCTGTCAAAGACGAGGAGTCTGTGAAAGCTATGGTTTAAAGCAGTATTTCACAACCTTTGGCTTCTTGGACTTCGATTCCCAGAAGCCTAAGTTAATCCCCCAAAGCCTTGATCAGCCAATGGACGGACTTAGGCATCTGGGAATTGAAGGCCCGCTGTAGGGCATGGGCCCCATGTTGGGAACCACTGCTTTAAAGCATCTGAAGAAGGCTGGTGGTGTTGGACAAAGTTGCATTCAAAATAGTACGTGGCTCAGCAGGTTGTTCTATCTAAATTCTGCAAAATTCTAAAGTTTGGTTGGAAATGTAACAAGCCCAAATCAAAATTAATATTTATTTGCCAGCACCATCCCTGTTAAAGGTCACCCTTTCTCAAAAGCCAGTCATATCCAACTCTAGGGTTCAGTGCTCATCTCTGTTTATAGCCAAAGAGCCAGCATTGTCTGCATTTGAAGACATTTCCACGGACATGTGGCAGGCCTGCCTAGAATGCTGTTTACCTTCCCACTGAAGTGGTCCCTGTTTATCTACTTGCAATTTCTTGCTTTCGAACTGCTAGGTTGGCAAGAGCTGGGACGGAGATGGGAGCTCACTCTGTCATGCAGTACTCGGGTATCGAACTCCGACTTTCCAGTCCTCAGATTCAGTGTCTTAACCATTTGAGCCACTGCAGTTCCCATCTCTATAAGAGAAGCATATTTTATGTCCATATTGCCCATAGAAAGAAGCATCAGCTAGGCAAGTAAGTTGCATGCAAAGAATGAATCTGTCGTCAGGGTTGTATGTGTAAACAAATGTGAATTTTTGTGTGGAGGTGTTTTATTTCAGACTGTTGCAGAAACTGAACAGAACAAATTTATGATTAAATACACATGAAACTGATGTCGACTCAGTGCAGACTGGTTTGTTTACCCTCAGTGTAAGTTTTCATTGCAGAACCAGTCTTGGAGCCGCCAATGAATAGAAACATGTTTTTTTTTGCAAGTGAACCATTGAAAGGAAGTGCCATATTTACACAGCCACAATGTTATAGTAACATGGCACTTGAAAGACCTTATATGATGGAATAAGCTACCTATTTGGGGTCAGGGGAGTTGGTAGTTTAATGTTTTTAGTGCAGAAGACAGCTGTGTAGTTGTTACCCATATGTTCCACTGATGTGGGACATTTTGAGATGTCGCCCAGCTATGAGCTATCTCTCTGAGGAACAGCAAAATGACTGCATGAAATCAACCTGGGGAAACAGAAAAGGGAGGATTCAATATGAAAGGAGATGAAGGAAGGATTCAATTGCAATTAGAAGAATCATTGTGAGAATGGTTTGGACGGAGATCCTACTCCGTGAGAAACGGAGTAGAAGTTGAGCAAAGAGCTGGAAGAGATTTCCAGAGGTTGAGGCAGCCATACATCTGGCACAGGAGAAACAGCAGAGCCTTGTGATGGAAAGTTGTGTTTGGTCCAACTTCCGTTGACTTCATCTCCGATGGTGGACTCCGACAGCAGTCTGTAAGAGGTTGTACACAAATAAACTTGTTCCAGACTCTTGTTCTGTCCTTCTGGAGACAAAAGAAAATGGACACTGAGTAGATCTAAAGCAGGGGCTCTCAACCTTTTTGAGCGGGGGGGGGGGCAGATCACACCCCCTCAGACTGTTGGTGGGACTACCCTGAGCCCCCAACATTCAGCGGGGGGAGGGACACAATTCCGGCCTGCCAACACTCTCCCCCATGTCAACGCCAACACTCCCATCACCACCACTTTCCTGCTTACCGGCCTGCTGTGGGTGAACTAGAGGTCTTGCCTGTCCTTGCCCATGCTTGGCCAGTGCTTCCCCCAGGAAAGACACAGGCAGCCACGTGCATCTGTCACTACCTCTTCCTCCACTGTCGCCTCCATCCTTGTCCCCTCTGCCCCGCTTGGCATGTCTCTAATGCTGCTCCATAGCAGGGCAGGTGTTGTAAGCCTTCTTACAACATCTGCCCTGCTATGGAGTGGCGTTAGTGACACACCAAGCCAGGTGGAGGGGGCAAGGACAGCGGTGGCAGCAGCACAGCCTGGATGAAATGGTGCCATGGGCCAGATCTGACCCATGGGCCATAGGTTGAAAATCTCTGATCTAAAGTGTCAATTGTATGAGTGGGAAGATGATGTCCATATGAAGAGGGACTCCAAGTCAATGCCCATTGTGGCTTGGATTTCTGGGAACTGAACTCCAGAAAATAACCTTCCCAAACTCCATGAACCTAAAATCCTTCACGATTATTGAACCAAGACCTTGGGTGGCCCAGTATTTTCCTAGGGTGGAGATAATCAATTTTGACAAGTAAAGAAGGCTTCCCCATTTCTGTCTTTATGAGCCAGCATTGCCCTTATGAAAAGATAACCTGTGACTTTGTTAACTCTTGAGTGTCTGTCCTGCCCTTGAAAGTTCAAGGGAGTCAAGAAGATGAGGAATTCCTCTTCCATCACCAAACAACTATCAGCTTCTAATGCAATTAACAAACCCCTGCCAAGTGAGCCAACAAGACCACTTCGTCATCCCATAATAACCCCGGAGGCTACCAGTGGAGCTGCCACAGTAACGCCTCTAATTGTCCTTAATGTTTCATTAAGCACAATTAGATGCAAAAAACGTCAACTGGGCTATTTGTTGTGGTTTTAATTACACAAAGGGTGAGATCAAGAAGATTTGATTAACCCCCTTCTCTGCTCACCAGTGGGAGAAGATTCCTCCTGTTCACAATGAAATAAAAAGGGGAAATTGATATTTCTTGAAGCTGAAAAATATGTATAAGAAGAGTGTCTAACTTTTAACTTTCAGAAGGAATCCAAAGAACCCGGTCTAGTTGTCATGTTAACATGCAGGTGAGCATGGCTTTTGGACATCAATCTATAGCTCAGGTGGAAAGATGTGATGTAGAGCCTTTGAGTTTTGGACTTCAATTCCCAGAAGCCTAAGTCAGCACCTTGGCTGATCAGTGCTTTGGGGAATTGACTTAGGCGTCGGGGAATTGAAGTCCAAAACCCAATGGTTGGGGACTGATGATGTAGAGAACGCAAGAAGAAGCTTCCCTCTAAATTCAGTGTACTTTTCCTTGTCATTCTTCTCTTCCTTCTCTTCCTCCTTCACCACAACTTCTGCCTCCTTGACTCCATATGAAGGCCCCAAGGAGATCCTGAAGTTGGACTTTTTCCTTCCAGGGACATCAGGCAACACCAGTCCTCAGCCCACCATGCACGGCTTGTTTCTACTCGACACTCACAGTCAGTCTCTAACTGCAGTACTTCCCTATTAGTAAAGGGATAAATTCTGTATTTCTGAATAGCAATGCTGAACATTCCCACCTAACTCAAACTGACAAGATTGCCTGCACAGGCTGAGGACTCCGTGATATTATTAAATGTGCACCTTGGAGCTATCTAGAAATGGGGAAATTCACTAGGGAAACATATCTTAATTTGTCTCTTTTCCAATTACATCATCAGTCTTTCAACATTCTGTTTTCCCAGAGATAATGTTCTAAATAGTTCCATTAAAGGAGATGGGAGTAGGATTTATCTCTCCCTCCTTCCTTGGTGGCTCCTCTCGCTGCTCCTGCTCTGCTACTGATCTTGGAGAAACGAATCGCAGAATGAAAAGGGTGGTAAAACAGGCAAGGAATGAAGGCAGTTCCACCTGTTAGGAGTAGCCTGTCTGAATGTTGAGTCTTTCCACATATAGAGAGTGGAGTCCCAGCATTGTGTAGTGCAAAGGTTCCCAACCTAAGGCCCATGGGCCAGATCAGACCCCAGGCACCATTTCATGTGCCCCACCCCACCCCTCCAAGGGTGTTTGAGAAACAAAATGGCCACCCCTTTGAAGCTGCTGGGACAAAATGGCCACCCTTATCATGCAGGCAGGGCAAAATGTTTGTCCAGCCCTCAAAGATGACTGAGAGAGTGTGACCTGGCCCCTGGCTTGAAAAGGGTGGGAACCCCTGGTGTAGTGGATAGAGTGACAGAGTAGGACTTAGGAGGGGTCTGAATTCCAACCGAGGCATAGAAACTCACTATCAGGAGATGGCACTGGTAAAACTTCTCCTTAAATACCTCACTCACAATGAAATTCCTGTTAGTGTCACTATGCGTGTGATCAGTTTGGCCACACCATAAATGCTCGGAAATCCAAGGTACTGTAATTGCACAACCTGCCCCAAGGATGGCCCTTCCAGAGTTCAGTATCACCAGCTCAGATTCAACACTGGAACAGCTAGACCAGTTTCTTACCTTGGGAACATCCTGTCTAAAAACTGCACCTGTGAACAGGATGTGGTGACGAGAATTGGTGGCGGCGAGTCAGAAATTATTCTGGGTTGAAAGGATTTTTGTGGAAGAAATGAGGCTCCTTTCATGTCCCCAAGAGCTGAGATAGAGACGGGCACTCAATCTGTCATTCAGTACCCAGGTCTCAAACTGCTGACTTGCCAGCCTTCCAGCTAACAAGGTGAACTTCTTAACCAATAAGCCACCACAGCCCCTGGTTCCTACTAACTCAGTATGAGTGCTCTAGTTGGACATTAGGATATAACAATTACTTTTACATATACTTATCCTCAGTGGTGGGTTATCAAAATCTTCGCTACCCCACTGTGACATCATGGATGTTGTGGGTGTAGCCGACGTCATGACATCATGACGTTGTGGGTGGAGCAAAATAAAAAATAAAAATAATAAACAATGTCTGTGCTTGCATCAAACCTCCATTTGACCCATGCGTAGTTCTTTTTTTTTTAGTGCGCATACGTCAAACCTCTATTTGACACATGCGCACTAAAAAAAATAGAACTGCTCATGCATCAAACGGAGGTTTGACACATGCGCAGTTCCGGGCAGCCATTTTGGCTGCCCAAAAATACATTTCTGGAGGGGGCTGGAGAGGCGACCGAACCGGTCGCCCAGGGGTTTGCCATCCCCCAGGTGACCCCTCCTGATGGGGTGCTACTGCTTCGGGCGAACCGGTCCGAACCGGTAACATCCCATCACTGCTTATCCTCAACATAAAAGGGTGGTTCAAACTCTTCTTTTGCTTCTACAAGAGAGCAAAACGACCAGCACTGTCCCCACCAGCCATGAATTTGCAAAGGCCTGTATCTTTCTTTACATCAGAAAGCTCAAACTGCAAGTTTTTCTCCACCAAATAGAAAGTTATTCTCAGTAACAAAATCTCCATGAGTTTTGCCCAGGGGCTCTTCTGAAGATTCCCCTCCAGAATGTGCCAAAACGTAGGAAATCCACACACACAAACCCACCTTCTTGTAATCTCACTCAGAGAGAGAACATTTTAAACTTTTCATTCTCACTTGCAAGTACAATATACTGTATGGCTTATTTCTCCTTCCTTGGCTAATGGTTGGTTGTAGACCGTTCTTTCAAACTTTCGAAGATGTTCTTTCAAAACAAACCCCAGCATTTCCTTCATCTCTAGCATTTGTAACCAAGTTTTCTTATCCCACTGGGAAATGCTTTATTTTGAAAGTAAGTGTTTTAGACCAAGTGTGCGTCTCAGCTTGACGGATTTAAACGAAGTTGATGACTAACAGGGCCGGCTGTGGCACAGATTACTGGTGTTTATACAGCTTTACCAAGGAAACCCCATAAAGAGCCCTTTAGATGAAATCGGTACATATTTGCACAGTAATGTAATTTAATCATAACATTCACATTATCACTTCACTCTCAGCAGGACACTGGAGGGGGTCAGAAAGAAAGAATCCTGCCTCCATCTCAAGCCTAATTACAAGATTATACAGGGGAATATCTGTCTGTTTCCATTCACATCTTTGTCCCCAAGATATAGAAAAAGCACAACAGACACACAACAACAAAAATCTAACTGGGCCTAAGTGGCTTCTCTTTAAACTCTCTGAAAGCAAGCCATGTTATCTGGGATCGGTTTGATCCAGTTGTCCCTGAGGAAGTGGGCAGGCTCCTTGGATCTATTAGCACCAATACTTGCCCATTAGATCCATATCCCGCCTGGCTCTACTAAGCTACCTTGGCTTAGTAATCAGTTTTAATGGTAAAAGTCACCCTTGCTCAAAAGTCAGTCATATCCAACTCTAGGGTCCGGTGCTCATCTCTGTTTCATAGCCAAAGAGCCAGTGTTGTCTTCTTCTGGAGATGTTTACGTGGTCATGTGGCAGGCATGACTAGACATACGGAATGCTCTTTACCTTCCCACTAAAGTGTTCCCTATTTATTTACTTGCAATTTCTTGCTTTTGAACTGCTAGGTTGGCAGGATTTTAGTCCATACTTTAATAAGTCTACCCAAGGTTTTGGTCTTAAACAGGTTCAGCACCCTGGATAGCTCCTGTAAGGTGCAGACTAAAATCCAAAGGACCTTCAACAGTTGCCACTAGCCAGAAGGTTTCCAAGTGGAAGCGAACTTTTCAAGCAGAACAGCAGTCTAACCAGCAAGAAAGGGAATGAAAGAGAGAGGAGTGTGTTTGTCTGGAACTCGACATGCTGTGTTCATGTTTGAATAAAGGCCAAACTTTTTGGGAAAATAATAAAGGAAAATAAAGAGGGAGAGGGAGATAAAGAAAGATAGGCCTTTGAAATGGGTAACCCCTTTCTGAATAACACACACAGCCTCTTTATAGTGACATGAATGGGAGATGAAACATGACAAGTGTCTGCTGAAGTTTGGTTTCTGATCTCGTTCGGGGCTGTTGTTCCAGCGTGCTCGCCTTTGATATGCAAAACTTCCTTCCCTTCTCCACTGAAGTGCTAAAACGTAACTCATGAAACGGTAAACCTGGGAATTTGCCCAGGAGACAGGGAGCATTAAAAAATGCAAATCGACCACTCTAAAATTGATGAGCGCGCACGCGGTCTGCTTACATGATGCACAGTTTGGTCTTTCTCCCTCCTACACCAGCCCTTGAGTTAATCAATGCCAGGGAGGGGAAGGGAGGGTTGTCTAATGCCCCAAACCCTTGTTTCAGACACTTTGTCCACATTAACACGCAAGCCGGCTGAAATGTAATTACCTTGTAAGACAGGAGCAGAATTCAAAAAGATCTTGAAAAAGGCGTGAATGCTGGGGTGAAACCAACAGAAAGGAATTTAACAGGGATAAGAGCAAAGTTTTATACCCAGTGGAGGAAACAGATGCACAGTTACTTGGCCGAGTAATACTACAAGGGAGAAGCATCTTGGAATTGTTGTAGATCACAGGCTAAATGTGAGTCAACAGTGTGATGTGACTTCAAAAAAGGCCAATAGTCACAGCTTCTGGAGCCTTCTCTTCCTTTCATCTCCTCTCAGTGGCATCAATGTATTGCTAAATCAGACTTATGCCATAGAACTGCTACAACAGCCCATGCATTATAACATCCCAATTAGCTGGGATAGGACCCCTTGTATGAATCATTCCAGAAGTACTTTGTACAGTCAAGTGAAATTTCTTCTACTACTGTCTCTGAATCCAAATATTGGTGATTGTCATGGCAATCAGCCATGAAGACTGTCCTGAGAATATAATGCAGTGGCCTTTCATTTGCCTTCAGCATCACAGCATGACATCTATACCACTGATCCAGTTCCACGAGTCCTGATGATATTGAAGTCACATGCATTAATTGTCATAGCCCCCCCCCCAAAAAAAGGGGGATGGAGTTGTTGTTGTTTTAAAGTAAGACTTTACAGACTATCAGATTTATGTCAGTACGAATTTCAGTAGATCAAAATCCACTTCTTTAGACTGTTGGAACAAAAGAGTTTTTCTTCATCCGAAGAAGTGAATTTTGACCCACAAAAGTTCACAATGAAGTAAATGAGTTCATCAGGTACTGTAATATTTTGTCACTCCTTCCCCCCTCTACTTTTCTTTTGCCAACATACTGAGACTGATTAACATGGCTGCTTCTTAAGAAATTGGCACACAAAAGTCTCCCTTGACTAAATTGCTATTTTCTGCCCATAAATCAACCTGGAGAACATTCAATGCAACCTGATCTCAGTCCAAAGAAAGTAATTAAAGGGAAGACGGGAGAAGGAATTTGCATGGGAAAGCCAGAAATAATGATTGAGCCAGGCGACCCTGTTCAAGTCCATACTCCAAGTCTGGTTCCCATTAAGTCATAAATCATAACCATCTTAAGGGAACTTGCAAATTAAGTCCTTTGGCTTTCGGAGCAAACACCTCCTTCCCAATCAATCCATTAATGAGTAGATTCATTATGCATTGATGTCCATTATGATAATTTTGGGACATCAACCATTGCTTTTCTTCATAGCCAAGAGGGGGATGGATGGTGTCCAGAAAAACTCCAGCCCCAATGATGTTTGGCCATCTGCCTGCAGTCTGTTCAGGCATGACCTCTTCAAGGTGTTGGGGTGGTCCCATAGAAATTCAGTTCACCTTTCATAAAGCTAATGAGAGCCCAGGTAGAGAGTGCTGCCTTTGCTAGAGGGCAATGGGGTGACCTCACAAAGGGTAAAGCTCCAGTTTGAGTTGTGGTCTTTTCTAAAGGCCTCCTCACTCTTGTTTAGAAGATGGCTCATGTCACAGCTGGCGTTTATTGACACAAAAAACAATCTACATAGGGAAATGTAGGCATTGTGTATAGCAGGGATTCCCAACCTTTTCAAGCCAGGGGCTGGGTCATGCTCTCTCAGTCAGCTTCAAGGGCCAGACAACCATTTTGCCCTGCCTGCATGATGAGGGTGGCCATTTTGTCCCAACAGCTTCAAATGAAGTGGCCATTTTGTTTCTCAAATGCCCTTGGAGGGTTGGGGGGCCACATGAAATGGTGCTGTGGGGTGGATCCAGCCTGCGGTCCTTAGGTTGTGAACCCCTGATGTATAGCATACAGTTATTTTGCATAGTCAAATATAATTCTCTGGTGCAATTATTCTTAGAGTAAGGTTTCCTTGGTAGTGGCAGCAAACTATAAATTAGGGTGAAACTCCATTGGAAAGCCAAATTGGTTTATAATCTACAATGGATGGGTGGATGGGATGGGACATTGTATATAAAGATTACACTGCATCACAAAAAAAAATATTGTCTGCTACTTGGTATAATCCATGTGTCCTATACTAAATCAAGTGCACTGAATCCAAATCTGAAGTCCGATTCTGCCTAGGATGTCAGGATCTTAAGTTAATTACACATATAGACGTGATTGCTCAATTTATTAACAGAGCTGCACCTACTCACCTTTAACTCCAAGCAGACTCACTATGGCCTAGCTGTACTATCCAATCAGATGGTTTTGCACTAGAGACAAGCCCTTGGTCCATCTCGCCTTATATACCTATTTCTGACATCATCTCACTGACTTGCCCAGACATGCCCGGCCATTGCTGGAACATGCATGCTACCAGGGGACGTGATTCAGCTGAGGGGGCAGCAGGCATAGTGCTAGCTTCAACTGTTCTAATGTTCCCATGTAGAAACACATTACCCAATTACTGACCATTTGAACAGCTATAGCATGCATATAACTTAAAATCTGCAGGTGATAGGCAAATTCTGAGTTCAGGTTTGGAATCAGCACACTCGATATCATGTAAATCTCATGTATTATTCCCAGTAACAAAATCATTGTTGTGCTGTGTTATTAAAGACAGGATAGAGTGTGCAGATTTGTTTCATTGTGAAACAACCAACTGTATCCCTCTTCCTTTTACACTCCCCGCAGACCTTTACCTTTTAAATATTACTTCTCCATGCTTCTGTAGTGAATGATACCTCCGAAAGCTGAACAAACATCCCTTCTCATGCAGGTCTGTGTGGGCAAAGTTAATTATCTCCAAATAGCTTCCAGAAGCCTCCAATCAATTTACGAAAACAAAAATTAACTTTCCATATAAACATAATTACAAGGAAACAACAGTATCCCAAGCTGGTATGAGTGTTCTTTTGGAGGCTGGGAATGGCGCCAAATGAGTTCATTAGGCGATGTAATTAATAACACTCTCCCTCTTGTTTTAGGAAGCTGTTTATGGCCCTTGGAGTAGAAGGTAGTTTAAAACACACATGCACAAATACACACAAACACAGCTGAGGGCCTTAGCAGGCGTTCCAGTGATCAAGGGTGCAGGAAGGTAACTTTGAAGGCGAGCAGATGGAATTTCCTAATGAGGAAAAATGAGAAATGCATTGGAAAGGTGGGGCAGAACTACATGTTACTCTTTTACCAAGCTACTCACATCATCAGAAACAAGAACGCAGCCACAGAACATCTGATTTACATGTACCTATGTCCAAGTGATACTTGTTCAAAGTAATAGATAGTGAGAAAGCAAATCTATCCCAGAGCATGAAAAGTGGCTTTCTAAAGGAATTTCGCTACCACTTGCTACTTACCTGCTTGCATTACAGGGTAACGCCCATACCACTGATCCAGTTCTGTGAGTCCCTTTCTGGTCCTGAGCCCTTTTGGCATGTAAAGTCCTCCTCAGGATTGATGAAGCTGCTGCCCGCCATCATGATGGATTTAAGTGGGATTTAATACACTTGGGGACCATCACCCTTCCCTGTGGACTTCGGCACCCAAGGCCATTAGTCCTCAGGGTTGTCAGGTTATTTAACCACTTTGAACTGGGTCCAGAAACAGTTTGGTAGTCAGAGCAGTAGTTGTAGCAGCAACATTATCCACCTATAAATGGTCCCAGGGCTGCACTGGTTTAGTGGTTAAGACGTTGAGCTTGACAAACAAATTCGGCAGGTCAACAGTTTGAGACCTGAGTGCTGCACAATAAGAGTGAGCTCCCATCTCTGTCCCAGCTCCTGCCAACCTCGCAGTTCAAAAGCAAGAAATTGCAAGTAGATGAAAAGGTACCGCTTTGGCGGGAAAGGTAGCAGTGTTCTGTGTGCGCCAGCATCTTGCCATGCCTGCCACATGACCACAGAAACATCCTCAGATGCAGACAGCACTGACTCTTTGCCAGTAAACAGATATGAACATGGTCCCTTAGAGCAAGGGAGACCTTTACTAGTTAGATTGCAGGTCCACCTAGCTTGGTCAATTCCCCAAAGCACTAATGAGCCAATGTACTGGCTTAGGCTTCTGGGAGTTGAAGCCCAAAAACCGACAGTCGGGGACCCCTGCTCTACACCATATTGGCTGTCCTTCCCATTTCAGTTCTTGACTCTTTTAAGCCTTATTAAAGAAGTAGGATGCCATGGGAGAAATGTAAGCTATGAACAAATCTGGGCTTCTTTATCAGATTCCCCGATCACGTCTCTCTGGAAAGCATTTGTTAATTACCACTTTCATGTGCTCCGTGGCCTACAGCTCTTCCAATTAATTCCTTGTAGCACTGGAGCTGCATTTGCCAAGGATGGCCAAGCTGAGTGAATTTTTAAATTGTGTGTGTGTGTGTGTGTGTGTGTGTGTGTGTGTGTGTGTGTGTGTGTGTGTGTGTGTGTGTGTGTGTGTGTGTGTGTGTGTGTGTGTGTGTGTGTAAGCAGACAACCTCGCAGTTGATTTGTAGGCTTTCTTCTCTCTTCCCTTCCTGAGGTAGACTGTGGATAAATCAAATTAGTTTGTTTATAAATGGGCAAAGGAAGCCAGAGAATGAGTTAGGAGGGAGAAACATAACAGGAAGATTGTATCACTCCTTTCAGTTACACACATGTGTGGGTGTCCCTCCCGTGCAAGGCGGAGCAGGCTAGCCTAATGGCTGCTTGCACTGAGAGAAGGAGCAAGAGGCAACATCTTACAATAGTCCGGAGGATGAAACAGAAGCATTTGTCAAGAAGAGCCAAGTTTGGTTGCCGGTCGTTGATGAACTGAGTCAAGAGGAAGATCCACAAGCGTAGTCAAAATCCAGGCAAAAAGGTCCAAGGCAATCAAGCAAGCAGGCATTACAGGTCAGAGTGTCACAGCATCGGGAAGCACAAATGTTGCTCCAACAAAGTTAGTGCCAGCACATTCCTCTTTTTAAAAGCACTTCAGTTCAAGACTCCATAGCTGGGACCACTCTCTGTAAATGAGCCCTGTCTGCCCTTTGGTGTAATTTGAGCTGCTTCCACAGCTGTCACCTCTGATGTTGTTGGCTCTTCCTCCTGACTGTCATTTGACGATTCAGTAATTTCTGGCTCTGCTCCTCTCATTTCTTGATCAACTGAATCAAGAGGAAGCAGATCCATGCTCACAGCGGGCTGAGGCACTGGTTACCAGCCTTCCTCATCAGATTCAGACTCCAGGGCCCTCAACAACATGTCAGAATGTTATACAGCTGGGGTGGCATCTTACACCATTTCTGCTTGTTGTACCCATGACAGTCATGGGTTAGCTCTTCATGCCTGGTGAAATTGAACCCATCCTCAGTGGAAACATGATTAGAACAAGAAGCAAAAGAGAGGTAATTCAATATGCTTACTAAGGACCCCAAACCTGCAGGAAAGAATGACCCTTGACACCCTCTGAATGGATATGAGGCCTCAAGTCTGCCGGCTCAGATCCAGGAAGAGCTTTATGGCAAGAACATACATTCTTGAGGGTACACAAGAGCAAAACCAAATTAGGAGATGGAGGAAGGAGCTCACCAGGAAAAGTACATCATTAAAGGAGGATATAGCTGAAGATATCAATCTCCCCTACTTCACTTAAAAATGTAAAGGTCACCCTTGCTCGAAATCCAGTCATATCTGACTCTAGGGTTCATTGCTCATCTCTGTTTATAGTCAAAGAGCCAGTGCTATCTGTGTTTTGCAGACATTTCCGTGGAAATGTGGCAAGCATGCCTAGACGCCGAAGTGCAAGGAATGCTGTTTACCTTCCCACCGAAGTGGTGCCTATTTATCTACTTGCAATTTCTTGCTTTCAAACTGACTTGGAGGACCCTTAATAGGCTGAAGGTTGGCGTCCCTAAATGGAAGACCAACAGGCTCCAGTGGGGGCTGATGGTGGACAATAACATACTGTGTGAATGTGGAGAGATGCAGAATCTGGTTCACTTACTGTTCTGCTGGTTGCTGCCAGAGACAAGCACCGATGAGGACTTGGGTTCGGGCAACAATCAAGCGAAGAAAGTGGCTTCATTTTGGGAGTCAAGGGTTTTGAGGAGGACAAGAAAGAAGAAGAATGCGCATTCAGATCTACGTGCTGGTTTTGGTTGTGTTTTGATTTGGAAAGAGGACAAGAAGATTCAGCCTGGTCCTGTAAGACTTTACTTCTTCAGGCAGGGCAGTTGACACCCTTGTTCCAAGGAGGTTTGTTGCACTTGAATATTAGGCTAGCCCTCACCCATGAGGATGGGAAAGGATTAGAGAGAGGGGTGGGTGGGAGAAGTCACATTGAAAAGCATTGGATACTTGCAGTGAGCATGTCTGATAGGGCAGGATTACTGTGTGCTCGATGGAGAAGATCTATTGTGTTTCTGCTCGCAAAGCAGGATTACTGTGTATCTGATTTAAGAGAAGGATTAACAGTATTTGCTCGGAGGCGGCTGGAACACGACATAACGAAAGGAGAAAAGGCAGGTGGAAGGTAACACTTGATCTCCTGCTAACAAGAGGTGAGATGAACCTCACTTGGCTACTGACATCAGTGGAAAGTCCACCTTTCAAAACAGCCACGTGCATCCCATACACAGATGATCCCTTTGCCACAAACACATCTAGTGACTGGAGATTTATTTATTTATTTATTTATTTATTTATTTTATTTTATTTCCTGAATTACAAATCTTCTCCACCAGGAGTTCTACCTGACTGACGGTGGGCTGAGACGCTGACAGAAAGTCTTCTCATCAGACTCAGGCTCCAGAGCCACAACAGATACTGAATCAGTGTTTTAATGTTCCACATCTTCTGACAAAATCTTAGATCTTCTTATCTCTCTATGTATCTGGAAGGTAAGAAATTACACATCCCTTTAAAACATGGGTTACCAACCTCTTCAAACCAGGGGCCAGGTCATGCTCTCTCTGTCAGCTTCGAGGGCCGGATGGTCATCTTGCTT
Source organism: Furcifer pardalis (assembly GCA_030440675.1). Taxonomy (NCBI): domain Eukaryota; kingdom Metazoa; phylum Chordata; class Lepidosauria; order Squamata; family Chamaeleonidae; genus Furcifer; species Furcifer pardalis. The sequence goes on from CP126898.1 coordinate 5,799,112, forward strand.
TGCCTACACAATGGAGGGTGGCCATTTTGCCCCAACAGCTTCAAAGGGTGCATCCATTTTGTTTCTTGAATGCCCTTGGAGGGGTGGGCAGCCACATGAATTCATGTCATGGGCCAGATCTGGCCCATGGGCCTTAGGTTGGGAACCCCTTACTTTAAAGAATGGTCTATCTACTTGGATTCCATTCGAGAGAATCATAGCTATCCTGAAAATACGTAGTAGGAGACCTATTTGGTTGGCTTTGACCTGCCTCCTCCATGCCTCCTGCGTTTGTTGCCGATACTCTAATATACATCTCGTTATGCCTCATTATAGGAAAATTGAGTTTCCCTTGCAATCTGCTGGACTGACTTATTAGTGGGAGTCACCGTTCCACACAAGCCTTCTCCGATCACAAATCAAGCCCCTCCAGATGGCATTTATCAGGATATTGACCATAAATCTCTGCAATAGAAACTGAAGAAGAAGAGGGAAAGGATAATTGCTCATTAGTACCACACAGGCCTTGGCTTTATGTTTAGAAATTAGAGTGGCACAGACTGGCATTTATTTTCATTAGCTCTTAATTCTTGAGGGGTTGAGGTTTTTTAAAAGAAAACTCCTATTCGTTGCTCTCTGCAGAGCTCTTGTTTCTTACCATCCCAAAGCAAGTAAACAGTGCAAATCTGATCTTTCATTTACACTGGAGCAAAGAAATGGGAAATGCTATCATTTTCAAATATTATTCCATTGGTAACAGTATCTATTAACTGGAATGGTCCTATTTCGGGGCAGTTCTGGTTCAGTGGTTAAGAAGCTTGCTTTGTTAGCTGGAAGGCAGGCAAGTCGGCAGTTCAAGACCCGGGTACTGCATGGCAGAATGAGTGCCCATCTCTGTCCCAGCTCCTGCCAACCAAGCAGTTCGAAAGCAAGAAATTTCAAGTAGATCAATAGGGACTGCTTCGGTGGGAAAAGATCTTGGGGACATGAAAGGAGCCTCATTCGGGCATCCCTTGAGTGGAGTTTCTCCAGCAAAAGTCCTCTCAATCCTGAATAATTTCTGACATGAAATAATTATTATAATGGTCCTGTTTAAAAAGCTGCTACTATTAGTATTTATTTTTTCCTTCTATAAAAATCTCCCTTACTCGAAGGTCAGTCATGTCTGACTCTAGGGCAGTGATGGCCAACCTTGGCACTCCAGGTGTTCTTGAACTTCAATTCCCAGAAGCCCTGATTAGCAGGAGTGCTGACTTGGGCTTCTGGGAATTGAAGTCCAAGAACAGCTGGAGTGCCCACAGGTCTTGGGTTGGGAACCCCATTCTATATAAATGATTCTACAACAATATAATGGAAAATACTTTCCTTAGACTACATCCTCTTGCCATGGAGATGTCTTCAATGCAGTGACAATCTACTGGAGGCGGTGTAGATTATTTCTCCCTCACCGAAACCAACAGGAGAAATGATCCATGAAGCTTGCTTATTTATTTATTTATTTATTTATTTATTTATTTATTTATTTATTTATTTATTTAAATTTGTTTATTGCCCTCCTCCCAAAAGGGACCCAGGGCGATTTACAACAATTATAAAATCATTTTAAAAAATTAAAAACTCTAAAAACTTTTAAAAACTTAGTATTAAAAGCAACACAGGCATACTGGGGTCAAACCAACCAATTGGCTGGGAAAATTGAACCATCTACTCCCCAGACCAAACCTGCCAGCCAGGTTTTCTCTCCTTTTCTAAAGGGCAGCAACTCCATCTGCATGTGTAGTTCTATTGGGAGGAGGTTCCAGAGGGCCAGAGCGGACACCAAGAAGGCCCTCCTTCTCGTGCCAGCAAGGTGCACCTCTCTGGCTGATGGCACAACCAGAGAGCCTCTCCGGTCTGCTCTGGTGGGACGGGCAGATGTCCTTGGGACATGAGTTGTTTGAGCAACACAGCTGTACATTATGGAGTCACACTTTTCAAAAGAGAACTGAAAGTACTTTTCATTGATGAGACAGCATGTCAACTCAACATAGGCTTAAAAGGTCTTGAGATAAAGTATGGGACCTCAGAAGTTTAAAATTCAAAATGCTAATAATAATAATAAATGCTGAGGTTATTCAAGACACAAATACTTCTTGTGAGCCACAAATAATAATAATGAAACCCATTACACAAGCTGATGTGCCAGTAATATGCAAAATATGTAGGACACATTGAAAGATTTAATGTGTTTAAAGCATTTAGAAGTCCGCGGCAATATCTAAACCACAGATGAGACAGAGAGCGCTAAGTATTTTTCTCTGCTTTCTTTCTTTTATTTTTAAGCCAGAGGTTAATAGAGTTTACAGCAACATGAACATGTGGGTAAACTGCAATACTTTTGTGATTTATTTGGAAACTTTTGTGATACATCGTTCCCTAGAGAGGAGATTTTGAACACTTCTGCAGAGATGGGCGTTCCAGAATCCCTGCCTGGAACATTTGAAACTTGATTCCTTTGCCAGATTTCCCCCTTCAGCAAGAAAAGAGGGGAGCAAGTGGAAGAGAAATAATTAAGAAAAAAAGTAGTTTATGAATGTGAAAGTGCCAGAGAACTTGAACTGAGCAGGATTTCGTGTCACACTGGGTCATTAGCATGAGCAAGAAATGTGTTGCAGGTCTCCTTTCCATGAGGACCATTACATTTCATATTTCCTTGGGACCATTACATTCTTTACTCATCCTTGTCCTCATCATAACCATCCAGCTGTAAAATAACCCAACACTCGTCGTCATAATCCAACTGCCACCATTTCCAAGGCTATAGTGGTTGAAGAATACTGGGACTGTATTTCCAAAAAGGATCGCAGTGGGTGAGTAGTTAAGATTTATTTATTTAATCAAACTTTTATGCCGCCCTCCTCACAAAGACCCAGGGCAGCTAACAAACTTTTAAAACACTTAAAACACAGTAAAAGCATGATATAAAAACAGTATTAAACAGGATTTTAAAATTGCAAAAATTAAAAGAGATTAAACAAGATACTGAGCTTGACAACCAAAAGGGCATTAGGTCACTAGTTCAAGACCCAAGTGCTGTGAAATAGAGTGAGCTCCAGCCTTCTATCCCAGCTCCTGCAACCTTGCAGTTCAAAAGCAAGAAATTAAAAGTAGATAAATAGGTACTGTTTTGGCAGGAAAGGTAACAGTGTTCCATGTGCTCCAGCAGAAGGAAGGGAATAACAGTGCCTGAAAGCTTGAACACGGTTCTGTGTATTGCCCGAACAAAGGTACCACCCTGGTACAGATTTTGTTGAATGGTCAACCCAGCTTCCTCCTTGTTCTTATGGAATTTCCATCGATGCAAATGTGTGGACAATTATTGATCCTTTGAAATCTCCTACATCCGTTGTGGTGAACCTTTGCTCTCCAGATGTTCTTGGACTTCAATTCCCAGAAGCCCCGATCATCAAGTGTGCTGATTTGGGCTTCTGGTAAGTGAAGTTTAGGAACAGCTGGTGTGCCAAAGTTTACCACCACTGTCCTACGTGGTTCTTTTCCACATTCAAGGGTGTGAAAGAGAGAATTGTCCTCCACAGGAATCAGAGAGGATTTTACGAAATGAAAAAACGTGGACTTGGGAACAGGTAGTCAAGTGAGTGAGACTGAAGAGATTGTGAGTCATTATTTGGTGAGGTTTAAGGGATTATTTCTTTTCTCACTTCAAAACCACACAGCCCGCTGACGCTGAACCTTGTCCAATACTGAGCTGTCTTCTGGAATGAAAAATATTGTTTGAACATGAGCTAATTAGTTCTCTCTATTATCACCTCCCGGGTGGAATGTGATGTGGAGGCCCACGTGGACCTTAGAGAGACAATTCTCATACTGGTTTTTTCCACTGGGTCATATCCAGTGTGGGTTTATTATAGTACAGCGCGCTGAGCTTCTCATTCAGATGAGAAGTGTGCCCTTCAAATATGGCTCTCTAGGTTAAGATATTTGTAGCAGCTGCACGGCAAAGCGGGGCAGGTTTTGGGCAATTTTATGATGAAATGCAAGTCTCCCATTTCACCTCCTTTTATCCCAGCTAATAAACACACTTGGACTAGATCAGGAGTTCCCAACTTAAGGCCTGTGGGCCAGATCTGGGCCCCAGTACAATTTCATCTGCCCCCCCCCCACTCTAAGGGATTTCAAGAAACAAAATGCCCACCCCTTTGACAGTGTTGGGAGAAAATGGCTGCCCCCATCATGCAGGCAGGGCAAAAGGACCATCTGGCCCTCAAAGCTGACTGAGGGAACATGATCTGGCCCCTGGCTTGAAAAGGTTGGGAACCCTTGGGCTAGATACTTGGAAGAAAGAAAAAGATACTTTACTCACAAAATGAGATCAGAAGATACATGTGCTCAGGAGATCAGTGATGGCCAACCTTGGCACCCCAGCGGTGTTTTTCGATCTTCAATTCCCAGAAGCCCTGATCAGCAGAAGTGCTGACTTGGGCTTCTGGGAATTGAAGTCCAAGAACACCTGGAGTGCCCAGGTCCGCCATCACGGCCCTAGATTTTTACAGCAAGAGAGGGAAAGGAATAAAGCTCTGATTCCACTGGATGGCAATATTAGACCTTGGCCCAGGCATGACCAAAAGATAGCTTAAAATCAATTTATATTCTTCCAAGAACCACATTTGCTTTGGATCTGCACGTCCTTGGGTCTAACCCTCTTGTCTATGCCCTTGCTCCAGTATCAAGGAGAGAAACTAAATTAAGCACGGAAGAATTGAATTTCCCATAACCTGCCAACCTGACCTAAATGCAGAAATGTCTACATGTTCTTGCACTAAATTGAGGCAAATCAAATTAAGGCAAATAAACGAGTGCTAATTGGATGCAAGGTTCTCAGAGGGTTGTTAATGGAAATTTGAATAAAGAATCCAATATTCCATTTTAACTTCTGCATTGTATCTGTTTTGGCTTTCCGTTCATAGCTGTTCTCCTAGCAATGAGGAGCACAGTCTTAAGATACAATCTGAAGGTGTTTCATCAGAAGAATTCAAGCATGGAGGCTGTGCTGAAATCAAGGTTTACTGTGTTCTAGAGGAAAAAGAAGTACACTACATGAAAATCCTATGGACGCAATCCTGAAAGACTTCTATTGGTTGCTATTTACTTACCATGCCCAATTCAAAGTGTTGGTTTTAACCCTTAAAGGCCTATACCGGGGTGCCCAAACTTTTCAGGTCACGGGCCAGTCGTGTGGTTCAGGGAGCCAGTCACTATGGCCAAGTGGCCGATCCAGCCCCTGACGTCAATTGATCCAGCCTGTGAAGCCCTCGTTGCTCCCCTACGTGGAAGTAAAACACGCCAGGAGTGACGAGGGATTTGTGGGCTGGATGAATTGACATTGGGGGCCGGATCCAGCCCTGGGCCATAGTTTGGGCAGCCTTGGCCTATACAGCTTGAACCAGGACAGCTACAGGATTTCCTCTCTTCTTGGGAACCTTTCTGAATCTTAAGATCCTTAAGCTTTCTTAAAAATACGAACAGTTGCAGAAATGTACCAAACGCTGAGCTTGAAGACTGTAAGGTTGGGGTTCAATACCTGAATGCTGCATGAAGGTGTGAGCTCCCGTCTCTGTCCCAGCTCCTGCCAACCGAGCAGTTTGAAAGCAAGAAATTGCAAGTAGGTAAATGGAGACCACTTTGGCGGGAAGCTAAACAGCGTTTACCTCTGGTGTCTAGGCAGACCTGCCACATGTCCATGGAAAAGTCTGCAGGTGCTGACAGCACCAGCTCTTTGGCTATAAACAGAGATGAGCACTGAACCCTAGAGTCAGCTATGACTGGATTTAGAGCAAGCGACCTTGAATACTTCCTTATGGTGAAAAGGTACAAAATGAATGAATGAATGAATGGAACTTCTGCTGTTCCAATCCAGGACAACTTCTGAAGCTTACCTTGGCTTCAACTGAACAGTAAACATCTGTTCTAGCCTGTCTTTCTCTGGGCCTGAGGTTCCAAATCTCATTAACTCTTATTTGTACACCAAGAGAGGCTGAGAGCAATGACGTTCTAAGCCAAAAAAAAAAAGAAGCCCCATCACAATTCCCTTAGTGAGCAGAGAGTTAATTAAATTCTGGAAACCTTGCATTCGGCTGTGAAATTTATACCTGCAATTTGCACCACTCTCCGGAATGGCAGCCTATCGGGTCTTGTTACTCATCAGGAAGAGGGAGGGGGAAAATTAAGTCTGATTTATATGTGCCAAGTATCTCAACAGGGCACTCTTGGGCCCGATGTACCGTCGCTTTCCTTCAATTAACCTGCTTGGCATGGAGGGAGAAAAGGATGAGACATCTGTTGAAAGCTCAGCCCTATCTCAAACAGACCACGTCATTCGGTCGAATCCGGGTCGGTGTTAACCCTTGGCCAGGAAGACGTGCCAAGTTCCCGGCATGAATGCATCGCAGGGAAGGGGGAACTCGGTACAGATGGAACGTTAATCGGAGACAATACGGTGAGTCAAAGGAGCTTTCGTAAGCTTCAACCACTTCTCTCCAGCAGGGGCTGCGGGGGCTGCGGGGTTAAGAAGCTCGCCTTGTTAGCTGGAAGGCTGACAAGTTGGCAGTTCGAGACCCAGGTACTGCATGACAGATTGAGCTCCCGTCTCTGTCCCAGCTCTTGGAGACATGAAAGGAGCCTTGTTTGGGCATTCCCTGAGCGGAGTTTCTTCTTCTTCTTCTTCTTCTTCTTCTTCTTCTTCTTCTTCTTCTTCTTCTTCTTCTTCTTCTCTTCTTCTTCTTCTTCTTCTTCTTCTTCTTCTTCTTCTTCTTCTTCTTCTTCTTCTTCTTCTTCTTCTTCTTCTTCTTCTTCTTCTTCTTCTTCTTCTTCTTCTTCTTCTTCTTCTTCTTCTTCTTCTTCTTCTTCTTCTTCTTCTTCTTCTTCTTCTTCTTCTTCTTCTTCTTCTTCTTCTTCCTTCTTCTTCTTCTTCTTCTTCTTCTTCTTCTTCTTCTTCTTCTCTTCTTCTTCTTCTTTCTTCTTCTTCTTCTTCTTCCGCTTCCGCTTCCTCTTCCTCTTCCTCTTCTCCTTAAGGAGATGTGGTGGCCCAGTAGTTAAAAGCTTGCCTTGTTAGTTGGAAGGCTGGCTAGTTGGCAGTTCAAGACCTGGGTACTGCATGACAGAATGAGCGCCCATCTCTCTCCCAGCTCTTGGGAACATGAATGAGCCTTGTTTGGGCATTCCCTGAATGGAGTTTCTTCTCCTCTTCCTCCTTTTCCTTAAGGATGTGGTGGCTCAGTGGTTAAGAAGCTTGCCTTGTCTGCTGGAAGGCTGGCAAGTTGGCAGTTCAATACCTGGGTACTGCATGATGTTTTGAGTACCCATCTCTGTCCCAGCTCCTGCCAACCGAGCAGTTTGAAAGCAAGAAAATGCAAGTAGATAAATAGAGACCACTTCAGTGGGAAAAGATCTTGGGGACATGAAAGGAGTCTCATTTGGGCATTCCCTGAGCAGAGTTTCTCCAGGAAAAATCAGCTCAACCCAGAATAATTTCTGACTTCTCTCCAGCTGAGATGCTTCACTGCTCATTTGCCCATAGGTTTCACAAACTGGAGCACCTGCCAAGGGTATCCCATTAAGACAGAACAAAAAAAAATATGGAGCCACAGCAAATCTTGCATTAAGACATCACATTTCACTGTTGAGGAAAAAGAATCACTCATGGGTTAACAGAGGAGGGGAAGTTGAAAACTGTCAGAAATCCTCCTGGGGGAAATGCTGTTTGTGGTCTGTCTGTCTACTTGATGATGATGATGATGATGATGATGATGATGATGATGATGATGATGATGATGATGATGATGATGATGATGATGATGATGATGATGATGACTGAATAAATGTGAGACATGCAGTACTGTGCAAAAGTTTTAGACCAACACCAGCTAGTTCGGGGAAATTCAATGAGAAATTTAGGGAGCCATAACTTGTACACCCTAACTTCAAACTTCACCAAAGGTGGAGATGGTTGAGAGGAGTGTCAGCAGAAAACTTATCTTCATTTTTGGCATGTCTTGGTCACTCAAGGGCTGGGTTATGCTCCCCACAATCGTTCATTGAATTTCTGTATGGGAGAACGTACAATGATGATACCCTTAAACACAGTTACCTCAAAGTGACTATAACAAAGTGTGGAAAATGCAAATACAGTTAAAACCTCCTGAATATGTTCCAACTAAACATCCACAAAATGACCAAAATCAGAATGAGCAAATGTGCTATTTGCTAGATCTGGGATTGTTCCTGATAAATGGAGGCAGTTGGATTGTAGGGTGACACTTGGTATAGTGGATAGAAAGATGGACCAGGCCTGGGTTTGAATAAGCAGTGTCTATTTATCTACTTGCAATTTCTTGCTTTCAAACTGCTAGCTTTGCAGGAGCTGGGACAGATGGCAGGAGCTCATTCCATCATGCAGGACTCAGGTCTTGAACTTACCCCAGGGTCAAGCTCGGTGTCTCAAACACTAAGCCACCATGGTCCTGAAACTAGACTTCAGTTGGTTCAAATAGAACTAGGATAAAAAATCCACCCTTTATACAACAAGCCATGCCACCATACTGTGTATTAAAACTGTCTTAACACAAAGTGATCACTCTCAAAAAATGGAGATTGTGAATTTATCAAGTGCAGCCTGTTAATTTTTACTGCGCCCTTAAAGGATCTTTTATGAGGTCTGGCAGGAATCGTCAGAAGCAAATCACCCGCTTGATGGCTTCTGAATGCCAAGCTGCTTTAGGAGGGTGAAATTCTTTCCCTGGACCACAAATGAAAAGGTGGGTGTGTAGATCATCTGCTTCCTTCTCCCTTCCTGTTCTGTTTCTTTCTTTCTTTCTTTACTATTGAAGACTTCTTGGCCAAAGGTGAGTGGGTGGGTGGGTGGGGGGGCATTGGCAGAGACACAAGAGAACATTTTCACTTCTCATTTGTTTGCAGCTTCTTAAGTTAATTCTGGCCTGTTTGGCTGTTCAGATTTGTATCAGGCAACCAGCCAGCCAGCCAGCCAACTAAAATAACCAACCAAAACAACCAGCCAGCCAACTAAAATAACCAACCAAAACAACCAGCCAGCCAACCAAAATAACCAACCGAAACAACCAACCAACCAACCAACCAACCAACCAACCACCAACAACAAACAAACAAACAAACAAACAAACAAACAAGCCCAACCAACTTCAAATTGCTAGGTTGGCAGGAGCTAAGACAGACAACAGGAACTCACTCTGTTTTACCACACTCAGGTCATGAACTGCTGGCCACTAAACCATCACAGCCCCATTTGTACATTATCACAGCCCCATTTGTACATTAATGTCATGACAAGGGATAAGGAATGAAACTAGAAATAGTTACACACACACCCCTTTTATTGAGTTTGGCTTCCCTTCCAGAGCCCGCCCCCACCCCCACCCCATCCTCAGCAAGGTTTAAGCCATATAATAGCAATTACATGCCATTCAGTATATTTGGACTTACCATAAGCCTTTCCAGGGTTTGTATAAGTAAAGGACTCAGAAGAGGGCTACCATCCCCTTCTTCCAAGGGTTGTCCTTGGGACTGTGCAGCTTGTTCAAGTCTACAACACTCTTGGGATGCCTACTAGGGGGTTGAATTCCTGATCAACTCTACAGCCAGATGGCTAACTCACTGAAGTATCCAGTATACTGTATTCACACACACCTTTCAATAGAAAGAAAACATTGCTTCTGCTTATCATAAAACCCCAGAATCTATTAATAGTGTTAATAAGACAGCGGAGAACATCCCATGTTCTAATTACTCAGGTCAGTGGTGGAAAACTGCAGAGAGCAAGTCTGTTTTTACAGGGAGGCCTTGGCATTGGAGCATGTAATCAGCCTGGCAGAACAACATATTTGCGTCTAGATAAAAAGAGGACGAAGGAAAACACAGCTACCACCTTTCCTGTTACAAGATGATAGTGTCACAAGTTGTCAACAGACAAGGGAAGAAGGGTTATGTTTGTCAGAAGCCAGACCAAACAGAAAAGCTGTCACCGAAGGTCTAACACATTCTATAATGTCCTAGCGTTTTCCCTAATTATTATGGTGAGCCTTTGAAATCTACGTAGGAGGAAGCGTTCTCCAGGGATGTGAACCATGATTTTATTTTGCACCAAAGTGTAATTTCCACAAGAAATTTCTAATTGGAAACTATTCTCTTTTTTAGCCAGGTCCCCCCCCCCCCCCCTCATTCCCTACCCTAGAGTAAGTTTACAGTCTGGCTGGGTTATCCTGCTATGGTCATAGAGTAGATCATACAGCCAGCAACTCAATGCCGAGTGTCAGGCAGTGGTTAACTAACCTGATAACCCTGAGAACTAATAACCTTGGGTGCCAACATTCACAGGGAAGGGTGATGGTCCCCAAGTGGATTAAATCCCACTTGAATCCATCTGGATGGAGGGCAGCAGCTTCATCAGTCCTGGCCTGGGGCAGTTGAGGACTATGCATGCCAAAAGGGCTCAGGACCAGAAAGTGACTCATGGAACTGGACCCGTGGTACAGGGGTCATGCTGAGATGTGCAAGGCAAATGAAAAGGCCACTGCATTATATTATCAAGACAGTCTTCATGGCTGATCACCATGAGGATCACCAATATTCAGATTTGGATATGGCAGAACAACAAGAACAAGAAGAGCGAGGTTAGGGTTAGAAGCACTTTCTGCCATGTTGAGTTGTTGTTTTTTTAATATCACAAGCATTTGTATCTTGTTTATAAAGTTGCAAATGTGAAGGATGAAATCCTGTTTTACTATTTCAATAGGCCCATTTGTGTGGGTATGTTTTTGAGTGTTTATAGTAGTGTTCCCCCTGTTGAAATAAAGGATTTTCTCCACACCCGGTTTGAGAGATGCCCAGTTCCCCCCTCTTGTTGTCGGTCAGCGTGTCTCAATCCAGCACAGTGATGGGACCCTCGAGGTCGTTGACCCGAGTATAAGTTGAATCTCCTTTTTGGAACTCATTTTGGGGGCTAAAAAACTAGACTTATACTTGTGTATACATGGTACACTTTAGTTGTATGTCTTGGCCTCATTTTTTTTCCTTCTTTAATAGACCATCTCTTCCTGGTCACAAAAAATGAATGCTTGGGTAACCATTAGCCACAGCAATAGAAAGGCCAGGTAGCTACAAGATACTTCAATAGAGTGGCTGCCAGGCGACCCTAGATCAATTTCCACTCCAATTCGGATCTTAACGCACCGCCAATGATTGCAGGGTTGGGCAGAGGAGTAAAATGCAACCGAAAATTGCCTGCTGGATCAGAAATGATGAAATTGCTACTTTTATCCATTCTACTGTAAATGGTTCAGCCCAGATTATCTACAGAGTAAACAGTTATTGATTTTTAAAACGCAGAAACACAGAGCAGGCATCAAACATCACTGGGTAAACAAAGGACAGTCAGCAGATTGTTTTGGAAAGCAGAAATGTATTTTTTTTAAAAAAAAAAATTCTACTCTGATGTTCTGTTTTCCTAAATGCGTAGTTACATTTTTTTAAAAAAGGTGTTGAAATCGAGCTATTTCTCTGCAAACCCAATTTCAGGTCACATGGCATTGATATCAGTTGACGGGTCCATCATGCTACAAATTTGTTCTTCCATGTTGTATATAGAGACAGTGGAACCTCATATAACGAAAATAATTCAGTCTACAAGGCACTTCACTATACAATTTTTTTCATTACACGATTTTTTCCCTGTACAGTACTGTACATAGATTTACACCGGGAATTCTCAAGCTACAGCCCGTGGGCCAGACCCTGCCCCCAATGCCATTCATTCCAGCCCTCGCAGCCTAGGGCAATTCTGTGGGGAAGGACAGCTGGTTTGGGGTCATTACCAGAGATGGCCACTAGAGGGTGCAAAGTGCAGTTTCCCATAGGAATGCATTTTGAACCAATTTCATGTTCTAAAAAGCAAAAAAAGAAAGAAAGAAAGAAAGAAAAGAAAAGAAAAGAAACCACCTAGAGCCAGAGGCAAGCTGAGGCAGGTGATGTAGGAAGGGTCCTTTTGTTTAGCTGGGGGGGGGGGGGAGAGAGTATTTTTTTTAAATAAGTGAATTACTGTATTTCTTAAAGTTCATGCAACTTTCCGGTGAGTGCACTCCATTTTTACAAAGGATCAGAAAGCTTTGCATTCAAAAACAGAGGCACCAGTGACGAATAGGCCCATTTAATCATTTTTACAGAATTTACAGATGAGTCAACTGTGTTCTTACCAGGAACTAACCCAATGAAATTGGCCTATATTGAAGATTAACTAACAAGATATACCTGAGGACTAATGGCCTTGGGTGGTGAAATCCTTTACTGTCATCTATCACTGATGCTTTTTCCACTGTCCACAGGGAAGGGTGATGGTCCCCAAGTGGATTAAATCCCACTTGAATCCATCTTGATGGAGGGCAGCAGCTTCATCCATCCTGGCCTGGGACTGAGGAGGACTTTGCTTGCCAAAAGGGCTCAGGACCAGAAAGTGACTCGTGAAACTGGATCCATGGTATGGGGGGTCATGTTGCAATGCGGAAGGCAGATGAAGTCCACTGCATTATATTCTCAGGACAGGCTTCATGGCTGATTGCCATGATGATCACCAATATTCGGATTCAGATACGGCAGAAAAAGAAGAAGAGGGCTCATCCCTAGTCCATCCATTTGTGACTATCCAGAAACCAATGATCCAAAGAAGGGGAGAAATGACCTTTGACCCTGAGAAATTTCTCCTTTATCTGGAAGGTCCTGGTCCCCTCCAAACCTATCCAACCCCCTCTTCTGTGTGTTGAAATGACTCTGACATTGATAGCTATGGTAAAGGGAAAAGGGGGGGGGGCAGGGAGAGAGAAAAAGTCCCATCTAATCACAGCTACTTAGCCTTTAAATTCAACATGACTCTGCCCCTTTTATGCAATCATGTAAGTAGTTCTTCCTAGCGAGGCATTTTCCGGGCGCTTAAATATTTTACAATTGCATGCAAAAGTGCAAATCCAGGGCCAGAAATTCGGTATTTGAAGTGCACTTAACAGGCCGCTGTGGTTTCTAGAACATAATTTGCCACACCGCCCGACTGAGTAGAAGCCAGGCCTCTGTGTGTGTATGTGTGTGTGTGTGTGTGTGTGTTCATATCTCCCCTATCATTTCCACTCTTCTCTTCTCCTGTCCTCCTCTCCCCTTCCATTTCTGCCCTCTGTTCTGAAATTATGTACACTGTTCTCACAGGCAAGTGTTGTAAAATAAAAATAATAATCATGGGTTTAGCTATCTGGCTGCAGAGCCAGAATTTGGGAGTTTCATTTGGTGCCTTGATACGGGTTGGATTCCCCCCTTGTCCTTGGAAAGCATGGTGGGGGATCGAACTTCCAACCATTGGCAGCACAGCCAGATCCACAAACCACTGAGTTATCTAGCCAGCTTCAGTTGTATATCTGTTCCCATCATAATCCTTCTGGAGTCCAAGGCTGTTTGGCATTCTTGACAATAGTTCATGAACGTTGAGTCCTGAGTCAAGGGAAAATTTGTATTCTTCTTATAAAACACAAGGGAACCTAAAACGTTGCTTTATAACTAACATTTTGTATTTGTAGTATTAGCAGCATTAGTAATAATAATAATAATTTCATGAGAGAAATTACTCTGGGTTGAAAGGATATTTGTGGAAGAACCGCTGCTCAGGGAACGCCCAATTGATGCCCCTTCATGTCCCCAAGAGCTGGGACAGAGACGGGCGCTCATTCTGTCATGCACTACCCGGGTCTCGAACTGCCAACTTGCCAGCCTTCCAGCTAACAAGGCGAGCTTCTTAACCTCTGAGCCACCGCAACCCCCAGTAGCATGAGTAATATGAAACAAAGATTTCTTTAGAAACAGTCTGATGTAGTGGTTTATTCTGCCTAGGCAGAATGGGAAACGAATTCCCACTCAAGTCTGAAGTACTCTTGGATTTACCATCATCTCAATAACAGTGTTAATATTAAGAACTGTGTGTATCTTTTCACTTCCCAGAGAAAGGGAATGATATAAACTGTGACTGTGTTACTGATGTATTTGACAGGAGATCATTTTGATCGCTCCAAGCTGAGTAACTTGCCAGAAGGATTTTGTCTCTGATCATACTAAAATTAAGCCTTACACTGTACGAATATGAGGAAAAAGACAGATGAGATCAATGCTGAATCAAGTACAACATGGAAAACTAATTCTCCATTTGGATAAGCTTTTGGTTACGCAGTTACAAGCAGCATAGTAAGAAAGCAAAAGAGCTGCACAATTACCACAAAAACAGGCATAAACTTTGACGGAAATCCCAGATTTCAAGCTTTCGTTAGCAACAAATTTCTCAGATCCTTTTGTGCTGCACTCAAAGACCAATCTATTTTCAAACTCATTTCACTGCACAACAACGATTTTGCTGCTGGGAATAACATATGTGATTGACATGATATCAAATGTGCTGATTCCCAATCTGAACTCAGAATTTGCCTATCACATACAGATTTTAAAGTGTGCTATATCTGTTCAAATGGTCAGTCATTGGGTAATGTATTTTTACATAGGAACATGATAACAGTTGCAGCTACCACTATGCCTGTTGCCGCCTCAGCTGAATCATGTCCCCTGGTGGCATGCATGTTCCAACTGACATCAGAAATAGATATAAAAGGCAAGATGGACCAAGGGTTTGTCTCTAGTGTGAAACCATTATATTGGATAGTACAGCTAGGCCTTAGTGAGTCTGTTTTGAGCTAAAGTTGAGTAGATGCAGCTGTATTAATAATCTGGACAATTTTTGCTACATTTATGGCAAATATACCCCACGTGATCAATGCAAGAACCAAACCAAGAGAGTGAGATTTGCTAATTTAAGATCCCGATGTCCTAGACTTCAGATTTGGATTCTGTGCACTTGATTTAGTAAAGGACACATGGATTAGATCAAGTAGCAGACAATATTTATTTTTTGTGATGCAGTGTTTTTATTTGCCATTCCTTTAAAAAAAAATCACATGGCAGCTTGTTATTTAGTGCAGTATTTCATACTTCTTTATATCCAGTAATATATGCATTTCTAGGAGGACCATATGTCCCATATTCAGAAAAGTATAGCTGTTCACCATTTCCAGGATGGAGCTATTGTTAGCTTAAATCCTTCCTCAGGTGTAATGTTCTCCACCACAAGTCAGACAACACATCCTTGAAAATTGTATGGTTCAGAACTGCTTCTGTCTCTCAACCCTCCTGGCTTTCAAGCTGCTCCTTAAGATCTATAATTGTTTCCTGCTTTCTTTCATCATCTGTGACTCCGGGGGCATCACTTAGAGATGTCACTCTGGTTCTTTGGGAACACAATCCTCAATGCGGCCGGGGGGGGGGGGCCTCCACCTAATTTGATGGCTCCCAGGCA
This sequence comes from Furcifer pardalis, assembly GCA_030440675.1. Taxonomy (NCBI): domain Eukaryota; kingdom Metazoa; phylum Chordata; class Lepidosauria; order Squamata; family Chamaeleonidae; genus Furcifer; species Furcifer pardalis. Next base: position 5,814,548 of record CP126898.1, read on the forward strand.
TTATGGCAAACAACGCCTCAACTCAAGCAGGCATGAGTCAGAACCTCTGACTGTGATGAGAAGAACAGTGTGTGAGTTTATATATAAACACACCCACACTCACAGCCTCACACAAGCGCACACCGGCTAGGAAATATCCACTTTGGACAACAGTGTGCAACATCCACAGCCAGCAAGCTCTCTGGGACTTCTGGACTTGGCCCAGTTCTCACAAGATACATTTTGGAGTACAGTTCCCCATTGCCGTGCTGAATCAATCCTGATCCAACGACGTGGAGCATGTCCTTTGTAAAGTTCATGGCTTTTAATCGCCTTTTCAAGATCAAACCATACAGAAGTACCGTGCATTGCAGCAAAGGGACGCTTGCACAAAAAATTTCCACCTGAGAGACCAGTTAGAGCTTTGTAATATATCAAAGAAATATTACAAGAACACTAAACGATGCCAGTGGAGGCCGCCAGAAGTGCCAGCGCAAGAACCTTGTATCTCCCTAAACATCTGGAGGAGGAGGAGGCAGGTGGAGGGGGAGGGGGAAAAGAAAATCATTCTCAAATATTGTCGAATTTTTTGAGCCACAATCAGGAGTACCCTAGGCAACAACCACCTTGTGCCAGCTACTCTTTCTCAGTGTGCTGACCTACCTGAGCGGGCATGGTTGCCACACAGTGGCGCTACACAAAGAGTCTATTTGAGGAGAGTCCAGATACCCAAGTCCAATAGGCAAGACAAGGTCTGTTTACTGGTAGTCCAAGCAAGCGTTTAATCCAAAGGGTGTCCAGGGGCATCATTAGAGTTGGCATAGAAGTCAGGGTCTAGGCAAGCAGTCTGGAGTTGAGCAGGGTGTCAGCCTTTGCACCGAAGAGTTGTACTGACACTGGAAGATTGCAACAAGCTTGTTTATAAACCTCCCAGCTAATCGGTATCAGCTGGGAGCCTTCTTTGGTGCTTTGCTCTAGCTTGCCTGCGTCTCAGGTGTAGCTCCTTTCTGGACCTTTCCAGACTGAGGGCTGATCACTGTCAGAGTCAGACCCCTGATCTGACAGGTCAGCTGCCAGAGGAAACAGACTTGGGCCAGGTGCAGGCTGAGATTCCTGGCTTGGGGTATCCTCAGGTTTGGGTGCAGGCAGAACTGGGCTGCTGCACAGGGAGTGCCCCCCTGATCCAGGCCATCCTCAGAGTCCGTCGAGGACTGGATCACAACACTCACACTAGGTCAGGTGCAACAAAGTGTAGAATGAACTCACATAAAAAGGTGACTTCATTTTGACAGAAGGGGGAGGAGGAGGAGGAGGAGGAGGAGGAGGGAGGAGGAGAGGAGGAGGAGGAGGAGGAGGAGGAGGAGGAGGAGGAGGAGGAGGAGGAGGAAAACAGTGAAGACTGCATATCATCTCAGAAGAAATGGAGAAACAAAATGGAGTAGATGATGTTGTGATCATTCTTGGGCCTCAACTCTGCAAGACCTGGCTCCACTACAACATTGATTGGCATACATTGAGTGTTTTGTGATGCAGACATCTAAGTCTTGGTGTCTTTCCTCCATGCTGCTATTGTGTTTGCCTCCCAGTGGCAATGGCTGAAGTGAACCATCCAGCCTGTGGAGAGAACAGGGGGAAAGAGTCCTTGTACTGTATCATAGCCCAGCAATAGCTCAAAAGGATGGGAATCCTAAGAGTGGCAAGGGATACATTTCTGGGACAAGCAGTCCCAGATGCGCCCCACTCTTGCCGTCGCTGGCAAAACATTATTGCGTTGACTAGCAGAGCAAAATGTTTTATGTCGCTCTGAAAGGAACTGACATGGCTGGAGATTTAATCGCTTTGGATCCGTCTTGGCGTGACGCCAACGGTGCGCATAAATGGAGCATTTAATGTTTAATGTGCTGCTCTGCCTGTGCGGTGACCTTCTCGGTGCATTTGCATGTCAGGGGCTCGTGACAGAGCTGTGTCACTATGAACGGCGTTCAGAGAGACAATGCGCAGCATGGATTTCACCGGCAGCCTTGCAACCTGAGATCACAAGCGGAAGAACCGGCTGCTCGACATTGTCTAAGGAATGCTGCTCAATTCTGTTTACAGCCAGAAATAGATTGGCATATTATGCAATTTTTTCGATGGTTCTGAACAGAATCAACCACCAGGTTCAACTGTGTAAGTCAGGGGTTCATAACCTTTTCAATCCGAGGGCCGGGTCACACTCTCTCAGTCAGCTTCGAGGGCCGGATGGCCATTTTGCCCTGCCTGCACGATGGGGGGTGGCCATTTTGTCCCAACAGTTTCAAAGGGGTGGCCACTTTGTTTCTTGAGTGCCCTTGGAGGGGTGAGGGGCCACATGAAATGGCACCATGGGGCCAGATCTGGCCCATGGGTGTTAGGCTGGGAACTCCTGGTATAATAAATATTCCTGAAGATCCCCCCCACCCGATAGGCTCCCATGAATTTGGAGCCATGGGAATTTTTAATATTATTTTTAATCCTTCTTTAGGTGAAATTTCCACCACAACTCAGGCACAATACATTGTGCCAACTTAAAGACTAATTGTTATATCACTAAAAGCTTCCTTTATACATCTGTGTCATCTGAATAGGCACCTCATTTGAACTGTGAGCTAGTCTTAGTCTATCATTTTTGTGTGGCTACCCTGTCAGGGCTGTAAAAAGTAACTTAAATATTAAGCGTTGCACTGCAGCTCTTTCCTGGTTATCTGAAGAAGTGGAGTCGATCCATGAGAGCTCAGGTTCAAAAACATAACAATTAGTCTTTAAGGTGGCACAATGTTTTTGCCTTTATTTTGTCTTTATTTTTACCTTTCTTTTGTCCCTTGCCTGATACGCCAGCTTTCAAGCTCATTCTTAAACTTAACAATCGTTTCCCACTTTTCCATGCATCAATAACAACAATCTTTAGTATTTCCCCAATAAACCGAAATAGATACCCTACAGTTTGATCAGAAACTACAGGACAAGTATTATTGTTTTCACACACACAAGGGTCGCCCTCGCTTGAAAGCATGTTGTATCTGACTCTAGGGTTCGGTGCTCATCTCCGTTTATAGCCAAAGAGGCAGCGCTGTCTGAATCTGCAGCTGTTACCATGGGCATGATAGACACCGGTGGTGTAAAAAGAATGCTGTTACCTTCTTACCAATGTGGTACCTATTTATCTACTTGCAATTTCTTGCTTTAGATCTGCTAGTTTGGCAAAGGGACAGGAAGCAGTAAATCAGATGAGATTTAATCAACACTTCCCGCGGACCTGATTGCTTCCGCGAAATGACGACCCAGCTTCAAATGTTGCCCCATGACTGTATCTGTCTCTTTCTTTCCTGGAAGTCATGTAAAAAGAGGAGCTGGAGGTGAAATATTTATAATGGCCAGCAGGGAAGCCACAAGTATTTCTGCAAATGGTAAACCAGGCATACAAGTTCAACAATTAAATTAAAATTAAATTAAATTCACCAGCACTGCAAAGATGCCTGCTTGGATCTGTTCTGAAAAGACACCTTTGAATGGGAACGAAGACAACTTCTGCCGAATCTGTTATATGATTTCTCTCTCTCTCTCTCTCTCTCTCTCTCTGATCAAAGTGCCACATGCTCTGATTGATCTGCAACTCCAAACAAAGCCATCCCAGACCTCTGGAGAAAAGCTTTCTCTGCCTCCGGTTCAAAACAGTGGTTTATTGATGTTAAAACACATCTTCAGAAGATGAAAAGAGCAACGGGAAACTGTAAGCTGGAATGTTTAAGAAAGCTACGGGTCTCTAACATTCATCACCTTTCTGCTTAAAATAAGCCCTCTTCGGTGGGAAGATGTAGGTAATAATGAATGTAACTGCCAGTTAGTGAAGAACAAACATGAGTTTAGGAGAAACAAGTTGGAAATGGCAAATTACTTGCAACTAATTCCAATAATGAACAAATATATAATTATACAGTTGTAGGATGGTAAGGGTAAGGGCCATGGTAGCTTAGTGGTTAAGATGCTGAGGTTGATGACTGGAAGGTCAGCAGGTCAGGAGTTCGAGACGTGAATGTTGCATGACAGAGTGAGCTCCCATCTCTGTCCCAGCTCCTGCCAGCCTAGCACTTCAAAAGAAAGAAGTTGTGAATAGACAAATAGGTTCCGCTTCAGTGGGAGGGTAACAGCATTCTGTGCACTCCGGTGTCTAGTCCTGCCTGCCACATGACCACAGAAACATGTGCAGACTTAGGCAGCGCTGGCTCTTTGGCTGTAAATCAGTGATTCCCAACCTTTGGCTTTTGGACTTCCAATTCCCAGAAGCCTAAGTCAATTCCACAAAGCACTGATCAGCCAATGTACCGACTTGGGCTTCTGGGAATTGACGTCTCCCTGTCGGGCGTTGGCCCAACTTTGGGAACCACGGCTGTAAATGAAGATGAGCAGCACCTCCTAAAGTCAGACACAGCTGGCCTTTGAGCAAGGGAGACCCTTACTTTTAAGTTTACTATTCCCATAACATCTACAGCTACCAAGGACCAACATATCTAAATTATCATGCAATCCAAGCTTCTCCAACCAGAGAGCCTTTCCATAGTTTACCACCAGAAATTTAACACAATATGAAAAGATCCTGTATTCATCCTGTACAGAACCACCCAGCCAAACTTCCACAGTCCCTAGAGTGTTTTGGAAAGTAGGGAACATCAGTTTTAACATTTGGAAGATGTAGCCTTCTAAGATGAGACCCTACTGCCAGCAACTCAGCATGGAGTGTCAGGCGGAGGTTAACTAAACTGACAACCCTGAGGACTAACAGCCATGGGTGCCGAAGTCCCCAGGGAAGGGTGATGGTCCCCAAGTGGATTAAATTTCACTTGAATCTATATTGATGGAGGGCAGCAGCTTCATCAATACTGGCCTGGGGCTGAGGAGGACTTTGTGTGGCAAAAGGAATCAGGACCAGAAAGGGACTTGAGGAACTGGATCAGTGGAATGGGCGTCATGCTGCAATGCAGAAGTCAAATGGAAGGCCACTGCATTATATTCTCAGGACAGTCTTCATGGCTGATCACCAAGGAGGATCACCTGGATTTGGATTTGGATTTGGATTTGGATTTGGATTTGGATTTGGATTTGGATTTGGATTTGGAAGAAGAAGAAGAAGAAGAAGAAGAAGAAGAAGAAGAAGAAGAAGAAGAAGAAGAAGAAGAAGAAGAAGAAGAAGAAGAAGAAGAAGAAGAAGAAGAAGAAGAAGAAGAAGAAGAAGAAGAAGAAGAAGAAGAAGAAGAAGAAGAAGAAGAAGAAGAAGAAGAAGAAGAAGAAGAAGAAGAAGAAGAAGAAGAAGAAGAAGAAGAAGAAGAAGAAGAAGAATAGATTGTCAGCAATAGAGACTTCATTGGAGCTGAACCACTTGTAAAACATTTGTGTCTCTCCTCTACAGCAGATGTGCCAGAATGCTAAAGCTGTCTTGGCATCTTTTCTCGCTTCCTCCTAAATGTTTTGCCTCCTTGGCAGCTAAATTTGGGGTCAGACCAGGTGAGCTTCCCTTGCCAGCTGCTCACATTCATAAGACAAGCTGGAAAAGAAATGCGGGCTGGCATGATGAAGAGGAACAGTCAATAAGCACATTTGACTCAGCATGGCAGTCGAACGTTTTCATTCCAGCAGGGAAGTCAGCACCAATTTATACCACAGTTTTTCCAGAGGAAAGACATGCCCTAAAGCTTACAGGTTGTCACCTCTGTTTCTTTCCAGGACACCTGTGATTTTTGAACAGCAGCTAAGAACAACAGGAGTAACAACACCGATCATGGGGTTGTGTTTTTTTCCAGCATTTAATATGTTTCACAACTACGGTTTAAGCTGGAGCAGAACATCCATATGACAGTAACAAACATATTTGCAATGGATTTCTACTTAGACCAGCGTTTAACAAACTATATTCCATCAAACACTGGAGGACTTTAATTCCCAGAAGTCTAAGTCAGTCCATTGGCTGATCAGTGCTTTGAGGAACTGACTTAGGCTTCTAGGAATTGAAGTCCAAAAACCAAAAAGTTGGAAAACGCCAACTTAGACAATGGGCTATGATGAAGTATTAGTACCATTATTTCTTGTGCATTTTGTGCTAATCTTATCAGTATTTCTCCCAGCAAGACCTTTCAAGTGCTTGGTTTATGTTTGGTTCTGCTCTGTCCCAGGAGCAAAGTGCATTAGCGCTATGACACTTCTGAAGCATTTCAGCACTAAATTCACTAAGGGCGTAAAGGAACAACATCAATATAGCAGAGGGATGCTCACATGAACCTTACTTAAGAACTGTGAACATTTGCTGGACACAGAGCTAAAGCAAAGAAGCGGTTTAACGCTATGGTTCTCCCTCAGAACAACTCACTGCATCACCCATTCGTCACAGACTGCTCAGCTCCAGATGCCAACCCCAAGGATGGCTCGTAAGTCTATAACTAGAAACAGAGCCTTCTCTGTGGTGGCACCAACGCTGTGGAACACTCTATTGGTGGAGCTGCGCCAGGCTCCATCACTGGCTATTTTAAATAAGCAATTAAAGCAAGAAAAAAGCAATTAAAGAAAGAAAGAAAGAAGTCTGCTAAACAGATATAGAAAGACACACACTCACAACTTCCCAGGGTAGTACAGTACTATTCAACGGCTTTGAGCCTCTGCTGTTCCTGTCCTTAAAAAAGATCATCACTACAGGAAAGGCATTACCTTGGCAAGATGATGGAAAAATAAATACAACCCCTTTCCCATCCCTGCAATCTTTGCCACATCCTTCCATGTGCAGTCCTTGTGGAGCAACGAAAACATCAGGAAGAGACAACCCAAGTGGAAGGAGGAGAAGAAGCAGAGGTCGATTTCTTACTACACATAAATTTCCTCAAAGGATTTGCTATGAGAACAAGCAACCAACCTGTCGGGGAGGTTTGCAAGTGAGTAAAACAGTGATACACCTTGGCAGAAAAGAGTGTACTGGAAGTTTACATAACCCCGGGATGGAGAAGGATTCAATCCGATGACAACCAGGCAAGGGAAAGACAGCTACTGCTTGTGACACCCAGAGGAATACCTGGAGGAAGTGGAGCGGAAGCTAAAGGTAGGTGCCAAAGCAGCCGGGGGTGGCGGTGGGGATTTTAAGACAACCAGCCTGCAAGATAAACAGAGAGGAAGAGGAATAATATCAGCCCAAGGTATTTCATTTCACAGCCTGTTCCCACTTACGTCACCATCTTCAAAGTTTCATCTTTCGTTACAAGATGGAACAGATGTGGGGATTCATTTCTGACTGGTGAAACCTAGACACATTCATGAGTAAAGGTAAAGGACTCCATTGTTCACAACTCAGTCATATCCAACTCTATGTGAATATGCTCATGTCTGTTTACAGCTCAAAAAGCCAGCGCTGTCTGCATCTGCAGACGTTTCAAGGGTCATGTGGCAGGCAGGACTAGGTCCCAAAGTACATGGAACACTGTTGCCTTTCCCACCAAAGTGGTACCTATTTATCTATTTGCAAATTCTTGCCTTTGAACAGTTAGGTTGGCAGGAGCTTTTGGAAGGGGCTTCACCTGTATTCCAGGATGGAGTGTGGGATAATATGAGACAACAGTATGCATAGGTTATTCTTCTGCCATATCCAAATCTGAATATTGGTGATCCTCATGGAGACCAGCCATGAAGACTGTCCTGAGAACATAATGCAATGACCTTTCATTTGACTTCTCCATCGCAACATGACACCTGTACCACTGATCCAGTTTCATGAGTCACTTTCTGGTCCTGAGCCCTTTTAGCATGCAAAGTCCTCCTCAAAGCCCCAGGCCAGGATTGATGAAGCTGCTGCCCACCATTAAATGGATTCAAGTGAGATTTAATCCACTTGGGGACCATCACCCTCCCCTGTGGTCTTCTGCACCCAAAGCCATTGGTCTTCAGGGTTGTCAGGTTAGTTAACCGCCACCTGACACTCAGTGTTGAGTCGCCGGCAGTATGGTCTACTCTAGTGATGGCCAACTTTGCCACCCCATATGTTCTTGAACTTCAATTCCCAGGAGCCCTGATCAGCAGGTTTGTTGACTTGGGCTTCTGGGAATTGAAGTCAAAGAACATCTGGGGTGCCAAGGTTGGCCATCACTGGTCTACTCCTTCACCATACCAAGATAACCTGGCCAAACAAGCTATGCGTAGGTAGATATGTATTTTTAGTGCATGCCCACAAATGAACTTTACGGTTCCTCCAATGTAAGCATCAAAGTGATGACAGCCAGGTTTATTTTAACTCCCTGTGCTGTTAACCCTCTCAGCTCTCCTGACTGAAGTGCTAAGAGGCAAAGGCTGCCAACGGACGGCTGTGAAATTCCTCCTGTCTACAGCCTTACATGAAGATCTCTTCTGTGGCTTCCCTGACCTTTGCTCAGAGGAAAGCCTGACGCAAGCGGGCGAAACAAGGGTAATGATGATGGTTTGGATTGTGCCAAAGAAGGAACCCAAAGAGAAACAAGCCACAAGTGAAAGGACTCAAAGAAGAAGAAAAGAAAAGAGGACGTCCCTTCCGGACGTTTCAATGTTATAAAAGGAAACATGGAGGAACGGACAAATAAGTTATCAAAATGTAAGATTTCTCTGTCCAAGATCTGAAGCAAAAGAATACCTTTTGAGACTTCATGTTATTGTAATAATAAGCTCTCTGATCTTCAGATGCTTTTAAAGAGAACTGAGGAGAGCAGGGGGTTGAATCCTTCATTCCTCTTTACAATTTTCTATGCAGTTCTCGCAGCTATTATGGCTTATATGCCAGGAGCTCATGCCCTAATTAGACCACATTTCCACCCCCTCCTCCTGCTCCGTACGGCTTGCATAATTATATAAGTGGGAGAAAGAACATTTCAGATCAATTGATTCTTTCACGCCAAGCACCTGGAAGGCTGCAGAACACTCTGTCCCCATCTAAGGCTCAATTGATGCCCTTATTGACATCCTTTTGGCGCCAAGTCAAAGCACGCTGGTTTAGCGGCTTAGTGGCTAAGACGCTGAACTTGATGACTGGAAGGGTGGCAGGCCAGCAGTTCGAGACCCGAGTGCTGCATGACTGAGGGAGCTCCTGTCTCTGTCCCAGCTCTTGCCAACCTAGCAGTTCGAAAGCACAAAATTGCAAGTAGATAAATAGGGAGCACTTCGGTGGGAAGGTAAACAGCATTCTGTGCACTCTGGTGTTGTGGCATGCCTACCACATGTTCACAGAAATGTCTGCAGATGCAGAAAGCACTGGCTCTTTCGCTATAAACAGAGATGAGCACTGAACCCTAGAGTCAGGTGTGACTGGCTTTTGAGCAAGGGCGACCTTTACCTTTACCTTAAACCAGTGGTGGTGAACCTTGGCACTCCAACTGTTCTTGAACTTCAAATCCCAGAAGCCCAAGTCTCTGTGAATCCACATGAATGGGTTTACCTCACATACTTGGGCTTCTGGGAATTGAAGATCAAGAACAGATGGAGTGTTAAGGGTCGCCATCCCGGCCTTAAACAGTTTGATTTTAAATTGTCTTAAACATCTTATGTCTTAAAATTATTTCATTCATGCAGCTCTATAAGCTGCTCTGAGTTCCTGTGATGTAGGGCAGGCTATAAAGATATTAAAAATAAATAAATAAAGTGCAAGTTTTAGAAGGCATGCCAACCTCCTAGAAGATAATTTCACCTCCTTATTTCATCAGAACAGGAACCAACTGGACAGTACAACAATTGTCTCATGCCACCTAGTGACCAAGCTGTATAATGACACTATCCACTAATGTGTCATCCTTGCAATTTCCTTGCAAAGATGGGACAGAGAAAGCAGAACAGCTATCCTTCCAATGGGAGAGGGGGGAAAGTGACCCTCCAGAGGCTGTTAAAATTTTGGTAATCAACTTTTTAAAAATTATTTTGCTAATTTTAACATTAGTTAGGTAGAAGTTGTAAAAATGTATTCCAGATATGTAATGTTGAACTTCGGCAAGTGTTTTCAACTTGCAAATAGAATATAGGGATAGAGCAGGTGTGTTTTCCTTTCCTACAATCTTTATCCACAATCTTTACCCACACTAGGCTAATCCTTCTCCAAGGAAGTGGGCTGAACATATTTTAAAAAATAATTCAATTGTAGAACAATCCAGAAAAATGGGAGCTGATCCATCAGTCACATCTGCCTCACCTTTGGAAAAAGCAATTTTGGGGGCTATTATTGACTCCAATGCAGAGAAACAGCTGTTTCAGCTGATGCAGCTTTTTTAATGAAATGGTCGGTAATGCTTTTGCCTGTTATCATTCCACCGGCTGACAGCTTACAGTTCAACTTTTCATGCTGCCATAGCTGGGTCCCTAGTTACGAGCCATCTCAGTGAATTTACTTTGTCACCAGCGAACTTCCGCTCACAGCAATAAAGCTTACGGTAATGACTTGTTCGGCACAAAGCTCGCAATTTCCTGTCAGATCAGCTTACAAATGGCTACCTGTTGAGTTAATTTTCAACAGTGGCTTTGGCATGGATTCAATCCCATTGTTGCACACTTCTTCTCCTCCTAAAGCTCAGACAATACAAGATTATGTCCTCCAGAGGTGGACCAAATACATATATTGATTTGTAGGGATGGGATTTTTCTAGATTTTTTTTGTACTGCAAATCCCATTAATTCTCCATTCTGGGAATTCTGTTTGACAAACAGACAACTTGTGGACACCTAATGTGGCCCTACAAGGGAAAAGGCCTAAACTGAATTATTATGCAGCCTCAACTCTGGGATGGTGGGGAACAGGTCCTTCCCCTCCTCTTTATGACTATCTTTCTGGTATTGGACAAGTGCTATCGTCTCCCCTCTCAGTCTCCTTTTCTCAAGGCTAAACCTGCCCAGTTCCTTCAGTCTTTCCTCCTAGGGCTTGGTTTCCAATCCACGGATTGTCCTTGTTGCCCTTCTCTATCCCTGCTCTAGTTTGTTTGCATCTTTCTTAACAATGCGGTGCCCAGAATTGGACACAGTATTCTAGGTGTGGTCTAGGCACATGCATGGCTCTGAATCTTCTTAAGGAGTCCTCCAGAAAACAGGCCACCTGTTATTTTTAAGACTGTGTTAGAATTAAATCTTTGTAAAATATCTGCCACCCTCAGGCAGAAGTGCACATTAATCAAAGGCCCAGCCGGGGCCTCCCCCTTTCCACCCAGTTGTCTCAGCCAGGGCATGGCGGCAGTTGATAAATTACACCTGGAGGTAACTCATAAATCTGAGAAGTAATTTTCCTTTTATGAACAGGAGCAGGTGGAGAAAAGTCTGGCTGTTGGAGGCATTTAGCTGGAAGAAACATGACAAGACCGCGCTTCGCAGCCAAAGTTTGCCTTCTCCTTGTTCCGTCTCTCTCCCTCTCTCTCATTCATACACAAACATCCTTCTCAGCTGAAGTTCAAATGGGGGTGGGGGTGGAATGTCACACCTCCCAGAAAGTACAGAGAATGGTAACAACCATGACAATGAACAACAACAATTTTGCTACTGGGAATAACACACGTGATTTACATGACATTGAGTGTGCTGATTCCAAATCAGAACTCAGAATTTGCCTATCACATACAACTTTTAAGGCGTGCTATAGCTGTTCAAATTGTTGGTCATTGGGTAATGTATTTTACATGGAAACATAATAACTATGCCTGCTGCTGCCTTAGCTGAATCATGTCCCCTGGTGGCATGCATGTTCCAGCAGTGGACAGGCATGTATGGGCAAGTCAGTGAGTTGAATTCAGAAATGGGTATATAAGGCAAGATGGACCAAGTGCTTGTCTCTAGTGTGGAAACCATTATGTTGAAATAGTAGAGCTAGGCCATAGTGAGTCTGTTGTGAGCTAAAGAGGAGTAGGTGCAGCTGTGTTAATAAACCGGACAATTTTTGCTACATTTATGGCAAATATACCCCGTGTGATCAATGCAAGAACCTAACCTAGAGAGTGAGATTTGCTAACTTAAGATCCTAACATCCTAGAAACAAACTTCAGATTTGGATTCTGTGCACTTGATTTAGTACAGGACAGATTTGGATTCTGTGCACTTGATTTAGTACAGGACACATGGATTAGACCAAATAGCAGACAATATTTATTTTGTGTGTGATGCAGGGAGATCAGAAGAATGGGAGCCAAGCCCTACGAGGAAAGACTAGAGGAAGTATCATATTTATTCTTTAGAAAAGAAGATTGAGGGGGGTGGGTTATGATGATAGCACACTTCAAATACCTGAAAGAGAATCATAAAGATGTTTTCCACCATCCCAGATGCATAATAATGGGCTGAAATGAAATGAAATAGGCTGAATATGAGGGGAAACCTCTTAATTGTTAGATCAGTACGACAATGGAACCAACTGTCTTGAGAGGTGGTGAGAGCTCCAACACCATCATTCAAGAGAGAAGTGGACAACCCTCTGTCAGATCTGCTTTGATTTGGATTCTTGCATTTAGCAGGGGTTTGGGCTCGATGGATTCAAAGGCCTCTTCCAACTCAGTGATTCTAGGATTTTGTTGTACGTGCTAGAACGAATTAACACGGCTGCCTCTTTGAAATCCAGAGAAAAGACTTACCATAATTTAAAGACTTAACCCATCTCATTTATTCACTCATTCATTCACCATATGGAACATTCACTTTGTAATTTAATAAAAGTTTTTTTAAAAAAAAATGCCAGTCATAATCTGAAGAAGTGGAATGAAGTCTAAAACGTTTTTGCCAAATAAAACCTGACAGTCTTTACATTAACTTCAAAGGAACAAGACTGGTTGTTGCTATTGTTATTTCATTCAGGCAGATCTGCTTTGATTTGGATTCCTGCAGTGAGCAAGAGGAGTTGGACTCGATGGTCTAAAAGGCCCCTTCGAACTCCGAGATTCTAGAATTCTGTTATTCTATGGCAGTGATGGCGAACCTTAGCACTCTGGGTGTTCTTGAACTTCAGTTCCTAGAAGCGCAAGTTTCTGTGAATCCACACAAATGGGTACACACAGTGAATGCATTCGTGTGGATTCACAGAGATTCAGGCTTCTGGGAATTGAAGTTCAAGAACTCCCGGAATGCCAAGGTTTGCCATCACTGTTCTATGGTGTCCTTGCCCCAAAGCTGTGGTGTGTGTGTGTAGGGGAGACCACAGAGTCTACTCTTGTAGCTAGTAACTATTGTTGTTGGTGCAGTGGAAGACATGGTGGAAGACAACAATAGGAGACAGAACTGGGTGAGTAGGCAATCCAACACAAACTCTGATACATGGGGTCAGAAGAGTAATTCTCCATCAGCCCCCCCCCCTTAGGTTTGCTGGCTGGGGGATCACAAAAATATAACACATGGTGGATCTCAGAACCAAAACAGCAAACTTACTTAGCTTTTGAAAGCAAAGAACTGCATAAACACAGACCTGGGTCAAGCGGGTCTCAATGAATATAAAGTCCATGGCTTCTTTATAGAATGGAGTTTTCCAAGTAATATCTGAGCAAATTAAGGAATGCAAAAGCCCTTTCAAGCATTCACACTTACAAACAGCAGAAAGGGAATCAAAGACACAGAGGCAGGCCAGAGTTGATTGGTTATAGGGAGTCTAGATTGGAAAGATATTTGGTTGGTTGGTTGGTTGGTTGGTTGGTTGGTTGGTTGGTTGGTTGGTTGGTCGGTTGGTTGGTCGGATGGATGGATGGATGGATGGATGGATGGATGGATGGATGGGTCATTGGTTTGTTCATTAGTTCATTCATTCATTGGTTGGTTGGTTGGTTGGTTGATTCGTTCATTCATTGGTTGGTTGGTTCATTCATTCGTTCATTCATCCATTCTTTCTTGTCCATCTGGGATGTTCTCCCACTCCGGGTGGCATAGAACAACTAGAAAATCCCCCATACAATAAAAATCAAACATAATACAATAAAAAAGGCATTAACAATAACCCATACACAATAAAACTATAAACCATAGGCAATACAAATGTGACTAATAAATAAATAAATAAATAAATAATGACAACAATAACCATCACTCAACAGACCGTGGCCCCCTTTGCACTGATGGATCAGTTACTGTCCCTACAGAATGTGATGAAACATTATCTGACTGCATCTTTGCATGTTACACTCCTAGTTACATCCTGGCAGCCATTCTTGTCAATATTGATTGGGTAAGTAATTTGTTGTTTTCTGTTTGATTAATTTGCTGCTTTCCAAGTGACTAATGGGTTGAATCGCTCTTACCGTACCAGCAAAATGCAGACAGATATTCTCTAGTTCCTTCTAGTGGTCAATTATGACATCACACCTTGCAGCCATTTACAAAAATAAAGAACAAGGAAATCAAAGAATACCGTACTTTGAAAGCAGGAAATTGGAAACTGGAATTACTCTTGAAATGCTTTTAAAATGTGAACCTTAACAGTAAGAGTTGAAATTAACTAGAAAATATTGCTCAATGCACCTAAAAGATATAATTGTACCAAGAAGCCTACCTTTGTTCATAAACCAGACTGTGCATTATTAAAGAGACAAAATGGGGCTGCCTGGCAAATCTCACCAAGCTAGGTTAAACCTAATGAGCTTTTAATTGCCTTGCTATATCTATTAAATCTATATTGTGCAAACACAGGAGTGTTTTAAGATTATCTACGTGTTATAACAAGTTCGGTACCAAAATTGCTATCAGGGATTAATTAGCAGTGTCTGCACATTCCTAACACATTTGGAGAGGAAAGTAAGGGGTTTCCCTCAATATTAGCAAGTCTTGGATTTTCTGTTTAGGAAAAGGTCTGCCTTTTAAGCAAAGGTGCCACATATCCATGGAAACATCTGCTGTCTCTTTGGCTATAAACAAAGGTGAGCACTGAACCCTAGAGTCAGATACGATTGGCTTTCGAGCAACGGCAACCTTTACCTTTACCTTAAGACAGGGCTTGCCAACCTAAGGCCCGTGGACAGATCCAGTGCCCAGTCCCATTTCATGTGGGCCCCCCATGCTTCCAAGGGCATTTGTGAAACAAAATGGCTGTCCCTTTGACGTTGTTGGGACAAAATGGCCACCCCCATTGTGCAGGCAGGGCAAAATGGGCATCCGACCCTCTAACCCAATTGAGAGAACGTGACCTGGTCCCCAGCTTGACAAGGTTGGGAATCCCTGCCTTAAGAAATGCTCATTTGGAAGATGAAAAGGCCAGGCTGGAAGACTTCATGGCTGATGATGAGCCTAGTGGCGTGTTAGAGAAGGAGGTGGTCCTGATGCTTTTTGGGACCTCCAAGCAAAGGCCAAAGACAACAATCTTGTCAGGTATCTAATTTAGATCTCATCCTTGACCATGAAGACTTCCAGCCTGGCCTTTCTCCTGGTGAGCACAGCTTCTCTCTCTCAGAACCGAGAAAGATGAAGGCAGAGGTGGCTTGCATGGTTGAGAGGACCACATGAACAGGGCTGGCTTCCTGCCCACAGTCATGCCTGTGCATGGCATTGCTGCATTTCTGGCCAACCTTTGCTGCCAGAACGCTCATGAGCTGAATCTCTCCTCTCTGTCTCTACAGGTCTCGGTTCTCCATCTGAAGGCCCACACATCTTCTGCCACAAGTCAGTTCCCTACTGGTCATCTCACACACTGTGAGCTCAGAAAAGTCTTTCCCAAAACCAAGCTGAGCTCTGAGAATCCCACAAATCTTTCACAGGGGGAGCGAGGGAGAAATAGGAAAACTTCTCCCCTCGCACCCACACAAAGTGGATTAATGTTACAGTCGTGCTGTTAATTATAGGTCATTTAGCTTCATTAATCAATGGGCAGACGTCTTTAACCGGCTAATGATGCTGAAGTACTTCCATGCTCGAGCTGAGCGCATGGCTCCTTGTTAACCAAGCAGGGATAAAGCTTCACAGTGGGACATAAGCCAGATTCCCACTGTTTATGTAAATCCAGCTGGTCAGCTCAGAGTTTGGACAAGTATTTCTCTGGGATGGAGAGAGAGAGATTGATGAGTGATGAGTGATTTGGGAGAGGTATAACTCAGCCCTCAGGCAACCTAGGCAAACCAAAATAGAGGAGAATCTTTGGCTAACTCTGCTCTCATTCCCTTCCAGGTTTGGGGAAGTTTGGAGTTAGGGTGTCAAAGTTATGGCCGCACACTAGCTGGTGGTGGCCGAAGACTTTTGCATAACACTGTATATTCCATCACCCTCTATAAACCAGCAATGATCACTTGTTTATAAATCCTTCTGTTAATCATTTAATCTTCCACAAATGGTACCTCTACCTGGAATAAACAGGTGCTACAGAAGATCCCTGCACAGCCTATAGAGCAATTACACTAATTGTTACCATTTTGATCAAAGACTAACAAGCATGCAATTGTCCTTTTTGCTGGAGGGGGAATCCTTGATAAATAAATAAGCACACACATACTCTCTCTCTCTCTCTCTTTCTCTGTTACACACACACTAAATCAGAGGTTCCCAACTTAAGGCCGCTGGTGCCGTTTCATGTGGGGGCTCCACCCCTCCAAGGGCATTTGAGAAACAAAATGGCTGCCCCTTTAAAGCTGTTGAGACAAAATGGCCACCCCCCATCATACAGGCAGGGTGAAATGGCTGTCTGGCCCTTGAAGTTGACTGAGAGAGTGTGACCCACCCCTTGGCTTGAAAAGGTTGGGAACCCCTGCACCAAATCTTTGAAAAGATGCTCTTATATGTATGTTTCCCTATAGGTTATCCAGCTATGGGAATAGAGTAAACCCTACTGCCAGTGACTCAATGCTGAGTGTTAACTAACTGGACAACCCTGAAGACTAATTGCTTCGGTACCAAAATCCAGAGGGAAGGGTGATGGTCCCCAAAATCCCACATGAATCCATCCTGATGGAGGGCAGCAGCTTCATCCATCCTGGCCTGGAGCCAGTGAGGACTTCATGTGCCAAAAGGGCTCAGGACCACAAAGGTAAACAGATTCAGATACAGAAAAGATTGTTGGAACTGGATCAGTGCTGTGGGTATGATGCTGTGATTAGGAAGTCAGATGAATGGCCATGACATTATATTCCCAGGACAGACTTCATGTCTGATCACCATGAGGATCACCAATATTCAGATTCAGATATGGAAAAAGGAAAAAGAGTATGTTTTCAGGAAAGCCCATAAGTCAGAGGCAGAAAATTGGTCTCTTATGCAGGGTTTCATCCCACAGCATTCATACCCAGGGCTATGCTCTTTTGCAGTTGTGGTTGAAAGGTGTGCCCACATGACATTACTAGGGTCCTCCATTAGTGTACTGGAGCCAAGTCATGTGGGGGTCAAAGATCTGAGACCTTCTGAGCAGAAGGGGCTATGACATCATCTGCCACCACCATTTCAGGCTTAGGTTTCTCCTTCTGAGTTTAACAGTGATTCTCACAGGTGGATTTCCCAAGGAAGTGAGTAATGAAGCAAAGTATCCATGTTACAGTTCAAAGTATTGGACATTGACTTGCTCTTCAATGGACAATTAGGAGTTATTGACTTCGCAAAAAGAAAAGGCTTCCCATTTGTTGATAAGAATTGATCCAGTTGTTCCTAGAAAGGTGAATGAGAATTGCTCATTCCAAGGGACTATGGTGGCTTAGTGGTTAAGGCACTGACTTGAAGACTGGAAGGTCAGCAGTTCGAAACCTGAGTGCTGTATGACACAGTGAGCTCCCGTCTCTGTCCCAGCTCCTACCAACCTAGCAGTTCGAAAGTAAGAAATTGCGAGTCGATAAATAGGGACCACTTCGGTGGGAAGGTAAACAGTGTTCCATACACTCCAGTGTCTAGTCATGCCTACCACATGTCCACGGAAACATCTGCAAATGCAGACAGAAGAAGAAGAAGAAGAAGAAGAAGAAGAAGAAGAAGAAGAAGAAGAAGAAGAAGAAGAAGAAGAAGAAGAAGAAGAAGAAGAAAGCTGGTTTCTTGGGCACTGTGCATTATTGTATGGTTCCACCTTTATTCGGTGAGCGCAAAGCAGGCAGTGAAAATTTCTGAGATAACATCCGTGCCAGGTTTGTTTTTTTTCCTGCCTTGAAGAGTCTAAACTTGTCATGCAGTCTGAAAGCAATTGACAGTTCCTTTTATTAGCTTGCCATACTTCAAAACAACAGCTCAATTTGCGCTCTGCCCTCCAGCACTGAGATTCACAGCTCAGGGGGGACAGGTTTTTTTTAGGGTTTTGGTTTTTAATTGAAGAGGAGGCGTTTGCAACCAACAGAGTAGATTTAAGCAGCATTTGACCTCCTGGAATTATACTTATATTGCTGGGAGGAGGCATTGTAATTCAGCCTGTGGATCTTACTAAAACTTATACTGAGTTGGGTAAATCCAACAGAATAATGCATTTTCCAAACAAGCAACACATTAAAGTCCCAGTGATCAATTATCCGTGTTTAGAGATACCATCCTCTTTGGAAAGGTTCTGTTTTATGTAGGGTAAATAAATAATTTTTGTGTCAGAAATTACTCTGGATTGAAAGGATTTTTTTGCTGGAGAAATTCCACTCAGGGGATGCCCGAATGAGGCTCCTTTCATGTCCCCAAGATCCATTGTGCAGTACTAGGGTATCAAACCCCAACCTTCCAGTCTCCAGGCTGAGCATCTTAACCACTAAGCCACTGGGGTGCTGCTTTTATGTAGGGTGAAAGTTGACTTTTTAAAATAGGGGCAACCAATCTCCCAAAAAAGGGCCATAGTAGTTTTCTGATTGAGACTGGAAGCTCAGCATGTCAGGAGTTCAAAACCTGAGCACTAGGTGACGGAGTGAGCACCCGTCATCTGACCCAGTTCCTGACAACTTAGCAGTTCGAAAGCAAGAAATTTCAAGTAGATAAATAGGTACCACTTTGGTGGGAAGGTAAACAGCATTATGTGCACTCCAGTGTCTAGTCATGCCTGTCATATCTCCACAGAATGAACTGATTTTTTATTTATTTATTTATTTATTTATTTTGCTCTACCCTGATGGACTTGTTCCATCACTGAGAGCAAATGTGATGTCCTGGAGGGAAGAACCTAAATTTGCTGTGGGCTTTAGTCCAAACTGTACATGAGATATCCAAGTTGTTGAACAGGTAAAAGTAAAGGCTACCCTTGCTCAAAAACCAGTCATACCTGACTCTAGGGCTCAGTGCTCATCTCTGATTATAGCCAAAGAGCCAGCACTGTCTGTGTCTACAGACATTTCCATGGACATGTGGCAGGCATGCCTAGAGTGCACAGAACACTGTTTACCTTCCCAACAAAGTGGCCCCTCTTTATCTATTTGCAATGTCTTGCTTTTGAACTGATAGGTTGGCAGGAGGTGGGACAGAGACAGGACCTCACTCCATCATGCAGTACTCGGATCTCAAACTGCTGACCTGCCAACCTTCCAGCCAGCATCTTAACTGCTTGAACCACCGCAGTCCCTAAGCTAGTGAATACTATTTCTCAAAAAATAAAAATAGCTTCAGGACCTTGGCTAGGTCTTGTAAAGTTCGGACTAGTTTAAGCCATCCTTCTTGCTTCGTGAACATCCTCTCAAACTTCCATAAAAGCTCTTCCACTGAAGAGAGAGAGAGAGAACAGGATTTTACTCAGACATTCACCGTTTGAATGACAGAACTGCAAGACAGCACTTAACACTATTTTACCTGCTCCAGTAATTCTCATCCCAAGGTAGAACGCCAGAGATAAACTCCCACCTTCATTAAGCAGGAATAGAATTACGTGGGTTAGCACAGTAATGCGCTGGATCTTCCTTTTTGCATTTTAAACGTGGCTGGAGACCTATAAAATCCCCCTGCAACTTATTAAAAAAATTCTCTTGCAATCATTTTTCATTCCGCACACCCAGCTGAGCTGAACTAATAAATTAACATGTTATCTGCATGGATATCCATTATAGCTTCAGAAGAAATGTTATTAGAGGCAAAGCAACAACTAACGCAAATCTCAAGTGCCAGAAAAGGACCTATAAGGAGGATATTGAAAGATGGGGAAAATACAACTGTGTGTGTGTTTTGGGGGGCAGATCTGTTCCCATAAGTATCAACTTATGGAAACAGATGATACTTCTATATGTATCACTTACCAGTACTTGGGAAGACCATCATATCATGAACATTTGGACTTTCATTGATAATTTCCCTGCCTTTGTTGTTGTTCAGTCGCACAGTCGATTCCGACCCTTTGCGACCCCATGGACCCCGCGAGGCACCTCTGTCCTCCACCATCCTCCTCGGCCCACCTAGCTGAACAGGCTGTGGAGGATGGCAAAAGATAGGGGAGCCTGGCACGCAGTGGTCCATGAGGTCGCAAAGGGTTGAATTCGATTATGCGACTGAACAACACATATTTCAATGGTGCAATATCAAAACTGACCAGTAGATGGAAGCAGTATCTGTTTGTTTTTTTGTTTTGGCTGCTGAAAAGCAATTAGTAATACTTTTATCTGTGATGAATTCTATAATCTACCCTATCTCTTGTTACTCAGAGACTATAAATCAGCTCAGCCGGCTGTTTGTTTTTTAACACTCCTAAGGAGTATTTAATGATTCTTTACAAAGAGATCAATTAAACAGGCACAAAACAATGCGCTGCCTTGAAGCTTACACTCTGATTCAGACTGCTCATTTCTCCCCCAAAGATGGACCTTTTGTATTTAATTTAAGGTGAAAAGGCAGGAGAACAGAACCTACACGTGAATCTCTGAGAGCGATTTAAGAAGTTAGTCCTTTACAATTCAATTTTAACTCCACTAGAGTTTGCCCTTAGGCTGAGCGAGGTCAACTTTCTCTTTCTTCACTGGACCCAAATAAATTGGCAATCCAGATGCTTCCCGAACCTTTATGAACCTGTCAGCGCACAACCTTCAAGATTATTTCTTAGCTCCTAAATCAGCCTGGAAAACAAAGAGGTAAAATTAAAGTGGGTAATTTCCCTGAGATGAGGTTTAAACTGCACATTATGCCTTGCATGCCACTGCCACTGAACCGAGGGTATTGGGGGGGGGGGGGACACACACACAGGTTGCTAGAACTACACATTCTTTGCACAGAGAACATCCCAGGTCTGATCCTGACAACAAGTCACAGCAGATACCAACAACACTGCTCGAGATTTTCAAAGTATGAGTAGATAGCACTGGACCTAACAAAGACCAGCTTTGACTTAGACTTCTGGAAACTGAAGTCCAAAAGACAAAGGTTTGGAAATGCTGTCCTACAGCAAAGAGGTTGTCTGAATGTTAGTTTTTCTCCCACCCACATTTCATCCACCCAAAGTGATCTCTAACACAAAAACACACAGTGGCCTAATAAAGGCGTTAATAAAGCTAGAGGTCACCCTGACCCGAAAGCCAGTTGCATCCGACTCTAGGGAGCGGTGCTCATTTTTGTTTACAGCCCAAGAGCTAACACTGTTTGCATCTGCAGACAATTCCATGCTCACAAAGCAGGCATGTCTAGATGCTGGAGCATATGGAAGGCTGTTACCTTTCCCACCAAAAAGGTACCTATTTATCTACTTGCAATTTTTTGCTTTCCAACTGCCAGGTTGGCAGGAGCTGGAGCAGACGATGGGAGGTCACTCCATCATGCAGCATTCAGGTCTTGGACTGCTGACTTGCCAACCTTCCGGTCATCAAGCTGAGCATCTTAACCACTAAGTCACTGCAGCCCTCAATAAAGATGTTACCCATCACTAATTTTAGCCTAGTGGATCCTACTTGGACAGCAATCGTTTCAGGCACCCAGGGAAAAAATGATGGAAAGGGAGAAAGATTAATACACTTTCTTACAGGTTCTTGGGTGCAGGTTGTGTCTGGGGGACTTATGGGGTTTCAGAGCTCGTAAGAGAGTAATACTTAAAATTTCTTGGAACACTCTTGTCATGCACCTTCCAAACATCCTCCAATTGTTGGCCTCAATCCACAGCAAGTTTTGCAGTTGTTGCTGTTGCTAGAAATCTCCTGTGCCTATTTAAATCTGCAGCATTTCTTTCATGCTTGCTCGCTCGCTTGCTTTGCAATCAGGAAAGGAAGCAAACTCCGGGTTTTTGGCCCTCTGCCTGGAAAACCTGTGGCAGCTCCTTGGCAAAGACAAGAAACAGAGACTTTGGCAGTGTTTTCTCTGGCACAACCGACAGAACGGCGAGTATGCGCTCTGTCGCCTACATCAGCTCATTCATTCCAAGGCGTAGGATGTTCCTCCTCCACAAACCCCCTCATCCCTAAATTTATAAAAGAAAGAACTAACACTGACACTGCCTCCCACAAATCTGCTGCCAGAGGCCACTGCCTCACGTTGTCCAACAGTTGAGCCAGCTTGGTTCAGCACCAAAAGATTTCACCTGGAAGATGTCGCTCTGTGTGCCGTCTTGGAAGCAGTGAAATATCTCGAACCAGTCCTGGACAAACTTAGATTTCATTGTGGCGTGGTTTATGAAACAATCCTGAATTGAAGAAAACCGTTTTTCCACCACCCCCTTCAAACCCATTTCCAGTTCTTTTCGATGCATCTTGTGGAGGAGTTATTGTCCTCTGAGATAGGGGTCTACTCCACTTTTTACACTGAACTTTACAGGAGCTATCCAAGGTCCTGTGGATTTCTTGGATGAGGACGATCCTATTAATATATAATGAGTACTTTCAGTTCCGGAAAGCAAGGGAGAAAAATGGAAGAGAGTATGAGTTGCAGAAGAATAAGAGACACAATGAAACAACACACACACACACACACACACACACACACACACACACACACACACACACACACACACACACACACACACACACACACACACACACACACACACACACACACACACACACACACACACGTTTAGCCCAGGGGTTCCTAACCTTTTCAAGCTGGGGGCCAGGTCATACACTCTCAGTCAGCTTTGAGGGCCAGACGGCCATTTTGCCCTGTCTCTGCATGATGGGGGTAGCTATTTTGTCCCAACAGCTTTAAGGGGGCAGCCATTTTGTTTCTCAAATGCCCTTGGAGGGGTGGGGAGCTACATGAAATGGCACCATGAGCCAGATATGGTCCACAGGCCTCGGTTGGGAACTCCTAGTTTAGCCAGCAAAGAGAGACAACGTAAATATTTCAATTGCAGCAACAAACACGTGCATCAACAGGACTTATCATTATCCTCAAAGCAATAACAACCCCTTCCATCTTGCTACAGAGACACGGAGCTAATGTCTCTGTTTTCATCCCTTCGCGGTGCTGAATGCAGCTGACATTCTGCACTCAGGAGATTCATTTGCAGCCGCCCTGGTCTGATTTCTAATTATCATGCAGGATGCACAATTATGTATTTCCTACGGGATGCTCATTACAGAGCACATAGAAATGCACTGCAATCAGGGGCTTTTGTTGCTCAGGGTGGAAGACGTAGCATGCATGCAAAATGTTAGCTGGGGCATCTTTCCTAGCCCTCTCACACTTGCCACATTCGAACACGTTGGCCACATAAAGTTCACGGAGCAACATATTGACCTGGCATGCAAGGAAAGCTGGCTTGCGCGGAAAGAGAGTGGAGACTTCCAAGGTAGATTTCTCTCTTGTCCTCCTTTCTCAACCCCCAATTCATTCCTGTTTCTGCTCGGGGAGCTCAGAGATCTCTCTCTGGAGTTGTAGAAGCTGTAGTCTAAAAGGAGTTACTTTCCCCGGCTCTGGACAGATAACACGGTCCCCAAACGTCCCGTTTCTCAGAGATGTAATGCTGTAATGCTGGAAGAATGTAGCTCTGGGGGATTTTTTGGCAGATGGGGAAACCTCGTTCTTTAATCATCAACACACTTGGCACTTGTGAGGCATCAAACAGAAGAAACACCAGACATAATTTCCCCAGTTCAAGATGCTGCGGGTTTTAGTCCAAACACCCTGTGGTTTGGATGGGTGGGTTGGCCAGTTCAGTTTTGGAACATGATAAGGTAAAGGTCGCCTTTGCTCAAAAGCTAGTCATATCCAACTCTAGAGTTCTGCACTCATTTCTGTTTATAGCCAAAGAGCCAGCCCTGTCTGCATCTGCAAACATTTCTGTGGAAATGTGGCAGGCATAACTAAACACTGGAGTGCATGGAATGATGTTTACCTTCCCACCAAAGTGGTACCTATTTATCTACTTGCAATTTTTTGCTTTCAAAACTGCTAGGTTGGCAGGAGCTCAGACAGACGATGGGCACTCACTCCATCATGCTGTACTCGGGTCTTGAAATGCTGACCTGCCAACCTTCCAGTCATCAAGCTCAGCATCTTAACCACTAAGTCACTGCCACCCCAGGAAGGAAAAAAACTGAGATTAATCTCTCGTGAGATGGCCGTACAAATCCTTTGAGGCCAGAAACCAACATTAGAGGTAGCCAATGAATGGAGGGGAGGGGGGATTCTTAATTACTGTGAGCATCTGATTATCACAGCAAGGGCTTCTCGGGATTATGCAGACCAGGTTCAGTTGCTCCGTGATTGATCTTGAGGAGTTAAAACTGCAGATCCCTTTGAAGCTGGATTTCAAAAACCACAACAAAATGTGCTAGGGGAATTCACGTCAACATTAACCTGCTTCCAATTTTAATTCCCCGGCAATCTCCAGCATTTATTTCTGCCCAGGGAAGCACATTTCCCTTACCTCACCTATCCTCAAGAGGAGAAGCAAGCTCTTTCTGGCAAGTCTTATTAGGCAGGCTGGCTCAGGGAAGGGAGGCAGTCCATGGCAAGAGTCCATCCCCACCCATTGCCCTGTGACACATTCAGAAGACATCAAGGAAGGCAAGTTGTGGCTACCAGGGTTTTACATGTGGCAACAGAAGGCAGTGGATGCCTCAAATGCCATGAAAGCTGCCCACTTCTCATCTATCATCTCATGAACTTCATTCCTAATTTCCCGCCACTTCCTATGGTGGCAGGAGGGTGGGCGGAACATTTTTACCACGTTTTTGTAATGTCTCACTGCATTTTCGCACTTCCAGTGGTGGCAGGGAGCTTCCAGGGGTGGCTAGGTCTTCACCACGGGCTGCATTAACTGGCGCCATGGGCCAGACCTGGCCCATGGGCCATAGGCTGAGAACTCCTGTTCTCGATGGTATCAGGAAATGCCAGCCAAAACACAGGCATGCACACGTGCGCAACGCATGCACACAAACCAGAGAGGAGCACAAAAATCCCATTTTTGTGACAAGTGCAACTTCTTGGCTTCGTTGCCGTGGCTACCGCTTTGTTAATTTTATCTCTGTTTACGAGAAAACAATCATAAAGCACCTCGGAAATGCTTGAAGTGCTGAAATGTCATCTCGAGTGAATATGAAAGGATTCCTGTCTTCCTCTGGAAATCGTACCTTTCGAGGAAGACGGAAGACAGCGTGGGTGGGCTGAGAGACCTGTCGGATCCCTTTTGAGTTCTCACCTTCCTCCGCTTTCTATCCTGAGCTATACCATAAAACAACCCTGATGTCAAAAACAAAGACGTCGATCAATATTATTGCAGCCTCTTTCCTCCCAAACATCTATTTCCTCTCCTTGGATAATAAGGATTGTAAAAATAAGACTCTCAAAGAAAACAGACAGTATATTTCAGATTTCAAAAAAGGCAGTAGGAGAAACATTTTTTAACTCACTGATGTGCCCCTCCTCCAGTTCTGTAATACTACAGGAATGACAGCTGATTGTCAGAACCGTATAACATTAATAATAATAATAACAATGTGTCATCCAATAGATTCCAGCTCATCTTGGTTATCCCTTTACCTGGTTTTTCAGGTAGAAAGTACAGTACTCGGAAGTGGTTTCCTCCAGGGGACTGTGCAGCATACCCAAGGCTACATAGGATGGCTCTTCTCTTGGGAAGCCCAGTGGGGATTTGAACTCCCAGCAACTGACTCCATAGCCAAATAGCCAGCATTTTAACAGAAAGACAGTTCATCTCTTAATGATAGGGAAAACCATGAACTGGTAACTTACACATCCCCTCCCTGTGTTCTCCGAGTGACTTTTGTGGTTGTGAACCTCAGTTAGCCATGCTGGCTGAAGAATTCTGGGATATGTAGTCCAAAAGCTAACTTATCCAAGCAGAGATGCTGACTTCTGATGGGCAACTTTTAATCCACTGATCTTTGGTCCTTTGTTTTTAAATTGGATCCAGACAGTCCTTTTTTAAAAAATAAACACAAAGAGAGAGAGAGATTGAGAGAAATTGAGGGAGGGAGAGACAGATTGAGAGAGGGAGAGAGAGCAGTTCATTCTTCAGGAGGCTGATATGAGTTATTTTGTCACAGCAGGACAATGAACACTCAGACTAGACAGTGGGAAGCCATGAACCCAAAAGGATGATCTCCAGATCTCTCTTAATGTGGAGGGAGACACAGATGAGTACATAGACCTCAAGAGATTTAAGAGTACAGAGTCCTCAAGAGATTCCCCCAAGCTGTGTGATTCTTCTTCTTGTGTGTCCACTTTCTTAGCTTTGTTGATGGCCAAAATTAAATCTTCATTGGTACATGTTTCTGGCAGTAATCGGCAAATTAGTAATGAGCCAGATTCTGTATCTCCCTACATTCACACAGCACGTTGTTGTCCACCAGCAGCCCCCAGTAGACCATGTTAGTTTTACATTTAGGCACTCAGTCCCTCAGCCTATTCAGGGTCCTCCAAATGACATAGGGGAGGTTGAGTTCCTCAGACACATCTTCCTTTAATGTTATTCCTTGTCCAGTGAGCTCCTTCCTCCATTTTCTAATTTGATTTTGTTCTTGCGTACCCTCAGGAATGTTTGTTCTTGCCTTAAAGCTCTTCCTGGATCTGAGTCAGTGGACTTGAGGGTCATATCCATGTAGAGGGCATCAAGGGACACTGTCTTGCTTTCTTCTCTCAGCGTCCGCAGCTACTTGTCTCCTCATCTTAGGTGGAGCGATACCAACAAGAAGATATATTTTCTCAACTGGTGTAAGTTTGAGTCATCCTGTCACTATGCACATTGTTTCATTAACAGCAATGTCAACTTGTTTTGCCACGTGATGCGAATACATTAAGGAATGACAACATTCTCAAATTGCCACAACCAGCAAGAGCACAGAGAAAGGGACGGCCTCTATTTCACAGTAATTGTGCAAAAATCTCATCTACTCTGCATGGAGTGAGAGCTCTACCTCAGTTCAGAGTTCTTGCAAGAGCCCACTGCTAAACTAATTATTGTGATTTGCTCATCTTTTGTAATTAATTGAGGGTAAGCTTAAGGCTGTTAGCTGCTTTAAAGAAAATAAATCTGAAGGACCAATTAATTAAAAAAAACAGCAGTATTTAATGAAGACCTTTCCCCTGTCTCCCCTCTAGTTGATTGTTATGTTTGTCAAGAAAGTTAAACTCCCCGCTGTCCCTCGAGATTCTTGTCTAAGCTTGTAAAATAAATCTTAGTAATGCTTGACCCTTCTTTTCCTGCCATATCCAAATCTGAATATAGGCGATCCTCATGGCAACCAGCAATGAAGATTGTCCTGAGAATATGATGCAGTGGCCTTTCATCTGCCTTCCACATCGTAGCATGATACCTGTACCACTGATCCAGTTCCATGAGTCCCTTTCTGGTCCTGAGCCCTTTTGGCACCCAAAGTCCTCCTCAGCCCCAGGCCAGGATGGATGAAGCTGCTGCCCTCCATCAAGATGGATTCAAGTGGGATTAAATCCACTTGGGGACCATCACCCTTCCCTGTGGACTTCGGCCACCCAAGGGCATTAGTCTTCAGGATGGTCAGGTTAGTTAACTGCCACCACACTCAGTGTTGAGTCACTGGGAGTAGGGTCTACTCTATTCCCAAGTAGGATAACATGGCCAGGCTGCTGCTTGACACAAGTCCATTTGCATGTGCAGAATGTCATTGCAGAGACATCTACCAATGCGCGGACACCTTGCTTGAATAATGACTCCAAGGTTTCCAAGGTATGTCAATGCAGCTGGTCACATATGAATTGCAGACATCAATAAGGCCTGAGAGAGAAAGATTTTCAATGCACTATGTTTCTAGTGACAGATGGGGAAAGTCTATCATCCTTCACAAGCTGAAGCTGTTCATCTTGATGCCCAAGTGTTTTGTGAATGCCATCTTGATCGCATCCCAGGCAAAGAGACAGTTGACATTTGTGGGTAAGAATCGAAGAGACACTTCAAAACAAAAAGATAGAGAAGAGCACGTGGTTTCCGCAAGGAATCTTGTGGGAGGAATAACTACTATAAATATGTTCAGAACTTTTTTAAAAAAATCATAGCCATGATCTAGATTAGTGCTTCCCAACCTTTGGTGTTTGGACTTCATTTCCCAGAAGCCTAAGTCAATTCCCATAAGCACTAATCAGCCAATGCACTGGTTTAGGCTTCTGAGGATTGGCGTCCCCCTTTGGGGCATGGGCCCCACATTGGGAACCACCACCCTTGGAGGAACTCTTCAGTCTGTTCAGCTTGTCCAAGCATACTCAGGTTGGGTTTTCTCCCAGTGGGAAACTGAAGTCCCAACCTCTACCTCAGCAGCCAGGATACTAATCCACTGAGCTATCTAACCAGCTTAGTTTAGATAGCTTAACTGCACACAAAAACATGCTGTCTATTCTGCGCTAATGGTCCCTGGTTCAGAAGGGATAAATTCAGCCCTCGATCTACCAGCAGCAGCTTTGTCAGCCAGATTATCAAAAGCCCTGCTGCCCGCTCCATGTCATAGGAGAAGCTCCATCAGTGATTCTATCTGATTCCTTCCTTCCCGGCAAAAGCAGGATCCAAAAAACAACAACCATACATACAAGTTTTCATGCTTTCATTATTAAATAATAAAGACAACTGTGTACAACCAAATAATAAACACAACTTGGGTATCGTTGCAGGAAAACCAATCCAGGCAGAAGCCCTTGGTTTTATCTTCTTTTTGATACATGATGGGTACAGTGATGGGATGATAAAAAATCTTATACCACTCCCTGACGTCACAGACGTCGTGGGTGTGGCCAACGTCATGACATCATGGGCGGAGACACCGTCATGACGTCATGACGTTGTGGGCGGAGCCTAAAAATAAAAAATTAATTTAAAAAATTAAAATAAAACACACACGTACACACGCACACACCCATCCACCCACCACAACACAAAACCATAAATAAATAAAAGAAAGATATAAAATAAAAATTAAATAAAAATACACCCACCCACCCAAACACCCACCAACCCACCCCAAACACAAACCCCTCACTTAAAAGTAAAACAATACAAAACAGTACTTACTTACCCTTGGAAGCGACCGAGCTCCTGCAGGAGGAGGCGGCGCAGCTAGCCGGGCAGCCCAGGGCCTTCCGGCTGGAACCCTTGGCGGGCGGGCCCGGCTCCCGGCGGTGGCCGCAGGAGGAGGAGGTGCAGCTAGCCGGGCAGCCCAGGGCCTTCCGGCTGGAACCCTTGGCGGGCGGGCCCGGCTCCCGGCGGTGGCCGCAGGAGGAGGAGGTGCAGCTAGCCGGGCTGCCGAGGGCCTTCCGGCCGGAACCCTCAGCGGGCGGCCCTGGGCCTCGGCGCTCGGCAACGGCCACAGGAAGAGGAGGCATGCCTAGCCGGACAGCCAGGAGGCCCTGGGCTGCCCGGCTAGCCACAACTCCTCCTCCTGCGGCTGCTGCTGGGCGCCAAGGCAAAGGGGTGCTCGCTGAGGGTTCCGGCCGGAAGGCCCTGGGCAGCCCGGCTAGCCACAACTCCTCCTCCTCCGGCTGCTGCCGGGCGCCGAGGCCGCCCACCGAGGGTTGCGGCCGGGATGGCCTGGGCTGCCTGCTTAGCCACACCTCCTCCTCCTCCTGCAGCCGTCGCCCCAGGCCAGCAGAGCGCGCCTCCTCCTCCTCCTCCGGTTCCAGCAGCGATGGCAGCAGCGGCGACGGGTGGCGGTGGCGACGGCAGCAGCAAGCGGCGGCAAGTGGCTCCAGAGGAGGCTGCAGTCAGGGGCGGCCGGGTCCAATTTTTTTAAAATTGAAGCAGAAATGGCTCCAATTTAGTGCGCATGCGTCAGATTGAGTTTCTGCGCATGCGCACTAAATTGGAGCCATTTTTGCTTCAATTTTTTTTTTAATTTTCCTGCCGGTGAGGCGTCCGATCCGGACGCCTCAAAAACGGTTAAACCCCCACGGAGAACCCTCTGGAAATCCTTAAAACGGTTCTGTGGATCCGGTCAGAACCGGTGTCATCCCATCACTGGATGGGTAGGAGAGAGGATTTGTGTGAATTTTATTTTCAAAGCTACTTAATTCTTTATTAAAATATGAAATCACTCAGTGCTGTTTCTTGTAACAAGTCAGTTTTTGAAGGAGTTCTTTCTCTTTCTCTCAGCATGTCTTGGTGGATTTGGCAAGATTTGGGTTCAAGTCTTGTAAATAAAAGTCTGGCCAGGTTATTCTGCTATGGTAATGAAACAGATCCTTCTGCCAGCAACTCAACACCGAGTGTCAGGCAGCAGTTAACTAACCTGGCAACCCTGTAGTCTAATGGCCTTGGGTGCCGAAGTCCACAGGGAAGGGTGATCATCCCCAAGTGGATTAAATCCCATTTGAATCCATCTTGATGGAGGGCAGCCGCTTCATCCATCCTGGCCTGGGGAAGTTGAGGACTTTGTGTGCCAAAAGGGCTCAGGACCAGAAATTGACTCGTGGAACTGGATCAGTGGTATGATCTGTTACTCCATTATCCCAGAGTTCAGGATGCAAAATAACAGGTTCAAACTAAAGGAAGCTAGAATTCAGCTGAATATTAGAAAAAAATGTCTTGATGGTTAGAGCAGTATGACAATGGAACCAATTGCCTCAAGAGATGGGGAGCATGCCAACACTGGAAAGATTCAAGAGAGAATTCGATCACCAACTGCTTTGATTTGAGTTCTTGTATTGAGCATGATGGCCTAAATGGTCCCTTCCAACTCAATGATTCTATGCTCCCGTCTGACATTCCAGAACATGTTACAATCCACCTTAGAGCTGAGACTTTCAGCCTTGTTGTCTCCTGACATTACCCAAGTAGGAAAAGACCACTTCTTTCAACTTGCTGCATGGACACTTTGTGCTTCCATCATGGCTGCCATTCAGTAAAAATGCAGAGCGGTGATCCCAGGTCCATGGGGGAATTCCTGAACTTGTCCCTTGCCCCGGAGATCCTCCGTAGTGCGTTTGCAGCCAAACGGCAAGGCTAGCAAGAGCGCTTCCTCTCATCTCCCACGTGAAGATAAGTGCCAGACAGAGCCGTCATGTTCTCTAGATATACAATAGAGGACGTTTTTGAGTTGTAGTCCCACGGCTCTTCAGTCGTCACAGTGCTCCGAAACACAATGAGACATATGAAAAGCCCTGGCAGTTGTCTTACGTCTGACTGGTGCTTTTTGTGTGTGTGTGTGAATAGCAGCCGCGCCAGTAATTCTCTCTTTATGTTGACGGCTAAGAAAAAACTCCAGTGACTCTTAATATGCTCAAGAGGAACTCTTAATCTGCTCAGACATCTGCTACTCTCTTCTGAATCTCGGAAGAAATTAGGAGGATGGGAACTGGGCAATGATTTTCTTGTCTTTTCTTCCTTGTTTCAGCCTTGTTCAGGATCTCAGCCATAAGCCTCTTTGTTAAATTGAGTCAAGGGGCAGAGGTTTTCTTCTGATCCTGCACTCATGGATTTGACCTCTTGATAGAGCTCAGACATAATGAGATAGGAGTTGTGATTAAGCTATGATCTATGATGTGCCCAGATTGTCATCTGAATTGACCTCTTTGCCTATCCAACGTGCCTACCCTAGGTGTGGAAAGTAAGTTCAGATCAGAACTGTGGAACATAGGGATGATAGTTGCTTTCATTCTTGAAATCTCTCTCTCTCTCTCTCTCTCTCTCACACACACACACACACACACACACACACACACACCACAAATAAAATGCACAGCCATCAATAAAGATAGCAGTCAACAGAGGAAAAAGGAATAACATTCCTAGACTCTACAAATGGAGTAGGAAGAAAATACCTTTATTGGCTGACTTTAAAAAAACTGCAGTGGCTCAAGTGGTTAAGACACTGAACTCGCTGACTGGAAGGTCGGAGCTCGATTCCCGGGTACTGCAGGATGGAGTGAGATCCCGTCTCTGTCCCAGCTCCTGTCAGCCTAGCAGTTTGAAAGCACAAAATTGCATGTAGATAAATAGGGACCACTTCGGTGGGATGGTAAAGAGCATTCTGTGCGCTCTGGTGTTGAGGCATGCCATCCACATGTCCTTGGAAATGTCTGCAGATACAGACAGCACTGGCTCTTTGGTTATAAAGAGAGATGAGCACTGAACCCTAGAGTTGGATATGACTGGCTTTCGAGCAAGGGCGATCTTTTAAACATCAAACATTATGTGAGCTTTCCTGATTTAACACCAGTCCTTCAGGTATGCACCAATTCCTTGCAGACAATGCAGGGAAAATATCAATGAGGGTCTCAAATGTTCATGGCAGGGTACTTTGCCTGGCTTTGTTTCTTAGAAACGAGTTGTGGGGTAAAACAGGAGGCTGATGGACTCTGACATCCTATCACAATGATGGCTAACCTTGACACTCCAGATGTTCTTGAACTTCAATTCCCAGAAGCCCTGATCAGCAGGAGTGCTGACTTGGGCTTCTGGTAATTGAAGTTGAAGAACACCTGGAGTGCCAAAGTTAGCCATCATTGTCCTATTAGATGTTGAACCATACCTTGCACTTTAATTGTCCACTTCTTCTTCAGCCAAGAGAGACACAGACTATCATGTTTAGCAGCTGGAAGAACTTCAAAACCGTTTTCAGAAGTCAACCTAAGGCAGACGGAATTGCAGTAATCAAGCCTTAGGCTTGCAGTTTTATGAATTTTGGAAGATGAGACTGAATTAAAGAGACACTCTTTTGTCCAGGGGTCCCGAATTAGTTCCTGGAAGCTGTCATCGGTGCTTATTGAACATGTAGCATTTTCATTTACCAGTTTGGTGATTCATCAATACAGACCATGTGATACATGCACTGTTGTAAAATCAGGGGTTCCCAACCTAAGGCCTGTAGGTCGGATCTGGCCCACAGCACCATTTCATGTGGCCCCCCACCCCACCAAGGTCATTTGAGGAACAAAATGGCTGCCACCATTTTGAAGCTGTTGGGCCAAAATGGCCACTCCCATCTTGAAGAGGCAGGGTAAAATGGCCGTCTGGCCCTTGAAGCTGACTGAGAGAGCGTGACCTGGCCCCTGGCCTGAAAAGATTGCGAACCTCTGTTGCAAATATACACCTATCAATCTTTGTCAAAGTGGATCAGATCAACCCTTGTCAAAAAGAGATCTTTTAAGATCCCCAAACATTAGAAATCAGATTTACTTACAGGCCATGTAGCATATCAGTTGCGTACAACTTAAATTGTCAAAAGCCCTCAAGAACCTCTCCAGGAAATGTATCAGAAGGCAAACCATGAAAATATGGAAGTTTGGAACCGTCAAAACTTGCAATTTTAATAGATTTAACTCAAGGTTCTTTTTCTTTTCTTGTTTCTTTGATGCTGGCTATGACAGGAGAATTGCTTGAAACTTCCTTAAACAAATCTGTCATGCACATTTCCTTCATCCTTGAATGGTATTTTAAAGCAGGGAGGAATAGAGCGCTGGCGTGCAAGTACACAACACATATTCTATTTATTTGTATCCTGCTTCTCTACTAATAGAGCCCAAAGTGGCTCCTGACACATTGAATAATAATAAGGATAAAAATTAAAATAAAATAAAAACAAGTGAGAAAATTACAAGTCGCCATTACATTACATCAATCAATAAGCCTAATAAAATAAAAACACCAGTAAATCAAATACTGACATGTCAGCATATCCTAGCAATTTAAACTAAACAGGAGAGAGATTAAATCTTAACAGAGGTCTAAAGATAAGATGTATTAGAGCGAAGGACTCAAAGAATGGGATTCCTCAACAAAGGCTTGCAAGCTTTTGTCTCAGGGATACCCAAGCTTTTGAAGCTGGGGGCAGGGTCACACGCGCTCTCTGAGCTTGATGACTAGAAGGTCAGAGGTTCAGCAGTTTGAAACCCAAAACCTGCACAATGGCGTGAGCTCCCATTTCTGTCCCAGCTCCTGCCAACCTAGCAAGTTGAAATCAAGAAATTGCAAGTAGATAAATAGGCACCGCTTTGGCAGAAAAGGTAACAACATTCCACATGCTCCAGCTTATAGTCATACCTGCCACATGACCACAGAAACATCTGCAGGCACAGACTCCTTGGCTGTAAATGGAGATGAGCACTGCACCGTAGAGTTGGATACAACCGGCTTTCAAACAAGGGAAAATGATAGATCTCAAGTGCCATGATAGATCTCAGCCAATTTTGTCTCTTTACATCAGATCACAGATATGGTAATAGACTAGGGCAGTGATGGTGAACCTTGACACTCCAGATGTTCTGGAACTTCAATTCCCAGAAGCCCTGATCAGCAAGAGTGCTGACTTTGGCTTCTGGGAATTGAAGTCCAAGAATACCTGGAGTGCCAAGGTTCACCATCACTGGACTAGGGTTTAGAAGGTGTAGGTTTGAATCCTTGACTCTGCCATGGAAACTCATTTAATTGTGTCTGGAACTGGTAAAGTAACTCGCTAAACACTTCACTTGCCCTGTAAATACTTTTAGGGTTGCTATAAGTCAATGCTGACTTGACAGCAAATTAAAATCTGGTGGCAATCAGGAAAAAGCCCCACATTAAAAGCAAGAGCTTTCCTTGAGGACTCCATCAAGGACACTTAAAATTAACTCACAACCCACTATGGCTAATTTACAGCATGCTTTGGATGGGTTTTTCCTATCCGACAATGAATTTTGCTGGGGAAAAATGAAGAATTTAAAGCAAGCAAAAGTCTCAATTTTAAATTGGAAGGTGAGAGTCTGAACCTGTCACCTTCTGCTCTTCTGGAGAGAAGATATGGAAAGATGTCTGTTCTTTTGTCTTAGGAGAGTTTGAAGATTTAATATATATTGTTTTCTACTGCCTTTCTCTAATGTATGTAAGACAAAACACATGGTCCCGATCTTAGCAAGATATAAGAGAAGGAACACAAATGAGATAGTATTTTATTGTTGTGTGCAGAGGACAAGCTGGTCACCATAATAATTGCCCTTTTTTATCTATACTATTTATAGAAGAATAAAACATCTAAAAGATGAATCTGTTGCCTCTCAGGAGGACGCTAATTTTCAAAGTGATAGCTTGTGAAATTTTAAACAGCATAAATCACTCTGTACAGCCTGAAGTTATTTATATATTTCTTTGTTTGCAGTGGTTAATAGACTATAGTAATAATAATTGTGCACCATGAAATAACTTCTGATTTATGTTGACATTTCCCAGAGTTTTTTAGCTAGAGAATACACAGAAGTGGTTTAACATTCCCTTCTTCTGTCTAGCGCAGGGTTCCTCAAACTTGGCTCTCCAGGTGTTCATGGACTTGGAGCTCTAGTCAGCATTCCTGTCGATCAGGACTTCTGGGAATTGAAGTCCAAGAACATCTGGAGAGCCAAGTTTGAGAAACCTTGATCTAGGGGATACTGTGAACTGTTATGCTTACCTAAAACCTACACATCTTGGTTCTTCCAGAAGCAGAGTGGGGAATTAGACTCCCAATGACCCTAACCACTGAGCTATCCAGCCAGCTCAAAATAATATATCCATAACCAAGGGAGCTAACAGCAAGCAGGCGCCCATTTATTTGAACCAAGAAGAAGTTTTATAATGATCTACAAAAGTGATTCCAAACCTTGTACCCCCAGATGTTTCTGGTCTATAACAGGGTCCCTCAACCTTGACTCTCCAGATGTTCCTGGACCTCAATGCCCCGAAGCCCTAATCAGCAGATGTACTGACTTGGGCTTCTGGGAACTGAAATCCAAGAACCCCTGGAGAACCAGGTTTGAGGAACCCTTGGCTAACACATCCAGTGGTGAATGCTTCTAGGATTCTAGTCCAACAACTTGGCTCTCCAGATGTTCCTGGACCTCAATTCCCTGAAGCCCTGATCAGCAGGTATACTGACTTGGACTTCTGGTAATTGAAGTCTAAGAACACCTGGAGAACCAGGTCTTGAGGAAACCTGGTCTATAGTTCAAAGAAATCTTGGGCAACACATCCAGTGGTGAAGACTTCTGGAAGTTTTACTCCAACAACATCTGGGGACTCAAAGTTGGGAACCATTGTTATAAAAGAAATAATTACAGAGGTACGTGGTGATTTTTCCATCACAGACATCAGGTTTGAATTGGATTCCTCCAGATCTCTTGTCCAGTTCACTGTGTTCTCTGACAAATGATTCCTCGTGTTCCCAGCATGGTATCATTGTGGTTTTTTGTTTTCCTTTTTTAACCAGGCTTGAACATTTGCAAATTATTACAGGCCCCTGGCTCTGTAATTACAATAACCTGACATTACTTTGAAAGAGGAATGCTGCAATTACTCCAGTGAGCCATTTTGCAACCTAATTATCTGCGGGTGTCATAGATGTATATGTACATGTAAATGGGAGCTGTTTAGACCCCACCAAACATCAAACACCAGGCTTCTCTGTTTAATGTGTACTGGTCTTTCAGAAGAAAGCCAATGACTAAGAAAACAACAATTGGATGTTACGTTGGGCTTGAAAGGTCAGTTGGGTTGGTTATATGGAGTGGGTATTTCTAGCAAAGAAATCTAAAGATGGGAAGGGAAAGAATGAGTTATCGCTAATAGGACTGAAATTACACTGCATCACCAAAAAAAATATTGTTTTTCTGCTACTTGGTCTAATCCACGTGTCCTATACTAAATCAAATGCGCTGAATCCAAATCTGAAGTCCGGTTCTGTCTAGGTGGACATCAGGATCTTAAGTAAGCAAATCTCACCCTCTTGGTTAGATCACGCAAAGGAACAGAGAAAGATGTGGGTTGGAAGCATGTATTGTGGTTCATGATAGTTAGAAACCCCCCAAGTGTGGTCCCTGAGAGCCCCAACACCAGTGATGGCGAACCTTTTAGAGACCAAGTGCCCAAACTGCAACCCTAAACCCATTCAATTATTGAAAAGTTGCCAACACAGCAACAGGGGAGGAAGGAAATGCTTCCATTGGGCTCCTGGGGAGAGGGATGGAGCCAACTCTGTGCTGGGGGGAGGGAGGAAGTGCTCCCACTGAGCTGCTGGGCAGAGGGGTGAAGCCAACTCTGTGCTGGGGAGAGGGAGGAAGTGTTCCCATTGAGCTGCTGGGCAGAGGGGTGGAGCCAACTCTGTGCTGGGGGGAGGGAGGAAGCACACCCATTGGGCTGCTGGGCAGTGAGGTGGGGCAAACTCTGTGCTGGGGTGACAGCATGGGTGTCCACAGATAGGGCTCCGAGTGCCACCTCTGCATAGGTTCGCCACCTCTGCCAACACTATGGATTCCTGGGCTGTTAACAAGGAATTTCCCCAAACAAGCAACAAAGGATCAACAAAGCCTGTAAAAATGTAAGAGAAAACAAATCCCATAATTACTGCCTGCTAACTTTGCAGATTTTGTACCTTACCTTGTAGGAAAACACATGTAAAACGGTTTGGGCGAGACATTTTAACGTGCCGGCTTCCCCCAGGAGTGAAACTTCAAATGAGCACATCACATCCTTCGACAAAAAGTACGACCACTCGAGAAAGAAGGAGAAAAAACAGTAATTGTTTTCCAGACACTACACCTCTTTAAAAACTTAATTAAAATAAAAACCCTTTCTTTGGCTCACAGTTTCCTCCCTGCCTCTCTCCCCTCCCAATTTTTTTTTCCTCCTGGCTCCCTGTAAGAAGGACGTGTTCTTTTCAGAGTGGGAAGATTAAATACTCTTTCATGTTATCCAGAACAAATTAAAAATTAAACAAAGCCATTTAGTTGCTTTTGAAATGCGCCTTTTGTGTGTCGACACTTACTGCTGCTTGTCACTTGAACGGGGAAAGCAAACAGATGTCTCAGCGTGCTCTGAGCCACATTCGGGCGCCGAGATTGTTAAAAATAGCTTCAAATAAGCCTTGGAGCTCGACAATAATGTTACAGGTAGCGGAATGAGAAGGAAAGGGTGGGAGGGAAAGGTAGGAAGTGGAGGAAAACCATGGGGCCAGATTCCCTCTCTTTCCCTCTCTCTGTCTTTTCCCCGCCATGCGCAACGGTGTTATGCAAAACTGGAGATTAGAAAGAAGTTTGTACCACTGTTTATCTCCTGAGCTCATTTCCAGATGCAGTCTTTCTGCCTCTTAGCGCAACTTTGAACCAAACAGAAGCAGCAGAAGAAGGTGTGATAAGAGCACACATGAACTAAGGAAGGATTAGGAGGAGGAAAGGGATTACATGGCCTTGAAACACAGAACTGATACCTCTTTCCCTGCAAGAGATTGTTGTTTACCTTGTGCGTTGTCTTGTTGTCTTCGTTAGGCCTTGCTCCCTAAATAATCACATTTCGGATTAGGTCAAGGTAAGATAAAGATAAGATAAAGAATAGATGCCTTTGAGATGTGATGTTGGAGGAGAGTTTTGAGAGTCCCCTTGACAGCAAGGAGAACAAATAGGTCAATCTTAGAAGAAATCAACCCTGACTGCTCCTTAGAAGGTCAAATAGTAAAGATGAAGCTAAAGTACTTTGGACATCAAATGAGAAGAAAGGATTCGCTTGAGAAGGCCTTGATGCTGGGAAGGGTGGAGGGCAAAAGAAGAAGGGGGCGGCCCAAAATGAGATGGCTAGATGGTATTGTAGACACAATGGGCACAGAGCTGAGCAAGTTAAGGAGGATGGTGGAGGACAGAAGTGCCTGGCGGACAGTGGTCCATGGGGCCGCAAAGGGTCGAAATCGACTGTGCAACTGAACAACAAAAAGATAAAGGTCTCCCTTGCTTGGAAGCCAGGACTGCAGTGGCTCAAGTGGCTAAGACATTGACTGGAAGGCTGGAGGTCAACAGTTTGATTCCCGAGTACTGCAGGATGGAATGAGCTCCCATCTTTGTCCCAGCTCCTGCTGACCTAGCAAGAAATGGCAAGTAGATAAATAGGCACCCCTTCGCCAGGAAAGGTTACAGTGTGCCATGCACTCCGGCGTCTAGTCATGCCACATGAGCATGGAAATGTCTGCAGATGCAAACAGCACATGCTCTTTGGCTGTAAATGGAGACGAGCACCGAATCCTAGAGTTGGATACAATTGGCTTTTAAGCAAAGAAGACCTTTACTTTACAGCAGTGTTTACCATCTTATGGACTTCAGTTCCCAGAAGCCTAAGTCAATCCCACAAGTCACTAACCAGCCAATTTACTAATTTATGCTTCTGGAAATTGAAGTCCACCAGCTTAGAGCACTTTTCAAGCCAGAGGCCAGGTCACACTCTCTCAGTCAGTTTCGAAGGCTTGGACGGCCATTTGAAAGAGAGGAGCAATCTATGGAAGGGGAGACGGAGAAGCACAGACCTTCCTGGATTTTATATTTTCCTTTCCTCCCCCCTTTCATCAGGTTCCTACCCCCCCCCCCTGATTCTGCCAACCCTCTAGTGCACACACCAGGAGTTAACAGTCCCAGCAGGAGACACAGAGGGGCAGCCAAGCATTCGCTAGCAGCTCTGAACCCATCCTGGGTGAGCGGTAAATAGATTTGATTAATATTTATCATTTGTATATTATAAATAAATGATGCCGTAATGTGAAATCCAGTTCGCTCCCTGGAGCCACCGCGGTGCGCAGTGTGTTTTGAGGGCTGCACGGGCACGAGGAGAGATTTTACCCATCTCGAATTGAATTTGCCATTTAGCCCCATGGGTTGCCACCGATCCGGCACCTCCCCTGCCGTCCTTACCTTGCGGAGATAATAAGCATCCGTGTCACTCCTGAGACAGAATGGTAAACAAAGGAGCAGATTATAAAAAGATTTTGGCAGGATGCTATTTCCCTGTTGCTTTCAGTGTGGGAAGATGGGGGGGGGGCAGGATACACATCAGCAGCCAGAAAGACAGGCACACCGTTCAAAATAAGTGAGGCTCAGTTAACTTCTCACCAGCAATTCCCCCCGCTGGTTGTTTATTGTGCACCCAGCATTACTTATTGGAAGGCAGAAAACATTCTTGAGGGTACACGAGAGCAAAACCAAATTAAAAGATGGAGGAAGGAGCTCATTGGACAAGGAACAGCATTAAAAAAGGATATGGTTGAGGAACTCAACCTCTTTTACATCACTTGGAGGACCCTGAATAGGCTGAGGGTTGGAGTCCCTAAATGTAAGACCAACAAGCTCAAGTGGGGGGGGGGGTTGCTGGCGGACAACAACATGCAGTGTGAATATGGACAGATACAGAATCAGGCTCATTTATTCCGAATACTGCCAGAAATGTGCACTGATGAGGACTTTAGTTTGGTCAATGACAAAGCCAAGAAAGTGGCTTCATTTTGGCAGTCCAGAACACAAAAGAAGAAGGCAGGAAGTGTTTCTCTCCCTTTCCTCCTGCCTTAGAGGGAAATGTTATAAAATGGAGTAGAAAGCTCACATTCTACATCCTTTGCTTTCCAGAGGTTTTAGCCAATAATTCCTTGATGGATTAGGCACGTTGGCCATTAGATCATCATCTTCCTCACCATTATGAGATCGTCTTCTTCCTTTGTGTCCAGATCAAACTTTAAACTGGCAAAATGAAGCCACCTTCTTGGCTTTTGTCATTGGCCAAACTTAAATCATCAGTACAAGTTTCCAGTAGTAATTAGCCTACCAACAAATGGGTCAGATTCTGTATCTTTCCACATTCACACAGCGTGTTGTTGTCCACCAACATCCCCTATTTCAGCATGTTGGTCTTCCATTGAGGGATCTTCAGCCTCTTCAGAGTCCTCTAAGTGATATAGGGGAGGTTGAGTTCCTCAGCTATATCCTCCTTTAATGTTATTCTTTGTCCAGTGAGCTCCTTCCACCATCTTCTAGTTTGGTAATGCTCTTGCACACCCTCAAGAGTTTTTGTTCTTGCCATAAAGCTCTTCCTGAATCTGAACTGGTGGACTTAGGCTCATATCCATTCAGAGGATGTTGAGGGTCCTTCTCTTGCTTAGTTCTCTCACTGTCTATTCTACTTATCTCCTTGTCTTAGGTGGAGCGATACCAACAAGAGGAGATATTTTCTCAATTGGTGTAGGTTTGAGATTTTACCCATTAATGGGAGGGGGAGTCTCCTGCCCTTGGGTTTAAAAATACACAACACAAAAGGAAAGGAAGGTGAGGAAGGATTGAGGAAAACAATCAAACACAAGCAAATGTTCTTTAGC
Organism: Furcifer pardalis; assembly: GCA_030440675.1. Classification (NCBI taxonomy): domain Eukaryota; kingdom Metazoa; phylum Chordata; class Lepidosauria; order Squamata; family Chamaeleonidae; genus Furcifer; species Furcifer pardalis. The sequence goes on from CP126898.1 coordinate 5,855,851, forward strand.
ACTTGGACATTCCTCAGCCTGGTGGAATAGCTAATTGAGGACATTCGGGAACAGACAAAGTCCGACCGATGTGACTTTTCATGAAAGCTGGTGGTAGTCCTGCATTGCTTCTCTCCTTCTACTTGAGCTTGGAGGATGATGGCTACTGGATGATGCTTTTTAAGGCTCCAAATGTAGCCCTCAATAACAATAACAATAATGACATCAACAGAGCAATTCCTACTAGCCCAAAGTCTGATTTAATATACCTCGTGGCTCAAGTCACTAAGATGCTGACTGGGAGGCGGAAGGTCATCAGTTCGATTCCCAAGTACTGCAGGACGGAATGAGTTCCCGTCTCTGTCCCAGCTCCTGCCAACCTAGCAGTTCGAAAGCAAGAACTTGCAAGTAGATAAATAGGGACCACTTTGGTGGGAAGGTAACAGCGTTCCATGCGCTCTGGTGTCTAGTCATGCCTGCCACATGACCATGGAAACGTCTGCAGAAGCAGACAGTGCTGGCTCTTCGGCTTAGAAACAGAGATGAGCACTGACCCCTAGAGTCAGATACGACTGGCTTTTGAGTAAGGGAAACCTTTACCTTACCTTGTTTAAATAGCATAATGTGTTCCACAGGATTGCTCTTTAAGTGAGTTTACTCTTTAAGCGAAACACCATTGTAAATGACCAATGGGGGGGGATTGTGAACCCCAATTTATTTGTTAAGCGAGTTTTAGTTGGTTTTATTTGTTAAGCGAAGCGACCATTCAGAGAAAATTCTGCTCTTTAAGCGAGATACTCTTTAAGCGAGGCGCTCTTTATGTGAGGTTTGACTGTATATCTGAGAAACCATCAGTCCTTTATTCAGTTCTTTAAATCTAATTGGAGGTTGAATAGAGGGAAATCAAAATTTCTTGTGCTAGAATAAGGGGAATATGTTGGTTCTTATCCCCCCCCCCCACGAGGCCCTGCCAGCTTCACACAGTAACCATGGTTCACCAACCTCCGTTTTTATTATAAATTTATACTAATCCCTCTGTACTGAATTATTTATATAGGAAATCCTTGAAACACCTGTCTAGCCGGTATCTGATGAACCAGGTCTTTTGTACCTGACATCCATGTCAGTTTAATCAGCGGGAATAGCTTATTATCTTGGCTTTGTAAGAAGGAGAGGGCAAGAGGAGAGAAAGGCAAATTTATTATGCAACTGTGCCTTTCAACAAAGAGGAGAAATGTAAATTTAGCTAGCTAAAGACCTGCAGCCGATGACATGGCTGGTAGTTTCATGCTCACATGCAGAATTCAGAGACTGAAACCACATACACCTTTTTTAGGTTTTTTTAAAAAAAGCAGTAAGTTACCATTGTAATCGCACATCCACCCATCCCCAGTATTTTCTTTATACTGTATTATAATTATGATGTTTTAGAATAGAACAATTAGCTCTTTCAGAAAAATAACTCACTTAAATACTTTTGTTACTTTTCTAAAGGCCTAAATGTCATAAGCTGTTCAAAGCATGCCTCTATTTACATTGGTGAGATACTAACAGATATGCATGTAATATATAAATTATATTAACTAACAAAATGAAGGAGGGAGGGAGGGAAGGAAAGAAAGAAAATTGAAAAATTGATCCTGGCATCACAGGAACAAGTTTTGCCAACAAATTGCATGAAGACTAAAATACAGCATGTATTCAATATCAGTAAATGCCAACTTTGTAATGAAAAGGATAAAATAGTAGATCATCCAAAATTTTACAGTCTGATTATTAATTGGAAACTTTGCCAGAAGTTTGGATTTGAATGCAGTAAAAATTATCGGGAACATCAGGTAGAGAATGTTTTGGGAAATGAGAGAGTCAAGATCCTGTGGGACTTTAAAATTCAAGATCCTGAAGGACTTTAAAATTGATTTGCAAATTTAAGTTGAACATTTATGGGAGATGAAATCTGATGTTATACCTATAGGGATTGAAGCCCTTGGAGCAAAACCTAAAGGACTCCTTAGATAGTTGAAAATTTTGGATTGTTTGGATTTGAATATCCCAACTTTACAAAAAACAACTTTACTAGGAACTGCCTATATACATTGCCTTAACATGCCCTTGGTTAGGTCTTGAACTGTTGATTTTATACCAGTATTTTACTGTGAATCTAATGGTAGATTTTAATTGTAACAAAAATCTAATGGTAGATTTTAATTGTAACAAAAATAGAATGCTATCAAGTAAATTCCAGTGTTTTCTAGATAGAGATTGCTCATAAGTAGCTGAACATTCCTTTCTTCTTGGGGCAATTTGGGACTGTCTAGCTTGTCAAAAGCTAGACACGTTGGTTCTTTCTCCCAGGAGGCCCAGTGGAAGAATAAAACTCCCAAACATTGGTTCTACAGCCAGATATCTAAACCATCAAGCTATCAGCCAGCTAACTAATTAAATAATGGAATCATCAGTTGCAACTCGTATCCGAGAATGCATTTTTCCCTGAAGCAGGAAAAATGCCATTGGCGTGAATTTGTTTAAGGTGGAATGGTAATGGAGTAGACTGTATAGCCAGCAACTCAACACCAAGTGTTAGACCGCGGTAAGTAACCTGACTCCCTAAAGGGGCCAAATGCTAAGGGCAGATGAACCCCTTTAGGTGGAGTGATGGGCCCCCTGAGTGGAGGAAATGCCACTGGAAACCATCATATTGGGCCCAATGGAAAAATGAGTGGAGGAGGAAATCTTACTCCCAACAGTCATGGAGGCAGAAAAGGCCATGCCAGATAGACTGTCTATGAAGACACACCATGTTCATATCCTCAAGGCTGTGCCAGTCAGTTGTCTCGGTGTTAAATCCCACATGTCTCATTTCATACGTGATGCAGGAGATGGCTCCGTGATCATATTGTGGGAGTCACTACATGGCAAGCTGGGTCGCAGGATGTCCAACCAGACATGTAAAATAATGGACTGACTAACTAACTAACTAACTAACTAACTAACTAACTAACTAACTAACTAACTAACTAACAAGGGCTCAAATAAAGGTGGATGTCATCTTGTCATAATAATATATTCCACTTAATTTTGCTACCCCAATGGGAAAAGCAGGCAGAGAAAAACAGCCATTTATAAATATTTTTCATCCAACACAATCCTTGTTGTATATTTGCCATAAACCTCAGCATAATTTATTTTTATTTGACCTGTAAAATACTTAGGAGAATGTGAGGCTCATAAATTGATCGTAAAGCCTGGCAGATATATAAAACATGAAACCACCTTGTTCATACTTGCTAACTTGAGCAACACACACACACATATATTTTATGGAAGATAGAAAAGTCTAGAATTTTTTGGAATAGTAGCCGTGTTAGTCTGTGGTTCAGGCATATCAGAAAACAAAACAAAATAAACAAAATAAAATAAAATAAAACACCCTGTAGCACTTTAAAGACTAATTGCTATATTTTTACTGTTAGCTTTCGTGGATCAAGTCCACTTCATCAGATAAAGAGTGTAACTTACAGGCATGATTTGTATACACCAAATTCAGGGGCTTAACAGGAGAAGGGAGGTGGGCAAGACAACAGAAGGGGTGTGGGCAAAACAACAGACAAGCAAGCACAAGATTACAGCTTCACACAGCCATTAGCAACAATAGATTATTCAGATAAACTCTAAATGACTCCCTTTCAATCTCAAGGTTGCTGAGAAAGCCCACTACAGTCTCTGATCAACTTGTGACCTGCATGGGGGGGGGGGAGAGACAAACACCTGTACCTGGTTTCTTTCTGTTTTACTAAAGAGAATTGGCAGGAAAGTTGTAATATAAAATCATATAGCAATCTGTGTATAAAATTTGATAATGTCCCAGAAACCCTTCACTAATATTTAGCCCCCTGTGATGGGTATCTAACAGATGGATGTACAGTGGTACCTCGCTTAAAGAGCATAATGCGTTCCACAGGATTGCTCTTAAAGCGAGTTTGCTCTTTAAGCGAAACACCATTGAAAGTGACCAATGGGGGGGGGGGGAGGATTGCAAACCCCGATTTATTTGTTAAGCGAGTTTTTGGTTGGTTTTATTTGTTAAGTGAAGCGGACATTCAGAGAAAATTCTGCTCTTTAAGCGAGTTACTCTTTAAGCGAGGCGCTCTTTATGCGAGGTTTGACTGTACTGTATTTGATTTCTGCTGTCTCCCTTTCAATCCTAGTTTTGTATCTAGTCTAGAACTTCAACAGAGACCCAGTTCCTAAATTAGGTGAGTCTACTTTGACCTTTGTTTATTAGTTGATGAAGTGAATTTTCCCAATAAGCAAGCCAGCAAACAATTACACTTACATACCATCTCAAGTGGTTAAGATGTTGAACTTAACAACTGGAAGGTCGGAGTTTGATTCCAAAGAATGCTGTTTATTTTCCCACCAAAGTCGGCGTCCTTTATCTACTTGCAACGTCTTGCTTTCGAACTGTTAGGTTGGCAGGAGCTGGGACAGAGACAGAAGCTCGCTCCATTGTGCAGTACTCAGGACTCAAACTGGTGATCTGCTAACCTTCTGGTTGTCAGGCTCAGCCTCCTGACCACTAAGCCACTGAGGCCCTACATAGCATCCCATAAGCAGCAACAGTGGTTAAGAAGCTCCCCTTGTTAGCTGGAAGGCTGGCAAGACCCAGGTACTGTATGACAGATTGAGTGCCCGTCTCTGTCCCAGCTCTTGGGGATATGGAAGGAGCAGAATTTCCCTGAGCAGAATTTCTTCTGCAAAAATCCTTTTGACCCAGAATAATTTCTGACATGAATTTAGTATTTTAGCAACAACAAAACAAATGATGGGTTTTTAAAAAAAGTTTCTCTACTGTCTTTTAATTTAGACTGCATGGGAATGTGAGAAAGCAGCAAATTTCTCCATCTGTTTCTTTCTTTAAAAAAAAGAAGAAATCTGGTAGAAAATTTTCATCTGATTTTGTTTTTCTCTATGGTGACAACTCTCTCTGAAGTTTGCTTGGAAAAAATCCAAGGAAAAGTTGATGGATGTATTTTTAGCTTCCCTTTAATCTCTCAGAGTCCTGTAGCAGATTTCAGCCCATGTTGGTTTTCCCTTAAACCTGGCTTTGAGATATCTAAGTCAATGTTTTGGGAGCGATTGGCACGCCGGAATAATATGTTCGTAACAGCCAGCCCATCCGACTTTTGCAATTTTATCATATGCATTTCATACCGAGTGTCGCATGTAAGCGGGAGATACATTTGTCACCACGTAAAATATTCTGAATTAACAATAAGTGCTTGTCAAGTTTGGGCTGCAGACCCTAATGCAAAACCCTGCAGCAAAGTAAACTGTCAGATCAGAGCTTTGTTAAAGGGGATTTAAACCTGCACTAGAAGGCAAAATGGCCCAAAAGCTCTTAATACCTGCAAGATTTCCAACTCTGATCCAAACAATGACTGACACAGTGAAACTTTCCCCTTTAAGCCAATGCTTCCAACTTTGCCCATGGGATGGGGGAGCATCTGATGCTTGCCAGAAGCAAAAATTCAGCTGTTGAGGTGCCACAAGGGGGGACATTGGTTTGCCGTCTCAGGTTAGCATTTGGGCAGACAGTCAGGTACACACCGGAGAAGAACTAAACATTCATGGCAGAAATCAGCAAGCAGTTGGTTTGTCTGCTTTTGCATCCCACGATTCAAATATGTAGTTCACTTTTGAATGAGCAAACTCCTCTTTTTAAAACTTCTTCTGTTCCCAACAAGAGTTCTCAAGGAAAAAGCTACTAGCTTAAATGTTCGGCGGATACCAATAATATCAACACAATAGCATCCATGCCAAAATCATTAATACTATCAATATCTATTTTAACACTATCAATCTATGTTCCAACTTTGCCTGTTCATGATCTGATCTACTAGACCCCATAACTAGAACAGACCCCCTGAATCAATATGATCTACATCACCGTCGACTTAACACATTAGAAAGCCATGTGCTTTGAATTGAAGTGATTTACATATGTGTTGACTTAGGGAATTAGGGAACCATGTATGCGTAAAATCAGATTTGTAAGACCACGTGCAAACTTCCTCTTTAAACCAGTTGTGAACGGGCCAAGATCCACTCACATCTCGATGTTTGGCTTTCTCCTGTGGATATCGATGGGATTTAAATGTCCATGGATATTTATAGTCTGGCCAGGTTATCCTGCTATGGTAATAGAGGACAACATACAGCTGGTGACTCAACTCTGAGTGTCAGGAGGTGGTTAACTAACTGACAACCCTGAGGACTAACAGCCTTGGGTGTTAAAGTCCATAGAGAAGGGTGAGGGTCCCCAACTGGATTAGATAGGCAAACCCTACTCCTCAAGCTGATTTCCATCAGAGATTCACCTGACAAACTGATTGCATTTTATTACTGGTTGTAAATAACTCATACATTTGCAAGCCCACTTCTTGAACCAATCAAATTCACCCTGCCATTCTGGGTGTATATACCAGATATTTATAAATGTATACCATGAAAAGAAGATGGAGATGGAGATGGATATTTCTGGATATTGTTTATTATTTTATTGGCCTTAACTACCCATCTTTGGTAGTTGACGCCAGGGGATGGAAGAGGCATAGCCTGGGTCTGGAAAAGAAAGAACGTGTTGTTCCATCCCCAGTGCTAATGATGAAGATGTGTTTTTATCAAGGATGGCACCAGAATAAAAGGAAAAATCCCTCCCAAATTTCCAAACCAATTAGGGGATTTGTAGAAGTGAAGATCGTGGTGCTTTATCTCACTTTTGTTGCATAATCATTGTATTTTACATCTCATGAGAGAAAAAATGCACAAGAGAGAAAGAGGGAGAGAGACAAGGCTTGCCAAGGGACGTAATCTGCCTCTGGGTCATACATCAGAGGCGATAACATTGCCATTCATGTCAAGAGTAATGATCAAGGTCTTCTGTTTTTATCAGCCATTAGAATAAATGCTGCAGCTTGGCCAGCTTTGGCAGGACACCAGAGCTTCCATGGCAAGGAATCAACACATGCATGAATCACTGGGGGAGAGGAGAGAAAGCAGGGAGGGCCCTGATATCCATTTCAGCTCTGCAGGTGTACTCAAGAAGCCCTGGACTTAAGTGCTTTTGTTAAGGTCTTAAGAATAGGCAGAGCTTGGTTTCCCTTGCTCGAAACCCAGTCATATCCGACTCTAAGGTTCAGTGCTTATCTCTGTTTCAAAGCCGAAAAGCCAGCGCTGTCTGCTTCTGCAGACAATTCCGTGGTCATGTGTCAAGCATAACTAGACATCGGAGTGCATGGAATGCTGTTACCTTCCCTGCCAAAGTGGTCCCTATTTATCTACTTGCAATTTCTTGCTTTTGAACTGCTAGGTTGGCAGGAGCTAGGACAAGGATGGGAGCTCATTCCGTCCTGCAGAACCCAAGAAACCAGCTAATATGGCAACTGAGAAGTGAGATGGAGCCCATTTTGAGTTGGATGGGCAGGTAATGCACCCAGTTGTGGCAATTAGTTGCTGTTGTTGTGCCTGGGAAAGATCAAAGGCAAAAGGAGAGGGGGTGGCAGAGGATGAGATGTCTAGATGGCATTGTTGACACAATGGGTGTGGAGCTGAGCAGGCTATGGAAGATGGTGGAGGATAGGCATGCCTGGCATGCAGTGGTCCATGGGGGTCACAAAGGGTCGGACTCTACTGTGTGACTGAACAACAACAACAAAATCAGGTTTTCTCAACCTTGGGTCCCCAGATGTTCTTGGACTTCAATTCCCAGAAGCTCTGATCAACAGGTGTTCTGATGTGGGCTTCTGGTCATTGAAGCCCAAGAACACCTGGAGGTCCAAGGTTGCGAAATCTGCATGTAGATCAAATCATCATCTCAAAGATGGCGCTTGCTCACCTCTGGAACAAAGTAGAATGACAATCCAGCCAAAGGGCTTCCATAACCTATGGTGGATGGACAAGAAGGATATATCCTCACTATTGTAGGAAATATAGGTTTCTCCAGATGTTCTCAGTCTGTAAAACAGCCTATCCCTAGCTAGCATCCCCCTGTGGTCAAGAATTATGGGACCCAAAAATGTACATTGGTGCAGAATGGAAGGCTATAGACTTTAATCTAGATCAGGGTCCCTCAAATTTAGCTCTCCAAGTACTCTTGGGCTTCAGTTACCAGAAGCCCAAGTTAGCACACTTGCTGATCAGGGCTCCTGGGAACTGAAGCCCAGGAACATCTGGAGAGCCACGTTTGCTGACCCCCTGATCTAGATGAATAGATGAATAAATTATCACAAAATAGGCATTGCTTCATTTGCTGAAGGCTTGGACCTTTCTCACCTGTAGGAGATGTTCCTACATCTCCAAGCAGGTGGTGCTTCACGAGTCAAAGCAGACGTGTGGGATGAGAGTAGAAAAAACCCTGTGTTCCCATGAGAAAAACAACATGTTTCATGACTCAGCAAGAGTGAGTCAGGGAATTTAACCGCAGTCCCTGAATTAATCACAGGAACGAGTGTGTCAAAAGAGCTCTGTGTCCCAGCCGCATTAGCCCAACAGAGCAAGGAATGTGCAACTCATTGGAAGGAGGTGAGGTGGGAGTAAGAATGATTCCCTGAGAAAATCCTCCCTATGATTTTTCCTTGCAAGCAGAGGGATCTCTTTCTAAATAGCTGTCCGATGGCAAAAGGTAATTCACCCGGCTAACTTCTTTCCTAAAGCAGGGCTAAAAGTTGACCTGAATGCACTCTAGACAAACAATTTCCATTGGGAAGAAGGTTTTTCTTGACAGAGTGAGCTCCCGTCTTTGTCCCAGCTCCTGCCAACCTAGCAGTTCGAAAGCAAGAAATTGCAAGTAGATAAATACTCCAGTGTTGAGGCGTGCCTGATGGCTGATTTATTAAGGTAATGGCCTAAAATCTTGTTGCTTAGCATAGGTTCATGAAATCAATGGGAATTTGGAGAGTCAACTGTTCAATAATGTCCATTGATTCAGATGGGCCTACTCTAGTTGTCATTTATTAAGCAATGGGATTTCAGCCATTGCCTTCTAATGGTAAGGGTGCTTTGAAGAATTTCCTATACAGTACTAGTAATACTGGGGCAAACCTTCCAATAGATAGTAAAAGAAGGTGATTGATTCATGTGCTCTTCAACCCATCCATGATGAGGCAAAGCCTTGAGATCTCAAATGTGGCCTCTGTTGTAGATCAAGGAATGGATTCTGGCAACATTGAATGATTTGTTTCCTTCAGAGTTCAAGACCTTCTGACAAACTTTATTGCCATGCAGAATCATTGTCTTCTTCGACTTCAAATCTGGTTTTGTTTTGTTGACACAGTTGTACTTCATTTGGCTTGGCATCGCTGGCTGTTTGGGGGCTTGTAAATCTAAAAGAATAATGTTCCCGAGCTCTGGGGAAATGCAGGGAGTCTTGGGGGGTGGGGGGAATTAAGTTGAATGGCCATCAATCAGATCAATCAAGCAATCCATTTTCTCCACTGACAAGCTGTTGTACTAGCTAGCCATTGAGAAAACCCTCAACTCTATGATCCCAGCATGGTGAAAATAAGGTAGACTGATTCCTGGGGAAATCGTCCTTGCTCTAAACTAGCATGGATGATCTCCAGAAAGCTGTGGACCACCTGACTTTATATCCAGAAGAGCTGAATTCATTCCTTCAAACTCTACTCCAGCCTTTTTCATCTTACAAAAATATGGGAATGCGAAGGTAGCTTTGGTGGTCAAGACACTAAGTTCGTCAACTGGAAGGTAGGTAGGTCAGCAATTCAAGACCCAAGTGCCGTGTGATGGAATGAGCTCCTGTCATCTGCAGCAGTTCGATTCCCAAGTACTGCAGGATGGAGTGAGCTCCCGTCTTTGTCCCAGCTCCTGCCAACCTAGCAGTTTGAAAGCAAGAAATTGCAAGTAGATAAATAGGGACCACTTCGGTGGGAAGGTAACAGTGCTCTGTGCACTCTGATGTCTAGTCATGCCTGGCACATGACCATGGAAACATCTGCAAAAGCAGACAGTGCTGGGTCTTCAGCTTTGAAACAGAGATGAGCACTGAACCCTAGAGTCAGTAGGACTGCCTTTTGAGCAAGGGAAACCTTTACCTTTACCTTTACTAAACAGGTACTGGTATGGCAGGAAAGGTAGCAGCATTCCACGCACTTCCCACTTCATCATCTAGTCATGCCTGCCACATGACCACAGAAATGTCTGCAGGCGCTGTAAACAGAAATGGACACCGAACTCTAGAGTCGGACATGACTGGTTTTTGAGCAAGGGAGACCTTGATCTTGACTATATAAAAAAATTATCAGCCCTCTGGTGCTCAAAAATATATACTTTTTAAAATAATATTTTATCTTGTTTTTAAAATTGTCTTTGTGTTTCAAGGCCACAAGGGTATGGACACCCCTCAAAACATGACAACATTGTTCCCCATGTCCTCTCCTCTGAGGGCACATATTGAACGTCATGGCCCAGAGATTCAAAATGAGCTGTCAACATGGCATCAGTTAGCAAAAAACCACAAAAAACAAATCCAGAAATCAAACCCTAGGCAGTTATTAACATTGCAATAAGCAAGCTTAATAACCCTGCCACCCTTTATTTCCAAAGTATACCTGGCTGCTTTGATTAATAAAGACATCTACCCATCTTCTCGCCATTAATATTATTGATTAGATCTACATAATGAGAATGGATAGGATTTCAATTTTGGCATGTTAACCTGACGGCTGGAATAATTCAATGCAAAGGAGACAACATCACCCAGAGTCAATTATGTTATGGCTCGTTAAGGTGTGTTGACTTTGAGACGGCTTCGAGGGAAAACAACGCTCGGCATCAAGATTATTTGAAAGACGAACCTGACTTTCTGTCGTCGCTGGGGAGGAGAGCAGCGTGTGCCTGTGTATTTCTTTGTCCGTAAATTTAATCTTACCGGTTGTACTTGCTGTGAAAATAAAATTAATCTCCAGCTTGCTAATATAGAGACAGTCACATATCTTTTTACTATGCACAAGGGACCCACAAAGGTACAGTCGGTGCTGAAAGTGGATGCGAGTAACAGCTACATCTTACACTGTCAACGTTCAAAGAGATGGAAAAATAGGAGATTTGTATTTGCAACCCTGTAAAGTAGAAGTATAGACTGTGGTGGCTTAGCGGTTAAGACACTGGACTCGACAAGCAGAAGGTTGGAAGCCATTGCGTGTCCCTATATAGGCTTTCTGTAAGTTTGTGGAGGGACTGCTGTGGCTCAAATGGTTAAGATGCTGAACTTGCAAGACTGGATGGTCAGAGTTCGATTCCCAGGTACTGCAGAGACTCCCATCTCTGTCCCAGCACCTGTCAACCTAGCAGTTAAAAAGCAAGAAATTGCAAGGAGATAAATAGGGACCTCTTCGGTAAGAAGGTAAACAACGTTCCATGCACATGTCCTGCCACATGTCCATGAAAACATCTGCAGATGCAGACAGCGCTGGCTCTTTGGCTATAAACAGAGATGAGCACTGAACCCTAGAGTCAGATATGACTGGCTTTTGAGCAAGGATGACCTTTACCTTTACCATTACCATTACTTTCTTCATCACTTTCCATTCACAAAAGCAACAGCATAAAAAAGGGAAGACTTTGCTATCTCTGTAGGTTTCCAACAGGACGTGGAACCCCACCTTTTTGCTTGCAAATTCTCATTTTTGGGTGTAGAAAGCAACAGACTCTCACAGACACGGTAGTTCAGTGTGTTACCCATGCAAAAACCTCATACAATTAATTTATCACCCAAGGCCTCTCCCATAGTTATGCCAGCAGAAGGGAAATGGCATTAACTTGCAAGACTACTTGCTGGTAGTTAAAGAGTCCCCACATGCCTTCCTCATTGCCAGTCAGCCAAGTGGTTTGGTGCGTGACACCGAATCAAAGTGGGCTTATTCATTAGCAGCAATTAGCAAGCTTTGACACTGCCTATTTGCTGGCGTAACTACAGAACTGGATTTTGACCATGATTATTTACATAATGCTGTGCATTGCTCTCTCCACCCCCCACCCCCAGGGAAAGTATTTCATTATCTTAACTATACAACACGAGAAAGGTGGCTCTAATTTTTAGTTTGAAACAGCCTGTCCTGTACCACACAGAAGAATGTGTGCTGCTTCCCAATTCACCCAGACATCAGATGACACAGTGCTCTTAAACCATTCCAGGATATATCGTTGGCAGTCTGCCACTTTGCTTGGAGTGACTTCACAGAAATGCGCTGCTTTTTACTCACTGCTGTTTTAAATGACAAAAGGAGCGGCCTTATCCCTTATTCCCTTCAAAAGAAACAACACGATGTTGCTACTTGTAATGAATCGCTTCCGAGCACTGATTTGAGGATGTGAAGAATCCATAACCATGTCCCTTCTTCTGTTTGATCTGCTTCTTCACATGATGAGATATAAACTTCCAAGCCCTCCCAGATTCTTGATCTTCAGTGTGAGAGAAAGTGGGTTCTAGATCTAGATCAGTGGTTTCCAACTTCAATTTCCAGCAGGTCAAGACCTGAGTACTGCACGATGGAGTGAGTGCCCATTGCCTGTCCCAGCTCCTGCCAACCTAGCTGCTCAAAAGCAAGAAATTGCAAGTAGATAAATAGGCCTTTCACTGGGAAAGGTTCCATGCAAAACCACACCATTTTCTTCCTCTTATATTAGCCAAAAGAATGGTTTGGACATAACAGAACCTCTTGTTCTTCCAAAAGAATTTGGCATTAAACCAATACTTAATTTCTTCTTCATAACCATCCCAAATTTTGCCCAACCCAAAAAAGGAACAGGGTGTGATCAGCCTTATGAAGAATGAGTCCTTGTTCTAGTCATTCATTAAATTATCTCTGCAATTGAATCTTTTAGGAGTACCATAAAACCCTTTCTTCCGAGTCCGGAATGGCTGTATTATTGGGTCTCGGCAAATGTAGCCCATTCAATTAAGAACCTAACAGCAGAATGAATGGGCATCCCTCTGAAGCGATATAAATTAAAGAGTCATCCATCCAGATCTCTGAAAGAAGACTATCAGGGAGGAGAAAGTGAATGGTGAGGATAGGTATGCTAGCAGGGGAACACTCGAGTCTTGAGAAATTAAATTAGTCTCTCCAAAATTGATGAAGCTAAGCTAGCAAGAAGACTGACACTATGACTCATCAACATCCTTCAGTCCAATCTTGCCCTGTCTAAAATTTATGCGTTGAGTCAGTTGTCACTGAGTAGAGCAGCATATAAATCTAATAAATAAATAAATAAATAAATAAATAAATAAATAAATAAATAAATAAATAAATAAATAAATAAATAAATGTATTAAGAAAAGGCTTGTCATATTTCTGGGAGACCAAGACGACAAGTAGATTTCTTTTGTGCAGAAAAAACAAGAGAGCATCAACCCAACAAAGGTGGTGTATGAAGGGTGGGAAATGGGGAGGCTCAATTAGCACCCTACGTTCCTTTCTGTGAGCCCCAAAACTTCCAAGCCTATAAAACCCGCCTATCACCCTATATCTGCAGGGGTATTTCCCAGAAGCCCAAGTCAGCTCTCCTGATGATCAGGATTTCTGAGAATTGAAGTCCAAGAACACCTGGAGTGCCAAGGTTAGCCATTGTGGCTCTAGGGGGTGGTGCTTATCTCCATTTACAACCAAAGAATCACCACTGTCTGCATCTGCAGATGTTTCCATGGTCATGTAACAGGCACGGGCTAGACGCTGAAGTGCATGGAAGGCTGTTACCTTTCCTGCCGAAGGAGTACCTATTTATCTACTTGTAATTTCTTCCTTACAAACTGTAACTTGTGAGCCCATGGTAGGTTCTACCATGATACATGCTATTATAACACTGTGGCTGAAATCCCCTTGTAAGTTCCACGTACACAAGAGGTAATGCTGTCATCATCCTCAACAACCTGCAGTTGCAACCACTTGTTACTGAGCCAAGTTGACTTTATATTGTTTTTAAGAAACTTTTTTTGAATTCACCCCTTCCCCAAAAGAAACTTGTTCCACCTCCTTTGTTAAATTCCTGCAGTGTCATCTTCTCGTTGTAACTTGAAACTCTCTGAATGAATGACCTGTAAAGAGGAGGAAATCTATTTGGAAAAACAAAGTGGCAGATTTGACAAGGTGTTTGTGATAGAGGGACTTTGAGAAATGAGCTGCAATTTTTTATTTTTTATTTCTTGGCAGTATGAAAAATATCTCAGGCAATTTATAGCAAAAGAGGATCTTAAAAGCAAGACCTAGAAGCATCACATTGTCCTTATCTAAGAGTCCTTGAGAAGCAAAAGGCAGGATAACTATACAATTATCAGTTCAGGTCTTAGAGTAGAGGAGGGCAGTCTCTGGATTTTGGCGAAGTGCATTGTACCCTTCATAACTCATTAGGGGATCACATCATAAACTGTGGTTGAAATTTGGCATCAACCACTAATTTCACTGCGGGTGCTGAGCTGAAATGTCTTGGCAATACCAAATGCCTTGGTTCTCTGTGTTGAATCCTGCAGTGATAAACAGGAAAGAAAATTTCCTTCACTTCCAGAAGGGATTACGGGAAGACTGTTTACCTGCCTTCATTGGTTGACTGGCTGGCTGGCTGGCTGGCTGGCTGGCTGGTTGGTTGGTTGGCTGGCTAGCTGGTTCCTTCCTTCCTTCCAACAATCCATCCTTCCTTCCTTCTTTCCTTCCTTCCTCCTTTTTTTTCATAGTGCCTGAGCTACTGAGGTTTATCAACATGGTTGGCTACCAGACCACTCTTAGGGCTTCTTTTCATTGGGAGAGAAGGTCATTCTTCTTCTTCTTCTTCTTCTTCTTCTTCTTCTTCTTCTTCTTCTTCTTCTTCTTCTTCTTCTTCTTCTTCTTCTTCTCCTCCTCCTCCTCCTCCTCCTCCTCCTCCTCCTCCTCCTCCTCCTCCGACCTCCTCCTCCTCCTCCGACCTCCTCCTCCTCCTTCTTCCAGGGCTTGACCAGACACAAAACTGCCAAAATTAAAGTGAGCTCATTCGTCAGTTCCTTTTGTCTGAACTACTGTGAGAAAGATCAGTGGGCACGAAGTGGGCATTGTCCAGAGTACACACAATTGTTGTTTTAAAAGACTACAATCTTCAAGGATGCTCTTTGGGTATACCCCAAAGTGCTTCTGGTGTTAATTCAATACTTCATTTTTTTTTAATTTTGGAGTCTGTGGTTAGATGTAATCCCACTTAAATCTGTCTTGATGGAGGGCAGCAGCTTCATCAATACATGCCTGGGGCCGATGAGGACTTTGTGTGCCAAAAGGACTCAGAATCAGAAAGCGATTAGCAGAACCCATCAGTGGTAGGGGTGTCATGCTGTGATGTGGAAAGCAAATGAAATGCCCCTGCATGATATTGTTCCCAGGACAATCTTCATGGCTGATCACCATGAGGATAGGCAATTCAGTAAAGTATTTGGAATTAGATCCAGCACAAGAAGAAGAGGAGGAAACTACTACAGGAGGAGGAGGAGAAGAAGCTTTAAAAAATAATTTTCTAAACTGGGGTTTAAACCAGGAATTTCAATCCATGGAAGTTTTTTATGAGCCTCTCCTCTAAATCCAATTCCAACCTCCCTAACCTTCCCCTTATTTGAAATCAAGGAAAGGCATATATATCCCAGGTTTTGGATTTTTGCAGGTTTCCCCTAAAGAACTGCAAGCGTTGTGGAAGCCAAGGGAGATGAATGGCTCTTCAGCATTGCATTATTATCCACAGCATTGCAGCCTGCGATGCAACTGCAATGAATAAACCATGATTCTGTTCTCCCCAAACAATTGTTTATGAATACTTGCTATTGAATGGCTATTAATGGGAGACTATCTATCAGTGCCAGCTGGTGCCTGTTATGTCTGAAGGCGAAAGGGCAGAAAGGGAAACAAGGGTGGGCGTAGTATTCATACATACACGTGCAAACAGTCATTGCCTTTCACTCACGCCAAACACATGCAGAGGAAGGCAACTGATGAGCATTTTTTCTTTTCTCTCTCGCACACATAAACAGAGACTTTGTCAAGGAGACAAGTAAGAGTGGGTTGGCAGGACTTGCCTTAGTTTTGAGTGACCAGTCTAGTGGTTTAGTGGTTAAGACAGGGGTTCCCATCCTAAGGCCAGTGGCCTGGATCCAGCCCATGGCACATTTCATGTGGGGCCCCCATCCCTCCAAGGGTATTTGAGATATAAAATGTCCACCCCTTTGAAGCTGCTGGGACAAAATGGCCATCATGTAGGCATGGCGACATGACCATCCATCCCTCTAAGTCAACTGAGAGAGCATGACCCAGGCCCCAGCTTGAAACAGCTGAGCGCGCTGGACATGTGGTTCCCCCTACTGTAAACGATGCCATAAAATGTGTCCATAGCTGCCATAAGTGTGTTTATGACAGCCCCATAAGTGTGTTTATGGCAGCAGAATAACAATTCCAGGAATTGCCCATCCTGGCCATATCAGCTGGAAGATTCTGGAACTTTTAGTCTGGAGATGGGAATAAAAGAGGACCTTTCCAATGCTGCGGTTGTGGTTGACTTAAAAGGATGTCAGGATGAAGGGGTTATACATGAGCTGGTCTTTCTCCCAGACCCACAAGAATGCAGATCTGTGGGAAAAGAATAGCATGTTCTGTGAAGGAAATCAAAACAGAAGCAAGTGTCCCCTTTCTCATCTACTATGGAAACCTGCCAGTTGCCTCCTTTGGTTAATTCAAAGCTGCTGCCCTCCATCAAGATGGATTCAAATGGGATTTAATCCACTTGGGGACCATCACCCTTCCCTGTGGTCTTCACCGCCCAGCTGACAGTCCTCAGGGTTGTCAGGTTAGTTAACCACCACCTGACGATTGGCGTTGAGTTTGGCAGTTTGGTCTACTCTATTACCAGAGCAAGATAACTTTGCTAAACTGGGAGTCCATTGAACAACGGTTCAGCCACTGTTTGGCAGGGAAGGTTGGAAGTGGGCCCCCAAAGGCCAGTCAGTGTTGCCAATGGCCATGCTTGCTGGAGACAATACCAACTGTTGTCTAGAAAGTATCTTTCCCACACTTCCCTTGAACAAAATCAAAGGCAAACCACCATGAAGGCAAGTCTACCTCTTCTTCAGGTTCCATATTTGTTCCAGATATTGGCTGTCATCATGGCAATAGTCTTCCTGTTCTTAACTCCTCTGGACAGTTCTTCCAAGGACCTGCCACACCAGTCTTCCAGGTTCTTCAGCCACGAAGTCCGTCTACGTCCAGGGCCTCTCTTCCCAGGGATCTTTTTTTGCAGAGCGAGTTGGAGTAGTCTATACTTTATGTTAGGGACTGCAGTGGCTCGCTAAGACACTGACTGGAAGGTGGCAGGTCAGCAGTTTGATACCCAAATACTGCAGGACGGAATGAGCTCCTGTCTTTGTCCCAGCTCCTGCCAGCCTAGCACTTCGAAAGCAACAAATTGCAAGGAGATAAATAGGGACCATTTGGGTGGGAAGATAAACAGTGTTCCATGCTCTCCGGTGTCTAGTCATGCCTGTCACATGATCACGGAAATGTCTGCAGAACCAGACAGCACTGGCTCTTCGGCTTTGAAACAGAGATGAGCACTGAACCCTAGAGTCGGATATGACTGGCTTTTGAACAAGGGTGACCTTTACCTTTACCTATACTTTATGTTGTTCTGCATGATATGGCCAAGGGATTGGAGCTTTTTTTGCTTAATGGTCTTAAAGAGTTCTTGTTCTTTATCCACGTATCCCCTGGTTTCTCTGGGACTGTTGGAAATGCATCTCACACCACTTCCAGCAAAGACCACAATGAGAAGAAGCTTTTACACATGATCACATGGCTACTTCTCGTACAACGGCTTCTCCTTCTCCTTCCTTTTCTTCTTTCTTTCCTTGCTGCAATAGCACTGTTACAAAACTTGGCTCCAGGCGGCTCCTGATTCTAACTCCCTAGTGGCCAGCAATGAATAATGTATTCATTACCATTCAATACCATCTCAGAGCACCAGAGGAAGCAAGAGGGAGACTCCAGGGGTCACGAGGAAATCATTTGCTTCACTGCCACTAACCCAGCAGCCCTTTATTACATTTGCAAACCTTGGATGTTTTTTTCTCTCTCTCTCCTCTAAGCATTAACTCCCTTTGCTCCTCTACAGCTTGAGGGTCGGGTGGTTGGTTATTTATTTTTTTAATGGCAAGACCGCTTAGGCAGTAGGTTAGGGAATCGGTATGAATGGAAGTACTCTCATAATTGTTTCGGGGCAGGAGAGAGCACTGGTTGAGGGCAAAAAGTGAATGCTAAAATATCTGCTGTGGATTTCAAAGAAAGGAAACTCTGTTTAGAAGAGAAGAGGAACATATAGCCTTTCAGCATGTCGTTGACTGCAACTCATGTCCGAGAATGCATTTTTTCCTGGAGCAGGAAAAATGTCATGGACGTGAATTTGTTTAAGTTGGATCCCAACTTGCCACACACTATGATCACGGAGACTTCTCCTGCGGCACACATGAAATGAGACATGCAGGATTTAACACCGGGACTGCAATGGACTTCCTGAGCCTTGAGGATATTATCAAGGTGCGCCTTCACAGCCAGTCTATTTGGCATGGCCTTTTCTGACACCATGACTGTTTGGAATCAGAGTTCCTCCTCTGCTCATTTTGCTGTTGGGGCCAATAGGATGGTTTCCAGTGGCATTTCCTCCACTGTGGAGACCATCACCTCACATAAAGAGGTTCATTCATTCATAGTCATTAGCCCCTTTAGGGAGTCGGGTTATTTATCACCGCTCAACACACGGTGTTGAGTCACTGGCTGTATGGTCTACTCCATAACCATAGCAGGATGTCTGGCCAAGGAAGTCCCCAAATGCAAGACCAACATGTTCAAGTGGATGCTGCTGGCAGACAACAACATGTTATGTGAATGTGGAGAGATACAGAATCCAGCTCATTTACAGTTTGCCGATTACTGTCAGAAACATGCACAGATGAGGACTTAAGTTTGGCCAACGACAAAGCCAAGAAAGTGGCTTCATTTTGGCAGTCCAGGATATGATCAGGACACAAAAGAAGAATTGATTCAAATAAGCCAACTCTAACTGTGTAGGTCCAGTTCAATCAAAAGAACTCAAGAAGGATCAATAGTTCCTAATGTACATTATGTGTGTGACAGGAATATAGATAGGCTATGGAGAAATGCAAAGAAACTCAAAAAAAATGATTTTTTTAACCTCCTTCATGCACTTTGGACATCAAAGCAACCATGCCAAAGCCAATAAAAGACATACCATCCAACCAGGAAACTTTGAGGGGGAATCTAAGCCAGCATGGGGGAAAGAGTGAAACATTTAAAAAATCCTGGAAGTGCTGCTAATTGAACAATTCTTCCTGTACATCTTTACATCTCCCAAGCCAGCCAGAACTGTCGGCTCGTACGTTTATTTATTTTTTTAATGAAATAGCGACAGTCTATTGTGCCAGGAAGGAAATTTATCAATGCCGACTTTACTAAATTACAACCCCATAATTCTGGAAACGTTATACACCTAACAGAAGATGGAGGAATTAAACATGGAAACGTTGGCTCAGAAGAAGCCAACCCAAGCTCTGCCAAGAATTTCAACTGAGGTTCCCAACACTTGATTGGTTCATTCTTTTTTTTTAAATGTCTTGATTGTTCATGGTTTTGTTGCTAACTGCAGTCAGGCCAGCTCCTTAAATATAGCACAGTTCATCCTTGCCAGGATTTTTCTTAAAATTCCCGGTCTGTGCAATAAATGACTTCCCATTAATGACTTCACACCAAGGTGGCCTTCCAGATTTCATTGGTGGATAATTCCCATCCTCCCTGACTTGTGGATGCTGGACCACCCTGGTTTTATATTTCCCAAAAGGGTACCTACTGTGACCACAACCCAGCCCAGAGTGTTGCTTTTTGGTTGCCTTAAAAAATTCTTGAGAGAGAAAACAAGTGGGATTTTCAAGTAAAATGACATTGCTCGTAGTAGATCGGATAATGAAGTACTACCAACTAGCTGCAGCCTCGTTAGAGATTTGCTCAGGAAAAACAACATGAACCAAATAGAACTTGCAACAGAATTGCATAAATGAGGGCCACCAATAAGAAGACCCTGTCTATTGTCTGAAGAAACTAGGCATGTATAGCCTTGAGAAAAGGAAAATGAGACGGGATATGATGACAGCACTCTCCCAATATCTGGAGGGTAATCATGAAGAGGAAGGGAAGGATCTGTTCTCCGTCAACCAAGAGTGCAAGGTGCATAATAACAGGGTCAAACTACAAGAAGCCAGACATAGACTGGATATCAGGGAAAAC
The DNA here is from genome assembly GCA_030440675.1 of Furcifer pardalis. Taxonomy (NCBI): domain Eukaryota; kingdom Metazoa; phylum Chordata; class Lepidosauria; order Squamata; family Chamaeleonidae; genus Furcifer; species Furcifer pardalis. Next base: position 5,876,199 of record CP126898.1, read on the forward strand.
TCTTTAACAGTTAGAGGAGTACGACAGTGGAACCAAATACCTCGAGAGATGGTGAGCGCTCCAACACAGGAAGCATTTGAGAGAGAATTGGACAGCCATCTGCCAGATCTGATCTGATTCGGATTTCTTCATTGAGTAGAGCAAGGGTCGGCAACCTACGGCCCATAGGCCCGATCCAGCCACTCCAGCCGCTGCAGCCAGAATTGACTGCAGACTCATTTACGACAGCTACAAATGTGTTTATGGCAGCCGTAAATGGCAGGTGGACCACCATACCGGCCCCCTCACAGGAGCATGACCTGGCCCCCAACTTAAAAAGATTGGCAACCCCTGGAGTAGGGGGTTGGATTCAATGGCCTCTATGGCTTCTTCCTACTCAGTCATTCTATGATTTTTATGGTATCTGCAGATGGAGCTTTCCAAAAGCATGAAGGTAGAACTTCCCAAAAGCCAACAACCCCCAATTTTAACCCATGGCTTGTTGACATAGCGTCACCCAGATGGGGACTTCTGGGTAAAAGAACACGGTGACATCTAAAAATAAGTAAATAAACACATTCCACAGGCAATAACTTTCATCTGGAAGCACCTCCAAGAGTTCACTACACATGAATGGGTTGACCAAATCATGGAGAGCTGCAATGGCTTAGCCTTCGGCAGCCTCAACTTCTGTACCATTCAGCCCTTAATTGACTTAATTGAAGGAAATTAATATTTTCCTGGCCTGCATGGGGGGAAAAAACTAATACGGATTTTGCCCACATACATCCCCCCACATTCATGGCAGGCACAGCAGTGAAGGTAATGTGCGGAAGGATGGTGACTTGTTTTATAGTCATAAGGGGGACAGGAATGGAATCCAGTTATAAGGAGAGACATGAGAAGACAATAAGATACATTCTTATTATAGCTCTCTATTGCCCCTAAACCAGAATGTGAACTGTGGGTTTTCAATCAAGGACATCACTTCTTTCAAAGAAAATAGGAAGCTATTAAAGTTTAAAATGCAATCAAGTGTATGATAGATAGGTCTTTCCCCTCCTCTGCCATCTCACTCAGATCCTGGGAGCAAATTCTATTTCAGAGATTAGGACAAGATGAGAGAGGAAAAGAGGGAGGGAGGGAGACTTATCTGGTTAGTCTCATCTTCTCTGACCTAGCTCCCTCCAGGTGTGTTTGATTACAAATCCTATCATCCTTGTCCAGCATCTGTCTTCTCCCAGGTTGAGAAAGGCTGAGCTGGTTGAAAGGCAAGGCAAACCACAAATAGATTAATCCGTGGAGTGATTTGGCACCTCCTGAAAGATAGCTTAGGAGTTAAGAGTTGGCAGGTCAGCAGTTCGAGACCCGAGTGCCATGCAACAGAGTGAGTGCCCATCATCTGTCCCAGCTCTTGACAACCTAGCAGCTTGAAAGCAAGAAATTGCAAATAGATAAATAAGCAACCTCAAGGTTCTAGGACAGAGGTTCCCAACCAAAGGCCCGTGGGCCAGATCCAGCCCACTGCACCATTTCATGTGGTCCTCCACCCCTCCAGGGGCATTCAAGAAACAAAATGGCCACCCCTTTGAAGCTGTTGGGACAAAATGACCACCCCCATCATGCAGGCAGGGCAAAAATGGCCATCAAAGCTGACTGGGAGAGCGTGACCTAGGCCGCAGCTTGAAAAGGTTGGAAACCCGTGATCTAAGATAAAGTTCAGATTATTATTATTATTTGCCTTGAATGAATAATAACAGAAGCTGAAAAGGCATGAATGTGTAAGAAGAGAGAGAAAACAGAATAGTGTGGGTGATGATATTTTATCTTCAACCACTGATTGAATTGCTGTGAATTTTTGTTTATTCTGAATTCCAGCCCACCAGTTAAGAAGCTAGAAAAACACAGAACATTGTCGTAAATCAAGTTCATGTTTCTCTTGGCTATTTTGAGCCGTTCAAGATTGTGTTCCTTTAACTACCCCAGACTTTGGATACCAAAGAAAGAAGGAAAGAAAGATATGGTGGGAGGGAGAGAGAAAGAAAGAAAGAATACAATTTGAAATAAAGGACCTCTTTGGGGACATGAAAGGAGCCTCATTTGGGCGTCCCCCGAGGGGAGTTTCTCCAGCAAAAATCTTTTCAACCCAATCTTTTCAATAATCTCTGACACAGAATTTATTTATTGGAACTGCAGTGTAGATTTTCCATCCAAAAGAACTCTAATTGCATTTGAGAACCTGCATTCTAGGAGAAATGTTTCTAAATCAGGCACAGGGGAGAACTTGACCCAACTTTGCGTGCCAAAATTGTAAGCATATTAATGTTTACACCAGAGTTTTCCAAAGTTCCGGCAGCCAAAAAACTACAGTACCTTTATTTTTTCTCCTACCAAATTTAAACTTGCAGACAAACTCCAACCATGCTACATGCAAGACTGAGCTTTTGAACAATTAAGCCCAGAACTTGGGGAAATTGCTTTTGATATTTTTAAATATTATTATTATTATTATTATTATTATTATTATTATTATTATTATTATTATTATTATTATTATTATTATTATTATTATTATTATTATTATTATTATTATTATTCCCAAACTCTGGCAACCAGAGTTAGCCTGGTTTGGATGGTTTTTATGTGAAGCCTGATTTAAAGCAAAAAGGCCAGATCTGGTTTGCAGCCAGGATTTCCAAATCACTTTGGATCCAGAACACTTACTGGTTTAGATGGGGACAAACTGGTCCTCACTTTACCTGGGTCACATATTCAGGTGGCCTCTCACAGACAACAAGCATGATGCTTCTTACCTTCCAAAATCAGACAAGATATACTGTATGCGCTTTGAGTGACAGGAGGTCTATTTTCCTATACCTCATCATTGGGAGCAAAGGAACAATGCAACAGAATCAAATTTTATTTATTTACTTATTTATTAATCACATTTATATCCCGTCCCTCATCAAGAGACTCAAGGCAGCTTACAGGACACTAAAAACACAATTTAGGGTGACAACAAAACTCCTTTCAAACTTTGTGCATAGAATAATGGTCTGATTTGGCCATATTAGCAACATTAGGCAGAATGAGGCAGATACTTTGACCCATAAGTACAAAGACCCTTCTTGAACCTTTTTGCCCTGCCTGCTTGATGGGGTGGCCATTTTGCTCCAACAGCTTCAAAGGAGGTTGCCATTTTGTTCCTTGAATGCCCTTGGAGGGGTGGGGGGCCACATGAAATGTCACCACAGGCCAGATCTGTCCCATGGGCCTTAGGTTGGGAACCCCTGCTCTAGGGGGTGGTGCTCATTTACAGCCAAAGAGCCAGCACTGTTTATATCTGTTTACAGACATTTCCATGGTCCCATGGCAGGCATGACTAAACACTGGAGAACATGGAACGCTGTTACCTGTTCTGCCAAAATTGTAGCTATTCACCTACTTGCAATTTCTTGCTTTAAAATTGCTAGGTTGGGAGGAGCTGGGATAGACAACGAGAGGTCACTCTGTCACGCGATGCTTGGGTCTCAAACTGCTGACCTTCAAGCCTTCTGGTCCTCAAGCTCACCATGACCCTTAGTTACCATAATAGCTAACAAAAAAATGATAGGTAACCTCCTTTGTTGCTACAGTTTCTAAATACAGCACAGTATAGCAAAAAGACTTCTAGTGTACAGACATTTAATATCTAATTCCTACATAGTTAGAACGGATGCTTATCTATTGTTTTAATGTCTTTTTGCTGTGTTTACCTTTTAAAGTAGCTTTCAGATGAGAGTTTTCATATCACTATGTTTAATAGTTTTTTAATGGTTTAACTAAGTTGCTATATTTCCTACTTATAGATATGAACCACCTTAAGTCCCCTTCACAGAAAGAAAGGCAGAATTAACAAAGGCATTCCATCAATCCACCAGTCAATCAATCAATATCTTTTATTTGATACATGCTTTTTATGGACTTCTCGCAAATAACAGACACAGCGTCACTCGCACAAAGTGTGAAGCTGAGAATGAGGCGTGGAAATATGCTTTCCCCCAGAGCATCTTCTTTCATATCCAAGTCAAACTTTAACCTGCCAAAATGAAGCCACTTTCTTGGCTTTGTCGTTGGCCAAATGTAAATCCACATCAGTATATATTTCCAGTAGCAACTGGCAGACCAGCAAATGAGCCAGATTCTGAATCTCTCCACATTCACACAATGTGTGGTTGTCTGACAGCAGCCTCCACTTGGGCATGTTGGTCTTACATTTGGACACTCCAACCCTCAGCCTCTTCAGAGTCCTCCAAGTGACGTAAGGGAGGTTGAGTTCCTCAGCCATCTCCTCCTTGAATGTTGCTCCTTGTCCAGTGACCTCCTTCCTCCATCTTCTAAGTTGGTTTTGCTCTCACAAACTCTCAAACCAAGTTGGTTTTGCTCTCACAAACTCTCAAAGTCCTCACTTGATATTGAATAGGGTTTTAATGTTTAAGAAGTGACCCCACCAATTTCAGCTTAGGTCTCTACTTCAGTGCACAAAGCGAGGAGAAATGAACCCACAATCCTGAGCATGCTGGCTTTCTGTATGCCAGAGCGGGTCAATGCCACCTATACCTCACCTTTGAGAAGCATTAAGCCAATAAATTTCCTTAAGCGGGAGCGCTCACAGATGAAATGCCCAACCACCTTGGCTCTCTCATGCAATCAGGAGCCCATTAGAAGTAGGTCACCTTCCCCATGTAGAAAAGAGCAAATTGCAAATTGGCAGGCAGCTGAATTCTTTTGAAAGGGCAGTTTCTGAGACCAGGTGCTTGTTTCTTCCATGCTTTCATATGCAAAACCATTGCTAGCTGCCTGGCTGAGAGAGAGAGAAGAGATATTCTGGACACTAATCTCAAAGTTTTGAATATTAGTCAAGGGTTTCTAGGACATTATCAAAGTTGATACACCACAACTAACAAGTTGTTATATTCTGCTATATATGTTCTATCTATCTATCTATCTATCTATCTATCTATCTATCTATCTATCTATCTATCTATCTATCTATCTATCTATCTATCCACCAACGACCAGAGGGAGGAATCACCATGGACTAACAGGTGGCTGAAGGCCTCACTGCTACCTCAGGGGCCCCACCAACAGCAGAAGGGGAGATAGTCTGTGTTTGTTCACCATATTTTGTTACTGTTGTTATTGTTTGTAAGTTGCCCTGAGTCGTGAGCGGGTGGCAATATAAATTTGAACAAACAGACAGACAAATTTACTGACTGACCGACCGAACGACTGAATGAACGAACGCACAAACATAATCGACAATAAGTCATCCCTAATATAAGTCGAGTTACCTAATTTGGACCTCTAAAACTAGGAAAATAGATTGACCCAAGTATAAGTCGGGGTGGAAAATTCAGCAGCTGCTAGTGCATTTCAATAATTAAAATACATGAAAATATAGTAAAATTAATTAATTTAGGCATTTGTATAGGTATATTTTTGAGTTTTTATGATACTGTTAGTGTTTTTTTTTTTTACTGTATGTTTGAATTTGCACCACTGTGGTTTTGGGACCCTCGGGGTCATTGACCCGAGGATAAGTCAAATCCCCCCCCCTTTTTTGGACCTCATTCTGGGTGGCTAAAAAACTAGACATACTCGAGTATACACAGTACCTTATTTCGTCACACAAATGCACAGGCGTCCCTGCATCACTTAAATGGGAGTGAGGACAGCACAAAGTGGACTACGTTGGGGAATGGCACATGGGTTGCTCCCTCAACCACTAACAGACTGGAACTGGCAGCTGGCAATGGGGCACAGTAGGGAGTCATGCTGCCTAACGACATCAGAAGGAAAGTTGCTCGATCGAGCCAGACAGAAGCTGGATTAGCGATGCAGCCAGAACAGCGGCTTCTCATTGTCTATGCAAGAGAAGCAAAGGGTGGGAGAGAGAAAATGGCAGTTCAGAGGCAAAAGCCAGCAGCAGCCTAGCTTGTTGAGTGGCAGCAGGCTTGGAATATCAACAGAGCAGGACCAGGCGGGTGGAGGTGGTGGGGAGAGATCCTCGCTGCTGGATTTCCTACAGGAAAGACAAGGGCTGGCTGAGGAGCAAGGCTTTCAATCAGGCGATGACAGGTTTAGCATGGTGGACATCCAGGCAAGGAGATGAGCTGGGTTGCCATCTTAGCCTCTTTACAAACCTGTCAAAAATAACCAGCAACTCAAGTCCTGAGCTGATGAGTGAGGAGAGGAAACGTGCATCCTATCTTAGCCATGAAGCTCCCTGGAGAACGACGGGCAAGTCGCAATGTCTCTCGGTTTGCCTACCTCACAAGACTGGTGTGAAGGATAGAATTGACTGTGATCCAACTGTGGGTCAAGCGGCATGTTACAGATGTGGTGGCAATAATGGAGGGACATCTATCAGTAGTGTAGATAGGAATTGAGAAGTCAGGTGGGTAAAAGTAAAGGTATCCTTGGCTCAAAGTCCAGGATTGTGTCCAATTCTAGGATATGGTGCTCATCTCCAGTTGCAGCCAGAACCAGCACTTTCCGAGTCTGTAGACATCTCTGTGATCATGTGGTAGGCATGACTAGACATCCATGGAACACTGTTACCTTTCACACCAAAGCGGTACCTATTTATCCATTTGCAATTTCTTTGCTTTCGAACTGCTAGGTTGGCAAGAGCTGGGATAGACAACGGGAGCTCGCTCAGTTATGGAGCACTCGGGTCTTGAACTGCTAAGCTGCCGACCTTCCAGTGTTCAAGTTCAGTGTTTTAATCACTAAACTGGATCACTATAAAAGAAAGCAGAAGCCCCCCTTGCCTTGGTCTCCTTTTCTCAAGAGTAAACATGTTCTTTCCGTATTTCCTTACGAGGTAAGGTATCCAAAAGCGAATTAATGAAAGGGATCGAAGTTGCTTTATTTGGTAGTTTACTGTTCAGAGCAGGGGTTCCCAACCTAAGGCCCATGGGCCAGATCTGGCCCATGGTGCCATTTCATGTGGCCTCTCATTCCTCCAAGGGCATTCAAGAAACAAAATGGCCCCCTTTTGAAGCTCTTAGGACAAAATGGCCAACCCCATCATGCAGGCAGGGCAAAATGGCTGTCCGGCCCTCAAAGCTGACTGAGTGTGACCCGGTCCCTGGCTTGAAAAGGATGGGAACCCCTAGTTTAGAGTTTATTACTTTGCACTTTACAAAGTCTACTTTGCACTTTACAAAGATTGTGAGTGTTTCCCCCCCCCCTCCGTTTCAAGTATAAAATGCACGTACTGTATATTGAACCAGCTCATCTCGAAAGTGATGGCATGTGTTTGTTGATTTGTTTCTTAAGCAGTGGCTTATTAAGAATCGGAAGAGAGGCTATCCCCTCGTGACATCCGAGAAAGCATAACTGAGCATTTAATGAAGTTGTGACTCATCCAGTAGGGAAGGATGTAGAAAGGGTGAAATAAAAACCCATGAATTTAAACCCTGCACACATCCTGCCTGTCTAAACACTAGGCTAAAACTGAGCAAACATCCTATGGAAACAGCTGTCATCTCTATTAAGTGTAAGGAAACTGAAATAAAAACAAATTAGAAAGATGGTGGCAGGAGAGAATCCAGCCCTTAAAAGACAGATTTATCATCTCTTCAGACACCATCCACCATCCATTTTTAAAAAGTCTACCTCCTAACTTCAGTTCTACTTGGTCACCTGTTCTACTTGTAAAGATTATTTGTCAAATTTCAAGAGAGGCCCAGTCACTAGAGACATCAAAAAATGGTCTTCCAGAGGATAACATCCTGGTACTCTTAAACATTTATGCAAGTGTTCAACTGACCAATAATCAATCATACTCCAGGAGTTTCAACTGTGCTTATGATCTTGCTTCCAAACTACACATGAAGAGCTCAACCATCCACGCTGTGTACATCAGCTTTGGCCCTGGACATCTTCGTGGCAAAGTATGCTGTTCCAGTAAGGAGCGCATCTACACACATGTGAAACAACTTAACATTAATATTAATGAAACAAATGTGTATTGTGTAATGTGTATTCTCCAGCCACTTGAGAAAATATATCCTCTTGTCGATATTGCGCCACCTAAGATAAGGAGAGAAGTAGCAGAAGACGCCAAGAGAAATAAACAAAAGAACGACCCTCGACATCCTCTGAATGGATATGAGCCTCAAGTCCACCGACTCAGATTCAGAAGGAGCTTTATGGCAAGAACAAAAGTTCTTGAGGGGTACACAAGAGCAAAGCCAAATTAGAAGATGGAGGAAGGAGCTCACTGGACAAGGAACATCATTAAAAAAGGATATGGCTGAGGAACTCAACCTCTCTAATGTTACTTGGAGGACTCTGAACAGGCTGAGGGTTGGAGTGCCTAAATATAAGAGAAACATACTCAAATGGGGGTTGTGTGAATGTGTGGAGATACAGAATCTGACTTTTGTTTGCTGGTCTGCTGATTAATACTAGAAACATGTACCCATGTTGATTTAGGTTTGGCCAACAACAAAGCCAAGAAAGTAGCTTCGTTTCGGCATTTGTGCTGCACGACGGAGTGAGCTCCCGTCTCTGTCCCAACTCCTGCCAGCTTAGCAGTGTAAAAGCAAGAAATTGCAAGTAGATAACTAGGGACCACTTCAGTGGGAAGGTAACAGCTTTTTGTGCACTCTGGTGTCTAGTCATGTCCACAGAAATGTCTGCAGACGCAGACAGTGCTGGCTCTTTGGCTATAAATAGAGATGAGCACTGAACCCTAGAGTTGGATACAACTGGCTTTCAAGCAAGGATTTTCCTTTACACAATATTACATGGAGCTTCTTTACCTGGTGCCTTAAAAATCTTTCCCTCACCATGGTTTTTTGTCAGCATTAGAGCAATCAGAACAGAGCATCTGCTTCAGCTCAAGCTTTAATTCACTTAGTTTGCTTGTTTAACTAAGTTGAACTGCACCTTTGATTAGTTCCATTTTGAGCAAAGTTTAATCAAACATCTGAAGTAAACAAAGTGGAATTGAACTAATTGGGGGAAATAGAGTCGAATTATGGCCTCATTAAGCACGTTAGAGCAAGGGACTCCAAAAAATCCAAGCTGGGTCTTGTGAAAGCGTTGGCCATGGCAGTGAATTAAATTTGAAATCGAAGAGACTCAAGTTGAAAGCCAAGTACTCAAGCTGAGATGGCTTCATTCGTACTACTGGTGCTTAGCAGAGATTAGAGATGCTCACTAGCCCATGGATGGAACCTCACAGAGATATTCTGTGAGGGTTGCTGTTGCATGTCTTCAGGTCAACTCTGACATGCGGGGACCTTATGAATGAAAGATCTCCAAACTGTGTTGTCCTCAACAGCCAAAGGCAGACTCCCACCCAGGGGCAAGAAAAGATAGTGGCAAAGCCCCCCTGATGTGACCCCCCCCCAAAAAAAAAGAAGAAGAAGAAGGGGAAGATGCACCAAGAAAGAAGAAAAGAGAGGAAAGCAGATTGGAATGGAAGCCCTTCTCCAGCCAGCAAACCAACAGATGTCCAGGGACATGAGTAACAATTCTTCTTTCATGTCCCAATCCAAACTTGGGTTGTCAAAATGAAGCCACTTTCTTCTTGTTGTTGTTCTGCCATATCCGAATCCAAATATTGGTGAGCCATGAGGACTGCCCAGAGAATATAACGCGGTGGCCTTTCATCTGCCTTCTGCATCGCAGCATGACACCGATCCAGTTCCGCAAGTCACTTTCTGGTCCTGAGCTCTTTTGGCACACAAAATCCTCCTCAGCTCCAGGCCAGTATGGATGAAGCTGCTGCCCTCCATCAAGATGGATTCAAGTGGGATTCAATCCATATGGGGACCATCACCCTTTCCTGTGGACTTCAGCACCCAAGGCCGTTAGTCCTCAGAGTTGTCAGATTAGTTAACCACCACCTGACACTTGGCATTGAGTCACTGGCAGTATGGTCTACTCTATTACCATAACAGGATAACCTGGCCAGATTCGTAAACCACTTTCTAGTCCCACTGTATTTGGCCATATCTAGAGTGAAGGCTTCTGTGTGATCCTTTCTTTTCTTCTGCACTAAAAGACATTGGTTGACATTCAGTTGGTTGAAAGCCCTGTCAATGAATCTTGACCCAGTTTCTACCACAGAATGGACCTTCCAACTCAATAACAACAACACTTGGCAACCTTTAGAACGCGGACAACGGCTTTTAACTCAAGCCCACCTATTTATTCAGTGTGTTAATTAACGGGCTGGCAACAGGAGGGGAGAAAAATCAATCAATTAATTGCATCCATGCTCACTAGAAAACTAGAAGGTAGAGAGCAGAAGACCAAAAGAAAATTCATGGCTATAAAGCATTTTGATGGCTATTTGTTTAGATATTTTCAAAGAGAGCTATACCAGATCTTTTACTATTTAGTGCCTTCCAGATTTGTTTGGTTTAAAAATTCCATCATCCCCAACCCAGTAATTTAGGGAATTATAGGCAATGCAATACAACCTATCTATAGAGCATGATCTAGTCTGACCATATTATCGTACTATGGTAATAGGGTAAGACCATACTGTATGACTGAACACTGATCATCAGCCAGTGGTTAACTAACCTAATAATAACCCGGACGACTAATGGCTTTGGGCGCTGATGTCCATGGGGAAGGGTGATGGTCCCCAAGTGGATAAATAAATAAATTATGTGTCAAAAATTACTCTGGATTGAAATGATTTTTGCTGGAGAAACTCCACTCAGGATTGCCCGAATGAGGCTCCTTTCATGTCCCCAAGATCCATTGTGCAGGACTTGGGTATCGAACCCCAACCTTTCAGTCTCCAAGCTCAGTGTCTTGACCACTAAACTACCACAGCTCTGCCCCATGTGGATTAAATCCCACTTGAATGGGCTCACAACCAGAAAGTGACATGCAGAGCTGGAACAGTTGTATGGATGTCACACTATGATGCAGAAGGGAAATGAAAGGCCACTGCATTATATTCTCAGGACAATCTTCATGGCTGATCACCATGATGATTGCCCATATTTGGAATTGGCACAAGAAGAAGAAGAGGGTATTAGGTTGGGAGAAGCTAAAATTGATGCATTCCGACAAACATGTCTTTCCTGGGGGCCACTCTGGCCGAGCACTGGAAATGACAGTCGGGACCCATCCTTCACCCACAGCAGGCCAGTAAGCAGGGAAGCAGTGGTGTCAGTGGTGTGTGTGTGGGGGAATGTTGGTGGGCTGGACTGGTGCCATGGGGGGAGTGGTGGTGGAAGCAGTGGGAGTGTTGGCGGGGCAGACTGGTGCCATGGGGGGAGTGTTGGCAGCAGTGGTGGCATAGAGGGGAGTGTTGACGGTGGTGGCAGAGGAAACACCACTCCAGCCCACCAACAGTGTGATCTGGTCCTTGGCTTTAAAAGATTGAGAACCCCTGTGTTATGGTCTCCATGTGAAGGTAGCAGACAGTCCAAAACAGAAAGCTTCAGCTGCACATGGTCTTCACAACACAACTGGGAATGCTCACATGTCGCAATCTCATGGTTTTATGGAGGGAATCCACAAGTATCAAAGGATTTTCCCCTTCGTTTCACTCCCCTGATCCTATTGTTTCTAGAAATCCCAAACAAGGGAGGCTACGCTGGTCCCTTCTGTGCTGGAAGGTAAATACTCTTCTATCCAGACAGGATTTCTGTGATTGCCGGGCTGCTGAAGACAAAGATGGACATCATTTTAAATTGTACTTTTGATTATTTTAATTGGGGCTTTTAATTTAATCCTGTTTGATGAATGGTCTCGCTTTGTGTTTCACTTGTATTTATCTTGTATCTGATCAGCGATGAGAGCTTCTTTGAAATACTTAGGAAAAAAATGAATCCTATAAATAAACAGGATATAGATATCTATCTACTAATCAACTGAGTACCCGTTTATACTTATGGGATACGGATCCAATAACAAATGAATGAAATCTCTGCTCCCTTGAAGTTTCTCCCTAATCTTGGGAGACGTTAGATCAAGAGTAGGCATTCTTCAATGCTGAAATCCACCTCCTAATAGCCCTAGCCAAGATAATCCAACGGTGAGAGATTATGTGATTTTCACTCCATCTGCTCACCCACACCTGCTTCATCTCTGCTCTAGTAAATTTCCTTTCACAGCACAATTTAAAATTATGGACAATCATGCAATCTGGCCAGGTTATCCTGCTAGGGTAATAGAGTAGACCCTGTTGCCTGTGACTCAATGCCATTAACTAACCTGACAACCTTGAGAACTAATGGCCAAAGTCCACAGGGAAGGGTGATGGTGCTGAAGTGGATTAAATCCCACTTGAATCCAGCTTGATGGAAGGCAGCAGCTTCATCCATCCTAGCCTGGAGCTGATGAGGACTTTGTGTGCCAAAAGTGCTCAGGACCAGAAAGTGACTCACAGAACTGGATCAGTGGTACTACGGGGTATCGTGCTGTGATGTGAAAAGCAGATGAAAGGCCACTGCATTATATTCTTAGGACAGTCTTCATGGCTGATCGCCATGAGAATCACCAATATGTGATACAGCAGAAGAAGAGGGACAGATATGAAATAAATATGGCAAACGTTCAAGCTAAATGTTAAAATGATTAGACTATTTTTGACCAGAAATGGGGGTACATAAAAAGAGCCTCCTCGAAGATTGTGGTATTTTTGAACCACAATCGGGTGTACACCTGGGCAGTGGCAACTATGTTGTGCCAGCTAATTTTTCTCACACTAGGTCAGTTGGAAGGAACTATGAATTCACCTAAGGTGGCTTCATTCCGGCAGTTTCACATCTTATTTAGATACAGAAGGAGACCAGAAATAGAATTATCTTCACTGGCATTATCTTGGCTGCAGTGGCTCAGTGGTTAAGTCGCTCGCCTTGTTAGCTGGAAGGTTGGCAAGTCAGCAGTTCGAGACCTGGGTACTGCATGATGGATTGAGCGCCTGTCTCTGTCCCAGCTCTTGGGGACATGAAAGGAGCTTCATTTGGGTATTCCCTGAGCAGAGTTTCTCCCATAAAAATCCTTTTAACCCAGAATAATTTCTGACATGAAATTATTATTATCTTGGCTGTTTATTAGCTCTGATTTTGAACTCTGGTGGGGCAGGAAACGCATTCATATAAATGCTGCACTCATTGACTTTCTCCACATTCACAGAAAATATGTTCTATCTATATCCAAGTAGCCCCACAGAGGAACTTCAATTACCAGAAGCCAAAATCAGTGCTTTGGCTGATCAGTGCTTTGGGGAATTGACCTAGAACCCAAGGCTGGGATATGGTAGATTAATCAAAACACAATCCCAGCCCCCAATCATATTCATGATGTGGCAGGCAATTAGTCAATAATAAGTTAATTAGAAGGAATTGGTGTTGGGATGGCAAGCAACACAAACGTGTGGTTGTATTTCATATCAATGGCCTTACAGATTCCAAATGATTTATTGGTAACCAGCAGGGAGAATAATTTTTTACAAAGGGGAGCTTGCCACTCATAATTTGATGAAGTATTTTTTTTTTTGTCACGGCACAAAGAAAATGTAATTATTTATCCCCAAAATGACATACTGGATTAACAGCCTAATTAGGGTTCCAGAAGGTTAATCTACCAAGAGATCTCCATTGTTGTTTATCACTTTTATTAGTGCTCCTAAGTTAACTCCAGAGCTTAAGGGAAGATATATCTCTGCTTTGGTGAGGATAATCAATAATAAAATGATTTTGTAGCCCTAAACAATGAATGGCAGTGAAAACGGGGGTCTATTAAAAATCAATAGCCAGATGTGGTTCTGAGATTAAGTGGGTAGCAAGCTGCACCCTGGGCCTTCAAAGTCGGTGAGGAAAGAATAACAATGATCAGTGGCTTGTCAAAAAAACAACCTTACAGTCTAGATCAAAAGGATGACATTTGTAGACAAAGGGTGGCCAAAAATTTTGGGGCACGGGCTGGTCATGTGGTTCAGCGTCCTGATAACGTGGTTCCTCTCACCAGAAGTGGATGTAAAACACACCCATGCATGTGCAAAATGCTGTCATAAATGCACCTGTGGCTGTCGTAAATGCAGGTGCATTTACGGCAGCATTTTGCACATGCATGGGTGTGTTTTATTTCAGCTTCCGGGAGCAGTAAGGGAAGCACGGGCCATATGATTTGGCGTTGCGGGCCAGATCTAACCCTCTGCTGTAGTTTGGCCACTCTTGTTGTAGACGGAGATTGATGCTTGGTTTGCTTGGTAAATGGGCCTGCGGTTAAGACACTGAACTTGACAAATGGAAGGTCAGACGTTTATCTGTCTCAACTCTTGCCAGCCTAGCAGTTTGAAAGCAAGGAATTGCAAGTAGATAAATAGACACTGCTTCAGTGGGAAAGGTAGCAGCATTCCATGTGCTCCAGCGTCTAGTCATGCCTGTCCATGGAAATGTCTGCAGATGCAGACAGCACTGGTTCTTAACCACTAAGCCACTATGGCCCTTAAAAACACAATACTAAATAATTCTTTGTCTATCCGCACTCGTTGTGACAACTCACATCTGCCAACCAAAGTGGCTGTTCCAACCTGCCTTATAGGAAGGCCAGGCTTCCTTTCCTAACCTCTAACTAATCTATGGGTCCTTAGGAGGCCACTTCAGCCTGCCCAACAGTAGAGCCGGGACTGCTCTTCCTTGACAGCGCCGGGTATCATCTTGGTACTGCTCTAAGGCACAAGGACAAAGCAACAGATAAAAAAAAACCCAAGTGAGTTGAAAGAGGCAGGCAAAGTACAACTGGTAAGACAGATGTTTCTGTGTTTACATATGCTCTCAGCCACAGCTCCTTGGGGGCTTCTCTTCCCTTGAGGTTGTGAGGGTGAGAGTAAGAACATCACTGAAACAGGATTCTCTTTTCTTTCTACATTTGTGGCTCACTAACGTTGCCAGTCAGCCCTGATCAAAATTTAAACATTCCTTCGGAAGACATCTGTGCAAAGCCTGCCAACATCTTCCAACTCTTTTAATGCTGGCGTTTGGCCTCCACTTCTTTCCACAGAGGAACCATTGGCGTCTTCATCCCAGTGGCATCCTGCGCACCATAGTTCAATGC
This sequence comes from Furcifer pardalis, assembly GCA_030440675.1. NCBI lineage: Eukaryota > Metazoa > Chordata > Lepidosauria > Squamata > Chamaeleonidae > Furcifer > Furcifer pardalis. Next base: position 5,891,268 of record CP126898.1, read on the forward strand.
ATTTTGTTTGGTTTATATATTGCAAATTGTTTGTTCAAGGTTGTGTGGTTTTGGTCTTGGTCAAAAGACAGTGACTCTAGGGGGAGGCAGTGCTCATCTCCGTTTACAGCCCAAGAGCCAGCACGGTCTGAGTCTGCAGACATTTCCATGATCATGTGCCAGGAATGATATGACGCCGGAGCACACGGAACGCTGTTACCTTTCCTGCTGAAGTGGTACCACTAAGCCACCGTTACTCCATTCTGATTTTTTTTAAAACAAAGTGCTAATTAGGGATTGCAAATGAGTGCAGCCCTCCCTTAAATCTGCCTCCCTTTTCTACAATTCGGTAAGTCCTGCTTGTATTAAGACGGGATTTGAATAGCTACCTCAGCCTACTGGCACACTGATCTGAGCCCCTGAAGGCCAGTAGATCAAGCATCAAGAGCATTTCCTGCAGGCTGCTGTGGGCGAATTCCTTGTACAGTACAGAACTTTGCGTCTCACTCAAAACATGAAAAACACAACACAGCAACCGATCAACAGCGTCAAGAACTTGCATTCATTCAGATAATTCCTTCACCAAGGGAATCCAAAGGGCTGGAAGATGGCTGGCCAGCCCTCGCATTGTCACCAGTGACTGAAAAGTGAATGTCCTTAAAACGGAAATGGTTATTACTGTGCTTGATGAACAGATGTGGGTCCAGATGCAGAACTGATTGTTCAGTTTAAAGACTTCTCAGCCGCAGAAGAACAACCCAACACGGAGATTTAGAAGGACATCTGAAGGAGCTGCATTCCTTAAGGTGTTACAGGATACAGCCTGCGTTTTATTTCCCGCCGTGGAACGAAAATTGCAAACAGCTGGTGGAAGCTTTTGAAACATTTTTTTTCCCAAATACTGTATTACTTTTCTGTTTGTTTGTTTATAAGTTTTGGAAGCAAGAATGGTATCCAAAGAAAGAGACGTTCTCTCCCCCCCCCCCTTTAAGTTACCTGTGTTGATGGGCCGCAGTGGGTCAGTGGTTAAGAAGCTCGTCTTGTTAGCTGGAAGGCCAGCAAGTCGGCAGTTTGAGACCCAGGTATGGCATGATGGAGTGAGCTCCCATCTCTGTCCCAGCTCCTGCCAACCTAGCAGTTTGAAAGCAAGAAATTGCAAGTAGATAAATAGGGACCACTTTGGTGGGGGAAAGATAATGGGAACATGAAAGGAGCCTTGTTCGGGCATTTCTTAATGGGCTCCAATATCCTCTTCCCAAAGCTGTTGGAAGGAATGGGTGAGTTGACTTTCTCCTAGCACCTACCTCCTATCCCTTTTTTAAAAAACACCAAATGTGAAATTTGACTTTTCCTTCCTCAATATTCCCTTCCACAGAAAGGAAAGCTTCATCGTCATATTAATTATCCATTGCAAATTATCTGCACGGCTTGAACCGTTTAACTATTTTTTCTTTTTCTTTTTTTTTGCAGACAGACATTTGTTTTACCTACTCCTAGACTGAATGGAAACAAATTCTTTAACAGTGGATGTTTTGGGAAGTCAGTGATAACCCGAAGGAGACTTCTGCCAGGGCATCTCACTGGCCAGCACAAATCAATTGAGTTCGACTTTTAAAAACACAGCTGGCATTCCATTCCAATCACGATGTTTCCCTCTTCCACAGAAGAAATCAGTATTCCTCTTACCATAGGCATGTAGCCCAGCAAAGTGTTTATATTAGGATTATAACCCATTATGTAACAATTTTAAATAAAACTGAATCGCTCCTAGTTTCTTACAGTGGTATGCCACTGCTCCATTTTACAGAGGGAGGTCAGCTTCTATTGTGTTTCTTATCTTTTGGTCCTTTAGAAGTTTCAGATGTCAACTCCAAAAAAATCCCTGCTAACATGCTCCACAGGCAGGTATTTGGAGAGCAGAGGCCAAAACAGCTGGAGGGCATATACAGGTAGTTGAAAACTTATCTAACAGGTCTAGGGATGTCTACCCAGATTATCCTGCTATGATAACAGAGTAGACCCTACTGCCAGCAACTCAACACCGAGTGCCAAGCAGTGGTTAACTAATCTGACAACCCTGAGGACTAAAGACCTCGGTTGCCAAAGTCTACAGGGAAGGGTGATTGTCCCCAAGTGGATTAAGGTAAAGGTAAATGTTGCCCTTGCTCGAAAGCCAGTCATATCTGACTCTAGGGTTCAGTGCTCATCTCTGTTTATAGCCAAAGAGCCAACTCTGTGTGCATCTGCAGATGTTTCCATGGACATGTGGCAGGCATGCCTAGACACTCAAGTGCATGGAACGCTGTTTACCTTCCCGCTGAAGTGGTCCCTATTTATCTACTTGCAATTTCTTGCTTTCGAACTGCTAGTTTGGGAGGAGCTGGGACAGAGACAGGAACTCACTCCATCGTGCACTACTCGGGAATCAAACTCCAACCTTCCAGTTGTCGAGTTCAGCATCTTAACAACTTGAACCCCTGTAGTTCCTTAAGTGGATTAAATCCCACTTAGATCCATTCCATCTTGATGTGGGGGCAGCATTTTCATCAATACTGGCCTGGAGCTGATGAGGACTTTGCATGTCAAAAGGGCTCAGGACTGGAAAGTGACTGGCAGAACTGGATCAGCGGTGCAGGGGTCATGCTGCCTTGCGGAAGGCAGATGAAAGGCCACTGTATTATATTCTCAGGACATGGTTGCTTGCCATGATGACCATGAATATTCAGATTTGGAGAGGAGGAGGAGGAGGAGGAGGAGGAGGAGGAGGAGAAGAAGAAGAAGAAGAAGAAGAAGAAGAAGAAGAAGAAGAAGAAGAAGAAGAAGAAGAAGAAGAAGAAGAAGAAGAAGAAGAAGAAGAAGAAGAAGAGGTCTACAAATGAGATAGCATTTCAACTCCAACTCAGTGGTAGAACTCATGTTTTCCATGTAAAATGTCCTTGGCCCAAACCTTGACATCTGCATGGAGGATGAGGAGATGGTTTTGAAATTTCTAGGAGGATCAGGCAACAGACGATAAGGGGAAATCTTTTGCATAATTGTCTCAAATGTTGCATGGTCTCAAAGGTTAGTGCAGTGTAAGAAAAGAAATAGTTTGACCTGATATACAACACTATCTTCTGTTCGCAGCTTGTGGGGAATAATCAACATCTCTGGTGTAACACCATAAAAAGCCAATGTATCTGGCCAAAGTTTATTTTCCTTGTTTGGTAACTTTTTGGAGAAGAGTAAAAACAAAGTCTATTATATTGATATAATATCTCTGCCTCTCATAAAGCCTTTAAAAGTCCATCCAGAGGGATCCATAAAGGTAATATCTCGCTTCTTGTCAATTGTCAAAGCGATTAGCATGCAACAGATGGGATCAAATCAAAAAGTCTTATCAAAGCTGGAAGCCTGGAGACTTGGAAAATATCAGTCACACATTAGGGGACAGGTTACTTACTAAGCTTTATAGCAGGGGTGCCCAAACTTTTTGGGCCATGGGCCGGTCACGTGGTTCAGGGGGCCAGTCACTATGGCCCCTGGGCTGGTTCCAACCCCCGATGCCAATTCATCTGACCCACGAATCCCTTGTCACTCCCGGAAGCGGAAGTAAAACGTGTCCGTACTCCGTACAGGCATATTTTACTTCTGCTTCCGGGAGTGACGAGGGATTCATGGGCCACATGAATTGGCATCAGGGGCCAGATCCAACCCTGCTTTATAGGTTTAGGTTTGGCCAGCAATTGCCTCCTCTTAATAATAAGGCAGGGTGGAATGCTTGCTATTTATTCCTCTGATTTCATTGTTCATAAGCTGGTCAGAATATCATACTTAAAATGGATTGTGTTTTGAACAGAGGAAAGTGGGCATTAGAAGGTCAACAGATCAGCATCATATCATAGAGAAGGTCCCAAGTTCAGTTCCTGCTAACTGTGGCTTTAAAAGTATTAAGATATCAAGTGATGGGATAACACAACACAGTAATACAGTACTCAAAACATAGCAAATTTGTCTGATTTCAGAAGCAGGGTCTGTGATGGTTAATATGTGGATCAAGGAATACAAGATGAAGTGTTTGTACTGCCATTTGATTGTGGTTCTGTACCAATCGTACCAGAATTTTTCCTGCTATCCAAATGAAGTTCCTCCTATCTATCTTCAAACCATTCCCATCTCTGGGTTCCCAGACTTTTCTCAGCTTCTCAAAAGCTTCAATTTTGTTTGTTTGCTTCTTCTGGTTTACTGCAGGAGGTGGAGTATAATATTAATAATTTAGCGTCAGAAATTATTCTGGGTTGAAAGGATGTTTGTGGAAGAAGCTCCACTCAGGGAATTCCCAAATGAGGCTCATTTCATGTCCCCAAGAGCTGGGACAGAGACTGGTGCTCAATCCATCATGCAGTACCTGGGTCTCAAACTGCTGACTTGCCAGCCTTCCAGCTAACAAGGCAAGCTTCTTAACCACCGGGCCACCGCATTAGGAGCACAAGGAAGCAACCATTGACAGAGTATACAGATGTCCATATGAACTCTTCTGAACAAAAGAAGAATGCCTTACTCTTTGCTGGAACTTGATGACTGAAAGGTTGGCAGGTGGACAGTTTGAGACCTGAGTACTACACAATGGAGTGAGCTCCCATCCTTGTCCCAACTCCTGCCAACCTAGCAGTTTGAAAGCAAGAAATTGCAAGTAGATAAATAGGTACCGCTTTGGCAGGAAAGGTAACAGCAGTCCATGCATGACCACAGAAAAGTCTGCAGATATAGACAGCACTGGCTCTACAGCTGTAAACAGAGATGATCACCCACACCTTAGAGTCATACAAGGAAGGAAGGAAGAGCTTGACCTTTACTAGTTCTTCATAAACAAACATTTCCCATTTCTTCATACTTCATGTCTCTCTTTTATCTAGGCTTTCTCGGTTATCTGAGGGATTTTTTTTAAACTGAAGACTTTCCACTCTACACAGCTCTACTTTAGATCTAGTTTGAGCTCTCAGTATTCAGGGTGGAGAACAACAAAGAAAAAATATATGGCAGCGATCTACTCTCAGTCAACAAATCCAAAGAAACAGATCAAACCTCTCCACCTTGTCAAGAAATTCTTCGGAAGCTAATTAAATCGAAAGAGGCTTCTCCGGTATTCCCCATTCATTGTACATTAATCCATGAGGACATGAGACCAAAGGGGAGAGGAAAACTGGAGAAAAGGCCAAGGACGATACTAAGATGTACTTTCTGTGTCTCCTTTTAACATCTAAAGGACAAAGTAGTCTCTTTGTATGTCAAGATATGTTTGCCGACGTGAAAAGGGGTTGCTGTTGTCTTTGTGGTGCTGTGTGTTGTTTAGCCAGGAAGCAGCTGAATGCAAATGAGAGATGATAAAGGGGGATTAAATGCACATTGAAGACACATTCCTTTACACCAATAAAGCAAGAGCACCGCCTTCATTAGGGATTGCAGTGGCTCAAGTGGTTAAGACGCTGGACTCGCTGAGTGGAAGGTCGGAGTTTGATTGCTGAGTACTGCAGGACGGAGTGAGCTCTCGTCTCTGGCCCAGCTCCTGCCAACCTAGCAGTTCAAAAGCAAGAAATTGCAAGTAGATAAACAGGGACCACTTTGGTGGGAAGGTAAACAGCCTTTCCGTGCACTCCGGTGTTGAGGCATGCCTGCCACATGTTCACAGAAACATCTGCAGATGCAGTCAGCAATGGCTCTTTGGCTATAAAAAGAGATGAGCACTGACCCCTAGAGTCAGATACGGATGGATTTCAAGGAAGGGAGACCATTACCTTTATCTACTGGCTTCTTTAAGATTTGCAGTACAGTACAGGTCACCCCACTCCCTCCCATATCTATGGGGGGCTACATTCCAAGACCTACCACAGAAACCCGAAACCGCAGATAACAGCAAACCCAGTACTGCAGATACTGGCCCTCTAGCGGTCAGGCTTGGTAATGTGGCATAGAAATGCATATGTACTGCATTCCAAGATTTTTATTGAATATTTTTAGACCTGTGGACAACTGAAACAGTGGATATTGAACCCACGGATGTGGGTGGGGGAACAACTTGTATTCCATCATTTTGAAAACAGAAACATCACAGGGAGCAATGCCATTTGTAACATGTTATTTCCAGGCTCCACTTCTGCTTTATTACAACAGTCTTGTGAGGTAGATTCAACTGACAGGAACCCACCAGGCTAGATGACCAGTCAAGGTTCAAACCATGTTCTTCCCTGCTTCATCAATAGTTCATCTCTGTTGCCTCATCCATGAAAATGGTGTAATTTTTTAACTTGTCTTATTTTTATATGAGAAGAACAAGAATAATACATAGCCTCTTGCTCCTTGCTTGCAATGTGTAGCTGTCAAGTTTTGAAGACTTCTTAAGGAGAAGGGAAATTGATTTTTACAGAGAAGTTTAGACGTAGCACTCAGCAACTGAAACAAACTGCGTGGAACAAATATTCTCCAAGACAGAGCCCTTATTGCTGAAGGGTAAAAACTTAATATGAAGCAAAGTATTTCTGTCACTCACATAATGGTTTGGAGAGCACTGAAGCTGGAATCCTGTTACATCACTCTGTAGGCATATCAAAAAGGTGTCATAGTTGTTGATTGCCTGATCATAGGCAATTTCTGGGTGCTGGCTAGTCATATACAGCAGGGATTTGCAACCTATAGCCTGTGGGGTGAATCTGGCCCACAGCACCAAATAGTCCAGCCCAACCTTGCTCCAGCTGCTTCCATTTATTTTATGGCACCAGCCCGGCCCACTCAGCTATCCGAGGGGGCGTGATCCAGCCCACAGCTGGAAAACATTGAGAACCCCAGATATACACCTTGGGACAAGGTTGTGCTCATCTCAAAATCTTCAAAGAAGATGGTGGTGACTTGCCAGTGCTGCTGACATCATCATTTTCACATGCACGAAGTTATGCAACAGGATTTCAGTCAGTATCAGCAAAGAACATAAAACTGAGGAGAACCCTAAACATTTACAAGTATGCAAAAAGTCATTCAACATAATCTTTTCCTCTTCTTCCCTCAAACACATACACACATACAGATCATGTATAAGTGAAAGTATTTGCAGTGGAGAATCATGACAAATTGGGTTAATTATAGAAATACTGATCCTTCTACATAGGGTGTTCAACCATGTGCTGTTCCAGTGAGTCACAGAATTTGAGAGGGCGCTGATTCTGTGCCCCACTGTGGAAAATAACAATAAATAAAATAAATAAATCCATCACACTCAACTGAGCCTCATGTAATGTTCTCTTTGCATAATACAGATTAATTTTGATAATCCATCATGGACTTACCCACTTAACTCCCCAGAGGTGGCCTGGTAAATTGTCCAACACAATACCACACCCGAAGCAGTGCTAAATGTCAAATACAAATGCATATAGATTATCCAACTGCTTAACATTTTCCCCCTAAAAATAAAAGAAACAGAAAATTGTTGTTGAGATCGTGACCACGGACCGCAGTGATGGAGAAATTTGGCACTCAAGGCATTCTTGAACTTCAATTCCCAGAAGCCCTGATCAGCAGGAGTCCTTACTTGGGCTTCTGGGAATTGAAGTTCAAGAGCACCTGGAATGCCAAGGTTGGCCATCACATATGTATAGATTTACACCTGCAAAGATCCTTGGAAAACTGATACCAATCAGAGGCAGGCAGCGGCTACACAGTCTTTGAAATGTTACTGCATTATTGCTCCTTAGGGTCAGTTTGTGCATCTCATCCCAAGTTTTTTGTGGCGATGGGGATTTTTTTGTGGTGATGGTTATAGGCAGAGTAGTCGTTGTAGTTGTACTCGTCGTCATACTCATCCTACTCCTAGTCATCCTCATTGTTGTCATTTTCAGGTTGCGGGTCAGACAACTGCCCCTCAAACAGCTGAGTGGGCCGGTCATGTGATTCTCTGTGTTACCATATATGTATGAATGTCCACTTCTATCTCTAGCCATCACTTTATGCTGTGTCTTCTGCCACTCCAATAACAATGGATTGTCAATGTCATGAGTTGATGTCTGACAGTACATGTTTATTGATTGATTGATTTTATAGTTAAAGGTAAAAGTTACTTTTGAACTGCTAGGTTGGCAGGAGCTGGGGCAGAGACAGGCACTCACTCCAGCGTGCAGTACTCAGGTCTTGAACTGCTGGCCTGTCGACCTTCCAGTCATCAGGTTCAGCATCTTAATCGCCAAGCCACTGGAGCCCACCCCTGTTGGTGCAAGCAGTGAAATGCAACAATGAAATCGACCACCCACAAAACAATAAGATCAGACAGAAAAATCCAAAAGAAGATAGAACCAATGATAAACATTAATAAAGCACCTGCCTAGATAGAATTAACAGAGTCTTACACTAATTAATAATCTATGTTTTCTATTTGCAGCCAAAATATATCACAATCAGGAAAAACAAATCAGAATTGAATTAAAATCTAATTGAAAATGATTAAGTTCATTAATTGAGGAATCCTGCACATTTGTCATCAATTTACTTAAGAGGGAAATGGTAGTTGGAAAATGAAAGGTTTTTTTAGCTGTTTACAAACCCCACATGTGTGGAAGCAGCTGTAATTTCCACATAGAGTGTAACATGCACATAACATTGTCAAACAAATGAGCAAGAAAATTATATTAAATTTGTGATACAGTAAATTTTGTGCCCTTAGAGCTCCCTCGTAATTTGAGACCCCATATTATAGCATATTTAAATAACACTCATAGTTGCTGACTGGAAGGTCGGAGTTCAATTCCCAGGTACTGCATGACAGAGTGAGCCCCTGTCTCTGTCCCAGCTCCTGCCAACCTAGCAGTTTGAAAGCAAGAAATTGCAAGTGCTTTAATTGGCAGACCAGAAAATGAACCGGATTCTGTATCTCTCCACATTCACACCGTGTGTTGTCTACCAGGACCCTCCACTTGAGCACGTTGGCCTTGCATTTATGGACCCCCAACCCTCAGCCTATTCATATAACATCTGGGCAGATGTACTCTTGCTCAACCTGTTAGTGTAAGCATGGCAAACTTTTGGTTCTCAGAAAAGCTGCAGTTCTCCTCTGACTTAACCAGAACTGCTGATTGTGCGGACATCGATGGCTCATGATCAAAAGCAGGGAGGTCGGCAGCTCAACGGGACTGTGGTGTCTTAGTGGTTAAGATGCTGAACCTGATGAACAGCAGTTTGAGATCCAAGTACTGCATGATGGAATAAGCTCCCAGCTCTGTCCCAGCTCCTGCCAAACGAGCAGTTCGAAAGCAAGAAATTGCAAGTAGATCAATAGGCACCACTTCAGTAGGAAGGTAAACAGTGTTCCATGCACTCCGGTGTCTAGACATGCCTGCCACATTTCCACAGAAACATTTGCAAATGGAGACAGTGCATGGAGATGGGCACTGAACCCTCGAGTCAGATACCTTTTGAGCAATAGTGACCTTTACTTTCTTTGCCTAGGTTGTTCAAATCAAAGGAACTTAAACCACTGATCAATCCAGGCAGCTGGAGCATACTTAACTTGCATGTAATTCCAACACTAGTTTTCCACCTGCTCTCTCCAACAAGCCGTCCTCTCCTTTCCACCAAGGTCAGCTGAGAGTGTCTCCTAAAGGCTGCTTCATTGTAAAGTGGTATTTTAAATACAAATTCAGCCTTCCCTCCACGCCAAGGTCAACTGGCAGACTCGATCAAGGCAGGAGGTCAAGAGGGTAAGAAGGCTTATTCCCTGCTGAAATTGGAAGCCCCCTGAACTTCCTGTCTGCTCTTTGAACACCAAAGCTATATTTACAGAAAATGAGAGAAGGGTAGGGTAGAGAGGGATGAGAAAAGTGCATTTGTGGGGTTGGAAGGGGCATTATGGAGCAGGGAAGGGAGGCTGTTTAAATAGCTGTGAAGAACATGTTGTGTGTTTTAGCAAGGGATATATCACACTTGATTAGGCAATGCGTTGGAGCGCAAATGGTATAACAGACCATGGACGTGCTTAACTAACAATTTCAGCCCCTGCGCTGGCATCGTGAGGTCAAAGGAAAGATTAATTGTATCTGCTTGCCTTGTCAAAACACTCAATTGGAGGCTTCATTTCATTTAATTTTTAAGTCAAACTACCTGCCTTGGTCTGCTTTTCCCGCAATGCAACTTTCTTCCTGCACACACCCATGCGCACAAAAGGAGGAAACTGAGAATAGAAGATGGTGGTAGTTGGTGTAACATCCGTTGCCTCCGGCTGCCTCATAAGGACATCGCTTCTGTCTGTCTTGCTTTCCTTGTTCATGAAAAGAGCTAGAGTAGATAGAAAAATAGGGTCACAATGGCTTAGCAGTTAAGATTCTGAGCTTGACAATTGGAAGGTCGAAAGGTCAGCAGTTCAAGACCTGAGTGCTGCACAATGGACTGAGCTCCTGACATCTGTCCCAGTTCCTGCCAACCTAGCAGTTAGAAAGCAAGAAATTACAAGTAGATAAATAGGTCCCACCTGGGCAGGAAAAGTAACTGTGTTCCACGTGTCTAGTCGTGCCTGCCGCATGACCATGGAAATGCAGATGCAGACAGGGCTGGCACTTTGGCTGTAAACAGAGATGAGCTCCACCTTTTAGAGTTAGAGAAGACTCGGGAATGGGGAGGGAGGGAGAGATGGAGAAAGAAAGAAAGAAAGAAAGAAAGAAAAGGAGGGAGAAAGAAAGAAAAGGAGGGAGGGAGAAAGAAAGAAAGAAAAGGAGGGAGAAAGAAAGAAAGAAAGAAAAGGAGAGAGAAAGAAAGAAAAGGAGGGAGAAAGAAAGAAAGAAAAGGAGGAAGGAAGAAAGAAAGAAAGAAAAGAAAAGAAAAGGAGGGAGAAAGAAAGAAAAGGAGGGAGAAAGAAAGAAAGAAAGAAAAGGAGGGAGAAAGAAAGAAAAGAAAAGGCACGTACTGTAATAGCTTTGTGGGTTTCTCATTCCAAAGGTAACTGGAATGCATTAAGGTTTCAGAAAGTGTTCCAAAGCATTTCAGTGAAATTTCTCCCTCTTCTTTCTCTCCCTCTTTTCTCTTTAACTTTCACAGCCTCAGAAATGCCGATGCCAAAACATCACACAGTCAAAACCCAATTACAGCAGAATGTTCTGAAGTCTATTTCCATCTGTAATTGGTTAGCCTGTTTAAACATGCGCCAGCCACTTCTCTCCCTCCGAGCCAGGCCACACGCTCAACTTGGTGAGTGTCATTGTTCCCACAACAGACATCTTAGGATTCAAAGTGTGGAACTGCCCCAGATTGGAGTGAACATCAACTGCCGAGCCTTTTATTTGTTGGAAACAGGTCCTTCCAGGTGCGCTCAGAGCTGGGCGCACCTCCAGAAACCTTGGGGGATTTCCAGAGGCTATCATCTCCATCAAATTATCACTAATCCAGTTTACCTTCCTCTGAGATGGTTTCATTTTCTGGCCACTCAAACCAACAAACTCATTATTCTTCAAGGTAGCCACTTGATGTAAGCGGCACAGACATCAAGAGCCTTAACAATGTTCTCTCTTTCAAAATCCTCGTATATTGATTTCCGGTGGAGGAAACATAAGAATGATGTACACCACTCTTGTTCAGGCAGCCGGCTATGCAATTCCTTTGACTCCTGACATTTAAAATTGCCCCAAAAGCAGATCACAACTGAGAATGGAGTGAATGCTGTTCTTGACGAGTGCTTAATGAAAGGCAAAAAAAAATATGGCTGGTATAATGTAGACTTGCTCAAAAGGCCATTGAAATGGCACCACAGGCTGGATCTGGCCCACGGGTCTTAGGTTGGGAACTCCTGATCTAAAGGTAAAGATCTCCCTTGCTCAAAAACCCAGTTGTATCCTATTTTAGGAGGGTCTGTTTAAGGCCAAAAAGGCAGCACTGTCTGAAACTTCAGACATTTCCCTAGTCATTTGGTGCCTGACTGGATACCGGAGCACACGGAATGCTGTTACCTTTCCTGCCGAAGTAGTCCCTGTTTATCTACTTGCAATTTATTACTTTCGAATTGCTAGGTTGGCAGGAGCTAGGACAGAGATGGGAGCTCACTCGGTCGTGCAGCCCTCAGGTCTTGAAGTGCTGTTCCACTAAACTTCCAGTTGTCGAGTTCAACATCTTAACCACTAGGCACTCTAGAAGTCTAATAATATGCATCTCTAGTGCAGTATCCTTCAAACTGACAGTTTTCTATGTCTCCTCTCCAATTTTGATGGCTTTCAGAGACACAAAGCACACCTCAGTTGTGCCCAGCTCGGCTCCAGAGTAATCACCAGTGCCATAGCTTTCAGGCATACAAAGCGCAGCTCAACCCCGCACAACGTCACTCTAGAGGAAGCTGCAACAGATGTATATTTCAAGCTGCTGTGAGCAGCAAAGTTTCATGCTTAGATTTCATTGACCTTCTAGTTTTCTTGGGGTTTAAAGGAAAGTGGAGCCCAAGGAAAGGAAAGACGGCATTGTTATGGGAAGGGGATAAAAGACAAACCATCATCTCCTGCTGTTGCCGTCCATGAGTGGGTGAATATCATCCATTTTAGAGCAAGGGGAGCCAGGGACTGGCAGAGAATGGCGAGAGACCAGCCTAGATTGCTCTCCTACAGAGGAAAGAAAGAGAGAGAAAGTGCTATGGTTCACTTCCCAATGTAATCACTCAAGTTCAAACACACAGCTGCGATGAATGGCAAACATCCAAACCTTAATGCAGCAGAAAGTGGAACCAGCATTTGAAGAAGCCGTCCCCCCAGAGGAAGAGGGTAACGGAGTGCTCAAAAGAGCATAAACCATGAAGTTAGCAGTCAAGGACCTATTTCCAGGATGGCCTGTTGACTTGGCCAACAAGAGAAGGGGGCAAAGAGCGAAAAAAAGGCAAGGGTTGGCCAACTGAACTGCTACCCCGATATCTCTGTGGCAAAGACTACTCACTTTCTCACTTCCTGGCTTGGAATTAATGGAGCACAGTTTCTAAGGGCTGCTCTTCATCCTTCAACAAAAACAAAATATTACAAAAAAAATCAACTACTGTATTAGTGTATGTTACACTTAATATCCTTGGGCTAGACTACAGAGTATGTAGACTTGAGTTTCCCCCATTTTCTCCTAGGATTGTGTGTGTTTTTTCAATGCCACCCAGAAAAGGGATTAAATGACATCTTGCCCAGTCCTGTTGTGAAAGCCCATTAGGAACAATTGATCAGCTGTTCTATGCCACAAACTGAGCAAAACAGGGTTGCATTGTTAGGCTAATGGAATAAATAGGATGATGCTTCTTCTCTGCTTACAGAAAGAGTAGGAAAGAGAGAGAGCTTGGCCTGGCTTCCAAGGGGGAATAGATATAAAACTCTGAGTAGCATAGATCCATAATTGATGCTCGCTGGTATAATAAATACAGCTTAATGGCTAAGCTTCGGAGACTTTGGAAGTGTGCTAAGTCCCATTGAGAGGGCAACGAGGAAACACTTGATCTCAGTACTAAGGACAGGGAGGCAATGAATTTTCTTGTCAAGAAGAGTGAGGAGTCCTTGATTAAAAGGGCCAGAAGAGAAAGCTCTCCTTGACTCAGGAGGTGTTGAAAGTTCATTGAAGTTTGTTTGCTTACCAAATTCATCAGTGAAACAAGCCTCCTCCCCGCCCACCCCCAGTGCCTGTTGGCTAAGTTGCTCACCACCGATACAGGAAATGAGCCAGTAATATCCCATGACTCCAATTTCCGGGGGTTGCAGGGAATCCTATCCAGGTTTTAGTCTTCACTTGGTCGGAACTGTTCTAACAACAGGTTGAGAACGTTGGACAGCTCCTATACAGTGCAAAGTAAACTCTGGAAAGGATTCACAGCACCCCCAAAACTGGAGTCACCAGCTGCCATGTATATGCACCACAGGAAGTGTCATCCTGGAGGTTAAACTGTATTGAATTCATGTTACATTGTTAAACTAAAGCTGGGTACTCATAGCCATCCTGGTATTGGTGAACTACAATTCCCAGATACCTCAATAGATTTCTTGTGTCCATGTGGGGCTGGACTAGATGAGCTTTGATATCCCCTTTCAACTCAATTATAAGAACTACTGGGATACCCCTTCCTATTGCCAACCATCCGGTCTTTGCATGTATCAAGGGCATTCATACCATAACTCCCATCTCTCAGATAGAAACAGTTTGTTTTGACATAACATCAAAATTCCAAGGTTGGAAACAGAAGAAAGAGTTTAGAAGCATATTATATCACTGGGACTGTGTTACCTCTCTTCTCCCCCCCCCCTTTCTTTCTTGACACATTGTGTTGCTTTTAATATATAGGGTGTATGACTGTGTAGGAAGCAGGAGGTGAATAAAGCAATGATTGTATCTTGTGGAATTACATCATAGGCTTATAGACTATCCCTTGAGACAGGCTATAAATCTACAGATAAAAGGAACAGAGAATGGTGGGGTGGGTCTTCTCTGCAAATGAAATAAAAGCTTTCCTGTTTAATAAAAGTCTAGCCTCACGGGGTTTGTCTGGCTACATCCACCAACGGCAAGCCCATCTTCAAAGAGACCACCAAGATTTTGCTTTTGATTCAAGGATGGCTAGAAAACAGATTCGGAGACGGCGATATTTACTTACCGTATTAATATTTCAGACTTATAAATAAATGAGAAGCACAATGGTTTATTTTTTTGTGTGTGGGGGTGTGTGTGTCAAGGGATAAAATGAGAACTCTGCATTCAAAGGATAGTCTGGTTATGTCAAGTCATTATTGGAACACCACATTCTTAGCTCTCTCCAGCGTCTAAGCATCTGCATCAGGGGTTCCCAACCTAAGGTCCACGGGCCAGATCCAGCCCATGGCACCATTTCATTTGCCCCCACCCCTCCAAGGGCATTTGGGAAACAAAATGTCTGCCCCTTTGAAGCTGTTGGGACAAAATGACCACACACACCCTTGTGCAGGCAAGGCAAGATGGTCATCTGGCCCTCAAAGCTGACTGAGAGAGCATGACCCAGCCTCCGGCTTGAAAAGGTTGGGTACCCTGATCTACATCTACCTCTTTCTCTGGGTTTTTTTCTGAGCAAGATTCATGCTATTCATGGAATAGAACAGGAGCATCACTTTTGCTTCAGACAGCAGAATGTCTTGGTTGAGTCCTGCCCTCTCTGGGTCTTGTTGTTTGTTTTTTTCTGACCACTGTCTTCTGGACCAAACTTTGTTACTACATGTATAGTCCTGCCTCACTGAAAGCAGGTGACTCTAGT
Organism: Furcifer pardalis; assembly: GCA_030440675.1. Classification (NCBI taxonomy): domain Eukaryota; kingdom Metazoa; phylum Chordata; class Lepidosauria; order Squamata; family Chamaeleonidae; genus Furcifer; species Furcifer pardalis. Next base: position 5,906,482 of record CP126898.1, read on the forward strand.
GTTGTTGCAGCAGGTGGAGAATTCATTCCGGGTTTTAATTCAGACTTCACTGAAGGGTTTGAAAAGGCTGAACCTTATGCCTGCAATAGAATCAACACCTTGAAAAGTGACTTTAAAATCTAGAGTGGGTTCATAGGCCCATATACTACAGTCACCTGACCAGTCTTAACGTCCCCCCTTTAGTAATTTTAATTTATTAGTGATCTTTCCAGTAGTTATTTTTATTTATTCATTCCTGCACATGTTCAGAAGTTTGCCTTCGATTGATTGGCTGGTTGGCTGGCTGACTGGCTGGTTGTTTGTTTGGTTGTTTGGTTCTTTCGTTCGTTCATTGGTTGGTTGGTTGGTTGGTTGATTCATTCATTCCTGCACATGTTCAAAAGTTTGCCCTCAATTGATTGGCTGGCTGGCTGGTTGGCTGGTTGGCTGGCTGGCTGGTTGGTTGGCTGGTTAGTTGGTTGGCTAGCTGTCTGGCTGGTTGGCTAGTTGGCTAGCTGGCTGGCTGGCTGGTTGGTTGGTTGGTTGGTTGGTTTTTTGGTTAGTTGGCTGGCTGGCTGGTTGGTTGGTTGGTTCATACCCCACCTTTTTGATGCAAGCAATAATCCGGCAAACTTACAATATATGAAACATGCAATACAACATTATAAAATATGTATTTAAAAAATCAAAATAATCATCCAAAAATAACCAAAAATAACCCACTTGATACTATAAAAGCGTAATTGTCTGTTTATTCTGGGAAACCCACTTCACATATAATTGTGTGCCTGTAACTCTCTGCTTTTGAAAGCTCATAAAGTTTCATTATTTTATGACTGAGGCTGGCCCTGTGTTCTGTTTTGCAGCACTGAGCCAACAAACATTAGCTGAGGTAAGGGATGACCTCCCCCCACCCGCAATCATTCTGATCACTGCTTTCCCCCTCTTCTATGTGTCTGCTTGTTCCCCTCTTATCCACAAGTCTAACCGAACCCAACAGAACCCAGACAGTAATGGTCAGAGGCACGTCAACCTCTGCCAAAAACTTTGCTATTTTACAACAAAGCCAGGAAAACCATTCTAAAATTTGTCACCAGTTCCAAAACCCAATTAAACTTACTATTTTTTCACTCCCAAACATACCCTCCATGCATTGCATGCTAGTCACTTATTATTTTATATCTTGTCTCTTACTTATATCCACATTATCACAACCTTAAGAGGCAGCCAGCTTGAGAGAAGGTAATTGTTTATAAGTCAGCCAGTGAGTTTCACCACTGAATGGGGACTCCCATGTCCAAATCTAACATTCAAACCACTACACTACACAGGTTCTAACTTGCATCCTTATTACAAAAAAAGGGGTAATTCATTGCAGATAAGATCATCACTTGTAATCCAATTCATCCTAGCTCTGCTTAGAAAAAGTAACAAGGAAGAATTCTGGCTGTCTTTCAAAACTTCAGACACATTTTTATTAGCAGACAAAAATGGAAATGTTTTCATTCCTGACATCGGTTTCCTAGAAATCAACCTCCAGGGAAGGATATGGTATCCAAAAGGGGCTTACTAAAAATTCAGCCGCCTGTCATCAACTGTGATGACATAGCCAAGAGACAATGCACACATTTGGAGTGGAGATGCGCTATGACAAATTCTGGATCAAGGACACTGTGACCATGTGGCCGTGATTAGCATCAGCCCATGGAATTGATTAAGTATGAAAGCCAGCATGCTCTGAAATAAGGAACATCATGCAACATGGATAACCATGGGGGTGGGAGGAGGTAGAATAAGCAGGGGTGGAAGAAAGGGACTCTTTGGCTGGTCTGATTTTCCCATATTTTGGATTGGAAATGTTTTCTCTGCTTCCTCAGGAATGGGACAGATGGACGAAAGGAGAGAGAGGGGGGGAAAAACCATAACAGATGACCCAGTAATTACAAAGCACAGTGTCAAAAGCTATCCGGAGCGAGAATAACTGAAGAGTCATTCACAATAGCACAGCCTTTTAATTTTTCATTGGGGATTAATTTTGTCTACTTTGGGGCTCAAAAGGGGATCATGCCCCATTGTGATGATTAAGGAGGGATGCTTTTGAGATCACTTATATAAGAGAGTGACTGCAAACAATGAACAAAGGGAAGCTGGGGGAAACACTTCTAATTAATCCCAAAGCAATTAGGCTACCAAGGGGTTGGAAACCGGTTTTCTATTTACGAACAAATTCCTCTGATAGCAATAAGTTGGAGACTACGTGTCACTGGTAAGCCCAGACAGAGCTTGGTGAGTTTATACACATTTTATTCCCTGCCAAAAACTTTACACTTTAGTGACCCCGTTCTAGGAATAGGGCGGGCAGCTTACAGTCCAAAACCTAATTTCATGAGGCCCATCGTCCAGGTTCCAAAATACACAAGCAGTTTATGCATTAGATGAGGGGTGCCCAAACTTTTTGGGCTGTGGGCCAGTCATGTGGTTCAGTGGACTGGTTACATGGTTCAGCGGGCCAGTCACATGATTCCTCCTACTGGAAGCGGAAGTAAAACACACCTTGCTATCTGTTTTGCAACAGGATGAGATAGATTTTTAGGCTATCATTTTCTCTGCTTAAACCAAGGGTGCCCAAACAATAGCCTGTGGACCATATCTGGCCCCCGATGCTAAATTCACCCATCGCACAATGTCCTCGTAACTCACAGAAGTTACTCACCCACAGGATGGGCCAGATGTCGAAGAAATAATAGTATTTAAACTTGAACTGTTTAGTCAGTAGGAGGAATAAGATTGTTTGCCTCCACACCCTGACATATGACTTGGTGCTTTCTCAGTCTTTAATCCTAACCCTAGCCCTAGCCCAAGCCGTAGCCCAAGCCCTGGCCCTGGCCCTGGCCCTGGCCCTGGCCCTGGCCCTGGCCCTGGCCCTGGCCCTAGCCCTAATCCTAATCCTAATCCTAATCCTAATCCTAACCAAACTCTTGCTGGTCCCCCCCCCCCCCAGTATCTTCCACCTGAGGCAACTGGCCTTATTGTACGATGTAGAACAGGGATGTCAGTTCATTAGCATCCCATTAACTGAGATTTCAGGGCCACAGCATAAGTCCAGAGAATGGATCCTTGACATGTCAGGAGGAAGAGTAGACAAGGATGAAGAAATGGATCCGCCCCCACACAAAAACTTTCTGTTGCTGGTCCCAAGAAGTCTCATGAGTCATGAGAAGGGGTTACAGAAGGGGTTGTAGCAGAACTCTAGGACGTTGCTGAGAACTGCCGACAAATCTTATGCTCTCCCTGAAGGCAATCAGATGAATGCTGCAATTTTTCAACCTCACCTGCCAGAACAAGAAAAGACATGGATCTATTTCAACCAATAGGTAGTCAAGCAGAAACAGTTTGAAACACTTAGGAGCACTGAGAAGTGCAGAATAGTGGTTCTCACCTTTATGACAAGGGGTCACCATCTTTATAATCAGCCTCTCTCCTGACACCTTTAGCAGTAGCTTGATTCGGCAGATGAGAACCGCGTCGTGAGATCGCTTCATCTGTGAATCCCTGCAAATCCAACCTCTCTTAAAGAGCACAAAAGCCAGCCAGCTTGAAGTGTGTGTGGATGTGTGTGTGATTTTTTTAAAAAATGATCAGTGAACCAAAGGTATACCTTTGAGATTACTAGAAGCACTCTATTGAACTATGGAAGTAGTCCCCCAACTTGATACCAAAATCTCTTTTTTTAAGCTTCTGGTACATCTACAGCGAAAGGACTGTGGATAATATGTATATCTTGATGAATGGAAAGTCAGAAGGTCGGGAAGTCAAGACCCGTGCACTGCATGGCATGGTGAGGCATCTCTGTCCCTGCTCCTGACAACCTAGCAGTTTGAAAGCAAGAAATTGCAAGTAGAGAAATAGTTTCTGCTTTGACAGGGAAGGTAACAGTGTTCCATAAATTAAATTAAATTAAATATGTCCCGCCATCTAGTCAAGCCTGCCACGTAACCATGGAAACGTCTGCAGAGGCAGACAGGACTGGCTCTTTGGCTATAAACAGAGATGATCTCTGCTCCCTAGAGTCAGATATGAGTGGCTTTCGAGCAAGGACGGCCTTTACCTTTATAGCTACAGCCAATCCTTAATTATTTCCAGTTACTAAGATGAAGAGCACGATATACTACTAGTAAAGTTCTCATTAGAAAACAAAAGAGGCCAGTGGGAAGCAGAAACCGTAGGTTTGCGCTTTTCAAAAGGCAAGGATATACCTTCCCTCTCAAATCTCATTTTTATCCCTCGCTTGATACAAGTTAAATAGACTTAAGCCATCTCCGCTTTGCTGCAGCCGGGTGGCCACAAAGTTCAATTACTTGAGAGAAGCAACATTTCCCAAGCCTGCAAAGAGAGAACAGTCAGACTGAACTGAGCTTGGCCTCTTTCAAGTAAAGGTTTCACCCTTTTACACGGCAGTCCCTTTCCTGGTAGTACTGGGTAAGGATTAAGTGGGTTTTTATGGACTGCAACTGCTTTGGCAGAGATGTAGGGATGTCTGTTCAAATCTGAAACTGTTCTGCCCAAGGTGATGAGTAACCACCACCCCGAAACTAGGAATAGTCTCCTCCTTCTTAAGGGGCTGTGGTGGCTCAGTGGTTAAGAAGCTCGCCTTGCTAGTTGGAAGGCCAGCCAGTTGGCAGTTCGAGACCCGAGGTACTGCATGATGGTTTGAGCATCCGTCTCTGTCCCATTTCCTGCCAACCTAGCAATTCAAAAGCAAGAAATTGCAGGTAGATAAACAGAGACCACTTTGGTGGGGAAAGATCTTGTGGACATGAAAGGAGCCTCATTCGGGCAGAGTTTCTCCAGCAAAAATCCTTTCAACACAGAATAATTTATTTACACTGAGGCCGTAGAGGAAAGAATCGCTAGGCCATTCAGAGAGAAGTGGGCTTCTAAGACTAATCTGCCGGAACATCTGCAGCCAGGGGAGGAGGACTTGTCTGTGTTTAAAGATGGGAATACAGTAAAACCTCAGATAACACTAAAACCTGGTTCCACAAGTCTTGATGTTATATGATTTTTAGTGTTATCTGATGCATGTTAAAATCCTATGGGATCAGTGGTGGGATGTCAAAAATTTTACTACCCCACCGTGATGTCATCACAGTGTGGGCGGAGCTAACATCATGATGTCATGTCATGGGCGGGGCCAAAGAAAAAATACAAAATAATAAAAATTGGGAGCTTCAAGCTATAGGGAGCTTCAGGCTAGCAGCTTCTCTTCCTCCTCCCCATTTGGGAGGATAGCAAGGAGGCCGTGCATATGTGCCAAGCACTAGGCGTGCATGCACATCAAGTGCTTGGCATGCATGCACAGTGGGGGAACCAGTGAAAAGGTAAGCCCCGAAGGTGGTTCTCCCCAAAAGCTGCTGCAGGTTCTCTGGGACACTGGGAAAAGTTACTACCGGTTCTGGAGAACTGGTGAGAACCTGTTACATCCCATCACTGTATGGGATCCATAGAGATACATTGTAACCACACAGGCTTTAGCGGTTGTTATCTGAAGCATCCCATAGGATCTTAATGTTATCTGATGCAATTCTTCCCCCCAGATTCCTTAATGTTATGCGATTTTAGTGTTATTCGATACTAATGTTATATGAGGTATTACTGTATACCTCTCTGTCTGTGGGAAACAAGGTGGAGGGCATATCATCAGGTACTTAATGTACGAGCAACCAACCCATGGAAAAAAGAAGAAGAACAGCAGTGCAGGAGGATAAGATGCCAGGATGTTAGAGGTGGGATAGCAGACCAGAGACCCCCGAGAGAAACCTGTTCGCATTTTGCAAAAGAATGTCCTTCATCGCAAGAAATTTGGGAAGCTCTGGCAGGTAAATTGGACTGGCCTTATTTAAAGGAACAGAAAGCAGAGACGATTCTCTCGGGGACAGAGCCAGGAAAGGGGTGGAAGGGGCAGAGAAAGAAAGGGAAGCTGGAGAACTGGAAAGTGCCCTGGTCCTTGGTTCGATTAATCAATCTGTTTGCCTTAAGCGCTCTGATGTTCCAAAGGGGACAGGAAGGGAAGACGGGAAAGGTGGCAGATCCCAAACAAGCGGTGGGCAGTGTGGTGGCAAGGCTCAGAGTATATGCTAAAAGAATGATGGTGAGACAGAAGGAACCCGACAGGTACAAATGGTGGCAATGGTTGACAGAAAGAAATTTGGGGATAACTTAGAATGTTAAAAGTTAAGTTTCATGTAAATGAGAATATAATTGTAAATATTATTGTTCTTTTGGTATTGTATTTACTGTATATTTCCCTCCACAATCACTATATATGTAACTATGTTTGCTGAGCTATGTAACTACTGTATATTTTTTCAAGTTTTTGAAAGTGATAACAAGTTTATGTAGTTCACCTCGACAGATGGTACTCTAGTAAGAATTTTACCAATAAAAAAGTTTCCTCCAAAAAAAGTTTCCTCCTTCTTCTCCTTCTTTTCCTCCTCCTCCTCTCCTCCTTTGTTTATTTTGTCAGCAGGAGCAGTCTCTGAAAAGCGAACCTCTAAATCACAACACGGGTTTGGCAGTGATCAAAATAACCAATCAATCATTGCCGTTTGCTAACCGCAAACAATTGCAGAAGGAGAAAACTCACAGTACTCAACAGGGCGGAGGAAGGAAAAGAAGCAATTGAGAAGTTGCATTTTCCTTGACATTGGGCCTGATGAATTTTCCACATAACAGGTTGTTTTAGCCAAACAGCTCCTGTTGTTTGTTATTTATGTTCTCCCTCACCTTTCTTGCTTGCTCAGGGCACCCTACTTGCTTATGTTATTCTCCATTCTTTGTGGAGCTGGACATTTAAGCCATCATGAAAATGAGGATGTCAATTTACATTAAATTTGTATGCACTGACTAGGTATGAGATTTAGTGGAGAAAGTTGGACAACAAAACTCATAATTCTCCATTTTGTTGTTTTCAGGCATCTAAATATGACCCACCTCAAAAAAAGCCCTAGCTATGCCTAATTCTGTCTGTCTTCCGTTTCAGAAAGCCAGCTGCTCTGCTGCTATCTGGTTAGCTTCCTCTCTGAATAGGAAGTACCATGAAGTTAGGTCAACAAACCTTCAAATTTAAGCCTTCCTTCTAGGTGTGCTATATTTAGGTGTCTGGTAGAGGGGCTTGTGGTGGCTTAGTGGTTAAGACGCTGAGCTTGAGGACTAGAAGGTCAGCAGGTCAGCAGTTCGAGACCCAAGCGCTGTGTGATGGAGTGAGCTCCCGGGTACTGCATGATGTTTTGAGTACCCGTCTCTGTCCCAGCTGCTGCCAAGCTAGCTGTTTGAAAGCAAGAAATTGCAAGTAGGAAAGGTCACAGCATTCTGTGCACTACAACATCGACTCATGCCTGCCACATGGCCACGTAAACCTCTGCAGACACAGACAGCGCTGAGGCTTTGGCTGTAAACAGAGATGAGCACCAAGCCCTAGAAGTGGGCACAACAGGCTTTCAAGCAAGGGAGATCTTTACCAGAATGGAGAATTATGGGATTTGTAGTACAAAAAAATGTAAAAACTCTCTCTCCTTGGCAGTTAAAATAAAAAGGAGGGGAAGTTTAGTCTACTCAATGTAGATTGGTTGCATTTAGCAGGACTTAAATCAACTCTGTCCCAAGCCCAATTTTTACTCCAAATTATAGTAGACCCACTGAATTAATTTCAGTGGTTAAGAAGCTTGACTTGTTAGCTGGAAGGCCAGCAATTCAGCAGTTTGAGACCCAGGTATTGCATGACAGGTTGAGTGCCCATCTCTGTCCCGGCTCTTTTGGGCGCTCCCTGGGCAGAGTTTATTCTGCCAAAAAAATCCTTTCAACCTAGAATAATTTGTGACACAAAATCATTATTATTAATTTCAGAGTAGTAAGTCAACACTTGACTAAAAACCCACTGATTCAGTGGGGTTTACAATGGGATTTAGTCCAGTAGATTTAGGCTAATGAGACTGGATCTAGGTCAATCATAACAAAATCAATACCTATCCCTTGCCTTTTTGTGGTGGGAAAGATCTGCCGCCTGAAACAGCCTGATCGTGACCCTGACTCTGCTACATCTCCCATTTCAGGCTATTGGGCACAAAACATCTCCCTGCACGGCAAGAAAGACATCTAAACTCACGTCAAGTGTTAGTAAAATCATTTTGTTAGTAGGAAATTATTTGTGCTGTTGTTTTTACAAAGCAATATGCCGGCTACTTCCTAGCTCCTCACCACCCCACCTCTGTTTTCAAGTTTTAACTTATCAGGTTGTTTCCATAATCAAATATTTATCTTGGCTTTAACTTCAGTGTCATGGAAACATTGGCTTATACACAGCGGGAGAAACAGAACTCTGTAGGTGTAATTTCTTTTCTCTCTCCTTTCTCTTCTGCTATTTGTTTTGTGTTGTTCCAAAGAGACAGAGGATCAGGTCTCGTCAACATGGAAATAGCAGCCTTTGCTAGATTTATGGGGGACCCTTTTGGCATTTAATAAAATTTTGTGGCTGTTGTTGTGTCAGATAATAGGGGAAAACAGCTGTCCCACTCGATTTATCTTCAGATTGTCCCCCTTTTGTTAATTCAACCTCTTTCCTTGGCAGGGAAATCAACAAGGAGGGAGGGAGAGAATGAATTTTAATTTTGCAATCTGGATTATTTGTTATGCAGCAGAGATCTAATTCCCGCTTTGGAGATCAGAATAGTGAGATGTTACGCATTCCCAGTGTTGCTATATGGCAGTGGTGGTGAACCTATGGCACGCTTGCCAGAAGTGGCACTGCCAGGCCTCTCTGTTGGCACACCCGCCATTACCCCAGCACAGAGTTCGCCCTGTCCTTCTTCCCAGCAGCCCAATGGGAATGCTTCCTCCCTTCCCCCAGCACAGAGTTCACCCCATCCCTCTGCCCAGCAACCCAATGGGAATGCTTCCTCCCTCCAGCACAGAGTTCGCCCCAACCCTGCTGCTTGGGCACTCAGTCTCTAAAAGCTTCACCATCACTGCTGTATGGAGCCGAAGCTTGGACATTGACTCAAACATCTGAGAAGAGAAGAGAAGCTTTTGAAATGTGAATCTACAGGAGGCTCCTAAGGATATCATGGGTTGATCATGTGACTAATGTAGCAGTGTTGGCCAGATGGATAAAGAACAATAACTCTTTAAGCTCCAACACCTTGGCCATATCATGAGGAACAACATAAAGTATAGAACACTCCAACTTGCTCCACAAGGAAAGATTCCTGGGAAGAAAGAGGCCCTGGATGCAGACAGATTTCGTGGCTGAAGAAATTAAGAGACTGTTTGGCATGTCCTCCGAAGAACTGTATTTTAGCCTGCCCTTTACAAGAGTTTTCCAAAGTGCTGAACCCAATTCCCAAACAGGTTCAGTACCTTAATTCCCATAAAGCACAGAATAAAACCTGGAACGGATCCCCAGAGACCTCCCGAAAAAGAAGTCACCGGCTTCAAATGAAAAATAGGGTTTAATACAAGCAGCCGGACTACTTACCCCCAACGGAGAAGCCCACGGCCAAAGCTTAGTGTTAATCCTGACATTTGGCAGTTAAAAAGATGCCTTTCCCCAAAAACCAGTGAATGCAAACTGACAAGCCAGAATCCCTCCGTGTATTTTGGTAATTTGTAATCCATTAGGAGATATATCTGTGAGAGAAGGGCCCCAACAATGGAATGTTACTACTATGTCTTTCCTGAGTCGCAACATACATTGCCCATGCGTCAGGGGAAATGTTTTCAAAACCACATTTATTCTTCTGTAGCTACAGCCTGCAGCTTGTTTATATATTGTGCATTTTGCTCTGAACACGGAGAATCCAGGACACAATCAACGGGAGAACAAACAGGGCTGCAACCTTATTTCACACTTACATCAATGCAAACCCCACTGGACTTAACGGGGGTGCCTTCTGAGTTTGTGGGCATAAAAGATTGCATTGAATAAAATAAAAGGCTGCTAAAAGTCTCTCTCTCTCTCTCTCTCTCTCTCTCTCTCTCTCTCTCTCTCTCTCTCTCTCTCTCGGTCGGTCGGTCGGTCGGTCGGTCCTTCCATCCTTCTGTCCGTCCGTCTGTCCTTCCCTCCTTCCTTCCTGGGAAATTTTGTTCACAGGAGATTGGTCAAAGGAGATGAATCCTCTCTGGATTTTACTCCGCACTTTACAGGAGTACAGCCTGAGGTGCTGATGAAGTCTTTTATTTCATTTTAATGCGCAGAGCAGATGCCCTGCCTCCCCTGAACAAATACAGGATCACCAGCCATCCCTGGTTTAATCGTGAACCCTTATTTCTTCTGTCCACAAACAGAGGGGAAGATTTGTTGCAATTTCTCTTTTGCAATGGACCAGTCAAAAGTAAGCGTCTCTCTCCCTCTCTCTCCCTCCTTTTCCAGTTAACGATATAACCCCACCACTGCTTCAAAAATATAAATAGGCTGCAGATGGATAACATTAAGCATTGGCCAGGCTTGCATCTGGTTTCCTTTTGGCGCTTACCAATGGCTCAGCATTGAGGTGAAACTGTATCCTCTGTCCTCCTTAAAAGGCTCTTAAGAGAGGCTCAGCTTTATGGAAAGAGAACATCGCTTGAGCGTCTTTCCCACTCCTATTGTCATCTTTCAACAGCATCTCCTTCCAGTGATCTGTCACTCCTTGTGCGCTTGGAGCTTCTTTTATCCAGATCCGGCCGGTCCAATCTGAGGAGTTGTTGATAGCAAGAGATGAGTGCAAAGTTTTGGGAAGGGAGTTTTGTGTGACAGGTTGGGAGTTAACAGGACCTCTTCTGCACTCCAGCTGGAAGTGGTACTAGGCTCTTTCTGACGGCAGCAAAGAGCGACAATTCATCATCTCCATGCTAGTTAGCCCCAGGCTCCTGGGAGACGAGGCCAAGTAGCAATGCTTTAAGAGAAACAGCCTGCTTTCTACCCACAGGTAGTAAATAAGGCATCTGCTTAGGGACAGCTGTAAAAGATGAAATTCATTTTTTTTAAAATCCTCTCTTTTACCAGCCTGGCTAAGACTGTGGTAGCTCAGTGGTTAAGAAGTTTGCCTTGTTAGCTGGAAGGTCAGCAAGTCGGCATTTAAAGACCCAAGTACTGCATGACGGAACGAGTGACCATCTCTGTCCCAGCTCCTGCCAACCTAGCAGATTGAAAGTAAGAAATTGCAAGTAGATAAATAGGGACCACTTTTGGTGGGGAAAGTTCTTGGGGACATGAAAGGAGCTTCATTCGGGCGTCCCCTGAGCAGAGTTGCTCCAGCAAAAATCTTTTCAACCCAGAAAGTACGTTTGTGTGCTTCTCACACAACTAAAAAAAAAAAAAACAGTCTGGCCAGGTTATCCTGCTGTGGTAGTACAGTAGATCATACTGCCAGTGATTCAATGCAGAGTGTCAGGCAGTGGTTAACTAACCTGACCACCCTGACGACTAACAGCCTTGGGCGGAGAAGTCCACAGGAAAGGGTGATGGTCCCAAAGTGGATTAAATCTCACTTGAGTGTTTCTTGATGGAGGGCAGGAGCTTCATCAGTACTGGCCTGGGGCTGAGGAGGACTTTGCGTGCCAAAAGGGTTCAAGACCAGAAAATGACTCACGGAACTGGATCAGTGGTATGGGAGTCGCATATGGACGGCAGATGAAAGGCCACTGCATTATATTCTCAGGACAGTCTTCACGGCTGATCACCATGAGGATAGCCAATATGCGGATTCAGATATGGCAGAACAAGAACAGGAACAGGAACAGGAACAGGAACAGGAACAGGAACAGGAACAGGAACAGGAACAAGAACAAGAACAAGAACAAGAACAAGAACAAGAACAAGAACAAGAACAAGAACAAGAACAAGAACAAGAACAAGAACAAGAACAAGAACAAGAACAAGAACAAGAACAAGAACAAGAACAAGAACAAGAACAAGAACAAGAACAAGAACAAGAACAAGAACAAGAACAAGAACAAGAACAAGAACAAGAACAAGAACAAGAAATATTCCCCTCTTTGGCTGTAAATGGAGATGAGCATCATACCTTAGAGTTAGATAGGACTGGCTTTCAAGCAAGGGAAACCTTTACCTTTACCTTTACCTTTACCTTTACCTTTACCTTTACCTTTACCTTTACCTTTACCTTTACCTTTACCTTTACCTTTACCTTTACCTTTACCTTTACCTTCACCTTTACCTTCACCTTCACCTTCACCTTCACCTTCACCTTCACCTTCACCTTCACCTTCACCTTCACCTTCACCTTCACCTTCACCTTCACCTTCACCTTCACCTTCACCTTCTAGGCTACCCATTTCAGCTTAAAATCCAAGTCATTCAGGCACATCCCTTCTTGTGAAAGCTGCCCTATAAATGGATATTAAGCATTCATTTGTTCACAAGAGGAGGCAGGTTTCGCAGAGTGTGGTGTTCAATATTTGATACATCTGCCTGAAAGAAAGACACACACAGAGAAAGAGATAAGGAGGGGGAGGGGAGAAATAATCTGGGTAAATGAAAAATAACTTTATCAATGATTTAAAGCTCTGCCATCCAAGGTAGTCCCAAATCCATTTAAACTCCCTTGGTGGAAAAGCTTTTGTTCCCCCGGTAGCCCCCGTTCCTCTATCCAGCATGAGCTCCTATCGCAACGCATAAAAATAGTGTTTTGATTACTGCCTGCAGTATTTTTCCCATTACCAAGAAGGCAATGTTTCAGTAAGGGTTTGAAATGAAGGCCCATGAGCCAGATCTGGACCATGGCATCATTTCATATGGCCCCCACCTCACCCTTCAAAGGTCATTGGAAAAACAAAGTGGCCACCCCTTTGAAGCTGTTGAGACAAAATGGGTGCCCCCATCGTGCAGGCAGGGCAAAATGGGCATCTGGCCCTCAGAGCTGACTGAGAGAGTGTGACCCGGTCCCCAGCTTGAAAAGGTTTGGAACCCTTGACTTCATAAAGATTCACAACAGTGGATCATGGTCCTCCAAATCTTCAAAGTAAGGATAGTGTATCCTGGAAGGGGGTGGGATCCTGTTCAGTGATATAAATAGCTATGTTTGTGTCTTTCTACTCCGGATCCCTTCAATCAAATGGGGTGGGAGGAATATAGATTTTTTTTTTAAAAGAACCTGCCACTGTATATTTCTCCTCCCCCTCTTGATGTGTGCTTCAAAGTCTATCTATTTTTCATCAAAGGAAAACACACATTTTGATTCATTTTGCCATGCTCTAAATGTGTCATTTCTCTTCTCTGGGTGATGTCTCGACTAAACAGGGCCGCCCTGAGGTGTTTTGCTGCCTGAGGCAACTGTGGGTCTTAGGGGAAAGGTATTGGGCATTAATGCCACTTGACCTCTCCTGCTGCTAAGTTGTCATAAGGACTGAGAAATGAGACTTAAAGCACACCTATGCACACACATACATTCCATATGAGTCCATTGGTTTGAGTTTTGTGTTGCACGCAACATATTGTGATCCCAATAGGATTTCCAAGGTATGTGAAATATTTAAGGAGTGGTCTTAAAAGCACAATTTCCCCAGTGAGATTCCATGGCTAAACAGGGATTTGAGTCCATTTATTCCACATCCTTATTCCTCACTCTATCCATTACACTGGGACTTCTCAACCTTTTTAAGCCAGGGGCCAAGTCACGCTCCCTCAGATAGCTTTGGGATCCGGATGGCCATTTTGCCCTTCATCCACCACATGGCATTTCCTGGTGTAGTGGAGGGGGGAGAGGGGCACATGAAATGGCGCTGTGGGCCGCAGGTTGAGAATCCCTTAATTTACACCTTACTGACTCTTAACAACTTTATTAGAAGTTTTATTGCCTTCTCTTTTTCGTGAAGAGGGAACTTCATTTGCAACTAACTTGGGATCTAAAAGCGAAGTGAAGCAATCACACTTCTTATACCGCCCCATAACACTTAGTGCACTCTCTGGGAGGTTCACAAGTTAATTGGCATTTTGCCCCCCACATAATAGGTATTCATTTTACCAACCTTGGAAGGATGGAAGGCTTAGTCAACCTTGAGTTCTGGTCAGGATGGAACCCACAACCTTTTGGCTGCAGTACAGCAAATTTTAACCACTGCGCCCACCAGGGCTTCCCAGAACAATGCTAATGCTAAAATCCTCTTGCATAGTTATGCCCGCAGAAGGGAAAGAGCATAAGGCACAATGGGAAACTGTCACTAATTAACAAGTCCCTCCTTAGATCCTTAGATACTGCCAGCTTATAAGATAGTACAATTTCTAAATTATACACATTTTGACTTTTAGCGCAAGTGACATTTGGGCAAGCCACCAGAGTCAATCCCTCGACGGGGATGCTGACAATATGAGCCCTTTCCAAAGGTCAGATCTTTGCGCCCTGGCTGACGATGCTGACTTTAAGATTGTTTAAAAATCTTCATCATTGAAGAGCTTCTGTTGTCATCCTGTTTGGTCGTTGCACAACAGGCAGCTCGAGGTGCCTTGCTTTGCCAATTGTATGACTCATGAGCTTATTGACCAAGATCCAAAAGAACTGGGGGTTTGGCACAGCGGATGAGCATCCAGGTTGTTCTAATTTGAAAGCTTAGCAGCCTTTCACTTGCTAATTCCTTCTGCATTTCTCCTGTCCTTAGGGAAATTGTCATATTCAGCCTCAGATCACAGGCTGGGAAGCAGGGTGGTAACAACGGCCAGGCCATATCCAAATCTGAATATTGGCAATCCTCATGGCAATGAGCCATGAAGACTGTCCTGAGAATATAATGCAGTGATCTTTTGTCTGCCTTCCGCAACACAGCATGACCCCCCCCCCCGTACAACTCTGTCCCAGCTCCTGCCAATCTAGCCATTCAAAAGCAAAAAATGAAAAAATTGCCTGTAGATAAATAGGTACCGTTTTAGCGGGAAAGATCCCAGCGTTTTGTGTGTTCTGGCATCTAATAATGACTGCCGCATGATCACAGAAACCTCTGTGCTTGCTCTTTGGCTCAACTGGGTTTTGAGCAAATGAGACCTTTATCTCCATATTTACTACTTACATCACTTACATTTGTTTCATTGAGTCTACTCTGTTTGGAACTAACATGGGTTTAGCCCAGGAGTTCTCACCCTTTTTAAGCCAGGGGCCATTGGGTCACGCTCCCTCAGACAGCTTCCGGGGCCGGACAGCCATTTTGCCCTTCCTCCATCACATGGCACTTCCTGGTGCGGTGGAGGCGGTGGGGGCCCCACATGAAATGGCGCCGTGAGCCGCAGGTTGAGAATCCCTGGTTTAGCCCAATAGCAGCAGCTACAACAAGACTCTGTCTCTAATGAACCCCACCAATTAAGGCAACAAGCTTCCAGGATCAACAGTCATCTCCAGAACCATTTATCTTCTGTCACCAGGACTAAGTTACGTCTTTTAAGAAGCCCGTTCTGTACAAGCAGGAAAAAAGAGAGAGAGAGCAAGAAGCGATGGAAAAAGGGAGAGCAAAACAAATGATCTCCCTAAAGAATGAACGCTGAAAGCAAAAAGCCATATAAACTGAGTTGGGAGAATTATGGAGCCTCTTTGCCTGGTCCTTGGAGGATCCAGAGAGCGCTGCTTCAAGCCCAATGCAGCAATCAAGGAGAGGAGAGGGAGCCATTACCATAATGCACAATAGAGTTTGAGAGAGCTTTTGAAGTTTTTGACTGAGATGCTATAATTAAGGGGAAACAATCAAGGCTCGCCAGTTGCAATCTAAAGCACAGAAAGGAAGACATTAGGACTGAAGCTTCCCTCAGAGGTAATAAACTCACAGAGAGAGAGAGAGCACAGCTGAAGAACCTGGATATAAAGCAAAGCAATCACACTTCTCTAATGTCCCATACTGCTTAGTGTACTCTCTGAGCAGTTCACAATTTAATTAGCCTTTTACCTCCAACATGCTGGGTACTCATTTTACCGACCTTGGAAGGATGTAAGGCTGAGTTAACCTTGATCCCTGGTCAGGACTGAATTTACAACCTTTTGGTTCCAGGACAGCAGTTTAACCACTGTGCTACAGGGGCGTCTTTGCTTTCTAGTGAGTCTGTTTTGAGCTAAAGATGAGTAGGAACATCTGTGTTAAGAAACTGAACAATTTTTGCTACATTTGTGGCAAATATACCCTGCGTGATCAAGACAAGAACCTAACCCACCCAGAGGGTGAGATTTGCTAACTTATGATCCTGACGTCCTAGGCAGAATCAGATTTCAGATTTGGATTTAGTGCACTTGATTTAGTATGGGACACATGGATTAGTAGCAGACAATATTTATTTTTTTTTGTGATGCAGCGTTTTATCCAACTCTTTAATTATCTTCCTAGCCACTGAGCTCTAGACAAGCTGCTGTCGTTGGCACAAAGTAAGTTTGTTTAGATGTCTTTTGGAGAAATAGACCCATGGAGTAGCCTTTGAAACAAAGCTGTTATGCTTCAGTAAGAACCAAACAACACCATATGCTGATCAATCCTGTTGCTTACTGAACGCCTTGCTCTTCTAGGGCTAGAAGACCATTCGGGATGGATCTTCTTGATGCTCTCTCCCCAGACTCTTTAATGCGGTCATTCTAAGCCATGCAAAAGCTGCCTCTCCTTCCACCTCCCCTGCCAGCCAAAGAACCTTGCCTCGAGCAATTTGAACTGAGCTTCTGATCCTGGGCTAAAATAAATGTTGCACAGAAACATCAGATCTTTTATTTTACTTGATCTGCAAGCCACACTGGTAGCCCTTCGAGCTATACAGGGGAGTACAAATGCTCCAAACATACAAACAAGCAGGCAAGCAAATCACACATGCATACAACTTAGGAACTCTCGGGCCAAAAAGAGAGAGGAGCAGAAGATGCCAATTTAAATCGCATGTGTTTGTTTATCCAAATAATGCAACAACAGATCTGAAGAGCAGCTACAGATTACTCTTCGTTTTTATCTGTTGTTTTCTTATTGTCTCATTTTAGAGAAATCAGGAAGGTTATATGTAAGAGGACTTCCAGTCTCTTTCTGTATTATCAGGGAGGTTTGGATATGGCCTTTAATAGTTCCACCGGGACTCAACACACCCCATACCTAGAGAAGTTATTGCTTGGTTGACAATCACCATCCCCCAGCTCCAATGTACTGTACAGTGTAACCTCGGTTAACATAAACATTGCATAGCAAAAGGAAATCCATAGAAAATAGTGGCTCGGTTTATGGAATTTTTTCCAGAATCGATTAATTGGTTTTCAATGCATTCCTATGGGAAACTGCGCTTTGGTTAAAGTATTTTGGTTTTCAATGCATTCCTATGGGAAACTGCGCTTTGGTTAAAGTATTTTGGTTTTCAATGCATTCCTATGGGAAACTGCGCTTTGGTTAAAGTATTTTGGTTTTCAATGCATTCCTATGGGAAACTGCATTCAATGCAGTCCTATGGGAAATTTGGTTAAAGTAACCTTTTGCTGTAAGAAACGTCCTGGAGAACGCATTAATTATGTTAACTTAGGTTCCACTGCATGACTATTCCTGGATGTGTCATGTTCAGGTTGATGATGTACAGAAATCTCACATCATAAGATCTAGTTCCTGCTTACTGGGACAGAAAAGAAAGAAGACAAGTTAGAGAAGGAGATTCTAGTCAGACTTCTCCCTGAGGTACTAGCTGGATCTGGCTCATAGTGCCATTTTATTGGGGGGGGCACCCCTCCCAGGGCATTTGAGAAACAAAACAAACCCCTTTGAAGCTGTTGGGACAAAATGGCCACCTCCCATCAAGCAGGCAAGTCAAAATGGCCATCCATCCCTCGAAGCTGGCTGACAGAGCATGACCTGGAACCCTGGATTCAAAGGGTTGAGAACCCCTGCTTTATATCCACCTCTGCAAGGCAAAGTACTGCAGGACTTTTTATAGGACTCAAGTCAGGTGTGCCTTTCATGCTTTCCATTCCATAGCCCGCGTCTTCCTCGGGTCAAGGGAAGAACATCAATTATTTCCCTGCAAAACCAAGTTGTCTCGTCATGTGAAAGCAGCCTGACAAGTTTGCGGCCATTAGCGCAAGGCACACTTTCCCTGTAATATCAGACACCTTGTAACTGACAAAAGACATCATTTTCACTTAAATGGTGAGAGAAAGGGGAGGAGTAGCAGGAGGGGAGAGAAATGGAATTAGACCGACGAGGAAGAGAGAGATTTGGATAAAGCTAGACCTGGGATACATATAAGTGAACCTGAACAGAATCAATCATAATTATGTGCCGTCAAGTCCATTCTGACCCATGGCGACCTTTTTCAGAGTTTTCTAGATAGAGGATGGACAGAAATGGTTTATTTATTTAGAAGTCTGGCTAGGTTATCCTCCTATGGTCAGAAATTATTCTGGGTTGAAAGGATTTTTGCAGGAGAAACTCCATTCAGGGAATGTCCAAATGAGGCTCCTTTCATGTCCCCGAGAGCTAGGACAGAGACGGGCACTCAATCTGTCATGCAGTGTCTAGGTCTCTAAATGCCAACTTGCCAGCCTTCCAGCTAACAAGGTGAGCTTCTTAACCACTGAGCCACCACGGTCTGGTAATAGCATAGACCCTACTGCCAGAGAATCAATGCCGATCATCAAGTGGTGGTTAACTAATCTGACAACCCTGAGGACTAACGGCCTTGGGTGGAGAAGTTCACAGAAAACAGTGATGGTCCCCAAGTGGATGAAATCCAACTTGAACTAATCTTGATGGAGGGCAGCAGTTTCATCCATCCTGGCCTGGGGCCGAGGAGGACTTTGTGTGCCAAAAGGACTCAGGACCAGAAAGTGACTCACAGAACTGGATCAGTGGTACTATGGGTGTCATGCTGTGATGCTGAAGGCAGATGAAAGGCCACTGCGTATATTCTCAGGACAGTCTTCATGGCTGATAGTCATGATGATCACCAATATTTTGATTCAGATTTGGCAGAAGAAGAAGGAAGGAAGGAAGGAAGTAAAGGTAGGTGTAGAAAACAGAAAGACTGCTTGGAGGAAATTGTGTAGGCTCTGTGTCCTTTCCAAAGCTATGAGTCCAGTTCATATTTCTACTAAACAGCCCCATTTATTCAAATAGACAGGAAGAGAATTTGAAATGAGTCTTAACTTTTAAAAAATTAAGATTTCTGCCCCTAAAGTACTGATTTGGCTGTTGAATGGATTAAGCAAGATAGCACTAAATAACCCCATTTTTCTACCTACTGGTGTTAGACAACAACATCTGACTGTGATCTATGGTGCTGTTTTTCTGCACCCTTCAGTGCCTGTTCTGTGGCAGCTGAAAGACTAGTTGTATACATGCATGTAAACAAGTGTGCCTAAAACTTTGCCCTTCTCTAGGAAACAAGGAACAAAACACACAAGATACAACTGGAACTGATAAAAAATTGGGAAGGATCAAACACCACAATTTAGAAAAAACACACACACTATGGAAACATGCCCAGTGTTTAAGCTCAGGGGTCTTACAATGTTTTAGTATTATCCACGTTGGGAGCTTTAAAGCTTCCCTGGATTTTATCCCAGATTTGAAAATACAAAAGGCAATGCCTCCAAGCAAAAACTGTTCTGGTCTATACACTACAAAGACTTTGTTTTGACTGGCAGCTTCACCGATGACATCAGGCAACCATCTTGAACACCAGCAGAGACTGGTGGGAAAAGACGGGAGAAAGGCAGGAGATTAAAACTGAGACTGCCTAAATTGGCCAGGGGAAAATGTGATGCAGGGTGGGAGAGAAGCTTGCTACGTTCCAACACAGGGAAAATCAATTCTAACTACAATCGATCCACTTTCAAGTATTTCTCAATAGCTTATTCAATAGAGAGTGCCTGTTTTTACCAGGCAGATAAATAAATCTTGAGCTGATATTTTTTTTAAATGTATTGAGTCATTTTATATTAAGCTTGCTTGTACATAGGCACATTTCCGCTCAAATCCTTGGCCTTCCTTCCACATCATTGGCAATAGCATAAATATTGTAACAGTCGCATCCCAAAATTCTGAGATGCCAAAGGTTCCTTCGTTAATAGTGCTACATTGATGTACAGTACAGTAAAACACCGGATAACGCTAAGACTTGGTTCCACAAGTCTTGGTGTTATCCGATTTTTAGTGTTATCCGATGCATGTTAAAATCCTATGGGATAGATCGGATAACATTAAAGCTCCATAGAGATACATTGTAACCGCACAGGCTTTAGCGGTTGTTATCCGATCCATCCCATAGGACCTTAACGTTATTCAATCCAATTCTCCTCCCCAGATTACTTAACGTTATGCGATTTTAGCGTTATCCGATCCAATCGTTATCCAGTGTTTTACTGTATGTGATTCACATTGATGATGGGTTTCCCCCAGAAATTTTAGGACACTCCAGTTCTGTGTAGCGACTACATTTGTGGGGAACTGATGCGGGTCCCATATTACAGTGACTGCCCACAGGTTCCTGGTATGCTGCCCCTAAAGTTAACACGTGTACCCCAGTAAGTTAATCAGTGCCCATTCCTGATCCAGTTCAAAGGTCTGGGGCTGTGACTGTCTCAGGTCACGAGATTGCATACGTGTCCAGAAGTTGTTTGTTACACAGTTAAGTCATGAGACTGAATGCTATAGGAGGTATGCATAATAATGTATTAACCAATCAGGTAGAAGCCCACCCTAACATGACCCAATCACGGCCAATGTACTGAGCATAAATAGCCAATCTGTGATTTTCTATGTAAGCATTTCCTTATACGATTGTAACAATAAAAGAGGCTCCTCAAACATGAGTTTGGGGTAGTAGGAAGTTTTTCTCCACTGGATTGGACTGAGTGTGTGTATTTCATGAAGCTTCATCCCATCCTCCCATTGCTGCCCCGACATGCAGTGCCTCAGTGGTTGAGATGCTGAATTTGATGACTGGGAGGTCAGCAGTTCGAGACCTGAGTACTGTATGACAGAGTGAGCTCCCATCTCTTTCCCAGCTCCTGACAACGTGGGAAGGTAAACAGCATTCCATGTCGAGTCATGCTTGCCACATGTCCCCAAAAACATCTGCAAATGCAGACAGCGCTGGCTCTTTGGCTATAGATGGAGATGAGCACTGAACATTAGAGTCTGATATGGCTGGCTTTCGAGCAAGGGTGACCTTTACTATCTTACCAGCTCTGAATTGTCTTAGCAGGTTCCAGATCAGAACACTTTAACTACACAGCATAGTTATACCAGTCTGTACCAGTTTAATTTCCATAGATTTCTCTTGGGATGCATCATTTTGACAGAGGGCCCTTTGAGTTTTCTACTGTAGTTCAGAAGAAAGGTGGGGAACCTCTCTAACAGGGAAGGCTAAGAACCTCACCAAACTCAAAGTACCATTTAGCGACAAAGTAGGATTCCAGAGACCTGGGTTCAAATAGCTGCTCAGTCATGACTGAAAAGACTTGTAAACTTCTCCTTAAATTGCTCACTTACCTAGAAAGCTTATTATAGTTGTTGGAAGTTGGTTCGGACTTGACGGCATGCACGTACACCTTACTGTAGGTAGATCAGAACTATTATGAGACATTTAGGGACAGAAGAATACCATGGTTAGCACAGATTTGGGCAAGTTGTTGCATGCCATCAAGTCCCTTCAACTCATGAGAACTCGATAGATTAATGACTTTCAGAAGGTCCTGTAATTTAGAGCCCAGACCAGCTCATACAGGCTAAAGTCTGTGTATTCCTTCATTGGCTCATTGTGTCTCAGCAGTGGACAGCAAGAAAGCTAAGGAAGAGAATGACCCTCAACATCATCTGAACAGATATATGCCTCAAGTCCACCAACTCAGATCCAGGAAGAGCTTTATGGCAAGAGCAAAGATTCTTGAGGGTACACAAGAACAAAACCAAATTAGAAGGTGGAGGAAGGAGCTCACCGAACAAGGAGCAACATTAAAGGAAGAGGTGGCTGAGGAACTCAACCTTCCCTATGTCACTTGGAGGACCCTGAATAAGCTGAGGGTCGGGGTCTCTAAATGTAAGAACAACATACTCAAGTAGGTGCTGCTGGCGGACAATGATACGATGTGTGAATGTGGAGAGATACAGGATCCAGACCATCTGCTGGTCTGCCAGGTACTACCGGAAACATGCACCAATGCGAATTTAATTTTGGTTAACCACAAAGCCAAGAAGGTGGTTTCATTTGGGTTGTCTAAAATTTGATCTGGAGGAGAAGAGGAAGAGGGAGAGGGAGAGGGAGAGGGAGAGGGAGAGGGAGAGGGAGAGGGAGAGGGAGAGGGAGAAGGAGAAGGAGAAGGAGAAGGAGAAGGAGAAGGAGAAGGAGAAGGAGAAGGAGAAGGAGAAGGAGAAGAAGAAGAAGAAGAAGAAGAAGAAGAAGAAGAAGAAGAAGAAGAAGAAGAAGAAGAAGAAGAAGAAGAAGAAGAAGAAGAAGAAGAAGAAGAAGAAGAAGAAGAAGAAGAAGAAGTAGTCATCTCATATTGAAAGGTAGTGGATTCTCCTTGACTGTAGCCCTCTTAAGGATAGGCTAAATCAGGCATACTGTCTCTCTGGACCTTCTGCAGTTCAGTTGCTTGGTCTAGATGACCTCTGAATTCCCCCTATGAGATTTTGATTCTAAATAAAACATCCAAGGTGATCTCATTATCTACAGCTGAACTACTGCGCAGAACCTTGTTTTGACATGATCTGAGCCATTCTTAATTATTATCCCTGTCCAACCTACTCCCATTACATCTGAGCAAGCAGGCGGTTATGCCACTGAGTAAATGGCAGTTGTCTTCTCAAATGATCATTTAATGTTCTTTTAGTTCACAATTTCTTTTTTTTTTCCCCTGCTGAAAGAAAATTGATTCCTTGGTTTTTATGTGGAGCGTTTTTTATTTTATTTTTATTTTTTTGCCAGGCTGTGATTATGAACCAAAACCGAATGTAGTCGCATTGATTCACTTGGCTTCATGGTTTATAATCTTCCGAGATGGAAGAAGGCTTTTTTTTTTAAAGGGGGGCTGGTGTCAAATAAAAAAGAAAGAGACGGAGGAAAGGAAGGGGGGGGGGATGTATGCTTATTTGTTTTCTAAAAGCACATTCCGCATCCCCATGGCTGGCTTTTACAAACTCAGCCTGCATCCAATCAACTTAGTTATGACAAGGCAAAGCCTGTCATTACAGCAGAAAATGATCTTCTCCAAACCATTAAACTTTAGTATTTGCAGATATTCAAGGTTTTTAATCTAGGGAAAGCTCATCAAATCAGGTTCGGTGTAAATTATGTCACTGTGCCTTTGCCTGAGCATTTCCAAACTGTTTAACCCAGGGTTCCTCCAAGATTTTGATATCAAATGTTTCATCTTCCCCTGCCGTTATAAGATTTATAGAGGGGTGGGGGTGGGGAAGGATATTTCCAGTGGCTGCAACCTCCCCCCCCCCTTTATATCTTCGAAGAGCCACTTATAGATTCCTCCCCTCCCCAAAATAAAGAGGAGAAGAGAGAACACACAGTTACATGAAATGTGCATATATTAATCTATTTCCATGGAAATTGTTACAGTACATTCTGTCCTTAGCTGCTCTTTTGAATGATGTGGTCTTTGGTGGGGAAGAAGGGGATGGAAGCTCAATTCAGCAAAGAATTTGCTATTATAAAACTATGAAATTGCTCGTTTGAAAGAGAAAAGCAGGAAGGCTGGTGGACAGAGGCCATATCGACACTTAC
Source organism: Furcifer pardalis (assembly GCA_030440675.1). Classification (NCBI taxonomy): domain Eukaryota; kingdom Metazoa; phylum Chordata; class Lepidosauria; order Squamata; family Chamaeleonidae; genus Furcifer; species Furcifer pardalis. Next base: position 5,930,183 of record CP126898.1, read on the forward strand.
CCCTTCCTCTGTACATTAAGATAAGATATATATCTTAATAGTGAAGGTCTCCCTTGCTTGAAAGCTAGATGTATGTGGCGCTAGGGCCATGATGGCAAAACTTGGCACTCCAGCTATTCTTGGATTTCAGTTCCCAGAAGCCCAAATCTCTGTGAATCCACACAAATGGGTTTATTGCACATACTGTGGATTCACAGAGACTTGGACTTCTGGCAATTGAAGTTCAAGAACAGCTGGAGTGCCAAGGTTTGCCATCATGGCTCTAGGGTCCAGTGATCATCTCCGTTTGCAGCCAAAGAGGTGCGCTGTCTGCATCTGTAGATGTTTCCGTGGATGATTATTGAATTGTATTGTTAAAATTGGTGTTGTAACATGGTATCTTCTCTGTGTTGAGGATTGTACTTGTTGGATTGATACTGTATAATTTTTATAGTGTATTATTATATGTTGTTCTTGTAATTTGATTTAGATATATGGTACTAAATTATATATATTGTATTACTGTGCATTTATTGTATTTGGGGTGTTTACCTGTGATCTATGTATGCTCAGAAGAATAGATGCCTTTGAATTGTGGTGTTGGAGGAGAGTTTTGAGAGTCCCCTTGACAGCAAGGAGAACAATCTTAGAAGGAATCAACCCTGACTGCTCCTTAGAAGGTCAAATAGTAAAGATGAAGCTAAAGTACTTTAGACATCAAATGAGAAGAGAGGATTCGCTTGAGAAAGCCTTGATGCTGGGAAAGGTGGAGGTCAAAAGTAGAAGGGGGCGGCCCAAAATGAGATGGCTAGATGGGCACAGAGCTGAGCGAGTTGAGGGGGAGGGTGGAGGACAGAAGTGCCTGGCGGACAGTGGTCAATGGGGTCGCAAAGGGTTGGAATCGACTGTGCAGCTGAACAACAACAACAAAAAGTATGATGTTATTGTGATTGTGTAACTGTATATTTTGCATTCCTGTAAGCCGCCCAGAGTCGCTGTATGAGAGTGGAGCGGGGTATAAGTCTAATAATAATAATAATAATAATAATAATAATAATAATAATAATAATAATAATAATAATAATAATAATAATAATAATAATAATAATAATAATAATAATAATAATAATAATAATAATAATAATGTGTGGCAGGCAAGACTAGATGCCAGACCATACGGAATGCTGTTATTTTTCCCACAGAAGTGGTACCTATTTATCTACTTGCAATTTCTTGCTTTTATTTATTTTATTTATTTATTCTTCAAATTTATACCCCGCCTTGCTCAGACGAACCTGACTCTAGGCGGCTTCCATAATATACAAAAGAAACAACATCCCACCAAAGACCCCCCCCATACAAAATCCTCCATCGCCGCCCAAGGCCCCCAGGTTTCTCTCCCTCCAAGGCCGGCTGGCCGAGGGAGAGTCCAACAAGGTCCAACAAACACTGGCGGCGTCTCGCGCGGCGTCGTCTTCGAGCCCTCCCTCGTCCAGGGAGGCTCCTTTTAACTGTTAGGTTGGCAGGAGCTGGGGCAGACAATAGGCACTCACTTTGTCACGCAGCACCTGGGTCTCAAACTGCTAACCTTCCTGTCATCAAGCTCAGTGCCTTAACCACTAAGCCACCACAGCACTTCTGAACGCATAACATGTTCTAAATTATTTCTTCCTCCTCTAAATGTCTTCCTCCCTCCTCCAAGATCTCCTGGGACTCCTAGGAGTACAGCCTATGTACTGGAACTGTGACCAATTACTTTTTAGAAGACGCTTCTCAAAAGTTGGAGCCACCCCTCACCCCACAGTAAGCTGTTTGGGATCCGGTAGTGACAGGTTTATACTCTGGCCAACCACTGCACTTCCTTATTCTCGTCTAGTTCTAGGACCAAGGCCAGAACAGCTGCCAACAGCCAGCCGAGTCCTGTTGGCAGAAAGAGAAACAACGAGCGGTGCTTGCCCGCAATCAGTCGTCTGCCAGGAAGTCTGCCAGGAAAACACTCCAGCCCCGCCAGGGAACTCGCTTGTGGATGACCTCTGCTTTAGTATTCACAAAAGCATATTCCTGCTCTATCTAGACATGATGAAGTGCAGTTTCATCATGATTAATATGTACATAATGGAGTAAGAAATGAGATAAGAGCACATTGGAGAAAAAGAAAGCCAAAAATTCATTGCATTTGTTAGGGTTTTTTTTTTTTTTTTGGTATCCCAAACTACAAAGTTCATAGATACCAAGAAGGATCCTGTCCTAGTTGTAGTTGGAAACTCTAGGCCAACCTTGGCACTCCAGCTGTTCGTGGACTTCAGTTCCCAGAAGCCCAAGTCAGTACACCTGCTGATCAGGGCTTCTTGGAATTGAAGTTCAAGAACAGCTGGAGTGCCAAGGTTTGCCACCACAGAGCTAGGACCTAGGCCAATGATGGCAAACCTTGGCACTCCAGGTGTTCTTGAACTTCAATTCCCAGAAGCCCTGATCAGCAGGAGTGCTGACTTGGGCTTCTGGGAATTGTAGTTAAAGAACATGTGGAGTGCCAAGGTTATCCATCCCTGACCTAGGCCAAAAAGCAAATATTTTGGTTTACATTACATTTTTATAATGCTTTTAGTAGGCTATCATTTAAGAAAATCTATGCATAATATTGTAAGAACCTCAGTTTAGTAGAAGACAGGAATAGATCAGAAGTAATTATTTCAAGTACCAGGTATTTAAGGAAGAACAAACACATGTTCATCATTTTTATATATAGTTTTGCAAAGTTTAATGAAATATTTTCAGTAGAGTTAGAAGAATGAATGCATGAAGATTTTTTTCCACCCAGAAAACAGGTTAGAGAAATATTGCTGGAAGTTGTATATATTTTCCTTCTTAAACTGAATGTCGTTCTCAGGATAAAAGAGGTTCACCACCCTTGCTCTATAAAGAGGACCTTGCCACTTAGGTTCCTCTACAAGTGCCAAGATTTGCCCCAGAAATCTGCCTCACCTTGACATTCCTTGTACATCTCCTTCATGCCATGGCCAGAGTTTAGATGCTGACCCTAAATCGGCCGTCCGATTAGGATAACTGCTAAGACCCGTAATAGCAGATGACAGAAGGAATCAACCTGACCCAAATCCCAGATTCACACCCATGTTTGGAGATCTTCCAGCCCAGCTGCCACAATACATCTGTGCTCCCCCCCCCCCCCAAAAAAAAATAAGATGCAAGTGAAATGCCTGAGAGGAGATGAAGCAGCCAGAAATGAATGCAAATCTCCAGCATGAAAAGAAGAGCTTGCAGGCTTTGACCTGTCCAAATTATGATTGCAATTATTCTCTAGAATCTCTATTCTCTAGAATCATAGAGTAACTGAGTCGGAGGAGGCCTTTTTGACCACTGAGTCCAGGAATCCGAATCAAATCAGATCTGACAGATGGTTGCTTTCCAATTCTCTCTTGAATGCTTCCAGTGTTGGAGCACTCACTACCTCTTGAGGCATTTGGTTCTACTGTGAGGCAGTTGGTTCTACTGTCATACTGCATTAAGAAGTTTTTTTCCCCTGATATTCAGCCTATATCCTGCTTATTTTAGTTTGTGCCTGTTATTACAGATCCTGACCTTCGGTATGATTAAGAACAGATCCTTCTCTTCCCTTGGACCTGGAAGATTTTCTGGATATTCCACATCCTGGCCATGATAGCTAAAGCTAACAAGAGTTGTAATCTAATGGCAGAATCCTGTTATTCGTGAGCACTGGCCTAAAGCCGTCGGCACAAGCTATAGTGCTGAAATGCTGCAAGTAAAAACATTGATGTAGACATTTGCTAGTGCAACCTAGTCCAGTTGTCTGACTTGATATACAATAGCAAAACCCTTGGCTGTTTCTTTCACTTGTAATAACTTGTATGACTCCCTATTAAAACACACATTGATGGAATCATGTGGGAGTTTAATACACAACAGAACCCCAACCTTATAATCATAGCATTATGGAGCTGTAAAGAACCAACAGTCAATTAGACTGATTGCATGCCAACAGAAAATAGTTGCTAAGCTTCAACTAATCTAATATTTCCCCGTCTTGGATCCTCCTTGGACTCCATGTCCCAGATATCTTGGCCAACACAGCTACTAGTGACGGCTTTAGGGAGTTTTAGTTCAAGAACATCTGTGAACTCAAGGTTGGGAAGCGCTGACCTTATCTGACTACCTCAGCCATAGAGTCACACCTCTAATCTATTAAATCATTCAAAACATTATTGTAGCAGGCTTAAATTTGCTAGCTACTATAGAAACAGTTCCACAACTAGATTTTACTCAACTGCTTCGTTGTGGTGGGCTGGAAATCATTGTCTGCTAAGGGGTATTCAAAGGGTTTTTACCAAGATGGCAACACTCTGAGAATTACTTTTTGTAGATAATCAGGCATTGATAGCAAGTAAAGGTAAAGGTCACCCTTGCTTGGAAGCCAGTCGTATCCGACTCTAGGGTTCAGTGCTCATCTCTGTTTATAGCCAAAGAGCCAACACTTTCTGCATCTGCAAGACGTTTCCATGGACATGTGGCAGGCATTCCTGAATGCTGTTTACCTTCCCACCGAAGTGATCCCTATTTATCTACTTCCAATTTCTTGCTTTCAAACTGCTAGGTTGGCAGGAGCTGGGACAGAGAGGGGAGTTCACTCCATCACGCAGTACCTGGGAATCGAACTCCGACCTTCCAGTCAGCAAGTTCACTTTCTTAACCACTTAACCACAGTCACCCTGAGAACTAGATTGTCACTAAATAATGGGAGTCTGATAACCAGAAAACTAGTTATCAAGTGAGAAACCTAACACATTAATACACATTAAAAGTTGCCATGGCTGGCCATATCCAGGAAACGTGCATGGCTTGAGGTGAGGTCAATTCCTGCCAACAGTCTACCATATTAATGGGGAAGAAAGCTTTTAGCCTCTTAATCTATGTTGTTTCACTACTTCCCACATTCACATCTAGTAACAGTGCAAAGCAATGGCTCAGGTTGGCTGACAGAGAGTTTGCATTATGACACGATGCTCACTCCAAAAAATTCAATTATGAAACAAGTTGCCTTTCAATAGACATCTGCAGCCCAACAACTTCCTCATTAGCACAACCAAACTCATTAAACCTTCCACACAAAAATATACTGTGCTTGCTCTCGCTCTTGCTCTCTCTCTCTCTAAACCCACAAGAATTTTCCCTTTAAAACTAAATTAAGGACAAATTATTTGGTCTTATTCAGTTTTGCTGCATACAGTCAGGCATCCTTACCAATCTATTGCACATTGCTAAGAGACCTTGAATGTTCAGTGCCATTTTAACATTAAAAGACAACAAATTACATTTTGAATCCTATAAAGAATAATGGAGAGGAAATACAAATTAACTTTTCAAGCTTTGTTACTTTATTGAAATTCAGCTGCTTTCCCAAAACTGGAACTTAAGACTCACAACTAGTTTAACTACTTGGGCACCAAGGAAAATTCAAAAGCTTATACTGTATTGTTAACATGCAACCCAATAAATTATGTTATTGAAATCCTGTTGAACTAAAAATAACTTTAAAACTTATCAGTATAATGCAAAGTTTCTTTGCTAGGGGGCCTATGAAATGCCATCATTCTGGAGTCACAGACAATGAATATGAAATATTCAGAGAAGATGCTTTCTAAAATTAATATGCACAATTTTATGGCAGTAGAATTTATTTCTTCTGCAAAGAAAATTATCTCCCTTAAAGCAGCTTAGATTAGGAGGTTAAGCCTAACTGGTCCTTTGCTGACTTAACTGTACAAGCAGATTTTTATTTGATTTGATTTAATCTTCCATTTAAAAAAAAAGAAGCACTCTTTCCAATCTAACCATTCTGTATTTAGGTTATAGTGGAAAACATACCCTTTGTTTCAGCAATTTGATTAGCATAACAATAAATTAGTCATCACCTTTTCTGAACAGGGTAGAATTTAGCTGACAAGCTTAGTCACAAGGCCTTTCACTCACAACAGGAAACATGTTACTTTCCAGATCAAATTACTGATAACTTTAGGGCATCATCTTCTACAAAAGAAAGGGGATATTCTGGAACAGAGAGAAAGAGGAGCAGATATATATCTACAACTATCACATCTTGCTAAAATCCCCCAGCCAAAGTTTCTGCTGTGTGCTTGTTATTTTCTAAATAACAGAATAGCAGCTGATGGTATGGCAGATCTTGAAGACACCCAAAGGAAAATTACCAGATGCCATCATAAATAGATCCTGATTTTCTTCCCTTGCAAGATATAAGGACATCCTGTGCCCATCACTGATGGTTAGGTAGGGTGCTAGAGGTTAGGAGGGTAGTTCTCCATCAACCCAACAACCATGGCCAACTATGAAGCAGCCAACATCTGCAAAGTAGAGACAGCTCTTTCTTTCCTTACCACAACTTTAAGGCCCAATTAAGCCTTTCAAAGACAGCCTCAAGACCTAAACAGTCTTCTACATGTTTTGCTGAACAATCCTTGACCATTGGCTATTGACCCAAACATCTGGGAGTGTATGTAGCCTGGCCCCGAGAAAATATGTTAATGGGAGGAGAGAGACTTATTTTTAATAGCAGCAAGACATCTAACCAAGGGCTACAACTAATCCCAGTTCTGTGAAAACTGCATCTTGGTACATACTTGGAAATGCAGTTTTGTGTTAGTCATCTGTCAGATTGGAAGCTCTCCGGGAACTGTTGTGTTCCTCCAGGTAAGGAAAGAAAATCTCAGGTGGTGACTCATATTTGAAGAAAACTAGTTTATTTTTTATTGTGAAGTGGATTTTAAAGCTGGGTGCCCAGCCCACCTCTACTTCGTCCCAGGCGGTATCAGGGGTTCACTGGCTCAGTATGAAGGGATCTTTGTGGCTTACTGATATTTGGGTCCACTGTGATTAAGGTAGGGAGTGGAGCCAGTCCTATCCAACTCTAGGGTTCAGTGCTCATCTGTTTATAGCCAAAGAGCTAGTGCTGCCTATGTTTGCAGACATTTCCATGGACATGTGGCATGCATGACTAGACACTGGAGTGCACAGAACGCTGTTTACCTTGCCACCGAAGTGGTCCCTGTTTATTTACTTGCAATTTCTTGCTTCCGAACTGCTAGTTTGGCAGCTCACTCCGTCATATAGTATTCAGGTAACAAACTCCAACCCTCCAGTCTTCCAGTTCAACGTCTCAAAAACTTGAGCCACCACAGTTGCCCAAGGGAGTGGAGTACAAGCATCAGAACTTATGAGACTTCTTTGTGCTTTGGCACCAATTGAACAATGTCTGGTAAGGTAGGGAGATTTCTCCTTCTTAGCTCTTGCTTGCTTTCCTGTTATAACAAGACTCCATGTCTTTGGCATCACAAGGTCTGCAGCCTGGTCTCAGATTTCAAGGAACGGGATACTGGTAACCCAACTACCCTATGCACAAATTCCACTTGATGCAGTTTTAACTGCACACTCGAAAATACCCATGTTCACCCACATGTGAGCATGTTTCATCTTATAATTAATGATGAAAGTATAGCGGGATATTCCATGGATTCCACCCCCACTGATCCAGAGTATATAGCCAAAACAGAAGTTCCATTTCTGTAAACAGAAACGCATAGACTAAGTGTATATATTGTGTCTGTTGGCAAAACAAATAAAACCACCTTCTGGATCAGGAATGCACCAGCTTTGTCTTCCAGGATAAATTCCCCACAGCTCTGATGACCCTCTGAAATCTATGTTCCTCAAGCATTACAGGTCCTAGGCATCTGGGGTTTTTAATTCTTCCAAACCAAAACCATTCAAAAATGTAGAAAGTAGGATAGGAGGTGCAAGAAGAAGGCAGGGAACCATCTCATCTGAGAGTCTAAGCCAGTGGTTCTCAGTACATTCTGTTATTATTCCCAAAGTTTGCCACCATTTACAACAGCAAATCCTATAGAAATGCCATCCTGTTTTACAAATTTTTAATTTTTTTTTTTAGTTTACAACGATCAATCCAGGACCATTTTTTTTCTATGCATCCCTATGGATGCTTTGGTTTACAATTTCTTTGGTTTACAATGAAGGCTGTTGGAACAGAACTTGATCGTAAACTGGAGTTTTATTGTAAATTGGCTGATCAGTGCTTTGGGAAATTGACTTAGCCTTCTGGGAAGTGAAGTCCAAAAAGCAAAGGTAGGGAAACACTGGTCTAAGTCAAACCTATGAACAGATAAACGGTGATTCCTGCTAGCCTACAATTACCAAAGGAAGTGGTTAGAGAGTCAGCCGTCTTTCTTGTTTAATTGGGCCAGAAATGATTATAGGATTTGTTGCAGTACAGACAAAACTAATGCTTGTGTGATTTTTTGGCTAAGCAAAAGCACAAAGCTTGCCTCTAGTCAGTCTCAGATCCAACTTATATCCACTCTTTCCAAGGGTTTCTAGCTAGAGAAGACACAGAATTGGTTTACAAGTTATTTCCTCTTTGAACTGTGCAGCTTGCCCAAGGCAATACAGGTTGCGCCTTCTCCCAGGAGTCCCCGTGGGGAATTGAACTCCCAAGCTCTGGTTTTGCAGCCAGATACCTTCTTCTTCTTCTTCCATGTCTAGGCCAGATGTTAAACTTCCAGAATGAAGGCATCTTTTGGCAAGTTCGTTCTGCAGTTCCCTTAGTCTGAACTAGTCTGAGAAAGATTAGCTGGCAACATAAGGTTGCCATTACCAGGTTATGCCCAATTGTGATCCAAAAATACCACAATCTCCGAGAAGGATCTTTCTGTGTACCCTAGCTAGATATCTAACCCACATGACTAATCCAACCCTTTTGCCTCTCCCTTCTAGATAAAGACACACATAATTTGTTGAACAATTCTCCCTTGTCTTGAAAGCTGGGTTGGTGTTTCAGCAGCTGGTTAAAGCCTGCTGAAACTGACTGTTACTGATAATTGTGTGCTGTCCAGTCAATTCTGATTTACCGGTATGTCAGCCCTTTCCAAAGTTTTAGAAGCGCAGAAGTGGCAGACCACTCCATTTCTTTCCTCAAGGCACCCTGGGACTGTGCAGCCTGCCCAAGCCTACGCAGGCTGGATCTTCTCTTTGGAAGCACAGAGGGGGAAGTCAAACTCCAGACCTCTCATTATGGTGCCTAAACCACCCAGCTATCCAGCCAGATAGTAACTCATTCCTCTGATGGAATAAAGACTCTTTTTAAACAATGCCTTGTAACCTGATAGGTCCTTTTTTTAAAAAAAAAAGAGGTTTGACTCCATTTAATGAATGAGATTCACTTAAATCACTGTAAGGAATTACAAAAAGAAATGTAGCAAAGCTACATAGTTTAGTCATTATCAAGACTAGCATAGTTTGGTCTCTTTTGACACTGACTGACAAAATCTCTCTAATGCATCAGGCAGGATTCTGAATCCTCAGAAGATTAGTAGGGGGGTTTGACATACAACACTTGTTCATTGCCAGTAAGCTAAGCTCCTTCCTTATAATGGCTCCAGAACCACTGAATCTTGGTGGGTCTGCTCAATACTGGGATTTTGCACCTATACAGTACGGCACTCCAGCTGTTTTTGAACTTCAATTCCCAGAAGGCCTGATCATCACGAGTGCTGACTTGGCCTTCTGGGAATTGAAGTCCAAGAACACCTGGAGTGCCAAGGTTGGCCATCACGGCTCTATGGGACTCATCTCCATTTACAAAGAGCCAGCACTGTCTATGCCTGCAGACGTTTCTGTTGTCATGGGGCAGGCATGACTAGACACTGGAATGCACAGAATATTGTTACCTTTCCTGCCAAAGTGGTCCCTATTTATCCACTTGCAATGCCTTGCTTTCGAACTGCTAGGTTGGAAGGAGCTGAGACAGACGATGGGAGCTCACTTCAATGAGCAGCACTCGGATTGCAAAACTGTTGACCTGCTGACCTGTCAAGTTCAGCATTTTAACCACAGCCCTGGACCATTCTTACTGTTGTGCAAAATGTCTCTATCTCCCAAAGGAATTTGTACTTTGAGAGAGTGAACATGCAGGCTTTCTTCCATTTTCCTCCCTTTTTTATTAAATAAAAAATAAAAAAGCAAGCACATGTAAAACACCCATAATGTTAAATCAAAACCTGCTATCTTCCAATTTCCATTCTTCAGCTCTTTTCCTGCTGTGAGAAAGACATAAAAGACCACTCGTTAATATCACATCTCCAGTTAATTATGTGACACAAGACAATTCCCACTTATAGAGAGTCTTCCCTGATCTTTCAAGGTGTAAGGCAAACAAAAGTAGTTTTATCAGTCTACCACTGTGGTGGCTCAAGTGGTTAAGACACTGAACTTGAAGACTGGAAGGTCAGAGTTCGATTCTCGAGTACTGCATGACGGAGTGAGCTCCTGTCTCTGTCCCAGCTCCTACCAACCTAGCAGTTCGAAAGCAAGAAAGTGCAAGTAGATAAATAGGTACCACTTTGGTGAGAAGGTAAACAGTGTTCCGTGCAAGCCTGCCACGTGTCCACAGAAATGTCTGCAGATGCAGACAGCGTTGGCTCTTTGGCTATAAAAAGAGATGAGCACTCAACCCTAGAGTCGGATACAACTGGCTTTTGATCAAAGACGACCTTCACCTTTACCTCTCTACTGATACTCAGAGGTTGTTTACCTTGCCTGAAACCAAACATACAAGTGGCAGGTTGTGCATTTCCATCAGCTCCGCATGCCATGCTAGTCCCTTACCTTGGAGGTATAGTGGAGAGTTGAACTCCAGGCAGATTATATGGAAAGTCAGCCTAATAATCAGTGATGGTGAACCTTGGCACTCCAGGTGTTCTTGGACTTCAATTCCCAGAAGCCCAAGTCAGCACCCCCTGCTGATCAGGGCTTCTTGGAATTGGAGTTCAAGAACACCAGGACTGCCAAAGTTTACCATCACTGGCCTAGATGCAGAGGGTGGAGTGAAAAGTAGTAGAAGAATCATCAGTAATTTAAGATGCAAATGATGCTGTCTTACTTATCATCCCCACTCTTGGATATGCAATCTCCTTGACTTCTTCTTCTTTGCTTATAAGAACATTCTCGCTATAGCCAATGAATAAACGTATAATTGGACTATGCCACCCTCGGATACCACCAATTGTTATTGAGTGTATGTTTCTGGTTTTAACTATTGCAAACCGCTCAGAGTGGGGGGAAATATCCCTGATGGGTGGTATAGAAATCTAATAAAAAAATTAATACTGGAGAGTTCTCATTCTTAGGGTCACCACAATTTGGTAGCATCTTGACAGCGTGAAACAACAACAGACAATTCCACCCCTTATGTACACACTTTTGTAATCCATACTGTCTAACCAGTACAGCCTCGTTGCTACCAAACCAAATTAGTGAGTCAGCAGCTTTCTAGTTTTGACCTCGTCCCTCTGGTTTCTTTCCACTGCAAGGCTTAGATGAGCTATCATACTACAGCACTTCAATTTCATCATCATAAGAAGGCCGTACACACACACAAGGTTGTTCATAAAGATGCTGCCAGCTGCTTTGAACACTCTGACATGTTAACAGCAAAAGTAAGCATGATTATCATATAAGCTGTTCTTCAGAGCTAGTTGCATAGATTTTGAAAAACACAAGTTACCCCCCTCTTTAAAGACAAAAGAACTCTGCAGGGAACTGAAGAAAGAGGAGAAAAGACAAGAAAAGATAAAAAGATCTCTGTCAGTTCAACATATTTTATTTCTCTGGTTTTTCTTGTTCTGTGATCACAAAGTACTTTACTGATTTCCACAATCCCATCCTCCAGACTAAAGCAATTTCCACCAAAGAAAAGAGTTTAAATACCTGGGGCAAACAGGGGAGAAAAGAGAAGAGTCTTGCCATTTTGCAAATAATGGCTGTGGATTAGAGCCACTCTGGGCCAAACAACCATAGGAATTAAATATACAAAATGTAGAATTTCAAGTTGAGTCAACACAAAGGCGTTCCAACCCAATAGATGTAGATTTAACACAGATGGTTATTACTAAACCTATAAGTACATACACACTGACTGGAGAACAGAAATAGCCACTCTTCTACCTTAACTGCCTGCACTATTCAAATGCTAAAAATAACAGTTTTCCTTAAAAGAACTAGAGAATACAGAGCTAGTAGTCTTATAAGCAGCATAAAACAGGTAGATTTGGGGCAAAACCCCTATTAAACACCCAAGAAATAAGATGTCAATTTCTAAATAACAAAAAAAACTTTCTTACTTCCTATCAATACTGGACAAGGTCTCTAAAATCACTTAAATGCAGATTCATAAAAACCCCTCTTCAGGTGCTCTCACTTTATATTAAGAGGCAGACAATTTCTACCCTTTTTACCCAGTATCTGCTGCTGCCTCCTCTTCAAGAAACTATTTTTCCCCTTTCTCCTTTAGGTAGTTTGCAAAGAAATGTACTTTCAGACATGTAAGTAGGTTTAAAAAATTCTTCTTTATTTAAGTACTAATCATGAATGCCTGTTTATTTATTTTTCTTATAATTCCTCTTGTGTATCCTCCTTCAGCGATGAATCATGTGGGTTTTAATCATCTTTACTCTCAACACAAAATGCATCAGTTTATAGTTACTACAGACCCTAGATATAGCTGAAATGTTATTTGGTTTTCTGATCTACTGTATTTATTCATACTATGGGGTTGTCTGTGAATTTCTTCCCCCTCCCAGGCTATATCACCTTTTCTCAAATAGAAGCAGATGAAACAGCCTACATGTAACAAACTTTTAATGTGTCATCTTCATTGAAAAAGCATCAAAATGTAGTAAATAATTAGTTCATATAACTAAGAAGGGAAGTGGTCATATTCCGTCTCTGTATAAATCATTTGAAGTTGAATCATATCTGTTCTGCAGATTAATATAAATAAAACAAGCTTCCGCTTGGAAAAACTTAATATTTTTAATTCAGAGATCACTAACTGCAAAAAAATGGCAGTGGATAACAGTCTCCACATTTCAGAATTACTCTATGTACTTTAAAAGTGTATCTTACTTCTCCTCTAAAGGCTACAGTATATGCAATCCCTTTCTTCCTGGCAACAATTTTACTAGGTAAGTTAGGCTGAATGAGAGTGAGATTTAAATATCTGCTCACGTTACCTTGAATAACAAAGAAATTGCCAATTTTTAAAATAGTGTTACCAGAAAAACAGCAGTACTGTACATTATACAGTAAAACCCTTACTTACGTAAAAAGTATTTAATGTAAATCAATTTTATGTAAATCGTTTTTTTACTGAACTCGAAGCAAACCCATAGGAAAAATGAAATTTTTACATAACTTGAAGCAAACCCATAGGAATTTTTTTTAAAAAAACTTAACTTAACTTAATTTATTTATATACTGCCCTATCCTACTGTCCTTTGACTCTGGGCGGTGTACACAAGTTAAAACCAATATGAAACAATTAAAAAACCCTTAAAAACATAGCAATATTACACACACTTCCCGCTGTGCCATTTAACTCGAAGCAAACCCATAGGAAAATGATGTTTATGTAAATCAAAGCAACCCCATAGGAAAATGATTTTTGTATGTAACTCAAAGCAAACCCTTAGGAAAAATGAATTTTTTACATAAATTGGAATATTTATGTAAATCGGGACATGGTTTTAGTGCAAAAATCATTATGTAAGTCAAATTTTATGTAACTCGAGGCATATGTATGTCAGGGTTTTACTGTAGTTGTGAAATTAACAATGTTACACATTTTTGTTTTCTCATATGCCAGTGTTACATCAGTGAGAGCTTTTGTGGATATAACCCACACACACATACACACAAATTGCCACAAGATATTTTTGTTTGGGGTGAGGCATGAAACAAACATGTCTTTCTTGGTGGGAAACTGGTAATACAGAAACTGCTACATTGAAAGCGATGTGTTCTCTTCTTCAAAACATTTATTTGACTCTGATGTAACTGAAGTTGTATAATGTGCATTCCCTGCTGGTTTAAGTACATGTAGGAGCTAGGATAAGGCAATAATTTTAGGTGAAATTGAAAGCAGTGAGGAGAAGATGAAGATTATAGGAGGTGGACTGACTTCATATGAGTTGAGCAAGGTGGAACATTTTGTAATTTTGGTGGGCCTTCACCCTGGCTCTCCCTCAGCCTCACTTGGTGGCTCAGTTTAGTCCAGTGTTTTCCCAATGTGGGGCCCAGGCCCCACAGGGGGACTTTAATATATCCTTGGCTGATCAGTGCTTTGGGGAACTGACTTAAGCTTCTGGGAAGTGAAGTCCAAAAACCAAAGGTTGAAATATACTGGCCTAGTGTCTAACCCAGGTGCTCTCAACCTTTTAAAGCCTGGGGCTGGGTGATGCTCCCTCAGACAGCTTTGGCCATTTGGCCCTTCCTCCACCATATTTCACTTCCTGGTGTGGTGGAGGCTGTGTGAGGGGCCATTTTAAATGGTGCCACATGGGCCACCCTCTGACTACACAGGAGAGGACTTCCAAAGGGGCAAAATAGGTGAAGCCATCTCCTCAGCTGCATGCCATTAGTCTAATTAACTCCTTACCAAAAGGAAAGGAGCTGGAAGGAAGGAGTAACTGTCTCCTCACACACTTGAGTTCCTTCACGTTAAAGCCTGACATGGAAGGGTCCTCTTCTGAATAACCCTCCCTCACATTTGAAGTGCAGTGTGTGTATCACCCCTCTTTTGGGCTTGCTGTGGTGATGTTCCTTTTCAATCCCACACCATCTCCACACAACTTCAACACACACACACCCCAAATCCCACGGCTGGAGCTGAACAGAAGTGAGGGAAGCCTTTGTAGGTCTCCTCAGGTGTAAGGGCCCAACTTCTTGGAAGAGATGCCTGGGATTCCAGCTAAGGTGTGTCCCCTTTTTATTATTGCTTTTATTTCCATTTTTTTAAAAAGAAGTCTGTCAGAAAATGTCCCCCACAAATTTTGGGGGGAGGGTGAATTGCTTTCCCTTCAGTTTTTTAATCTCCTCAGTTTAGTCAAGGTAGTGGGAATGGGGGGGGGGGAGAAGAGCAAAGTGAATAGTGGTGTCCCTATCTTGCCTCATTTGAGGGGTTCCCCCCCTCAATTACATTTTTCCCTTTTACCATCTCATTATGAGGGGGGCTCCAATTAACCGTTCCCGCCCCCCCTCATTTGCTCCTTCCCGCCTCATTTTGAGGTGTGGGGTCCAAGTTCAACCACCATTCCCACCTCATTTTTGAGGGGTGTCCAATTAACCCTTCCCCCCCTCATTCTCCCCTTCCCGCCTCATTTTTGGAAAGTGGAGCTCCCAGTTTAACCCTCCCCTAAACAAACAAACAAACAAACTATGGGTTTTCCCCCTCATTCCCCCCTTCCTTTTTGGAAGGGGGGCTCCCAGTTCAACGCTCCCCTAAATAAATAAATAATGCCCCCCCTAACCTTTTCCCCCCTCATTTCCCTCTTCTTCCCGCCTCATTTATTTTGAAAGGGAGCTCCCAGTTTAACCCGTCCCAAAATAAAAATAAATAATGAGGTGTGTGTGTGTGTGTGTGTGTGTCCCATTTGCACCTTCCCGCTTCATTATTTTGGAAATGGGGGGGGGGAGGGAGCCGGCTCCCAGTTTAACCCTTTCACTCCCTCTTTTTCTCAAGGGGCCGAGAGAGAGAGAGAGAGACTGAGAAAGACCAAGAACGCGGAGCTTATATACAGTAGTAGTAGTATCTTTATTTCTGCCATTGGTGCGTGGAAGGGAGGGAGGGTTTGGTGGCGGGGAGCGCGCGAGGCGCCTGTTAGAGGAAGAATGTGTCGGGGGGGGGGCGTGGGCGCGGGGGCGCGCAAAGGGGAGGGGGAGGAGAGGGGAGGGGAGGGGGGGTGTTTGAAGGCCTGCGCCGGGGAATGACGCGCCAGCCTTGCTCATGCGCGGCCAGCCGGGCGGTGCTAAAAGGCTGAGCTTTTGAACGGGAGGAGGAGGAGGAGGAGGAGGAAGAAGGGGGGGTGGTTGGAGAGAATGGGATGGAATAGGAAGAGGAGGAGGCGGCGGCGGCGAGGCTTGAGCCGAAGCAGCGCAGCCTGAGAGGAGGGAGGGGAGGGGAGGCAAAGAAAAAGGCAGGCGAGCCGCTCTTCGCGGGGCTCCGGGCGAGGCTTGGCCCGCGCCACCCCCCGGCCCTGTGGTGGTGGTGGTGGTGGGGAGCAAAGTTGGGGAAGGGGCGGGGTGGGGGGGACGAGAGAGAGAGGCCACAGCCGGGCGGGGCGGGGGGGGGCGTCGTCGACTGGAGCTGAGGCCAGGCAGAAAGAGGGGGCGCAGGCGGCGGAGACGGACAAGGCGCGCCCCCCTCCAGAAGACGGCTTGCATCGGAGACCCTCTCCCTGGGAACAAAGTTGCGGCATCCGGCATCCTCTTGTTGCCATTTTTTTTTAAAAAAAAATATCTCCCTAATTTTATTATTATTATAATTATTATTATTTTGCCCCCTCCTCTTCCTCTCTTTGCGCCCTCATTCCGCCTCGCACGGCTGGATTCGAACCCGGGGCGGGGCGCTGCTTTGCCCCGGGGCGGGAGGGAGGAAAGCGAGAGAGAGGAGAGGGGGGGTGATAAAGGAGGAGGGAGAAGAGGAGGAGGAGGAGGGAGAAGGATCGACGAGAAGGAGCCGCCGCCGCCGCCGTCGCCGCTGCTGCTTGGCTTCTGTTTGGACTCGTCTCTGCTCGGTGGATTTATGATTTTTTTAAACCCCCTTTCTTTGGATTCGACCTCCTGGATCTTGGCCGCTTTGATCTGAAGATTATTCATATTTTTGGCGTGCATTTCTTCCACCCCCCTTCCCAAACGAAGATTTCTCTATATTGCTGGAGGGGGAGGGACATTTTGGTGCTGCCTCTCTCTCTCTTTCTTCTCTGCCCCCCCCCATCCGAACTCGAAATTAATTGCAGCGTGGTTGGTTCTCTTTTCATATATATCTATTTTTAAAAATGTATTAATTATTATTTTTGTTATATATATTTTTTTGCAAGGGAGGGGGTAAGATTTCTCAAGGTCACTTCTTGGATTTACATTTACCTCCCCCCGCCCCCTCCTCTCGCCTTTTGGGTCTTTCCTCTTAAATCTCCTTTTTTATTTCTCTCTCCCCCATCGGATCATTTCTCTCCCCTCCCCATAGAGATCTGTTGGATTATATTTCTCTTCCCCCACCACCCACTTCCCTTTATTTTCCTTTGGATTTTATAAGCTTGTAGGAAAGATTCCCTTAAAGAGAGAGAGAGGTGGATTAATAGGGAGTCGTCTATCTCTGGATTCTTTTTCTTCTCCCCCCCCTCCCCGCCCATCTTTTTTAAAAAAAAAATTACTCCGAAATTTTAAATTCTGGGATATTACATCGATATTATTTTTCCTTTTTGCCTTCGGAAATGGATGGTAAAATCCGACAGAGCCGGAAATCCCGGTCCCAAAGGGACCGCGTGAGGCGGAGGGACCCAAACGGTCGGGACCGTCCAAATCAAAGCCCTTCCTCCGCCTCGGAAAGGGAAGGGAGCCCCGGCAAGGAAAATACAAGCCAAAACTGCCCCAACCCCAAAAGCCAGCCTCCTGCAGCCAGGAATGTCAGACCTCCGAGGAGGCGGAGGCGAGAATCGAGCTCGCAGGAGGAGGATTTAATTGATGGATTTGCCATCGCCAGCTTCAGTACCATGGAAGCCTTAGAGGTAAGAGAGATAAAAAAAAAAAAGATGTTGGGGCTGTTTGGGTTTCCCTGTCGTGGATTCGATGTGAACCTAGTGGTGGTGGTGGCTAGTGGAAGGGTCTGTTGGACCACCATTCTTCCCATTCCCTTGTCGATTTCCATTAACTTCTTGCTTGCATGTCAACCCTCTCTGCTCAGCCTGGAGAAATAAATGGTCGAAAGGAGTGTGTGTTTAAAAGCATGAAGCTTGGTGTTGTTGTTGTTGTGTGTCTTGTGTAGCAATGGGCCAAAGCCACACTAAGCATCTTGGAAGATCTTGGGTTGTTCTGTTGGAACTGCTGATTATGGAGTTTTGTGCAGGCCAGACACTTTTGAGGTCATGGCTGGACTTTGCATTTTCTCTGACGGTGCCAATTCCTGTTGTTTTTAGGGCTGCTTTTTGTGTTGGTTTAGGGCTTAACAAAAGCCTGTAGGGAGAAGATGCACACCAAAGAAAGTTATGAGTTCTGTCTCTCTCTCTTTGGAAGACTGTTCTTTCTTTCTCTCTCTCTACCTTTTGCATGTTGAAATATTTGAAAGAGGGGCTTTTACCTGGTAAGAAGAAAATGGCTTGCTATTGTTTTGGATGTTGTATCAGTTCTGTTTCCTACTTGATGGGAAAACAAATATCACATTGTTAACAAGTTGTTCTTTCTTCTGCCAAAAATGTTACTTAGTGTCTCTGGAGACTGAAAAACAACCTGCTGATGTTGTTAAAGGGAGGTGGGAGGGAAAATTAGAGTGTAGCAGTGAATGAAAGAGGAGAAGATGTGGTATAGGGAACTGATTCTGCTTTATTTCTGGTTTTGTCAAAGAGATTCAGTTGGTGTGTTCAAAGAACACGTCATAATCTCAGGTTGACTCCCCTCACCCTCCATTGATTGGAAACATTTGGCCAAAATTAAAACCAAAATTTCAAGTCTGGTTTTATTGCAAGCACCATGGCTTGGTTTTGTCTGAGAGTGTAGAAGTTAAACAAAACAGGCAATTTAATTGTTTCACAGGGAGTGTGATATGGCTGGGGATTTTGTGTGGCTCTATTTTTTTCATGTTATGATGGGAAAATATGACATGAGAAAAGATTTTCTGGTAAGTGTTTACTTTTCTACTTCTTAGTCATTCTGTGTGTTCAAAATTGCTGATTAAAAAGTAGATTTAAGATAATGTACATACTCCTTATAGATAACTGCTTCTAATTCAGGGAAGTGAAGAACCACTTCTTGTGTTGACCAGTTTGGTTATTCAGACTTTGTATCATGCTCACCAAGGGATTTTATGTTTCGCCCCAAACTTTTACAGAGTTGCAAGTGAGTTTGAGGCCTCTTTGACTTCAGGAGAACATTTCGTTGTTTGTGCTGTATCAATTGCTTGGACATGTGTTTGATATCTTTTGCAACATGTTTCTATTTGCAAGGTTTTTCCTAAGAGGTTTGCAAATACTGTAACTGAAGAAACTGCTGTGACTCTGGATTCCCTCGCTTTTTTCCAACTGTCTTTTCCACCTTAATAACATTCCACATTGAAACCTGTGATTGTTAGACTTTCTGAGATGTTGGAGAAAGTCTGTTATGAAGTAGATGTTTCATCTTCAACTTTTTTTTCTCCTAAAGAAAGTTGTGTTTTTGCTTTGGGGATACCTCAAACAGTTCAGATTTTGCTAAGACTTTTCTGTATGCTTCAGTTGTGTTGTCTTGCTCATAATAATCCTAGTCTTCTAAATGTTCATTCTTCTGATGTTTGCTTCTGGTTGCTATGCTCAGGTTCACTGCATGAACCATTACTTCTGTTCTCAGTGCTGGAATGCATATACTGTACCTGTTAAATGCTGAAGCTATGAACCAATAAAACTAACAAGCAATTAAAGCTGGTGACTCCACTTCAGGTTTTAACCTGAAATTTACAGGAGGCAGTCCAGAATATAGCGTCTAGTTCTGATTTGTGATTAAGCACTTTGGATTGGTGCTATAAAGTTTGGATTAAGATCTGGAACAGATTTACTTGCCATTTCAAAACTTGAGCTTCCCACCTTCACTGCTAAAGAATCTACCTATCTGCCAATGAAGTGTGTGCTGTCTTTTGAGTGCATGATAATCTGCCTTTCTTGATACAGTGTACCACTTTTCCTCTCAAGGAGCTTCCTGTTTTCCAGGAGGTGTTAGCTCTGGATGCTTAAGAAGATATACATCTACACTGACAATAAGCAGTAATAAGAAAATGCAGTTTGTATCCATTGAACATTTATAACTTCTTGGCATAATTTAATCATTGGGAAGGAGAGATATCCAAGTCAGAAGAAGGGTCTCCATATGGTAATGGAAGGATTAGCTGGGTAACATGAGGCTATTTCCCATTGACACCAAATATGTTTTTTCCCTCCGCTGAACCATGATATGAACTTGTACAAATTAATGTTGCTATCTAAGGAGAATAAATTGCATGTATTTTTCTTTCTTTCTTGCAATATCTAAGGTATGTGGTATAATTCATCCAAATCTTCAGGGCACCATTGCATTGGATAGCCTACATCACTCCTTGCACCGGGCTATAACACACTTCCTTTGTTGAAGGTAGAGGTGTGCAAATTGTGGTTTTAGACTTAACCTGTTGGAATCTTCCAAGCTGAATGGCCAAAGCTTCAGATCTACACACCTCAGTTTTGGTAGTGAAGCACATAAAAATCCCTAAGGGTTGTCTTTCAAGGAGGGATGCTTCTCAAAGAGTCCAGTTCTTAGTTGTTTTGAACTTCCATCAGCCTTTCTTAAACAAAACTATCTTTCCTTTCTGTTCTACTTTTCTTCCTTAATGGAATTCCAAGCAACATCTATAATGTTTTCTGGGAGGACTCTCATATGGATCAAATTTAGACCTGTTTAGTTTTATGGAACTGTGGTGGCTTAGTGGTTAAGATCCTGAACTTGATGACTGGAAGGTCAGCAGTTCAAGACCAGAGTACTGCATGACGGAATGAGCTTCCATCTCTGTCCCAGCTTCTGCCAACCTAGCAGTTCAAAAACAAGAAATTGCAAATAGATAAATAGGTACCACTTGAGTGGGAAGGTAAACAGCACTCTGTGCACTCCGGTGTCTAGTCATGTCTGCTACATGTCCATGGAAACAGCTACAAAACACAGACAGAGCTGGCACGTTGGCTATATATAGAGATCAGCACTGAACCCTAGAGTCAGATACGACCGGCTTTCGAGCAAGGGCAACCAAGCTTTATGGAGACTGCCATATCACATGACTGAGCTTGAAAATTTACTTTGGGCAAGGGCTGTAAATCCTCAAAAATTACCTTTTTAAAAAAATGAGAGAGCTGTATCATACTTCAGAGCCTCTGCTGTGAAGAACATATTTTAAATTGGAGCTAGTCAGCTGATGAATCATGCAAACCTTATCTAGAGATAAGAGGACAGCAGACAAAATGATCTCATTCATGTATTTTCCTTCTTTGTCTCAAGTGACAGAGAACTGTTGCCAAAATCCTTTGTTAAAGGGTTTGTGTAGAGATGTAAAGAATATTTACAGATTATTTGTTCCTGTCAATTTAGGCTGTCTCCACTTGATAAGGCTTCTCCAAGAAAATGTTCAGGCCATAGAAGACAGTTCATTCTGGAAGAGAGAATAAAATAAGAAAAAACATTCCATTAAGTTTTTACATAATTTGTGAGGACTGTCTCTGTGTAAAGTTTATTTCAGGCTCTTTTTGACAAGCGAAGGATACCTGTGTCCATTGGTTTTAAACTTCCTGGCTAGTTGGTTTTTAAAAAAACTTCATTTAAAAAGATAAATAACTGTCCGGTACATTTGATTCTGAGAAGGTAATGCAATGCATCATGAAATATTTTATTTCATGCAACTGACATGAATTGTTTTATTAATTGAAATTCTGCTTATTTTGCACAAAACTCTCTTCTCGTCTTCTGGTAAAATGTGCAGTGAAATATTTCACCCACCTGTGTACTTAAGACAATGGTTTTGTAGTCCCGTTTTGCCCTGCATGAAGATAAAACAAGCAAGGGGTTAAATTTTTATATATTTATTTAATACATTTTTGTATTGACCCTCTGGAGAGCAAAAGTTTCCTATTCTGGGTACTTTGCAGCATTAAAACACAATAATGCAGAAAAATGACAACCCTGTCTATGACAATGACTAATGAGTAAGTAGAAATTTTAGGTTCAAAACCAAGACAATTTAGGTTTGCAGGGGAGAAATGTCATTAGATGCCCACATCTCTTGTCTTATTTGATTCTTTTTCATTTAGGAACCGACTTCTGCCTGGTTAAGTGTGCAAATCAAATCTTTATTATTCATACACCTTTTGTGTCATTGCTCCAAATTACTTCACACCTGTTGTGTTTCTGAAGGTTAGGATGCTATTATTCCTAATTTACAGGGTTGAAGTGTTGAGACTAGGATGGTGGTGACGAACTTATGGCATGCATGACAGAAAGGGCACTCAGAGGCCTCTTCACGGGCAGGCATGCCATCACCCAGCACAGAGTTCAGCCCGCCCCTCTGTCCAGCAGCCCAATGGGAGCACTTCCTCCTTCCCCCCAGCACAGAGTTCACCCCACCCCTCTGCAGCGCGGATGGCAGCCTGTTGAGTTTCGGTACTCGGTCTCTAAAACATTCACCATCACTGGGCTAGGAAAATCATTTGCCAGAAGGCATGCAGTTGAGTATGAAGGCTGGAGTCAGATTTGTACTGGGGATTTAGCTAACTCCTTTAATCTTTCTGCTTTGCCCTGGTCTCCAGTTTAGCCTTTGTAGCCTGCACACACACAAAATGTATCATGCAATTGCCTCTAAGGATTTTTTTTTGAAGGAGATGACTTTTTGGCAGGCTTCTTTTTATAAGAGGTAGTTCAGACAGCGATGTTTTATTTCTTGCTAATGATGTTATCCTAGCATCCTCACCACACAAGGGTTTGTTGGGGTTATGAGCAGTGCCACAGCGAAATTGGTATAGGAAGGTAGACAAATGCAAAGTGTGCTTTAGAATCCATGAAAGAGGAGTGGTGTGTGTGTGCGTGTAAAAAGGAAATTGCTATCTGCTGCTCACTTCTATCAATATTCAAGAGAGCACCTTTACTTTTAGTGTGTTGAGTTTTAATTGGCTCATCAGAATAAACAGAGTAAAAGCAGAATCCACACGTTTTCTTTCATGTATAAAACATGGAAGATGAACAGTACTTGAGCTGCTTTCAGAAGCCAGAGTGACAATCTGTGTTTTTGTAGATGTGTGTAGTTTTCTGTCTATTTCCACCAACAAAACAAGGTATGCTGGTTGGGTTTTTTTCTTCTTAAGAGCAAGCAGCCACTGGTTTTGAATACAGGAATCGCCATCTCAGCTTCCGACGTCTCTTTTAGAAAAGGGGATTGCTAAAACCAAATCTCTTGAATTTAACATATGTCTAAGTTGTATTTAAATTTTTATTTTGAAGCTATTACAAGAGATTCCTTATAGACAAGGCAAATGTTTAAAAAAGGTTGAAATATTACGGCAAAATTTAGACCTGCAAAAGGATGATAATGTCACCAACAAGAGATGGTTTTTACTAATTAAAATTTTGCTATCTCCTTCATTGTTTCTAAGTTCCATGTGAGTCAAAACACTGTTCATAATCTGAGCTCAATCCCAAATCCTGTTTATGGTCTGATCTTGATCCTGAAAATCGCAGAGTTGACTCAGCCTTCCATCCTTCTGAGGTTGTCAAAATGAGTATTCAGTATGTTAAGGAAACAAAATGCTAATTATCTCGTGGGTGCCCAGAGAATTTATTTATTTATTTAATTATTAAGATTTATATTGGTGGCGACTCAGAATGCACTAAGCGCCTTGGGGATGGTATATAACTGTATCTGCTATTGCTATGGAAGCCTTGGAAGCTGTGGGTTGGAAGGAGGAAGTCTTCATAATTACTGAAAAGCTCAGTTGTGGGATGGTGTCTTCACCTGTTCCACAAATGTCAAGTTAACACAACAGGGTTTCACCTTGCTTTCAGAGTCTTAGAAGGAGAAACTGTAACTGCTTTACATTGAGTTAGTTATTGGTCTGTTTTACCTGTTGTAATAAACCTCAACTAGCATTGACTCTCTGTTAGTTTAGAGAAGTTCTCTCCAGCCCTGGAAAGAATTAAAGTCAGGACTCTACTGTATGCAGAATATACAGTTTCCTACCAAAATAAGGGGGCAGAGGGGGCAGTTCATCCTGTGCATTGCTCCTAATTGGTAGACTTCAATGCGTTGAGTTCACTTCATAATTTTCTTTGAGTCTCAACTTGCTGAAAAAACAGGAATGCTTCTTGTAGTTACTTTGCTACATGTCTGTGTGTGGCAGCATCTGTGTAGCAGTGTAGTTTAAAGGAAATGTTATGTTTTATCTGTAGTAGTAGGAATTTACCTCCTCCTCTTAGTGGCCATAATATTTTTATAATAAAGCTTCTTGCATCAGCACTTTCTCATAGCAGATGTGAGAAATCCAGAGATGCTTAACCTTCTCACACTTACTAGCCATGGGTGCCATTTTTCTTCAAACACAATGAACTTTGAAAAGGGTTCGGAATTTTAAATTGCTAGAGAGAAGCTACAAACACTGGAAGCGACAAAACGCATGTGCCACTGAGTTCTATGCGCTGGCAAGGTGACAGAATGGGACTAGGTTGGAAAACTGAAATCCTTTCCAAAGTCACTTTAATCTGAAATGTGTCAGGAATCAAATTTCAAGACATTTCTTTTGCCGGAAGCTGCTTTTTGCATAAAGATCCCAGGCTGAAAGGAAGTAGCTTTGGGGGTAAAGAAATTTAAGACTTTGGAGCAGAATACAAAGAAGGTTGTCATTAAAAGAGGTTTCTCTTTCCCTTCCCTGTTCTACTCATGTGCGCTGACATTCTGTTATCTAAATCATGCGCCAAATGCAGTGAAGAACCAAACAAGGACTTTGCTGTGGTTTCTGAAACAAATTGTACAGGATATTTCCTGACTTCTGTAACAGGAATGAAGGCGGCAGGATGGGTAACTGACCACAATCTTCTTGGTCCAGAAAAATGGTGTGTGTTTTGGACCTTTGTTGAGAAGAAAACATATTGACTCAGGGAAACATTTAAGGTTGATTTGATCCAAGGATGTCATATGTCTACCTTGGTTACTGTGTTAATAGTCAGCACTTAAAGGCAACTGGGCCTGCCCATGTGACATTTGGCAAGACTTTACTGCCAAAATAGAAGAAAAATGCTGTCAGTGTGTCTCAATGTTTCCCAAACTTGGGTCCCCAAATGTTTTTTGATTACAGTTTGCAAAAGCCCAGGCTGTTGACTATGCTGGGGCTGTAGTGGTTCAGTGGATAAGAAGCCCACTGTTGCCTAAAGATTTCTCCACCCACTCTGCTGAACCTAATAGTTTGAAGAGGTTACATGGGGGCTACATGCAGCTTTGATATTTGCCCCCCTCATCGTAATGAGAGCACTACATTTCTATTCCTTTGGGCCGCTCATAGATAATGAAAGTTTAGTAGTACAATAATGGCATCACATTCTAAGGCTGTGATTTGAACAGGAGATTCTCGTAGCAATATCTAATCTGGGCATGTATTTGAGTGGATGTCTATGGTTGTTTTGCAGTGTCCAACTAATTTTGTAGGCAGGGGGGAAGAGCACATATGTGTCACAATTATATCGAGGTCTGAATCATAGGTATTGTGCAACACAAATAGATAACACCTTGTGTGCACGCATTATAAGTCTATGATTACATGCTCAGACTTTTAAAAGTCTCCTTTTGACATTCAAACTTTCCTTGCTTTTGAATTAATCTCTTTCTGGGGGGAAGAAATGGCAAAGCTAGAATTAGTCTCATAAATACATTTCTCACAGAAGTAATTACACTCCAAAGTTAAGGGAAAAAATATAATCTTCTGAACCTCATTGAACAGAAAGTGGTTTATAGTGGTCAATGCCTTAAGAAGAATATTTAACCTCTGGAGTTCCCATCCAAGTCAGAAATAGCTGTGGCACAAAGATATTTGATTAAAATGTAAAATAAATCTTGTTGTTACTAATTATTTAATGATATTTCAGGAGGAAGAGCTAAGTTCTAGAGGGACCTCCACTCATACAAAAACACAACCTGTTGAAGGTTATGGCAGTGAGAAGGATGAGGGGGAAATTGACAGTGAGAAATTCCTTGAGAATTGTATTTAAAATAAAATAAAAAAATCAGTGTGTAAGTGTTAGGTTTTTAAAGAATTGACAGTTTAACATCCATAGTGATTTAAGGCCTGTCTCTGGTAATACAGTTATAAGCACTGTTCAGGCATTTTGTGCTAGATAGCCCTCAGGGCATTTCATATATCAGAGATTACCAGGTGAGGATTGGGAGTCAAAACCATCAGTTTGATGTTTCAGTGATTCAGGCTGTGGGGTGTTTTTTATTCTGGCCCGCCTGTGGTGGAAGTAGAAACAGGCTTCCAGGTTTCATAACAAAATCCATCAGGCTGTTGACGGCTTCTTCTTTTGTGGCCTGATCAAACCCTGGTCTGCCAAAATGAATCCACTTTCTTCACTTTGTCATGGCCCAAACGTAAGTCCTTATTGGTACATGCCTCTGACAGCAATCAGCAGACTATTAAATGAGTCAGATTCTGTATTCCTCCACATTCATACCATGTCTTGTTGTCCACCAGCAGCCCCCACTTGAGCTTTTTTGGTCTTGCATTTAGGGACTCCAGCCTTCAGCCTATTCAGGATCATCCAAGTGATGTTGGGAAGGTTGAGATCCTCAGCTATATTCTCCTTTAATGTTCTTCATCCAGTGGGCTCCTTCCTCCATCTTCTAATTTGTTTTGGCTCTTGCGTACCCTCAAGAATGTTTGTTCTTGCCATAAAGCCCTTCCTGAATCTGAACCGCCGGACTTGAGGCCCATATCCATTCAGAAAGTGTCAAGGGTCATCCTCTTGCTTAGTTCTCTTACCATCTTCTGCTACTTCTCTCTTGATCTGAGATGGAGCCATACCAACAAGAGGATATATTTTCTCAGCTGGTCTAGATTTGAGGCATCCTGTCACTATATGCATGGCTTCATTAACGGAGGCTGTTGGCACGCCACACTTTCAACAGAAATGCAGTCTTGCTGCCATACCAAGCAAGATATTATTGCTCCAGCCGGCTTCTAAAGGGTTATGGCCAGTCCCAGAACTAACTTCTTGTGGTTTCTCTCTCCCTTCCCAGAACATAAAAATAGTGCTAAAAAGGGGAAGCTTGTCAGAATAGTAATTAATTGGATTCTGGAGGGGAAAGTGGTTAAGTGGAGAGAGATGTAGATCTGGTGCAGGTTTATAGGCTCGTCTTGCAGTCAGCTCAAATATAGCCTATTTTAGCAAAGCTCCAGATTGGTTTTGTTACAGTCAACAAGCTTGTGGGAGAAGAGTTGTTGTTTGCCACAGGATATTTGTGCAAGGAGTGTTGGAAGGAAGGTTTTGTCTACTTCATTTTCAAAGCTTGTGTCTTACACAGCATTTGCGAAAGTTGCACAGTGTGCTGAAGAAATGGACAACGTCTCCAGGTAGAGTTATGAAAGGCTTGTGTCTCTACTAGTCAGGATTAGGCAAAACTACATCAAAGAACCTGAAGGTCTTGCTCTACAGAAAGAATATTTCTGTGCTTGTTTGGTCAACTGCCATGTGGCTAGTGGCTCAAGCCACACAAGTGTGGTTGACATGAATTATAGGTGTTCAGAATTGGCGGATATAACCCTATGGTTCTTGAGTGAGTCACAATAATGAAAGGCGAAAGCAACACAGGGAAGCACGCAATGGGCTGTCCCTTTGGGTGGAGAACATCAGGTTATTCCAACCTTTGCTTGATGGCTTCTGGTCTGCCTGATGCCCATCTCAGCATGCCGTTCTTTTGAATTACCAGGCTAAGCCGTTCTACAAATAGCTTGAGTAAACATACAGGTTTGTTTGGCTTTGTATCTCTTTCCATTACTTACAGAATGCAGTTCAGCTCTAGGGTTGCGGATGAAATTATGACACCATTTAATCTAAAAGCTTGCCTGATTTTTTTAAGGCAGCACGCGGGTGCATGTTGACACACACACACACACACACACACACACACACACATTGAAACAGGCAACAGCCCTGAGCCACTCAGTTTTAAGTCTGATCTTTCTTTCTTTCTGTCTTCTCCATTTTGTTTTGAGCTTGTTTGACTTTGTTGCGTACTTTCCCAAAAGAAAGAGCTTTATTGGAAATGAATAACCTTGCTGTTTTGAAGCTACAGTCTCTCCCCCCCCCCCCAATTCATCTAGTTTTAACGACACATTTGTTGGGTGGTAAAGCATGGGGCCAGCCAATTTTGATATATTATTCCCTCAAGATGATTTCTAAGCCACAGTGTTTCATGGGGTTTCTTTTTAAGTACTCTTTCAATGTTAGCCTGAGCATGAACGGTTTGTATAGCTCAGGGGTTCCCAATCTTTTCAAGCCGGGGGCCGGATCACACTCTCTCAGTCAGCTTCAAGGGCCAGATGGCCATTTTGCCCTGCCTGCATGATGGTGGTGGTGGTGGTGGTGGTGGCCATTTTGTTGCAACAGCTTCAAAGTGGTGGCCATTTTGTTTCTCTAATGACCTTGCAGGGGTCTGGGGCCACATGAAATGGCACTGTGGGCAGGATCTGGTCTACAGGCCTTAGATTGGGGATCCCTAGTATAGCCTATTTAAGGTCTTTATAACTGGGTTGACTTTGCATCTGACTTCACAAGGGCAGCCGGAGGAGGGGGGGCACAGCTTTCTTTATCACCAAGTCATTGGATGGGGTGAAGAAAATCTGGCAGAAACACTTAAAGAAGTAAGAAGACACTTGAGAAGTAGAAGAAACTCAGTGGCAAGAGCAAGGGAGCAAAGCATGTTGGTCTCCCTCAGGCTGCAATATACATTGAATATACATTTGACAGCTGTTTTACACTCTCCTTGTTTTTACTCTCCCTGTGTTTACAGCATTCCATGCGCTCCGGTATCTCTAGTCATACCTGCCACATGTCTACGGAAACGTTTGCAGACACAGTCAGCACTGGCTCTTTGGCAATAAACAGAGATGAGCACTGAACCCTAGTTGGATATGGCTGGCTTTCGAGCAAGGGCGACCTTTACTTGTGTTTACAGTTCTGGCCAGTTCATTTTGAAATGATCTTTGGACTTAGTTTGGGGTGTAGAGAAGTAGTCTGTTGCTAAGGCTACAGATGAAACCTCAACCAACTTGATAGAATTGGCCAGAGTCTATGTCCTTTGGGAAGAACATTCAAAATGATGGGGTCATTCCCATGCCACAGTGAGAAGGTGATGTTGGATGTAGTGGAGATTATGCTGGTTACTGAAGTTAATACTACACACATTAAGAACAGGACTTTGCATCTTTAATAGGTCAATGGAGAGAGCTGGTATATTGCAATTAGCCAGGCTGGTCTTAATTCTTTCCCTGTCTCCAGTGGTTAAGAGGCTCAACTCGACGGCTGGAAGGTTGGAGTTCGATTCCTGATTACTGCATGACGGAGTGAGCTCCTGTCTCTGTCCTAACTCCTGCCAACCTAGCCATTCGAAAGCAAGAAATTGCAACTAGATAAATATGTACCACTTCGGTGGGAAGGTAAACAGTGTTCCATGCACTCTGATGTTGAGGCACCACAGAGATGTCTGCAGACACAGACAGCACTGGCTCTTTGGCTATGAACAGAGATGAACACTGAAACCTAGAGTTGGATATGACTGGCTTTTGAGCAAGGGTGACCTTTTTCTTTACCTTCCCTGTGACTCAGTGTGTCTCCCCAGCATATTTGTAAAAACAAACAAAATACCACGAGGCCAAAATTACTCTCCAAATTGGTCCATAATTGCTCCATATTTGATGACTCTTAAGTAATTGCAGACTTTATAATTTGCATGTTAAGTCAAACAACCTAGTCTTCTTCAATGTCTGGGCCAGATGTGAAACTGCCAAAATGGCCACGTCACGTGAATTAATGCGTATACACATTTTGCCACCCATCCACCCCATGGCGGCAACCACCTAGAGGCCTCAGTGTTCCGGGGAGGAGCCTATGCCCCAGTGCAGGCCATGTTAATATTGTATTGTTATGTTTTTATTAATAAAGTGACCTGTGTTTTGACCAACAAAAGGTTGTCGTCTACTTCTTTCGGTGGATTAGGTGGCAATGAATGCATCCTTGGGTGAGTTCCTTCTGCAATTCCTTTCGCCTGACCTAGTGTGAGAAAGAATAGCTGACAACACAAGGTTGCTGTTACCAGGGTACGCCAGATTGTGGTTCAAAAAGACCACAATCATTGAGGAGGCGCTTTCTGTGTACCCCATACAACCTAATATACAAGTGATAATGCTTATGGTGAGTTTAAAAAAAAAACCTAGGCCCATTGGCTTCCATCGGGTATGAAGTCCATAGTTACACCAACATAACTAGGAAAGATAATTTCAGCTAGAATGTTCTTTTTAGGAACCCAGTTTTGAGACTGAATGATAACCTCCTTGCATTTGAATTAGGTAAAGGTCACTCTTACTCAAAAGCCAGTCATATCTGACTCTAGGGTTCAGTGCTCATCTCTGTTTACCTTCCCACCCTCTTTATCCACTTGTAATGTCTTGCTTTTGAACTGCTAAATTGTCAGGAGCTGGGACAGAGACAGACGCTCATTTTGTCACTCAATACTCGGGTATCAAACTGCTTACCTGCTGCCTTCCAGTCAGTGTCTTAATCATTTGAACCACTGCAGTCCGTTGAATTACATTGTCATAATTTTTGGAGGGTTGGAGATGATTGTAGGTGCATAACCCACTGATATCAAATGTCTTAGATTCAGTTCCTGGTGGTTTCCAGGTAGAGCTGATGAAGAACACGTGCCTGGAACTATGAGTAGCCACGTCTGGCAGAGAGAGGTAAACTGAACTAGATAAATTGATCGCTCAGCATCCTAGACCACTGTTTGGACTCTGTATAAAACAGCTTCCTAGATGAATCCTCTGGCACAACATGCTGCTGCCTGCTCTCCTTATCTCATAGTCCCAGTGATGGAAAACAGTTTTAGTACAAATCTAATTCTACAGGAGAAGGTAATGGGTAAGGATCAAGGTTAGCTGCCCTGTATTGGGAATCTATATCTCATCAGCTAGGCCTGCTTGTGTTGCTTCTTCACCAGGAATATCAAGGGACAGTTGTGACAATGAGCCATTGAACCAGAGTGGATTTCTTACCGTAATGAAGCATAACAGTTCCATAAGATGAGGGGCGGCTTTGTATAGATTGTGCTAGTTGCAGGTCGCTGTGTTTGTGTGTTAGGTACCACTTGTCCTGTAGATAGAGAGAAAGGTGGCCAAAGGATCTGAGTGTTGCATTTCTTACATGCCTTCAGAAACTTGGAGATACCTAGGCTTCAGTGTCACTTGGAAGTAGTGTAAAGCATGGCAGCAAATATTCAAGTGGTGTAGAACTGGAGCTTTACAACCATTCAGTTTTAACCTTTTCAAATCACACTGAAGGGGCTGCAGTGGCCAAAAGGTTAAGATGTTCACCTTGTTATCTGGTAGGCTGGCAAGTCAACAGTTCAAGTCCTGAGTACTCCATGATGGATTGAGTGCCATCTCTGTCCCAACTCTTGGAGACGTGAAAGGAGCCTCTTCCGCAAAGATCCTTTCCACCCAGAATAATTTCTCACATGAAATTATTATCACACTGAAGACCTACTTATTCCCAGCATTTCCTTCCTTCCTTCCCTCCCTCCCTCCCTAAGCAGGTTATTTACAGGAATTGTTTTACCAGTGCCATTCTATGTCTGTGAGTTTCTGTATAGATTTTATATGTTGTCTAATCCTCTCCAATGTGTTAATGGAGACCTCTAAAACGACCCGTTCTCAACATCCCTGCTCAGCTCTTGTAAACTCAAGGGCTGTGGCTTCCTTTAGAGCCGTGGTTCCAACCATGGTGGCCCCAGATATCCAGGCTCAAGGACACACTTGTTCATCTATCTGGCAATTCAGGAGACTTACAGAGTATTCCATGGTGATGCAGAAATTAAAACTCCGGTCTCCTGCGCCACATCACTCTAACCACTACACCCCATTAGACATCCTATGTCCCACCAATGCTCATATGATGTCCTTCTAAAGGTTGTGAGCAGAATGTGAGTGAAATACCATCATCCTGTTTGGGTTCCCTACCAACTGATATAATTTGGATAATTTGGAACAGGCTGTCTGTAATCCTTGAAGTAATACATAACTATGTTTACTGCTAGCCATTGATTGTCTGTAAGTTCTATGCGTCATTCTCAGATCTTCAAACATTGTATACCAGCAACTGAGTTAGTAGTTACCTTACAAGTAACTAACTCAAGGGTTAGTTTGGCAGTGTTAACTTCCACTTCTGTTGTTTTGTAGGTTTTGCTATTACTATAACTCACAAGTAAAGCTTCTAGCAAATACTGTATAAGAAATATCCCATACAGTATTTCCAAATGTTTCAGAAATTGAGAGTAAATGTTATTTGTTGCTCTAAAACATGGGTTCCCAACCTTTTAAAGCCAGGGGCCGGATTGTGCACTCTCAGTCAGCTTTGAGGGCCAGACAGCCATTTTGCACTGCCTGCACAATGGGGGTGGCCATTTTGTCCCAACAGCTTCAAGTGGGTGCCCATTTAGTTCCTCGAATGCCCTCGGAGGGGTGGGGGCCACATGAAATGGTGCCATGGGCCAGATATGGGCCATGGGCCTTAGGTTGCGAACCCCTGCTCTAAAAATAAAAGCCCCATTGACATTAGAAACGGTTGTGGTATTGTAAGTATTGTCTGCCAAAATGTGTTACAGATAGGATAGCTACATGTAGCACATTGTTTGATAGTCCTGATCTTATCTCCTGTTCAAACCCTTTTATGTTGGCAGTCATTACCACTACTTGTGGCCAGGGACTCCATGGTTTGTCTGTGCATTATATGTCTGCAGTGGTGCTGGATGTGTATGCAAAGCCCCGCATACTTGGTCCTCCAATATGACCAGGGGTATTGTTGGCTCATTTTCATGAGTCCTCCTTGTTTGTTCTACCGACTTGACGGCTGGCAATCGTTAGAGCTTTCCTGGTGTACAACTGAAGTGAGATAATTGAAATAATTCAGCAGGGTTGCTGAATGCCGCAGCGCACAGTGGCTTGCTCAGGGAAGTCTTTGGAAAAAAGGATAAAAATGGCTCAGCTTTAGCTCTGCGTAATTAGGATCCTGAAATCTACCTCCTGGGTATGAGAGTTTTGCTTGGAGTTCTTTCTGGGCCAAAGCTGCTTAGAGGGGGAATAACTTGGCTTGCCTGATTGTATGCAGACTTCAAAGAGTCTTCTGTTGGCTATTGTGCTGGAGAAAGTAATAATGCTTTCATGGGGAGATGCTTGCCAAGTCTTCTACTGAGGTCATATGGGCTTATAAGCTCTCTCTTCTTAGCATTAGTGTATGGTTATTGTTGAAATACAGGCTCATCGTGGCAAGACCAGGAAAGGCCCAAGGTACAGTGATGGTGAACCTTGGCACTCCAGCTGTTCTTGAACTTCAATTCCCAGAAGCCCTGATCACCAGGATTGCTGACCTGGCCTTCTGGTAATTGAAGTCCTGGAACCCCTGGAGTGCTAAGGTTTGCCATCACAGCACAAGGAGAATCCAAAATAAAGGCCATTTTAAAGATTCATATAAACAAAGATGGTTCTACCCAAGGAGTTCTTAAGCTTTTTAAGCCAGGGGGCTGGGTCACGCTCCCTTAGACAGCTTCGGGGGCAGACGGCCATTTTGCCCTTTCTCCACCGCATGGCATTTCCAGGTGTGATGGAGGGGGTGGGGCCCCCACATAAAATGGTGCCATGGGTCACATCCCCTAGAATTGCAATATCAATTACCCAGACATTTCTTTGCTCTATTCCTATTATCGGAGTCTGGCCAGGTTATCCTGCTATGGCTGTAGAGTAGACCATATTGCCAGCAACTCAATGCCAAGTGTCATGGCCTTGGGTGCCGAAGTCCACAGGGAAGGGTGATGGATCCCACTTGAATCCATCTTGATGGAGGGCAGCAGCTTCATCCATCCTGGCCTGGGGCTAATGAAGACTTAGTGTGCCAAAAGGACTCAGGACTAGAAAGTGATTTGTAGAACTGGGTGAGTGGTATGGGGGTCATGCTCTGATGCATAAGGCAGATGAAAGGCCACTGCTTTATATTTGCAGGATAGTCTTCATGGCTGATTGCCACAATGATCACCTATATTTGGAATCAGATACAGTGCATGAAGAATTCCTATTACATCTGGTGCATCATCTCTCTTCCTCCTGCAACCTTTTTGAAAGTGTAAAAGGGTTTGTACCTTGGAAGTACTCCGCTGCCCTTGAGCATTATTCCTTCATTCTTTGTTCTAGCTCATGGCAAAAAGGCCACCCTTAGTAATTTCCAGCACCGTTCTTTCATCAGTTTCAGGGAGACCCATTAATGGCCTATGCATGATAAATACACAGACACCATGTCCAGATGTGCACGTAATAATAATAATCCTTTTAAGGAAAAGACGAAAGAAGCAGGTGCTGGGAAACGGATCCGGGATCATTTTTCTGAAGACACTCAACTTCCGTAGGTCTCTTCCTAACAATGGGCTCTAATCTCTTCTTGGGTTTTATTCACTGTGTTTTTGAAATAGTTACGCCTGCCGAATGGAGTCCTTTATTCTGTCACTCCTGCAAAACAAGCTTCTTTGAACATGAACTCCTCTGGCGTAAGCAAGACAATGTTCTTTTTAAAAAAGTGTCTCCATTGTACATTCTGTTCCACTGTTTGTGCTACATCCCAAATTTGTGTCACAAAGCATAGTCTGTAAACTGGATTTGCTTGCTGAGAAGTTGAATAACATTTGGAAAATTCGTTGTATTCGCATTTCTGTTGTTGATTGTTCTTTATTGTAATCTGAAGTCTGGTATTAATAGTTTTTTTTTCATAATTGCAGTTCATACATTGCAAGAACTTTTATAGCAATCTCTGATTCTATGGGGCTGTCCATACTTTTACACATACAGTAATACCTCATATAACATTAGTATTGAATAACCCTAAAATCGCATAACATTAAGGAATCTGGGGGGAAGAATTGCATCAGATAACATTAAGATCCTATGGGATGCTTCAGATAACAACCGCTAAAGCCTGTGTGGTTACAATGTATCTCTATGGATCCCATAGGATTTTAACATGCATCAGATAACACTAAAAATCATATAACACCAAGACTTGTGGAACCAGGTTTTAGTGTTATATGAGGTTTTACTTGTACTTACATGTTTAAATTTACAAGAACTTCAGATTATTTTGGTTTCAAATTTCTTGTTGATGGCTATTTTGTAGAGGTGCGTGGATTATGGTTGCGTTAACTTTGTCATAAAGGTGCCAGGGGTTGGAAAAGCTCGTTTTAATTTTTTTAAAGCTTTGTATGACAGGCACAGTGTCTCACTGCTGTTCTGTTGGTGATGAATTGCTCTTTTTGATGCATACTCCTACAGTAGAAAATCAATGTGGGTTTTTATCTAGATGTAGCTGCTTTTGTTGTGGAACTGGTTTTATCAGGCTGTGTTGCGGGAAAACAAATTCTTAGTATATTAGTGACTCTTCACTGCACACTCAATTCTGTGTCCTGGGCAAAAACCTCCTCATTCTCTTTAACCAAACAGACTTTTATAAACCATTTGAATTTTTGAAATGGTAGGTGTGTTAGTCTGTGCAAGCATATCAGAGAGTAAGCAAAGCAAAAAGATAAAGAAAAATGTTGTGGCACCTTAAAGACTAACTGCTGTGTTTTGATGTGAGCTTTCCTGGGTCAAGTCCACATTGTCAGACATAAGAGTGAGACTTTATGGCATCTGTTTATCAGAAGAGTAGCGTGCCTTGGCGGGGCCCCGTATAAAAATTTGTTTGGGGGCCCTTAGGAAGGGTAAAGATTTGTTTTGCTTACGCACGTTGGGGGCCCCTGTGGCCCAGGGGCCCCGTATAATTGATACGGCAGATACGGCGGTAGCTACGCCTCTGCTGTTTATACACATCAGGTACAGAGGTACACAATGGTACACAATGGTTGAAACCCCCCAGTTTTGTTAAATGGTCATTCCTGTAGGATGTTTTCTTTCAATTATCATTGTGGATTTGGGTACTCGAATGATAGCAGACATTTTACAGTTCCCTCTCACCTCGAGAATGTATACCTCAGTGATGGCAAAACTTTTAAAGACCGAGTGCCCAAACTTAACAGGCTGCCGTCTGTACCACAGAGGGGTGGGCTGAACACTGTGCTGGGGGAAGGGAGGAAGCGCTCCCATTGGGCTGCTGGGCAGAGGGGTGGGGTGACGTATATGATGGGGATGGAGGAAGCTCTCCCATTGGGCTGCTGGGCAGAAGGGCGGGGCGAAGTCTGTGCTGGGACAATGGTGTGTGTGCCAACAGAGAGGGTTCTGAGTGCCCCTCTGGCACACGTGCCCCCTCTGGCACATTGTGCCATAGGTTCGCCACCACTGGCATACGTAGTGATTTTACACTGGTTGCAAAAACTCTTTTGTCCTTCACATCTGTGCTTTGATTCACACTTGATTCTTCACACGAAAGTTTTTTTTATACAACTAGATTCATAATAATTACTTTATCTTTCATGAGTCTATTTGATTATGTTTTAGCATCATGGGTTGAATGACTTCCAGTAAGTAATGCATGTGGCACTGTAGGCTGTGATCAATTAATTTTATGCCGAGTGAAATTTGTTATGCTCTTAAGGCATCATAATATTCTGGGGGGGGGGGGGTGTTCTGCAACAAGTTAACTTTACTACTACTAATTATAATTCTGTGCAACCTGATTGTGACATTCTTGCATTTTTTCTGCATAAAAGGTGAACATAAAGGTCTTCCTTGCTTGAAAGCCAGTCGTGTCTGACTCTAGGGGTGTGGTGCTCATTTCCATTTTCAGCCAAAGTGCCAGTCTGAAAATGTTTCGGGGTCATACCCTTTTGCTCAGGGCTAAACAGGTGGCATGGTTTGTGGTCCTATCAGCCATGCATACTCCAGGTAATCTTAGATGTCTCCCTGAACCCAGAGGCACAGGAGGGCTTCAAACTCTTAGCCCATGGCTCTTTAAATCAGATTCTCAATCTAAATGGGCTGTACCTCCTGGAAACCTCTGCCAAAAATTTAACTGTGACTTACATAACTATCCTCCACTTGCAGTTGGTTTTATTACATACCCGTCTCTGTTCTACAAGACACGACTTTGGGGTTGATGAGGAAATATACAAGCTATGGTGTCCCTAGGCAAAGTTTTTCAGTCCTGTAAGGTAAAGGTCACCCGTGCTCTAAAGCCAGTTGTATCCGACTCTAGGGGTCAGTGCTCATCTCTGTTTATAGCCAAAGAGCCAGTGCTGTCTGCACCTGTAGATGTTTCCGTGGACATGTGGCAGGCATGCCTCAGCACCAGAGTGCACGGGACACTGTTTACCTTCCCACCGAAGTGGTCCCTTATTTATCTCTTTACAATTTCTTGCTTTCGAACTGCTAGGTTGGCAGGAGCCCTGCAGGTTCACCCAAATCCCACTTACTCCTCTCTGCCATTCAAGGGGAAATAGGGCTTGCCTCAGATGAAAGCTGAATTAGTGAGGTTGCTGGTTTTGTATAGATTAAATGATCGATGAGATTGGAATGAGTTC
This sequence comes from Furcifer pardalis, assembly GCA_030440675.1. Taxonomy (NCBI): domain Eukaryota; kingdom Metazoa; phylum Chordata; class Lepidosauria; order Squamata; family Chamaeleonidae; genus Furcifer; species Furcifer pardalis. The sequence goes on from CP126898.1 coordinate 5,967,624, forward strand.
CAGAGAATACTGCCTGCCAGACATGACCTCATGGCACCATCCCTCCCTTGTTCAAAAGGAAGGATTTTTAAATAAATAAATAAATAATGCATTTTAAAAAAGTATCCCAGCCTGCACATAGCTCCCAGATCGTAATTTAAAGAGTAATAACTTTTGAATGGAAACAATTTTCTTTTAAAGGAGAGTCTCGGTTTCATTCTCTGGGAAGGAAGGTCTGTATTTCACGTAGATTCTGAGTGGCTATAAAAATAGTTCCAATCCATTCTTCCTCCTTTTCCTGCCCTCCTCCTCCTCCTCCCTCCTGATTTATGAAAACAAGCTAGTGGGATTTCCGCTGGGTCTTAGCACAGATCTTGCTTTCCTTAGGATGACAACTCGGCCGTGTTATTACCAGCATGGCCCTGTTATCTTTCTCCTGGGGGACTGTGGTGGTTAAGATGCTTAACTTGACAGCTGGAAAATCATCAGGTCAGCAGTGTAAGACCCGAGTACTGCATGACGGAGTGAGTTCCTGCCTCCGCCCCAGCTCCTGACAACCTAGCAGTTCAGAAGTAAGAAATTGCAAGTAGATAAATAGGTATCACTTTGGTGGGAAGGTAATGGCATTCTATGCACTCCAGTGTCTGGTCATGCCTGCCACGTGATGTCAGAAACATCTACGGACACAGATAGCACTGGCTCTTTGGCTGTAAATTGAGAGGAGCACTGAACCCTAGAGTTGGATACAATTTGCTTTAGAGCTTGGGTTAGCTTTACCTATTATCATTCTCAGCTGTACAACCCTGCTCAGGAGGTCCCTTCTTCTAGGAGGCCCAACAGGCCCAGTCATTGCCATGGTTTTGGCAACAAATGAAAACCCTGATTTTGTCCACCAGAAAACTTGCTATCTAAGGAAAACATGGTATGGTTTCCTATCTCTCCCTTTGCTGGGTTTTTGATTTCCTTCCAATTATTTTAATTTGCCTTTAAGGATAATAAACTGTACTGTCATGTCAAATTCTGACTTATGCCGACCCTTTCAAGGGTTTTCCAGGTAGAGAATGCATGGAAATGGGGTCCTATTCCCTTCCTCTAAGGCAGTGATGGCAAACCTTGGAACTCCAGCTCTTCAATTCCCAGAAGCCCGAGTCCCTGTGAATCCACACGTACATGCAGTAAACCCATTAATGTGGATTCACAGGGGCTTGAGCTTCTGGGAATTGAAGTTCAAGAACATCTGGAGTGCCAAGGTTCACCATCATGGCTCTAGGGCACTGATGGTGAACCTTGGCACTCCAGATGAACTTCAAGCCTTGATCAGCAGGAGTGCTGACTTTGGCTTCTGGGGATTGAAGTCCAAGAACACCTGGAGTGCCAATGTTTGCCATCACTGGACTAGGGGGAGGTCCTGGGATTGTGAAGCTTGCCCATGGCTACATAGGTTGCATCTTCTCCTGGAGGCACAGTGAGGAATCAAACTCCCAACCTCTGGTTCTTCAGACAGATACCTAAATCACTGAACTATCCAGATATTGTAGATCCTTGAGTGGGATTAAATTCTTTTAATACATTTTTTTAAAAAATTGAGGGATAGAAATATTTTGATCGAGAAAATAAAATAAAACCTTTTGGAGTTGTTCTTCTGTTCATCCTGAAGTTGGTGAGGGGTGTTATATGTCCCCATTTCACAGGTGATGAGGGACAACAATTGGGGATGTTTCCTTTCTTCCATGATTAGGCCAAAAACTGCCAAAATGAAGGGCACCTTTTGGTGTGTTCATTATGCAGTTCCCTTCGCCCTGACGTAGTGTGAGAAAGATTAGCTGGCAACACAAGGCTGCAGCTACCAGAGTACGCCTGATTATGGTTCAAAAATACCATAATCTTCAAGGAGGCTCTTTCTGTGTATGCCAAATTGTGGATATGGCAATATTGCTTCCCAAGCAAGTCCGTAGCTTCCTTGATTTCAGACCCTGAAGCTAGAGATCTCGAGCATCTTGTTGCCATGGCGTTTAGAAAAGGATGCTGTCTAGGAACATGAAAAATCACCGTGCAGATTCTAGTACCACCCTTGCGCCTAAAATCTAATACAGACTCTTACCGCTGGCTTGGTTCCTTGTCTTCCTCTCCCTCTCTGCCTCTCTTTTTAACGAGCTAACTCTTTAATATGAAACAGATGTAACCATTTTCCTTCTCTTTCCCCATATGTGTTTGGAGGGCATTGGAGAAGCCTGGTTATTATACGCCTGTTAAAGCTGTGTCGGTTTTATCCTTGGTCTGTTCTTCTTCTTTTTTTTGATATGACATCTTAAAATAGGACCCTTTAATTTCCTCAGCTGCTGGTGCCCTTGAAGGCTACCAAGCATTGGCTAATAAGATATCTTAGACTTGGGGGGGGGGGAATGGCTGTGGTTTTACAGTAGGGAGGGCGGCAAGCAAACCTTTAAATAGACCCCCACCTCCTCCCCTTCCAAAGGCTTGTGCATACAGCTGCAATAATTGACAGGAGAAAGAGACCAAGAGATGAAAGAAAAAGCTAAAAAGAGGCGGCTTCAGGAATCAGTCAGACTTGGTATGAAATAATTATGGTGTTTTGACAGCTTGTTAATAACTCACAGCCATCGGAAAGAAATATAATTGCAACATTGTGAATTTCCTTGTGTTCTTGTCAGATTTGTGCAAATTAAATAAAGGATGTAAAATCCATTAAAAGATATATATATATATTTGGGACATCTGCGCCTAAGACATGATAGGCCATTTAATTATAATTTTTTTTTAAAAAAAATTGTGTTCTGTTGCAATTAATTTCTTAAGGCATTTTGTTTTGGTGACATTCTGAACCAGGAATTCCCAACCTTTTAAAGCCAGGGGGGCATTGGGTCACGGTCCATCAGACAGCATCCCCCGGATGACCATTTTGCCCTTCCTCCGTCACATGGCACTTCCTGGTGTGGTGGAGGCAGTGTGGGGGCCATATGAAATGGTGCCACGCACCACATCCGGCCCCCAGGGCCGCCAGTTGAGAATCCTTGTTCTGAACACTAGGTGAAATTGGTTAGGTTTCTGAATCCACTCCTTGGGAATTTGTAGCTGCCAGGGGTGTTTGCCTGGAGGTGGCCAAGAAATGTCTCCCCTGAGGGAATAAAGTGGACGTTAATCTTCTCCTGTCTTTTGTAAGAGAAGAACCCTGTCACCTGTAATGATTAAAATCCCCTGAAGTGTAAGCAGCATGCAATTTCGGTATTGTATAATTATATGATTATTGAAAGAGACATAAAAGGACCTCGTAGCAAAAAGAAAGAAAGAAACAAAAAAAACTCCACACAGAAAGAGGGGAAAGTTCAACCGCATTAAAGAATAGAACAGGGTTTTGTCTGTATTTTCCAATTACTTTATACAGGGTCTAATAACAGAGAGGAATAAAAGGAAGTTAGACCAATAATTGCTTTTTATCAACATCCATTTAATAATAAAAAAAATGGGGGGGGGGAGATGGGAAAAAAGCTAGTTGCTAAAAGAAGCATTCCAGTTTTACTTGCCTTGTGATCTTTCCCTGGATGTTACCGTAACTGAATTGTGTGTTTAACAGCACTAGATCACTCCTTCTTTAGTACAAAGTGCGATGATGTACGTCTAATTATTCCCTGCAGCAAAAGTAAATTTCCCAGGAATGTAAGTAGCAGAAAACATAAATGAGTCAGAGGAATAATTCAGAGCAGATCTTGAGAAAAAAGAAAATTTTTGGAGCAAAAATCTAAGAACCCCCGAATTTAGCATCATCCATAGCAGATTCTAAAAATGTTGCTTTTTAAAGGTTTGTCAAGTCACTTCCAAGTTGCAGCGTGGCTGTGAATTACTAAACGCCAAAGGGCTCGCTCATTAGCAGCCTCGCCCAGGTTGGGAAATTCAAGCCTCTGCCTTCCTTTATTGAGTTGATCCATTTCATGTTCATTCTTCTTTTAGCTATTTCCAATATTGTTGTGTCTTTCAATGAGTCTTGGTTTCTTCTTATGATGTGCCCAAAGTCCAACAGCTTCAGTTTAGCCTTTTTTTTTTTGTTTCAAAAGAGAGTTCAAGCTTGAGTTAGTTGATCAAACACCCACTTGTTTCTTTCTTTCTTGTGGGTTCATGTAAAGCTCTCCTGTAATACCAACTTTCAAATAAATAAATAAATAAATAAATAAATAAATAAATAAATAAATAAATGGTTCCGCTTCAAGTGGAGAGCTACTTATAAATAGGGTGGAGGGACCCTGTTTTGTTCTGTTGCAAATCTTCAGGGTGCCAGCTATCAATGTAAATAGGCAAAGCGGGTGTTGCTCCTTTTCATTCTTCAATAATGTGTCACTCTAAATAAAATAGCAAATAACGATCACTGCCTACTTTGTCTCACTCTCTTTCCATTGTTTACAGGGATTAAGGGAGCTTTAACTAGCTATGACATCTCCAGCTAGGGAAGAATCTTGTCTGAAATCTTGGAGAGTGACTGCCAGTCAGAGTTTGTGATACTGAGTTAGGTAGACCAAAGGTCTGATTTAATAGAAGACAGCTTCCTGTGTTTATAAAAGTTCTTTCCCTCAATTGCTGGTCACATCTACTCTTGGCCAGTTGAGTCATAAACGTGTTTATGACAGCCGTGGGTGCATTTACATCAACGTTTTGGGCATGTGCTGGTGTGTTTTGCTTCCACTTCCAGGAGCATCAAGGGCAGGGTGGGTGAGATGATTTGGCATCATGGGCCAGATCCAGCACTGAGGGTGTAGTTTGGCCACTGCTGCTATAAATGCAGTTGAGCCCTGAACCCTAGAGTCGGATACAACTGGCTTTACCTTTAACTAATTATGTTTGCTATAGTTACTAATCATCTGCAAATTCAGATTTTGTGCATCTGTTTGTGCAAAACTTGGAAATGGGCAGGATTTCAACTGAGGCCTATAAATTATCATGTAACCCTGCCTTGACCAAGTATTCTAGCGAGAGAATCTGGCTGGAAATAATCCAGCCAGTTGACGCAGTATTGGATGTTGTGTGAATGATGCCAACGCTGCAGTTTCTCTCATGCACACTCTAGCTAAAGTTATCTTCGGATGAGATAAGGCGTCTGGCATGCTGTTGCATTCCTTGTGGGAAATGCTTACCTCTTTTCCCACTTTCCAATCCCCAATAAGGCTGGAACCTCTGCTTCTTGTCATCGAAACACACCAATAATGGCAATGTCAATAAAGCAACAGCACATTTCAAAACAAAACAGTCAAAATAGCCATCGACTAAATGCTGTTGAATTTCACACTGTAATTCTAAGAGAGAACCACGAATGTCAGGAAGCTGCTTGGCATTGAATCAAACTTTTTGTCCAGCTGGCATCTAGGCCAAGAATAAGTGAAGAAAGTATGGCTTGTAGGCTGCATATAGATCCCATGTCCGTTTTTATGCTGCACATGGGGACTGTGCTTTTCTTGAATCGGAAGATGTGTTTTTCTGGTCCTGTAGACCTCTGGGAACTCTGTTTACCTTCCCACCGAAGTGGTACCTATTTATCTACTTGCAATTTCTTGCTTTCAAACTGTTAGCTTGGCAGGAGCTGGGACAGACAACAGGAACTCACTCCAATGTGCAGTACTCATGTCTTGAACTTTTGACCAGCAGACCTTCCAGTCGTCAAATTCAGTGTCTTAACCACTGCACTCCAGGGGCTAGTCATACCTGCCACATGTCCATGGAAATGTCTGCAGATGTAGACAGCACTGGCTCTTTGGCTATAAACAAAGATGAGCACTGAACTCTAGAGTCAGATACAACTGGCGTTTGAACAAGGGCGGCTTTTACCTTTAGACCTCTAGGAATGTCTGATTGATTTGTTTGCTTGCTTTCCATAGGCTTTTTCATTATTATGTGTTGTCAAGTTGCCTGTGGATAATGGCAACCTTTGCCACGATTTCTTAGCTACAGTGAACTCAGAAGTGGATTGCCATTCCTTTCTTCTGCCCTCTATGACTACATAGGCTGGTTTTTGTCATGGGAGGCACAGTGAGGAATTGAACTGCCAGTCCCTGGCTTTGCAACCTTGTGCTCCCACTCCCTGATCTATGGAGATTCCCTCCCTCCTTTCTTCCTATCTAAAGGTCAAGACCAGAGTTAGACATCTGGCAGCTTTTGACTTGCAAAACTGCTGTCTTTTTAAAGCATTTCTGAGCTTGGGATGGACCCCCTGCAGGAGGTGTCAGCATTGAAAATGTAGCCTCCAGCCCTGGGTTAGGGGAACCCTGGAGCTGAATCCAACTCTTGTAGGATTTCCCGAGCAAACCTGCTTGGTTTCCCATGGCACTGCCTTTTGATGTCGTTGCAGCATTTCTGTCCTCCTGCCCCACACATTTCCCAGGGCTTGCAATGAGAGAGGTTTGTTTAATTAATGCAAACATTGGCTGGGATGGGGCCAATTGAACATCTGTGGACAGAGGTTTCCATACTTTTGCACAATAACAGAGAATTGTTGTGGGAACCACTGTGAAGGGGAAGATTAAAACCAACAGTGAGAAAACTCTAAAACAGGAGTTCTCAACCTTTTAAAGTTGTGGGGCTGGATCACACTTCCTCATACAGCTTCGGGGGGTGGATGGCCATTTTGCCCTTCCTCCACCACATGGCACTTCCTGGTGTGGTGGTGGTAGGCCACATTAAATGGCACCGTGGGCCACATCCAGCCCACAGGTCGAGAATCCCTGCTCTAAAAGCTAAACAGGAGCATTAATTCCAGGATATGTCTATGGGTGACCTCAGTAGGCACATACAAATCGAAAATCAGTTGTCTCTAACTCTTGGGTTCGGTGCTCATCTCTCTTTACAGCCAAAGAGCCATCACTGTCAGCATCTACAGACATTTCTGTGGTCATGTGGCAGGCATGACTAGATACCAGAGTTCATGGAATGCTGCCATCTTCCCACTGAAGCAGTACCTATTTATCTACTTGCAATTTCTTGCTTTCAGGCTGCTAGGTTGGCAGGAGCTAGGAGAGATGACAGGAGGTCACTCCATCATGCAGCACTCAGGTCTTGACCTGCTGACCTTTCCGTTGTCAAATTCAGCATCTTCCACCGCAGCACCTCTAAAACTTAAGCAGGCATGGCCATAAAATATAATAATAGCTGCGTGCCATCAAATCAGTTCTGACTTAGGGTTATCCATTTTATGGTATTTTAGTTAGATAGTACTTAGACAGTACCTTTACCATTCTGGGACTATGCAGCTTGCCCATGTCTACACTAGCTAGCTTTTTTCCTTAGGATACACATTCGGGAATTGAACTCTCAACCTTTAACTCTGCAGGCCAAACTCAATGAGCTGTTTATCCAATTCCCTATCGCCTACCACTAGTGCTTCTTCCAAACCATCTTGTCCCCCAGAACTCAAGGCACCAACAGCCATTAGACAACGTACAGACGGACCCAAGCCAACAGTTCCAGTAATAATTAAAAGCGAAACTGTTAGCAACTGGGTCTCCAGCTGCTGAGAACTGCAAAATTATTCAGTTCATTCTGAAAGTCAGTATGGTAATTGAGAGCGGTAAATACACCAGTGGGTACATAAAATTTAAGATGTGAAAGACAAGGGAAACCTGTGCAAACCATTAAATAATCTCAACAATCCAATTTCAGGTTGCCTAATTGCATTAGCGGAGGAGATACGATGGAGTGAGTTTATAGCAACATCTTCCTGTCTTTTTTTGGAAAGATACCACCCAGTGTCTTGTCTTGTGAAACTTTGCTCCGAGCATTTGGCTGTGGTCGATAAAAGAAGTTAGACCAGTATTCCCCAACCTTGGTTTTTGGACTTCAATTTTTAGAAGCCTAAGTGAATCCCCCAAAGCACTGATCAGCCAATATACTAACTAAGACTTCTGCGAATTCAAGTCCCTCTGTGGGGCGTTGGTCCTTCTGTGGGGCGTTGGCTCCACATTGGGAACCACTGAGTTAGACCTTAAGATGCCTAAGAGAATCCATTGAATTTGTTGAAAATGGCAAATAAATCTGCCTATCATTTGTCATATTTTTCATGAACCTTTTGCATCTAGATAGTTTATTTATTGGTTTTATTTATGTTCTATCTTTCTTTCAGTCAGGTTCAGTGGCTTTCTTCTTCCTGACAACGAACTCGTCAGGTCAGGTTGACAAAGAGTGCATCTGGTTCAAAGTTGCCTGGTAGTTTCATGGCTCACTGGAGACCTGAGTCTGTAGCTCAACCCTTCTAACCCCTTAATCAGATGGGCTTTTGCTATAACAACACAGTAAACTGGTCATGGGAAGGATTTGCTAGGACGGGTACTTCAAGAGTTTTGTTTCTTGGATTGGAAGCTGAGGTCTCTCTTGTCCCTTGCTGTTTTAAAACAAAACAAAACATGTGTGCTTAAGAGGTGGAGACAGGGTGGAAAGAGAAACACCGGCCAGGATGTTAGCTTTGTCTGGCTTCAAACCATCAGTCCCCTGTCAATGCTTGCGTAGCCTTGATTTAGTAAGCAGAGAAGGCTTTGACCCACCCAGATTTTAAAAGGCTACCTGTATAGGCTTTGTGGGCTGCGGTGACTCAGTGGTTAAGAAGCTTTCCTTGTTAGCTGGAAGGCTGGCAAGTTGGCAGTTTGAGACCTAGGTACTGTATGATGGATTGAGCACCTGTCTCTGTCCCAGCTCTTGGAGACATGAAAGGAGCCCCATTTGGGTGCTCCTTGAGTTGAGTTTCTTCCTCAAACATCCTTTCAATCCAGAATAATTTCAGACATTAAATTATTATTATTATAATAATAGGGTTTGAGATTTTACTCCAAACCCTGAGGCTAGTGTTACACAGTAATTGGAAAACGAGAGCGAGTTGGCTAAGTATTAACCTTATTATAGCAAGAAATAAGATACTTAAGCCATTTGCAATTTGATACTTTGATTTGGTTTTGTAAGCAGCCTAACCATATCTTCCAGGTTATTCTGCTATGTTAACTGAGTACCATACTGCCAGCAACACAATGCTGATCATCAGGTGACGGTTAACTAACCTATCAACCATGAGGAACCGTGGCCTTGGGTGACAAAGTTCACAGGGAAGGGTGATGGTCCTCACATGGATTAAATCCCATTTGAATCCATCTGGATGGAGGGCAGCAGCTTCATCAATCCTGGCCTGAGTTTGAGGAGGACTTGACGTGTCAAAAGGGCTCAGGATCAGAAAGAGACTTGTGGAACTGGATCATTGGTACCAATGTCACTCTGATGTGCAAGGTGAATGGAAGGCCTCTGCATTTATTTTCCCAGGACAATCTTCATGGCTGATCGCAGTGTGGATAGTCAACATTTGGAATTGGATACAGCACTTGAAGATGAAGACGCAGCCTAATGGTGGCAGTGAAACAAAGGCATTAACTATATATGTAAATGCGGTGAAATTATGTTTTTTCTTAATGCTAGATAGAGCATAAGTAAAAGTGATTTTTTTTTCATTTTGGCTTGTATCTTGAAGCAGGAGGCTAGCAAACATACATATACATATCACTCTTTGGGAGTATGATTCTCCACTGTGTTTCCCAGGAGAAGAACCAGTCTGTGTAGCTCTGGGCAAGCTGCACAGTCCCAGAACATCTCCTAGAACAGTCATGGCAAAGCTTGACACTCCAGTTGTTCTTGAACTTCAGTTCCCAGAAGCCCTGATCAGCAGGAGTGCTGACTTAGGCTTCTGGTAATTGAAGTCCAAGAACAGTTGGGGTGCCAAGGTTGGCCATCATTGCTCTAGAAGAAGGGAAATGGGAAAGCACTTCTGTGTATTTTCTACCTAGAAAACTAGAAAGGTCACCGTGAGTCAGAACTGCCTTGAAGGCACACAGTTATTATTAGAAAACAAACAAGTTTTTCGAAGGCAGTGGTGCTATGGGCTGCAGGCCGATTAGATATGCATTACAACTTTATGAGATACTGAACTTCACGCCTCTTGGTGATCAGGAAGATCACGATAGAAGATCATGAGTCAGACCCAGAGTTTGTCCATTTCAGCATTCTGGAAAGCTGCCAACAATGCATTCATGCAGCTGTGTCCCTTCATTTCATGTTCTCCAGCAACTGATACATAGAAATACACTTCTTCTGACATTGCAGTGAATCAAAAGCTAGATTCTGCTAACTTTCTTAGCCAGAATGCCATTGCTTAGTTACGAGGTGGGCCTGAAGAATCTTTGACCACTGGCAGTACAATTCATTTGATGATTTATTAGCATAAGTATTAATATTCTGTTAATTCAGTGGGTAGACCAGTAGAAATCTGGCGTGCATACTTACCCAGTCATTAAAAAAAATCATCCATGTTGGTGGCTGTTGTAGCATCATGTGGCCGTGAGTTCCACAGTTTAACTATGTATAAAAAATTAGTTTCATTTTACCTGGTTTAAAACTAATAGTATTCAGTTTTACTGGTTGATCCTTGTGTTCTAGTATTAGAAAAGGGGGAGAAAAATGTATCTCTACAGCAGCGGTGGTGAACCTTTTAGAGATTGAGTGCGCAAACTGCAACCCCAAACCCACTATTTATTGTAAAGTGCCAACACAGCAACAGGGGAGGAAGGAAGCGCTCCCATTGGGCTGCTAGGCAGAAGGGCAGAGAGAACTCTGTGCTGGGGGAAGGGAGGAAGCACTCCCATTGGTCTGCTGGGGAGAGGGGTGGGGCTAACTGTGCTGGGGTGACTGCACAGGTGCCCACAGAGAGGACTCCAAATGCCACCTCTGGCACGTGTGCCATAGGTTCGACACCACTGCTCTACAGGGTGGCCTCTTAAGTCCCTACAATCATCCATATATCTTATGTATCCAGTGTATCTGTGTGCTGTCCCACATTCTCACTGCATAATATCACAATACTGTACACTGTTCAATTGTAAATGGGCTTAAATGGGCCACATTTCTCTGGAAAAATGAAAAAATTATAGTACATGCAACATAACAACATGGATGGGTAGGGACTTAGGGCCAACCAGTATCTGCTTTTATTCACAGGACAGAGCAGTTTATATACCCTACTGTTCTATCTCTTCTTACAGGCTTATTTCCTAGTTTTCCACCCTCTTCTCAGCTCAAAATCCCTGCTCTGCTTTGAACTGGAGATTCTTGCCAGCTTGCAACCGCTGCGTTTAAGCTAATTAGTTCAGAAACCAAGATTGTTTGGGGTTGACGATTGAGAATGACAGAGGTGGTGGTTAAGCACCTGAGTTTGATGACTGAGAAGTTGGCAAGTCAGCAGATCAAGACATGAGGGCTGTGTGACGGAGTGAGCGCCCACCTTAGCAGTTGGAAAGCAAGAAATTGTAAGGAGATAATTAGGTGCCACATGACCATGGAAACCTCTGTAGATGCAGATAGTGCTGGCTCTTTGGCTGTAAACAGAGATGAACACCATTCTCTAGTGGTTCCCAATGTGGGGCACATGCCCCACAGGAGGGCAATTTTATTTTTAAGGGGGTGGGAATTCAAGAATGAATTATTAATAGTAGATGGCCTTTTAGGCTTGGAGGAAGTCAGGGGTTCCCAATCTTTTCAAGCCAAGGGCCAGGTCACGCTCTCTCAGTCAGCTTCGAGGGCTGGATGGTCATTTTGCCCTGCCTGCATGATGGAGGTGGCCATTTTGTCCCAACAGCTTCAAAGGGATAGCCATTTTGTTTCTCAAATGCCCTTGGACGGGTGGAGGGGACACATGAAATGGTACAGTGGGCCAGATCCAGCCCATGGGCCTTGGGTCGGGAATCCCTGCTCCACATGAATAGGAGTTCCCTTTTTGAATAATAATTATATGCCATTAGGATTTTAGAGATGCTTAGTTGGTAGGGCATGGCTATAAAAAGGTTAGGAACTTAGTTTTAGACGTGAGTAGCTTTGAAGCAAGGGAGACCCTTACCTTTATTTTTATTGAGGGCTGTGGCAGATGGTTATCAGCCAGAAGTCTATGTACAGTATTTGGAATAGGAGAAATAGGACAACAGAAGCTCTGTATATCCATCCTGAAATCCTTCTTCCAGGCAATAAAGAACAGAGTTTTTCAGCAGCTTGAGGACTGAAAGAAAATCCTACAAGACTGTGCAAGTTAACCCAACTATTTTCTGGGATGCTTTTAACTATGTTACGTGCCCTTTTCACTTCTGACACACAGCAAACCTAGTCATTAGTGACGTTAAAAGACCCTATCATTAGCCGCCCATCCCCAGGTCTGTGAAAAACTAAAGATCACAGCTGTTGAGTCAATCTACTAAATATCCTTTCTTCCCCTTTTCCTGTTGACTTCAATCTTTCCTACCATTATTATGTTTTCCAAGGCATCCCTGTCTTCTCGTGATATGGCCAGAAGATGATAACTTCTCTTTTTCTGTCGTTTATTTAAAGTGATCTGTCTACAATAAATTTGCATCCCTGCAGTTGTCTGCTTTGCCTTTTTTATAGTCCGCTTCGACGGCACTGTTGATAAATGCACATCTTATCCACCCGGCTTGTTGGTTCTGAGCTGCAGAAACAAATTAGAGAGCTGTTTTTCTGTAAAGGGCAGAGGAGGAGGAGGAGGAGGAGGAAGAGAAGGAGGAAAAGTGTAAGGGGAGGAGGAAACCACTCTGTGCGAGGCAGATAGTGTCTGTTAGAGCTTTAGAATGATGTGATCTGCCATCCCTGCTCTACAATTCCCAAATTCCCACTAATAGAGATGTAGAGACTGTCAAAAGCAATCTGTACTTATAGCAGAGGAAACTGTTCTCTAGCAACTGTATATTTGGGTCAACCCCAGCCACTGCTGTTCACATTGGGGGTGTCTTTTCCCCTCTCTCTGTCTCTCTGCCGGCATTTTCTAACTCGATATGGTAGCAAGGATGTAATTAACCCTCTGCAGTCCCAACTTGAGTTGCATTAGGCAATTTCCTTGGAGGGAGCAAAGGAAAGATGGCAGCACGGCTTTAATCAGGGCCTCAAGGCTTTTGGAAAGGGATCTCTCCTCCCTTGCACACTTGGCTGGTTTAGTCTGCTGAAGATTTAAGCTTGTTCCAGCCTTTGTTTATAGCACCAGCGTCCCTTCAAGTAAGCTGGCTGAATACGTATTGCTCTCTTGAAATCTTCAAATCCCAGGTTTAGTCTCGGTGCAGTTAAATGCAGACAGCTTGGTTATCTAGCTCTTCTGGTACTTTGGAGCTTGTTAGAGCAAGCTTCGTCAACAAATTTGTAGAGCAGGAGTTATCAACCTTTTAAAGCCGGGGGGCCGGGTCATGCTGCCTCAGAGAGCCGGGGCGGGGGGGAGCTGGACGGCCATTTTGCCCTTTCTCCACCACATGGCACTTCTTGGTGTGATGGAGGCAGTGGGGGCCACATGAAATGGTACCGCATGCTCCATCTGGCCTACAGGTCACAGGTTGAGAATCCCTGTTGTAGACATTTGCAGAGTTGAGTTCTTGGAGTGTAACTTCCAGAATCCCAGTGCTACCTGGGGAATTTTGGGTGTTGTAGTACAAAAACAAATCTCTTCCAACTACTCTGTAGTGAATCCACTCTGGGGTTTATAACAAACTTTCCAAGATATTGAATCCTTTCCTTAAAATGTGGTTTTCAGCTTTGATAAAATTTGGACCGAAACCTCAAATAGATTCATTTTCACCAGCAAGGAATCATTTTTATCCACAATAGCAGAGTCTAACCATTTTATACTGTTCCAGATGTTTTTTTTTACTATATTGGCTGTTGCTTTCAGCTGTTTAGCCCAGAGCTGACATGAGTTGTAGTTCAAAACACTGAGAGGGCACAAAATGTGGGGTGCTCATTGGTTTATTTATTTGTGAAATCAGTACCCTGGCTTCTTCACCTTCTTCTCAATTTTTCTTCATAACTACCCTATGAAGAAGGTCACAGAAGTGATTACTAGGCCTGGGAAGACATAAGTTGTTGTCTGTTCAGTGCCCTGAGTGGGCTATTATAAATATAATATAAGTTCCATACCCCACTTATCTTTTAAGTTCACTCAGTCATTTGCAGATAATTCTGCCACTGTCAAGATGAAAACCCTAATTGGGTGGCTGTGAACTTAACAATTGAGAGGGACTTAAAATGGTCTCTTGACTTCTTCAACATCTTAAAGGTAAGGTTTTGGTGGACACCAAAAAAAAAAGTCATGTCTCACTCACACAGCAGGGCCCCCCCCCCCCAGTAATTTAAAATCAAAGAGTATGACTTAAATGATCTCAAAGAATGTGCAAGTTTGAAATGAGAACATTTACAGTTGTACCTTGCTTAAAGAGCACAATGTGTTCCACAGGATTGCTCTTTAAGCAAAACACCATTGTAAGTGACCAATTGTGACTTCTGGTGAGGGTATCGAGAACCCCGATTTATTTGTTAAGGGAGTTTTTGGTTGGTTTTATTTGTTAAGCGAAGCGAACATTCAGAGAAAATTCTTCTCTTTAAGCGAGTTACTTTCTAAGCGTGGCGCTCTTTATGCGAGGTTTAACTGTATTTCAATTGTACTGTGTTTAAACATACATCGTATTGTTTATTTTAGTTGCTTTTAACCATCTACTAGTATCTGTTCATCTTTCCCTGTACAATGAACACTGTGCTACAGTGTAAATTAGTAATAAAGGCCAAAGAGAGTAATTGGATATACTGTTTAGTATTAAAAATGTTCTAAGAGAATAATGGGTTTTGTAGGGTGATTTCACCCAAAAATATCAGATAGAAAAATTATAATACAGTATGAAATACTGTATTTGTCTACACATTCTACCTACTTCCCTTGACGTTCTGGTAGGATTCCCCAGAGCAGAGGAAGGCTATGCTTCATTCAACAGTAGCGTTCCCCAACCTTTGGTTTTTGGACTTCAATTCCCAGAAGCCTAAGTCAATTCCCCAAAGCACTGATCAGCCAATGGACTGATTTAGGCTTCTGGGAATTGAGGTCCTCCTGTGGGGTCTGGGAACCACTGCTCTACAGACAGGGGAGACCTGACACTGTCAGTACTTTCTGCTGGAAGTTGGGTGCAGAAAAGGAGCCTGCTGCAGACTGATGGATCATCAGTTCTGTCGTTTCTCTGCCAAACTCAAGCTCTGCCAGTGCAGCTGCCTTCGCGGGGTGAGGCAGAAAAAGGAAACAGCTGCTGGAAAGAACCAAAATGGCAGGGGACAATTAGAGGACTTCAGCATTTGCATGGAGACAAGGTTTCAGCCTCAGAGTGGGTTGGTGATTTCTGTCTTACTCCCTGCCAGCTTTAGAACACTGTAGTTCTTTTATGGCAAATGTGTTGTCTACAGAGCAGCGAGGCTGGCATTGTTTTGCTCAGGTCTGCAAAATATATACAGTAAGACCCCTACTTACATAAAAAGTCTGCTCCATAGGGTTTTATGTACTGCAAATACTCGAGTATAAGTCCAGTTTTTTAGTCCCCAAATCGAGGTCCAAAAAGGGGACTCGACTTATACTCGGGTCAACTACCCAGAGGGTCCCCAAACTGCAGTGGTGCAAATTCAAACATACAGTAAAAAAAGATATATCTAAATTAATTGATTTCACCATATGTTCATGTAGTGTATTTTAATTATTGAAACTCACTAGCAGCTGCTGCATTTTCCACCCCTGACTTATATTCATGCCATTCTATTTTCCTATTTTTAGAGGTCCAGATTAGAGTACCTTGACTTATATTTGGGATGGCTTATAGTTGAGTATATACGGTAAATAATTTCTTTTACTTAACTCGAAGCAAACCCATAGGATAAATGAATTTTTACTTAACTCAAAGCAAACTCATAGGAAAATGATATTTAAGTCGAACAATACAGTTACAATACAATACAATGTAAATCGAAGCAACCCCATAGGAAAAATGAATTTTTTACGTAACTGGATGCAACCCATGGGAAATTGTGTTATGTAAATCGGGACATGGTTTTAGTGCAAAAATCATTATGTAAGCCGATTTTTATGTAACTTGAGGCATTTGTAAGTCGGGGTTTTACTGTAATGCCATGGCTTGTGAGCATGTGCAGAGGACTCGACTATACTGAGCAGCACTTAAAGATTTTATTGTTGCAAATCCCAGCATTGCAATTACTTCTGCTCTCTGGGGATTTGCAGGTGTTGCAATATGAAAACAGTAACTGTGCAGCTTGGGAAAAATTCCTAGTGCTATTAATCCATGCAAAATCAACTTTGTTCTTGAGAAATGCTAGCCAACTCTTCGTGGACGAGAGATTGTTAATATCAGACTCTGCTGAAACAAAGAAACAGCAAGAACTCAAAAGAATTAAGCTTACTGTAAGTAAAGAGATCTATTGAAACCCTAGTTCTCAAAGAAGGAGTGAGGGTTTTCCTCACAGAGTGGCTGCTAAAAGAAAATACAGCTTGGCTTTCATTCTCTCCCCCACCCCTCACTTCAATGTGAGCACATTTAAAGCCCTCTTTAATAGTCCAGGCTTGAGACAAAGAGCTGATCTGTAACCTGTTTTCTGTTGAAGAATTTAGAAAGTGAAACCTGAGCGACGTGTTTAAGAAGCGGGGAGGAAAAGAAGAAACTGAAACTTACACAGGAGTGCCTCCTTAATTAAGGGCTCGCTGTTAATTAAGCCATGCGTATAGTGACAGGATGCCTCAAACCTGCACCCGTTGAGATATTATACCCTCTTGTTGGTATGGCTCCACCTAAGATCAGGAGAGAAGTAGCAGCAGATGCTGAGAGACCTGAGCAAGAGAATGATCCTTGACACTCTGAATGGATATGAGCCTCAAGTCCACCGGCTCAGATCCAGGGAGAGCTTTATGGCAAGAACAAACATTCCTGAGGGTACACAAAAGCAAAACCAAATTAGAAGATGGAGGAAGGAGCTCACTGGACAAGGAATGGCAGTAAATGAGGATATAGCTGAAGAGCTCAACCTCCCCCTCATCACTTGGATGATCTTGAATAGGCTGAGGGTTGGAGTGCCTAACTGTAAGACCAGCATGCTCAAGTGAAAGCTGCTAGTGGACAACAACAGGCTGTGTAGATGTTGAGAGATATAGAATCCAGTTCATTTACTGGTCTGCCAATTACTGCCAGAAACATGCACTGATGAGGACTTGGGTTTGAGCAATGACAAAGCGAAGAAAGTGGCTTCATTTTGGCAGTCCAGGGTTTATACGGGACATGAAAGAAGAAGAATTGGAAGTTTTGGAATTTCTGAACTTCCCCACCTCCCAAATAGCAAGGGACAAAATCCTGCCACACAACTACACAAGCACAGCTTGAGGTTGTGCATGCAATAGTTGTGCTAAAGCTGAATTAGAAGTGCTATCCTTGGTGCAAGGATTCGTTAGTGGATGTGGCTCAAGTGGCAGATGCTGACTGGTCAGCAGTCCAATTCCCAAGTACTGCAGGACAGAATGAGCTCCTGTCTTTGTCCCAGCTCCTGCCAACCTAGCAGTTCGAAAGCAAGAAATTGCAAGTAGATAAACAGGGATCACTTCAGTGGGAAGGCAAACAGTGCTCCATGCACTCTGGTATCTAGTCATGCCTGCCACATGACAACGGAAACGTCTGCAGAAGCAGACAGCCCTAGCTCTTCGGCTTTGAAACAGAGAACTGTAGAGTCAGATAAGATTGGCTTTCGACCAAGGGAAACCTTTACCTTTAAATAGGTACCACTTTAGTGGGAAAGGTAACAGTGTTCCATGTTCTCTGGCATCTAGTCATTCCTGCTACATGACCATGGAAATGTCTGCGAACACAGACAGCACTGGCTCTTTGGCTGTAAATGGAGAGGAGCACCACCCTCTAGACTTGGACAGAACTGGCTTTTGAGCAAGAGAAACCTTTAATTTTACATTATGTCAGTATGAACAGAGGTTAATTTGTATGAATGGATAACTGGCTATTAAGTGGAATCACGTATTATATTATTCTTCCATCAGTGGGAGTGGAAGGTGATTGTCATGTAGAGGAAACATTTAATTATACAGAAGGATGTATTTTGCATCTCCCCAAAAAAAGAGGCACAGATTGTAATGGTATTTTGGTACCTTCCAGGTGTGTTGGCAGTGCATTATGGCCCCCAACACATCAGATAGGTATTTGGTTTAGTGCAAAGAGTGGCTTATGAAAGGGAGCCAGAATTCCATCATTTACCTTTTAGCATTTTCAAGTGCTCTCTTGATCTCCTTTCTCATTCTGCAGTATCGAGCGGATCGGTATTATTGATGTCCTACAATTTACAGTCTGCTTCTTTGTCCTGCCAGATGGCTTAGAAGGGACTTTCTTTAAATTGAAAAAAAAGCTTGCAAAATAAACACCCCATGAAATAATCAAAAGCAAAATGTGCCACAGCAGTAAATTGAATTGGTCGCGCAGAGATCAAATTATTTAACGATCTTAGAAGGCTTAAGTCAGCAGCCTAAGTCAACTTGTGCATTTACTTCTGGATTTCCCCATCTCTCTTTTATGTGGGAGGAGAAAAAATGGCATAGAGACACTATTTCCACCCAGCTCCCAAGGATGAGATGATGTAAGAGTACATCCTACCTGTGTCTTCTATGACTCACAGTTTGTTTATCATCTCGAAGGATCGCTTTGTTGACAGGCCAGGTGCTATCTGGTAATTGTTTTGTAGTTTAAAAACCATCAGCTGCTTCTCATTTTTGTAAATGCCAGTGCTGATCCCTCCTTCTGTACTTGTGTTGGTAAGACAGTTGAGAAATGCAGCTGTTCTTCTGCCCACTTCTGCCTCCTGTCTCTTTCTTCAGGCAAAAAAGGAACATGGGATTTCTGAAAGTATGTAGTGAGTCGATCTATCAGTCATAGGAACCGGGGTTCAGTGGTACCTCGAGTTACAAATTTAATGCATTCCAAGGCATTTTTCATGTTATGTAACTCAAATTTCCCATAGGAATGGACTGAAAACCAATTAGTCTGTTCTGGAAAAATTCATAACTCGAGCCATTATTTTCAATTGACTTTCATTCGTATTGTGAACATTTTGTAGCTCGAACCATTTGTAACTCGAGGAACCATTGTACACAGAGCCTCCTTAAAGATAGGAGTATTTTTGATCCACAATTAGACGTACCCTGGCAATGGCAACCTTGTGTTGCCAGCTAGTCTTTCTCACACTAGGTCAAGTGAAAGGAACTGCAGAATGAACTTGTTAAAAGGTGCCTTCATTTGGGCAGTTTCACATTTGGCCTAGACACGGAAGAAGAAGTCATAAGCAATGTTTTCGCCTGCCACACCTTGTGCTGTGGAACCGTGGGAAAATGCCTGTTTTTCAAAAGCATAACAATCACACTTCTATCCCATCCCATTGTACCTAGCGCACTCTCTGGGCAGTTCACAAATTAATTAGCATTTTGCCCTCTCAAGCCTGCCAGCTCAGATCCAGGAAGAGCTTTATGGCAAGAACAAACATTCTTGATGGTACACAAGAGCAAAACCAAATTAGGAGATGGAGGAAGGAGCTGACTGGACAAGGAACAACATTAAAGGAAGATATAGTTGAGGAACTCAACCTCCTTTATATCACTTGGAGGACCCTGAATAGGCTGAGGGTTGGAGTCCCTAAATGCAAGACCAGCAGGCTCAGGTGGGAACTGCTGGTGGACAATAACACACAGTGTGAATGTGGAGAGACACCGAGTCCGGCCCATTTGCTGGTCTGCCGATTGCTGCCGGAGACATGGACCAATGAGGACTTGCGTTTGGGCAATGACAAAGCAAAGAAAGTGGCTTCATTTTGCCAGACCAAGGTCTGATCAAGACATGAAAGAAGAATTTTGCCCCCAATATGCTCAGTACTCATTTTACTGACCTCAAAAGTATGGAAGGCTAAGTCACCCTTGAGCCCTGGTTGGCCAGGAGCTGGGTCACACTCCCTCAGACAGCTTCATGGGCCAGGCGGCCATTTTGCCCTTCCTCCACCACATGGCACTTCCAGGTGTGGTGGAGGGCCCCATTAAATGGTGCCACAGAGCATCTGGCCCACGGGCCGCAGGTTGAGAATCCCTGGGCTATATCGTTGTTGTAGATTTGATGCTAGATTGTTGATTGGGCTGCAGGAGTAAGACTTGATTAAGAAAAACAAACAAATAACAAACAAACAAACAAAAAGCTGTGCAGGAATTATATCTTGAAGTGCCAGATGGTAATGAGCTGTATAAATAACTAATTAATGAAGTAAAGAGCTAACTTGATGGAAGTTAAATTGCAATGTAACAATTAATTGCTTGATTTTAACTAGCATTGTGAAATTAAGATCTATACTATTAATTAGGGATAATTATTAGTAAGTTCAGTGATTTTGACCATTAAGTAGTTTGGATTTGACCTTGGACTGTGCAAAATTTGACTTAAAAGTATCAGTTTAATGATCTGGGATAGATGCAGCCCTGGGATAAAAATTTGCTGTGTTTGATTTTAATTTTGTCAGTTGATTAGATTTGAATAAGTGATTTTGCTGTATATTATCAATAGCCAAAATCATATTAGTTGTGCCAGTAGGTATAATACTAAATCATAATTTTTGGCAGTGAATTCCCATCAATTAAGAAGTATTTTGATGCTCAAAGTTACATTGTTTAGAATAAAATGACAATTGGACTTCAACCTCATGGGCTACAACTCGATCTGAGTATACATTTTACCTGTCTCAGGGCACCAGGAGACCTGGTCTTGGAGGTGGGCTGGCTCTGAGTTGTCTTCTCCTTCCAAGGCAAGGAAGAAAAATACCACTGGCATGAATTTATTTTAGGTGGATCCCAGCTTGCCATGAAGTGACCCACACACTATGATCTCAGAGCCATCTCCTGTGGCATGTATGAAATGAGACATGCAGAATTTAACACCAGGACTGCAATGGACTGCTGCAGCCTTGAGGATATTATCAAGGTGCACCTTCACAGCCAGTCTATCCGGCATGGCCTCTACCACCTCCATGACCATTGGGAATCAGAATAGTGAATTGGTTCCTACTCCGCTCATTTTGCCATTGGGCCCAATAGGATGGTTTCCAGTGGCATTTCCTCCACTGAGGGGGCCATCACCCCACCTAAAGGGGCTCATCCGCCCGTAGCCGTTGGCCCCTTTGGTGAGTCAGGTTATTTACCAACACCCAACATTCAGCGTTGAGTCGTTGGCTGTACGGTCTACTCCATTACTGCAGCAGGATGTCCGGCCGGACTTAGACCTATTTCTCAATTAAAGTCTTCCTTTTCATCATAGCCACATTATTTGGAGTTTAAGTGATAATAAAAAAAACATTAAGCTGTATAATTGTACTTAAAAATCAATGCTACAAAAGATAGATTTCATCACAAAAAGTTACTTTAAAACAAACACCACTTATTAAGTAAACCTGTAACACCATAAAAACATGCAGTTATTCTAACCGGCTTACTGTAATTGTAAGTTGAGTCATCTTATGTAATCTTATTTTAAACATGTTAAAAGGGATACAGCGGTGGGAGGGGAACATATTTTGAATTACTGTCTTTGCTTGCCCTTGGCCATGATTTCCAGCAGTAAAAGAAGCTAACTTGCAGATAATGAATGCATACTAAAGAGATAATGGTAAACAAAACCAGAGGCAACAGTTAATGGTGACCAAGTTTCAAAGCACTTTAAACAAGATATGGTTGAATTTACAAAGAAGAGGTAGTGAATTGATCCCTATTTTTAAAGTTTGATTCTTGAAAGGAAAGCCATGCTGATGGAGGCACCCAGGAAGGTGAGAACACTAGTCTGTAGAGGTTTTGAGATGCATCTTGTTCATTATCCAAGTAAAAAGTGTCAGATGAAAACCAAGAGTCACACAGAAGTTGCTAAGGGTATTTAACTGGTAGATTCATGCGTCCATCCTTGGTGTTGAAATTTGATCATGTAACGTTGCAACATAAACTATTGCCCAACTATCTAATTAAAGCAGGAATTCTCAGTCTGCAGCCATTGCACTATTTCATGTGCTCCCCCCCCCCTGCCTCCACCAGACCGGGAAGTGCGATGTGGTGGAGGAAAGGCAAAATGGCCATCTGGCCCCCAAAGCCTGTGAGGGAGCATGACCCGGCCCCTGGCTTTAAAAGGTTGAGAACTCCTGAATTAATGAAAATGGCCTGTATTAAAATATTAGCATTGCAGTGTAGAAGTTTAAGAACTGACACTTGTACATGGGGATTTCTGAAAGCTAAAAAATATTGGATAATAGTTGCAGCATATTATTCAGTACAGGAAGGTAGTTCCTATTCCCCACCTTGAAATATTTCTGTAAGAAAACTATTAGAAATGTAAACGGATTTTGATTTTCTATGCAGTGATTACTTTGGTCAATTCAAATCAGATTTATCAATAGACAAGAAAGCTAAAGATGTAATTTGAAAGGTATTTGTAGCAAAGTAGACCAACAGAAATATGAAATAACTGCGCTAATATTAAATTGCCTTGAGGGAGGTTTTTAAGGCAGTGCTGACCATTAATAAACAGAATGGCAGAATTAGTTGATCAATACTGAATACACACCATGCTTTTAAAATAATAATACTTGTGTAGACATGCCTCTGATTACATTAAAACCTCCTTTCTCTTACTTTGCTCCTGAGGAGATAATGAGATGAATTTTGTGGGCTTTGTTGGAAGAGTTAGCAAGTCTATACAGTAATACCTCGGATAACGTTTACCTCGGATAACGCTAAAATCTCATAATGTTAAGTAATCTGGGGAGGAGAATTGGATCAAATAACATTAAGGTCGTATGGGATGGATCGGATAACAACCGCTAAAGCCTGTGCGGTTACAATGTATCTCTATGGAGCTCTAACGTTATCCGATCCATCCCATAGGATTTTAACATGGATCGGATAACACTAAAAATCAGATAACACCAAGACTTGTGGAACCAAGTCTTAGCGTTATCCGAGGTATTACTGTACTGTATTAGAAAGAAACCAGGATTTCCTCATTCCTTGAACAAACTGATCATA
The DNA here is from genome assembly GCA_030440675.1 of Furcifer pardalis. Lineage (NCBI taxonomy): Eukaryota > Metazoa > Chordata > Lepidosauria > Squamata > Chamaeleonidae > Furcifer > Furcifer pardalis. Next base: position 5,990,581 of record CP126898.1, read on the forward strand.
TGGGATGATAAAGATTTCAGACTGAAACATTTCTGATTTCAAGAAAAAAATGTAAATGCAAATAGAAAAATGGATAGCAATAGTTCCTTTCTGCTCTAATAATATTTATTTATTTACTTAGTCATGTTTCTACTGCCACCCAACTCAACAGTAAAGGTAAAGGTCGCCCTTGCTCAAAAGCCAGTCATATCTGACTCTAGGATTCAGTGCTCATCTCTGTTTATAGCCAAAGAGCCAGTGCTGTTTGCATCTGCACACATTTCTGTAGACATGTGGCAGGCATGACTAGACACCAAAGTGCATGGAATGCTGTTTACCTTCCCACTGAAGTCCCTATTTATCTACCCAGCTGCCAGACAGGCAAGTAATTTACTGACAGAGAAAAAACCAATTTAACAAGTTATTGATTTACACATATTAAAAACATTCATATTGAGAGCATGCAGAAGTAAGGAACAAAAAAAATTCTAGGTTTTTGTCTTTTCGACTCCTTCTTCTTCCAGATGAATAAGCTTGAAGTTTGTCTGCGGAAGGTTTAAATCTTGCAAAATGTTTCTCGATTGCATGTTTTGAAAGGAGATGCATTGGTATATTCAAAAGGGAAGGCAACAGGTTTGCCGAATGTTGTACTAGTAGATTGATTAAGATAACAGACGGCAGGAAAAAACTGGTAGCAGAGATGTTGTCATGGCATGAGAAGCTATGGTTTATATTAATCTTGGTTTGGTACTTAAATCACAAATTGCAAGTAGATCTCCATAAAAACTATGACTAGTTCTCTGTTTCTGGTTGATTTCTCTCTTTCCTCTTTGTGTACTATTTTAGGATTGGCAATGATCCAGGGGAAACCATGGTTTGCTGGCCTGGACATCACAACAAGCCATGGTTTAAACAAAGCAGAGTTTGTAAGCCAACAGCGAACCATATATTCTGGGGCTGCTTTGTTAACCCATTGAGTGTTAGCAGAAGTCAGTTGGCATACCACAATAATAATCCAAATTTCCACAAACCACACTATGGATTATTGTGACATTGCAAAGGAAGTTTTAGTGTACCCATGTATAAGGCTAGGTGAATTGATGTAATGGTAAAACCTGTTGTGGTCTATGAGTTAGACCTATCAAAGTGCAGAGTTGGATACAAGCCACTGATTCTAGCACAAGCTGGCCAACCTTGAGAAGTATCCAAGGCTGGAGATGTCTTGTTGGCCATACAAATTGCATTGGTCATATAAATGAGTGGGGATTTTGGCATTTGAACAGTGTAGTGTCTGATGGCTCTTGGATAACCTCATGATGAGCCAGTTGTTTTTTCAGACATCAGCACGGGCTTCTGATGATAGTTCACAGTCTTAGTTTTCTAGAGCCAAGAGTAAATCATGTGAAAATGACCTTGCATTTTATTTGCCAATACAAATTGCCAATACTGTATCTTTTTTCTTTTTCCTCCTCCTTACACCTTTTCTCAAACCTGCTGTGAATCATCATATCTTTTACATCTGGAGTCAATGGCCAAAGACACCTACTAGGACTATGTTTAGCCTCTCCTGCCCCATTTGATCTTTCAAAAATTTACTTGTTCGTATTGGACTGCAATGGCTTAGTGGTTATAACACTGAACTTGATGATGGGGAGGCTGGCAGGTCAGCAGTTCGAGACCCAAATGCTGCACAACGAAGTGAGCTTCCATCTCTGTCCCAGCTCATGCCAACCTAGCAGTTTGAAAGCAAGAAATTGCAAGTAGATAAATAAGTACCACTTTGGTGGGAAGGTATACAATGTTCTGTGCACTAGGCATGCCTGCCACGTGCCCACAGAAACATCTGTAGACGCAGACAGTGCTGGCTGTTTGGCTATAAACAGAGATGAGCACTGAACCCTAGAGTCGGAATTGAACTCTCAACCTCTGGCACTTCTTCCAGATACCTAATACTCATAGAATTAAAAGAATCCTGCACACAGTTCACAGGCCTTCTGCATGTACAGATACATTCCCAGTCATGCTCTTTCTTGCCTTTAGCAATGTAACATGTTGCTACTCTTACAACAGGGGAGAATCAGAAATCTGAAATGGTCAACTTGAAATCACTAGGCATTAAGAGTAGATCAAAACCAGCGTCCTGTTCACCCTGGCCTTGTGGGTCTGTGGTGGCTCAGTGGTTAAGAAGCTCATCATGTTAGCTGGAAGGCTGACAAGTTGGAAGTTTGAGACCTGGGTACTGCAAGACGGACTGAGTGCCCGTCTCTGTCCCAGCTCCTGCCAACCATGCAGCTGGAAAGCAAGAAATTGCAAGTAGACAAATAGGGACCACTTTGATGGGGAAAGACCTTGGGGACATGAAAGGAGCCTCATTCAGGCGTCCCCTGAGTGGAGTTTTTCCAGCAAAAAAAAAAAAAAATCATTTAAACCCACAATAATTTCTGACACAAAATTATGATTATTACCCTGGCCCTATGGTTTATTTTATTGTTTCCCCTCTGTTCCTTGCAATATACACAAATACAGAGTTGTTTGGAGCAGATGAAATTTTAGTGATCTTAGCTACATTGATGTGCCTGTCTTTTTAGGTTCATTGTTACTACTCTGTATTCCTTTCCTTCCTTGACTTGGTTGGTTGATTGGTTCATTCATTGATTTCCTTCCTTCCTTCCTTCCTCTGTTGTTAGGTTAGTTGATTCATTCATTTCCTTCCTTCCTTGGTTTGTTTTGGTTGTTGTTTGGTTGGTTCATTTCTTGTTTTCACTTCCTTCCTTTCAGACTAATTTATCTATCCCTCTTGCTCCTGTCTGGCGTTTCTGTGCATGAAAAATCGAGTTATAAATCTTAATAATACATCTGCGATGTTTTCCTGTAAGGTTTTACCTTTGTTTGGAAAGTGATGGAATGGTACCTGAAAGCTTGCAAACAGAATACATTCAATGCATTAAAGCCTAGCACATATTCTTCCCCACCCCATTTCATTTTCCCCTCCCCATGACTAGTAAATCGATTCCTGGCCAGAAATGTAGCACAAGAGACCTTGAATGCACAGTTTGGGGTTCATTGCAGAGAGGAAGAAAAGGGTGGTTTGGGTATATCTGGCTTCCAGATTCACTCCCTACAATGGTATGCATGTATAGTTTTCTATTTCACTTTCTCTCTGTGGAACAGAAGGGATCGTACAAGGGTTTTGTTGCCCCACCAGTTTGATAACCGAACAGGCATTTCAGTGTGGATTTCCGTCGCAGCGAAATCCAGCAGCCATAACGCTTGATGTGTTACAGAATATTTGCTTCTCAACAGTGTGGTTGAATGTTGCAATGCTTAATTGACAGTGTGCATGTGTGTGTGTGTGTCACATGTGTAGCAGTTTTTAAACTTCCCTGGCTTCTAGTTAATAAGAGAAGAAAGAGCTTAGGAAGAAATGTTGATTTGAGCTGATGTTTGTTCAACTATGTTTGCCTGCTTTGTTTTCTGAAGCAAGAAAGTGGCTTCAGGACAGGCAGTGGCTGTCACGAATAAGGTGCTGGGCTAAAGTATGGGAGACCTGGGTTCAAATTTCATCCTCACCGGAGAAGCTTACTGAATTGACCCTTGGGCCCATTTGCATCCATGCAGCCTGACCTACCTCACAAAAGGCTATTGTGTCACAACAATTGTGTGTGGAATACACAAGCTAAGGCTGTTGGGATTTACACGTCAACCGCTTATCTGGAGGACTGAGCCTTGACCATGTCTGGTGCGGCCATGAAAACAGGTGGCTCTGGTTTGGTTTATAGCCCAAACTTTAAAGGAGCCACTCAACATGTGGAATTTATTTTGAGAGAGAATGGCTTACAGCAGGAGTGGCCGTTTTGTTCCTCGAATGCTATTGGAGGGGATGGGCCCCCCCACATAAAATGGTGCCATGGGCCGGATCTGTCCTGTGGGCCTTATTTTGGGAACCCCATCTCTAGTTCCTTGAGCAAACTTGACTAGAATGTGAGCTCGTGAAAAAGAAAGGCAATATGTAGATCTAGTTTAGAATATTAATTTTTAAAAAATCTGCAGTTTATTGAAAAGCTCTGAAACTGGCAGGAGAAAGAACCCTGATTAAGAGAGTATATTTCCCCCCCTGAAAACCCATCCCTAATTACAGGAATCTTGAAATCTGCCTCTCACAGAGTCTATTCAGGATGGTATTATCAGCTCTGATTGGTAGTATCAACTCTCTAATGTTTCAGGGAAGCTTAAATTCTAGGTCTTTGATATTCATTCCTTCATAGCCTCCCATCCAAGAACTAACCAGGCCTGACCCTTCTTAGCTTCCAAAGTCAGACTGGAAGTGTTCCCTACCATGGCCAATTTTTTTTAAACACATACTTTCATTATATGGTTACTGAAGTGCCTTGAATCCCATGCTGGGAGGTTTGAAACAGATATGCAAACATTCGGAATCGCCTGTCTGAGTTGTCGATCCTGAGGCACTTCTCCAAACTTTCCATTATATGGGTTTATTCCCAGGTGTTTAAGTGGTAGTTAAGAAAGCTCTGAGCTGTTATCCTAGTGCTTTAAGGCAGGCGATTATGGTCCAATTAAGAAATGCAATCTTTAATTCATACGGTATCTTGTGTTCACTTTTTAACAATGCCTTCCCTCTCCCTGCAGAGACTCTTATGACATGGAATCATTTGAAAGTAAGCATAGGTGACTTAATTGAGTAAAGAGAGTAATGAACAATCATCTGCAATTCATCCCCCCCTTTTTTTGACCCCTTGGTTCATCTACACCAGTGGTGGCAAATCTATGGCACATATGCCAGAGGGTGACATTCAGAGCCCCGACCCCCCAAAGATAAGGAGAAACAAAAGCTTCATCAGATTGCCTGAGAGAGAGCCTTCAAGTAACAGTTGTGAAATACCTCCTACTTTTTAAAGGCTGTCCTTTCATTTATATCTATGTAAATCAAACAACTCAACATTTTTAACAAGGCAGTGGCAGAGATGGGGGAACAGTTTGTGGCTACAGTTGCTGTTAAGTGACTCTTTCTCCAGATATTCACTTACCACAAACAAAGTGCCAGGAGCTTGGCAGATCAACACTGCGTTGGTTATGGTGGCTGCTGTTGTAGTTGTGATTGAGCTTTTTATCTTCAATATGATCTCCTGTCTTGCAAACCAGATAATAAAAACACATGCACCCTCGTTAATTCATTAAGAGAGTAGAAAAGGTAGTACTAGAACAAAGCAATATTTTGCCTTCCACAGATGCTGGATACTGAGTGACAACTTCTCTTTTTGATTTGTTGTAATGTGTGGAACAATATATCTTACACAGAGCGAGAAATGGCTGGTGTTCAAGCTGGATTTTGAAAAGGAAGAGACACTTGAGATCATACTGCAAATATCTGTTGGATACTGGAGTGCACCAAAGAATTTCAGAACATCAGTTTATACTTTGTAGACAATACCAAGGCCTTTGATTTTGTGGATCATGAGTAACTATGGGTGTTTTTGAAAGAAATGACTGTACCTCAACATTTGATTGTCCTGGTGCATAACCTGCATTACAGGCAAATAGCTACCATTAGTTCAGAATACGGAGAAACAGAATGGTTTCCAATAGGCAAAGGTGTTACACACATGTGCATTTTATCAATTACCTGTCCAATCTATATGCAAAATATATCAGAAAGAAAGACAGACTAGATTAAAATGGAGTGAACATTTAATAGTTGCAGATGACACCATCGTACTGGGAGAAAGCAGCAAGGACTAAAATTGAACAAAAATCGTAACTACAGAAGAACAACTTTTTCTGCTGTATCCAAATACTGTACTGGCAATCCTCATGGCGATCTGCCATGAAGATTGTCATGAGAATATAATGCAATGTCCTTTCATCTGCCTTCTGCATCGCAGCATGACACCCGCACCACTGATCCAGTTCCATAAGTCACTTTCTGGTCCTGAGCTCTTTTGGCACACAAAGTCCTCATCGGCCCCAGGCCAGGATTGATAAAGATGCTGGCCTTCATCAAGATGGATTCAAGTGGGATTTAATCAATTTGGAGACCACCATCTTTCCTTTTAGATTTTGCCACCCAAAAAGCTGTTAGTCCTCAGGGTTGTCAGGTTAGTTGACTGCTGCCTGACACTCAGTGTTAAGTTGCTGGCAGTATGGTCTTCTGTATTACCACAGCAGGATAACCTGGCCAGACAAAAGAATTAGACAACTTTAATGTTGACAGTGAAGAAATTGAAATAATGATGGATTTGTATATATCATGTTTCTATCATCAATCCAAACAGAGAATGCAGTCAAGAAATCAGAAGAAAACTGAGACTTGGAAGAGCAGCAATGAAGGAATTAAATTAAAATATTGCTAGTATTGATTAATACATTGTGCTGATTAATACAGTGTTTGAGAGGCAGCGGCTTCTATCTCATGTTGCTCCACTAATTGGTCCCTTCCTTCAGTTTCTATCATTTCCTTTCAATGCTGCATTAAAATAATCACGTGAGTTGCATTGCGAGGAGAAATTTGACAGAGCTGTTTTTTTATGTCCCATGAGATCTGAGCAGTAATGACAGTCAGAGAGAAGCCATGTTGACAACTGGGATAGGAGGGGGAAGGAAGGTGGTAGATCGTTTCCTCTAAAACACTGGTAGAGTTTCCCCCATTCCTTTTCCTGCAGCATTGTAATAGTACAACTATATCCTGGTTGTGATATGCAGCTGCAATAGTGTCAAAGTGCAGCTATCTCCCTTGTGTCAAGTGAACACAGATGTAGGGAGAGGAGAGGGAAAAGCAAATGGAAAGCCATCTTTTCTATTAAAAGACAAGAATTGATTCTGACTTCCCTACCAGGCTTAGCTGCTGCATTTGGGTTGACAAAGGAAGGGCTGGGTTGACAAAGGAAGGGCTGAAATTGCTCATGCTAGCAGGTACAATGGGTATGGGAGAAGGGAACATTGTTCCTACCATTTCTTCTTTGAGTGCCATTTCCAATTCTGAATATTGGCTATCCTCATGACAATCAGTCATGAAGATTGTCCTGGGGACAATATAATGAAGTAGCCTTACATTTGCCTTCTGCATTTCAGCATGACACCCATCCCACTGATCCAGTTCAACGAGTCACTTTCTGGTCCTGAGCCCTTTTGACACCCAAAGTCCTCCTCAGCCCCAGGCCAGGACTGATGAAGCTGCTGCCCTCCATCAAGTTTGTTCCAAGTGGGCTTTAATCCATTTGGAGACTATCACCCTTCCCTGTGAACTTTAGCACCCAAGGCCATTAGTCCTTAGGGCTGTCAGGTTGAGTCGCTGGCAGTGGGGTCTAGCTTATTACCTTAGCAGATAACCTGGCCAGACTTGAGTTCCTACCTTCTTCATTTTATTCCTGACATATGGCTAGTCATATATGGCTAGTAGCTTTCTTAAGAGGCCCTAGAAAAGATGTATTCATATTTAATATATTTTAAACTCATCTTTTAATGGGCCCTCCCTCTACAAAAAGCATGGAAGACTCCAGATGAAAACCATAGTCCTCCAGATATTCCTATCATGCTCCACCATTGATTGGCGATTGGCAGGATTCTGGTATCCCAAAATCATCACACACACACACACCTAAATTATAAAACAGGGTCTGGGGTATGCAGTAATTGGTTCCAGATGCCATTGGATTCAAAATCCCATTAACTCCCCCAGTAAAAGCATGGGCACTGAATCCCAGAAGGATCTGGGGATGCCTTCCCCATTCCCTCAATGGAACATTCAGTAAAAGCACAATTGTTGTGTAACTTTTGTGATGGAAGGTGCTGTGAAAATAAGCATATTAAAAGGGCTTCACATTCAGAGAGACTGGTCATACAAAAGCATTGCTTCTTTTGTATATGCATTGTTTGTGTTGGTGTACAAAATTATCCTGTTTGTTTCTGCCAGGGATTCTCAACCTGCAGTCCGTGGCCCGGATGTGGCCCATGGCACCATTTCATGTGGCCCACCACCACCTCCACCACACCGGTAAGTGCCATGTGGTGAAGGAAGGGTAAAATGGCTGTCTGGCTCCCGCAGCTGTCTGAGGGAGTGTGACCTGGGCCATGGCTTTAAAAGGTTGAGAACTTCTGGTGTATGCAATATAAATGCTATGATGTTGCTAGTAACTTGAGGTGAAGAACACAAGTACCGTAACAACCTATCAACTATCACCAATTCAGTGGAACAATTTGTGCCCTTGCAATGATACCAGTGTCGATGATTTTGGCCTCTAATAAGCTGTAATTTGAAAGAGTCCTGCTGGCTCATCTGAAAGGTCTATTCAAGCCAAGTTAAATCTCAAAGAAGGGACGGCTAGATCTTTATATATTCTTTGGAGCAACCCATGAAGACTTCCACCCTTCCTTTGCCAATGGACTTACCAGCTGGCCATTATTTAACGTAGTAACAGAAGGTTGCAAATGTTTCCGAGAGATATTCACAATGCAAACACAAAGAGAGGATATGAAAATGGATGTGTTCTTCGATGCGAAGATACAGAATTCAGCAAACGGCAATGCTGAATTCATACAGATGCTCAGATAAAGGCATTAATTCTAACAAGGATAACTCATATTCATGTATATTGATATCACAAACGGGTTGCTTGAGGTTATTTTTCTAAGGCAAAATGTAAGTGCTGTATGTTAGTAATCTACATTGGTTAATGAACAATATATATCATTGCAGACGCACAATGAAGTTTATATTCTTTATATTACCAGTCCCTCTGAATGTGAAGCCCTTTTAATACGCTTATTTTCACAGCACCTCCCACCACAAAAGTTACACCACAAGTGTCCTTTTACTGAATGTTCCATTGAGGGAATGGGGGATGCATCCCCAGATCCTTCTGGGATTCAGTGCCGATGCTTTTACTGGGGGAATTAATGGGATTTTGGCGAGTGGGCGGCAATATAAATATAAAACACTCATTTTATTGACCTCAGAAGGATAGAAGGTTGAGTCAACACCTTGATCCCCATCAGCATTGAACTCACAACCATTTGGTTGCAGCACAGGAGTTTAACCACTGTGTCGCCAGAGCTCCCGGAGTAGATCCACTGACTCATTGGGATTTACTTATTGACTGTGCAGCTTGATCAAGGCTATAAAGGTTGGTTCTTCTCCCTGCAGGCATAGTGGGGAATTAAATTCCTGGATGCCTAAACCACTGAACTAACCAGCCAGCAATATAATTTAAGCCAGTATCAAAAGTGTCTTCGCTAGCCAAGTTGGTCTTCCATTCCAAAGCCAGATATAAGCCAGAAACTAGATTAGTCGAGCCATAGCTGTTCCAATTTTTTTTTTGAAAGCTTATTTTCCTGAGAAAGTATCTGTGGGAATGAATGTGGTTGACTGATGAACAAAAGGGTAAAGTGAAACCACAAGTGTATATAAGCCAAACCGGTCTCAAGCAATGAATTCAACTTCTGGATTTGACTCTCAAATCAAAACCAAAACTGTGGTTAGTGTTTCTTTCACTTTAAACAAGGCAGAATCTCATTTCTTCTCTGAACATGGTAATCCTTCACCGCCATTCCACAAACGCCCTGTGAATGTCTTAATCATTACACCATAAACAACCTGTCTAGTTATGTTTTGGATGACCAAGTAAAGTTGAGGGCCTGTGTGTTTTTCAGATATATTAAAGTTTTCTTTTGTAAAGTTGGGTTTCTGTGGCTGTTCCTGCTGTTCCTGAATGATATCAGAAATCATACCACAAAAATTATTTCCCCTCTGCTATTGCTGATAAAAGAAAAAAGTTTTATTGTCATATATGGAATTCTGGTGGAAGGTGAATTCACTTTCTTCATAAGTCAAAACCAGTATCGTTGGGGTCTCATCCCAAGAATACTAAAGGCACAAAAAAATGGCCCTGGAAAGCCACTAAAATTGCCAACTTCTAATTTAGGGAACTGTGGTAGCTTAGTGGTCAAGACGCTGAACTTGATGACTGGAAGGTCGACAGGTCACTCAGACCTGAGTGCTGCACAACGGAATGAGCTCCCATCGTCTGTCCAAGCTCCTGCCAACCTAGCAATTCGAAAGCAAGAAATTGCAAGTAGATAAATTGGTGCCACTTCAGTGGGAAGGTAACAGCGTTCTGTGCCCTCCAGTGTCAAGGCATGCCTGCCAAATGTCCACGGAAACATCTGCAGACACAGACAGTGCTGGCTCTTTGGCTATAAACAGAGATGAACACTGAACCCTAGAGTCAGATATGACTGGCCTTCAAGCAAGGGAGACCTTTACCTTTACTAATTTAGGACAGTGATAAACATTTCCAGGAAGTCTGTTCCCCTAGTGTCTTCCTGCCTACCTTCTTAACAAGCTATCTAGAGTTTCTGCATAGAGTATATGAATCTTTTGCATCTAGTTATTTGTTATGCAACGATCCAAGACCGTTTTGTGACACCAACAAATTTATTATAATTTGATCTTGGAGAATTACACACACACACACCTTTTCACCTGATTCATACAGTTGAGAACCAGGTTTCTTAGTGCAAAGAAAACAAATATGGCTAACTTTCATGCCTCTGTTGAATTTTACACTGCTTGCAGACTACAAAGGCTTATGCTATGTACTGTATATTTTTTAAAAACTCTTGTCAGTCGTTCCCAATGATTTTAATTCTCAGAAGTACATTGGCTGATGAGTGCTCTGGGGAATTGACTTGGGCATCTGGGATTTGAGGTCCCAAAACCAAAGGTTGGGAACACACTGCTGTGTGTTAAAAAAAAAAAGGTTTGTGTAGCACCTTTAAATCTGAACATTATTTTTTTTTTGCTTTATTTTGTGTGTGCGTATCCCCCCCCCCCCAAACAAGTGTACATAAATAATAAAAGCTGGCACAAGTCGAACAGGGGGTTCTGCACTCTCCCCTGCTTGAGTGGATCACAGTATATCAGTCAAGCTTTCCATGCCAGCTGACTCCCAACAGAACTTGCTTTGTACTGAGGTTGGCTTGGAAAACGGCTTGGGAGAATGGCAGCATTGTTCTCGCCACCATTGGCCTTGCATGCTGTGATGTCGGGGAGGGGGGGGGAGACTTACTGCTTTGCATATAACATCCCCCCCCTTCCTGGTAGCAATGCCTAGCAAAAATCTGAAATAGCTGCACTTGCAGTTTTTTAAGTGTTACTAATAGCAGGGACCTTGTATCCTTCTTTCTTTCTTTCCCTTTCTATGCATGAAAGTTGAGTAGGGCTGGTTCTCTCCCTCATCCATCCATCCCCGGTCTAAATGGAAGCAGCTGGTTCTGTTTAGTTAACCAACCATTTGAGACTTCCAGGAAAGCACATGGCAATTAATTGGGTGGAGGAATAACCAGAGTAGACTTTGACTTAAGCTCTAGGAGGACTGGCCAGGGGACACCCTCATCAACACAGGGGATGTGGTTTCTCAAGGGGCTAATGGAAACTTATCCCCGGGTATGGCGTCAACATTTGCTGTCATGTTGTCTCCAGAGAGGTCTTCAAAATGTCTTGGCCTCAACATGTCCTGCCCAACTCCTGGAAAGTAGAAATCAAGAATTGAATAAGAAATTGTTTTGTTGGTATGTTGGAAGACAAGGCCTGCTTCTTCTGTGTTTGTCTTATATATATATATATATATATATTTGTAGTTGTATGTTTTATGACTTAAATTTAATAAAAAAAAAATACCATGCAACTCCTGTAAGTTGTAGCCCAGGGGTGCCCAAACTATGGCTCATGGGCTGGATATGGCCCACAGCACATTATAATCCAGCCCGCATTGCTCTCGGAAGTGGAAGTAAAACGTGCCTATGCAAAATGCTACTGTAAAGCACCCATGGCAGCCGCAGGTGCATTCACAGCAATGGGTGCATGTACAGGTTGTTTTGCTTCCAGTGGGAGGAACCACATTCCTGGCCCACTAAATCACGTGACCAACAGACAGCCCGAAAAGTTTGGGGATCCCTTTCATAGCCTGTGTCTTTCCTTAGAGAAGAACAGAGGGTGGAATGGGGGGAAATGAGCTCTTTTCCATAAAATTCAGGAAATCCAAGGGAGATTTAAACCGAGATTGAGAATGTTCAAAAACCAGGGAAGCACAGGAGAACATAAAGAGAAGGTGGTGACCACATGGTGAAGAACTATATAGAAGAAATAGAAGGATAACAGATTCGTTTGAAGAAAAATCACATGGAAGAAGAAGCCACAGATCTAGAAAGTGAAGTGAAATCTGCTCTGAAAGTACTAGAAATAAATAAATCAGCAGGCGTGCATAGTCTACTGATATAATTATTACAAGCCGCAGAGGTTGTATCTGTAAAGATTTTAACAAGGGATGTGTTTGCGTGCGCACGCACATGTGTGTTTTGATGTACTTTAACCTTTGATTCTCTGGCTGCTTCAGAATTCAGTTGCTAAAAACTCCCAGGTTTACACAGTCAGTTGTCTCAGATTTAGGGACTTGGAAAGTCCAAAGGTTGGGAACCATCGACCATATAACCAGGCAAGATATAACTGCTTTTTCAAAAAAAAAAAAAAAAAAAAATGCAACTGATTGTTGACAGTGAAAAGAATTTTCTTTGTTGGAGATTTGTCACAAATGTGTCACAAATGTGTCTTATGCTACCAAAGATCTGCATACCAAAAAATAGACTTTCCCCTCCTTTTTGTACTGCTCCGTGCAGAATCCCTGCTTAGGAAATGAAATGAAATAAAATGAAATGAATTAAATAAACCCAGGAGCCCTGGTGGCACAGTGGCCAAACTGCTGTACTGCAACCAAAAGGTTGTGAGTTCGATCCTGGCAAGAACTCCAGGTTGACTCAGTCTTCCATCCTTCCGACTACCTAGCATGTTGCAAAATGTTAATTAACTTGTGAACTGCCCAGAGAATGCACTAAAAGCTATGGCAGTGGTTCCCAACCAGCCCATGGCACCTCAAGCATGATACGGAATGCTGTTTACCCTCTCACCAAAGTGGTAACTATTTATCTACCGTACTTGCAATTTCTTGCTTTCAAACTGCTAGGTGGGCAGAAACTGGGAGACTCACTCTGTCATGCAGCACTTGGGTCTTGAAATGCTGACCTGCTAACCTTCCACTCATCAAGTTCAGTGTCTTAACCACTGAGCCACTGCAGTCCTTCCTGCAAAAAAACCCATGAGATTTGAAGGCCCAGCACAGCACTGGTGCTTTGCCCTGGTCTATGATCATCCAGGTTGCTCGTATAAAAGTATAAAAATATTTTGCAAGCCATGCATAATCTATTGAGGTTTAGAATTTAACAAGTCAAGAGCTAGGCAGGATATTTAATACGACATGTCTTACCGATTCCCAAGAATATCCGATAAAAGAGACTGGAGAACTCTGCTCCCAAGTAAGCGTTGAACCTAAAGAATGTCAGCATTTAATCTTGGAGAGAGAAAAAGGGGGGGATACTCTAAACAAAGTTTTAATTGACACCTCACCCAGTGGCATGCTTCATCTCATACACAGAAGGGGAAATAATTCAGGTGTGGGAGCGAAGGTGGGGGGGGGGTATCTGGGCTTCTCCAGATGTTGTTGTGCTTGAACACCTAATGTTCTTTGGCCGTTTGCCATGCTGCCTAGGGCTAAGGATAACCGGAGCCCACGAAGAAATGGCTGTTGGCTTGAGATGTCTTTCTGCTGCCAGAACAAGTGAGTAGGAGTGCGTAGTTCAAACCCGACAACTGGAAGAGATTTTCCTGCACTGCTGCTTGGTGAAGGGCAGCAGTTCCAACGCTGACCTAGTTGCTGGGGGAAAAAAAAGAATGACAGCTTTCACCATCTGGGGGTTAAGAAGCACCCACTGCATCAGCCTGAACATCTGTCTCAGCTTTCAAAGCATGGTTTGCATTTTCTCCCCCACTGCCACCCTTTTCCCATTAGTTGCTTCAGGAGCAATGATTGGATGCAACGTTAGAAGTGTTGTAAGACGCTGTCTTGGACCCACGGTGGCTTAGTGGATAACACACTGAGCTCGACAACTGGAAGGTCAGCAGGTCAGCTGTTCAAGACCTGAGTGCTGTGTGACAAAGTGAGCTCCTGTTGTCTGTCCCAGCTCCTGCCAACCTAGCAGTTTGAAAGCAAGAAAGTGCAAGTATATAAATAGGGACCGATTCACCGGGAAAGGTAACAGCATTCCATGCACTCCGACATCTATTCATGACTGCTATGTAATCATGGAAACGTTTGGCTGTAAATGGAGATAAGCACCACCCCTTTAGAGTCAGGCACAGCTGGTTTTCAAGGAAGGGAGCTGCAGTGGCTCAAGAAGCTCACCTTGTTAGCTGGAAGGCTGGCAAGTCGGCAGTTCGAGACAGCAGGATGGATTGAGCCCCCATCTCTGTCCCAGCTCTTGGGGTCATGAAAGGAGCCTCATTCAGGCGTCCCCCAAGTGCAGTTTCTCCAGCAAAAATCCTTTCAACCCAGAATAATTTCTGACACTAAATTATTACTATTAGCAAGGCAGACCTTTATTAAGAAGCTGTGCCTTGGTCTGTTAGCCCAATGTTGCATGTTCAGCTTGGCAGTGACTATGGATTTTCAGCTAGCATCTCCCTCCTCCCCATCCCCACTTAGAGAGTCCTGGTTCCTCGTTCAAACTCTACCCAGAACTGGAACTGTCTTATCTTCTGATATTAGGCGAGATCAGAAATGTTCAAGGCAGTGTAGTTGACAAGGAAAGCCTTTGGGGGGTAAGTAGAGTGCAGAGTGAAAAACAAATATCAGCATATGCTGTGCTTTTTGTGTAGCAGAGTGGAAGAAAAATCCATTAGAGTGATCATTTACTTGAGCTGGATAAAACCTCCTTTTTCTTCCTTCCTTCCTGCTGTTGGTTCTCTCTCCCCCCCCCCTTCCTTCCTTCCTTCCCCTCTTAAAGTGCAGGTTCCGCTAATGTTAATGTCATCTGGGAGGACTAGACAGCACACTCCATGAATCTGGAGAAAGCTTAACTGCAATGCCTAGAGGGGCAGTAAGGAAACTCAAGCACTAAATCAAAATCCTGCTGCAGCAGTTAACCCAATAATGAAAATCTCAAAAGCGCATGGCTGTGTAGTCACCCAGTAATACCGGCGCGGGGGCATCTCCCAGACGGCTATGGTTTTGTTGTTCTTGACAGTTTGTTATATTGCTGGTAATGAGCCACTCGTGTTAACTCCTGCCAGTAGTATTTATGTGACAATTATTGTCTTGGTTGCCGTCGTGCCATCTGGGTACACAATGCATGGAGAGCTGATGCTGCATGCCCTGGGGTTGTAAGGCGCGCAAAAGAAGTCTAGAAGTCGAAGAAAATATTGTATATACTCGAGTATAAGTCTAGTTTTTTAGCCCCCAAAATGAGATTTTTTTAAAAAAGGGACTCGACTTATACTCAAGTCAACGACCCTAAAGGTTCCCAAAACCACAGTGGAGCAAATTCAAACATACATTTTTTAAAAAAAAAGCACTATCACTGCTGTAAAAACCTCAAAAACATTCCCACACAAATGTCTAAATTAATTAATTTTACCGTATTTCATGTATTTTAATTACTGAAACTCACTAGCAGCTGCTGCATTTTCCACCTCTGACTTATACTCAGGTCAATTTATTTTCCTAGTTTTAGAGGAACTCAACTTCTATTTGAGATGACTTATAGTTGAGTATATACGGTAATTTAGGTCTGAATGTTTGTGCTAAATAGAAGTGCAGTTCACGAGTGTGGGAAGGACGCCTGTTGTGACTAAATGCTTGTTTCTCTTGCACCAGTGGGGATTTTCCCCCAAGAACCCAACCTGGGGGTACAAAATGTTGTCTCAAAGGGTGAGAGTTCAGCCATCGCAGGATGTTCACCCCCTTTTTTCAGATTGCTTTCCCCCAAAATAGAAAAATCAACTAAGTCCTGAAAGAAATCTGTTCCCTTACTAATAATAATAATTTCGTGTCAGAAATTATTCTGGGTTGAAAGGATTTTTTTGTGGGTGAAACTCCACTCAAGGAACGCTGAAATGAGGCTCATTTCATGTCCCCAAGAGCCATTTTGTGGGACAGCGACGGGTGCTCAATCTCTCATGCAGTACCTGGGTCTCAAACTGCCGACTGGTCAGTCTTCCGGCTAAAAAGGCAAATTTATTAACCACTGAGCCACTTGCAGTAAGTTCTCTTACTGCAAGTGATCTTGTGGTCTATCAATTCCTCCAGTGGTTTCCCCCCTCCCTGCCTGCTGTTCCATTGAGTTCTGTGCAATTTTTCCTCTTCTTTTTACTCCAGTCAGTCTCCAAAAAATAATAATCCAACGATGGCTGATAGCACTTTGCACAGAGGTATATCATGACCTCTGTCTGCTGCTACAGATCTTTCTTTATCTTTGTCTAGAACCATGTTTCTCCCCTGTGGGGCACAATCCCCACAATTTGATTGGGGGGGGGCAATTTGAGAATGAGCTATTAACAGTGAATGGCCTTTTAGGCTTCCTCCACGTAAATAGGAGTTCACTTTTGAATAACAAGAATTATATGTCACAGGGGTGGGACCAGGACTGCAGTGGCTCAAGTGGCTAAGACACTGACTGGAAGACGGCAGGTCAGCAGTTCGATTCCTGAGTACTGCGGGATGGAATAAGCTCCCGTCTTTGTCCCAGCTCCTGCCAACCTAGCAGTTCGGAATTGCAAGTAGATGAATAGGGACCTCTTCAGTGGGAAGGTAAACAGCGTTCCGGTGTCTAGTCATGTCTGCCACATGACCACAGAAACGACTGCAGAAGCAGGCAGCGCTGGCTCTTCGGTTTTGAAACAGAGATGAGCACTGATCCCTAGAGTTGGATATGACTGACTTTCAAGCAAGGGGAACCTTTACTTTTACTAAGGGTGGGGCATAACCAAATAAAGGTTGTGTACCACTACTGGTCTAGAATCAATTCTAGATCAGGGGTGGCCAACCTTGGCACTCCAGGTCGTCTTTAACTTCAATTCCCAGAAACCCTGATCAGCAGGTGTGTTGACTTGGGCTTCTGGGAATTGAAGTCCAAGAACACTTGCAGTGCCAAGTTTGGCCAACTCTGCTCTAGACCGGGTTTTGGTTCCTCGCAGTGTCTTATGGAAGAAGAAGCCACCTATGTAGCTTTAATCAAACTGCATAAAGAATATATATATATATTCTTTACTCTTTTCCTTCCCTGTCCACCACAGTTTATAAAGTCATATTCTAGTGGTTTTTAACTTGCCTGGTTTATTTTTAGAGCAATGGTATCAGGCTCATATATATTTTTAACTAATTGTAATGCCGTGGGATGTCGTATTTTTTCTTATTTCTTCCAGCACCGTCGGGGAAGAAAGTATTGAGTGATTGTGCCTGTGCAAAACCAAAACTGGTTTTAATTAAACAATTGCAAGAGCGTTTGCTTTGCCGGAATGATGTTTGATTGGCATTGTTCACACACAGGTGTATATGTCTCTCTCTCTAGTGTTACATATGCCCAGGAACAAAACAAAATTTCCGTACCCTCTTGAATCTCAGGCGTTTTGTAATGAATCAAACCCTGCATTCATTTTGCTTTTGCTTATTGCTGCTGAATGAAGGTGACGGGAAGAATGAAAACAATTTCTCCTGTGCTCATTAAAATGAAACTTCTCCACTTGAGCATTCTGCATGCTATGCGCTGTGCCTTGATTTGTATGTCAGCCCTTCTTTCTTCCTTGTTGTCTTTAGCTTGTATGGGTTTTTGTTTATTTTTAATTTGTTCCAGTTGGTTAGTCTGGATTGTTTGTTGGTGGCACAAAGAGCTGCTTTCCTTTCTCTTCTTTTCTCCCCCATCCCCATCTCTGTATGCAGAGGAAAAAAAGCGAGGAGAAATGTCTAGGAGGCATCGGTTCTCTCTGAAATGCTTAGAAACAACCAGAAAGGGAGCCAGGCAAAGGTCAAGGACGAACATTCTTGCACATATTGGTAATTACCAATCAGGGTTGATATTTGCTGTTTCTTGGGAATTGTAAGGGATTCCGGCTGCAGCGAAGTATATCTTACACCACTGTATTTCTGTAAGGCTTTAGTTAAAGAAATTATTCATTTCAATCATATCAGAAAGTAAACAAAACAAAAAAAACTTTGAAGCACTTTAAAGACTAACTGCTGTATTTTAATGTTAGCTTTTGTGGATCAAGATGGGAGCTAATTCTGTCATGCAGAAACTTGGGTGTCAAACTGCTGACCTGCCGATCTTCCAGTCAGCGTCTTAACCACTTGAGCCATTGCAGTCCCTGTGGATCAAGTCTACTTTGTCATTTATTTCATGCTGTGAAACTTGACTTCTCAATGTCAAAGGAAGTACTTTGGTCTACAGGGAAGTTAAGGAACAGTCATGAAGCTTTGCGGAAGAATTGTTATGAATTGCTTTTATCTGTCTTTTTCTTTTCATTTTGTTTTGCTAAAAAGAAGGTTGCATGGTGGAAGAGGATAGAGAGACATGATGGAGTTCTGAAAAATCAACAAGGGGGTAGCATGGTGGTGAAAAAAGTCTTTAGTGTTGAATGATGACTCATAGAGATTTGGTTCTTATCTCTACTAAACCACAGAACTTGAGCTAGTCATAGTTTCTCAGTCTTGGCCTATTGCACAGTGTTGTTGAGAGGGTTGAAGAGCGAGTCTTGAGCTTACAGCAAGAAAGTTGGACTGTTAAAGGCAACTGTAAATACAGGTCAAACAAGTGAGTCTTGTAGCAAGTTAAGCCTGAACTGTCCCTGAAGGCAAAAATGATGACCTGTCCAATTTTGGACACATCATGAAATGACAGGATTGCCTAGAAAAGATTGTATTGCTGGGAACGGTAGAAGGCCAAAGGAAAAGATGAAGGCCAAAGTCGATATGGATTGATTCCCTAAGTGAAGCCAACAACTGTAACTTGCAGGAATTGAGCAGGGCTTTTGAGGTCAAGACGGTTTGGAGATATTTCAATCATTGGGTCACCATGCATCAGAGATGATTTGATAGGCTGCAACAATAACAAATGCGACTGATAAGTAATAATAATGAATTTAAGTAACATTTGGTAACCACCATCTTAAAACAAGGGTTGGAAAACTGCCCCTCCATGATGTGTTGGATTATAGATTCCATACTCCTGAGGCATTCAAACAGTTACAATGCAAGTTGTAATTAATACATTTCAGTTAGTATATTCCGGTTAGAACTAAAATTATATTTAGTTCATTGGAATTGTATTCAGTGTTGCTTGGTGTAATATGTTGGTGCTAACTGAGAGGGAAAATTATGTCTACATTTACATATTTATTTGGACTGTTTCTATCCTATGTTTTATCATGATTTCTCAGGGTGGGAATACAATAAAGGCAATTAAAAGAATTGGAAACACTTCAAAATTAACAAAACACTTGGATATATTTTACAAGGGATTGTACAACCTGCTCAGCTAAGATCCTTAAACCCCCAGACTTTGGAAATGGAAGAATATAAGTTCTCTAATACTGTACTCCTATTTGCAAATAGGGAGTTATAAGATTTATTCCGATGAGATTAGATTTGTCAAGTGAACTGAGCCTCATAGATAAATGAATCAGAGCAGGATGTAAACAAACCTTCCTTCCCTCGACTGCAGTTATATATTTTATGTGTCAAAGGGTCAAACATGCTTCTTGTCCAGGCAGGGATTGACAGGTGAGCAAGAAATCTGCATAAGACTTGCAAAGTAATGTGACTGACCTCAAAGGTTCTCCTTCCTTTATCTCTGCTGCTTGTTGCATTCATGTCAAATAATGAAATATTAATCAGAAATTCATTACCTCTTTTGATGTGTTTCTTCTTCCTTTCTCTTGACACTCTTGAAATCTTGACACTCATAAGGCTTGTGAGAGGGATCAGTTTGTTGATGTGACTCACAGAACAAGGAAACTGTAAGCCTGCCTCTTAAGAGACCAAGGACAGAATCTCTTGAGATCTGTCGCTCACACACTGATCTGTTGCTCCTTGTAATTGAACATGTGGATTGATTATGCCATAAACACACACCAGCCCTGTTTTCTTCAGTATCCAGCTCAGAGACGGGAGCTCCCTCCCTCGTGCAGTACTCTGGTATCGAACTCCAACCTTCCAGTCTTCGAGTTCAGCATCTTAACCACTTGAGCCACAGCAGTCAAGTGTGATTGCTGTTGCTAAAGTGAATCTCATGTGTCTGTATTAGTGTGAACATCACAGTGGGAACGGTTGCTATGAATCCATACCATCCTCTTTTCCTTAAAAAAAAACAACAACCCCATACACACACACAGAGAGAATATCATCTTTTGAACTATGGCCAAAACATTGCTTGACAGCTTAAAGCAGGATTTCTTTTAACACAAAGATTTCCGGCATCGAAATCCATGATGTTGAGCTAAGGGAGGAGGAAACCTTTTTTTTGGCCTGCTCAACTCCCTGCCTTTGAAAGCAGTAAAGAGAAGGGGAGGAAAACAGAGGGGGAGGGAGGGGGCCTGAGGGGTGGCTGGAGAAAAGAGTCCAACAAGCTGCCCCCTCTTTGTATTTTGGAAAGAGGTGCCTGGAGGCAAGCTGTTTGCAGTTAATGTTCTCAATAGCAAGACACAACCAAGGTCGAGTTACAGCTGAGTCAGTTATTTGGTGTAAATAGCACCTCTTGCATCCCTCCCTTTTCTCCCTCTCTTTGCCAACTCCCCCCCCTTTTTGTTTGTTTGCTAGACCTTTGGCAGACCTATCTTTTTGCACCATGCCCAAACGGAGGAAGGCTCTCTCCCCTGCCGACTTTTGACGTGAGAGGATTGTTAAGAGCTTTCTAAGAAAGGGGGAATTTGGCAAGCTGGGTCTGGTCTCAGGCAGGCGCTTCTGCTCTGATGCGTAGCTGTTGGGGATGGTGGCTGTTTGTTTGTTTGTTTGTTTGTTTTCTCAGTGGTGCTTTTTGGTCAGCAGGATTTGTCTTGCCTTGACACAAGGCCAGGGTAGATTTATGCCAACTTGAGCGCAGCAATAAGTTACGCTAACATATAATTTCCCTTCCTTCTTGGGTGCCTGTGTGTTTATTTGCTACATTTATGCACAACTCTCTTTATATCCATCTTTCATTAAAATTTTTAATTAAATTTTCAAAGTAAAAATAAAAACAAAAACAACAACAAAAATATACACATATAAAAAGATACAAACAAACATATTTGCTGTTCTATTACATCACTAAATTACCTTATAACTCAGTAATAACCTTTTAATGTGTTTTAAAACTAATCATTATTCAATATAATATATACCGGTAACTCATAATACACACCCAAGTGAAATATACAATATATAACTCATAATACACACCCAAGTGAAATATACAATATATAACTCATAATACACACCCAAGTGAAATATACATTACAACAAGGCAGATCTAGCATAGTAAAGGTAAAGGTTTCCCTTGCTCGAAAGCCAGTCGTATCTGACTCTAGGGTTCAGTGCTCATCTATGTTTCAAAGCCGAAGAGCCAGTGCTGTCTTGCTTCTGCAGACGTTTCTGTGGTCAACAGAGAGAGAGAGACTAAACTTACTTGTGAGTTACATGGGTAGGGACTGGGGTAATTAAAGACCCGAGTACTGCATGGTGGAATGAGTGCCTGTCTCTGTTCCAGTTCTGGCCAACCTAGGAGTTTGAAAGTAAGAATTTGCAAGTAGATAAATAGGGACCACTTCGGTGTGAAGGTAAACAGTGTTCCGTGCACTCCGTGTTGAGGCATGCCTGCCACGTGACCACAGAAATGTCTTCAGACTCAGACAATGCTGGCTATTTATCTATAAACAGAGATGAGCACTGAACCTTAGAGTCGGATATGACTGGCTTTCGAGCAAGGGAGACCTTTACCCTTTAATATTCATGTTGAGGAAGTCTAAAAGGATATTAACTTGGTTTTGACCAGTGGTTCGCAATGTGAAGCACACGCCCCACATTGGGACTTCAATTCCCAGAAGCCTAAGTCTCAGTCCATTGGCTGATCAGTGCTTTAGGGAATTGACTTAGGCTTCTGGGAAATGACGTCCAAAAACCAAAGGTTGGGGAACACTGGTGTAAACTCATTCTCCAATTGCCCCCCTCTGGTGTGTGTGCCCAATGGTTCTTTTTAGGAGCATAAATGACAATCATTTCTAATGATACAGAGGGCATCTCTTTATCCTTAGAGGACCTCATAGCTTCCCACTTTGCTGTGATCAGAAATGTTGACATCCTTTATGTCCAAGAAACTCACAAAAGAACTCACCGGCATCAACCCAGCAACAAAGATATTGATATATTGATTAACATACAGTAATACCTCATATAACATTAGTATCGAATAACACTAAAATCGCATAACATTAAGGAATCTGGGGGGAAGAATTGCATCAGATAACATTAAGATCCTATGGGATGCTTCAGATAACAACCGCTAAAGCCTGTGTGGTTACAATGTATCTCTATGGATCCCATAGGATTTTAACATGCATCAGATAACACTAAAAATCATATAACACCAAGACTTGTGGAACCAGGTTTTAGTGTTATATGAGGTTTTACTGTATATGCAAAAAAGGTTACAATTATACCTTGATGCGTACACTTCAGTACATTTTTCTTGCTTCTTCTTTCATGTCCCCCCAGGTCAGACTTTAAACTGTCAAAATGAAACCACCTTCTTGGTTTTGTCATTGGCCAAACTTAAAACCTCATCTGTAAATGTTTCCAGCAGTAACCGGCAGACCAGCAAATGAGTTGGAATCTGTATTTTTCTTACTCGAAACCTGTCTTGCAGATTTTGAAGAAGTGTGGATTTTGAAGGGCGATATCATTTTAGTTGAGAAAACTGTGAAATTAGACAAGCGTTTCTCTGCTATTCTTAGTGTTGATTTGGCTGTAAATCTTTGCTTGCTCTCTCTCTCTCTCTCTGCTGACTGAATGTCTGCAAATGTAAGATCCAGAAACTACCGCCTGCCTTCCCACGGGGATTTTTGTGAGTATAAACTGTGGAAAGGGCTAGACAACCTGTTTGGCAGTAGGTGCCATGTGGGAAATCAGTCATGAGCTGGAGGACTTGAATTAATTGCACCTGTTAATTGCTTTTCATTTTTCTTAATATAGAAAATGCCAAAATTAAAGCAAACGAAGTTTTGTTGCGCTGCGTAGTCTGCTCTGACCAAATCCAAACAAGGTGTATCAGACATATCAAAGTAAAAACACCCCTACAGAAATACTTTGGATTTATTTTGTGTCAATATTTACCATATATACTTGAGTATAAGCCAGCCCGAATATAAGCCGAGGTACCTAATTTTGACCTGAAAAACCAGGAAAATAAATTGACCCGAGTATAAGCTGAGAATGGGAAATGCAGCAGCTGCTAGTGAGTTTCAATAATCAAAATACATGAAAATATGGTAAAATTAATTACATTTTTGACGTGTCACAATCCAATGCGGTCTTGGGACCCTCATGGTATAACCGAGTATAAGCCCCCTTTTGGGGCTCATTTTTGAGACTAAAAAACCTAGGCTTATACTCGAGTATATACAGTATATCTCCTTTTCCCACAACCACTTTTAGCAGGACAACACATCTTAACAAGCTTTTGCATTAGCAAGCCTGAATCATTCCAATTACTGAAGCAGGAGAAGAAATAAATATTTACTAATTTTTGAAAATGTGGATGTTAAGAAAAGAAGGGGAAAAGAAGGGGAAAATAATAGATTAGGAATATAGAAGCCATGTATACCTGTGAGGTCTTGTTAATTACAGCTTAATTACTTTTCATGTGTCTCATGCTCTCAGTGTCTTGTAAAGAGATTATTGGAATTGATGTGCTGCTAGTTGTGCATGGCCTCCCTTGTTAAACGTTTCCATGGTGATGGGCCGAATAGTGCTCCCAAATGTTAGAGAAACAGACTTTTGACAGTCTTAAAGCGGGAGCCATGGAGGTTTGGATGGGTACCAGCAGGGAATACAAGAGAAAATGAGATGCAATCGCCATTAAAGAACATGTAACATTTGGTTTTGATGTGTATGTTCTTTTTTTAAAAAACTGTCCATTTCAGTTGCCTCTTTGTACACCAGGAACAATGTTCATCTAAGAATACCTTTAAAAGCAAAGTTGATGAATCTATAAGCATAGACAGTTATTTGAACAAATTTAGGAACATCTATAGAATTTAAGTTTATAGGTTTTTCTTCAAGGTTTGACTCTCAAGTCTGTTTGGGGTGGTGGAAAAGAAAACCTACTTGACTCTCTTTCCCCCCATAAGTTAGGAGAACGAGTGAGATATTCACATAGGGAGTGAATAAGCAAGTAGGGCAGCATACAAGTGTGAACAATAAATAAATGAGTATTTTGGTCACAAATATGGCAATACGCAAAACTCTGTCATTCTCCCTTGATTTTCTGATCCTAGAATCTGTGTGAGTGTGTGAGAAAGACTTATGTTTTGGAGCAAGAACCTCCATGGTAAATCAGGAAGCAGAGTTTTTAAAACCATCATAAATGTATCCACATAAATATGCACAAAGATTGACACAATCTAACCTCCCCAAAAGAGACAGTGTCACAGCTTGGGTGCAGCTTCAGAAAAGACCCTGTTTCTGTGTATCTAGCCTAATCTCTCTCACCCTTACTCGAAACCCAGTCATGTCCAACTCTTGGGGGTGATGCTCACGTCTGTTTACAGCCAAAAAGCCAGCAATGTTTACATCTGTCGACATGTGGCAGGCATGACTAGATAATGAAGCACACAGAACACTGTTACTTTTGCTGCCAAAGAGGTATTGCGTCTGCAGACGTTTCCGTGGACATGTGGCAGGCACGCCTAGATACCAGAGTGCACAGAATGCTGTTTACCTCCCCACCGAAGTGGCTCCTCTTTATCTACTTGCAATTTCTTGCTTTTGAGCTGCTAGGTTGGCAGGAACTGGGTGAGACGCTCCATTGCACAACACTTGGTTCTCAAACTGTTGAGTTGCCAACCTTCCAGTCATCAAGCTCAGCATCTTAACCACTAACCTGTGGCTCTTAATCACTCTTACTGGATGTGATATAATACAGAGATTGTGATGGGGATTGTACACTTTTCGTTTGTGGGAGGACTCGGTTGTTCAAGTACAGTTGTACTTCGCTTAAAGAGCATAATGTGTTCCACAGGATTGCTCTTTAAGCAAGTTTGCTCTTTAAGTGAAACACCATTGAAAGTGACCAATTGTGACTTCTGGCAGGGGGGATTGCAAACCCCAATTTATTTGTTAAGCGAGTTTTTGGTTGGTTTTGTTTGTTAAGTGAAGTGAACATACAGAGAAAATTCTGCTCTTTAAGCGAGACACTCTTTATGTGAGGTTTGACTGTATTCTACCCACAACTAATTTTGGGCTCTAGATTTGAAATTCCAGCATTGTGAGTTACCACAAGAAACAGTCTGTATAAATCTGTGGCTGGTCTAAAGCCAGTGTTTGTTAAGTTTTTGGGCTACTCCATCTTGCTGCCATCTGTTAGCCTCCAGACAGTCTTCAAGGGAAGCCCAGGGTAGAGTGGAGTGCAGTAGTCTAGACACAAAAGGCATTTCAAAGCCAGTGTGAGCATGTCAGTTCATGGCTGCTATGGAAAGAGTAATGTCTGAATGCTTTGGTCCCAGCCTAGGCTTACACATTTTTCTTTTTTACTCCACGGCGGCTGCCTTTCTGTCTTCCTATCATGCAGAAGGCCCAGCTGAACGTAACAGGCAAAATGAAGGTATTCATCAGGGTTTTTTTCCCCAGGAAATGTCAGAATGTTCTCTATTTTTCTTCTTTCCCCTCCCAATACGACTTGTTCTTTTTATGATGCTTTTGCTGGAAGCTGCCGGAGAACTGAGGGATGAAATATAACAACATTTGCATGGCTTCATAAAAGCACCAAATTGAGATGCATTGGCCCTCCTGCCAGGAAGTTTGGTAATATTTTTCACATTCTCACATGGAGAGAGAAGCAAGAGGGTGGGAGAGACAGTTTGCCCAATGCAGGATCTCAAATACTTGCTTAAAAAAAAACACCTTTCCCTAATCAAAAGCAAACAGTTGGAGACATGGAGGGGAAATATTTTTCTAAGTGAAGATATAGCCTGAGTTTTTGCAGAAAAGGGTAGGAGATAATAACAATTTTATGTCAGAAATTATTCTGGGTTGAAAGGATTTTTGCTAGAGAAACTCCACTCAGGGGACCACCCGAATGCGTCACCTTTCATCCCCCCAAGAGCTGGGACAGAGACAGTTGTGTACAGTTTAGGTAAAGGTAAAGCTTGCCCTTGCTTGAAAGCCAGTCGTATCTGACTCTAGAGTTCAGTGATCATCCCCACTTACAGCCAAGGAGCCAACGCTGTGTCTACAGATATTTCCATTGACATGTGGCGGGCATGACTAGACACTAGAGTGCACAGAACGCTGTTTACCTTCCCACCAAAGTGGTCCCTATTTATCTACTTGCAATTTCTTACTTTTGAACTGCTAGGTTGGCAGAAGCCGGGGCAGAGACGGGAGCTCATTCCATCGTTCAGCACTCGGGTCTTGGAACTGCTGACCTGCTGAGCTCCCAGTCTTGTAGTCATCTCTTTAAAGACAAATTTTATTCCTTTTATTGTTTTTTAAAAAAATACATGATGAATTCAGCCACCTTCTTATTCCTAGACACTTCACAATGCTTCCTTTATTCAATTTTTTTTTGTCAACTTGTCCTTACATTTCCCTTGGCTTTGCTAATGCAAACCGTTTTAATAAGGCAAAACAAGGAGCCGAGAGTCAGAATCGGTCTTTTTTTGTTTCTTAGCAACGGCGAGCTGCTGAGATGCCCTGGCTCTCTCTTTCCCAAGGAATGTATGCCATGCTGAACCTCCAGCCATATAAATGGTCCCCTGGCCACCCCTCTTTCTTCGTTATCCCCACACCCTTTCTCGTATAATCACAGAATGACTGTGTTGGAAGAGACCATTGAGTCCAACCTCCTGCTCAATGCAGGAATCCAAATCAAAGCAGATCAGATAGACGGATGTCTGACTTTCTCTTGAATGCCTTCAGCGGTAGAGCACTTACCATCTCCCAAGGCCACTAGTTCCATTGTTATACTGCTCTAACAGTTAAGATGATTTTTCCTGATACTCAGTTTATATCTGGCTTCCTGTAGTTTCAGCCCGTTATTATATGTCCTGCAGTCTGGAATGATGAGAAGAAACCTGTGCCCTTTCTTTTATGGACTATTTATCAAATATTTGAAAAGTACTCTCATATCTCCTCCTGTCTCCTTTTTCTCAAGGCTAAACATGGCTAGTTTTCTTTCACTCTTTCCTCAGAGGGTTTCAAGTCCCCTGATTATCCTTGTTGCCCTTCCCTGTATCTGCTCTAATTTGTTTGCATCTTTCTTGTAGGGTGGTGCCCAGATTTTGACACGGAGCTCTAGATGTAGTCTAACTAGTGCTGAATAGAGGGGGACTAATATTTCCTCATGGGTTTTGTAGACTATAGACCAGGGGTTCCCTACCTTTTCAAGCCGGGGGCCAGGTCATGCTCTCTCATTCAGCTTCAAGGGCCGGATGGCCGTTTTGCCCTCCCTGCATGATGAGGGTGTCCATTTTGTCCCAGCAGCTTCAAAGGGATAGCCATTTTGTTTCTGGAATGCCCTTGGAGGGATGGAGGTCCACATGAAATGGCACCATGGGCTGGATCCGGCCTTAGGTTGGGAACCCTTGCTGTAAACTTTAGGTAGTTAATGCAATATCATTCAAGCATTAGAAAGGATTAGCTGGCTTGAAAGGAACCCTGGAGTTTGCATAAGTACATCACACACCCCTTGGTGGAATTATGAAGTTCAGTCCTAAGTAAAGATGATTGGTGAACACATGACACTGGTTGGCTGTTTTTGTGACAGCGAACAAGAAGTTGGAATGATTTTTTTTGGAAAACAGAGTATGAGTTGAAAACTGTCTATCAGTGAATCTTGAACAACGACACTCTGTTGTGGAATATTTTCTCACAGGTCTCAAAACAACCTGCCTTCTGTTGTGCCAGACTGTCAGTCTGTCTGGGCCAACGTTGTCAAGCAATACTCCATGGCTTTCATGGAGATTCTTTCCTGGACCTGCTTGGAGATCCCTGGAAGTCTGAGCTGTCCCCCATCCAAGTTTCACCCTGCTTAGTTTCTAAAATTAGATAAGATTGAGTTCAGGTGCAGACAGGGGTTCCCAACCTAAGGCCCATGGGCCATATCTGGCCCACAGTGTCATCCCATGTGCTCCCCACCCTTCCAAGGGCATTTGAGAAACATAATGGCCACCCCTTGGAAGCTGTTGGGACAAAATGGCCACCCCATCGTGCAGGAAGGGCAAAATGGCCATTTGGCTCTCGACGCCGACTGAGAGAGCGTGACCCGGCCCCTGGCTTGAAAAGGTTGGGAACCCCAGATTTATCTCATATTTGGTCTTCTTTTCCTGGTGCCTTCCACCCTTCTCATCATTATTGCCTTTTTCAGAAAGTCTTGCCTTCTCATAAACAGTCACAGCTTTGTCATTTATGTGTCTATAAATAGTTCAGGCTTGAGTTGTTCATCTTTATGGCAGTCCAGTGTATCTGCAAACCTCCACTGTATTTCAATTGAATCAGTTTTCCCCCTGCCAATTGTCTTTACTGTCTCGCTGTTGCACCCACATCTGGTGATGGAGAATAAAAGAGTGTGGACAATCTTGGCCTTGGTCTCCAGTGACACCTAATTCTTTTCTAATGTCTTCATTGCTAAACACAGATGGAAAACATTTTAATAGTCTTTTTCATATAACTTCTGCTACGCTGCTAAATCTGTTTTTGTTTAGGACTCCTGGAGTGTTTTGGGTTGGGTTGTTTTTACACTTGCTTATGTTTTGATAAAGGGATTGTGGTGGCTTAGTGGTTAAAACACTGAACTTGATGACTGGAAGGTTGAATGGTCAGCAGTTGAAGACCCGAGCACCGCACAATAGAGTGAGCTCCTGTCACCTCTCCCAGCTCCTGCCAAGCTAGCAGTTTGAAAGCAAGAAATTGCAAATAGATAAATAGGTACCACTTCAGTGGGAAGGTAAACAGCATTCTGGGCTGCTTAGTCATGCCTGTCACGTGTCTACAGAAACATCTGCAGATGCAGACAATGCTGGCTTTTTTGGCTATAAACGAAGATGAGCACTGAACCCTAGAGTCGGATACGACTGGCTTTCAAGCAAGGGTGACCTTATATTTTGATATGTTTCTTTAGATGAGTGTTAAACATGCATCCCATCTTTCCATAAACATCTGCATTTAACATAAGAACTGTACTGTAACTCTGGATTCTTTGTGAGTTGGGTCAATAATCTTAATTATACCTGTTTGCTGTCAAGTTGATTCTGACTTAGAGAGAACCATTTTCAGAGTTTGCTTGGTAAAGAATACAGTACTCAGAAGTGGTTTATCTTTCTCAAGGTAGCTCATTGCCTGGTAGGCACAGTGGGGGATCGAACAGTCAACCTCTGGCTCTTCAGCCAGTTAGCTAAACCACAGATCTGTAGGTGATGCAAATCTTCAGATGTAATCTACTGCATCAGAGCTACTGAGAATGCTCCGGGGACCCCATCTGATACCTTCCTGTTAGGGAGTTTCAGTTGTTGCAATATGAAGTAAAATTTGAAGATACCATCTGTGTATATTTGATTTGTTTTCTCCTTCCTGACATTACTCCAAGCTCTGAGCTAGAAGAAATAAGCTGTGTAGTTAATTGCAAAACTGTTCTCCTGGTGTAAATGGGGAAAGGTTTATCAGCAACTATGGACCTGATGCTTTCTTCAAACAAAGGGGGCAAAAGATATCAAAAGACATCACTGGGGAAAATTCTTTGTTAGTAAATGTCCCTCTTCACTCAGTCTTCTTCTGCTGTCTTTGGCCTTTACAGTGTCTTATCTCATTAAAAAGTGGCTGTGGTGTCTCTGTGGTTAAGAAGCTCGCCTTGTTAGCTGGAAGGCTGGCAAGTCGGCAGGTCGAAAACCGGGTACTGCATGACGGATTGAGCGCCCGTCTCTGTCCCTGCTCTTGGGGACATGAAAGGAACCTCATTTGGGCATTCCCTGAGAGGAGTTTACCCTGCAAAAAACCTTTCAACCCAGAATAATTTCTGACGCGAAATTATTATTATCTCAATGAAGAGGGAGAATTAACTCCAACAAAACCCAGCCACTGTGTTTCTATATTATTATTTCTAAACACTGTTTGGAATAGGGAAAGGAGGATTTTAAAAACCAGCAAAGACAGATGGCAAAAAGGCATAGAAATAATTTATTAATTTTTATTGTTTCAGAAGAGCATTGTTCCAACTAAGGAACGGCCCCTGGTTTCTGTGTTGTTGGCAACCGTGCGCTTGCTTGTCAGGAAGGTCAATGAATTCCTACCACCTTCAATTAAATCTCTGCTTCCAACATTTCTGAATGGATTCCAAAGCTCACTTCCTCCTTTGTCAGGAAATTGTGTTGCTGCCTTATTGCCTGAGCTGCAAAATAATCCAGAAGAGAGAGGCAAAGGTTGGCTTGGGGCCTGCCTCTGGCACTGCTCGAGTTGGCATTGTGGAAGTCTAAGCAAGTCTTGAAGAGCTCTTATTATTGACCAGAGGCCTACCCTTGTTTCTTATTCCCAGTGAAAGAACAAGTGCCAATCTTCCTCTCCAAGGTGGATTCAAATGACCTGCAGTGGCTCAAGTGGCTAAGATGCTGAATGGAAGGCGGGAGGTCAGTAGTTCGATTCCTGAGTAGTGCAGCTCCCGTCTCTGTCCCAGCTCCTACCAATCTAGCAGTTCGAAAGCAAGACATTGCAAGTAGATAAACAGGGATTTGGTGGGAAAGCTAAATAGCATTCCATGCACTCCAGTGTCTAGGCATGCCTGCCACATGATTATGGAACATCTGCAGAAGCAAACGGTGCTGGCTCTTTGGCTTTGAAACAGATAAGCACTGAACTCTAGAGTCGGGTACGACTGGCTTTTGAGCAAGGGTGACCTTTACCTTAATCTCCCCTACTGCTTCCTGTGATTAAGTGATGAGGAAAACCCATTTAAATATCAAAGTCTCCCTTGTTCAAAAGTCAGTCATGTCCAAGTGTTTGAGACTTGTGAAGCATTGTCTGCATCTGCAGACATTTCCAGGGTCATTGGCAGTCATGGCTAGACATCTAAGCACATAGAATGCCAAAGTAGTAATTATCTACAGTATTTGCAATTTCTTGCTTTCAAACTTCTAGGTTGGGTTATTTTTTGGTTATGTTTTGATTTAAGATGTGGACCTCTTTAGGCATTGGCCACTCCGACATGCACCCCAAATTCCAAATGATTGTGGACCACTATCTTAGAAAGGAACAATTGCCAAGTATCAAAAATCTACAAGTCAGTTCCATCTTGATGGCACAAAAGAACAGTAGACCTTCTATTTGCGTCTAAGAGGGACTGCAGTGTTTCTGTTATTTTTAATGTGCTTTTGGTACTGTTTCTTTGTCCTGGTTATTAATATTATATTTGTCTATTTCTTCGTAAATATTGTAATCATTTAGTGTTCTTAGTTTTCAACATTGTTCATTTTTTAAATACCATACGTCACCTTGGAATCTATTTAGAAGATAAAAGGTCAGAAAAATAAATAAATAAATGGATGGATGGTATGGCAAGATTGATATTTGTATCTGCACAAATTGTCTGGTAGATGAATTGACTGATTACATCCCATCCATCTAAGTGTGTATCAGTCACTCTGGGCAGTAGATAAACAAGAGAACAAGAGGGAGACGCAAACATGGTCCCGATCCTCCATCTCTGGTAAGGAAACAAGTATTACCTAATGGGAGGATCCATGAGGTTTGTCCTCATGGATGAACCACCTCTGATAGACACCTAAACTACAAAACAGGGCCCTTACCATCAGAACATAGGAATCTTGTTGAATGAGACCTTCATCCTGTTTCTCTTTCAATGACTTATCCCAGAGTTCCTCAAACTTGGCTCTCCAGGTGCTCTTGGACTTCAGTTTACCAGAAACCCAAGTCAACATATATGCTAATCAGGGCTTCTGGGAATTGAAGCCCAAGAACATCTGGAGAGTTGTGTTTGAGGAACCCTGACCTAACCAGATGCCTATGGAAACAGTCTCCGGCGGGGCTAAGGTCTCCTTAAGCCGTTCCTTTACTGCTGCTTGACATGGCTCCAGTCAAGATGGGTGAAGAATTTAACAAAGCAGATAAGAAAGTAATATGAACCTGCCTTTGCTGGGTGTGTTTTTGTGTTTTCCGTCTCACAGTCGAGGATCTGCAGGCTTGGTTTCATGCATCCCTTGTAAACAGACAAGACTCAGTCCTTAATTCTCTTCTCTCCGTGTCACTGAGCCATGACATCTCATCTCATCCTGTTATATGGAGACTTAAGAAAAGACAGAGGTCTGCCACAAGCCCCTGAAGTGGAATCATTTTACTTCTGATAAACTTTATTTCAGCTCCTCTGGGTAGTATCCAGTATCCAGAACTTCTTGAGTGCAATCTGCAGTGTCCAGAACTTTGTCAGTGCAATCTGAAAAGGTTGGAAGTATTTAGTGTGTGCACAATATCATTAAATGCTTGTACTGAAAAAGTAGAATATCATTAAGTGTTTGTACTGAAGTCTCATGCTCATCTTAAAAAATAATGAAAACAGAATCTGTTTTTGTAAGCATCAATTCACTTTGTTGAGAACGTTGAGGGGAGCAGTTTATGTGTCTTTCCAGATGCTTTTAGATTGCTGCTGTCATCATCCTTCCCTACTGGCGATGCTGGCCCACCAGATTTCCAGTACTATAGTTCAACGTGAAAGCTGATGATTTTGCTGGCTTGTTTCCTACCAGCCTTGACAAGCGGTGGAGAGGACCACTGAATTGTCAACATCAATACAAGGCCAGCTTCCAGCTGCCCGAAAGAAGCTTAAGTGGAAAGGAAAGACTGCTTAAAGCATTTTTGGCTTTTATAGCTCACAATCCAAGCATCTCAAAAGTAAACACTGGCTACATTTCTGGACAGTAACCACACAGGCTGGGAGTTCTCTCCCAGCGGTCTAATCTAATCTATATTAGTCTCTTTCTGTTTTCATTGTGGTTGAACTACTTTTTTTTTAAACATTTGGCTGGATATGCTTCCTACAGTTACCAGTGCTTAAAAATACTTGTGGTGTTGTTTTCTTTAAAAACAAATGTCATTCTTTCTGAGAGAAAGCAAAGAGAAGAAGAAGAGGTAGAAATAAGCTATTTCTGAAACTATGGTAAGGGTGTCCATAAGTCAGAATTGACTTGAAGGCATTCAGTTGTTTTATTTATAAATTCCAGCTTACACACTAGATGAAAAACCCTGATCCAAAATGATTAACTTCATATGGATTATTTTCAAGCAGAACTCTTGCACTGTAGTTTGTTCAGGGTCACCTTCTTCGAATATTGTCCAGAAGCACCAGGATAAAATGCGGCCACCTGGATAGCAGTAAGAGTGAGGTTGAAAACATAACTTTGCAACTAGAATGGGTACTACTTATTTGAAGGACCATCTTCAGCTATATATAATTTCATCCTGACACCAAGATTGAATTCATTAGCCCTCCTTGAGTTGCAGCCATTATATCCAACCAGCTAAGAAATTCTTAGCATCCTACAGTCAACAACATTTCAAATGCATACTGTATATACTCAAGTACAAGCCGAGTTTTTTAGACCCAAAAAACAAGCCCCAAAAAGGGGACACGGCTTATACTCAGGTCAACAACAACGAGAGCCCCAAGACCGCGCCAGGTTGAGATGTGTCGACTATTTAATTAATTTTACCATATTTTCATGTATTTTGATTATTGAAACTCACTAGCAGCTGACGAATTTCCCATCCTTGGCTTATACTCGGCTCAATCTATTTTCCTGGGTTTTCAGGTCAAATTTAGGTACCTCGGCTTATACTCGGGTCATCTTATACTCAAATATATACAGTGCTTCTATTCTGTAGCAACCTCTGTGGAAGTCCATGCCAGACATTATTTCTTAGTCTTTCTGCTTCAAGCACCTGTGGTTTTTTTCCACCTGTCCAACCAGAAAACTGTGCTCTGTCAGGAAAATTGGCATTGAGTCCTTGAAAAGATTGTAATATACCATTTCTGACAGCATGGGAGCTGGAAGTCAGTGTCTAAAATTAGAAAAATTTGGTCACCAGGGTTTGAGAGTCGGAGATGGCAGGCACTTGGTGTGTCATCAACATCTTCATTTAGTTAATGATCTTATAAACAGAGTGGCTCAGATCAAGGTACCTACTGTCTGCTTGTAGAAAGCAGAAAAGGCTATTTTTGTAATGTTATGCAGAGAGAGCTGAGAGAAGCAGTACTTGTGTGTTCATCATTTTTAAAAGTATAATTGTTCAAGTAATTGGCTAGCCATGATTTTGGAGGCTGTTGTCAATAACTGCAGTTTTTAAAAAACCCACCAGAAAGTTTGATCTTTATTGATAAGTAAAGATGTTTACATAGTGTTTTAGTGACCAATGTTAATAACAGAAAGAGCCTCCTTGAAGATTGGGGTATTTTTTATCCATAATTGGATGTACCCTGGTCATGGCAACCTTGTGTTGCCAGCCAATCTTTCTCACACTAGGTCACGCGAAAGAAATGGCAGAATGAACTTGCCAAATGGTGGCTTCAGTTTTGCATTTTCACATCTGGCCTAGAAGTGACCAATGCAATTCTTTTGAAAGATTGCTAACCATCTATTGATCTTGGACAGGTGGGAAAACCAGGCATAAAGAGGTTTTATCAGCGGAGACCCTTTGAAGTTGAGACTTCTCTCACGGGAAGGCTCTGTTTTACCCATAATTTAAAATTATATATCTCAGTCACTGGTGTATATCAGAGAAGTTAGAATAAGCTTTAGTCTTTCAGCTACTGGGTAACACTTAATTTGGCCTCCATTGGTTCATCTAGTGTGCAAAGATTTAATTTACCAAATTTAGGTTGGTTGGTTGATTTACTGCTCAGCCTCAGCTTAATACTAGCAGTTTGAGACACGAGTGCTGCACAATAGAGTCAGCTCCTATCTCTGTCCCAGCTCCTGCCAACCTAGCAGTTCAAAAGCAAGAAATTGCAAGTAGATAAATAGGTACCATATCAGTGGGATGGTAAACAGCATTCTGTGCACTTCGGTGTCTAGTCATGCCTGCCACATGTCCACAAAAACGTCTGCAGACTCAGGCAATGCTGGCTCTATGGCTATAAACAGGGATGAGCACTGAACCCTAGAGTTGGATATGACTGACTTCCGAGCAAGGGTGACCTTTACCTTTCTCCTTAGTGTTAGCACAATTAAAAAATTGAACATGATTATAAAAAAACCAATAATGAAAAATAGCAAATTAAAAAAAGAAATGGCTAATAAATAACAAATAATTATCACCGTATGAACTGGCAGCCGTGATAGGTCGCAAGTACATATATCTCAAATAAACTGGAACACTCAGAAAAACATGGAGGGAGAAAACATAAAAAATGAAGATAAGGCCTCCTTTCTTAGGGGGATGTTTGCAAAAGTCTCTCTGTACTTAAAAGTTTTAAGCTAAGGAGATGATTCCAGGGTAAGGGGGTCTATTTTACTGTGGTTATTCTTTGTTTAATAGGAATGGGGATCTATGTTCTAATGCATACCAACAGAGATGAGAGGTATGAAACAGGTTCTTCTGGACCCTTGCTTTTAACAAAGGAACCTGACCTACATACCTGGTCTTGAACTTTTTAAATAAAAGTTTGGCGTTTCTTCTCTGCCGCCCATAGCTTTATTGTACTTCGTGTGAGGAAAAAGCTATCTGTTAAATGGTGGATTATTTTTGTCTCTCTCTCTCTCTGTGTGTGTCTTCACATTGTGTGAAAGGATCACACATCATCTCTCCCAGCCCCCTTACCACCTCTTCCTTTGTCCACTATGATGGCTATATATAACCAGTCAATATATAATTCAGCATTATTTGATTGAAGAGAAGCAAAAGAACTATCATCTTACTTGATAGCTTATCTTGATAAACTATTTTCTCTAAACTTCCTTGACACTTCATGTACTGTTTTAGAAAGAAATTGACGGGAGGGCGGGGGAGCCAACCTCAAGCTATTAAATTTTTTAAAAGTAAAAATATATATTTAAAGCGAAGTCTTCTTGTCAAACTTGCAATTTGCTCCTAATATTTGGAAGATCAGTAGAATTTGCAAGTTATTTAAAGGGATTAGTAGAACAGGCTCACCCCCTGCCCTGTGCACTTAAGTTAGTGGAAATAATTATTTTTTTACTGCACAGGTTGGGAAACAAATGGGGTGATGTTTAATTGGATTTACGTATTTGTCTAGAAAGCTAAGACACAGCTCTCTTTGCTCTTTAATCTATCTTGAAGAAGGGATAAAATACAGAAAGTGCTGCATTGCTCCTGGATGAATATGTGGGGTATTTAATTATCTAAATTGGGAAAAGAGATAATGGAAGCGTAGGTGCCATCACTTACGACTTATGGCAAACCTAAGAATTAATGACTTCCCATCCCCCAAAAAAGTACTGATTTTAACAACCTTGCTCAGGGCTTGCCAACTCCAGACCATGCCTTCCTTTATCTGAGTTATTCTGTGGTGGCTTAGTGGTTAAGATGATGAGCTTGACGCCCAGAAAGATGTTGAGCTGGGACTCCGTTGGGGAACATTCAAGTAGATAAATACGTCCTGCTTTAGCACGAAAGGTAACAACATTCCGTATGCTACGGTGTCTTGCCATGCCTGCAAAAAGACTACAGAAACATCTGCAGATGTAGATAGCGCTGGCTGTTTGGCTGTAAATGGAGATTAGTACCACCCTCTAGAATCGGACATGAGTGACTTTCAAGCAAGACTGTGGTGCCTCAATGGTTAAGAAGCTCACCTTGTTAGCTGGAAGGCTGGCAAGTTGGCATTTAGAGACCTAGGTACTGCATGACATATTGAGCACCCGTCTCTGTCCCAGCTCTTGGGGGCATGAAAGGAGCCTCATTTGGGCATTCCCTGTGTGGAGTTTCTTCTGCAAAAATCCTTTCAACCCAGAATAATTTCTGACATGAAACTGTTCTTCTTCGAGCATGGAAGACCTTTACCTTTAAGTTGTGTACATTCTCCCTTTTATCTCACTGCATTAAACTGTTCCTAGAATTACAGTCTTTTTTGATGGACAGAGGTGCCTGGAAGGCGGTGGTCCATGGGGTCGTGAAGGGTCGGAATCGACTGTGCGACTGAACAACAAATATGTCCTAAGTATGATAACCTCAGTTGATTCATCTTAACTTCTAGTGAAAATTGAGTTTTGTTTTGATTCAGAACCTCTTCATTTTATGGTCTGTGGTATCCGAAACCAAGCTGGCAATGTCATGATAATGAAGCATGGGATGGTAACATTGTGCTGAAATGAACAGGGAATACTGTATAGGATTTGTAGTTTCTCATGCCTAACAACTTAAAACTCCTAGTTATCCCCCCTTCTTCCTCTGGAGTCCTTTGGTGTGACTTTTAAACATGGACTTACAAGGGATGAAAAAAGTTTTCTTGAAGAAAGGAAAACGACAAACAAGCAATCCGTCAGATGCCGAATGTTGGACTGTGTCATGCTTTCCTCGGCATGTGAGTGAAATGTGATGACAGAACCCTCATCAGCCTAGTTTAAATTGGTCTTTCCCTGACTAATTCTTGATATTAAGTTCATATCCAAAAGCTATACCATCTGAAGTTATATCATTAATCATATCTGGGGGTGATAAAAGATTCATAACAGAGAAATTGACATCTTCCACTAAGAGCCTTTCTTTATTTAACATACACTTATTCGATAGATTTTATCATCTGCTATTCTATGAAAACACTCCAACCACTCTTTAAAAAATGTATCTCTATACAAAGGAAGAGAAAGAAGGGGATAAGAAGGAGAGTACTGTATTGAAGAAAAGCAAATTTCAGTACCAAAATTGCTATAGTCCTTTTGGAATCTTCTGTACTGTATTTAGGTTGGAGTTGCAATACATCAGTTGCTGTGTTGGAATAGTATTTATTGAAGCGAACAAAAGGAGCACAAGCAATAAAGTGCATTTTCCTAACTTATGTTGTACTTGAGGCGGGGAGAGAGATCTATGTTTTAAGAGCCTTTGTGTGTCTCTTGTGAGAACTTTCCTTCCTTAAGTTAGGGTCTACTTTTTACCTCCACCTTTGTAAACACTTCATTATTATTTCTTCTTTTTCTTTTTCTCTTTCTCCTCCTCCTGTGATGACTTCTCCCCCTCCTCCTCGGTGTTACAGTGAAGTTTCATTTCTTGGCCCTTGGAGATTTATAATTTCCACTTGCTTACAACTGTAGGTTGCCACCAAGATCAGAAAGCTGAGAAAGGCTGAGCAATGTGGGTGAGAATGCTGAGAAATGATAGAAATGTTTCTTGTTCCTCCTCCTCCTTTGTGGCAAAACAAAGCCTCTAAAGAAGCTGTCAGTGGAGGGGGGAAACACATTTCCAGATCTCTGTCAGTTCTGTTCCCAACCTCCAACACCAGCTACTCATTTGCCTGTTCACTTATTTGTTTAGCCCACAGGCTCTCCCCAAAGCTGTTGAGGCAGGTTTTGGGGAGTCATGGATCATGCTCAGCATTTCTACGTATGTGGCAGAAGCATTCAGAGAGCTTTTGGATGTATCATCTCATTAAACCTGGAGTGTTGGAGTTAGACCACTGTCCTACCAAGTTGCGTTGGGAGAAGTGAATTAAGAAGATTTCTCTCCATTGGTTGATCCCTGGACCAATGTCCTTTTGATCACTTTCTCTTCCCCCACTCCAAAAACCAGTGCTTAGAGGGCACTGAAATCTAGACATCAATCTACTGTTGTACATTTAGGAAATAAACATGGACAGTTTCTGCCCTTATTATTTCCTCTTTCTTTGAAAGCATAGTACGTATTTCCTTTCCTTTGCTGAATTCAGCTCCATTTTCCTCTTTTCGTGGGGAACATGGAACAAAGAGATAGTGCCAAAGTTGCTAGCTGTGATTTAGCATCCTGGTTCTGATCTGTAAATCTAGTCCCATGAGGGTGAACCTTGGCACTCTAGGTGTTCTTGAACTTCAATTCCCAAAAGCCCTGATCAGCAGGGGTGCTGACTTGGGATTCTGGGAATTGAAGTCCAAGAACATCTGGAAAGCCAAGGTTCACCGTCACTGATCTAGTCCCTACAACCCTTATCTTCACATATGTTATTGGACTTCAGCTCCCAGAAATCCTGGCCAGCTCATTCAGTGGTGGAAGCTTCTGTGAGTTTTAGCTAATCTCTTCTGGGATTATGAACCACTGCTCTAACCATTATTCCGCTCTGCACCCCCTCTTCTTTCCTCTCCTCCCTTCCCTGGGTCCCATGAGTAATGAACACAGCAGGGAGCCAAAGAAACAGTCATAAAGAGGCATCCCCAGTGTTGCAAAAGATAACATGAACGCATTAGCTTGAAAGCACAGGTCATCGCCGTTAAAACATTACAAGGGAATAAAAGTGGACCTAATGCAGTTTTGGAACATTTTGCTCAGCAGTGTTAATTTCCCTCTTTACACCCAAGGGGACATTTTGATCCCAGGCAGGCTCTTGAAAAGCCCCTCCGCTCCTCCCTATGAGCTCCTTGGCTGTCATTGTAAATGGACCAAGGTGTAATTATCAGAGCCGGTGTTACGGCAATAAAACGCCTGCCCTCTCTGTGTTAAAACACCTACATTCTCTCTCTCTCTTTCTCTTCGCAGGGGAGAATTACATTCTTTGGCACAGTGCCTTGATTTAAGACTCTCAGGGCAGGAGCTGGTATCCTTTTTGCTATCAGTGGCTTCCTGCATGAAAGAAACCAAGTTGCGGTGGCTTGGCTTTTGTAACAAAACAATCCCTCAGCCAAGAGTATAATGAAGCCAGTTCCCACACTCTTTCCAATTCCTGCCTCCTTTCTTTTAAGATGGGGGAAGTCTGTTTGATCCTTAAGTGGCTAGGTGGCCCCCCTTCCTTCTCTTGGCATGAGAAGAAAGAAATCAGAAGGGCTGCGAAATCAAACAAACAGTGAACAAAAATAGCAGTGTTGGCTCAAAACAAATTCCAGCACCCATATGGGGTGATAAATGTTGCAGGTCAAACAAAAACAATACAACGTGCAAAACATTGGCTCTTCACCAGGCAAGATGTTAAATCTGAGAGCCCTTGTGGTGCAGTGGTTCAAATCCAGCCAAAATTCCACCCACAATCTGAGTTTAGTCCCAACGGGCTCAAAGTTGAACCCAGCATTTTAACCTTCTAAGGCCGGTAAAATGAGTACCCAGCACGTTGGGAAAAAATGCTAATTACTTTGTGAAACGCCCAGAGAGTGCACTAAACATTGTGGGAGAGTATATAAATGTAATTGCTATTACTTAAAATACCGACTGGTTGGATGAGTGATGGTGAACCTTGGCACTCCAGGTGTTCTTGGACTTCGATTACCGGAAGCTCAAGTCAGCACTCCTTCTGATCAGGGCTTCTGGGAATTGAAGTTGAAGAACACCTGGAGTGCCAAGGAATGCCACCATAGGTTAGATCAGGTGTTCCCCACCTAAGGCCCACAGGCCGGATGTGGCCCATGTTTTTCAATGAGAAAAACCACTTGGCAAAAAAATAATAATCATTGTACGATGCATCCCATAGGGAAAATTGCTATACGATGCATGCATCGTATAACAATTGTTTTGTATAACAGTGAGCCCCATGGAATGGATTAAAATCATTGTATGAGGTACCACTGTATTATTAGTATTAGTATTAGTATTAGTATTAGTATTAGTATTAGTATTAGTATTAGTATTAGTATTAGTATTAGTATTAGTATTAGTATTAGTATTAGTATTAGTATTGGGAATCAAACTCTCAATGTATGGTTCCATAGCCAGATATCTAAACCACTAAGCTATCCAATCAGTTATCATATCCTCAAATCCTCCTTTTCCCTCCTCTCCCAGGCAAAATACACCATCCTCCTTCAACATTTAATTAAAGGTTTTTCTTCATTCTTTGGGGGTTTTTTGGAAGGAAAAAACACTTCTTTATTCACAGTAGAGCGACACTTCCATTAGCAGTAATACTTTTTTTTAAAAAAATCTTTTATACACTTAACAGCTCTCAGACTCAACAGCTCTCAGGCGACTAGAGCAAATGAGAAGGTAGCGCATGTATTGATAGCTTCTCCTCTGCGATTTCTCGTTTCCTATCCCATCTGTTTCAAGAGGCCACATTCAAAGTGGTAAGGATTTGTTTTGACACCTGCTAGTCTACTCAAGGAAAGAGGGGGGGGGGAGGCTTTAGCACAATAAGTCTCTGCCCCCCCCCCAAATACCCCAACATCATAGTCTAACCAGATGATTAAGGAGAAACATATGGCAGGCATGGAAATTGAAATGTTGTGCCCATTTTGTCTGTTTAATCAGACCAAGTTATTGACGATCAATGTTGTTTATGCCTGCTTGAAAAGTAATGTTGCCCTTGAAGTTTTTTGTTAAGAAAATGAAACAAAGAGCTCTCTATTTGTGTGGTGAGTGCAATAAAATGTGAAAGAGAAAAATAATTTCTCAACACTCACAAAAAACAGCTGTGTGTGTAAAAGTCACCCTTGCTTGAAAGCCAGCCATAGCCATCTCTAAGGTTCAGTGCTCATCTCTGTTTATAGCCAAAGAGCCAGCGCTGGCTGCGTCTGCAGACATTTCTGTGGACATGTGGCAGGCATGACTAGACATCGGAATGCACAGGACACTGTTTTACCTTCCCACCAAAGTGGTACTTATTTTTCTACTTTCAAATGTCTTGCTTTCAAACTACAGTAAAACCTCATATAACACTAAAACCTGGTTCCACAAGTCTTGGTGTTATATGATTTTTAGTGTTATCTGATCCTCTATGGGATCCATAGAGATACATTGTAACCACACAGGCTTTAGCGGTTGTTATCTGAAGCATCCCATAGGATCTTAATGTTATCTGATGCAATTCTTCCCCCCAGATTCCTTAATGTTATGCGATTTTAGTGTTATTCGATACTAATGTTATATGAGGTATTACTGTACTACGTTAGCAGGAGCTGAGACAGAGATGGAAGCTTACTCCGTCATGCAATACTTGGGTCTCAAACTGCTGACCTGCCGACCTTCCAGTCATCAAGTTCAGCATCTTAACCACTAAGCCACCGCAGTCCCTCTGTGTGGATTACAAACACACTATAACTAATGCTATGCTGTTATGATATGTAAACAAACCTTCAGTAGTGTATAATATGCCACATACTGTCTAATCTCAGCCAATATTTAGTGGCCATAAAATGAATTTCAGGATATGTGAGAGATCTTTGAGGAAACAAGGATGGTTTGGTTCCAGAAAAGGGATTTTTCCAGGCTTTATTTTCAATAGACCTCAAAGTTTCTGCTTTTAAAGTTTTTAAATTCCTATCTTTCCTGTTTTAAAATGGGGAAGACAGTACCAAAGACACCCTCCCTCCCAAAAAAGGAATCAATGAAGTCTTCAAGGCCTCTCCTGTCTGTAAGATTTTCATTTATCTACAATATTTTTTCCCTTGCTAACTAGATGACATTGAACAAACTTCATATTTGACCCAGGGTTGGAGGACTTCAGGGCAGATGAAATAAGTCTCCTTCAACTGCTGCACCATCAATAAATTATTGTGTAGGTTTCCCTTCAAAAAGAAGCAATTAGTGAAGCCGAAGAAGCTTCATTTATGTTTTTTAAAAAGCCAGTGCTTCATTTGAAAGGACGATTTGTGCGGTGGTTTTTCTGTTGCCTATGCCTATGAAACATTTTAAAAACATCTGTCTCTTTGCTCTCTAAAGAGAATCCAATTAGTCACTAAAATTCACTTATCAAGGCAGCCATTTATATATTTAACATTTATTTGTGGCCTTGTGAGAGTAATAGTCTGCAGAATATACAAGCTAGTATTCAACTATAACTAATTAAAGGCGGATTGGGCTTTGACTCCGGGTGGTAGAATTCAGGGGTTGTGAATTTGGCTGCCGGAATCACTATGGAGGTGAATAAACAGAGTTTAGTTTTCAGAGATATAAATGGCAAGGACCAGATCTTAATCATTATCTGGAAGACAGCTGATTGCATCTCTTCATTTCTTTAGCCTTGTGACTGAACTGTATCCCAGTTGTGTTCACATGCATGGCCTTTGATTTCTCCGCGTTTATCCTAAGGCAGGGGTGACCAAACTATGGCCTGTGGGCCAGATCTGGCCCACATTACCATTCCATCCAGCCCATGCCTCCCTCGCCACTCCCAGAAGTGGAAGTAAAATGTGCCTATGCATGGGCAAAATGCTGCTATAAATGACCTGTGGCCGTCATAAACGTGCTTACCACACAACCAAGAGTGTATGGCAGTGTTATGCACATGCAGGGGGTGTATTTTACTTCCACTTCTAGTGGGGGGAACCACGTGACTGGCCCACTCAACCACATGACCAGCCCGCAGCCCAAAAAGTTTGGCCACCTCTGGTCTAGGGCGATGGTCACCTGCTGTAGTTTCAGCTCAGGCCATTACAGGAGACAAATTCACAACCTCTGAATTCTGTCAGAGACAAAGAGACAGATGTTTTTAAAACCTTTTGGAATTGTAGCCATGTTGATCTGTCCTTAAAATGTTTCATTGGCATAGGCACCAGGAAAACCACCCCACAAATTGTCATTTTCAACCTTCCCTAGTAAAGGCAAAGGTTTCCCTTGCTCGAAAGCTAGTCATATCCGACTCTAGGGTTCAGTGCTCATCTCTGTTTCAAAGCCGAAGACTCACCGCTATCTGCTTTTGCAGATGTTTCCGTGGTCATGTGGTAGGCATAAGTAGACACCGGAACGCTGTTTACCTTCCCACTGATGTGGTCCCTATTTATCTTCTTGCAATGTCTTGCTTTCGAACTGCTCGGTTGGCAGTTCCCTAGGTTGAGAGATTTGAGACGCTCAGACCTGTAGCAGCTCTAATTTGTGATGGCAAATGAATTATTATGAGGACAGATAGGCTGGAAGAATCGCAAACACCTTTCTATACTCTGCAAACAATACAGATAGCAAGAATGAAAAGTTGTATTTCCTGGCTTACTAACAGCCCAGTGTGAAAGAAGATGGAGAGGGGAGGGAACTAAGAGCTTAGCTCTTAATGTATTGTTTGTCTTCCTGCTGTCAAGTACCTTTTCCCAGCACAACACTGCTTATCAGGTAGAACAGATGTTAAGCCAAGCCTTAAGTGCATTGGAAGGCAACTCGTTTTAATTAAAAGTATTGTCTGGCTGTAGGATGGCTGTGGTTCCCCCCCCCCCTCTTTCTGTACTAATTGTGGAAGATCATCTAACTGAGAAAGGGAAGCTAAAACCAGATAGCTTAGGAAAGTTTTCCCCAGGCTGTCATGTCTGGGAATGGGAGTGACAGTATATTATCATCATTTTTATTTATTTTATTTATATACCAAATAGATGTAGGGACTGCAGTGGCTCAAGTCACTAAGACGCTGACTGGAAGGTCAGCAGTCCAATTCCTGAGTACTGCAGGATGGAATGAGCTCCCGTCTCTGTCCCAGCTCCTGCCAACCTAGCGGTTCGAAAGCA
Source organism: Furcifer pardalis (assembly GCA_030440675.1). Lineage (NCBI taxonomy): Eukaryota > Metazoa > Chordata > Lepidosauria > Squamata > Chamaeleonidae > Furcifer > Furcifer pardalis. Next base: position 6,035,261 of record CP126898.1, read on the forward strand.
AGGAATTGCAATTAGATAAATAGGGACCACTTCGGTGGGAAGGTAAACAGCGTTCCATGTGCTCCGGTGTCTAGTCATGCTTGCCACATGACCATGGAAACTTCTGCAGAAGCAGACAGCGCTGGCCGTTCGGCTTAGAAACAGAGATGAGTACTGAACCCTAGAGTCAGATACGACTGGCTTTCGAGCAAGGGAAAAATTTACCTTTAAACAGATGTAACAAAGGGTGTAAGATTTACAAGTTACCAAAAAAAAAAGGCAGTCAGTGTAAAACAATGTGAGACAGATTAAAATCAGGTTACAAGTACATACATTAAGAATGCATGTCACAGAAAGATGCCATTGACACAAATAGGTTACACAGCTCAGGCAAGGTCTGTGTAAACAAACACACCTTTAAGAGGCATTTGAAGCCTGGAAGAGTTTCAAACAAATGCAGAACGGAGGCAATACCTTTTATAAGGTCACTTTAAAAAAACCAAAAAACACTGCAAGCTTTCATAACGCAAAGGATACTTCTTTAGGCAGATTCTCTGGCGTGGTCTTCAAGCCAGGTTTGGTTTGCTTAGATGTTACATGGGGAAAAGGCTGCAAGCTATATCTTTTTTACAGTCCAAAGGAAGGGAGCCAGGAATCTGCACTATGCATTTGTGAAGATTACCATATATACTTGACTATAAGTCATCCCAAATATAAGTCGAGGTACCTAATTTGGACCTCTAAAACTGGGGAAATTGATTGACCGGAGTATAAGCTAAGGGTGGAAAATGCAGCAGCTGCTAGTGAGTTTCAATAATTAAAATACATGAAAATATGGTAAAATTAATTAATTTAGACATTTGTGTGGGTATATTTTTGAGTATGCTGACCCGAGTATAAGTCGAGTCTCATTTTTTGACCTCATTTGGGGAGCTGAAAAACCAGACTTATACTCGAGTATATACGGTAATTCTCTTCCATGGAATTAGATTGTTAGGCGGTTATGTTCAAAACTGCCTCAGAAAATTACATAACTTTGAGAAGAAAGAATTCAGCGTTTCCAAACCTTTGGTTTTTGGACTTCAGTTCCCAGAAGCCTAAGGCATTTTCCCAAAGCACTAATCAGCCAATGTACAGAATTAGACTTCTGGGAATTAAAGTCCTCCACTGGACTAGATAGAGGATGAAGCACAAGGAATCAATTAATAACCTGGGGGGATCGTGTTAACAAGCTTTATCAACAAACCGTCTTCTTCTTCCCGTGTTTAGCCAGATGTGAAACTGCCAAAATGAAGGCACCCTTTGGTGAGTTCATTCTGCAGTTCCTTTCACCTGACCTAGTGTGAGAAAGACTAGCCGGCAACACAAGGTTGCCATTACCAGGGTACGCCTGATTGTGGTCCAAAAATACCACAATCTTCAAAGAGGCTCAGTGAAGAAGAGAGAAGGGATTTCTGTAAACTGGTGTTTCCTGTGAGTGATGTGAGAACCTGTTGAGTCTTCATCAGGGCACTTTCGCCGGCAATCCGGTTGAAGAAGAATGCCTGTTTGCCAAATTATGATTACTTTTAATTTAATTTAATTTAATTTTTGCACTTGTATGCCGCCCAGTCAGGAAACCCAACTCAGGGCGGCTCACATGATAATTAAACAATATACACAGTAAATACACAATAATGCAATGTACAAAATTCAACCTACAAAAACAGCATATAGTAATATACAACAACATCTCTCTCTGCTTGGTTTACTGCAGTACTGCTAGCCATTTTATTGGTACTGCATAGCAATAACATTTAGCAAGCAGCATTAAAAAATATATGCAAGAGTAGGCATTCTTTGCTCAAAAGAACTTTTCACAGCAATGTGGGTATAAGTGGAGTAGAAAGAACCTAGAAATATTTAGACCCAACTGCATTGGTGTCTAAAAGGAAAAGGCTGGTATAAGGTCATAACTCCTCAACACAATTTTCCCCACCTCTCCCATAACTTCACTCACTTCCAGCTGAGGATTTAAAGGCAACATGATATGATTGCAGTATCACAATTTCTTCCTCTGAAGAGATTAGATTTCAGTAGTTATTAGGCCCAGCTGTCAAAAAATCCCAAACACTGACAAACACGAGGCTGGTGTCCAACACAGATTTGTAAGTACGTAATTAATTTCTTCACTATGACAGTGGTGTGACCTATAGATGGACATGCAAGGAAATTTATATCCATCTTCTTTTCATACTTTGCCTTATCTTGCAAAGTACTTTATAATGTAATAGGTAAAAAGTCCGACATGGGCAGTATTTTTATTTTTTGAAAGGGAGCATACTGCATGTTAAACACAGAGAATAAATATGAGGCTCCTTTCATGTCCCCAAGAGCTGGAACAGAGATGGGTGCTCAAACCATCACGCAGTACCCGGGTCTCGAACTGCCGACTTGCCAGCCTTCCAACTAACAAAGCAAGCTTAGCATGATGGGGCAGCATATAAGTGGTAGCAAAGACAGAGCTACAAAATGTTTCAAATTCCCTTGCTCCTTCTGCTGCAATGACACTATATTTATCGCTGCTTAACTGTGAGCATTTACGTGAATAGAAGAGCCATTTGTTTATGTTGGTTCAATAGGTTTCCACACTGTTGGACATAATTGATTGATTGACCTTTCTTTTACTAGCGATCAAACTGGAGGAGGAGGGCTATACTTTCCATAACTGGCAACTGTTTTTACATAGGCCCAACACTCCTGTGTGACTCCTTTTGTTGCTTTTACTTTATGGAGACGCTATGAATTAGATTTCTTTAGCTAATACAGCCCTGTCTAGCTCCTGCAAACTCAAGGTCATAGGGTTTTTTTTATTGATTCCATCCTACTAGAATCATAAGAATCGTGGAGCTGGAAGAAGCCTATAAGGTCCTCAAGTCCAACCCCATGCTCAAAGGAGGAATCCAGATCAAAGCAGATCTGACAGATGCCTGCCCAACTATCAACCTCTCAAGGCAATTGGTTCCATTGTCGTACTGCTCTAACTGTTAGAAGTTTTCCCCCCTGATATTCATAGCCTATATTTAGCTTCCTGTAGTTTCAGTCCATTAATACGTGTCCTGCATTCTGAGATGATTAAGAGCAGATCCAGCCCATCCTCTGTCTTATTATCTTTCAGGTACTGTATTTGAAAAGTGCTATTGTAGCTTCCCTCTGTCTCCTTTTCTTAAGGCTAAACTTGACCAATTCCTTTAATCTTTCCTCATAGGGATTGGTTTCCCTCATATTCATTCATTTCCTTCTGCCTTTCCCAAAATTTCCCAGCATTATCGTCTTTGCTAGTGAGTCTTGTCTTCATAAGATATGTACAAAGTGTGACAACTTCAGTTTTTGTCAAACTTTTTTGCCCACTAGAGTTGTGGATTGATTGGATCAGGAAACCACTTATCTTTTTTAAGGTTCTAGTCCAGTGATGGTGAGCCTTTTAGAGACCAAGTGCCCAAACTGCAACCCAAAGCCCACTCATTTATCGCAAAGTGCCAACACAGCAACAGGGGAGGGAGGAAACGCTTCCATTGGGCTGCTGCGCAGAGGGGTGGGGCAAACTCTGTACTGGGGGAAGGGAGGAAGTTGTCCCATTGGGCCGCTGGGCAGAGGGGCAGGGCAAACTCTGTGCTGGGGTGACTGCAAGGTTGCCCACAGAAAGGGCTCTGAGTGCCACCTCTGCAGTGGTGGGATGTCAAAAATTTTACTACCCCACCGTGATGTCATCATAGAGTGAGCGGAGCTAACATGACATCATGATGTCATGGGCGGAGCCAAGTAAAAAATAATAATAATAATAATAAAATAAAATAAATAAGCACACACACACCCCTCAACCCACCTACCCACAACACAAACCTGTAAATTAAATAAATAAATAAAATACATTAAAATACAGCCACCCACCCACCCCAAACACAAATCAACCAGAGCTTTTAAACCAGAGCTTAAAGCTTATTCTGGCTAATCTTTTTCACACTAGGTCAGATCGAAGGAACTACAGAATGAAATCACCACAAGATGGCTTCATTTTGGCACTTTTCAACTTTTCAACAGTTAAAGAAGTTAGGTACTAAGACTTTGCCTAACCAGTTCTCTAGGATGATATGCCTTAATGTAAATGTAAAACAGCTGTACCTCCTCCTTAAGGGTTCTTCAAATGGAACAGCACTTGGAACAGCACAGGTGTAGCTTATTGATGAGGTAACTCCAAGACTTTGCTTAAAAACCCCAAGCCAGGCCACCAGGCCTTTTTAGGAACTGTGGTAATACGTCAATAGATGTAAAGGTATTAAATACACATTAAAATACACACGGACACACCACATCCAAAGGTGAGTCGCTTACCCTGGGGAGGAGGCTATAGGGAGCTTCAGGCTAGCAGCTTCTCTTCCTCCTCCCCGTTTGGGAGGACAGCAAGGAGGTTGTGCATATGCACCAAGCACTGTAGGTGTGCAATGCACACCAAGTGCTTGGTGTGCATGCGCAGTGGGGGAACCAGTGAAAAGGTAAGCCCCGAAGGTGGTTCCCCCAAAAAAGCTTCTACCGGTTCTCTGGGACACTGGGGAAAAGTTACTGCCGGTTCTGGCGAACTGGTGAGAACCTGTTACATCCCATCACTGCACCTCTGGCACGTGTGCCATAGGTTCTCCATCACTGTTCTAATATATAAATAAAGTTCAACCGAAACTCAACATCTCATAAGTAGCATCACATTGGATTATTTGAAATGTAGGAATGCTATTGTTTAGAAATGTAGTGAAGGAACATATGCTTTAGATCAGCTTCATATGATGCAGAAAGTCTATGGTAAAGCTGTATGGTTCAAAACACTGGTGGGAAGGAAAATAAGAAAGAAAAACAAGCATTTCTGAGATTCCAGTGCAAGAGAAGAACACTTTGGTAAACCACAAACTGACTGTGTGTTGACCGATAGTTTCACAGTGAGATTAAATGGCATTGCGGCTGGTTCTCTCTCCCCCCACCTCCAAATAAAACAGGGGGTGGGGGTGGGGAGATGCAATTCTTTCAGCTTGTTGATAAATGTTTATGCAATGGGAACAGGCTTCTTGCCAGCGGGGGGAGTTGACAGGCAGGAGAGGCAGACAAATTGGAACAAGCCATTAAAAAACATGCCACTCCAAAGCTGTTTAAATCATCCTCATCCGAACTGTGAATTTATTACAGTGCACGCCTCCTCGGGGGACAGAGATCTGAAAGGGCTGTTTGTAAACATGTGAAACAATAAGCGTTTCCCTGCCATGCTGTGGGGATAGAGATGTTGGATGCTTAAATGAGAAGGGGGCATTGTGCATAGGAGCGGTCTCACCTGAGGCTCCATGTTTAGTTCGTTCTTGGTGGGTCAATGAACAAAATGTTCAGCAAAATCAGCCCCCCATTGCTTTATGCTTCTTTCGTCCACTCTCTTCTTTTGCAAATAATAAGTCTGTCTCTGAAATGGCAACAACATTATTTATGGTTGCATTAAATATCTTGTGTATCTCTTGTTTGTACATGCTAGTTATTTCACATAGATTGGGAAATCCAACTCTTTTGGAATTTCATGAAAGCAATTTTGTAGTAATAAGCTAGGAGAATCAGTCTTCAGTGCTGGCCAGCCATTGTGTGCCTCTGTACTAGATGTGTATAAATTGATGCCATGAGGTCTCTCTCTCTTATGTCTGATGAAGTGGACTTGATCCTTGAAAGCTCACACTAAAAGATAGCAGTTAGTTTTTAAGGTGCCAGCATTTTTTTGTCCTTTTTTTTTGGTTTACATTCTGATTGGCCCGCAGTGGCTTAGTGGTTAAGACACTGAACTTGATGACTGGAAGGTTGGCAGGTCAAAAGTTCGAGACCCAAGTGCTGTATGACAGAGTGAGCTCATGTCTTTGCCCCAGTTCCTGCCAACCTAGCAGTTTGAAAGCACGATGTTGCAAGTAGACGTTGCACTTCGGTAGGAAAGGTAACAGTGTTCCATGCACTTTGGTGTCTAGTCATGCCTGCCACATGTCCATGGAAACTTCTGCAGACACAGAAAACTAGAGTCGGATACAACTGGCTTTCAAGCAAGGGCCATTCTAGGTGGAATTAAAACCAGGCTTCAGTTTAAGTTTCTAATACTTATGACTTTGGAGATAGGCTTTGAAGTTGTGGCAACATCTACTGATATATCTGAAACAAAAAGAGAGGAGCAAAGTAAGATTTTTCAGTGGTTGGCGAGACATCGGTATGGCATATAGCTTGGTTCTTCCCTCCCCTGCAACCCTGTTTTTCACTACTTTAGCAGAAGCTGAATCTGTAAGGCATAAAAAGTATGCAAATGTATATAATTTGCATTATTTCTACAAGCTGTGGCTTTCTCTTCCTATAAACTCTGAAATCTAGATTTATACTTTCCAGAGGATATAAATAGCTCTCCTTAGTCTTGTTTTCCTTTTGCTTATGCAAAGTAGCGGAAGCCGCGGCCCCTTGATTGCTATCTGAAATGCTACATTCGCCTGAAATTTGATATCACACATTTATTAACCAGGAATTAAGCAAACAAGAAACATTCTTAATTCCAGTGGAGTATATCTTCTTAGTGGTTAAGATGCTGACTTTGATGACTAGAAGGTCAGCAGGTGAGCAGTCCGAGACTTGAGTACTGCGTGACGGAGTGAGTTCATGTCATCTGTCCCAGCTCGTACAAACTTAGCGGTTTGAAAGCAAGAAATTGGAAGTAGATAAAGAGGTACCACTTGGGTGAGAAAGGTAACAGTGTTCTGGCATCTAGTCATGCCCTGCCACATGACCACAGAAACATCTGCAGCCACAGACTGAGAAACCAAAGGTTAGTAGTTCTTTTCCTACAGTGCACCTGAAGAAGAAACAACCTGTGCAGCTTTGGGCAAGCTGCAAAGTTAAAAGATTCCCCCTGAAAAAGGGAAGAGTAAACCAGTTTTTTGCTTTCTCTAGCTAGATTGCTCTAGAAAAGGGTCTGCATAAGTAAAAATTGACTTTGTTAGATATAATCCCAGCAAAAGGGGGGGGGGGAAATAATTATGGAGTCAGAAGAACAAGACAGTGTGAGAAAGATATAAAAATATACTGTGTGGACATAAAACATGTTATTTCATATATAATATCTTTAAAGCTAAGAAAATGTTATCAGCATAAAGAACTATGAGAATTTATAGCTAATAATTCTGTCATTCTTCTTTAAGTGCTGTATTCGATTCCAAATATTGGCTATTGTCTTGGCAATCAGCTGTGAAGATTGTCCTGGGAGCAATATAATGCAGTGGTCTTCTATTTGCCTTCCTCATCGCAGTGTGACACCCATTGTACCACTGATCCAATTCCATAAGTCACTTTCTGGTCCCTGAGACCTTTTGGCACACAAAGTCGTCCTCCTCAGCCCCAGGCCAGGATGGATGAAGCTTCTGCCCTCCATCAAGGTGGAATCAAATTGGACTTAATCCACTTCCTTGAGGACTTCACCATCCATGGTCGTTAGTCCTTAGGGTTGTCAGGTTAGTTAAATGCCGTCTGTCACTTGGCATTGAGTTGCTGGCAGTATGGTCTAATGCCATAGCAGGATGTTTGTTTTTTGTGCCAAAGATTACTCTGGGTTGAAGGGATTTTTGCAAGGGATGCCCGAGTGAGGCTCCTTTCATGTCCCCTATCTCATGGAGCTCTGGGGTATCTAACCAGGTACCTCTGATCTCCAAGTTCAGTGCCCTACCCACTGAGCCATCAGGAAAAATCAGGATAATAGCAGGATAACCTGGCCAGACTTCCAATTCTGTCCTAGGTAAACAAAATTATTATTTTGTTTGGCTTCATCCTCTAATTAGCTAATAGGCAGAGCAGGAAGATGAAGCTTATGCCTAAGTGCTACAGAACTCATATGATCCGCTCCTTGTAAAGTCTCTGTGGCCGAGAGCAACATAATTTTTAAAAAGAACTCATAACAGAAAAAAACACATTAAATATAAATGTAGGGTAGACACATTAAATAAACACATTAAATATAAAAAAGTTCTCAATTAATGGGCATTTCTTTTCCATCCCTTGATAATATCACAGTTACATTTGAAAATAGTCCCCTACCCCCCGGGAAGTAACGCTGAATTTGTTTAGTAGGCTGTATCTGATATCTGAGACTTTGATATAATTCATAAATTATAGAGGTGGTGTAATAAATTTAAAAAAGGGACTGCAGTGGCTTAGTGGTTAAGATGCTGAATGTGACAACTGGAAGGTTGGTCAGTCAGCAGTTTGAGACCCAAGGGCTGCATAGTGGAGTCGGCCCCCATTGTCTGACCTACCACTTCAAAACCAAAAAAAATTGCAAGTAGATAAATAGGTACCACTTTGGTGGGAAAGGTAACAGCATTCCATGTGCTCCTGTGTCTAGTCATGCCTGCCACATGTCGACGGAAACATCTGCAGATGCAGACAGCACCGGCTGATTGGCTTTAAACAGAGATGAGCACCAAACCATAGAGTTGGATACGACTGGCTTTCGAGAAAGGGTGACCTTTCTAAAATTGTTAGATGATGCAATGCATCTCTATGGGAAAAATTGTACAATGAATTTTTGTTGTAGTACGATTTTCCCCATAGAGATATTCATTGTACGATGCATTCCATAGGGCAAATTGCTATACGATGCGTGCATCGCATAGCAATTTTTCCGTGCAACAATGAGCCCTGTGGAATGGATTAAAATCGTGGTAGCACTGTATGCTTTAGTACTAAAGTCTACCAAATCCTTATGGCTGTTGTTGTTTTTAAGAGCCTTCCTTCCTTCCTTTCCAGCTAGTTAAAACACAAAAGCCTCTTTCCCTTGGCTTTCACTTCCCTGAATTCTTTGCTGTTTACATCACCATATTTCTTTACAATGTGTATGAGGGAAGAGGCTGATGGTATTAACAGATTGACAATCTGAGGCATTCTCTCTTCCCTTTATTCTTTCTTCTCCCTCCACAGACTTTCCTTTTATCACCATCTGATTCCTGTCTCTCTTTTTCATTCTTAATGAAGGATAGAGAGAGAAAGGAAATCTCTGAGTGACAACAAAACATTTTCAAGCATTTCTGTCATGCAAAGAATTCTATCTGCTGCTGAAAGGTTTGTGTGGTTTTTAAAAAGCTGTTTTGTTGTCACAAGAAGTAAAAGAGCAATTAGTATCATCATCAGCATTTGCATGGATTTTTTAAAAAACTAATTGTTTTATAATATTATTCTACTCTGCTGATTAGAACCAGTATGGTATGGCAGTATGGACTGCGGTGGCTCAGTGGTTAAGAAACTCGCCTTGTTAGCTGGAAGGTCGGCAAGTCTGCAGTACAAGGCCTGAGTACTGCATGACGGAATGAGCGCCTGCCTCTGTCCCAGCTCCTGCCAACCTCGCAGTTCAAAAGCAAGAAATTGCAAATTGATAAACAGGGACCACTTCTTTGGGAAAAGATCTTGGGGACATGAAAAGAGCCTCATCCGGGCATCCCCTGAGCAGAGATTCTCCCACAAAAATCCTTTCAACCCAGAAAGCACCTTTGTGTGCTTCTGGCACATTTTTTAAAAATGGCAGTGAGCTTGTCGCAGTTAAGACTTAGAATTTCTAGCCTCAGATCTCCACTGGGCTTTAAATTATTAATTATTAATTAATTATTTCTTGGATTATTTTCTGCTAGTCTCTCTATCTCAGGTCAGACAAAAGGAACTACAGAATGAACTCACCAAAAGGTGCCTTCATTTGGGCAGTTCATGCTCGGTCTATAAGTTGAATAAGCAGGGTGACAAAATGCAGCCTTGTCTTGCTCCTTTTTCTATTCCAAACCACTCTGTCATTCCGTATCCTGTCCTAACTATTGCTTTTTGACTCATGCATAGATTTCTCATGAGGCACATCAGGTGTTCTGGCATTCCTCTCTCTTGCATTACTTGCCACATTTTGTTGTGGTCCACACAGTCAAAGTAATGGTGAGGATGCAGGAATAAACTACACACTGGTTACTTGTGCCAGAGAGAAGGCGGTGTCTTATGATTGCCGGGGGTTGGACTCCCTGGGGCCATTATCTTAAATTCTCAAGCATTTGCCAAGTAATCAGAGCAGGCCTCTGGGAGAAATAATTTGTTCCTTCCCCTCCAGCTAGCCTGCAAGAGGAATAAGGGAGAGGGGATTTCCCTCATATTCATTCTTCCCCTCCTGCCTCTTTCCAAAGGAAAGAAGCAGAGAGAAAGTGTGTGTGCTTCAAAGACCTCCACAGATGGAGAGGAAGGAGGGGGTATCAGAAAGGTTGATGGAGAAGCAGAACAGTGGGTGATTCACAAAGACACACACACACATAAATATTTGACACAGCACACAGTTTGTTTGTTTCCATTTCTATGTCGCCCACTCGCCATGCGACTCAGGGCAGCTAACAAAGTACAGTATCACAAAGCGTCACAAAATATCAGATAAACATAAAAAGCACAATAAATCCCTATAAATAAATACAAGCAATAGAACAACAAATAAATCAGGTAAACCACATTGTCCTGTGTTGGCACCACAGCCAGACAATAGTGAGGCCCAGTGGTCGGAGCCCAGAGCAAAACATCTTCGATGGAGCCCAGGGCTAAATGTTCCCCAATGGAGTCCAGGCTCGACGACCTCAACGGAGCACAGTTTATCTACTCCCCAACCCCAGGATGGAGGGTCGAGAGCAGCAACCAGAGGAGGAGGAGACGCAGCGCTTGATGTCTTCAGCTGCCTCAGGACACCGGCAGTTCATCCATGAACTTCATTACAATAGGATGCAATGAAATGGGTTTTGATGAATCCACGGAGAAGGCCTTTAAGTGATAACTAGTTAGGATGGACACATTTACTAGCAATTGTGCTGGAGACAGAATGTGATTTTTTTTTTTTTGCAAAATCAGTGTGTGTGTGTGTGTGTGTGTGTGTGTGAGAGAGAGAGAGAGAGAGAGAGAGAGAGAGAGTGAGAGTGAGTTATGGTTGAAGCTGGATGCAAACTAGAGTTACAATGTAATTGTTCAGAAATGGATCACCTTGGTTAGTTTTTGAACTGGTCATCGTGTTAGTCTGTACAAGCCTCTCAAACAAGAGGCAAAAGAAAAGCAGCAGCAGCTGACAAAACATTGTGGCACCTTAAAAACTATGCACTATAAGTTTACCCTTATTATTGTGGAGGATAATTGCTGAGACCTCCTGTGGATACCTAAAACTGCAGATAACAGCTAACCTTGTGTTTTACATTGCAAATACTGGCCTCTAGTGGCCCATTCTGGTTATGTGACATAGAAATACAGTACAGTTGTACCTCGCGTAAAGAGCATAATGCGTTCCACAGGATTGCTTTTTAAGCGAGTTTGCTCTTTAAGCGAAACACCATTGTAAGTGACCAATTGTGACTTCTGGTGAGGGTATTGAGAACCCCGATTTATTTGTTAAGGGAGTTTTTGGTTGGTTTTATTTGTTAAGCGAAGCAAGCATTCAGAGAAAATTCTGCTTTTTAAGCGAATTACTCTTTAAGCGAGACGCTCTTTATGCGAGGTTTGACTGTACATAGATACTGTATTATGCATGTCAGGATTTTAATTGAATATTTTAGACCTGTGAATAACTGAAACCATGGATATTGAACCCACCGATATTGGGGGGGGGGGGAGTGACCTGTTTTTTAATGTCAGCTTTTGTGGAACAAGTCCATTCCCTCAGACATAAGAATAAGACTAAACATTATTTATTTATTACGGTAGTTCAAATTTATATTGCCACCCACTCATCGTAGTGCCGTAGTGAGAGTTTAAATATTTCCCCATATAGTCTTAATCTTATGTCTGAGCAAGTGAAAATGTTGCACATTAAAATACAGCAGTTACATCTTCAGTTGCCACAAGATTTTTATTCCTGTTTTGGCTCCCCCCCCCCCTTGTTGGTTAGTTTTGACATGGCTGTAATTATTAATTAGCATTTGTTCGTTTTCCCTCCACTTTAGTTACACCCTGCCTTTCACCTAAGAAGAAACACAAGGCAGTTTGTAAATTGTTTAAAACTCAAGTACCTAAAAATACAATACGTTGTAGTGCTTAAAACAAACATATTACATACTAACGCTTTTGGCTATGAATCAAATGGATATATTTTTGCTTCAAGGCAACAGACAAGGTTACCGTCTCTCCTCCCACTTAATCTCACAACAAGCTTGTGAGGTAGGCTATGCGGAGAGAAAGAATGAGCAGCCTAGGGTCAGCCAGTAAGCTACAAAGCTAAGGTCAAATTTTGGTTATGCCAGGAGTTCTTAACCTTTTAACCTGGAGGCCGGGTCATGCTCCCTCGGACAGCTTCAGGTGCAGGACGACCATTTTGACCTTCCTACACCACATGGCACTTCCTGGTCTAATGAAACTCTGGTTGGGCAGTCGTGCGGTTTCCCTTGCATAGCAAAAAAATAATAATGAAAAATCAGAGAGTTGGAACCAGAATTTGTTCTTCTCAGATCACTTAGCTTGCAAGTTTTCAGTCTATTTGAAACAGAATTTGCAAGTCAAGCCAGAGGTGCAAAATGCATGTCCGTTTCTCTGCCTTTAAAGCTGGTGATCGGGTGGACTTGTAGCAGCACTTTTGGTTCTGTGATAAATAGATAATGGTTTTTGTGAAACTGTGGCAGCAGTTGCTTCAGGACATGAAACCTCATAGGCAGGGGATTATGACTGAGCAGCTGCAAAAGGCTTGGTATGTCAGCTAGCAGACTCAATAACAAGAATTTTGTGGATTCAGCTGGTCATCTAACTAAGGTCTTAGCCCACTCTGGGAGTGGAAATCTGGCTGCCTTTAAAAGTTTGGTTCTGTAGCTCAGTAGACAAGCATGATTTCCCTCACTATCTTTGTTATGAACCTAGAAAGTTATAGCTATTCAGAGTAAAATGGGGAAAGGATCTGGGTCTTCAAGATTGGAGCTGTCAGGAGTCTTTCCTCAAATTCTTCTCGGAGATCTGTCTCTTTGCCATTGGTTTTCATACCACTAATGAAGAACGTACTACTGGGAATCTGATCTTGACGGCTGGTTAATTGGTTGGCTACCCCAATTAGTGGCAGACCACTACTAAGAGTGGGGGACAGAAAACCTAAACATATTTCCACTCATAAATCCAACACATTTGGAAGGCTGCATTTTATCCACTCAACAAACTCTACTCTTCAGCGATCGGGTACCTTTGCTCACATACAACTGATGACAGCAGTATTTTTACAGAAACATTGACCAAATCACAGGGTTTCACAACTGCCTATTATACTTCATTTATAAACCGGCTTTCTCTTAAAGCACTCATGACAGTTTAAATTGTTCCTTTTGCTGCCAGAGTTTAGGCATTGAGTGCTTATGTAGCAATAATAGCAGCATATATAGGGGGCAGGAAGGAGTGGGGAAGGAGGGATAAAAGAAAAGGGCATTGATGCATGATTTGAAAGACCTGCATTCAAATTTTCAGTCACCCATGAAATTCATTTGGACCAGTCCCAGCACTTAAAGTTTTAAAGTTGAGTTGGGAAAGGAGAAATGTAATTTGTACCATTAAATGAAACAAACAAATTGTTATGGATGTCCGCTCTTCCCACTGGATTGGTCCAGAGATCACTAATATCAGTGTAGTTTTCAGAAAGTACCAAGCAAAGGTGTCATAACTCAATCGTTTACATGGGGAAAGTCCCAGGTTAAAGCCACGGTATCTCTAAATAGTATTGGGAAGAATTGTGATGGAAACATGAACTGCCAGTCAGTGTTTACTGCATTGGGCTCAATGGATCATCCAGTCAAACTCTGTAGAAAGTCGTTTCCTTCATTCTTATGTGTTGAAATGTTCTTGCGAATCCTTCACACCCTCTCCTAGTCCTGGTCTCCAAACCATTACACCACACAACCTCTGTGTGTGTTAAAGCCCCGCCAATAGTGTCACCTCAATGGCTTTGTTTCAGAGTGGTCTTTCAGACACACCTTGAGGTCAGGCATGGGAGTATAAAGAGTAAAAGGGTGTGCGTGAGAGATTGAAATTGAACAAGAAATGGCTGAATAACTGTGATGGATGTGTGGGAAACTGAACATGTCCAGAAAAGAATATTCTGACCTCCCCGTCCAACAGAAATATAACCAGGAAAATCAACTTGACCATACCTGGGCTGAATGATTAATATGTAAAGGTCATCCTTGCTCAAAAGCTGGTCGTATCTAAATCTAGGATTCAGTGCTCATCTCTGTTTTTAGCCAAAGAGCCAGCGCTGTCTGTGCTCTTCCGTGGATGTTTCCATGGACATGTGGCAGGCATGACTAGTCATTGGAGTGCAAGGAATGCTGTTTACCTTCCCACCCAAGTGGTACCTATTTATCTACTTACAATTTCTTGCTTTTGAACTGCTAGGTTTTCAGGAGCTGGGACAGAGACGGGAGCTCACTCGATTGTGCAGTACTCAAGTCCTGAATTGCTGACCTGCTGACCTTCCAGTCAGTATCTTAACCACTTGAGCCACCAGTTGCTTTTGTTACAGAAGGTATAATCTTAAAGCACGGTGAGAGCCATGCTCTATGATGAGACCTTCGGCAGCAAAGGTGCGGCACTATAGAACAGTCACCTTCTCCTCTCTTTTGCTATTTTACGTCTCCTCCTTTTCCTCCCCTTCATTGCACCAAGTTATTTCCATGGGCTCTTTTTATCCCAAGACTTACTTGACCTGTCTTGCTCCGTGATGCTAGCTTACATGATTAAAGCAGCCTGGGCTGTGTTACGAGACTGACAATCAAGCTTATTTTGAATAAACAACATGGCCTCAAGGCAACCTTGACATGTTGGGATATGAATTTTGAGTCTGCTTTGTGCTCGAAAGGAGAGGTGAGGTCTCTCAGTTATCTAGGTTAGGAGAACGGCCTTTTTTAGATCTATAGCGGTCTACCGCAATCATAATTCAGGAATGAGCCTCGGCTCTCTGTTTTATCCTATGGCAGGTTGGCCACATGCTGTCATTCACAGAGCATAGTTGTTCATTTGAAGTGCCAAAGAGAACAATTTTTCTTTTGAAGATGTTTTCCATTTCAAGGGCTTTCCCACCCTAGTATGATGCCTTAGATAAAGGACCAGGAAGGCCAATGACCTCGTCTGTAGTAAGCAGCACAGACAGCAGCTCAAGAGGTCAGCAAAGCCACCGTCTTCCCTTTGAGTGAGGTGGATTGTAATGCTCTTAAATTGATAAAATTATTTCTGATTTGGCATTGGCTAGTGCGCGCAATTGTATGCTAAATCAGCATCTTTTAAGATTGGAAGGGACCTGGAAGGTTTATGCTACAAAACCACATTATGGCCAGTCATCATTTCCCGTGCCGACAGGAGAAGATGAGAATTGGGGAAGGAACAGATTGGACATTGTGCAAACAACAACAACAAGTAAATATTGATGTAGAAGAGGAAATAAAACAAACATATGGAAGTGGAAAACAAGCAGCCAAACATGCTGAAGTGAGTGATAGTCATTTATTAAAAACTTGCTTAATTCTACCTAATGATCCCACAGCACTCATATAAGAAGTCCCACAGAAAGTGGTCGAGAAAGCCTAAAAAGCCATTCACTGTTAATAACTCATTCTTGAATTTCTGCCCCTTAAACATCAAATTGCCCCCCTGTGGGGCATGTGCCCCACATTGGGAACCACAGCTTTAGAGGAAAATGTGGTCTCTGCTGAGCAGACTGATAGCATGCATTTCACTGCATTGTCCTTGGAAACTCTCTCCCCTCCCCTTGTCCCTTCACTGTAATTTAATATTAGCGAAATGGCATGAAGTGCAGAAAGCGAAGGATCCCAAAGTGACTCTTGACTAACAGCTCATTAAGGACTTCGACATCTGGCCAACAGTTCCAAGGGAAGTCAATTCAGGTCAGCCTCTTTCTCCCCTCCTCTTCCTTTGTGGAGCACTCAAAGCTTGTGTACAAAAGAACAACATCAAGATGGCTGCAAGCTTTTACCCTTCTTTTAATTCAGGCATAATAGCAAAGTGTGGCCTTCTAAATGTAGCTACTCCTTGCAGCTCTAAGCAAGATGTTGGCCAGATGTTGGCCAGCCGTGCTGCCCCCGCACCACTAGCTAGAACTAATGGGATTTTATTTCCAGTGCGAAATAACTCAGCCGTGAGGCTTAATGAGGGAGCTTGGAACAGATTGACTTGCCTTGTATGGTTGCTACGAGTAGTTGAAAAGGCAGGGAGCGGGTAAAATAGACACCACGATTACTTAGAAACATAGGCATCCAAGCATCCTTTATTAACTGATTAGTCATCTGACTATATCAGCTTAAAATGTGATAAAATACATTAGATAAAATATAATTACAAAACAGAGTAAAAACAGATTATAAGTAGAATAATAATAATAAATTTGTTTCAGAAATTATTCTGGTTTGAAAGGATTTTTGTGGAAGAAACTCCACTCAGGGAACGCTCAAATGAGGCTCCTTTCATGTCCCCAAGAGCTGGGACAGAGACAGGCGCTCAAACAGTCATGCAGTACCTAGGTCTCGAACTGCAGACTTGCCAGTCTTCCAGTTAACAAGCCAAGCTTCTTAACCACTGAGCCACTGCAGCCCCTAAAAGCAGAATGATACAATCACAATAAAACAAGATATAAAATTTACTCAACAAAACTCATCACCTTTGCATGCAGTCCCTATCTCAGGCGCTCCCAGCCTTTTCTAGCCAGGGGCCGGGTCACACTCAGTCAGCTTCAATGGCCGGATAGCCATTTTGCCCTGCCTGCACAATGATGCTGGTCATTTTGTCCCAACAGCTTCAAAAGGATCACCATTTTATTTCTTGAATGCCCTTGGGTGCCCACATGAAATGGTGTTGTGGGCCGGATCCAAACCACGGACCTTAGTTTGGGAACCCCTGTGCTAAAGAAACCATGCAGGCTGGTGTTTACAAGGACTGAATAGACCTCTTGAAGGCAGTATATCTCTGATTCGCAGGTTCCCTCTTAAGTTGGAGTCAGGGTGGTTGCGCGTAACAATAACAGCCTCCACAGTACTAACTCTGAGGATGCTCACTGTGTCATAAGAACCTTTAGATCCTCATTCTTTGCCTGTCTTCTTCCAAGGCAAGGCACTTTACCCTTTTTTTGTTCCTCTGCAGAAAGCTGTTATTAAGGTAACTATACCCTTGCCTTTGCTCAGAAGCCTCTGTGGAATCCCTAATTAGCTCCCACTTTATAACGTGCTCCTGGTGGCTCTGATGACTCAGAGGCATCATCTTTCTTTGGCTTTGAATGCCGCTCCAAGCCCAGGAGCTGTAAAATATGAATGTCTCACACTTCGGCTCTGAGCTGCCGTTGCTGCCGGCGCCACTGTCAGCTGAGTGACAATCTCTTCTTTCCAATTTCCTTCTCAAGTCGTTCCATTGCACCTCCGTCATGACAATATTCACCTCCTACAGAGCAGGTCTGCCCACCAGAAGCAGAAGTAAAATGTGCCTTGCAATCTGTGTTTTGCAACTGGATGAGATAGATTTTGGCCTGCCATTTTCTCTGTTTAACCCAGGGATGCCCAAAATATAGCCTGTGGGCCAGATCTGGCCCCTGACACCAATCCATCCAGCCCGCACCACCCTCGTTGCTCCCGGAAGCAGAAGTAAAACGTGCTCGACTAGACCCAAGTGCTACACAACTGCGGTGGCTTAGTGGTTAAGACGCTGAAGTTGACAACCGGAAGGTCAGCAGTTCAAGACCCAAATGCTGCATGACGGAGTGAGCTCCTGTTTCTGTCCCAGCTCCTGCCAACCTAGCAGTTCAAAAGCAAGAAACTGAAAGTAGATAAATAGGGACCACTTTGGTGGGAAAGGTGATAGCGTTCTGTGCGCTCCAACATTTAATCATGCCTGTCACCTGAGCATGGAAATGTCTGCTGACACAGACAGCGCAGGCTCTTTGGCTGTAAATGGAGATGAGCATCACGCCCTTGGGTCAGAGAAAACTAACTTTCGAGCAAGGGAAACTTTTAAGAGAGCTTAGGGAAACCTTTCAAAGGGTTTAGGGCATGTGATTTTTAATTGCCACCATCCCTAGAGAGATTACATGGCTGAGCAGGGATTTGAAACCACATCTTTCTGTGGCTTTCATATAATGTGTTAACTAAGCCTCCACAGAGACATTTCTGCATTTTATACATTGAAAGATACAGCATTCTGGTACAGTAATACCCCAGATAAAGATTGCATCGGATAACGCTAAAACCGCATAATGACGACAAATTTGGGGGGAAGATTTGCACCGGATAACGTTCTTTTTAGCGTTATCCGATACAGTCGTTCTTAGCAGCAGGGTGGGTGGAAAGCTGAACGGGGTTCTCCGTTCAGCTTCCCAGCCACCCTGCAGCTACGGAGGCAGGGGTGGGGAGGCTGGAAAGCTGATGGGGGGCTCCCCCGTCGGCTTCCCCAGCCCCCCCACAGCTGCGGAGGCAAGGGCGGGTGGCTAGGGAAGCCGACAGGGAGTCCCCGTCAGCTTCCCCAGCCACCCTGAAGCTGTAGATCGGGTCCTCTGATCTCTCTGGAGCAGGCAGGGGAGACGATCCAAGCTGTTTCTGGGCTTCCCTGACGTCCTCAGCCAGTGGAGCAAGCCAAAACGTCAGGGTTCAAATCCTGACGTTTTGGCTTGCTGCACTTGCTGAGGACATCGGGGAAGCCCAGAAACAGCTTGGATCGCGTCCTCCCACCTTCCTGGACCCAGCAGGGGGTCAGGGACCTCAAAATTGGTAAAAAAAAAAAAAGGACTGCTGCTAAGAACAACTGTATCAGACTTTTTTAAACCAATTTTGGGCTCCGTGACCCCCCTGCCGGGACCTGGGAGGTAGGAAGACCCGATCCAAGCTGTTTCTGGGCTTCCCCGACGTCCTCAGCAAGTGCAGCAAGCCAAAACGTCAGGATTCAAATCCCGACGTTCTGGCTTGCTTCAGCCTCCAGGGAAACAGGGCTTTTTTAACGTTGTGTGATCAATGTATCGCACAACGTTAAAAACCGGATAACGACGAGACTTGTGGAACCAAGTCTGGTCGTTATCCCAGGTACTAGTGTATAATAGTGACTTGATTATGGTTAATTGGCAGGAACACCATGGGGGAATTAATTGGGCCTTTAAGGTTCTGCGGTCCATCTGAGAAGTGGGCCTATAGCAGCAATGGTGAAGCTCGGCACTCCATCTGTTCTTTGACTTCAATTCCCAGAAGCCCAAGTCCCTGTGAATCCACACAAATGGGCTTACATACGTGCAGTAAGCTCATTCGTGTGGGTTCACAGGGACTTGGGCTTTTGGGAATTGAAGTCCAAGAACAGCTGGAGTGCCAAGGTTCGCCTTCACTGGCCTTTGGTGTGGACTTACTGCGTAGCTGTGTTTGTTTGATAGTTTCTTTTATTCATAGGGCATCTTTCTCCTCAAGGTGGCTCACAACGCTAAAGAGATCAAATTAAAATGCAATCAATTATACATTAAAAACAATTGCACTACAGTGTTAATTAAAATACATTAAATGATTAAAAACATTTAAAAGCAGGCATTAGGTCAGCTGAAAACCAGCTTCTAATGACACAGTTGGGATAATTAAAAACCTACCTAAAGAGGTGGGTCTACAGCTGTCATCTGAAGGATAAAAGGGAGAGAGCCCAGGTGGCACAGTGGTTACACTGCTGTACTGCAGCCAAAATGTTGTGAGTTCAACCCTGACAGATATCTAGGTTGACTTAGCATTCTACCATTCTGAGGTTGGCAAAAAACAAGTGCTTAGCATGTTTGAGGCAAAATGCTAATTACCTTGTAAGCTGCCCAGAGAGTGCAGTAAGCGCTATGAGGCAGTAAAGTAAAGCGCACCCATGCTCAAAAGCCAGCCATATCTGACTCTAGGGTTCAGTGCTCATCTCTGTTTACAACCACTAGTCATCAAGTTCAGCGTATTCATCACTAAGCCTCCAATTGCTAGTTGCTTGCTAGTGGCCCAATTTAAGTTCCCAATGGAGCTTAAGACTCAATTAATTTCTAAATATGGGAGCTACCACACAAAAGGCCCTATCATGTGTCCACATAAAGCAGTGGTGCTCAAGCTATGGCCCATGGGCCAGATCTGGCCCCCAATGCCAACTCATCCAGTCTCCATCACCCTCGGCGCTCCTGGAAGTAGAAGTAAAACACGATCGTACGAGGGTGGCGTGGGCTGGATGAATTAGTGTCAGGGGCTGGATCCGGCCCACAGGCCATAGTTTAGGCACCCCTGGTTTAAGCAGAGGAAATGACAGCTTAAAATCTATCTCATCCTGTTGCAAAATAGATTGCAAAAGCACATTTTACTTCAGCTTTTGGTGGGAGGAACCATGTGACTAACCCACTGAACCACATTACCGGCCCACAGCCTGAAAAGTTTGATCATCCCTGTCATAAAGCATATTTCTGTTATGGATGCCTCCCATTTCAGCTTATATGGTTTTCTTCTTTATTATGGTATGATTTGTTTTCTGCCTTTGTTAATAAAAGGCATCTCAGGCAGTTGCTGTAGCTCTTATTTGAGCATACTGTGCATTCACAACTGGAGAAAATAATGGGATTGAATATAATAATTTCATGTCAGAAATTATTCTGGGTTGAAAGGATTTTTGCGGATAAAACTCCATTCATGAAACGCCCAAATGAGGCTCCTTTCATGTCCCCAAGAGCTGGGACAGAGACTGGTGCTCAATCCATCATGCAGTACCTGGGTCTCAAACTGCTGAATTGCCAGCCTTCCAGCTAACAAGGCGAGCTTCTTAAACACTGAGCCACGAGTGACCAGCCCTGACCCTTCTCAGTTGCTCTGGTGCGCTGGAAAACTGGATTAGGCTCCTTGATGGACAGTACAGTACATGTGCTAGCTTTCATGTGGCTGCTATTTTTAGCAGCCTCTTGCCAAGCTTACTCATGGAATGGATGGGTCACTGTGAAGCGGCACATGCACAACCACCTGTAAATGATTTTTGCCTTGTGGGTTCTATAAAAAACGATTATAAAAATGAGGTCCTCCCCACAATAGCAGCCCAGAGCCCAACATGGCAGACAAAATTCCTCCCTTTGGCAAAGATGATGCAAACTCTGCTATAAAAAGAGAAAGATGCATGAAAAGAGTTAATAGGAGCTACTGGCAATCTGTCGCTTCAGATTCTGTGGCTCCTCTTACCTGTAGTTGGCTTCTTTAAAAGACTGGATTTTAAAATGAACACACCATCCTTGCAGAGAAGAAGCTTTGCCAAAGACGAGGTAGAAGATACTGTACTCTATTTGTCATTGAAATTCCACCCCCTTTTTGTCATTCCTAGGCTCTTAAAATTCGTATAGTCAAAAATTCGTATAGTCAAAGCAATGGTATTCCCGGTGGCAATGTATGGTTGTGAGAGCTGGACCATTAGGAAAGCTGAGTGCAGAAGAATAGATGCCTTTGAGATGTGGTGCTGGAGGAGAGTTTTGAGAGTCCCCTGGACAGCGAGGAGAACAAATAGGTCAATCTTAGAAGAAATCAACCCTGATTGCTCCTTAGAAGGTCAAATAGTAAAGATGAAGCTAAAGTACTTTGGATATCAAATGAGAAGAGAAGATTCGCTTGAGAAAGCCGTGATGCTGGGAAAGGTTGAGGGCAAAAGAAAAAGGGGGTGGCCAAAAATGAGATGGCTCGATGGTATTGTAGATGCAATGGGCACAGAGTTGGGCGGGCTGAGGAGGATGGTGGAGGACAGAAGTGCCTGGCAGACAGTGGTCCATGGGGTCGCAAAGGGTCGGAATCAACTGTGTGACTGAACAACAACAAAACTGCAGGTTGCAGCAGTGCCTCCTCTCCTTGGGATGGGAGGAAGCACTCTGATTGGGCTGCTGGACAGAGGGGTGGGATGAACTCTGTACTGGGGAGACAGCATGTGTGCCCACAGAGAGGGCTGTGAGTGCTCCATCTGGCACGTGTGCCATAGGTTCACCATCACTGTGATATAGTATTAGAGTAGACCATACTGCCAACTACTCAACGCTGAGCATTAGGCGGCACTTAACTAAACTGACAACCCCGAGGACTAGCGGTCTTGGCAAAGTCCACAGGGAAGGGTGATGGTCCCCAAATGGATTAAATCCCACTTGAATCCCTCTTGATGGAGGGCAGAAGCTTCATCCATCCTGGCCTGGGGCTGAGGAGGACTTTGTGTACCCAAAGAGTCCAGGACCAGAAAGTGACTCATGGAACAGGTTCAGTGGTACTATGGGTGTCAACGCTGCAATGCGGAAGCAGATAAAAGGCCATGATGTTATAGTCTCAGCATAGTCTTCATGGCTGATCAACATGAGGATCGTCAATATTTGTAACATATCACTTATAAATGTTGGTGGTTGAGAACTGTTTTAAAAGTATTCTGGAAATCTAGGGCTATGACCAAACACAGTCACCCATTAGTCATTAAAAACCAGGAGAATCCACAGTGCTTTGTAGTGGATAGAGAGATGGACGCAGACCCAAGAAGCCTGGTTTCCAAGCCACACTCACCCATGGAAGCTCAGTGAGGGTGAACATCTGATACTGATTTAAGTTAGACTTATAAAGAGGGCATCAGAAGGAAACTGAATTTCTTGCATTGTCATGATCTTGCAGCACAAGTCTACCGCAACACAATGATGAGGAGTGATCAGACATTGTTAGATGGCAATTTTTTTCCTTTGTTAAAATCCATGCTTACTTAGTTGACTTGACAGACTAAGCTAGCTTGGTTGCTTCCCTCCCTGTTTGTGTTCCTTGAGATTGTGTTACTGAACCACAACTGCCGTCTTTGAACTGGGTGTCAGTTTAGCTCTTCATTCCCTACATTTGCCCCAATTGTTCATTCTCCAACACTCTGCTTATTTTTTAAAATAACCATTTCTTGTTGCTTGTTTGCATAACCAGCCCTGCTCTTTTGGACAAGCAGGGAATCTGAGACATCTCATTAAGCCCTACCAATAGGTCGGATTTTCCTCTCCTGCAGGCTTCTCTGTTCAGCGATGTGGATTTTGCTACATAATTTTCACACGCCGCGCCAAATCCTTTGTGTTAGCAAATCGTGGTTAGCAAATATTATCTTGCAGAAGAAGTAGTATGTGTGTTGGCGGGGGGAGGCAGAGAGCAACTCTTTCATTTCAGGTGAACCATGAGGCATTTTTGCCAGCTCACAGTAAGATCTGCATGAACTCATCCAAGAAGCCGTGTCTTTAGTTTTGCTAGCATGCCATCTTACTCCTTGACTGTAATCGAGCAGATGTCTGTTAATCTTTGTGAGACATTACCTTCCTGGCTTTATCGAGTGTAAAGCAGGAGACAGATGTTTGATGAAAGCACTGAAATGTTTAACTAGGATGTTTTTGTTTTGTTAAATCCGCCCCCCTTCTCTCCACCTTCCTGTCTGCACTTGAGATTGCTTCTTACATGATTTGCATACACTTAATGCTGAAAGTGGCTTCAGACTAAAAATAAACTTAACTGTTTGAACTTTGCTTCTGTTTTCAGAAGTGAAACTCAAAGGGCCTTTGTAAAGCATCAATCAAAACTCCTGAACAAATCAGTTCGGTGGGGAAAGGTGGTTTGAGAACATGTTACCCATCAACACTGGGTAGGGTGTGTGTGTGTTTTAGTTGGTACTGTATATTTGAATACAATTTGTTTGTAAACTTTATTTGTGCTACAAAACACGCATGGGTGGCTTTGAAATAAGACTGGTCCAAAACTAATTATGAAGGACTCCAGTGGCTCAAGTGGCTAAGACGCTGACTGGGAGGCGGAAGGTCAGCAGTTCGATTCCTGAGTACTGTAGGACGGAATGAGCTCCCGTCTTTGTCCCAGCTCCTGCCAACCTAGCAGTTTGAAAGCAAGAAATTGCAAGTAGATAAATAGGGACCACTTCAGTGGGAAGGTAACAGCATTCCGTGCGCTCCGGTGTCTAGTCACACCTGCCACATGACCACGGGAACGTCTGCAGAAGCAGACAATGCTGGCTCTTCAGCTTTGAAACAGAGATGAGCACTGACCCCTAGAGTCAGATACGACTGGCTTTCGAGCAAGGGAAACCTTTACCTTTACCTAAAACTAATTCTGAACTAAAGAATGAATTGTTTTCTAAACAACAACAACAACCAGAACACCATATTTCACAGCCTCTGGTTGATGGGTTGAGGATCACAAATCAACTACCATCAATTTTTAAGGAAAGATTGAAATAAATAAAGTAGCTTGTGGAGACGGGCCACTGTATAGAATTAGAGCATTAAGAGAATGGATTTGTGCTATAGCAGTGATGGCGAATCTTATAGAGACCGAGTGCCCAAACTGCTGTCTCTGCCACACCCTCACGCCATATATGACACCCCTGTGTTTGGGGTGTCGAAGGGATTTAAAAACTATTAGTCATATAAAAACTGTTAATCGTATAATAATACTAAAGAACCATTCAATTTAGAGCTGTTTAAATCATCATAATCAGCAGCACCAGGGCCACAGTTCTTTAAAAAAAGAACAATTATTCTGGATATGAGAACTAAGAGTATGGAGTTCAAAACAAATTAGATGGCAGAGTAAAAAAAACAAATACTTTTTTTAGCAGCATAATCTGGAGCCTAGAGGAGTCTTGTTGCTGGGATGATAAATGATTTGGCCTCAGTGGTAACTGCTTCGTATCATTCAGAAATCTGCCCATAGATCTATCCCTGCCATCTGCTCTCGGGGGGGGGGGGGGGGGTCATGTAGCCCAGGGGCCCTGGGTAATACAGAGAAAGGGAACTTCCGGCTTGAACAACTGATAACATTTTGATAAGGAGATTATGTTTTGTTTGGCTAAACTACAGATGCCACTTTAGCTTTTAAAACTCTGCAGGCCAAGCGTCGGCAAGATAGGCAGCTACAACACAAAGCAGATGGAGCTGAGAGCCCAGCCCTGTGCCAACGGGTGAGGCATCGGGCAGCTGTTCTGGGCATAAGACTATTTATTTATGACTCCTAGCAACTGAATTCTGGGCCTAATGAAATTGCTAAGCAGTCTCTCAAGGCAGATTTCTATACTGTGCCTTGCTGTTGGCTAATTTGGGAATTACCAGGGCATGCACAGCAGAAGCCAAGCTATTTCTACCTAGGATAAGGGTCATAGTGTCACAGTCAAGGGTGTGGCCGGCTGGCAAGTAACACAACAAACATCAGGACCACCAAGTAAAAGGCCAAACAGTGAATATATATCCCAGTGCAGAGTCAGAGACTGGTGGCTCAGTGGTTAAGAAGCTCATCTTATTAGCTGGAAGGTCAGCAAATCGGCAGTTTCAAGACCCAAGTACTGCATGGCATAATGAGTGCCTGTCTCTGTCCCAGCTCCTGCCAACTTAGCAGTTCAAAATCAAGAAATTGCAAGCAGATAAATAGGGGGCACTTTGGTGGGGAAAAGATCTTGAGGACATGAAAGGAGCCTCATTCAGGCATCCCCTGAACAGAGTTCCTCAAGCAAAAATCCTTTCAACCCAGAAATCATGCTTCTGACATGATTTAAAAAGTGCAGAGTCCAAGTGTAAAATCAAGCCTAAAATAGACAGAAATGCAGGATTAATCCAAGCAACAAAAGTGTACTCAAAGCAAGCCAGAAGTCTGGTGGCCGAGAGCGAAGACAAGAGAATTTACATTCTGGAGATGGAGCATGGTTAGATATTCAAAGAACAAAGATCCAGGCAAGGCACATCAACAGTCCACAAGGACCAGGGAGGAAGTCTTCAGGATTAGGAAGAAAGGCTTCGTTTTCTTCCCATTAGTTTACTGGTAGCATCTTAAATAGTAACTGTCAGTGGCTACTAGTTAAGATGTTACAAGTTAACTAACAGGGAGAAATGGAAGGGCTGTTTCCCCTTGCTTAGGTTGTTGAAATGTCTTTGGGCGACAATACTGTTACCCAATTTTGGGTGATTGGATTCACTCTCTGGCAGAGGTACTAGAAAGACCCAAGAACTTACAATGAGACAGGTTTTTCAGTCAAAACAAAATATGGTTTATTGGGAGCAAAAGCAAAGGGAAGCCTATTCAGGCATATAGTCTGGCCAGACCTATAATTCTAAATAGCTAACCTTCCCGCAACCGTTCTGAGGAAAAGACCCCCTCGTGATCCCTGCTCACAAAATTTGGTGAACAGAAGATGGCCCCCACCCACCTGGAAGGGGTATTTAACTATTCTATCTAAACTAACTCTGCATGCAAGGGGAGGGGGCTGAAACCGGGAAGGAGGAAAGGCAATTAACATATTTTAATTACATGCAAACATAAAACAAAGGCAGCTCTGAGGTCAGAGACTTTAGTTACACAAAAGCGGCAGATTACAGCTATTGCTGAAAAAACCGGTTATAGAGAGTTTACATTAGGTCAAAGGAGCATATTTGTGGTTGACAGGAATATCTCTTTGTTCTCTGCTGAATGAAACAGAGGCTGGTATGTCTTCTCCAATGGGAGACGATCTAGCAGTATTGACAGCCAATGGTGCTTTGAGGCGGGAAATTGCAGTTCCAACGTGGGTTAATGTTCCGGACATGAATGAATTACAGTGTTTGAGTCACTCTTAAGTAGAAAAACAAAGAAAGGAGTTAGAATCATTATGTCTTGTTTGTTTAATTAAATGGAGATCTCTGAAAGAGGGAAACCAACAATTTAGCCTTTGTTTGCTACGTTTGTGAGAGACGGGATATCTGCTTGTCAGTTTACTTCGCTTGCTTCCCCCCCTTTCCTGATCAACTTTGGGGTTGTATGGTTGTTCCCCACAGAATGTTGATTTCCCTCTTTAAACTATGATTGTCCTTGGGTCAGTGTTCTAAAAATGTTGAATTGAACTTTGATCAAACCAGAGATATGAGTCATTCAGCTTCCTTTGTGAAGGAATAAAAAAAGGAATTTCTGCTTATCAGAACACCCGGCAAACCAGTTTTAAGAACAATGGAGGCAATCAGGGACATGTTTACATTCCTTGCCAGAGTCTATTGACTATCGGGTAATCCCCCTTTCCTTCTGGAGAGCATTCCAATCGTATGATTTAACTTTTGGCTTCTACCTTATTTTCCATGTGTGTGTGAGTGTTGTGATTTAATAAACGTTTTGATTAATTATAATGCTTTATTCAAAATTTCAGGTATCAATACTTTGAGAAACAGATGCCTTGTTTGTTTCTTATCTTTCTTGATCCTACAAAGTGGATCCAGTTCCATGAGTCACTTTCTGGTCCTGACCCCTTAGTCCTCAGGGTTTTCAGGTTAGTTAACTGCCAACTGACACTTGGCGTTGAGTCACTGGCAGTAGGGTCTACTCTATTACCACAGCAGGATAACTCAGCTAGACTGGAATAACCTACACAAAAACTTAATTGCTGGTAAATTTTACTCTTTGCATCCAACAAACCAAAAGGCAGCATTGCTGTAACAATGGAAGGTGGTAATGTTTCTGTTTTCCTGTTCAAAATATGGACTCTTGGAGCAATATATATTTTGCATGGTTTTTTCAGAAAAAGTGCCAAAACATGAAGAATTAATAGGAGTGGTGTAATTTCACCCAGCAGGGAGAAATTATTTAATTTCTGTTTGTTCATTTGCTCTTACTTGCAAGAATGAATTAAGCAAAGATTAATAGCCTTTGCCAGGAGAAGAAATCCTATTCTGCTTCTGTTCTTTCAGAGGTAGTGTGGAATAAATTTATGTGCTAGAATATAAGAGCAGCATTTCCATCTCATTGAATGAGAAGCTAGTTAAGATATCGGTTCAGGATATAAATCTTATCTGGCCCATGAAATGTGAAAGGATTAGTATCTTTTCATAGAAAAGATGTCATACCATGGAGGGGTATTACTTTAAGGCATTAATTCAAGGCTGAAAAATCTCAAGAAGGTGCTTTGAGCTTGGCTGAGCAGATGAGCAAAATCATTGTTTTAACACAGCCTGTTGCGTAGCTGCCTTGACTTAGTTGTGGTGTCCTTGGAAAAGGGTGTGTGTGAGCTGCCAAAGTTTGTGGTTTCCCAGATGGTATCTCTATTATCATTTAGGGGGATGCTTACATTTCTTCATCAGGGCCCAAATGAAAGCAAGAATTTCAGTATGACTTCCAACTTCTCCACAAATAATTCTAGTGTGGTAAATTGTCTGGTCCCAAGAGCCCCATCGGGGTTGTGAGAGAAACTTATTGTATCAATAAGTAGGGAAATTACAAAAAAAAAAAACTGTTCTGCAAATTGAGTTGGATGAAGGGTATAAGCGTTTCAAACCAACTAGAAGAGAAGTCAGTGCAGAGTTTGGAAACAATGTACAGTATCTTAAAAGCCAGAAAACCTACTCTGAAATAAACGTTTCTCTTAAAGATAGTGCAATTTATAAATAAGATTATGCAGCTACATCCCAGTAATCTGGAAAATAGCTAATGATTCACAGCTAGTCCAAGAATTATGGTCTTGATTTGGTTGTTTGTCCCTATTGAAAGGTTGGAGATGTGGTAGGGTTAGGTAAGTTCCACTTATTCAGAATCACAAATGGGACGCAAACAATAATGGTAAAGGTTGCCCTCGCTCGAAAGCCCGTCGTATCCATCTCTATGGTTCAGTGCTCATCTCTGTTTATAGTCAAAGAGCCGGCACTGTCTGCATTGGCAGACATTTCTGTGAACATGTGGCGGGCATGCCTCAACATCGGAGTGCGTGGAACATTTTTTACCTTCCCACAGAAGTAGCCACTATTTATCTACTTTGCAATTTCTTGATTTCAAACTGCTAGGTTGGCAGGAGCTGAGAAAGAGACAGGAGCTCACTCTGTCGTGCAGTACTCATGTATTGAACTCCAACTTTCCAGTCTTCAAGTTCAGCTTCTTAACCACTTGAACCACCTCAGCACCACTTCAAACAATTGAAGTGCAAATTTATCTACCTTGGTAGCATCAAAACCACCAGTAGGTTAACCAAAGAAGATGTAAAATGCAGGATTGGAAAGGCAACAGCAATATTTCAATGAATTAATCATATTTGGTCATCTAGGGAAATAAACACCACTATTAAACTTTACTTCTTTGATACCATTGTCCTACCAGAGAAAGCTACTGCTTTGCAAACATGACATAGCAAACAGGAATTTGATCCATGCCTCACTGCTGTAGCCCAGGGTCAAAACCCATAGGCCCTGGGATCAAATATAGCATCTCATAGGTCCAAATTCAACTACCTACCTTTCACAAAAGAAGATCGAAGTTTTTGAAATATAGATCTACAGACCGCTGCTAAGGATATCATGGACTGGCCATGTGACTAATGTAGAAGTATTGTACCAGATGGAGAAAAGAACCAAGAACTCTTTAAGACCATAAAGCAAAGAAAGCACCAATACCTTGGCCATATCATGAGGAACAACATGAACTATAGAATTCTCCAACTCACTCTGCAAGGAAAGATCCCTACAAAGAAAGAGGCCCTGGATGTAGATGGCCTTCATGGCTAAAGGACCTGAGAGACTGGTGTGGAAAGTCCTCAGAAGAACTGTTCCGAGGAGTTAAGAACAGGAAGACTATCGCTATGATGATAGACAATATCTGGAACCAAAACAGCACTTGAAGAAGAAGGCTTTGCCTGGATGGCCCAGACTGAAGTACCTTAACAAAGATTTACCCACTATCGGTAAGAGCCTTAAGCTGAAACATGCTGCCATTCTTAGACACACCATTGATTCCATTTCATGATTGGTTGGTTGGTTGGGTTTAATCCTACATTTACTCTAGTGAGCTGAAGACATCAGCATTACTCATTGCTCTCCATGCTTTATTTGCATGGCAACTCTTTGAAGTAGGTCACACAGAGTGAATGTGACAAATACTGTATTAGTCCGGCACTCAAAAACCTACACCGCATGGCTCACACAACTACACCATTGAGTTCTGTGGCTCTTATTCTTGCCCTATATACTTCTCTGAACTGGATATGGATTGAAAGAGGTCTCCTACCTATGTTGTAGTCCCACAAACCTAGTGGGTCTTTAGGTTAGAGGGAGAACTGAAATGCACCTAGTCCTTGAGAGTAAGAGCCATAGAATTCAATGGTCATAAAATTCTCACCTCTCTTTTGTGCCTAGCTTTGATTTACTTCCCTTTTGTGTTGCCATACTACCTGAAACACATTGTACCAGATGAGTTCCACTGCATTTGGCACTCAACAGCTGAAACCAAAATCAGATCCAGTGTTTCAAGACCAAGAAGCATTTTCAAGAAGCACAAAGGCAAGGGATGTAACAAGATAGAATGGTGACTGTGGCAGCGCAGCATGTTACGATTTTTGTGCCTGGCACTTAAGATTGTGATGAGAAAGGATGGAAAAATGACTGCAATTCCAGTCAATGTTAGTTGCACACAAGTTCATTTGTAAGTCTTCATTTTGCAGTGCTCTGTTCATTCTTTCCATAAATAAAATGAAATTACATTATTTTCGATATGGTTTTTTCCATTTTGTATTTACTTCATTCCAAAACAAGCATTTTACACATTACATGTTTTAACCTGAAATATAGAGGTGTATTTTTATACAGTTCTACCTTGCTTAAAGAGCATAATGTGTTCCACAGGATTGCTCTTTAAGCGTAACACCATTGTAAGTAACCAATTGTGACTTCTGGGGGGGGGGGGCTTGCAAACCGCAATTTATTTGTTAAGCGAGTTTTTGGTTGGTTTTATTTGTTAAGCGAAGTGAACATTCAGATAAAATTCTGTTCTTTAAGTGAGGCGCTCATTATGCGAGGTTTGACTTCATCATGTATAAGAAGCTGAAGAATACCTGTATTCCAACGTATTAACCCTCCAGGAAAGTACAAGTCAAGTTGCTTCATTTAAAAAATGCAGATGGAATAAATACCTTGAGCGTATCAACTCCAAATGGTTTTCCACAAAATTATTTTTCACTTACATTCTCTTTGCTTCCTATTCCCCCCTCCTAATAGCTATGGATCAGAGCATTTCTACTTCCCTTAGGCAGTTTGATGTTAAAACCAAGGGAAGGCAATCGGAGTAGCTTGTGTGGAGTTGAAAGAGAAATGTATAAATCATTCGAAGAACTGTTCTTTCTGAATTGTCATTGGAAGACTTCAGATCGTTCTTTAATAATGTATAAGAGACACTGGAGGAAGAACCTGTATGCATTATGAGCCTCAATTCCGGTCTCCCGTGGTATGGGAAGGAGGGAATCTGATTGAATAACTCTTGATTTCAGATGGTTGATATTGGTGTAGTGTAGTGTGAATTACAGCTAAGGAGGACTTCGCCACTGACCACCAGGCCCCCACCAATGGCCGAAGGGGAGAGATAAATCTATTGTTTATTTAGAAAAATGTATTAATTTATTTTGTACTGTATTGTTTTGCTGATTGTAAGCCACCCTGAGTTGACACGACGAGTGGGCAACGATATAAATCTGAATAATAGATAAGCAGACAGACAGACAGACCAGGTGGTGAGCTCTTGATAATAACACCCCTGGAAACAGGCAGAAGAAGGTAGTGGAAGGGCTTAGTTTGACATTTGTTTAGAGGTGACAGTGGTTATTTTGGACATGTAGGCTACAGCTGTAAGGGACTGTGGTGGCTTAGTGGTTAGGACGCTGAAGTTGACGACTAGAAGGTTGGCAGGCCAGCAGTTCAAGACCCGTGTGCTGCATGACAGAGTGATCTCCCATCTCTGGCCCAGCTCCTGCCAAACTAGCAGTTTGAAACCAAGACGTTGCAAGTAGATAAATAGGGACCACTTCGGTGGGAAGCTAAACAGTGTTCTGTGCACTCTGGTGTCTAGGCATGCCTGCCACATGTCCATGGAAATACCTGCAGACACAGACAGCACTGGCTCTTCGGTTATAAACAGAGATGAGCATTGAACCCTAGAGTCAGATATGACTGGCTTTCAAGCAATGGTGACCTTTACCTAGGTGTGTGTGTGTGTGTGTGTGTGTGTGTGTGTGTGTGTGTGTGTGTGTGTGTGTGTGTGTGTGTGTGTGTGTGTGTGTGTGTGTGTGTGTGTGCTTGAGAGAGAGTGAGAGTGAGAAAGATAATAGTAATAATAATAGTCATGGAATCAATTCAGTTCTGATTTGTGGCAACTCTTTTTAGGGTTCCAGGTAGGAAATACACAGAACTGGTTTACTGTTTCCTTCTTCTAAGGACTGTAGACAATTAAAAAAAATACAATATACACTACCCACCCAACATTTATAAGGAGGGGCACCTTTCTTTGCTATATAAAAATGTCAAACTAATTGATGCAATGAGCCTTTTCTACATGAGGGTAGGTTTCTTAGTGGCATGCAATATTTTGTTCCAGCTTTCTTTGACTGTAGATTCCTGGAGAGCAAAGCGGGTGCCCTTGAAAATATATTTTATTTTTGCCAGTGGGAAATAAAATGATGTCTCTTTACAGAATCAGAAATGTTAGGAAGGAAGGACAAGTCTAAGGAAGGACGGCACCATCTTTTCCTTTCCAAGTCAAAATTTCGTGGTTGCCCCTGGCAACCTCAGAAGCCTAGGATCCTGTATTTTTGGTGCAGCCTTTAGGCTGTAGTAATGAGTTATGCTGTTGGGTTTTTCCAGTCCATTTTTGTTAGTTCAACTGCTTTTGTCCTTCCCCATTCCCACTTCACAAACACACACACCTTTTTTTTTTTTTTGCTAATCATACATCATAATTTTTGGCAGGGAACCCTGAATGGGTCTCTGCAGATTACAAGCTCAGATCCGGAGAGAGAGACTCTTGCAGTAGATTCCAGTTTGGAGACAGGAGGGTTTTGTGTATTTGTCTGTGATTTTGCTTGGTTACTTCGGACACAAACACCAGGAAGGCAGAATGAAAGAGGGGAAAAGACCGGCCTACCACACACTTGCTAGGTTGTGTTTAAAGTTGTCAAAGCCTGCTTTATTATTAATACAGCATCTGTGTTTTGTTTAACCTTTCCTTGCTGAAAGTGATCATAAACCAACTGCAAAAGCTGATTCCTTGCCAGATAACCTTGGGAAATGGTCAAAGCCAGTAATTGCCTCCTTTTAACATAAAGCTCCTTTCTCTTTCCAGAGGAGCGGCTACGGTTTGCCATGTTTATAGGGAATTTAGACTCTGGTTTGGGAGGGAATTCTTTTCCAATGCAGCCAGTAATTTCATAATTAGCTCTTAAAATTACAGAGTAGTAAAAGCCTGAGCATCATTAAAGATCAGAAGCATTGGAGCATCTGTCTCGCTTTTTTTTTTGACTGCTTGGAGTCTTGTTCCTTCTTGCATCTATAAAAATATCAATAAAAACGAGGGAACAAAATAATGTGTTTTGAATTTATGAAAGGGAAAGTGTTTTTGTTCAAGGGGGAGGAGGAAATATTTTGAACTAATCCAACTGTAATGCTTAGCAGATATTTCAGGGCTTGTGTATGATTTGGATGTTGTGCTATGGAGACTTTAAGTGGGACGTACAGTTGTTAAGGTGGAATTTGCTCTACTAAAAAAGACCAGAGCAGTCTTTGTATTCTCTTGCTTCCTGCTCATTTTTTAGAAACAGAACTCACTTGTGAACATTGAATACATAATTGTGTATCATAGATGCATGCCAACTCTGATTTTAGTGCATTAGTCCTTTCTTTTCTTTCTTTTTTCTTAAAAAAAAAAGTAAATGGCAATTTGGCCCATTTGAAAACAGCTGGGGGAGATTATGTGTTCTTTATACTTTATTGGTCTGGCCAGGTTATCCTGCTATGGTAATAGAGAAGACCAGTAATGGCTAACTATGGCCCTCCAGCTGTTTTTGGACTTCAGTTCTCAGAAGCCCGGATCAGCGCTTCTGGGAATTGAAGCCCAAGAACATGTGGAGTGCCAAGGTTAGCCATCATCAGAGTAGACCATACTGCCAGAGACTCAACGCTGAGGGTTAGGTGGCAGTTAACTAACCTGACAACCCTGAGGACTAATGGTTTGGGTGCCAAAGTCCACAGGGAAGGGTGATGGTCCCCAAGTGGATTAAATCCCATTTGAATCCATCTGGATGGAGGGCAGCAGCTTCATCAATACTGGCCTGGGGCCAGTGAGGACTTCGCATGCCAAAAGGGCTCAGGACCAGAAAGGGACTCTGAACAGGATCAGTGGTACAGGTGTCATGCTGCGATGCAGAAGGCAGATGAAAGGCCACTGCATTATATTCTCAGGAAAGTTTTCATGGCTGATCACCATGGTGATCGCCAATATTCAGATTTGGATACAGCAGAAGACGCAGAAGTATACTTTATGAACTAGTACAGTGATGGTGAACCTTGACACTCCAGCTGTTCTTAGACTTCAGTTCCCAGAAGCCCTGACCAGCAGGAGTGCTGACTTGGGCTTCTGGTAAATGAAGTCCAAGAACACCTGGAGTGCCAAGGTTGGCCATTACAGCACTAGTACAAAGAATATATAGTACAAAATGTAACAAAAAGATGATCAAGGTACTCATGGTAACACTCTTTCTAATGACTAGTTGACATTCAGTAGAGTTACTGTATTTTTAGGGGGGAAACAATGTAACTTGTACCATAAGTTCTTTTGACTGTAGGAATTCAAAACATCCTGTTGAACCACTGAGATGGCATATGGCTTTTTCAGCAGCCTGTCTTCTGTCTCTCTCAGTTGAGTGGTGATACTTTATCTCTTTGCTGCAGCCAGGCATTCAACCCTGTTAAAGGTTTGCAAATTTCTTGACCTCTGTCTTAAATGCAAAGTACAGTACTGTATTTTTCCTGGCTGCCTTGTTATATGAAAGAGAGATTGTGGGGCGGGGGGTGGAAGAGAGCAGATGTTCTTCATCTTGCATGGTGCAGACCGAACAGGCCCTGAAAGCCAAGTAGAAACATATATTAGTGTTAATTATTAATGATTATAATCTCACCATGGTTATTAGCGGTATTTATTATTTACTCACGGCTGCTCTGCCCTTTTCTCTTTTTTGCTCCCCAAGCTTGGCTGATTTTGCCTTAGGGCACTGCACAGAACTTATGCTATAATAAGCATTATGAATGGAAGGATCTCTTAAATAGAAACAAATGGGGTGTTTTGCTTTCAAAGCAGGAGAGAGGGAGCATTTATGGGCTGGTAGGAGACAGAAAGCAAGGAAGCAAAGCTGGGCTTTTCGGTTGTTTGTGGGTTTTTTGTTATGTCATCTTTCTGCCAGCATCCATTGATGCTCACCCCCTAAAAAGATGTTACAGCTAGAGAGGGAGGCCAGCAGCAAATGACTTAATGCAGGGGTTCCTAACCTAAGGGCTATGGACTGGATCTGGCCCATGGTGCCATAAACACTATGTATTTATTTTTATTTTTATTTGTTAGATTTATACAACCACCCTTTTCACATGAGAGACCCATGGCGTCTCACAACATCAGTTAAAACCTATACTCAATACTAATTAAAACTGAAGACTGTAAAACTATCTAAAAGCATTTATAAAACCTCCCGAATCCTCTATGGATTTCCTTTTTGTTATGCAATTTTTATGTTAATCGAGCTGTTTGTTTACATGAAATTAATTTTAAAGGGTCCTCACTCAGCCCATGTCTAGAATTCAGAAAACATCTTAATGTTTCCCTTTGTTGTTAAAAGATGGGCTGGTTGCTTAAGGCATCCTGGATCTGTCAAAATGCAGACTTGATGTAAAGGTAGGATTCTCTTCACCTTTACAGAACAAACTTCAGAAGGATGGCCAGTGATTCTCATCCATAGCCTCAGGCCAACTCACAGAACAAAGGAAGTGCTTGGGCTCTGCCTAGGTCACTTACCCCATTGTTAGTTTTCACACCGCATTGTCAATAGATGCTTGTTCTGAAAGAAAAACACATTTCTGTAATGCCACAGTGTTTATTTTGCAACCATTTACAACTCAACAGAATGAAACTTCACAGTAACCAATCTGAATAACAATCAGGGATCTTCTGTTATTAGGTGTTGTAAAAAGCCACACTGGTTTGTAAACTTGCCTGTTATACCAACCAACCATTGTGTACCTCTGTACCTGATATGTATAAATTAATTAAACCATTAATTTATGAATTTTCTGTAAGCCGCCTAGAGTCAGGTTCGCCTGACTGGGGCGGGATAATAAATCTAAAATTTAAAAAAATGCCATTATGTCTGATGAAGTGGACTTGGCAAAGCAGGTTTGGGGCACTGGTAACGTGGTAGCCCCCCCTTTTGCTGGCTGATATAATGAAGACCAATCACACTTTTTAACTAGATTTTAATTGGCAGGGTGGGGTGGGGCAGGTATTTTTTAAATGTTTTTAAAATGTTTTTTTAAAGTTTTTATGGTTAATTTTATGTATGAATGAAGTTGTGAGCAGCCCAGAGTTGCTTGCCGAGTGGGTGGCAATATAAATTTAATCAAATAAATGAATGAATGAATGAAACCTAACATTAAAATACACCAGGAGTGGAAACCTATGTACAGTACAGTGGAACCTCAGTTAATGTAATGAATGCGTTCTCCGGGATGTTTCTTTCAGTGAAAATAATTTTAATTTATTTGTCAGATTCATACAACTGCCCTTTTCGCCGGAGCCACCCAGTGCAGCTCACAACCTCAGTTAAAACCTATACCCAGTACTAATTAAAACTAAAGACTGTGAAACTATCTAAAAGCATTTATAAAACCTCTCCAATCCCCTATGGATTTCCTTTTTGTTATGCAATTTTTATGTTAATCGAGCCGTTCGTTAACCAAGGTTCCACTGTAGTTAGTCTTTAAGGAGCCACAATGTATTTTGTCTTTTTGTTCTGTTTTGTTTACTCTTTGATATGCTTGCACAGCTACCACTTTTTTTAAAAAAAAATCCACCTTTTTTTCTTATCCTCTCTAACATCCAAGCATGAATAGCCTAAGCATGTATGAGTTCCACAAATACAGAAACTAGCCCTGCTAGCTGCTCCTTCCATCTCCTCATCTTCTGCCTCTCTGTTTTGTTTCATCTTTTTAATGTCCAGGATCTTATAAGATCTCTCTTGGGACTGGTGCAGTTACTCAAGGATTTCTTAAACTCTTAGGAGCTTGATAACCCCCTTGGTTTATTATCTTTAAGAGCCTTTATGGGAAGGGGAGATAAACTGGCTGAACTTGTTTCTCTGAAAAAGTAAGAAAGGCTTATTGCTGCGCACACAGTGAGAAAGCGGAAAAAATGAATACATTGTCAGTTTTTATGGCTGAAAACTGTCCCAGATATATTTAGTGTATCTTCTGACATAGATGTGTCTGTCCACAAAGAACTTTGCCTATGTAAGTTACAAGATTTGCGGCAGATTTGCGGCAGATGCCCTTGCTCAAAAGCCAGTCTTATCCAACTCTAGGGTTCAGTGCTCATCTCTGTTTCTAGCCAAAGAGTCCCAGCACTGTCTGCACCTGCAGATGTTTCCATGAACATGTGGCAGGCATGACTAGACACCAGATTGCACAGAACGCTGTTTACCTTCCCACCGAAGTGGTACCTATTTATTTGCAATGTGTTGCTTTCGAACTGCTAGGTTCAGGGACAGATAACAGGAGTTCACTCCACCATGCGGCACTCGAGCCTCAAACTGCTGACCTCCTGACCTTCCAGTCATCACGTTTAGCGTCTTAACCACTAAGCCACCCCAGTCCACCAGCAGATGGGTTAGCTCCTGGATTTAACCAGAATCAAGACAGTTGACTTGATGATGTCCTACACCAGGGGTGCCCAAACTATGGTCTGTGGGCCAGATCTGGACCCCAATGCCAAGTCAGCTGGTCCACACCACCCTTCCTTGTCGCTCCTGGAAGTGAAAGCAAAATCCATACGGGCATGTTTTGCTTCCATTTCTGGGAGCAACGAGAGCAGCATGGGCCGGATGAATTGGCATTGGGGGGGTGGATCTGGCCCACGGGCTGTAGTTTGGACACCCCTGTTCTACATCCTGTTAGGGTCTCTTCTTTGCTTCAAGATTCCAGTTCTGTGATCCAGGCTAATTCCCAGGGAAGTAGAGAGCTGTGGTATATTTTTATGTATATTAGAAACATTTTCTAGAAAAATCTAAACTTCTTATTTAGTGCTATATTAATGCCTCATTTACTGAAAAAGTCATGCTATATTTTATTTAGACTGGTTTCAGTCTTTCTAAAGCCAGCAGTGGGAAAACTCAGCTTAAGTTTAGCCTAGGTTGGAGTCTTTTGTAGGGCTGAAATAAGGGTAAGGGTTTCTGCAGGGAGTCAACAGAAAGGGTGATGCTGATGATTACATGACTGGCCAAGTGGTTTGTTAATTTGGGGGACCAAAGCAATACATTATGTCCTCTTCGGATCTTTCATGTCAAGATAAGGAATGGGGTCTTACTGATTTGATGTTTTAAATATTTCAAAATAATAATAATATACACAATTTGCTTTACGAATGAGTGTGAATGTCTTTTCATGTCCAGTCTTGAGTTGTAAGGCCGGGTTATATAGAGATATGACGGATTGCATATCTTGTGGTTTCAGTTCCCTTCCCTCTCATTCCTGCAGGCAACCAGATCTTTCCCTTAGCCTGCTGCGATGTCTAGACATGAGGACTTTAAAGTCCTCCAGTGTTTTCCTGCTTCCAGACTCGGGTGTTTAACATAGCCCCTGCCGCCTCGCTTTGGGAGGAGAAAAAGTTTTAAGCCAGGCCTGTTAGATCTTGAGACTTGCTTCCTTCTGTGGTTTTAGAAACAAACATGGGTATGTTATGGTAGCTCACCATGTCTGTGTCACATTCTGCCACTTTCCCCCCAGATAAATTTGTCAGACTGAGTGGTGCATAGTTGTGGAATTGCTGGTGTTTATCACTACGGACCCCAGGTATTATGTGCTGTTAGCAGGTTGTTATTTTAGTTTCTTTTGAGAAACAGGAAGGTAGGAAGTCATCTCTGAGAGTAGAGAAGGAACTAGCTGTCTTTTTAAAGATACTAGAACCTGTCCCAACTCCTGCCAACCTAGCAATTCGAAAGCAAGAAATTGCAAGTCGATAAATAGGAACCACTTCGGTGGGAAGGTAAACAGCGTTCCATACACTCCAGTGTTGAGGCATGCCTGCCGCATGTCCACGGAAACATGGACGCAGACAGCGCTGGCTCTTTGGCTATAAACAGAGATGAGCACTGAACCCTAGAGTTGGATGTGACTGGCTTTCGAAAAGGCGACCTTTTAAAAACAAATTTGCAATCTCTGAGAAGGGAGACCCGTAATGAACTTTGGAAGATAGCCACTGCTTCACACTTGGCTATTGTTATCTTTTGCTGTTGGAGATACTTCTAGATATCAAGCAAAGGAGAAAACTTTTTAAAAAGGAAGTTGAATGGGCCATTAAATGTCATGTAACAAGATTACTCAATTAAACTGGAGTGTTTCTCTCCTCATGGCCACAGAAGTTGATCCTATTGGTTCAAAATTTAACCCTTTCCCTTGCAGTGAAACTCTTTGTGCAAGTTTAATGCATCTGGGTGGTGTGTTTTGTTTTGGTCCCCCGTATCCCACGGGTGGTATAGGGCTCCATATAATGGGTGGAGAGCTTGCAAAAAACTGAAAGGTGGTTGCAATTTGACTTCTTGTTCTGCTGTATCCGAATCCGAATATTGGCAATCCTCATGGTGATCAGCCATGAAGACTGTCCTGAGAATATTATGCAGTGGCCTTTCATTTGCCTTCCGCATCGCAGCTTGACCCCCTGTACCACTGATCCAGTTCCAATGAGTCACTTTATGGTCTCAGCCCCTCTTGGCATGCAAAGTCTTCCTCAGCCCCAGGCCAGGATGGATGAAGCTGCTGCCTTCCACCAAGATGGATTCAAGTGGGATTTAATCCACTTAAGGACCATCACCCTTCCCTATGGATTTTCCCACCCAAGCCATTAGTCCTCAGGGTTGTCAAGTTAGTTGAACTCTGGCATGACACTCAGTGTTGAGTCGCTGGCAGTATGGCCTCTACTCTATTACCATATAACCTGGCCAGATACTTCTAGTTTTTTTTTTAGGGGAAATGGCTATTTTTAGATGCTTAAACCAAACAAACAGGGTGCTCTGTGGCCTATTTAAGCTGCGGCTCTTGCCAAGGACTTCCATAAATAGCAGGTGAAGGATTCCAAGGAGCCTGTAAAAAAAGGAGAAAGAAAGAAAGTTGGAATAACAGAGAGAAAACATTCAACTGCTTCTTTGTTTGCTAAATCAACTACTCTGTGATTCATTCTGTGCAGTGGCAAGAGCTAAAGGGTTATGGCTCAGGTTTTCACCATCCTTCAACCTCTGTCTCTACCTCAACAGCTGTAATAATGTTATTCTCTTTTGTTTTGTTAGGAAATTATTTCAAACATTTCAGCTCTGATCCTTTGAGGAGGCATTTAAAAATGTTGGCAGCTGGTCTACCCTGGTTTCTCCACAATAACCCTTCCCTCCCTTTTACCCCTCTACAAATCCTCCCCATTAGCTGGGACTTAATTACTTTTCTAGGTCCCCAGGTCTGCCTTTAGCCTTAGAGTATTTCGGCCGGCCAGCGGGCCTTTAGTTTCTCTCTCCCGGCCTCTGTTGAGTGATGTGCTAAGTAAGTGGAAATGATAATGTCTTGTGACAAAGCAGCTGTAATAGACTTTTCGGTGGTGTGAGTGAAGTAGCCTTTAATTAGAACTGAAGGTCATTCTTGCGGAGGGATGCGGTTCAAAAGCCGGCGTGGTTTTGTCTGGAAGGGAGAAAAGGTTTGGGAAAATGGTTGGTAAAGAGGCAACCCCTAATTTGGATGGAGAGTTGGGTTTCTGAGGGGGAGAGAGACACAGGGTGTAACTGACATAAATATGAAGGCAGTGGAATAAACATAATTTCAACTTGGGCTGGCTGGACAGGTTAAAGAAGGACCACAATCAAAACTTAAGTTCAGGAGAAGGTATTTAAAAAGTCAAGTTTGTTGGAGACCATTTCACTACAGGAGAGATCATCTTATGGTGATTTTTGCATCTCGTGTTTGTGAATTCTGCTGGCCCTTTTCCAGCATTTTAACTATGTGTGAGTGATACATTCTTTAGGAAATGATTTTCTTCCTGTTCCTATTCCTTTGCTTTTTCCTGTGTTTCACTGCAGCAGGAAAAAAAATCTTAGACTAATTTTAGATCCCATCATCCTTGGCCATTGTCCAGCTTGAGTGCGGCCGATGGGACCTGAAGTCCAATAAAATGTGGACTTGGAAGGCCAGTGATTCCCTAGCCTACCAGCTTAAGCCTCCGCAAAGCATCTCGTAATGTAGTACAAAAGTGTACAAATACAATTTAAAAAAAAGATGTTCTGTAATAAGGTAGTCAATATATAGGGAAACTGAAAATAAACATAGAGACATAAAACAGTATGAGACATAAAAGCTGTACAATCTGTAATTGTCAATATTGACTCTGCTGTATTGTGATATAGACTCTTAATTAGTCTGTTTCAAGTCTTATTGACAGAATTTGTTTATTCTTTCAGTGTGTATTCCACATTTTTCCCAATGAGTTGCATGTTGTTTATATCACAGCTAGGTCCCTTGTGGTCCTCCAGTTGTTGTTGGATTACAACTCCTATCATGCATGTGAGTACCCATCGTCCTTGCCTTATGTGAGTTCCTGCATTAGGCAAAAATAGAGGCTATAGAGTCGCTTTGCAAGTGGGGTGGCATACAAGTCGAATAATAAATAAATATAAATTAAAGGACTGAATTTGCCACAACGACCTGGGATAGAAACCCAGGCAAGTTTGTTTTGTCCCCCCCTTTTAAAAAATCCTCACTGTAACTTAGATTAGGCTGGGATCAAATTAGAAATCTGCAGCAATAATAATAACTTCATGTCAGAAATTATTCTGGGTTGAAAGGGTTTTTGCAGGGAAAACTCCTCTCAGGGAATGCCCAAATGAGGCTGCTTTCATGTCCCCAAGAGCTGGGACAGAGACGGGTGCTCAATCCGTCATGCAGTATGCGGGTCTCGAACTGCTGGCTTGCCAGCCGTCCAGCTAACAAGGCGAGCCTCTTAACCACTGAGCCACCGCAGCTCCTTATAGGCAGTGGTTATGACCCAGCAGATTTGATTCAGGGAGGATTTTGAACCTGTGTCCCCTTTTATCCAAGACTAACCACCGTACAATGTTAAACAAGGTACAGTACAATGCACACTCTTCTGTTTTTCTGTACAAAATGCCCCGAAGTGGAGCAGCACAGGGGTGTGGCGACATTCCCCGCTGAGTGTTTTTCTGAACTGCTGACTCTAAATGTGTATTTTCATCTCCAGAGAGTCATATCTGTCACAGGGAAGAAAGCTTCCATACAATGAGATTATCATCAAATGAATGGGTTGGAAGCTGATTGCCTAAATCCATTTCTGACGTTGGCTTCTTAATGCTGGCCTGCCTTCCTGTTTAAACAAAACTACACAGCCCTGGTTCTTGCAGGGAAGGGGCTGTTGTTTTGTATTAAAGTCTGACAGCCCTATAACTGCTGTAGTTCTCCTTTCTGTAAAAAATTACCGTCCCTAGATGTCTGTGGAGGTGGAATAAGTGTGTCTGTGTAGCGGTCTGATTTCTCTTATCTATAATCTTCTCCCATCGCCCCAAGGATTAAATTGGAGGAAAGACATTACAGGAAGCAATTGTATTAATCATAATTTAAGAGGTTTCTTTGTTACTTAGTAAAGGTAAAGGTCTCCCCTGTCAAGTTCACGGCTTATCCACTAAGCCAGCAGTCCCCAACCTTTTCAAGCCGGGGGGCCGGGTCATGCTCTCTCATTCAGCTTTGAGAGCCAGACATCCATTCTGCCCTGCCTGTGCAATGGGGGTGGACATTTTGTCCCAATAACTTCAAATGGGTGGCCATTTTGTTTCTCAGATGCCCTTGAAGGGTTGGGGTGCCACATGAAATGGCACTGCAGGCCGGATCCAGCCCACAGTCCTTAGGTTGGGAACCCTTGGACCGAGCCATCGTGGCCTCTTTGTTACTTGCATATGTAGTAAATAAGTCGGAATCTGCTTGTATTGGGGAAAGATAAACTAGGAGGTTGTGTTTCCAGTGCAAAGTCTCTTGAACAAAGGGATTGCAAAGCAATTAAATTACAGTGGCCTAAACATTCGTTGCTACCCCAGCAAAAGTAGAATCACTGTGATTTGGAGATAGGTTGACTTATTGTTCAATCATTCTTTCTTTGGACTAGCAAGGAATTTTATCTCATCCAATTCAGTTTCAAAAATTATCTGAGGTCGGTAAACTGTACCCTGCCTGCCATTTTGATTTAGCCAAGCCATGAGATTCATAACCTCAATATCTCTTAGCTTGTTTTTATTTTTAATTGTTAAAGAAGACAAGAGGAATCGCAAATCATCTGGTATTAATTCTGCATTTCCACCACTTCCTGTTGGTCTCCCCCCCCCCCATCTTACACTCTCTTTTGTTTCAAATTAGCACCGCAATTAAAGTCTGAGAACCTGCTGGCAGCTAACCAGTAATTACTGTACAGTGAAAAGGGGAAACATCTGTCAAAGCTAGGATGAGATAACAGCTGTAATTGATTGCCACCTCCCAGAGTCTGACCACTGACAGATGGCCTGGGCCAGGTTTTAATATGCAAACACAGCAGCCATGGCAAGGCCCCACTAGGGGCTCAGGCTGGTGGATTACACCTGTTTTGAAGTTGCAAGGTGCTTCTTTCTGGCCCACCCTATCCCAGGTCATTCTTCCAGGCCTCTCCAGTGTTGCACATTTTCATATACAGAGGTCCAGACAAGGATGGGAGAAAGATACAAAGGCTTTGAGTGGTGTTTCAGCAGGAATTGATTACACTCAGTACTGCAGATCAGAGATTCCCAAACTTGGCCCATGGGCCAGACTCGGCCCATGGCACCATTTCATGTGACCGGCGGCGGCGGTGCTGCTGCACCGGAAGTGGATGCATTTACAACAGCCATAAATGTGCCCATGGCTGGTCCGGCCCACAGCATAAAAAGTTTGGGAACCCATGCTGTAGATCATTACACGGGAGGGCTTGCCTGATAAGTCTCTGCTTGTTAAGCTAGTTCAGATTCAAGAAAGGGGTCGGGAGCAATAAATACACACATCTTCTTCCATGTACAGATCAAACTTTGAACTGCTGAAATGAAACCACCTTTGTCCTTGGCCAAAATTAAATCTTTATTGATACATGTGTCTGGTAGTCACTGGAAGATTAGCAAATGAACCGGATTGTGTATACATAA
This sequence comes from Furcifer pardalis, assembly GCA_030440675.1. Classification (NCBI taxonomy): domain Eukaryota; kingdom Metazoa; phylum Chordata; class Lepidosauria; order Squamata; family Chamaeleonidae; genus Furcifer; species Furcifer pardalis. The sequence continues at coordinate 6,079,550 of CP126898.1, forward strand.
AAAAAAAGTCTTCCGAATTTATTTGCTGCATGAATGTGTCCATTCCTAGTAGCTGTATATGGGAAGATATTTAGGTCCAGCACAAAGTTTTAGGTTGCACGTGAGATTTTTTTGGTGCTGATGTTGCGAACCAGAAAGCAGGACTTGGTGGGAGATTGTTTTGTTTGTTTGTTTACTAGAACTCCCAAAACTTGCCAGCAAGTAAAGCTAGAGGATCCTGAGATTTACACTTCAAGAAAGGGGTTTCTCCATACCTTGCTTAATTACTAGAGGGAAATGATTCGTATCTAAATTCCTAGAGGTACACTACTTCATGCTACCACTTTGGTGGGCTTTTCTGCTTGATAGAAAGATTACTGGCTAAATGTTTTGGACCAATTTTTCATAGTTGGATGAAGCCAGTGTCAATTTAAGAATCCCATGTTTCAGTATATAATTTTCCTTTTTCTGAACCAAATCAATTTCAGCTTATTTACTAGAGCTACTGTAGATGTGGAACAGCATTTCAGCTTTGCGGTCTGTCACTAATTTGGCTAATAAATCGCAGCATAAGAACAAGAGACTCAGGAGATTAACATCTTCAATCAATTGGGAATTACAAGGTTGGCTGTCGCAGCACAAGCTGATTGTTAAGTCATAGAAAATTTATTGCCTCACAAATCTGCTGATTAAAAAAAGGTGACTTGAAGCCTTTCTGATTTTTGTTGTTGTTAAGATAGTCTTGTTTATTTTGGTAAAATGTTAAGTAATGCTAAATATGTTAAAAGCACATTCTTTTTATCTCATTCTGTTTCTTATGAAACATAATGGAGGTTTTGTTGTACAGTCAAACCTCGCATAAAGAACGCCTCGCTTAATGAGTAACTCACTTAAAGAGCAGAATTTTCTTTGAATGTTCACTTCACTTAACAAATAAAACCAACCAAAAACTCACTTAACGAATAAATCGGGGTTCGCAATCCCCCCCACAATTGGTCACTTACAATGGTATTTCTCTTAAAGAGCAAACTCGCTTAAAGAGCAATCCTGTGGAACACATTATGCTCTTTAAGTGAGGTACAACTGTACATGTTTTTATTTTTGCTCTTAAATCCTGTTAGGAATTGCTTTGATTTCTTCTGTCCTCCTATTCAGTAATTTCTTAGTTTGTCAAGAAATATGTCAAATTGGCCTTGTAATTGATTGTACAGGGAGAAGACTATAAAGGAAACACAGACTTTGCTTTACTTTTTGCTACCTGGACTGGCTGTTGTGTTAGGAATGGCTAAATCTAAGGGAACGTTCCTGGAGGCTTTGCAATTTTGACACCCCTTGAAGTGGCTCAAAAGGCTTGAATAGCTTCGGTAAAAAGGTGGTGAGAGCAAGAACGGGGGATGTGAGACCTTTCCTAGTGGGATTTAGAGGACTGACTCCCTGGGTTCCTTGCCCAGGTCAGGTTTAGCTCAAATCAACATGCTGCTACGTCTTCAGCTCCAAGCGTGGCCAAACTTTTTAGGCTGTGGGCCAGTCATTTGGTTCAGTGGGCTGGTCATGTGGTTCCTCCCACCAGAAGTGGAATAAAAATGTGCCTTGCAATCTGTTTTGCAACAGATCTGTTTTGGGGTGAGATAGATTTTAGACTGCCACTTTCTCTGCTTAAACCAGGGGTCCCCAAACCCGGCCAGATCTGGCATCCAATGCCAATTCATCTGGCCCATGCCTCCCTCATTGCTCCTGGAAGCGGAAGTAAAACACGCCCATAGTTTGGACACCCCTGCTCTAGTCCAAAATGTTTGGCAGATATTGGTGATCTGATCTGAGTCAGGATCTGGTGAGTTGTCTTGAACTTGTGGAAAACCTTTACAGCAGGGATTCTCAACCTGTGTGTGGGCTGGATGCGGCCTGTGGCACCATTTCATGTGGCCCCCTCCCCACTGGCTCCATCACACCAGGAAGTGCCACGTTGTGTAGGAAGGGCAAAATGGACGTCTGCCCCCCCCCCCGAAGCTGTCTAAGGGAGCGTGACTCAGCGCCCAGCTTAAAAAGGTTGAGAAGTCCTGCTTTACAGTCACAGATCACAAGGTGATTGTAGTTCTTCCTAACCATTAGCACCTTGGGGTTAACATCCCTCTCCTTTACCATACCTATGCTGCGGTGGCTGTGATGTGCAGCGAACACTTGACTTGGAGAGGGGACCTTTGTGCTTCTGACGGGCGAGCAGCTGGTGGGTGACTGAGTGAGTGGGACTTGTGCGAGCAGCCCTTGTCGTCTTCTGTCTCTCTGATCCTCGGAACAAAACCCGGCATGCAGAAGGCAGCAAGGCCAGACCGAGCATTCCTTAAATGTCACCTTAATGTCAGCAGAACAGGGTGCAGAGTGTCTTCGAAAGAGCAAGGAAGATTTGTAATATTTATAGAAACAGGGTTGGTTTAAAAATATATTGGCCTGTTAAGAGGTTTGGCCTCTCTGAGACCTTCCTGAAGCTGCAACATTTCTCTTCCTCCACCCCCGAAGCACTGTATGCAGAAAACATATTTTAAAAGCAGGCGGAAGGAGGGAAGAGGAGAAGGAGGCAGGCTTTTTTGAGGCTCATGTAAGCCTGATGCAAAGATGTAGAATACCACCCAGTTTGATACCATTGGGTCTAAATTGCGCCATTTGATTCATCTTGGACGTTTTTGGGAAGCAGTAGAGAAAGAGGAACATACTGAATAGACCAGGGTTTTGCTTTGGTTTTGCTTTATTTTCTTGGTTCTCCTATGCCAGGGGTTCCAAACCATTTCCAGTCCGGGGCCGGGTCACACTCTCTGTCAGCTTCAAGGGCCGGACAGCCATTTTGCCCTGCCCATATGATGAGGTGGCCATTTCGTTTCTTGGATGCTATTGGAGAGGGGCACATGAAATGGTGCCCTGGTTTGGAACCCCTGGCATAGGAGAACCAAGAAAATAAAGCAAAACCAAAGCAAAACCCTGGTCTAAGGCCCATGGGCCGGATCTGGCCCAGGGCACCATTTCATGTGCCCCTCTCCAATAGCATTCAAGAAACAAAATGGCCACCTCATCATATGGGCAGGGCAAAATGGCTATCCGGCCCTTGAAGCTGACAGAGAGTGTGACCTGGTCCCGGACTTGAAATGGTTTGGAACCCCTGGCATAGGAGAACCAAGAAAATAAAGCAAAACCCTCCAAAAAAGGAAACACAACCTTAATAGACTAATAGAAACATGGAGTAGTAATACTGCATGCAAGAAAGATCTTGGAATTGTAGCTCACAGGCTAAATGTGAATCAACAAGTCCAACACGGTTGCAAATAAAAAAGGCCAACACTGTTTTAGGCTGCATTAACAGAAGACTCGTCTCCAAAACCCGTGAGGTATTACCAGTCTTCCTTTATTCAGCACTAGTTAGATCAAATCTAGAGAACCGTGTCCGATTCTGGGCACCGCATTTCAAGAAAGACGCAAACAAATTAGAGCAGGTACAGAGCAGGGCAACAAGGATGATCAGAGGAATGGAAACCAAGTCTTAGGAGGAAAGACTGAAGGGAACTGGGCATGTTTAGCCTTGAGAAAAGGAGATTTGAGGGGGCGATATGATGATGGCATTCTTCAAATACCTGAAAGATAATCCTAAAGAGGAAGGGAAGGATCTGTTCACCATCCTCCCAGAGTGCAGGACACGTAATAGTGGGCAGAAACTACAGGAAGCCAGATTTAGGCTAAATATTAAGGAAAATGTCTTAACTATTAGAGCAGTACAACAGTGGAATCAGCGGCCTCGAGATGTGGCGAGCCCTCCAACACTGGAAGCACCCAAGAGAGAATTGGACAACCATCCATCAGATCTGCTTTGATTTGGATTCCTGTCTTGAGCAGGGGATTGGACTCAATGGTCTAAAAGACCCCGTCCAACTATTCTATGATTTTGTTGTATGTGCTAGAACAAATTAACATGGCTGCCTCTTTGAAAACTGGAAAAAAGACTTACCATACTTTAAAGACTTAACACATTTCATTCATTCATTCATTCATTCATTCACCATATGGAACATTCACTTCGTAATTCAATAAAAGTTTTTTTTTAAAAAAAAACCATTCATAATCTGAAGAAGTGGAATGAAGCCTATAACACTTTTTTGATAAATAAAACCTGACACTTTTTACAATGTCAAAGGTACAAAATTGTTTGTTGCTATTGTTATTTTATTCAGGCAGATTATTTTAGCAATAGACTGCTCAGAAGGATGCTGTACTATTTTAAAATATATATTTTGACGTACTTAATGGTTTTTAGTAGCATAATTTATTTAATTATGTTGTGTTACTGTAGCTGTAAATCTATAGGCTGCTTCTAGCAGACTCAGTCTCTACCTGTCTTCTAATTCGACTTGGGTTCTCCTCCCCGGAGGAAAGCAGGTTGTAAATCCAATTAAATAAATAAGTGACTTGTGGTAGACTGGCAAAGTGGAAATCAGACAGTATAGAAAACAATTATGGAGAGGCTAGAGTGTTCTGTCATTTTCTGTGAGGCATATGTCTCGCCCTGTTAGCTTAAATAGAAAAAGATAACTTGGATTTCTGACTTGGAGTCAGAGCTTGTACTTCAGCTTAGCTGGAGATATCTGGCTAGAAAAGTGTAGCATATTTTATAAGCTGAAACGCCACACTTGGCAGAGGAAGCATTTGGCTACTGCAGTGGAATATACTTTTGAAAAACTCTACTGGAACAGTTAGATGGACAGAATATAAATAGAAATCATGCATACATACTTATTTTTCTTGTTGTGCCTTATCCGATTCTGAATATTGGTGATCACCATGGCAATCAGCCATGAAGACTGTCTTGAGATTATAAATGTCGTGGCCTTTCATCTGCCTTCCACATCACAGAGCGATACCCATACCCCTGATCCAGTTCTGTGAGTCACTTTCTGGTCCTTTTGGCACACAAAGGCCTCCTCAGACCCAGGCCAGGATTGATGAAGCTGCTGCTCTCCATCAAGACGGATTCAAGTGAGATTTAATCCACTTGGGGACCATCACCCTTCCCTGTGGACTTCGCCAAGGCCACTAGTCCTCAGGGTTGTCAGGTTAGTTAACCATCTCCTGATGCTTGACGTTGAGTCACTGGCAGTGTGGTCTGCTCTATTACCATAGCAGGATCACCTGGCCAGACTTCAATCATACATACATATATACACAATCACAATATTATTTCTTAACCTTGGGTCCCAAGATGTTCTTGGACTTCAATTTCCAGAAGACTTGATCATCAGTTGTGCTGATTTGGGCTTCTTGGAATTGAAGTCCAAGAACCTCTGGTTTTTCATTCTTGGGCCTTCAGCATCAGAGAATAAACAAAAGAAAAGAAAAGCATTGTAGTGTTTAAGACTAGCTGCTTTGTTTTAACTTAGCTTTTGTGGATCAACTAAGTTCATCAGACATGGGAGTGAGACTTCATGGCATCGATTTATACACATCAGGTACAGAAGTACAGAGTGATTGGTTAGCATAACAGATAAGTATACAAATCAATATGGCTTTTTACAACTGATAATAAGAGATGGTCTCTCGTTGTTACTCAGATTAGTTATGAATTTTCACCCTGTTGAAATGCAAATACAGTTGTACCTCACTTAAAGAGCATAATGTGTTCCACAGGATTGCTCTTTAAGTGAGTTTGCTCTTTAAAAGAAACACCATTGTAAGTGACCAATTGTGACCGGGGGGGGGGGGGATTGCAAACCCCAATTTAGTTGTTAAGCGAGGTTTTGGTTGGTTTTATTTGTTAAGCAAAGTGAACATTCAGAGGAAATTCTGCTCTTTAAGCGAGTTACTCTTTAAGCGATGCGCTCTTTATGCGAGGTTTGACTGTAGTAGGATACAAGACAACCCAGCATTAACATTTGCTAATTAGTTTAACCTTCAGCATCAATTGACAATTATGTGAATTTATCCTTTGTTCTGTTAGACAACCTATGATGTGAATGAGAAGGTGGTATAATATGACAACATATGGAAAGGTCTTTACTGGTGGATTGGTTTGAAGTTTTATAATGTCATTTGATTATTACCTTTTTTAAAAATTGTGTGTGTGTGTGTGTGTGTGTGTGTGTGAGAGAGAGAGAGAGAGAGAGAGAGAGAGAGATATTTGCTGATTATTTATTTATTGACCCTTAATGGATATGTGTATTTTTTTTCCTAAAATATATTTTAAAATATTAAAGCTGTGTGTTTTTATAGCATCGATAAAATATAAATGATATAATGTTTCCATGAAATATTTAAACTGGCATCATGCTGTTGGTGACACAGCACTTTCCAGTAATAAAAATAAGACAGAAGCCATAAAATCATATCGGAGGGAAATGACACAAATATACGCACACAATGCAATGGATGGCAATACACTAGCTTTCTAAAGAAAATAAATAATGGTGGAAATTATTTACATCTCAAAAAATCAAAACATGGGAGGGTTCCCAGCAATGTTTGCTTGTGGTTTCGAATGTTCAAACATCCAAAACATCTGGAAAGCTTGATGTTCTAATGTAGAGGTGGCCAACCATGGTTTTTCCAGGTGTTCTTGGACTTTGATTCCTAGAAGCCCTAATCAGCAGGGGTTCGTACTTGGGCTTCTGGGAATTGAAGTCCAAACACTCCTGGGACGCCATGGTTGTCCACCCCTGAATATGAATCTCATCTCAACTTAAGAATGAGTTTGGTTGGGTTGAGTCTCTATCTGATTGCTTTTGGCTGGGGTCCTTCTTGAGCACAAGGTGCTAAACTTTTTGGATCTCATTGCTTCATCGGATATATCCCGCTGCTCTTGTGTCCGTCAAAGTTTTGGAAATCTGTCCATCAAGCATTAATATGTCCTGGCAACCTGGCAAACTAATGAATCAGAAGCAGGACAGAATGGTGTTACATTCTGCTGAGTAATCCCAGGTCAACCTGACTCTTCTATTACATACTGTAGTTGCTCCACTCTTCACAGCCTCTGCTAATTTAGATTTCTCTAGTTTCAGCCCATCCGGATGGTGGCTAAAATGAGTAGCCTGGGCAAATGGAGATCGTTAGAGAGTAATTAAGAAGCTGTGGTGGCTTAGTGGTTAAGACGCTGAACTTGATGTCTGGAAGGTCAGCAGGTCAGCAGTTTGAGACCTGAGTGCTGTAAGATGGAGTGAGTCCCCATCTCTGCCCGAGCTCCTGTCGACTTAGCAGTTCAAAAGCAAGACATTGCAAGTAGATAAACAGAGACCCCTTCGGTGGGAAAGGTAAACAGTGTTTCGTGCACTCCAGTGTCTAGTCATGCCTGCCACATGTCCACAGAAACTTCTGCAGACGCAGACAGCGCTGGCTCTTTGGCAATAAACAGAGATGAGCACTGAACCCTAGAGTTGGATGCAACTGACTTTTGAGGAAGAGCAACCTTTACCTAGATGAGTTATTGCGACATGAGACAGCAGGAATGGGGTTTTGTTTCATTTGCATTGCACAAGAGATGAGGATATATTCCACAAGCTTTAGTTAAGCTACCGCTTGTGTTTCATTGTAAAATTATAGAATAATTGAGTTGGAAGAGGTCTCCAGAGTCATCGAGTCCAACCTCTCTACTCAGTGCAGAAATCCACAACTATTATAGGTGGGTGTAGTTCAGTTGTGAGTCTGAAGTTACATTAGCACAGTACTTGAGAGCTACTTCGTTGTATTAGTCACAAGAGGACCTCCCTGAACATGCACCGAAGTTAGTAGTTCTCCCCTTCTGTCTTTCCTTCACTCCTTCTGATTCATTTGTTTGCCAGGTTGCCAGGACATTTAAAAGCTTGATGGATACATACACACATCCATGTGCAGAGACGTGGGGCCTGAAACAAAACGTTGCAGAATAGAATATGATTGTGTTCAGGAGGCCAGCTGGTCTTCTGTCTTTTGGGCAGCTTCATTACATTCAGGTCAGTGAGTTAGCAAAGTCCTTACTAAGCTTTTATTCAAGTCTTCCCCCTCTCTTCGGCAAATTAAGTTTGATATCCAAGGCCACAAGTAGCAAATTTAGCCACCATCTCCGGTCCTCTCTGCTTGGCATCATGGGCATGTGTCCCTCATGGGATATAACAGGGGCGCCCAAACTATGCCCCAGATCTGGCCCACGGCACCAAATCATCCGACCCTCACCGCTCCCAGAAGCGGAAGTAAAACACGGCCATGCATGAGCAAAACACTGCTGTAAATGCCCCTGTGGCTGTCGTAAACATGTTTAGGAGAAGGGGAAGTTCCCTCCTAAAGTTGGAGCAGCTGCCTCTAAGGCCTCCATGGCTACTAAATCATTTAGTGCCCCCACTTACAGCTCCAGGGTTTCAAACCAGACTTCTTTATTTTGCCCTTACTCAGCAGGGGCTGGATAGAAGCCAGTGCTGCCGGCAGTCATTGTGTGAGGCAAGCTGCACATCTGCGATGGGAAGGTGCGCACACACTCTCACACACAGCTGTCAGTCGCTTGAATGAAACTTTTGTGAAGTAGGAGTTTCTTTTCTCGCTCTCCCTCCCTCTGTCTTTTTAACAGAGTCCTCCCAAAGGGAATGGAAGGGGTACATGGAGGGTGAGCTATTTTTATAGACTAAGTGGTCTATTTAGGTTCCAACCCATGTACTGCAGTCCTAATTTATCTTTTATTCAATATGCTTACAGGCTTTTCTTCTTTAAAGTTATAGTGAAGAAAACATGGTTTCCGCAAGCTGAAATGTTCTGCATAAATGTGATTTCCACCCCCACCCCCCCAAGAGGCAATGTGGTGTAAGGGTTAAAACTCTGGACTAGGATTGAAAGATCTTTTGTTTACATTCCCCTACTTTAGCATGGAAATTTACTGACAGACCTCATCTTTTATACCTGCTACAGAGGGTTGATGTAAAGATAATTAGCAATAGCAATTACACTTCTATACCACCCAAGGGACTGTGGTGGCTTAGTGGTTAAGATGCTGAACTTGACAACTGGAAGGTCAGCAGCTTGAGACCTGAGTCCTGGATGACAGAGTGAGCTCCCGTCTCTGTCCCAGCTCCTGCCAACCTAGCAGTTGGAAAGCAAGAAATTGCAAGTAGATAAATAGGGACCACTTTGGTGGGAAGGTAAACAGTGTCCTGTGCACGCTGGTATCTAATCATCCCCGCCACATAACCATAGAAACATTTGGCTCTAAATAGAGATGAGCACCAAACCTTAGAGTTGGATACGGCTGGCTTTTGAGCAAGGGCAACCTTTACTTTTACCTTAGTGCCCCATAGCACTTGGTGCACCTTCTGGGAGGTTCACAAGTTAATTAGCGTTTTGCCCCAACATGCTGGGTACCAATTTTACTGATTTGGAAAGGATAGAATGCTGAGTCAACCTTGAACCCAAGTCAGGATCAAACTCACAGTGTTTTGACTGCAGTACAGCAGTTTAACCACTGGCCCACCAGTGGTGGAGGTGGTGGTGGTGTCACATGAAATGGCATTGCAGGCCACAGGTTGAGAATCCCTGCAGTACAGTATCAGTGTACCAAAGAGCATATCTCCTCCCGTGATTGTTAGCATTTTCCCCATCTCTCTCCAGGTAGCTTGTTTATCCTAACGGTCTGACCCTGAGTTAATCAACAAATGCTTCTTTCTCATCCCTCTTCTCCAGTTGTCTCTTTGAACTGGCGTATCTCATCTTGAGGGGTTTTGTGGTTTTTCCATCGTTGAAGGATGACATACTTTATGAGCTTCGTGTTCTATCAAATGTTTACTTGTTCTGGCTGTGGGCTATTAACGAGGATGCTGTCAGAAAGAGAGATAAAAACAGGGATGGGAGCTGTACGTGGGATTAAAAACGAACCCGTTTGCAAGTAGGAAGAGACATAAAATTCATGCTCAGCAACTAGAGCTGGGGTTCCCAATCTAAGGCCCATGGGCCAGATCTGGCCTGCAGCGCCATTTCATGTGGGTGCCCACCCCTCCAAGGGCATTTGAGAAAGAGAGAAATGGCCATCCCTTTGAAGCTGTTGGGACAAAATGGCTGCCCCATCATGCAGGCAGGGCAGAATGGCCATCCAGCCCTCAAACGACCACCCCTTTGAAGCTGTTGGGACAAAATGGCTTCCCCATCATGCAGTCAGGGCAAAATAGCCATCTTGCCCTTAAAGCTGACTGAGAGCAACACACAGTGATATTAAAAGGGGGCAGCGGGAATAGAAACTAGTGGTTGAGGCTGAAACATTGAATTAATATATTTAAAAGGTTTTCAGGCAAAAAGGTATGTCTTCATTCAGTGTGTTGGTCTAAGTTGACCCCTTCATCTCCAGTCCTCAAATTGGATCGATTATCCAATTTAACTTCCTTAATTAATCTATTGCAGGCAGTCACTAACATAAGGTGTCCTGGTTTCTCTTGTGTTCACTCCTCCAGAATGATCTTGGTTTAACTGCCGTCAATTGTTTTTCAAACACCATCCCTTTTCTTTTTGTCTCTAGCCCAATAGTTTTTAAATCATACTTTTTCATGACCCGTGCAATATTTCACATAAAAATCTATTGGCTGTGACTCAGTTCCTTGGTTTTTACTGGGTCTTTCTCTTCCTTCTCCAACTCATCCCAAACTAGAAAATTTGTAAGCTTCATATATTTCTGGTACTTTGAAATGTTCCAGTTGTCTGGGATCAAATTTCAAACATTGGGAAAATAACCAACACTGTGTATAAAGAGGATTGATTGATTGATAATCTTTGGTGCTACTGTTGTCTGTCCAAAAAGCACCCCATTTTTTTGATTAAGTAGTCGGTTGAAACCGAGGAGAGCGGGATACAAATCTAAAAATAAATAAATAAATAAATAAAAATAATATTTATTTATTTATTTATTTATAATATTCCTGTAATGAGCACTTTGGGTTTAATAGCCTCATAGGCTTCTTCCAACTCAATTATTCTGTATCTCAAACATGCCTCCAGATGTTGTTAGACTGCAATTCTCATAAGCCAACACAAGAAGCTAGGTGCTGTAGTCCATTCCACAACTGATCTTTAGCTTTTAAGGTAATGGTAAAGGTTGCCCTTGCTTGAAAGCCAGTTGTATCCAACTCTAGGGTTCAGTGCTCCTCTCTATTTACAGTCAAAGAGCCAGCACTGTCTGCATCTGCAGATGTTTCCATGGTCATATGACAGTCATGACTAGACACTGGAGTGCGCAGAATGTTATTACCTTTCCTGCCAAAGTGGGACCTCTTTATCTACTTGCAATTTCTTGCTTTCTTGCTAAGCTGGCAGGAGCTGGGACAGACAAACAGGAGCTCACCCTGTCGTGCACCACTCAGGTCTCGAACTTCTGGCCCATTGAACTTCCAGCCGTGAGGTTCAGCATCTTAACCACTAAGCCACCACAGTCTCTGAGCTTTTAAAGGTCACCTCAAATACTTGGCATGGTGCCCACAAGCAAAAATAACTGGACTGCCTCTCCTAGATTCAGCATGGCCACGCCAGTTTTATCTGGCCACGCTGATAAACAATCTGGGAACTGTAATATTGGTTTAGTTCAGGGGTTCTCAACCTTTTAAAGCTGGGGGCCAGGTCACGCTCCCTCAGACAGCTTCAGGGGCCGGACGACCACTTTGCCTTGCCTGCCTTACATGACACTTCCAGGTTTGGCAGAGGCAGTGTAGTGAGACACATGAAATGGTGTCATGGGCCGCATCCGTCCCCCAGGCCATAGGTTGATAACCCCTGCCTTAGTAGATGTTTGCATAAAACCTTCAAAAGCAGCTCTATGTTGTCTTCACTATGACGGCCATCTGCATAATGGCTGTTTCTCTCTTTTTTGGGGGAAATAAAGTTTGGACATTGTACATCATTATATATTTATTATTACATTTTTGGCCTTGACTGTGCTCCTATTAATAACAACTTTTATGAGGTGTCTAGGATTAGCTGTTGTCATTCAAACTGTGTCATGCTTAAGTAGCATTGCTAGGGCAATTTAATGACAGCAAATAGAATAAAAGAGCCTCTTTATAGAAATGTTTAAAGATCACTCCGACCTTGTAAATTCTGTTGGATTCCTCCCCACCCTTTTCTCCCCCTCCCTTCCAGTGTAATTCTGGAACAACACAAACAGCATTGCTTGGGAGGGGGGGGGGGCGTAACATATAACTCTAATTAATAGCTAGGAGCTATAAGACATGTGGTGTGTATCTATTTGCTGCTGATGCCGAATTTGATTTAGGCTGCATTATGGCACAATACAGACATTTAGCTGCCTTATCTCATCGCGTTGCGAAGTTGACATTAAGTAAAACATCTAAATGTCACAAGGGATCTCGGCAGTCAGCTGAAGCAGCCATTTGGTTTTATACTACATTATGCACATTAGGAAGGCAAACCGCATTTTGGAGATTATTGCCGGCTGGAGGTTGAGTGAATCTTCGCATCTGAAGGTATTGAATGTCAGAGTTCAGCGTGTTATAACAAGAAGCTTGTGATAAGGTCCTTAAAGCCCATGTCGGCTTAGATGTCAAAGAGAGGAATGCTTGCGTGGTTGGTAAGGTTGGGATTTTGCACAATGGCATGGCAAACTGGGCATAGCAATAAAATTACCAGCACAGAAGGATATACCGTATTTGCTGGCATATAAGACCCACCCACCCCACCCCGCTTAAAATACAGTGGAACCCCAGTTAACAAACAGCTTGGTTAATAAAAAAAATTGCAATAACAAAAGGAAATCCATAGAAAATAATGGCTCAGTTTATGGAATTTTTTCCTGGATGGATTATTTGATTTTCAGTGCATTCCTATGGGAAATTCGTTTAAAGAAAATTTCATTTTAAGAAATGTCCTGGAGATTACATTAACTGAGGTTCTGCTGTATACTGTTTACCATAATAATGGGGTGCGTCTTATACTCCGATTCATCTTATACATCAGCAAATATGGTAAATATATAAACATAAATAAATAAATAAATAAATAAATAAATAAATAAATAACTGGGGCGGACACCTCATATATTTAAAACTACCACAGAGTTGGAGGGCTAGATACCGGAGCGCACAAAGTGCTGTTACCTTTCCTGCCAAAGTGGTGCCTATTTATCTACTTGCAATTGCTTGCTTTTGAACTGTTAAGTTGGCAGGAGCTGGGACAGAGACGGGAGCTCATTCCTTCATGCAGCACACTGGTCTCGAACTGCTGACCTTCCAGTCCTCAAGTCAAAAATATCCCATTTAAAATATGGACTCCTGAGTTCTCTCCACATCCCCATCCCTTTAAATCTCTTCCTATTGCTTCCCTTATTGTCATTTAAAAAGGGAGCAGGGTGTGAAAGACTTTTGCAAATATTTAAGAGTGATTTATAAAAGTAGCCTCATTCCTCATTCTTTGCAGAAAGGGGGAAATTCAATTAATGAATTAAGCAAACAGTTGGGGGAAAGTGAGGTGGCAATAAATTTTTAAAAAGGCACTCCTATCTTAATTGGTAATAATTAGGTTCTTGTTCACAAGTAACTAAGGTGTAAGAAATATTAGTCAATTCTTTTCAGGAAAGGAGTTATGCTGAAACTCCTCTCTCTCTCTCTCTCTCTCTCTCTCTCTCAAAGAAAGCACATGTTTCTGGCTTAGATCAAAGGGACAATTATGAGATGTTCCTGCACTCAGTTGCCATTTTATTAGGTCTTTAAAGGGCTGTTCAGTGCAACTCATTAATCAAGGGGAAGCTGTCTGAAGTTGCAGTGTCTGCACTCTGAATTGAGCAAAGAGTGAATAGGGAATACACGTACAATCCAAAAGTTGCAGTTTCCTTTACTGTCAGTTTCCCTCTTCCCTAGGGCTGATTTAAGATGCATGGAATGAAACATGTTTTTAATAGGAAGGAAGCAAATATCCTTAAACTGAGATTTTAAGATGCAGAAGAACTATGGTCTGGCTAAATTCCAGCTCTTTTTGTTTATTGCAACTAAGTTTCATCTTTACGATGACTCTATCATCTCCCAAAAAGTCCTATTGGCCAACTCAAGCCCATGGTATCTTTTCTGAGTTGATCCATATTTCCATGGTCATGTGGCAGGCATGACTAGATGCTGAAGGGCACAGGACACTGTTACCTTTCCCACCAAAGCTGTACCTGTTTATCTACTTGCAATTTCTTGCTTTTGAACTGCTAGGTTGGCAGGAGCCAGGACAAACAATAGAAGCTCCATCCATCCATCCATCCAGGCATGCAATTTGTATATCAACCTTCTGGTTGCCAAGCTCAACGTCCTAACCTCTAAGCCACCACAGCCCTGTGTAATGTAGGACCATCGCTTTAAAAGTCAGGGTCACCTTGATGTTCATGTTTTTTTTCTTCAAAAAAGCCCCCACTGCTCAGGCTTTTGCTTAAGACTGGTATATATAACCTATGAATGACCTTTTCCTTGCTTCAGAGGTAAAAACTCCATTCTCGGATATGAGTAGCAGTTGATGACAATATAACCTATTTTTGCAACAACCTTTGTCTCTGTTGAACTGCTTAATTAAAGTAAATAAACACACACACACACACATAGAGTGGTGTAGTGGGTAGAGTGACGGACTAGGACACAACTCAGCTATGGAATCTAACTAGGTTGTGATGGTATGATGACATTTAAATATCCATGTACCTTGAAAACTGCTGCTAATATCATTCTAAGTCATAACATGACTCATGATAGTTCTGAATGTGGTTTTTTTTTATCTTCATCCACTTACCTCCATCACCCTGGGTGCCATAACATAATTACCACATTGATAATATTGTGCCCTTCTGCCAGTACTTTCTAACCCTACATTATTTACTGCTGAGGTTTGGCACTATACATAATTTACAGGGTAGGTCCAGGTGTTCTTATCTCCGGGCCTGAGCTTCTTGGAGCAATCCAGGTTATCAAGATGTGGAATCAGAAGCCAGTGTTGTGTAATTATCTCCTATCTCTGGCTCCAGATTTTCCCTCCACCTCTTTTGGTTGCTAATCTATAGCACAGCAAAGTATACAGTAATTTTTAGTCATATAGCAACGCCTATAGTGTGATTACAAACCACAGGGAGGTGCAAAGTGTAATTGTTTGAAAGATTTAATGGCTCTTTTCATGAAGGAGCTCTGTGGTTAAACTTCTCTCCCTCAACCAAAAGGTTGTGAGTTTTATCTTGACCAGGAATCAAGGTTGACTCTGTTCCATCCTTCCAGGATTGGTCAAATGAGTAACCAACATGTTGGGGGCAAAATGCTAATTAGCTTCTGATCAACCCACTAAGTGCTACGGAGTGGTATATAAGTATGATTGTTTTGCTTTGATTCTGAGCATAGCATAATCATCTTCAAACTGAAACTAACAACTTCAGTGCATGTTGAGGATTTAGGCCTTTTCAAGCTGGGGGCCGGGTCATGCTCTCTCAGTCAGCTTCAATGGCCGGATGGCCTTTTTGCTCTGCCTGCACAATTGGGGTGGCCATTTTTGTCCCAGCAGCTTCAAAGGGATGACCATTTTGTTTCTTGAATGTCCATGGAGGGCTGTGGGCCAGATCCAGTCTGCAGGCCTTAAGTGGGAACCCCTGATTTAGGCAGATGCTCAAAATAATGAGGTTATCAACATTTCCCCAAATTTGCTGTCCAGTACAGTATTACCAAGCTTCAACCTCCACCAGCAAAGATATGCACAATTTAATGATAGGAGGGCATCAGGGATTTTTTTTGGAACACAACAGATTTTCCCCATGATAAAATTATTGTATTATACTAATTGAAGGGTGAGGGTGTACTGTCCCTAGACTATCCTTTCATTTCCTCCAAATGATCCTTTGAAAAAGTAGCTATTACAAGCCATTATTTTCCTGCCCTCTTGTGTTAATGAATCCTTCCCCCCCTCCCTCCATCATTTTAGTTCAAAGTATCTCTTGGAGGGCTTTTGATGAGCTGAACTCAATTTGCTCAAGGTTGTCCCTGTTAAATTGATATTTGGTTTCTATTAACCTGTGCAATAATATCTTGTCATTAGCAGAGGCTTTGTGTTGGGGGAGGGTCCCATCCCCTCATTAATTCCTGAAAGGGCTATTTACCCTTCTCCCCCTTCTTCTGCAAGCCAGGTTTTGTTTCCTGATCCTTGCTCAGTGCCATTAAGCAAACTAGGTTCTTGTTCTGAAGAATAGGAGGTTTGATTCCGACCTGGAATTGCCCCTTGGTGGATGCATTTAGCACGAGTGTCTGTTCTGCTTTGCCTTTAATTAGTGTTTGCTCATTGGCAAGGTGTTTTCATAGTAATAATTGCTTGGGAGGGTGAGTCTGATAATAGAAGCATAAACACAAAGTGGCCTTTGAATACAAACACGAAAAAATGGCAGCAACAATCGGCTTTGGAAGCAGGGATAGAAGTGAGAACTCAGAGAGCACCAGAAACTCTTCTTTGGCAAACACCAATAAATACACCATTCTCTTCTCTTCCAACTTTTACTGGTCTGTGCAGTGGCTGAGTGGTTAAGATGCTGAGCTTGATGACTGGAAGGTCAGCAGTTCGAGACCAGTGTGCTGCACGACAGAATGAGCTCCTGTCTTTGTCCCAGCTCCTGCCTACCTAGAGGTTCAAAAGCAAGAAATTGCAAGTAGATAAACAGGTACCTCTTTGGCAGGAAAGATCACAGTTGGCTCAGTTGTTAAGACACGGAGCTTGACAACCAGAAGGTCTCCTGACAATCTTGCAACTAGAAAGGCAGAAATTGCAAGTCGATAAATAGGTACCACTTTGGCGGGAAAGGTAACAGCTTTCTGTGAGCTCCAGCATCTAGTCATGCCTGTAACATGATCACAGAAATGTCTGCAGACCCAGACTGTGCTGGCTCTTTGTTTGAGCAAGGGAGACTAATCTTTTAAATGCACATTTCATAGTACCAATTGCTAGCAATACTGAATTCAATATGAGAGGGAAGTGGTTGGACATCCTTTGCATTTGAGTCTGCAAATTACAGTATATTTTAATGTGCGCTTCGGTGTATCAAGTCTGACGCAGTGGACTTGAGCCACGAAAGCTCTCATTAACATATAACAATCTATAAAGTGCTACAGTGTTTTTGTTTTGTTTATTTTCTGATATGCCTGAAACACAGACTAACATGGCTACTATTTAAAAAAAAAATCATTTTAACTTCTTTTTTGTGTCAGATATTATTCTCGGTTGAAAGGATTTTTGCAGAAGAAACTCCGCTCAGGGAATGCCCAAATGAGGCTCCTTTCATGTCCCCAAGAGCTGGGACAGAGACGGCACTCAATCCATCATGCAGTACCTGGGTCTCGAACTGCCAACTTGCCAGCCTTCCAGATAACAAGGCGAACTTCTTAACCACTGATCCACCACAACCCCATTTTAACTTCTGTCTCTTGATATATTTTAAGTACCCTCATTTTAACTTCTGTTCCTTTTGCTGTTCTATGATGGTCTTGGAGTGTAATAAAGATGGATGATTTAGTAGTGGCCTTTGGTACCACTGCTGTACTCTGTCTAGCCTGGGAACAGAACAGCAACTGGATTTTAGGGGAAGGGTGTGGAAAAAGTTGAGATCTCTTACTTTTTGGCTTCCAGGCCAGGTGTTGTTCCTCTGCAACCTCTAAAGGAGATGGCTAATTGTGCCACTAGAGACTTGCTTATATCAGGTTAGCTGTCCATAGAGGCTGAAACATGTACAGTAATTAGGACTTTCCATATGTGTTTGCCAGAATATTCTCTGGCACAAAACTCTGTTAATCTTTCTGCATCCTTTTTGGAGAGCAATAGCATTTGGAAAGGCTTTGATGCTGGCCAATGCAGCATTTTGGAAATACTCCAGACGTAAAAGAAAATCTACACAAACCTGTAAAAGAAGAGGGAAATGAAGAAGATGGGGGCAAGATCCTTATTTTTACAAAAAATCTGGGGTATTTGGGGCTTGGGTAACATTCAGAACAGGAGTTCTCAACCTTTTTAAGCCAGGGGCCATTGGGTCACACTCCCTCAGACAGCTTTGGGGGCCAGATGGCCATTTTGACCTTCCTCCACCCCATGGCACTTCCTGGTGTGTTGGAGGTGGTGGGGAGCTGACTCCGTCATGCAGTACCCGGGAATTGAACTCCGACCTGCCAGTCAGCAATTTCAGCATCTTAACTACTTGAGCCACCACAGTCCCCCCCCCCTTTAATTAAAAAAACAAACAAACTTCACATTGGTGCCAAATATCTCCGCAAGCTAATTGTTGAAGGTTTGGGTTGAGGCTTTGAATATATCAGGGGTTCCCAACCTTGGCCCCCTCAGGTGTTCTTGGACTTGAATTACCAGAAGCCCAAGTCAGCACCATTGCTGGTCAGGGCTACTGGGAATTGAAGTCCAGGAACATTTGGAGAGCCAAGTTTGCTCTAGATCGTCCTTAGCCTGAAAAACATCTGGGGGGGCCAAGTTCGGGAAACCCTGGAATATATACTCTGTGTGCACAAGAAAAAAAATCTGCAGCAAGTTTGGCAGGAAGCTTATTTATCTGCTTCTGCGAAGACTCTCTTTTGTATGAGCAAGGGCAGTGACAGGAATGACAACATTAAAATAAATTAACTCCTAAGAGGAGAAGAGCCAAGCCTGGCTCTTAGGAGAGGAGCATAATCTACTGATCTGACTGCCATGTGCTATGCATTTGAAAAAGCTGAGATATGACAGCCAAGTTGGTAATGAAGCAAGAGAAATGGTCCCAAGCCTAGGAAGGTGGCTTTGTCTGTAAGTCATTTATATAACTACAAGTCCTTTGGAGAGACTGCGAACAGGAAGGAGCTGTGGTGGTTGTCTGTTGTTGCAGTGAAAAAGAAGACGCTGAATTCAACCAATGTTTGGTCTGATCTTGGAAGGCTCTTGTTATATTCCACTGTAGTTGGGTTGGGGTCCCCAACCTTTTCAAGCCGGGGGATGGGTCTTGCTCTCTCAGTCAGCTTTGAGGGTCGGACGGCCATTTTGCCCTGCTTGCATGAAAGGGGTAGCCATTTTGTCCCAACAGCTTCAAAGAGGTAGACATTTTGTATCTCAAATGCCCTTGGAAAGGTGGAGGGTACATGAAATGGCACCGGGGCCCAGATCTGGCCAACAGGCCTTAGGTTGGGAACCCCCTGTCTTAGAGAAATAGTAGAATATAAATTTAGGTTTCTCTGATATTGTTGAATGGCAGGAATGAAAATGCAGAAGGATAATTTTTTAAAGAGCTGTTTAGTATTAGGAACATTTCACTTGTAGCTTCACAGAACACAAAAGAAGAAAGATAAAATGAGAATAAACTAAGGCAGAAACAGGGCACTTTGCATACTTTTGATTAAAGGCAGGTTTGGTAATGTTGATCCTTTTCATTCCCACCCACCCAAACCCCCACTTCCTCTGTTGTTCTCAAAGTGTATATATTCCATTGTTAACTGAAAGAATAATGCAGTATGAAAGAGGACTAGAAAAGAGGAGGAGGAAATGCAAAGCACAGAACTTCACAAGCCATTTGCTTTGTCAAGGCAAAGAAAGGATTGTTCATTTGCAATGTTAACTTGGCTAAATTAGCTGCAATTTTAACTCCCTTAATTTTCTGGGGAATGATTTGTAGTAGGAGAGAAAGGGGAGGGGGGGGAACCCGATGTTCTTAATAAAATAAAACTACCCTCCTGTATGTTCAGTAACTTAGTTCCCCACCCACTCTGCATATGAAGCTTCATTAAAGCGAAATTGAAAGATTCTATTATCAGTCACTCTTTGGTTCATTTAGTCACATTTTGGATAGCATTTGTTTTTGCTTTTTTTCTTATTAAACAATATGAGCTTTTAATTATTGTTATTTTTAAAAAAGGAGTACTGTATATACTCGAGTATAAGCCTAGTATTTTAGTCCTAAAAATGAGCCCTACAAAAGGGGAAATGACATATACTCGGGTCAGTGACCATGAGGGTCCCAAGACCACATTGGATTGAGACACGCCAAAAATTTAATTAATTTTACCATATTTTCATGTATTTTGATTATTGAAATTCACTAGCAGCTGCTGCATTTCCCATCCTCAGTTTATACTCTGGTCAATCTATTTTCCTGGTTTTTCAGGTCAAAATTAGTTACCTCAGCTTATATTCATATTGGCTTATACTCGAGTATATATGGTAACTGGGAAGAGGAATAGCTCCCTTGTAGTTCAAGCTGTCAAAAACAGTTAAGACAATGATGGTTGATCATGGTTTAACGTTATTGCCAAAACCCAAACCAGCTTTGTTCAACACTGTACTCTACAGGGTGGCCTGTGAGTCTCTACTGAATCTTTCTCTAAATTTGCCACTTGTTGTATCCAAGGTATCACTAGTATTCTTGCGCTCATGTACCCACGTACTTGTCCCAGTTTGCTGTTCAAGTACAAATGGGCTTTAATCAGCCATATTTCTTTGGAGAAAAAAAATATAATCCATAAGGATGGGTAGGGACTTATGGTCCACCCTGTAGAGCATTCATTAGGCCAGAAGTTTGATACCTAAATATTGCAGGATGGAATTATTTATTATTATTTATTATTCGTACTTACTACCCCGCTCCAATCGGGCAAGCCCGACTCTGAGCGGCTTACAAAACTAAAATAACATCATCCTAAAACTTGATGCTTAAAACTTTTTTAAAAATTCATAAAAACATTAAAATCACACCAGAAATCGAACCGAAGGGTGGCTGTCACTAGATCAGCCACCCTGTATGAGATCCCACGATCGTATGTCCCCACACTTGCTCAGCCAGCCATGTTTTTAAACCTTTCCGGAAGGGTAGGAGCTCTGTCTGTAGGCGCAGCTCGATTGGCAGGAGGTTCCAAAGGGTTGGGGCGGACACGGAGAAGGCTCTCCTCCTAGTACAGGCGAGGCGCGCCTCTCTAGCCGATGGAACAACAAGGGAGCCCCTCCGATCCGCCCTGGTGGGACGGACGGATGTTCTTAGGGTGACGCGGTCTCTTAGGTATCCTGGCCCACTACCATATAGGGCTTTAAAGGTAATAACCAGCACCTTGAATTGTACCCGGAGACATACTGGCAACCAGTGCAGCTCCGGAAGCAGCGGTGAAGCATGAGCATAACGCCCGCGTCCCGTCACTACTCGGGCCGCCGCATTCTGGACCAGCTGGAGTCTCCGAATGGTCACCAGGGGCAGCCCCATGTAGAGCGCATTACAGTAATCAAGCCTGGAGGTGACCAAAGCATGTGTGACCATGAGCAAGGCGTCCCGGTCTAGGAGCGGGCGTAACTGGCGTATTACACGAAGTTGTGCAAAAGCCCTCCTAGCCACGACTGCCACCTGTTCTTCGAACAGTAGTCGTGAGTCCAGGAGGACCCCCAGATTACGCACCGTGTCCGTTTGGGGCAGAACTGCCCCATCCAGAACCAAAGCTGGCAACTCCCGTGATAACACAGGGCCCCTTACCCACAGCCACTCAGTCTTGCCGGGATTCAGTTGTAGCCCGTTTGCCCCCATCCAGACCTTAACAGCCTCCAGACACCTGGAGAGGACTTCCACTGCACCGCCTGGGTCCCCACGGGCCGAGATGTACAGCTGGGTATCATCAGCATATTGATGATACCTTACCCCGTGGGAACAGATGATCTCACCCAGTGGCCTCATATAGATATTAAATAGGAGAGGAGAGAGTACCGAGCCCTGAGGCACCCCATATTGAAGGGGCCTGGGGCTGGACTCCTCCTTCTCCAACCACACCGACTGGGTTCTGCCCCTCAGGAATGAGGAAAACCAGGACAACACTGTGCCCTGGATCCCCAACCCTTGGAGCCTACCCAGAAGGATGTCGTGATCGATGGTGTCAAAGGCCACTGAAAGATCAAGAAGAGCAAGGACAGACGGGTCCCCTCCATCCCGCTCTCTCCAGAGATCATCCACCAATGCAACTAGTGCAGTTTCAGTACCATATCCGGGCCTGAATCCTGACTGAAAAGGAATGAGCTCCCGTCTTTGTCCCAGCTCCTGACAACCTAGCAGTTCGAAATTGCGAGTAGATAAAGAGGGACCACTTCGGTAGGAAGGTAAACACGGTTCTGTGTGCTCCAGTGTCTAGTCATGCCTGCTACATATCCACAGAAATGTCTTCAGAAGCAGACAGTACTGCCTCTTTGGCTATGAAACCGAGATCAGCACTGAACTCTAGAGTTGTATACGACTGGTTTTTGAGCAAGGGTGACTTTTATTATATTTATTCAAAAGCAAGAAATTGCAAGTAGATAAATAGGGACCAATTCAGTGGGAAGGTAAACAGCGTTCCATGCACATGTCCACAGAAATGTCTGCAGACGCAGGCAGCGCTGGCTCTTGGGCTATAAACAGAGATGAGCACTGAACCCTAGAGTTGGATATGACTGGCTTTTGAGCAAGGATGACCTTAGCTATGTATACCTTCTTTCTGCATTTGTGTTCTAAATGATTTACCTAATCTTTCCCCTGCAGATAATGACTCCTTGTCAATATGTCCTTTTTGATCCTTTGTTTGTTTGTTTGTTTCAAAAATCCTCTAAATTCACATTCCAAGACTACTTAAAAATGTACATTAGAGTGTGCATTTATATTTAGGGTCTCGTGTGTGTTTTTCTTAATGGGCAATCCATCTTTCGTCCTGTGTATTTAGGGACACGTAAACCCGTGGATTACTTTGCTGTTGAGAATTCATATTGCCCCTACGGTCGAGAGCAATATAAAATTTTTATTGCGCTTGAAGCCAAAAGGGCTTTGAGTAGGAGAAGGAGTAAAATGAATAAATTCAGCAAGCTGAACAGTCTGGGAATCCGTCTGAATTATTCTAGTGCAGAACGCAAATATACTTGTGCTGTGAAGAGTTTTTGCAAATGATTGAGCTCTTAGAGATGTGTGTGTGTGTGTGTGTGAGAGAGAGAGAGAGAGAGAGAGAGAGAGAGAGAGAGAGAGAGAGAGAGAGAGAGAGAGAGAGAGAGAGAGAGAGAGAGAGAAGTACAGTATGTTGCTACTGGTAGATTTTCTGCCAGCAACTGTACAGTGTGTTCTGCTCATTCAGTGGAGAGCAATAGTAAAAGTGAAGGTCGCCTTTACTCAAAAGCCAGTTGTATTTGACTCTAGGGTACAGTGCTCATCTCCATTTATGGCCAAAGAGTCTCTGCAGATGTTTCCCTTGTCATGTGGCAGGCATGACTAGACGTCAGAGTGTAGGGAACACCGTTCCCTTCCCACTGAAGTGGTACCTATTTATCAACTTGCTGCTTCTTATTTATTTATTTATTTATTTATTTATTTATTTATTTATTTATCTATTTATTTATTATCCCGCCCCAATCAGGCGAACCTGACTCTAGGCGGCTTACAGAAAATTCATAAATTAAAACCTTGAGGTTCGAAATTACTTGCTTTTGAACTGCTTGGGTGGCAAGAGCTGGGACAGAAACGGGAGCTCACTCCGTCGTGCAGCCCTCATGTCTCGAACTACTGGCCTGCCCACCTTCCAGTCATCAAGTTTAGCATCTTAACCACTAAGCCACTGCAGTCCCTGTAGAGGGCAATACTGCCCTTGTAAGCTAAGGGGAGCGGTTGGGAAAGATGTGTGAAACATTTCTGCAGTTGCTTCTGGCTCGAGGCAAACTCCTGTTTTCCTAGCTTGAGGCAAGCAGGAGAGGCAGATGACTTAAGGCAAATGTAGTAGCTGGTTTCAAAGAGTTCTTACCTCTCTGCAGCATTCCTCCGGGCAGTTCAAAAATAAAATAAAATAAACATGTTTAAAGCTGTGACAGCTGGTGTATGGTGGTGTGGAAAGCACAGAAGCCAGGAATGGAGATGCAGCAAATAATGAGAGTCATTGGCAAGAAGAAAAATATTCATGTACACACATGTGCTCAGAGGCAAGCATTCATATACAAAGGGGGAGACACACTCATGTATTTGCAATCGCCATGTATGAGTGCAAAAGCTGGACGACGACACAGTCATTCCTTCAGTGACTCTACTCTTTTGATCCTATTCATCCACTCCACAACTTACCAGTAGAGCAGAAAAATATAACTTCCCCTTTCCAATTAGAAACGTTTCTACAGTATTGCTGTTTCTTGACTCATTCTTGGTTTCAAAGCTGGTCAGTTGATCATCATGCATTCCCCCCATCGCCGCTGCCGCCGCGCCCCCCCCCCCCCCAAGATACTCACCTACTGGAAGTTGGGTACACAGAAAGAGCCTTCTCAAAGATTGTTGCATTTTTGAACCACAATTGGGTGTTTCCAGGGTAACGGCAACCTTGTGTTGCCGGCTAATTTTTCTCACACTAGATCAGACGAAAGGAACTGCAGAAGGAACTAACCCAAAGGTGTGCCTTCATTGTGGCAGTTTCATATCTGGTCTAGACATGGAAGAAGAAAAAGAAGAAGTTGGTCATTCAACTGGAAGGGAAGACAGCCAGGTCTTGTAAGGAGCGAAGCAAGAAGAGGTAGACTGTAGCAGGTTGCTTAGGACTGAGATGGTAATAGTGTCCCATTGATGGTAAGGGAATAGTCTTCACAGGCATTGTAACGCAAGGCCAAAAGTAAATGCAGAAAAATCCTTCATGGCCTTGCATTGGAAATGAGACTTCTCCCAAACAACTCCACTCTTGGTTCTTAACACATTGTTATGCTGATGAGGACAGAAGCACAGTTTTCCAATTTTAGTTTCTGCTCCCACCTCAGAAGTGTAAAACAATGGCAAGGAAATGAGGAGGGTACTTAACTGGATATTGGCAAGCAGCTGAGTAGCCTAATAGCATTTGGGCTGTCAAAACAGCTGTCATTGAAAGATGTATTGGAAGATGACAAGATCCAGAGATGTCAATCTAATAAGACTCAATCTTCAGCCTTCTGTCAGAAAAATTGAGTCTTTGCCCAGAAAAATCCCAGATGTGTACCTTCTCTTCTGTGCATCATAGTGTGGTTTGGTTCATTAAATGGAAGGAGGTAAAGGTAAAGGTCACCGTTGCTTGAAAGCTAGTCATATCTGACTCTAGGGTTCTGTGCTCATCTCTGTTTATAGCCCAAGAGCCAGCGCTGTCTGCGTTTGCAGATGTTCCCCTTGGATATGTAGCAGGCATGCCTAGACCCTGAAGTGCATGGAATACTGTTTACCTTCCCACCGAAGTTGTACCTATTTATCTATTTGCAGTTTCTTGCTTTCGAACTGCTAGATTGGCAGGAGCTGGGACAGAGATGGGAGCTCACTCTGTCGTGCAGTACTCAGGTCTTGAACTGCTGACCTTCCAGTCATCATGTTCAGTGTCTTAACCTCTATACTAAAATTAAGAATATTTTATTTAGTGGTAGATATGATGGGACAGGAGAATTGGAAAAGACCAGATGCAAAGCTTTGGGGGAATATTAAATCTTACCCAGGAGTACTTTCAAGATAGGCAGATGGCCACTGTTCTGATATATTTCATAAGTAGATGGCTAGAATACTGAAATAGAAAGAAGAAGAAGAAATGAGTCATGGCAAAGTAATCTTGGCTAGCATTATCAGCTAAAAGAGATAGAAGAGAAAGATAGGGTGGGGAATAGTGATAATATTATTTAAAGATGTAATGGCAAAACCATCCTCAAATCCTTGACTCTACTGTAGCAGCTGTAAGAGCCTGATGTCCTTTGTTTCCCGTTTTTAGTGACTCGAGGATGCTTTGTTGTCTGTGCAAGATTGTGACCAGCATATAAATGCCAGGCCCCTGCTGGAGGCATGTAATGAGAACTTTGGCTCTCAAGCATATTAGGGTTGTGTTGAGTTTCTGGCAGCCAAACTTATGGCACCAGTTGGCCAGCCTGGTGTGCGTGGCATGGAATGCATACAAACGTTCAGTGACTGCTTTGCTGGTAGGAAGCAATGGAGGAAAAGGGAAGGTTTAGGGAAATCAGCAAGGGAGAATTAACTTACGAAAGCTAATATGGAATCGGGCTCATCTCCTGGCCCACCGATGACTACCAGAAACATGTACTGAGGAAGATTTAATTTTAGACAACAACAAAGCCAAGAAAGTGGCTTCATTTTGGCAGTCCAAAGTGTGATCTGGACACAAAAGAAGAAGAAGCTTGGCAAAACTCATAGTTTGATGGGAACTGCTGTCCTTTCAAGAACTGTTCAAAAAGGAGAAGTCAGGCATCTCTTGCCAAGAGCAGCACATGTGGATATGGTGAGAAATGGATAGGGCTGCGAGAGGAAGGCTGAGTTTAGAAGAATAGATGCCTTCGAACTGTGGTGCTGGAGGACACTCTTAAGATTCCCCTGAACTGCAAAGAGATCAAATCAGTCCATCCTGAAGGAAATCAACCCTGACTCCTCCTTGGAAGGATAAATACTGAAGCTGAAGCTCAAGTACTTTGGCCACCAAATGCGAAGAGAGGACTCACTGGAGAAGGCACTGATGCTAGGGAAGACCAAAGGCAAAAGGAGAACGAGGCTTCAGAGGATGAGATAGTTGTACACCATCGTTGACATGGTGAGCCTGGATCTGGGCAGACTCCGAAGGATGATGAATGACAGAGAAGCCTGCCATGATGTAGTCCATGGGGCCGCAAAGGGTCAGACTCGACTGCACAACTGAACAACAACATGGCAAGAAAGATGAATTTGCACATCGATTTGAACTCACTGGTTGATTCTTTTACTTCAGGGTTCTCATATAAATTTACTGCTTGATTGGGAACCTGGTGAGTGGTTTTGTTAGTGGGCAGAGTGTGAAGTCTGAATCAAAGGGCAGGGCCAATGACAAATGCTTTTCTCCTTGACTTTACTGTTGTAAAATACAGTTATTGTTGATGTTACATGCTATCGAGTCATTTACGCCGACCCTATGAATTGACATCTTCCAAAGGTCATCCCAAGAACAACCCTGTTCTGGTCTTGCAAACTAAGGGACAATCCATTTTATTGGGTCAATCCATTTCATATCTGGTCTCTTCCTGTTGACTTTCTAGTTCTCCCTAGCTTTAGATTTTCCAGCAAGTCTATATTCTCCTGGTACATCTCAAATATGACAGCCTCAGCATAAGAATGATAGCAAAACAGAACTGTTTTCTGTGTTTTTTTTTAAATCTAAACCACATTTGCCATAATCCCAGTAGCCACCTTCTGTTCTAGGGGGAAAGCTTCTGTTTATGTTCGTAGGTTGCTCCAAATTATAATGCATTGCAAAAATCCGTGCCTGAGCATGGGTTACATAGTTAAGCTATCCATGCCCAGGAAAAGCTACCACTGTTAGATCAGCCCAAGCTGATTTACAGTCCATTGGCAAGTATTTTTGAATCCTGATTAGAACAGTTTAGGGGTAGAATTACTCTCCTACCACCCAGGCTGGTGCCAAAATTATATGGGTGGGGTGGAGGAAGCCTGTGTTTGCTGGTGGTGGAGCCAGAAAAGAATTGAAATACTTATGAGCTCCATTCCATTCTGGCACAGCTCAGACAAATTCTTGGGTTCATTATTTCTTTTAATTTTCAGTGTGGGGCTTTTCTACCTGGCTGTACATTGGTGTGATGCAAGATAGCAGCAGTTGGTAGAGCACAATGGTTCTCAGTCTGGCAGTGGGCTGTAGTGGTTAGAGTAGGGATTCTCAACCTTTTCAAGCCAGGGTCCGGGTCACTCTCTCTCAGTCAGCTTCGAGGGCTGGACAGTCATTTTGCCCTGGCTGCACGATGGAGGTAGCCATTTTGCCTCAACAGCTTCAAAGGGATAGCCATTTTGTTTCTTGAATGCCCTTGGAGGGGTTAGGGACCGTGTTGAATGGCACCATGGGCCAGATCCAGCCAGTGGGCTTTGGTTGGGAACCCCTGGGTTAGAGTGTCTACAACTAGGAGAACTAGGACCAAGCACTGACTTAACCACTAAACTTTCTTAGCAGCTTGATGCAAGTCACACTCTCTGAACCGGTTCTACTTCGCAGGATTGTTCTGAAGGTACACTGATGAGAATTAAAACCGGAATAGTAAAGCAAAGATCTCCCTTACGCAAAAGCCAGTTGTGTTTGACTCTAGGGGCTGGTGCTCTTCTCCATTTAAAGCCAAAGAGCCAGTGCTATCTGCATCTGCAAATGTTTCAGTGGTCATGTGGCAGGCATGACTAGACGTTGGAATGCTGTTACCTTTCCCACTGAACTGCCAGGTTGGGCAGGAGCTGGGACAGAAGACAGGTGCTCACTCTGTCGCACAGCACTTGCTGACAACATCAGTTCTGTGAGCCTGCTCAATGTGATCTAAGAGCTAAGAATCCCAAATTAAAAATTACCCCCCCCCAGTTCTGTCTGTCTGTCTGTCTGTCTGTCTGTCTGTCTGTCTGCCTGTCTGCCTGCCTGCCTGCCTTCCTTCCTTCCTTCCTTCCTTCCTTCCTTCCTTCCTTCCTTCCAGCAAGGGGGCTATCTTTGCTTAGTGATCAAATCTCAAAGTATGCCTCCTAGCATTTTTATTTATATTTATTTATTTATTTCTCACACTTGCACAGCATAGTGCATGACGTACAGCTAAACGCACACAGCTTCGTGCGGCAGTTAAGAGCCACTTTGTGCGATGCGGGCGACGGCTCCAGTTTCCAAGCCAAGAGGCTCTGTGTCTGCCGGACGCTTCATAAAGAGAGAAACACAATGGAATGATTTGTCTGCCGGTCCATTCCTCCGTGGTTTAGCCAGACGTGCTAGCGAGCGTGTTGTGATTTGAGGGAGGCCTGTTACCTTACTGATGGCTGAGCCTGTTCGCTTCATTTTTATCCTGTCAAGCCTTTTGTGCTGCAGGGCAAGTGTAAGAAGAATTAAATGCAACCCGTCAGAGTCCTCAGCAGGTTAAGAGACAAGAAAGATAGTGGGGAGGGATTAGGGATTAAAGGGTGGCAGGGAAGCAAAGGCTCAGCAGCGATAGAAAGGGTCTCTTTCAGCCGCTAAATATTTATGATGCTCTGCCTTGGGTGATTGCAAGTGATTTCCGTAGATTGCCCCTAGTATCACAACGGATAGATGCCTTGAAACACAAGCTACTGGGGAGACCTGAATGAGAGAGCTACTGTACTAGTATTCACGTCCAGCTTCCCAGAGGAAGAACAGGAAGGCTTTTAGAGTGATTCATCAGGCATTTAGTACACATTTAAGTAGCGATGGTTAGCAATGGAACTTCCATAGGCAAGTGCAGTTTATCTTGGAGTGTTAGTTGCTTCAGCAGCAACAGCAAAAGTAGATGCACAAACATTGGAAGCAATAACTTACTTCTGGACCTGGTTGTAAGGCAAAGGTAAAAGTCACCCTTGCTTGAAAGCCAGTCGAATTCTCAATTCTCCACATCATCTCTTGAATGATGTTTAGTTTTCATTTCACTCTGTGACTCTTTCC
Organism: Furcifer pardalis; assembly: GCA_030440675.1. Classification (NCBI taxonomy): domain Eukaryota; kingdom Metazoa; phylum Chordata; class Lepidosauria; order Squamata; family Chamaeleonidae; genus Furcifer; species Furcifer pardalis. Next base: position 6,108,904 of record CP126898.1, read on the forward strand.
TCACCTCTCATATTTCAGGAGGATATATATATTTTTTACTGCAGCTATGGTCCTTTGGGTCCTCCTGAGTCTGCTTATACCATCCTCCTTATTCCTGAGTAAGTGCTCATTTGGCTAGGTAATGAACAATGCTCCGGGGGCCTAGTTCTCTGCCGATGAGTTGATTTTTGAAAATTCACGGCTGCCGAAAGTGTGGCTTGGCAACGAAGAAGTGCGGGAAAGGAAGACAAAAGCAGAATTGTTTTCTAAAATACATTTACCTTATTTGTTTTGCTGCTTAATCTAATAAGGATAAGAAAAGGGGCTTTGGTGGCTGAGAAACTCGCCTTGGTAGCTGGAAGGCTGGCAAGTCGGCAGTTCGACAACTAGGCACTGCATGATGGATTGAGTGCCCGTGTCTGTCCCAGCTCTTGCCAAACTTGCAGTGAGAAATTGCAAGTAGATAAATAGGGACCACTTTGGTGGGGAAAGATCATAGGGACATGAAAGGAGCCTCATTTGGGCATCTCCTGATTGGAGTTTCTCCAGCAGAAATCCTTTCAACCTAGAATAATTTATGACATGAAATTATTATTATTATCTAGTAAGGAAAGCTTGACAGGCAATGAATGAAAGTTTCCAAGATAGCAGACTCAATGAAGACAGAGGCTAATAAGACAATGTAAGTAATAGGGCACATGTCTTTCAACTTGCCTTTCCTTCTCATTGGGTGGGCGTATTTCCCTTTCCACTTACTGTAGATTATACTTAATGTTAAAGGAATCCAATTCTATCCTGTTAAGATTTAAGTTAAATCCCGCTGAGCTGAGAGAGAGCTCCTAGATGCTGACAGGTTCAAAGGGACGGGCTCCTTTTGCTACCTGTTAGCCTCAATTTTGAAAGTCTTGCAGCAGGTCTATTAGGAAGGCAGCTTTATTACAGTACTGGAGAGAAATGCCTGGGAGGTTTTGGAGAATGCCAGGGCAAAGAAATGGTTCAGAGATCAAGAAAGGGAAGTCAAAGGTTTGAGTCGGAGTGGCTTCACAAGGTGTCTGTATAATAATCTTTCTGGAAAATTTAGAGAGAGGTGCTGGCTAGTTAGGCGTGTAACATATGTTTTGCACACAGAATGTGACCCCAGCTTAGGAACCTTAACTAAACCAGGGTGTCTAAGGGCATTACAATTTGTGGATATCTGGTGTCATGCATCTTCCACCATAAAAGCAAAACAATCACACTTATATACCAACCCATAATGCTTAGTGCACTCTCTGGGCGGTTCACAAGTTATTTAGCATTTTGCATGTTGGGTAGGATGGAAGGCAGAGTCAATCTTAATCTCCCTTTAGAATCGAACTAACATCAGTAGTTTTTGGCTGCAGGGCGTCTCCCTTTGTGGGAATAGCAATTTCTGTCCCTCCAGGTTTCCTGCTCTTTGCAATTCAAAACCTGAGTCACAGGTCCTTCCTAGACTTTCTTCACCCATTGGGCTGAATCAATTAGTCCATAAAAGTTACCCTTACATGACAGATTGTCACGTGAACTTGCTAGCCCAAGCAGCAGATAGTGTCGGTCTACTCTAGTGCAGTGATGGCGAACCTTTCAGAGACCGGGTGCCCAAACTGCAACCTAAAACCCACTTGTTTATCGCAAAGTGCCAGCATAGCAACAGGGGAGGAAGGAAACGCTTCCATTGGGCTGCTGGGCAGAGTGAACTCTGTGCTGGGGGGAGGGAGGAAGCACTCCCATTGGACTACTAGGTAGAAGGGCGGGTGAACTCTGTGCTGGGGTAGAGAGGAAGCACTCCCATTGGACTGCTGAGCAGGGGGGTAGGGAAATTATGTGCTGGGGTGACAGCATGGGTGCCCAAAGAGAGGGCTCTGAGTGCCACCTGTGGCACGTGTGCCATAGGTTCGCCATCACTGATCTAGCACTACTGCGCTAAGTTTCCCCTCTACCCAAATCCAGCACAGTCTCAGAATAGCTCCGAGAAAAGTCAGAATCTCATTTCACCTTGTTTAGTAAACTAACCTTGAACACATTCCAGTGAAAGAATGCTGACTGCAATAACTGATGCTATCTCCATCAAGAAACCCATCAATCAGCATGGACTGAGGTCATGTTTTCAGATGGTTTTGGGGAGGGGGGGACACCCATAGCAGACTCTTGGAGTCTCCTGGTAGACTCGCCCTTGTCACAGTTTGTCCAAAGGGATTGTCTTTAATTAATCCCCATTTTCACCCCCACCTCTCTCTCTCTCTCTCTCTGATTGGCAGCCAACCGGTTGCAATTTCCAGTTCGGCTAATGGGGTTCTAACGCCGTAGTGAAAAAGGTCAACGCTACTGCTAATGATTCAGAATTGCTTTTCTTGAAACTTCATTGGCCCCGGTGGAATTCTGAGCGCCAGCTGTCTGTCTTCAGGCGGGTGGATTGTCTTGACTTTCTCTTTCTCCCCTCTTGTAATTTGTCACACACAGACACACACAACTCTGGAGTTTGCCATGGCTGTGACAGACACGCTTATCAGTGTCTGACAGCTAGAGAGGGAATGAATGAGCAAAGCGACAGGAGATGCTTTATTAGTGGCAGCCTGGGAAACAGTGAATTCACACACAGAGAAAATTCTGGCATCCTTTCCTCTTTAGTCTGCCTTCTCCAACAAACTTAAGAAAGCATTTTAAAAAAAATAAGTTTTCAGAAGCCACCTGAAACCTAGCAATGGTCTGAGCAAACATTGGCTGGAATCCTTTTGCTTAGCGTACTAAGTTGCAACTACAGTAGGCCCATTGAATCAACGGGTTTTTTTTTTTTTGTGAATCTGCTCTTTTGTAAGTTCCATTGATTCAAATGAGCCTACTCTAGTTGTGACCTTGGCACAGTAACTCCTCCCTATAGACCAGGGGTTCCAAACCTATGACCCATGGGCTGGATCCAGCCCACAGCACCATTTCATGTGGCCTCCACCCCTCCAAGGAATTCAAGAAACAAAATGTCTGCCCCCTTTGAAGCTGCCCCCTTTGAAGCTGCCCCCATTGTGCAGACAGGGCAAAATGGTATTCCAGCCCTTGAAATTGGCTGAGAGAGCATGACCCATCCCCTGGCTTGAAAAGGTTGGGAATCCCTGCTATAGACCTATCTGAGTCAATGGTACTTATATTTGGTAGGTTTATTAAATCTCTGTTGAGTCAATGTGCCTACTCTACTGCCATTTGCTATGATAAGCAACAAGATTTTGGGTAATGTCTTTGCTTTCTCAGAATGGGTTGGTTAACTTGCAGCAGCAATAAAGTCCTGACCTTCGTAGTTGTCCAGCATAGTTGTGCACTTATTTCCCATGCCAAACCTACTCCACATGTTGTGTCATTCCAGTACTTCTGTGAGGATGTGCTCATTTGGAAGCATTTCTCCAACCCGTATGAAAACAATGCCCTGTATGATGTCAGATATTGATCTGTCTTCAAAGAGCTGAACGGTTTAAACACGTCACAGTCAAAATACAAATCAGGGCATAACACTTCAGAGACAGAAAAAAGCCTGTATTCCCAGCGTGCTTCGCTGGTTGCACAAATCACTTCTTAATCTTACTTGATGGGTAAGGAAAGGAGATTAAATTGTCTGTGATAGGCTGCATTGCTGCAGTAAACAAATGTACGAAGAGTTTCTGGAGTTTCAACACATTCTTAGACTTTGTAGACTCTTCATATTGGAAGGTTTTTTCCAATGTTTTGATGATATTTGAAGCCATAGGTTGGTATTAAACTTGGCTCCATCTTCTATATGGTAGCTTTTCATATTTCAACACAGTTGTGATGTCATCTTTTAATGTTTGTTTCTGCAAGCTAAACAGACCATATTCCCTTAGCTGTTCTTACAGGACTTGGTTTCAAGATCCTCCACAGTCTTTTTTCCTTCCTCTCAATGTTTTCCAGCTGACTTTCCAGTACCCTATTAAATCATTATTTCTCATTACCACTTAACATGTTGACTTCTTTAGTCTTCCCGAACTCTGTTTAGTTGTCTTCTGTCCCAGGTCCTGCCAACCTAGCAGTTCGAAAGCAAGACATTGCAAGTAGATAATTAGGGACCACTTCGGAGGGAAGGTAAAATGCCTGCACCATGTCCACGGAAACTAACCAACCATTGTGTACCTGATGTGTATAAGTTGATGCCATGAAGTCTCACTCTGATGCCTGTGAAGTGGACTTGATCCATGAAAACTCACATTAAGATACAGAAGTTAGTCTTTAATGTGCCATAATGGGCTTTTTTTTTGTCTTTTTGTTTTGTTTTGAACTCCTGGATGGACAGCCAGCAGTCTATAATTTCATAAAACACCCCTCCTTCTTAAGCCTAATTTTGAAAACCCTCTTGAAAGGTTTTTGTTCAAAATCTTGGTCAGGAGCCCTCTTTCAACCTACTCTGCAGTGAGGTAATAACAGGAGACATTCTAGCCATGTTCAAGCCACAGTTCCACGACCCGCCTGTAAAAACCAACCGCCAACCACAATAACAACAGAAGACAGCAATTCCAAGTATAGTTTTGGATTCAGTCGGAGGCAGAAGAGAAGAAGGAGATGCCTTTTGAAGCGAGCATTTATCATGCCGCCTTCAGCATATCTTGACTGTCTGTCTGTAAAGAAGAGACTCTGAAAATGAAAAAGTCTCCCTGCTATTTCCATGTGTGTGTGTGTGTGTGTGTGTGTAACAGTTTAAAGAACAAAACAACAAAACCTTTAAAAGAGCATAGTCTCTGGCTGCTGATAAAGAAGAGGCTCCTCTTTGAACCTCACAGTAGAGGGTCGTATTTGTATTGCCAGTTGCTGTGTTTACATGGCCCATGGCCAACTGTTCACTGGTACCTCTGATATTATCCCTGATGCCTCTCTCCATTTGAAGCCATTCTGTAAACTTCCCTTGTTCAAAGAGATCCTTTAATCTCACCATATTTGACCCTGACACGAGAACCTCTTTCTCTACCTTCCCAGGGATTTCTTATTTTTTTATTTTACAGTTGCTGCTGCTGTCATTGTGGGAAAGGTTTATTCTTATTGCTTTGAACCAGGGGCAGCCCCTGGTTTCTCCAGTCACCAACTTCCCACATTGTAATAATCAGATCCTTTCTCCCCCCTGCGTCCCCTTTTTTTTTTTTTTTGCAAGTGGTGCGCCTTGCGGTGTCAAGTGATTAAGAGTCGCACAAATTAGAGGGAGAGTCCTGTGGGGTAACCGGTCCTTTCAACAGCTCTCCTAGCTGGTTAGCAAAAGAGAGGATGCATTTCCCAGATAAGGCCCACTTAGTTGCTTAGCAACCGGCTCAGCTGAGATGGAGGCTGGAGAACCAAAAGCTTGCCTGGTCTACATTGTGAAATTCTCTTTGGCCTGCCAGTTTATGAGGCAAAAGTTGAACATGGTGTCAGTTTGTGTGGTTGCCCATCAGGTTAATACTTCTGATGGGCATTGCTTAAACTACCGTATTTTTCGGACCACAACAAGACACACTTTTTTCTCCCCAAAAGTTGGGGGAGGGGGAGAAATGAGGGTGCATCTTATGGTCTGAGGGTTCAGAATATTTTTTTCTTGTTCTCCTGCTCTAAAAACTGGGTGCGTCTTATGGTCCAAAAAATACGGGTATATATATCATGTCTCTTCAAGGTAGACAAAGAAGAAACTTCTTGTTCCTCACTCTTCAAAGAGATCTCAGAAAGTGAAGTGGCGGCCTCAGGCTTGGTAATTTGTACTCTTGCTCCCAGAATTTGGGGAGACGAAGCCCAGGAGCCAGTCTGGCCAGGCTATCCTGCTATGATAATAAAGTAGACCATACTGCCACCAACTCAACACTGAGTGTCAGGTGGTGGTTAACCAACATGACCACCCTGAGGAATGGCCTTGGGTGGTGAAATCCACAGGGAAGGGTAATGGTCCCAAAATGGATTAAATCCATCTTGATAGAGGGCACCAGCTTCACCAATACTGGCCTGGGGCTTAGGAGAACATTGTGTGCCAAAAGGGCTCAGGATCAGAAAGTGACTCACAGAACTTGGTCAATGCTGCAGTGTGGAAGGCAGATGAAAAACCACTGCATTATATTCTCAGGACAGTCTCCATGACTGATCTCCATGAGGATTGCCTATATTCAGATTTGGGTACAGCAGCAGCAGAAGAAGCCCAGGAACACAAATCAAAAGAGCAGTTGCATTTACTTCCATTGGTGCCTTCTTCAGTCTGTTTTCTATTTTCAGAAATCAAAGAAGCTGCCCTGATCCTTCTTGAGAGTTGTAGATCTTCCTGGAAGTCTTAGTCTCACTGGCTATTCTGTCCTGTAAGGGAGGACCTCCTCAAAAAGTAGACCTCCCAGGAAGCACTTGGAAAACTTCTTTGCTTTTGTAACAAGAAGGAGGTGAAAGAAGGCAATGATGGTGTGTCAGGAATGAATTCTGCCTAGAAAATTCTTAATCAATTGGGATTTGGGGTCCAAAAAATCAACAGTCCTATCACAAATGTTGTATATCTTGTCTTTAGTAGATAGGAGGTATCATATGCTGCTCCAACTCAAGGTGTAACATAGCTTGGGCCCAACTCTTGGTGTGTTGCATGGGCTTGCATGAATGCTTGTGTTTTGTCATCACAGAATATTGGAATGTCCTCGGGCTGCAGTGGTTAAGTAGGTAAGAAGCTCGCCTTGTTAGCTGGAAAGCTGGCAAGTTGATAGTTTGAGACCTGTGTCCTCCACGACAATTTGAGCATCTGTCTCCGTCTGAGCTCCTGCCAACCTAGCAGTTTGAAAGCAAGAGATTGCAAGTAGATAAACAGGGATCATTTTGGTGGGAAAAGGTCTTGGGGACATGAAAGGAGCCTCATTCGGGCAGGGTTTCTCCAGCAAAAAATACTTTCAATCAGAATTATTTCTGACATGAAATTATTATTACTGGAATGTCCTACAAACTTTCAAAGTTTGGGCACCCCTGGTTTATAACACAAAATATCTCCAAGGGTGATCAAAATATTTCTTTCTCTCTTCTTGCCCAACACGTACTGGGGGGGAAAAGCAGAGGTGGGTGGTAATACTGTGTTTCTCTCCAATTAAGGGATTGTGATTTTGGCCAGGCTTTGCCATTTAAATGTTAAACATCTATGAAGCACTTAGGCAAAATTGGGGCTGAAAGCTGCACACGGCGCCAGCTGGCGTGGTGTTAATGAGACACAGTTGTTCTTCTTGAGAGACGCTCTTGTAAATCATCAGTGATTCAAGATGAAACTGGGCTGGGGAACAGGCGGGCAGGCAGAAAGATGCAGATGCCGCGTGACAGATTGACTGCACTGGAAAAGAATAACCTCCTCTTGCTTCCCCTCCGCCTTGATACTTTGGCAGAGAAGGATTCTCCCTGTTTCTCCCTGGTGCGCTAATGCAGAGTTTTTAGAAGCAGTGTAAACAGAATTTAATAGACGGTTTAGTTTACTGGATATGGAATGTGAGGCTTTGGGAATGGCAACATAGTCTTCAAGGAGAGGATGTAATTTATGTGCTGCATTCATCACTGGATACAGAAACAACAACTGCCATTCCAAAACTGTTATCTCTTGAAAAGGACTTGAATCAGGACATATCTAATGTCTGGCCAGACATCCCTCTACAGTAATGGAGTAGACCCTTGGTTTGCAAATAGTGGCTCTCCAGGTGCTTTGGACTTCAATTCCCAGAAGCCTCGATCAACAGTAGTGCTGACTTGGGCTTCTGGGAATTGAAGTCCAAAACACCTGGAGAGCCACTATTTGCAGACCACTGGAGTAGACCGTACAGCCAGCGACTCAACGCCGAGTGCTGGATGGCGGTAAACAAGCAGAATCCCTAAAAGGACCAATGGCTACAGGCGGATGAGCCCCTTTAGGTGGGGTGGTGGTCCCCTGAGTGGAGGAAATGCCACTGGAAACCATCCTATTGGGCCCAATGGCAAAATGAGCGGAGGAGAAACTCTGATTCATGGAGATAGAAGAGGCCATGCCAGATGGACTGGCAGTGAAGTTGCACCTTGTCTGTATCCTCAAGACTGTAGTAGTCCATTGCCATTAAATCCTGCATGTCTCATTTCATATGTGCCTCAGGAGATGGCTCTGTGATCATAGCAAGCTGGGATCCACCTTTAACAAATTCATGCCAATGGCATTTTTCCTGTTGCAGGAAAAAAATGCAATTCTCTGATACAAGTTGCAGACGACGATCTGATGAGCAAATGAACATCTATGTGTGTTTATGAAACTGTGTTTTCAAATTATCAAACAGGGAGCTAACAGCTATAGACAATGGAAGTAATGGAAGTAAAACAAATATGTTTTTTTTTGCCAGAGATTATGGCCCTAGACAGAGTAGTAAATGTGTAATATCTCACTTGTTAAGATTATTTAAAACCTGTGGGCAGGTGTACACACAGTCTAGCCCAGTGGTTCCCAACCTTTTTTGCCCCCCCCCCCCACCTAAGTATCTCTAAAATCCCAATGACATTTAATTCTTATTATTCAAAAAGTGAACTATTCACGTGGAGGAAGCCTAAAAGGCCATTAACACAGAAAGAGCCTCTTCAAAGATTGTGGCATGTTTGAACCACAGTCGGGTGTACCCTGGTAATGGCAATCCTGTGTTGCCAGCTAATCTTTCTCACACTAGGTCAGGCGAAAGGAATTGCAGAATGAACTCACCAGAAAGGTGGCTTTATTTCAGCTGTTTCAGATCTCCCTCCCTCTTTTTCTCTATTTAGCATCCCTCTCGACTGGAACAGGCAAGCTCTTATGCCCGTGCATGTGCTGGCAATATGCTTCATTTCATCTACCTGGCAAGAGCGCTCCAGCTTCCTTTCAATCATTTAAGATCCCTTGTTCCTTGACACTCTTTCTGCTGACAATAATTCTGCTAGCAGCCCACTGGGCATTTACTGCCATCACCAGAGAAAATACTGATAGCTTAAAAAGGGATCATTTCCTTTCTGACGGACAGCCCATCATTGGTGGGAGTTTTAATAGCCATGCAGAATGGACTGCCAGGCAGAAGGTGGTCCTAGGGAAGATGCTGGCGAGCTGTGAGAACCCATTGGGACAATAAGGGATGGAGAATTAAAGAGACCCGAGGAAGAGAATGGAAAACAGTAGAAGCGTTACAAGAAATCTCGCCCCCCCCCCTCCCAATAAAAACCTGGGGGATGTAAGCTGCGGAATGCACTGGATTTTAAAGTCTTTCCCAGAATAGATCTTTTAAAAATTAAACAAAAACTTTTATAGTTAGATGGAGTCTATCTCTAACACTTCTTTGCCTGCTTGAAATGAAGTCCCCCCTCCCCCCCTCCCCCCTTGACTCACATAAATGAGACATGTTGATTCTCTTACGGATCAAATGTGACTATTTAGGGTTTCTGTTCCAGCATAATGGAAAACAGCCTTGGTGTGATCTGAGATATTGGAACGGGTGGTATGCTAGTCTTGGGTGTTTGAGGAACAGCTGTGGGAGATGACCTTAAAGGCCCTGCAAGCTCGTACAAAGAGAGGCCCTACTTTGTTGGTTGGGTCTTAAGTTGCTTAGGACTTTCAAACAGCCTTTTATTTTAAGCACTTGGCCTGATATCCATAGGCCAGTGTAATGGTGAACTTTAGCACTCCAGGTGTTCTTGGACCTCAATTCCCAGAAGCCCAAGTCAGCACTCTTGCTGCTCAGGGCTTCTGGGAATTGAAGTCCAAGAACACCTGGAGTGCCAAGGTTCACCATCATTGCCATAGACCAGTGGTTCCCAACAAGGGGTACACAGCCCACTAGTGGACTTCAATTCCCAGAATTGATCAGTGCTTTGGGGAAATGACAGGCTTCTGGGAAATGAACTCCAAAAACCAGCATTTGGGAAACACTGTCATAGACGATGTGTAACTGTTTGATGCTCTCTACCATCCTTTGACAGCCTGCTTCCTTTCTATGCTGTGCATTGAGGATGGAAGCCCCAAATCCATGACCAAGGTAGAAATGGAGCAAACGTTGCTAGATCTGGCAGGTTAAGAACAATTTTGGCTGCGTAGTGAACTGTTTCCAAGAGACTGTTTTCTGAGTTGCCACAGCGAGTGGGCGGCAATATAAATATAAATATAAATAAATAAATAAATTTGGTTCCCCAGATGTTCTGGGACTTCAGTTCCCAGAATCCGTGATCAACAGATGTACTGACTTGGGCTTCTAGGAATTTAAGTCCAAGAACATTAGGGGACCCTAAGGTTTGGAAATGCTGGGGTAGTGAACCCATGCAGTACCGTGTGGAAGTGTGCCAAACTAGGAGACCTGGGTTCAAATCTCTGCTTGGCCATGGAAACACAGTGGATTGAGTTGTAATGGTAACTGAAACACAGAATATTTCATATACGGTACTCATGTGCCCGCCCACCGCTTCTACCATGCCAGGAAGTGTCATATGGTGGAGGAAGGGCAAAATGGCCATCTGGCTCCTGAAACTGTCTGAGGGAGTGTGACCTGGCCCCTGGCTTAAAAAGGTTGAGAACACATGAGCTAGAGAATACACAGAAGAGATTTACCATCCCCTTTCTATGGGGATGCTCTGGGATAGTGAAACTTGCCCATGGCTACACAGGTTGGCTGCTCTCCAAGAGGCACAGTGGGGAATTGAACTCTCAATAAGACCCACTGAACTTAATGGTGGTTCTTTCCCAGTAGACCTAGGATTGCGCTTTGATAGCCCCAGCAACTGAATAATGTTCATTTGTACCTCTTTTACTACAAACACTCCACTTGTTCTCCCAGTGTGAAGATACCATCTGTCAATATTGATAAAGGTGTCTTCATGTGAGTTAAGCCTGGGTCATTGTTGCCGATTGCTGTTATCCTTCCCTTAGTCTCCACAAGTCTGATGTTAAGCTACGATTGTTGATAATCACACATTTCTGGGATGTTCTTGCAATCTCTGGCGTTCCTACTAATTGAAGCCGGACAGTTATTGATTTATGCTAGCATCTTGCATTCAATTTAACACCTATTTCATATATATGTGTTGTTCATTTACAGTGTCCCATGGAGATTTGTTATTGAAACGCACTAGGCAGTTTATACAGAACGACAAATTACTATACTATTGATGTGTGTCATTTTGACATAGTTCCTCTCTCTCTTGACATGCTTCATTTTCTTCTGTGAGGGTGAGATCCCACTTGATAACAGTCTGCTCCTCTCTTTCAAAGAATCTTAGAATCATAATTACAGAGTACCAGAGGTCATTTTGCCCACCTCTCTGGTCATGGAGGAAAACTGTTATTAAAGCATCTCTGATGAGTATCTATCAAACCTACCAATTTATGAAGCTCAAGCCATTAGAAAGGTCTTGCTAGTTGGAAACATCTGTTCTTCTGAGTTGGTTCCTGTTTATAGGAGCAGAAAATTCATCTATCATCATTTCAGAGACAGCCCTTCCAATCCTTTTTTAAAAAAATGCTATCATTTGGTATCTTTCCCATCTCTTCTTTAAGTTGAAATCTTGTAGCATCTTAAAGACAAATTGCCACATTTTAATGTAAGCTTTCATGGATCAAGTTCATTTCCTTAGACCTTCCTCAGGAGACTTGATGCAAGAAAGCATACATTGAAATATGGCAGTTAATCTCTAAAGTGCCACAGATTTTGGTCATCTTTATTATCTTTTTTTGTCTGATATATGTCTGTATAGAATAGAGTAACACACCTACCACTTTGAAAAGTTCTCTAAACTTAAGGTTCTGACCTCCTTCAACCTTTTATTTACAGGGTTTGATATCTGATAAACTTGGCTGTTAGATTGTTTTTATTCATCTTCCTCCTCCTCCTCCTCCTCTTCTTCTTCTTCCTCCTCCTCTTCTTCTTCTTCTTCCCCCTCCTACTCCATGTCTAGGCCAGATGTGAACTGCCAAAATGAAGCCACCTTTCGCCTGAACTAGATGAAACACATTTATTCCCATTAATACAGTGCATTCTCCGTGAGCTTTTATTGATCACTATCCTTTATTAACTGATTAGTCATCTGAACATATCAGGTTAAAATAAAATACATTAGATAACATATGCTTGCATGAAACAGGATTGTTGTTGTTCAGTCTCACAGTCGATTCCAACCCTTTGCAACCCCATGGACCACTGTCCGCCAGACATAAAACAGGATAAAAACAGGTTAAAAGTGGGATGACACAATCACAATAAAGTGAGATCTAAAATGTACTCAAAATGATTTATCAATAAAATCCATCTCTTTAACATGCAACTCCTATCTGATTAATAAAACATCTTCTCATTCCAATGGCCAAGTTTGATGAACTGTGTCCTAGAAGATCTCTGAGAAGCATAGATTGAGCCGATCTGTTGTTTCAGGTCTTTCCTTAATCAGCATCCTCTGAATTTGTTTTGTCTTCTTCAAGAGTTGTTTCTGTCTGGAAAGGAAGTGGGGAAGCCTGCTCACATTCTCATGAGCTGTCAGCTTGCTGGTTCGGAGCTGAAGAGGGAACTGGGGGAGAGAAGCAATTTTGCTGGTGGAGTTTCTTCACAGTTGTATTCTTGTGACTGGGTCAAGGTGGTGAACTCTGAAAAGCACAGTTCAGGTTGAGACTGTCAACCCTAATAAGTTGTTGTTCACGCCATTGTTACTTAAGAATTTTGAGAAGCAGAAGTCTTTCCAACCAGTAGTAGACTCACTCTTTCTCTGGTGAACTTAACGTCAAAACTGCAGGAGACCGTTTATTAGACGAGGGCTTCTTCAGATTCCTTTTTTATGTTTCTGTATTACACACCTGCAAGTCGTTCAAACTGGCAACCATCTTAACCTTCTGTGCAGCTTCAGTTTAGCAGGCAGGACATTTTGACAGGGTCAAGAGCAAAAGTCACACACACACAGTTTTATTTATTTATTTATTTATTTTAAAAGCCGATGCACATGCTGAGTTGGAGTTTGGCAGCCCACACAGCGGGGAAAGGCTGAGGTTAAGAAAAGGAGAGGAAAAAAGGTCTACCAATGTAGAATTGTAAGGCCAAGGTTTAGCAAAGCAAAGGAATTCTCTAGCTGTCACCATAATTGGTATTGATTGTGTAGCCTCAGTTTAGGATCAGTGTTAGAGATGTTTTTGAATTAAGTGCCTCTCTTTCAAAGATTTAGCTTTGGGGGCTTGGATAAGGTTAAGCACCAGGTCAGAGAGATGGATTTCTAGAGGAAATGTGTCAAATACTGTACCTGGAGAATATCATTTTTTTACCTAGAATCTCTTCATCTGGTCCCCCACTGCCTCTACCACACCAGGAAGTGCCATGGTCAAATTGGCCATCCGGCCCCCGAAGGTGTCTGAGGGAGTGTGACCCAGCCCCTGGCTTTAAAAGGTTGAAAACTCAGGAGCTAGCACAAGTGGGTTGTCTGGGTTGCCTGGCATAAGTAGCAATAAATCCGTGATGAGTATATTCTTCTCATAGTCTTAGTATGCCAATAACTATATGCAATATTTACACTTCCAAGATTTAGGTGCCAAAGTAAGTGTTCTCGCACTTTGTGTCACAGTTTCACTGATGAATTCTAAGGATTAACAACAGAAAGAGTGTCTGCTGAGAAACAACAGGAATGAATTATCTCTGAATGAAGTCTGGGGTGGAAGTGTATAGTCGATATGTGGAGTTGAGAACAGGAAAATGCATGTTCTAGTGTCTTAAGACTAACTTTCGTTCAGTCTGGACTAACTTCATAGGGTTTTGCTTTTACAACAAAGAAGGGAGGGAGGAGCAAGCAGCCTATGGAGAATGAATGAGTTAGATGTAACAAATACAACCAGAATCCCAAGTAATGACCCAATGTATCGGATAAAATTTTTGAAGTGGTAACTGTATTTTTCCATGCAAGCACAACAGATAATAGACAACAGAAAAAGACAAAAACATTGTGGCACCTTAAAGAATAACTACTATATTTTAATGTTAACTTTCATGAATCATGTCCATTACTTCAGACATAAGAGTGAAACTTGACGGCATTAATTTATACAGAAAGAACTATTGGTGAAGTGAGCTTGAAGCAAAAACAAATGGATTGTGTTGCAACAGCCTACTTGTTTGCTGACTGAGTAGAGATGTCACTTGGGGGGGGGGGTTGAAACAAAAAGGCAATTGCTGAACATTTAACCCATTATTTAAAGTAAAAATGAAATAAATGGATTCATTATTTTACAACTCACATCACCATTGTCATCTCATTATCTCTGGAGAAAACTGAGCCAAATAGCATTACTGTACTCCAGTTTGAGATATTAGAAATTTGAGATTATGTCTGTAGATGATTTCTTGTAATTCTCATGTGATTTTTTTTGTTTTATTTTCAGATAGCCAGTGCAATGTATAGGATAGAGCAGTGTTTCTCAGCCTTTGTTTTTTGGGACTTCAATCCCCAGAAGCCTAAATCAATCCCCCAAAACACTGATCAGCCAGTGGACTGAGAACTGAATTACCTCTATGGAGCCTGGGCCCCATGTTGGGATCTACTGGGATAGAGGTTGACTCAGAAAAATGTTGGTTTGAATCTATGTTCAGCCATGACACTGATAGAATTGTCTTGAGTGAACCAGGATAGGGCTCTAACTCAATGGTCGCACACAAGCTTTATTAGCAAAATGTTCCCGGTCTAGTCCTTGGAGTTTAGAGTTGGAAGGCTCTCTGTTATCAACTGATCTATCTGAGACTTTTAAGAGCCACTCTGAATCCATTTAGACCAGATTGGGTTGGATGGAGAAATAATCTGACATGATGCAAAGCATCAGTGTAACCTAGGTGTCAAAATGGATTTAAAGATGAAATACAATAATCTGTGCATGCTTGTTTGAAGTCTGTGTGATATGGATAGCCGCAGCACTGTGATAAGGTTATCTGTGATAACTCATGCCTTATCTCCATGTCCCCTATTGCTTGGGTTTTATGGCTATCTCATAGGTTTACAGCGCCAATTTGTGCATGCTTGCTGCTGCTGAATTCTTTCATGGAAACAAAAATACTACTAAGATAACAGAACTCTATAATTGGAAGGGTCTTTGTAAGCCGGTGGGTCTCAAAATGTTATGTGGGCTACAGGAGCGCGTAGCTTAAGGAAATCAGTCCACACACTTGCTTGCATGGATATTATGTACATTGTTTAAATAATATAGATAGTGTTAAATGCTTTCTCTCTGTCAATTTTTTTTTTGCTCTGCAGAAGGACCTGTCAATGAAGCCTCAGGAAAGGAAGGAAAAATGGGAGAGACATCCGGGGAAGAAACCACGAGAATCCGAACATTGCGTGTCAGCCGAGCCCGGCGAAAACGGCCATAAAAATGATGCCGGGAGTTCGGGAAGAGAGACGGATCGAGGGAAGGAGCGAGTAAAGAAGAAAGTTCCTTTGAAAGTCCACAAACAGGTAGGAAAGAAAGTTGGTTAGTTTAGGCCTTTTGCTATGGATTTACTTGATTTTCTGTGTTTCACTTGGCTTGGCCATGGAAAAGATTAAAGTAAATTAATCTCAGAATGAAACTGATCTTGAAACCTACACTTTTATGGTAAGTCCGAGAATAAAAGAAGTGAGGAAAGTGGACAATTTGGGTACTTTCCATTTCGTCTTATGGGCATTTCCCTGTTTCTGAATATGTTTGAAACACTTTATTTCAATGACTGTGGACTGGTGTACTTTTACTGGCAAAGTCTGCATGGCAGGTATATCGGTTTCAAAGCCTCAAACTTGAAACCCTCTAAATATCAAAGTGTTGTTGGCAAATACTGTACACTATATCTTTAGATAGTTTTCAGAAAATAAAGCGATACTCAAATTATAGGATGGGGGGGGGATGTAATATATAACTAAAGGGTAGGAAAGGTTATGAGAATCTATTTTACCAGTGCTAACTTATTCTTTGTAAGTTCCTGTTATTTTTGATACCCATTCAAAGAATTGATGCTCGGAAATCCTTCACGGCTGGGGCTTAGAATACCTTATAATGGATCATTTAAATTTTATTTCAATATTAGCTTATCTTTGGTTAAGATATTATCTTTTTGGTGCTCTCCTCTGGGTATCCCCATAATCAGAGCAGTTAGAAGAAGATACTTGTTAGCGGTTGCACATTGGTTGTGAGGTACTTTGACTATTTTGTTGCTAAATATTTTTAAAAAAACATCCCTGGGTATTTTAAGTACAGTACAGTAATACCTCGGATAACGTTTTCCTCGGATAATGCTAAAATCGCATAACATTAAGTAATCTGGAGAGGAGAATTGGATCGAATAATGTTAAGGTCCTATGGGATTGTTCGGATAACAACCGCTAAAGCCTGTGCGGTTACAATGTATCTCTATGGAGCTTTAATGTTATCCGATCCATCCCATAGGATTTCAACATGGATCGGATAACACTAAAAATCGGATAACACCAAGACTTGTGGAACCAAGTCTTAGCGTTATCCAAGGTATTACTGTACCTGGTTTATTTCTTATATTTGTATGTTATGGTCTTTTCTGTTGCCCCCCCCCCCAATAAATAAATAAATAAATTTCTTATTTTGAATGTGAAATGAATTGTGTTACTTCATGGTTGTTTGTTCAATGTAAGTTTATGAAAGTCTTAGGAAAGTGTAGCATTGTGATGAGAGAGGATGAAAGAGAAGAAATAAACACTTCAAGTCATTCTAGTATATGTTTAACCATCTAGATTAGTGATGGCGAAACTTGGCACTCCATATGTTTTTGAACTTCAATTCCCAGAAGCCCTGATTACCAGGGCTTGGGCTTCTGGGAATTGAAGTCCAAGAACAGCTGCGTGCCATGGTTCGCCATCACTGATCTAGATATTCTTGGACCTTTAACTCCCATTGGCCATAGCCAATAAAACCAAAAGCTCATGGTTGTTGAAGTCCAATAGTATCTGGAGATCAAGATATGGTTCACCCCTGTTTTAAATAAACATAGAACTGTGTGTGTGTTTTCATGTCAGAGATTACTCTGGGTTGAACGGATTTTTGCAAGGGATGCCTGAATGAGGCTCCTTTCATGTCCCCCATCATGCAGCTCTTAGGAAATCGAACCCTGTCCTTCCAGTCTCCAATCCCAGAGCTTTTACCTGCTGCGCCACCGGGGGGGCTACAACATAGAACTAAAGTTGTACTTTGGGTGCTCAGATAACTAAATTCCCTGGGATTACTTCTAGTATGATTTGTGTGGATGTTGTGAGAAGAAGAAAGATGAAGTGGGGTGATTTCAACATCCTTGCAGAGGTTGAGGGTGTTATACTGATTTTGACCAAAAAGCCCCAGAAGCCCCTAAATCAGCAAGGCTGCTGTGGATTGTGAGAAATGTCACCCACCACAAAATAACTTTAGCAAGCTCTTCCCCTTTAGGAACCATAAAGTTGTCCCACAAAGTACAGTAAGATTTTCTTGGATGAACAGTCCAACGTTGCAGAGGGCACAATGAAATTCAAGAGGCTTCTCAAATTCCTCCAAATGGTTCCATTAAATGCTGAACATACCAGGAGAGATTTGGGGGAAGGTCTAAATTACTCTGTTTTTTTGTCCTGTGCTTGGTATGCACTTGAATTCTGGAGTGATACAGGCTGTGATTTGACTCTGTGGGTGGCAGCTGCCGTGGTTTCTGCTGTTGACAACAGGGAAGGATTTGGTCTGTGAACAGCAGGGTTGGTGGGCACGTTAGGCAGATTGACAAGCATGCACTTTGCATTCCTTCCACGTTCTGAGTCCTCCGGTGTGAAGATGGTGAATTTAGAGCTTGCAAAAAAAGAGAAGGAAAGAGAGAGAGAGAGAGAGAAAAGCAAAGAGTTGCTAGAACTTGTGAGATGCATAAAGATGTAGGGTGTTTATTTCCTCCTACCAGCTTCTGCCATCTCTGTCCAGCCCACCGACAGCCATTTCACTAAGCAAACTCCAGGAGACTGTGGCGATTCAGAGGTTAAGAAGCTGAAATTGATGACTGGAAGGTTAGCAGGTCAGGAGTCCAAGACCTGAGAACTGCACGACAGAGTTGTGGTCTGTCCCAGCTCCTGCCAACCTAGCAATTCAAAAGCAAGAAATTGCAAGTAGGTACCACTTTGGTAGAAAAGGTAACACCATTCCATGTGCTCCATGTCTAGTCATGCCTACCACATGACCATGGAAACGTCTACAGACACAGACAGTGCTGGCTTTTTGGTATAAACGGAGATAAGCACCAAACCCTTGAGTCATATATGACTGGCTTTTGAGCAAAGATGAAATGAAGAGACATCAGAGCTGGGCTGGTAGCCCATTTATAACTTTCAGTAGTTCATTTAGTATGTTCGATGGGCAGCAGGAAGTTGTGGTGCTGAGTCATCAGCTTGGTAGTGAAGAAGGAAGACATAGCTCTTAGCAATGAAGACTTCGTTCTTTTTGTCTTTATGTGATGAAAGACAGCCCTCCAAAATGTTTCACCCAGCTTGCAGGTGGTGAAATGCAAGAGAACACCTGGTTGTCCAAGTGTTGGTCAAAGGGGTTTGTAGGCCCATCCAAAATGTAGGCCAGGCACACAACAGTGGCTCCAACCCAGTTGTAACCTAAGCAATCTGTTGAATGAATTGAACTAACTAAAGAATTAACTTGCTAGGCATTGTTTGTTTCAATAGATTACTCTATTTGGGATTAGAGTTGGGACATTTAGGGCAGGCAGGAAGAGGTGAGGTGGGATTTGTGGTTGATAATAGGAGATTTGGTACCACTCATACCCAAAGATGTTTGACTTTAAGGGATTGCACAACCTTCTGGTTGTTTCATCAACCTCTGTCAACACAACCAATAGAAATAGTAAACAACCTCTTAGTCTTCTGAACCTAGAAAAACCTGGAAAGGGGGCCAAGCCATCCTCCCTCAGACAGCTTTGGGGGCTGGATGGCCATTTTGCCCTTCCTCCACCACATGGCACTTCCTGATGTGATGGAGGCAGTGGCGGCCACATGAAATGGCACCGCAGGCCACATCTGGCCCATAGGCCACGGCTGAGAATCCCTGCTGTAAGGTGTAATTGACTTGACAAAACCTCCTTTCAGTGACCCGTCTTCCTCCATGATTTGAGCATCATCAGCGATCATTCAACAGCACCTACATAATCGTTTAGAACAGTCTGAGTAGAAGCCTTCTCCCTGGTGGGCTGGATCTCCACATGCAAGGAGTTCTGGATGCATAGGTAGGTTTGCCGAATGGTTTCTGAATACTGATGCAGTTGGTTCCATCCAAGGAAAGGTTGCATGCCCTGGTTGGTGAGAAAGACCTTAGAAATTATGCGTAGAGTGAGGCCCCTACAGGGACGAATGGGGTCAGCGAAAGTATCTCTCTTCATTACAAAGCCCTTCGCTGCTGCCACAGACTCTGCAAGTCACAGATGGCTCTCTCCTGCTTTCTCCTAGTAATCTGCAAACTGGGAGAATTCACAGCTGCCTAAGAAACCACTGGGGAGTCCCCAGCACAGAGTGTTGAAATGGGCAATACTGTATTTAGTCATTAGGGCCGCTCATCTAAAGAACTAAAATAAGGTTCATTTCAATCAATAGCAATCTGTTTGCACTGTCAGGGACTAATTTAAAAATCTGCTTTAAGTCCCAGTTAGGCATTTTGACGCTGACAGCGGAATACCAAGTGCAGGGGGGAGAGTTGTGCCTGCCATGGCTGCAGCTGCAGGGAAGGAGGAAGATGACAACAGAATACGGCAGGGATTCTCAACTTGCGGCCCTGTGGGCCAGATGCAGCCCACAGAACCATTTCATGTGCCCCCTACTGCCTCCACCACACCAGGAAGTGCCATGTGATGGAGGAAGGGCAAAATGGCCATCCAGCCCATGAAGCTGTCTGAGGGAGCGTGACCCGGCCCCAAGCCTTTAAAAGGTTGAGAACTGGAATAAGGGAAAACCTTTAGAGCTTGGTCTCTTAAAGCTTCCTGTTGCGAAGGAAGGAAGGATTGATTGATCAAGTAACGCTCAGTTTGCTAAATATTTTGCACATTGCATCCATTTAAAATATGCTTTAAAAGACTGGAGCAATGGCAACATGGATATTAATAGGAACAGGCCATGATGAATGGGTTGTTTGTTTCCATTGATGGGGTTTCTTGGGAGGAGTCTCCCTTCTCCTTCCTCCATGTCTGAGGTCTAGGGCCACCGTCTAGCCTTGTCTGAGAGAAGGAAGAAGGGAATGAGTAAGGAGACGGGAGCATGGTTGCTAAGCAACTCTTTCTTCTAATCTAGGCCTAGGAGGAACCTACTAACCTACTGTGAAGGGAGGGGAAATGGCCCTGGGTTTATGGGATTTGAAGTCAAGGCTCATCTTTAGGGTAGCCGTTCACAGCTCAGTTTAGGTGCATGAGTCCCAATTATTTGTTAGACCCATCAAAATAATTACTGTCATTTATCTCTAATAATTGCATGTTGTCAAGTCTGACTTCACAGAATCGTAGAACAACTGAGTTAGAAGGGACATTTTAGGTGATCCAGTGCAACCAGCTGTTCAATGTAGGAATCCAAATCAAATCAGGTATGACAGATGGCTGTCCAATTCTCTTTTTTGAATGCTTCCAGTGTTGGGGTGCTGTTCCACTGTTGTACAGCTCTAACCATCAAGAAGTTTTCCCGGTTTTTGTTGTTGTTCAGTTGCACTGTCGAGTCTGACCCTTTGCAACCCCATGGCTCCTCTATCTTTCACCATCCTATATTTGGCTTCCTTTAGTTTCATTAGTAACTTAGGGTGACCCTTTTCAGGGTTTTCTAGGGAGACAGTACACAGAAGTGGTTTACCCATTCTTTCTTCTGGGATCAACTTAGGAATGTACAGTTTGCCCAAGATTACAATGACTGACTCTTCTGGGATGCCCAGTGGAGAACTTAATTCTCAGACCTTGGTTTCACAGCCAGATACTTAGCTATCCAGCCAGCTATGATGTGGGCTTCCAAAAAACTTCGCCATCCTTACCTATATTACCCAAAACTTGGTTCTGTTGCACAGAACTCTACCACCGATTTACACTTCAGGAAATAGTGCAAGCCAGTGTTTCTCAACCTTGGGCCCCCAGGTGTTCTTGGACTTCAATTCCCAGAAGCCCAGGTTAGCACACCTGCTGATCAGGGCTTCTAGGAATTGAACATCTGGGGGCTCAAGGTTGAGTACCTATGGACTGTAAGCCTTGATATCAAATTGGTATTGTCAATGAGATGTGGAGGTTGCATTCCTGGACAGACCTTCAGTTGTCAAATCAACACCCAGGAGTACAACCAACACTTCATTAATGAATAGAAGTTTGCCACCATGGTTTGCACAGTTTTCCTAATGTGGATGGGTTGGCAATACAGTCAGACCTCGCATAAAGAGGGCCTCGCTTAAAGAGTAACTTGCTTAAAGAGCAGGATTTTCTCTGAATGTTTGCTTTGCTTAAAAAATAAAACCAACCAAAAACTCACTTAACAAATAAATCGGGGTTCGCAGTCCCCCCACAATTGGTCACTTATGATGGTGTTTCGCTTAAAGAGCAAACTCGCTTAAAGAGCAATCCTGTGGAACGCATTATGCTCTTTAAGCGAAATACAACTGTATAGGATTCCAGAACTTGTATCTAGTGGACATTGTTTATTGTTTTTAACAAAGGAAGAGGGGGAAAGAGGAAATAACATATTCGGATTATCAAGTGTTGTTGTATTGCCATGTATTGTGTATTGCCAATAGTAACTTCAAATAGGCCATGGGGTTAAAGAGCAGAGTCTGGAGGGACAAAACAGTGTCTCTGTGCATGCGCGCGCACACACATGCACACACACAAACCCACAAAACACCCTTCTTCTGAGCAGCCTTGTGTGAGAGTAGACATTAATAGGTCTCATTACAATGACTCCTTTAAAATGGAAAGCCAGAAAATTTGGTTGCTTAACTACTTTTATGGCATCAGGCTCCATAAAGAGGTTGTTGTTGGTCCTTGCTTACATTGTTATAAAAGAAGAGCTAAATGGTTTGTGATTTAAGGAAGCAGATTTAATTACACAAAGTAATTTACAGAAAGCTGTAATTGTATCTCAGCCTTTCCCCCCTTTTCTTTAGATTTAATTGACAAATACTTTACATCCGCCTTCTCCCCCTTTTTTTACTGTATGCAAATGACACTTTGGCCCTTAGGTAATGATAATTTAAAACAAAACAAATAGAGGAGTAGTTCACAGACTTCAGTGGGTCATAGGGGCAGAAAATTTGTTTTGCCAACAAATTGAGAAGATGTGTTCTCAATCTTTTAAATAAAGAGTTGTGTTGCTTGGGTTCCCTGGCCTGTGGTTTCAAAAGAAGGCTATCTAGGGAGGTCAGCAGATCGAAATTGCGAGTAGATAAATAGGGTACACTTTGGTCCTTCTCCTCCTCTCTCCAGGTCAAACTTTAAACTGCCAAAAAACAGATTCTGCATCTCTCCATATTCACACAGTGTGTTGTTGTCCACCAACACTCCCCACTTGAAGATACTGGTCTTCTATTTAGGGGTGGGGATTTTTGGACCATGGGCCTGTCATGTGGTTGAACAGGCCAGTCATGCGGTTCCTCCCACTGGAAGTGGAAGTTAAACATGGCCCAATATGCACATTTAACTTCCACTTCCAGAAGCAGCAAGGACGGTGTGGGCTGGATTACTTGGTACCATGGGACAGCTCCGGCCCACAGGCCATAGTTTGGAAATCCCTGATTTAGGGACGCCAATCCTGGGCCTGATCTACTCACTGGGTTGTTATAATATGGGCACAAGAACAATTAAGTTTTCTCTTGCTTTAAGCTCCTTGAAAGAATGACAAGTTTAAAATCAACATATTATAATCAACTAGAAAAGTCTTTAATAGTGAATGAGATTGGATTGACAGTAGCTTCTCAGCCTGCCTGTTGGATGCCTCAAGCTAGGTATACAGAATGCCCGCTGAACTGCGCATCAACCACAAACTCTACCACAAAGTCTGTGGCATTTCCCTTTAGGAACATAATCAAGTTGGTAAATGGTAGAAACAGGCAATAAAATATTATTAATTTGTGTTCTTCGCTTGCTGCCGAATGCTAAGGATTCAGAACTGGGCATTGCGATCCAGCTCAGTTGTAAGTTGTGGAGCGATTATCATCGAAAGTGCTCTCTTGAGGACAGGAAGCTATTGGGAGCCAGCCAGCACAGTGTCTGCAGTGGCAGTATTATTAACCTCAGGCATTCAGAAGCTGTATGTCAATGGCAACCACAAATTATGGGATGGGATTAAAAATAATGATAGTGTTTAGGGGCAGGGAGAATAACAGTCTGAGGTTTCTTTCTCTCCCTCCCAGTATTTCTTGCTTCCTTCCTTCCCCCTCCTAGTTCCTGAACCTTTACACTTACATCCAGTTGTATGATGGCTACAAGCAGAGCATTGGCGGCCGAATGCTTTGAAAGGCTGAACTCTGGTCCAGGCAGCTGTAGAAACCTTTAAGTGCAAGGGCTCCTTGGGTTCGTGGGGATTAATACATATCCTAGTAGAAGAGGGAACCATCTGGTTTAACAGGTTTTTCAAGTGCTGTCCTTTGCCCTCTCCCTCCCCTTGATATCTCAGATCGCCCTGACTGCCTTACCTATCACTCTTTGAAGGAGGCCCTCCTGATGATGGATTGGCCTCCTTTGTGAAATTTTATTGGAGCCCCCCCCCCCCCATAAAGGAACTGATGCTGTTGGCATGGTTTGTAGTCTGTTGCAGGTGATAATGGGCCTAAATGTGATCATCAATCAATTCCTGGATGGTAAGCAGAGATAGGGCAACTAGGGCTTTGCTCCAGGATGCTGAAATTAAGAAATTGCATTACACAACTGCCCTATGCTGCTATCCTTTGGGCTCTGTGTATTGAGATTTCAAAGCCCCAATCCTAAAACAGGAGGTAGAATTTAAATGCAACAACCAGGCTGAGCTGTTCCAGTGCTTGGCAGAGGGTGGCAGGGGTTCAGTGACCCCATAAGACAAACTGCCATGTCAACCTTCGACAAGGGTGTATGAGACACCCTCTTTTTTTGTATGGAATGGTGAACCACTGCTGTTGCCCCATTAATGTGACGTTTCCATCTCTAAAACTTATGAGACCAGTGGCTATCACGATATCCTTGTCTTTCACTTCTTAAAGGATGGGTCAACCTCCTCATTGGAGCTCATCCACTCTCTCCATCCTTCACTCTTCTCCTCCTTCTCCTCTTCCTCCTCCTTCTGTATCTGAATCTGAATATTGGTGATCATCATGGCAATCAGCCATAAGGACTGTCCTGAGAATATAATGCAACAACCTTCCATTGGCCTTCCCCATCACAGCATGACACCCATAGTACCACTGATCCAGTTCCATGAGTCACTTTCTGATCCTGAGCCCTTTTGCCATGCAAAGTCCTCATCATCCCCGGCCAGTATTAATGAAGCTGCTGCCCTCCATCAAGATGGAGTCAAGTGGGATTTAATCCTCTTGGGGACCATCACCCTTCCCTGTGGACTTTGACACCCAAACCATTAGTCCTGGGGGTTGTCAGGTTAGTTAACTTCTGCCTGATGCTCAGTGTTGAGTTGCTGGCAGTAGGGTTTACTTGAGGGATTGCCAACCTTTTGAATTCAGGGGCCAGGCCACACTCCCTCAGAAAGTTTGTGGGCCAGACTGGTGGTCCAGCTGCCAGTGGAATTGGCTGTGGACTCATTTTTGGCTGTTGTAAACACATTTACAACAGCCGTAAATGAGTCTGCAGCCATTTCAGGCTGCTGCTGGAGTGAGGTCGCAGGCCAGTTGATTTGGTGCCTTGGGCCGGATCCAGCCTGCAGGTTGTAGGTCTACTCTAATACCACAACAGGATAACCGAGCCAGTCTTTTCTTCTGTGCCACTGAAATTTCTGTATTTGAGAATAACAGCTGGATTTAGGTGATTTGTTTTATGACTTTTCTCTCTTTTTTTGCCGCTGTCTTCTCCTTTTTTTATTTATTGCTAAGGTCGTTTTACATTTTGTTCTGGCCTCAAGGCTCATGCCTAGGTTGTTGTGGCTGCTGGACTTTGTCAAGCTCTCTTGTGGAGAGATTTGTATAAACCTGGCCTCAGGAGGGAAGAGCCCCTGTTTCATGTCTTCAGAAGACAGGAAGTGGCTTTGTTTTGAAAGCAAATTTAAAATGTGGGAATCTGAGTCTGTGCCAGATCAACTTCTAACCTCTTTCAGGGCAGCACAACTAACACCTGGAAATGTCTATGTGTCGGTATAAGTTTCCTCCTACCTGATAGGCCTGTTGGTTGTACAGCTGAGAAAAAGTTAGTTCTTTTGACTCCGTCTCCCACTGACAACCTCCCTGTCGTATGACGCTTTCTGGTTATTTTCTGGGATTTCAAGCTGTATGATATATCTGCATATATGGATGTTTTCACAAAAGTAGCAGTGTTCATCTGTTTTGGCAAGCATGGAAACAAAAGGAAACTGTTGTGTTACTTTTGGAATGGGACTTTGAGAGTAAAGTTCCTAGTCTTAAAGTTGGGAGATAATTTTTGTGTTTTGGAGAAATTGTGTTTTCTCCTGAAGTGAGAAAATTCAAGTGTCAGAGTTTGCTCGCCAGTCGTTTGCTTCCAGGTTTTAATGCAAAAATGCAGTTCCACTCCAGACAGGCAGATAACAGTGAAATAACTTTTCTGGTCATGATTGCATGTCCCATGAGAAAACTGGAAAAATCCAAAAATTAACCATGGCCTTCCATCTTTGTATACTGCATTAGATTTCCACTCACAGGAGCAAGTGGGTATGAATTACCTCTTTTTTTTTCTAGCCCTGTTCATTTTCATCCTAGAAATCTTTCAACAAAATAGTTGCAACCAGTAAAAATAGTTCAGTAATTAGACACAATTTTGATTACTAGCAGTTTCATTCATTGGCCAAAATTCTGCTGCGTAAGTTGCAGCTACATAAGGGTGGTGACAGCATCACCAGAAGAAATGATTTTGAATTGAAGAGTTCTTCCTTCTCTCATGGGACAGGCACAGCTTGCACTACATAAAACAAAGTATGTGTAAATCTCAGAAGCTGTGGGACAGAAGTAGGAAGTCTTTTAATTATTGAAAATCCCCTTTCCCTTTGCTAGTGATATCATTGTCCTTACAAGAGTGTAGCTTACACCAGAACTTTGGCCAGTTGGTCTGCTCAGCTTGCAATTTACAATAAGATGTAGGCCGATGTCTTTTGTGTAGAGCAAGGGTTCCCAAACTTTTCAACCCCGGGGGCCGGATAGTGCTCTCTCAGTCATCTTCAAGCGCTGAATGGCCATTTTGCCCTGCCTTGCAAGATGTGATGGACATTTTGTCCCAACAGCTTCAGAGGGGCAACCATTTTGTTTCTCAAATGCCCTTGGAGGGGTGGGAAGCCACATGAAATGGTGCCATGGGCCAGATCTGGCCAGTGGGCCTTAGGTTGGGAATCCCTGGTGTAGATCCTTTACCCCTTATTCGAAATACTGTAGAGTTGTACCTCGCCTAAAGAGCATAATGTGTTTCACAAGATTGCTCTTTAAGCGAGTTTGCTCTTTAAGCGAAACACCATTGTAAGTGACCAACTGATTTATTTGTTAAGCGAGTTTTTGGTTGGTTTTATTTGTTAAGCGAAGCGAACTTTCAGATAAAATTTTGCTCTTTATGTGAGTTACTTTTTAAGCAAGGCGCTCTTTATGTGAGGTTTGACTGTACAGTAATACCTCGGATAACGCTAAAATCGCATAACGTTAAGTAATCTGGGGAGGAGAATTGGATCGAATAACGTTAAGGTCCTATGGGATGGATCAGATAACAACCGCTAAAGCCTGTGCGGTTACAATGTATCTCTATGGAGCTTTAACGTTATCCGATCCATCCCATAGGATTTTAACATGGATCGGATAACACTAAAAATTGGATAACACCAAGACTTGTGGAACCAAGTCTTAGCGTTATCCAAGGTATTACTGTATGTTGTTATTTCTGTTGCTTTCATTGAACTTTGAAGCCTGAAAGGAAGAGTGAAGGATCATTTTAGTGTAACCTGACAGCTGAAATAGCCTGGGTCAGAATTTCACATTCAGATTTTAAAGTCATTTAAAATGTGGCTAAGGAGAAAGAATATGGTTGAATAAGAAATAAAGTCTGCAGTGCAGAAAGGCCTTTGCCTCTGCCTATGTGTCTTTACTCTTGGTATTTATAATTCCAAAGATAACAGACTTAATTTATTTCTTTGTCCCTGGAGGGACATTTTGTAACTTGAACCCTTACCAGCAAGGCCTGTGTGTAATCTAATTAACACCGTGCCTGCATTAATTAACCTTCTGTTTTGTTGACTTGACAGGCCACAGACGCCAGTAGGTAGACTTGCTTTTAGCACCATGATGTGGCTTTTTCCCATTCGTTTCATACACTGAAAATCTTCTCCATCCATCACTTTGAAGCTTCCCTGTAGGCATTTTTAACACTGGAAGGTCGGGCTAAGGTCAGAATTAGAGCCTAACCCTACTGGCTGTCCCATGCCGCCTGAGGGCAAGGGATAAATTGGTGCTCTTTCCACACTTCATGCAAAGAAGCTGTCTCTTTCTCTCTAGACAGGATGTCCAGTTTAACACTATTATAATATATTATTATAAATAATAATCTCTTGTCAAAAATTATTCTGGGTTGAAAGGATTTTTGGGGAAGAAACTCTGCTCAGGGAATGCCCAAATGATGCTCCTTTCATGTCCCTGGGACAGAGATGGGCGCTCAATCCGTCATACAGTACCTGGGTCTCAAACTGCTGACGTGCCAGCCTTCCAGCTAACAAGGTGAGCTTCTTAACCACTGAGCTACCGCAGATGGCTGGAGAGGTTCGAGTAGTATGCTTTCACATAAAGTGGTCAATAAGGGAATTAATTCACAGGGCTGCTGTAAGTTAGAAGCAACTCAACAGCATAAAACAACATTATAAGGCACATTAGAGGAGCCCAAGGCAAATGTGGTCATGGGAAAGTTGCACAGTCCAAGGGTGCCCTCAAAAGAAGGGAGTGGTGAACAGCTTCTGAGTACAATAAAACCTCACATAAAGAGTGCTTCGCTTAGAGACTAACTCGCTTAAAAAGCAAAATTTTCTCTGAATGGTCACCTCACTTAACAACTAAAACCAACCCAAAACCCGCTTAACAAATAAATCAGGGTTCGCAGTCCCACCCACCAGAAGTCACAATTGATCACTTATAATGGTGTTTCACTGAAAGAGCAAACTTGCTTAAGGAGCAATCCCGTGGAACGCATTATCATCCTCAAGCGAGGTACAACTGTACTTTCTTCCTAGAAAACCTAGGAGGTTCTCCACAATCCAGAATTTACTTGATGGCATGCCATTATTATTTTCCTTTTTTTAAAAACCTTGTGATCTGTAAGTAGCTTTGGAGAGTAGATTTGCAACATGATAAGTCTTGGCACCGCTTCTAAAATGATAGCTCAGTTTGTTTATGAAGTCGTCATTCAGTCCACTGTGCCTGGAAGCCACTTGAACACTTTCTCTGGGTGGTATTAACAGAGCCGTGATTTTTGGCCGCTCGCCTGTTCTCTGAGATGATTCAGCTTCACTTTTGCGGGAGGTAGTTTTTAACCAGCAAGACCCTCTTTGCCTCTTGACCCCCAGCTAAAAGCTTAAAAGCAAAATCCTGTCAGTGGTAAACAAAACAAACTAAAAGGTTGCCCTTGGTCAAAAGCCAGTTGTATCCAACTCTAGGATTCAGTGCTCATCTCTGTTTCTAGCCAAAGACCCTGCGCTGTTTGCGTCTGCAGACGTTTTCGTGGACATGTAGCAGTCATGCATCAACACCAGAGTGCAACGAATGCTGTTTACTTTCCCACCGAAGTGGTCCCTCTTTATCTACTTGCAATGTCTTGCTTTCAAACTGCTAGGTTGGCAGGAGCTGGGACAGAGCAGCTCGCTCTGTCATGCAGAGCCCGGGAATCGAACTCCGACCTTCCAGTCAGCAAATTCAGTGTCTTAACTACTTGAGCCACCGCAGTCCCTAAAACACACACACACACACACACACACACACACACACACACACACACACACACACACACACACACACACACACACACACACACACACACACACACACACACACACACACACACACACACACACACACACAAAGGGCAAAGGTTTAAAATAAGCTTTGCTTGTCAAAGGATGTGGCTAATGCATTTTATATTAAAACATTTTCAAGTTTTTATTCCTGGCTCAAGGCTTAAGTAACACCATGTGTTTGGAATGCAATAGCCACAGTAGAAGCTTTTGTGTTCTTTTTAACCTCTTCCATTCTTTTTAACCTCTTCTGTGTCACATTTCCAGCTGTTCATGATAACTTTTTGCTCAAAGTCAAGTTCTTAGGTGCATGTTTGTCACTCAGTAGCTGCAGCATCGAGTCATGACTTGGGTGTGAAACAGTTGCTTCAGATCAAAGACCACAGCTCCCATGTTACTGGGCCATGAAAAGAGAGAGAGGGGGGGTTAAGCTGCAAGTCACCAGGCCCTATGGCAGTGGTGGCAAACCTATGGCACATGTGCCAGAGGGGCACTCAGAGCCCTCTCTGTGGGCACATGTGCTGCTGCTCCAGCACAGAGTTTGTCCTGCCCCTCTGCCCAGCAGCCCAATGAGAGCGCTTCCTCCCTCCCCCCAGCACAGAGTAGGCTTTGGGTTGCAGTTTGGGCACTCAGTCTCCAATAGGTTCGCCATCACTGCCCTATTGCTTCTGAGTGATAAACATTGCTCCATACACTAGCAGTTTTGCCACTGGGATTCTGTGAACATACCCAAGCATTCAGGTCCACAGTGACTTAGCCGTTAAGACACTGAGCTTGACAACATGTCAGCAGTTCAAGACCAGAGTGCTGTGTGACAGAGTAGAGGCTGTTGTCTGTCCCAGCTCCTGCCAGCCTACCAGTTCAAAAGCAAAAAAAAAATACAAGTAGATTAATAGGTACCGCTTCGGTGGAAAAGTAACAGTGTTCCATGGACCCTAGCATCTAGTCATGCTTGCCATATGACCTCAAAAAATATATGCAGACAGTGCTGGCTCTTTGGCTGTAAATGGAAATGAGCCTAGAGTTGCACACGACTGGCTTCCAAACAAGGGAGACTCTTACCCAAGCATCACGGGGAGTTGTCACTCATTGACAGAGCCTCAGCAGCAACTCATGTCTGAGAATACATTTTGTTACTGAAGCAGGAAAAATGCCATTGGCGTGAATTTGTTTAAGGTGGATCCTGGTTTGCTGTGAAGTGACCCACACGCCGTGATCACGGAGTCATCTCCTGCAGCACAGATTAAATGCAACATGCTTAATACTGGGACTGCAATGTACTGTCCCAGCCTTGAGGATATTATCAAGGTGCACCTTCACAGTCAGTCCATCTGGCATGGCATGTTCCAACTCTAGGACCAATGGCTCATTTTGCCATTGGGCCCAATAAGATAGTTTCCTTAATTATTGGTTTTTTTTGGGGGGGACTTGTAAGTTTTCCCTTTGTAAGTTCTACCTCTCTGGCTTCCGAATGAGCCCCTTTTGAATCATTTGCTGAAAAGATACATCTTCTCCTAGATATTTTCTGCAATTTTTTCCCCAGATTTCCTTTATCCATTCTGTTCAATGAAGTACACGGGCCAAAGTCTCAGCTTCTCCTTTGCCTGAATTGCATGTATTTATTTATTTATTTTCCAAAGAATGGATTCACTCTGTGTTCTACCAAATGGTACACGGTGTCCTACAATAGAACTGCCTCAACAGTCAATATTGGAACATGTGCACACACGCACACACATGCACACACACACCGCTGTGTTTTCTCTTTCTTTCTGGCTTGCTTGGAGTCCTCGTTACCCAAACCAGTTTAAGTGTCGGTTTAACTAAATATTTTGTGACATGAAACACAAGGAAGCAGTCGAAGCATTTGAAGCTGTGACTGGAAGAAGAGGGGGAAAGTCGAAAGGTTGCTTTCTAACCCAAGAGGGGAATTGTCAAACAGAACAACATGGGTGCCACTTGTTTTCGGAGCAGGTCTGCAGGAAACGAATTGCCTGGAATCAAAACTCTCCAGGAAGGCTCCAGGGAGAAGATTCATCCATGCTAAATGAAGAATAACTCCTTTAGGGACAAGATACCAAAGGAGTGAGAAAGAAAGAGCCTTTTTTGCCCTCAGGGGGGGAAATGTTCTTTTTAAAACATGTAAGAAGACAAGGAATATCACTCCATGCTCAGTCTCTCTCTCTCTCTCTCTCTCTCTCTCTCTCTCTCTCTCTGTGTGTGTATTTTGAGGCAGCTGCAGTTTATTGTAGCAAGGGGAAATAACTTCTATTCCAGGTGAATAATGATTTAGTTGAGATTTCTCCATATGGGGACATAGTTTGAGGACAAGCAGGTCACAGATCTGATCTCTCCCTGCTTATTCTACAGTTCTCCAGCAGAGCTAGGAAAATCCTGCCTGAAAGAACCTTTCCCTGTTTGACAGTATTAACTAGATGGGCCATTGACGTGACCGCCTCACTTCCTAAGCACCTTTTGAACCATTGTATCATTATGAACAGGGGGGGAGGGGGTTGGCTTAGTGCAGGGGTTCCCAACCTGTGGGCCAGCCCCAGCCCCTGTGCCATCACATCTGGCCCACTGCTATCTGCTGCATCCAGAAGTGGAAGCAGGCATGTTTATGTCATCGATAAAATGCACCCATTCATGTGCAAATGTGCCCACAGCTTGCTTAAATGTGGAAGTGGGTGCATTTATGTCAGCCATAAATGTGCCCTCTTCCAGGACAGCGCTGGCTCTTTGGCTGTAAATGGAGATGAGCACTGCACCTTAGAGTCAGATACGACTAGCTT
This sequence comes from Furcifer pardalis, assembly GCA_030440675.1. NCBI lineage: Eukaryota > Metazoa > Chordata > Lepidosauria > Squamata > Chamaeleonidae > Furcifer > Furcifer pardalis. Next base: position 6,140,787 of record CP126898.1, read on the forward strand.
TCAAGCAAACGAGACCTTTACCATTACCATTCTGGATTTACAATTCTATCTGAGTTTGGAAAGTAAGTAGGTTTGGGCCCAGCTAATGCTTGGATGAGAGAGCATCAGTGCATACATTGTGTTGCTTGGAAAACGGCAGCTACAGCTCAGGAATAATGTTCATGTTTCACATACGTCTCAGGTAAGGCTGTCTGAAACATGGAAAGCCACTATCCATAAAGGTTGTCAGCATTGGGCTAGAGCAGCATTCCCCAAACTTGACTCTCCAGATGTTCTTGGACTTTGAATTACTAGAAGCCCATATCAGCACACCTGCTGATCAGGGCTTCTGGGAATTGAAGTCCAAAAACATCTGGAGAGCAAAGTTTGAGGAACCCTGGACTAGATGCACCGTTAATGTGGGTCGATACAAGGCTTCTCTTCTTTACATACCAGAGGAAAGTGTGGTTAGTGGGACGAAACCCTGGACCAGAGGCCAGCAAGGAGCTGAGGCAACCGGATGCTAATTACACTTGAAGATGTTAATAAGGAAGCATCTGTTGCATGCATACCTTTTGAGCGAACCCATTGCTTTGGTATTCACACTGTAGCTGAATCCTATCTTGCAAGACAACAGACATGAGTCGCAGTGTCTCTGGCCCAGCTATGAAACTATTTTTCACAGTGATCCATTTGTTGCTGGTGCATATACAGGCAAATCAAAATAGAAGGCTGCTTTCTAGGTCGTTTTAACATTTTGCTTGCTGAGTGGTTGTTATTTTTTTTGTTTGCCTTCCTCCACCCTGGCCATTAATTACTGTGCGCTTTGTATCTGTATTTCTGAACAGTATTACTGAAACAGCTTGCTTTAAAATCCCATTTAGCTGTGCACAGTAGGCTCGACATGTGATTTCCCATTGCCTGGGTGTCTATGTTATGGACTGTGACCCCATAATTACAGTGCTAATGGGGCTGCCATTGTTAGCCACTCTCTGCCCTGAATTTCCTTCTGATTTCTGCCCCATTTCTGATTTCAGGTCTCACCTGCAGCCACCTCTCAGTACTGTATGCATAAAACACATAATATAATGCCAAACTTGTGCTTTCTGCAGACATTGATACTGACCACGTGGGTGTTCAGGAGCAGAATAATCCAGTGTTTGTGTTTTGGGCAGAAGGGAGCAGGGCTAGTCTGTGCAGGTTGACTTTTATGGGGATTCACTGGTTTTATGGGGATAAACTGGTAAACCCCAGAGCACTGCTGATACCAATCATGAAAGAGGTGTAATATTGCCACAAATATAGGAGTAGGAGACTGATAATTAAAATGTTAGGCTGATTTTATATTTGTTTTTAGATAGCAAAATGGCATCATGGTGGGCAATAATGCTAAATGTTTTAAGGGTTTTTAAATTGTCTCTTATATTGTTTTAAATTTGTTTCATTGTATGGTCATTGAGGTGCTCTCTGGCCTATGTATACCACCCAGAGTCCACTGGATTCGGGTGGTATATAAATCTATTAAAATAAATAAATAAATAAAATTCATCCTTATTATTACTCATTGGAGATTCTGGTCCTGTGTTTCCAATAACACTGCCAAAAAAAACCCCCTTACCACGCTGTTTTTCTAAACGGATTCTTATTTTTAATTAAATCAGATTAAATTCTCATTTGGCTGCTTCATTAGATTGTGTTTTATTCTGTTTTTATATCCACCATGTTCCTCTATAAGTTACACTAAACCATACTAAACCTCTCTTAATCCAGTGGGTTTAACAAATTGTGTTAAAGGGTTCGATGGTTTTATTTAATTTCCCCCCTCCAATTAGTTATGCTTAATTTTCCTGTTTTTTCCTGCCAGCTAAAAATCCTTATATGTGTATGTCTTTAATTAGGTAGTAACCTTTGTATATTTTTTTCACTTGTTTTATTGGGTCTCATTCATTTTTCTTGGATCACATTCAGGTAATGCAGATTATGGTAAGTACAGTACTGTATAGGGAAATATTTTGCTTTCGCTTTCTGGCACATATCTGTGTTACTCCGTGCGGCAAAAATGACAGAATCCTGTGGCACTTTTGTGACTAATAAGCTTTATTTGGCACAAAATTTCAGGAGCTTTGCCTAGCTTGGAACCAAGGAATTTAACTTGTTGACATACATTGATATCTCAGACAAACAGCTGCCAAAATTCTGCTGCATGGATACACTGACAAAATACACTGACAAAAGAGAGATACTGTAGTGTATCTCACAGTGGTAAATTGTTGCTAATTTCCAAGTCCCTTCTTGGATTTCTCCTTGCCTAAGAGTTAGTCTGGCAAAGTAATACTGTTATGGCAATAGAGTAGGTCCTACTGCTGAGTGTCAGGCAGTGGTTAACTAACCTGACAACCCTGAGGACTAATGGACTGCAAGGAGATCAAATCGATCAATCCTAAAGGAAATCAACCCTGACGGCTCCTTGGAAGGACAAATACTGAAGCTGAAGCTCAAACACTTTGGGCAACAAATGAGAAGAGAGATCGCACTGGAGAAAGCCCTGATGCTAGGGAAGACCTTTATTCATCTGTCTTAATACTTCTGACTTGGCCACCCTCTCAGTCCCATAAATTGTTAGCATACTGCGGTAAATCCACATTTCAAATCTCCCAGCCTTTGTAAAAATATCCGCCTGTGTTTATAATCTGTGTTTCCATTCCATACAGTAGAAGTGAGAATGCATAGAAACCTAAAATGCACATTCTCTGTTATAGGTCCTTTTTTGCAAACCAGAAAGTGGTTAGTCTATTTTTTTGACACACATCTAGCCAGCCACAATCTGGTTTCCTTTAAGAGAAATCTTTCTGCTTTCTTTCCAGGGTACGATCAGTTAGTCTTTTTCTTCCTTTCCCCCCACTTTGCGTGTCATGTTACTCATTACAGTGCTCTTGAGCAGGGGGTTGGGGTGTGGTATTGTCTAACAATAATAAAAGCAAGAAGCATTTGAGTCACTGTGAGCAATATATTATCCATTCTTTACCTACGGAATTTTATTTTCCTGGGGAAACTTTAATTTTACTGCAGATTTTGTTTTAAAAGACCCTGGATTTTCCAATGCAATCCTGGCTGTTAAGCAACATATTGAAAATCATTCCAACCCTGCCTGTTGTGGCATGGAAGAGAAAGTTCAGACTCAAAGCTAAGAGCCAATTAGCACAGGTTGAAGAGCTCTCAATTTTCTGGCCTTTCATCTCAACCGCAACCACTTATACCATTGACAGCCCTGGGCTGACAGCGAAGTTCGTGAAGACCCAGACAATATGGTGAAGGCAGCCTTAAGGAAAATGAAGACTATAAATTATGAGGTGTAGAGGTGGCAGGCTTGCGGTTTCCCATCATGATCACAAGTTTATTATGGTACATGATGTCTTTTATCATCCTCTCTGTAAGAATCTCTTCCCTTTTCTTTATTGCAGCTGATAGAATCGGTCTTTCCCATTCATTACAAGATTTGGTCTATCTGATGGAAACCCTTCTCCTCATTAAACCTTCATGAAGTGCAACATGTGGAAGCTTTTTATTCTTTCACCCTTTAAAGCTTTGGGACTGCCGTGGCTTAGTGGTTAAGATGCTGAACTTGATGGCTGGAAGGTCGGCAGGTCAGCAGTTCAAAACCAAATGGCTGCATGGCTGAGTGAGCTTCCATCTCTGTCACAGCTCCTGCCAACCTAGCAGTTCTAAAGATAAATAGGTACCACTTCAACAGGAAAGGTAACAGTGTTCTGTGCACTCTGGTGTCTAGTCATGCCTGCCGCAAGTCCATGGCAACATCTGCAGATGCAGACAGCGCTCGCTCTTTGGCTGTAAATGGAGATGAGCACTGAACCCTCGAGTCAGATATGACTGGCTTTCGGGCAAGGGGACCTTAACTGATCTGATATTGTTCAAAGTGCCATCCAAGTTAAACAAGTTTACGGCAGTCCATCCTCCTCAACTGTCTGAGGGAATGTGACCCGGCCCCTGACCCAAAAAGGTTGCCTACCCCTGCTCTAGGGGGAGCACATGAGACTGTGCAGCTTGCCCAGGGCTACATTGGCTGGCTTTTCTTCCATAGTGGGGAATCAAACTCCCAATGTCTGCTTTTGAAGCCAGATACCTAAACCTGTTCAACCAGCTACAGAGGAGGTTGGTCTCCCCCAATCAGTGTTGCAGTAAAATTTAGCAGCCAGAATCGATGAAGTTATATTCATGCAGTAAGAAGGGCACCATCTTTTTATTTGCCTCAGACAGCTGGATGTCTTGGGCCACATCTGCACTGAATGGTCTCATCGCTTCCCTTTTGCCCATTAATGCATTAATCCTTCAAGAGGAAATATTCTCTCAGAAAGCTGCTCACCTTCAACAACATCTTTCGACCGTCAGACCCCCACTTTTTTTTTGACTCTGCAAATTGCATTTGACAGTTTCCACCGCAGACTACGTACAATTTCCATATGCAGGTGGCCCTGTGTGCATTTGCCCCTTTGTGGCAAGAAAAGACCCATTGATCAAATAGGAGTTTGTTCTCTCTTAAGCTCCTGCAACTCCCCCGGCTTCCTGCGAGATATGTCTTTTCTCTCTCTTTTGATGTGAGTCAAATATTAACGAATCATTGAAGTTGGAAATCAGAAAGGAAAAGCAGAAGGTAGGGGAGATACCATGGCTTCCCGTACCTGAATGCTTTGTGGATTTTTTAAAAAAGAAGTAATAGCCCAAAGAGTGGCAGCAACAACCGAACTGCAAGCATGAATTAAAGATGAGAACTTAATAAAACTTGGTCAGAGATGGGAAGGAGGAGATGCACAGCTGGAACATCTTCATTTCTGAGCAGACAGCTCCACCTTGGCTTAAAACTTAAGTTTTCCTATTGATGAGGGTGGTGGGGAGATGGGAAACATGAGTGTGGTCGGTGAATCAAAAGTGCCCTCTGCTGGGTAGTTCCATTATGAAAACATGCTTCCATGTGTGTACATAATATATATTTCCTTAAACATAGGACTGCAGTGGCTCATGTGGTTAAGACGCTGAGTAGGAGGCGGAAAGCCAGCAGTTCAAAACCCAAGTACTGCATGACAGAATGAGCACCCGTCTCTGTCCCAGCTCCCGCCAACCTAGCAGTTCGAAAGCAAGAAATTGCAAGTAGATAAATAGGGACCTCTTCGTTGGGAAGGTAAACAGCGTTCCATACACTTTGGTGTCTAGGCATGTCTGCTCATGGAAACATCTGCAAATGCAAACAGTGCTGGCTCCTTTGGCTATAAACAGAGATGAGCACTGAACCTTAGAATCAAATACGACTGGCTTTTGAGCAAGGGTGACCTTTACCTTTTACTAAACATATATATTGCTTATATATACCAGGGCTGCAGTGGGTCATTGGTTTAGGAAGCTTGCCTCGTTAGCTGGAAGACTGGCAAGTTGGCAGTTCAAGACCCAGGTACTGCATGATGGATTGAGCACCTGTCTGTGTCCCAGCTCTTGTGGAAATGAAAAAACCCTCATTTGGGCATTCCCTGAGCAGAGGTTTTTTTCCTGCACAAATCCAACTGATTTCTAACTTCAATGATTTCTGACATGAAATTATAACGTGTCTGTGGAAAATAGCTGGACCATGTCCAGAATGTTTCACAGTAGTTTTGGTATCCACATGCCTATAAAGTAAGTCTTTTTCCGTGTCTAGGCCAGACTTTAAACTGCCATAACGAAACTGCCTTTTGGTGAATTTGTTCCGTAGTTCCTTTGGCCTGGCGTAGTGTGAGAAAGATTAGCCAGCAGTACAAAGTTGCCATTGCCTGGGTCGCGTCCGATAGTGGTTCAAAAATACCACAATCTTCGAGGAGGCTCTTTCTGTGTATATAGTGAATAGATACAGACTATTGTCAATTAGCTTTGGTATCACTATCCCTGAATAGAGAATGGGTCGACGTCTCCATTCCCTACAGTGGACATCCTAAATCTCCTGCCATTGCAAAATACATTTCAGGTCACCTGGTTTGCCGTTGACCTCCTTTTCTTTCCTGCCCCTTTGGCTAAACTCCAGGTGGGAAAAACATGTGCAGAACAAGAATTGTGAGTTGTCGTTTGCTCCTTCTATGGTTATGTGCTCAGTGTATTGTGTGACTGTGGTTTTATTTCACAACCACCCTTGTGGATGCCCTGCCCTATTATTGGCCACACCCTGCCTAATGGGAGGGCTGGGGATCCCAGCCTCTCCTGTGCCAGATACGTTACACAATCCAAGTCCAAAAATCCCTAAAGGAAACATTAGCGAAGCACAGCTGTGTTTCTCTCGAGAAGGTGAATAATATGTAAACAAGGTAGCCGCCTGACCAGTGCGTTGTGTGTGGTGTGTGTGTTAGATGAAACAAACCATCACACAGTGTTCTGCAACTGTTCCCTTCCGAAACGTGGAGCCTGTCCAATCTAAACAGGGCTTCTGTTTTTCCTTACCCACCCCCTAATCCATTTAGACCATTTCCCTTCCTTCCTGGTGCCCAAAAGGCAGAGGTCTGAAAGGAGGAGGAAATGGAAGATGACAGAGAGAGAGAGAGAGAGAGAAGCAAGCCTGGAGCTTTTGTGTCTCAATGTAGCAGGGAGCTTATTTCCAAGGGTTCTGCTTGGTACATTAGTAACCAAGAACCATTCAGTGGTGGTGGTAATGTTTTCAATGGGATTTGATTTAGCTGAGAGCTAGGCTAGGGTAATCTTGTTACGGGAGGTTTTATGCGAACATGTAGGGCCATGGTACAAAAAATTGCTGTCGGCTAATGATAAAGGGATTTTCCTCCCTTTTCTTCTCCTTTCTGCATAGCGAGAGTTCCAGAACATCCTTCAAGCGTGTCTCTTTCTAAGTCCAAAAAAATAAATGCACGTGCCGGCCTTGTTCTGTTTACCCAGGCATTCTCACACACCAGAAACTGTGCAACTCTCTTCCTGTTTGCACGAAAGACAACTTTGGTATGGTGGTTAGAGTGTTGGAATTGGGCTTGGAAGATCTTGAGATTTGATCATTGCAGGTCCCTGGTTCATGTTAGGACTAGTCACTTTTAGTTAGACCTTCCTCTCAGGGTGGTTGTGTAGTGGGGAAGAGAGGAATCCATGCTCTTTTGGACTTACTGATTAGGAGGAGGAATATACATGTAGCTAATAAACATGGTAGCCAGTGTTAGGGGCTAGAGCAGTAGTGGCGAACCTATGGTACCCATGCCAGAACCCTCTCTGTGGGCACATGCACTGTCACCTCAGCACAGAGTTCACCCTGCCCCTCTGCCCAACAGCCCAATGGGATTGCTTCCTCCCTTCCCCCAGCACAGAGTTTGCCCTGCCCCTCTACCCAACAGCCCAATGGGAGCGCTTCCTCCCTCCCCCCAGCACAGAGTTCATTAGCCTGTTGAGTTTGGGCACTCGGCCTCTAAAAGGTTCGCCATCACTGGGCTAGAGTATTGGACTAGGACACTAGGGACCAGGGTTTGAATGTCCACTCAACCAAAGAAACTCAATAGGAGTGTGGAAGAAGTCAAGGCAAAGGTCCCCCTTGTTTGAAAGCCAGTCGTGTCTGACTCTAGGGGGCATTGCTCATCTCTGTTTAAATCTGCAGGCTGTTCTGCAGCTTTTCTAGGGATTACCTTCATAGATCTTGTCGATACCGCTAAAATAAACTGACACACCTGTAACATGGTCAAGACACTTCAGCCTGTCCACCTTGTCAGAATGAACTCAATGTAGTCGGAGCATTCTTGCTTGCCATAATTCTGAAATGCTGGTAGGGACAAATCTATAACCAGCCATCTAATACCCTGCAGACTGAGCTAGTATCAAGCTGGCGAATGTTAAAAGATTAACAAGCCTTTGGATTTGCAAAGTGCGAGTGTTTCCATCGAGTGCAAAGCTCTCTCTTTTTCTTTACCTGAGACCTGGGAGCCCTCTGCGAGAGAAGTGTTTAAGCACATCTTTAGACCCACGACACTTCTTGTCAAGACTACTTAACCAGCAGTTAAAACAAGTCACTTAAACCCTTCTGCGGCTGCTGTTTATTGAAAAGTGGCTGGCTCTCCGGCAAGCAGAGCTATTAATATGCTAAACCAGACCCGTTCCTTCTTCGTCTTAATTCTGATGCAAATTACTTATTTTAAAATCGGTGGCTGCTAAAGCATCAGAAGGGATTTTTCTTTCCTTCCAGCCCATCCCTCTTGAAGGAGATTTTCCTGCTGTTATAGCATACCGGTACAGTAAACCTCATTTCAGATGTTGATCTCAAACTGCATTGTGGCTTCTCTCCTTCTTTTGGAAGGGAGCCTTCTCTTCCACCACCTCCTTCACCTCCTGCCCCATTAAAGGTGCCCCACCCCTGCTCTCTTGTTAATAAGACTACGATGCCTTGAAATATCATCAGAGATACTGTGCCAAATAGGAACCCACTTGCAGTTTAATGCGAGGTTAAATACAGGTGGACTGGTGCTTGAAAACCCTGGCAGGCATTCTTGCCATTGGGAGCATTGTGGAATTGCATTTGGCCAAGTATAGTTTTCCAATCTGGTGCGAATTGCATTTATTTTGGAGTGGAGATGGTAACTCAGCAAGTCAATGGTGTTAGTCAGTGGTGGCGAACCTATGGCACACGTGTCAGAGGTGGCACTCGGAGCCCTATCTGTGGGCACCCATGCAGTTCCAGCAGCCTAATGGGAGCGCTTCCTCCTGCCCCCAGCACAGAGTTCACCCTGCCCCTCTGCCCAGCAGCCCAATGGGAGCGCTTCCTCCCTTCCCCAGCACAAAGTTCACCCCACCCCTCTGCCCAACAGCACAATGGGACTGTTTCCTTCCTCCCCTGTTGCTTTCATACCCATACTTGGTGATTGGAATACGATAATGTGGATGATTTTGGTCATAGTTTCCAAAACTATGCAGTTAAAGAACTCAATGTGCTTTTGAAGAACTCAATGTGCTTTTTGAAGAACTCAATGTGCTCCATTGACAAAATTTATGTTTTGGGAATCACTTGATGGGTATGCAGCAGAAGTATTAGGAAACTCTGTGGGGAGAAAGTGGCCATTAGTTGAATGTTTGACGAGTATTTGTACATATGAGCTGCTGAAGCACAGCTCATCTATGGAAGGAAGACAGAAAAGCAAGAATATTTTGACCATCTGTCTCTTTTATTGTCTTCTACCAAATGCTACTTAAAAGCCATTACAATAGCTAGCTAACGGAGCACACAATCCCCTACTCTGGTTAATGAAAGGCAAATTCTGAATGTGGCTTTTTATAATAAGCTTTTAATTTAAATAAAAAGTAATGGTTTTAGGATGGGATCCAATTATGCACACTGTTCTAAAATAGGCCCCATTAAATTATTAGCATGAGGCTCTTGGTTCAGAGTTTAGTATCTGCCAGATCATTTCCTCCTTTCATCAGTTTCTGAGCCACTCACATGGCTTATGAACTTGTAGCAAGAATTATTTTGGAAATGAATTTCACATGGGATGTTAATAAATGAATAATTCATCTCCTGTGTTCGTGTTGAGATATCGCAGGGAGTGGGAGAAGATCCCCTTTTGTACTGGGACATGCAGAAATGTGGTGGCTTAGTGGTTAAGATTGCAGTGGCTCAAGTGGCTAAGATGCTGACTGGAAGGAAGGAGGTCAGCAGTTAGATTCCCGGGTATAGCATGACAGAGTGAGCTCCCGCCCCTGTCCCAGCTCCTGCCAAACTAGCAGTTTGAAAGCAAGACATCACAAGTAGATAAATAGGGACCACTTTGGTGGGAAGGTAAACAGCGTTCCGTGCACTCCGGTGTCTAGTCATGCCTGCCACATGACCACGGAAACATCTGCAGAAGCAGATAGTTTTGGCTCTTTGACTTTGAAACAGAGATGAGCACTGAACCCTAGAGTCAGATACCACTGGCTTTCGAGCAAGGGAAACCTTTACCTTTAGTGGGTAAGACGCTGAACATGATGACTGGAGGGTTGGCAGGTCAGCAGTTTGAGACCTGAGCACTGTGCAACGGAGTGAGCTCCCGTCACTGTCTCAGTTCCTGCCAACCTAGCAGTTCGAAAGCAAGACATTGCAAGTAAATAAATAGGTACCACTTTGATGTCCAGTTTTCTTGCCCGCTTGCTTATCACCACTGGGAATTTCCACCACTGCCTGACTCTTTAGCCCAAAATACTCTGTTCCCCAGTTCAGTCAGCTTAGATTGACTTAATTCTTGAGATCTAATGCGTGCCAAGCCTAAGTATATAGCTGCAGGCTTAGAATCGAAGGATTTATTTTTTTTGAGCAACCCTTTTCCGTGGTGTTTCAGAGCTTTGCCACCCACCGCCTGACAGCAGTTGCTGGGGCTTCTCAGCGCCGAGCCGTAATAAATCACGGCTTTTGCAATTAACGAAGCCACACGTTCACGTTTTACGTAAAGCATGTAAGTACTGGTTGCGAATTCCTGCTCTCCCTCCAAAATGTCAGGGATATCTTTTGTTAGTGCAGATAAGTCTGTGGATTGCACAGCACTGCTGCGTTTAATCCCACTGACGAGTGTGGTATAATACACCTGCAGCAATGTGTACTTGTACTGTACATGCTGCCAATCATCCTCATCCAGCTCAGGTTTTTCACTCCCTGTTGAGAAAAGGCAAAGCGATTAGGCAGAAAGATGTCAGGATGCAGTCTTCAGTTCCATGCCAGGATGACTCATGATAAGTATGGAGACTCCCCCATGGACACCATTTGTATTCTTTTGAGTGCTTTAACCTTATCCTCCCCCCTGATATTGAAACCACCACTCCTGTCATCTTAGCTATTAGCTAGGCTTGTTTCTTCATTTTTGTGTCAGAGATTACTCTGGGTTGAAAAGGTTTTGGAGCAGACGCCCAAAGGACGCTCCTTTCATGTCCCCCGTCATGTAGCTCTCGGGTATCGAACCCGTCTTTCCAGTCTCCAAGCCCAGCTAGGCTTGTTGTGGAGAAGACCTTTGAGAGTCCTCCAGACTGCATGGAGATCAAACCAGTCCATCCTGAAGGAAATCAACCCTGACTGACCCTTGGAAGGACAAATATTGAAGATGAAGCTCAAGTACTTTGGCTACCAAATGAGAAGAGAGGACTCACTGGAGAAAGCCCTGATGGTGGCAAAGATCAAAGGCAAAAGAAGAAGAAGGCGGCAGAAGATGAGATGGTTATACAGCATCATTGATGCAGTTTGATGTGGGTGGACTACAGAGAATAGCGGATGACAGAAGAGCCTGTTGGAACTTGTAGGGGTTGGAATCCGAAACTCTAGAAGGAATATATCTGCATTTCCTGCTTATGTTTTAGATTATGATTTTTGATTAGTTTTCTTCATAGTTATGTTATTTGATTTATATATGTCCTCATACACTAAGAGTATTCTCTGGGCGATTCACAAGGTAATTAATATTTTGCCCTAACAGGCTAGGTACTCGTTTTACTGACTTTGGAAGGATTGGAAGGCTGAGTCAACCTTGAGTCTCTTGGGATTGAACTCAGATCATGTGCAGTTTTGGCTGCAGCTCAACCACTACAATATGAAAGAAACTAATAAAAATAATCTGAAACAGAAGACCATATAAAACAGGGATTCTCAAACTGGAGCCCACAGGCCGGATGTGGCCTGTGGCACCATTTAATGTGCCTCCACCACACCCGGAAGCCCCATGTGGTAGAGGAAGGGCCATGTTACAGAGATTGGAACTTCTCCCTGGAGGCACAGCAAGGAATCAAACTCCCTACCTCTGGTTTCGCAGCCAGATACCCAATACACGCAACTATCCAGCCAGTACATAGACATGTGTACTACTTTTTAAAAAAGCACATTTACAAGTCATTGCTAGAACTTTTGCCATGCACTTGACCAGGCCTCTTAAAATCATCATGACTGGTAAGTGTCATTTTGGGCGGCCAAAAATGAGATGGCTTGATGGTATTGTAGACACAATGGGCACAAAGCTGAGCGAGTTGAGGAGGAGGGTGGAGGACAGAAGTGCCTGGCAGACAGTGGTCCATGGAGTCACAATGGGTCGCAATCGACTGTGCGACTGAACAACAACAAAAGTGTCAATATCCAGTGCAGAAATCATGCCTTTCAGAACATTTAACTTTCTCTGATCATTCCTATCTGCAGCAAACCTGGAATGGCTGGCGTGTGATAAACCTAGGTGGTTAATATTTTACCAGAAGCGATAAGATAAGATAGTGGAAATGACCCTGAATATGTTCCTCTTTAAAACTCATTTATCCGGCTTCTTAATCATTACAGTCTCAAATTGAATAGCCTTTTGTGTCATTAAAATTCATACTTCTGGTTCAAGATAGCACTGTGGTTGATAGTTTGATCTTTAAAACAAAAGGTCATTTGTTGGTTTTGTGGGTGGAGGGTTTTGTTTGCTAGCTTTCAAGAAAGAGAACAGTAGCCCTTAACAAGGAAAGAAAGGTGAAATAATAAAATGTTTCAATTTGCTTTATGTTTATAATATGAACCATTGACTAAACAAAGTGGAGTTTTACTTTCAAGGAGACATCCAGAAGGTAGCATTGTACACACATAAATATTTCCCCCAGCCTTCGGCTTGTCCTAAATTGTTTCTGCAGACTTTGCTTGAAGCTATTTGTGTGTGTTTTACATGTTTACTGTGGTGTAACAATGATGTTTTTGCAGTCCCTACACAAGCGTTCCACCTTTAATTGCATTTTCTTTTCTTTTTTGCTTCTTAACAACATTCTCTAAGAAGTCAGCAATAAATTACTTTAAAAGTGCACATTTTATGCAAATTCTACAATTGTGTGTTATATAGGTTGCATAGGGATTTATGGTCCACAGTGGCTTAGTGGTTGAGACTCTGAACTTGATGACTGGAAGATTGCCAGGTCAGCAGTCTGAGACCTGAGTGCTTCATGGCAGAGTGAGCTCCCATCATCCGTCCCAGCTCCTGCTAACCTAGCAGTTCGAAAGCAAGACATTGCAAGTAGAAAAATACCGTATATACTCAAGTCTAAGTTGGGTTTTTTAGCCCCCAAAATGAGGTCCAAAAATGGGACTCGACTTATACTTGGGTCAACATAAACACTCAAAAACATACCCATACAAATGTGCAAATTAATTAATTTTACCATATTTTCAGGTATTTTAATTATTGAAACACACTAGCAGCTGCTGCATTTTCCGCCCCCGACTTATACTCGAGTTTTAGAGGCCCAAATTAGGTACCTTGACTTATATAAGGGATGACTTGTAGTCCAGCATATACAGTAGGTATCACTTCGGCAGGAAAGGTAACAATGTTCCATGTACTCCGGCGTCTAGACATGTCTGCCACATGACCACAGAAACATCTGCAGATACGGACAGCGCTGACTATTTGGCTGTAAACGGAGGGCATAGCCAAGATTGTGGCTTGCTGGGGTGGGTGATTTGAATATAGTCCGGAAAATTAGGCTTTTCCCCAAGTTCTAGCAATAAGTGATGGTGTACCTTGGCACTCCAGGTGTTCTTGGACTGATCAGCAGGAGTGCTGAATTGGGCTTCTGGGAATTGATGTCCAAGATAATCTAGAGGGCCAAGGGTTGCCATCACAGAACTCCCTTAAATTATTAGCAAGTCCTTCGAAGAGCAGCTCTGCTTCCGTGATAGTAGTAACTAGTCTTGTGAAACTACAGTTAGTCTCTATGGGCCTCGTTTCCATATCTGTAAAATGACAGTGGTGACGATCAGAGCAGTTCTGCTCTCCCAAGAGTGTTGTGACGGGAAAACGTCTTAAAGATTGCTTTCCCAACTGTATTTCAGTATCTCATTAAGGGCGCAGTAAACCGGCAGTGCCACATAATCTGCTGTGTTAGTTTTGGCCACTGAATTGAAATGAACTAGTTAACATTCAGTTTTCCCAGAGGAAAGATTTAATCTCCTTCCAAATCCAGGCATCTCTGCCCTCCCAAACTGAGCTTCCATGTCCTTCTACCCATCTGGGAATTGTATCCTTCCTGTCCAAGAAATACTCCCTGTTGCAAAATATTCACAGAAATACAGCTTGCCTGGTTGTGAGATAATTAGCTATGGCAGATCATAGGAATGTCAGACATTTAACTAGGGCAAGCTGAACACCTCCCTTCCCTCCTCTGTTTTTCTCACCAGCTGCAAGAAAGATGATGGAATTAGTAGCTTGCCATAACATGTTGGGATTTGAATAAGAGCCAAGTACAGAGGTGTTGAGGGACTGTGGCGGCTTAGTGGTTACGACGCTGAACTTGAAAACTGGAAGGTTGGCAGGTCAGCAGTTCAAGACCCAAGTGCTACATGACAGAGTGAGCTCCCATCTCTGTCCCAGCTCCTGCCAATCTAGCAGTCCGAAAGCAAGAAATTGCAAGTAGATAAATAGGGAACACTTCAAAAGGAAGATAAACAATGTTCCATGCTTTCCAGTGTCTAGTCATGCCTGCCACATGTCCACGGAAACGTCTGCAGTGCTGGCTATAAACAGAGATGAGCACTGAACCCTAGAGTCGGATACGACTGGATTTCAAACAAGGGTGACCTTTACCTTTACATATAGAAGTATTGGCCTGGATTAGTAGGACTCTGGTACGTGAAAGGAACTATTTTGGTTGTTCAAGCAAGAGATGGGGACCGTCTGTCTTTTTGAAGTACAAATTTTAAAATCCCATAACTAGCAAAACTTAGATGTTTTCCTCCTCTGGTTCAAAGCAATGTCAAGTAACAACCCATGATGTTTCAGAGACCAGAATAAAAATTTGGAACTTTCTTCGTAACTCAAGCAAAATGGTGCAATTTATAGTCTGCCTCAGCATAGTGTTGTACATTACCTCCTTCAAAATTTGTGATGTGTTTTCTCTGTTGGCGATGAATTGATCTGTCTTTTATGCTAGCAGTTCACTTTGTCAAGGACTGTATTTTTCTGAAGTAGCTTTGTCACAAAATACGACAGTAACGACATAAAGAACAACAGCTATCAGGGCCAGTACACAAACTGACGACAGTACATTGATGCAGAAAAGTAGCTAAAGTTGTTTGTCAGTTTATTCTTTATTTTTTTTCTTCCTGCAGTTGATGATAGGAAAAATATATGGCAGCTTGGTGGATGTAATTCTTGGAGAAGCCTCATTTCTATACGTAAATCCTTTTGATTGTGCAGTAACTTTTCTAGATATTCTCCTGTCTGGTAAAAATAAATATTGGGAAACAAGTTTGTGTATGTTTGGGGAAGAAGCATTTTTCTTTTTCAAATCCATTATCCTTTTTGTTTATCTGTTGCCTAAAGTCAGACAAATTCAGAGTAACCTCGATCTTTCACATAATGTGTCAGATTAACATGGCAGGGGGAAATTTGGTGAATCAAGTTATATTTGTCAAATTGGTGATGGACACTCCTTCCTCATTTTTCTTGGTCCCCTTCGTCCTACAAATTTAATATCCTAACCTTTTTTTAAATCTGTAAAACAAAGAGTTTTATTGTCCTACTTTCAGAGGGAAGTTTGGTGTTTATTACTTCATTGGGATACAATTTCTTTTATTCAGACTAAATTCAACCTGGACCTGATAACAATAGCAAACATTGTTAACTCAAGGTAAGATAAAGGTAAAGGTTTCCCTTGCTCGAAAGCCAGTCGTATCCGACTCTAGGCGTTAGTGCTCATCTCTGTTTCTAAGCCGAAGAGCCAGTGCTGTCTGCTTCTGCAGACGTTTCCATGGCCTTGTGGCAGGCATGACTAGACACCGGAGCACACGGAACGCTGTTACCTTCCCACCGAAGTGGTCCCTATTTATCTACTTGCAATTTCTTGCTTTCGAACTGCTAGGTTGGCAGGAGCTGGGACAGAGACGGGAGCTCATTCCGTCCTGCAGTACTCGGGAATCGAACTGCTGACCTTCTGCCTCCCAGTCAGTGTCTTAGTGACTTGAGCCACTCCAGTCCCTTGTTAACTCAAGGTATAGATGTGTAAAAGATGACGCAGGCTTGCATGCAAATCTCCTGGCTTCAACACCATCCGTCAGTCAAACTCTGTACCAAACTGAATACTGCAGGTTTCTGAGTCTCTTGATCAGGGAGGGTCAAATCCTGGGTCAAGCGACTCTATGGAAGCTAATTCTTACTTAACCTTGGGCTTAATGATTTGGTTCCTATATTAAAGTCATCCTAGGCATCAATCAGGATTTTCTCTGTCACTTCTATACCACCCCATAGCGCTCAGTGCACTCCCTGGGCAGTTCACAAGTGAATTAGCATTTTGACCCTGACATGCTGGGTACTCATTTTACTGACCTTGGAAAGATGGAAGGATGAGTCAACCTTGATGCCTGGTCAGGATTGAACTCACAGCCTTTTGGTTGCAGGACAGCTGCTTAACCACTGCGCCACCAGAGCTCCTGGTTAGGTGCCTGGCTGTGGAGCAACTCAGAAATATTGGGTTTTCTTGGCTCACCGAAGGAGAAATAAAGTTAAAGGTGAATTTTATTGAGTAAGGAGGCACTTTCCTGGGTCATATTCCTGTTTATGATCTCATCTTATACATAAAAATACAGTGTTGACTCTTAAAATACCATTCTTATATCAACAGGGAAATGCTCCAGCGTGATCCAAGCTTTATGTGTTCTTCTTTAACCATGTGGAAGCGCTAGGTCTGCAGAGACAGAAGTCTAGCTTTGAAGGCAATAAACTCCCACAAGTTACGATGTGATGTCTTCAAATAAGCAGTGGTGGACAAACTTGGCACTCCAGATGTTCTTGAATTTCCAGTTCTCAGAAGCCCTGATCAGCAGGTGTGTTGACTTGGGATTGAAGTCCAAGAATACCTGGAGTGCCAAGGTTGACCATCACTGAAATGGAGTAAGGATGGATAGCACATGCATTTCCTCAACTCATCTACAAGTAATCCATTCAGATTTCTACCCTTTACCTGCCTAGGTAGCAATAGTGTTGGGAATGGAAGCAGGGATTGAGAGGTTGATCTGTCTCTGTTTTCAGACAGCTGGAAGGTGGGGGAGATATGGTCTTGACAGAGGAAGGCCCTCCCCATTTTAGGTTTAAAATGCATCGTATGCTCCTATTGTCACCCACGCTCTTTAATTGAATCCATACAAACCACAGGTGGAAGAGTGTACCCGAAGAGTCAGTAGTAACGTGTGTAATATTTTATTTCTCCTGGTTCTCTGCTAAGCCTTTGATGCAATAAGTAGTTTTGCTCCATAGGTTGAACTTGAGGGCTCAACTGCCCTCTGATAAGTGTGTGTTTATAGCTGGCCATAAACCTTCACAGTTTTATGGCAGGTAGATTGGGTGCTGTGAGCAATGAGTACCTGGCTTTTGGATTACTTTCAAGAGAACTGGCATGCTGTGCATTTTCCCAATGGTAGTTGAAGCACAGATTTGAGAGTTTCTTCTCATCATGTGCATGGCGCCAACTTTACAGCTGTGTGGAATATAAAGAGGAGGGTCATCTCTCAATCAGTAGCCAAACATCCATTTGAAAAATGCATCCAGATGATATCATCTCCCTGGTAATTTGACTGAGCACGTAGAATGTGTTGGCATGAATATTCTTTATTATATGATGTATGGGGTCGAAGCTTGGACATTGACTAAAGCATCTGAAAAGAGAATTGAAGCTTTTGAAATGTGGATCTACAGACGGCTGCTAAGGATATCACGGTTTGACCATGTGACTAATGTAGAGGTATTGTGCTGGAAAGATAACGAACAAGAACTGTTTAAGACCATTAAACAAAGAAAGCTTCAATACTTTGGATCTATCATGAGGAACAATATGAAATGTAGAATACTCCAACTCACTCTGCAAGGAAAGATCCCTTGGAAGAGAGGCATTGGACGTAGCTAGACTTCATGGTTGAAGAACCTGAGAGACTGGTGTGGCAGGTCCTCAAAAGAACTGTTCCTTATAACCCCTGGCTGATAACACTGAAAACACCATGAAACCCCGATAAATTGGTTCCAATGTGAAGGCACATAACAAAGTATTAGCCTCATGCTCTTATGTCCATTATAGTATATGATTTTTTTCCCCCTTTTATGAGTGATTCCTTCACGCATGGTCTCTTTGTATCATGCTTTGTTTTGGTTTTAGGTACTGTATCTATCTCTCGAGAGTGGATATTTTCAGAATTGCCATTCGTCATGCAGTTTTGTAGTTGTATGTCTGGTTCCGCGAATAAAATATTTGCTTGAATAAATATTGGCTCTAAGGAAAGGGAAATCAAAGTTAATAAAGTGGAGCAAAACCTGTGCTTCTCTCTCCCATCAGGTGATAATAATAATTATTTGTCAGAAATTATTCTGGGTTGAAAGGATTTTTGCTGATGAAACTCTGCTGGATAAGGCTCCTTTCCTGTCTCCAAGAGCTGGGACAGAGATGGGTGCTCAATCCGTCATGCAGTACCCGGGTCTTGAACTGCTGACTTGCCAGCCTTCCAGCTAACAAAGTGAGCTTCTTATCAGGTGATGAAATCCACACAAGGATTTGCGATCTGAGATAGGGTCTAGTGTAAATTACACATTCTCTGGTGAATGTTTATGGAACTTAGAATAATGAATGTTCAACTGCAGAATCTGATACTTCAGCCAGACAATCTTCTCTGAAATTCAAGATACATCTTTGTGATTAAAACCATGAAGACATCCTATTATTATTTTATAAGCATATTAACGTGTGTAATTTAAACAGATTAGTTTGCATTTCGCATGCCAAAAACTTGCATCATGATTTATTAAGGGAAATAGTTGTCCACATCTGGTTCTAGTTCTTGATTCATTAAGTTTTGATAGGCGCAAGGGGAGGGGGGTTGGAAAATCTTGCAATATGGCAAGCAATTGGAAAGATTACTTGTTTGTATGGCTTGTATTGATTCCTCTTTTCCTCTCTCTCCTTTTGAATTAAAATATCCCCACTTGCGTGGCCTCTAAGACTGAGAATACCTCTGCTTCAAATGCTGAAACAGGTGTTACATTGAATGTGTCTCCCTGGTTTCTAAATATGTCTTAAAGCATCCACTGGAATATTTCAGATTTTCACTGGAACAGCACTAGTAAAGGAAGAGATCTTTGGCCTCCGTAAACCTGTGCAAATTCTTCTAGCGTTCCCCATTTAGTTTCCGTGCCATTACTTCAAAAGATCTGGCTGTAAGATTTTTTGCTTCTTCTCAATTGGAAACACCACTCATGTTGACCCCTAGACCAGTTCAGACCCCCAGTTTGACCTTTCTTCTTTTTTTGGAATATTATCATTTGACTTCCATTTTGAGTTGTGTCTGTCCACCATTTCTAGAGGGTAGAAAGCTCTGGAATCTACAGATCAATCAGATCAGACTGTTAATCTGTCTATCTGCAGAAACAGGTCTTTAGGTTTTAACCCCAATTCCCTGATGGAAGGCTGTGTGTTTTCGCATTGCCTTTTCCTCTGGCTGCCGTGGCTCAAGTGATTAAGATGTTGAACTCGCTGACTGGAAGGTCGGAGTTCGATTCCCAGGTACTGAATGACGGAGCCAGCTCCGGTCTCTATCCCAGCTACTTCTAACCTAGCAGTTAGAAAGCAAGGCATTGCAAGTAGATAAATAGGGACCTCGTAAGTGGGAAGGTAACTAGCATTCTGTGCACTCCGGTGTTGAGACATGCCTTCCACATGTCCACGGAAATGTCTGCAGACGCAGACAGTGCTGGCTCTTTGGCTATAAACAGAGGTGAGCACTGAACCCTAGAGTCAGATACCCAAAGGGTATCTCTTGGTATCACATGACCGGAAGCTAAGTTGAGAACAGTAGCAGAAGGATGAATGCTATTATGTTTGGGAAGAAGAGGGAGCATAAGAAATTTCACAAGCTGAATTGGAAACAGTTTTTACCTCCTCTGAGCATAAAACTCCTGTGGCATGGTAGAGTCTTAATTGCTGAAATTGCCTTGTCCGGATGCCTTATCAGCTGCTGTTCTACTGATTGTTTGGTTAAGATAAGCACTGAAGTGTGATAAATCCTGGATAATATTCTGCTGATTACAGCAGCCAGTTGAAAAGTATTTACATTTCCTGGGAGCTGAGTCATTTTGTTAAGGTACGACCTTGGCTGGGTATCTGTTTTTCTTCTCTGGAATATTTTTCAACTCTTCACGTAAGTGTGTTTTGTGTAGATCCTTTTCAAATGCAGTCTTATGAATCCTCCCAAGTATACTGTGCTTTTAGAAGACTGTGTGGCTGTTATGTTTTTGTGTTGGTGGTGCATATGGTTGATGAGCTGAAAATCACCTTTGATGAAGCCAACTCTGATGGAGGTGGGATTTAATGTAAAATCTTACTTACTTACTTACTCACTCACTCACTCACTCACTCACTCACTCACTCACTTACTTACTTACTTACTTACTTACTTACTTACTTTTACTTACTTACTTACTTACTTACTTATGTACGTTCTTTCTTTCTTTCTTTTGGCAGGTGAGCAAAAATATCAATTTAATTGTATTACAAATCCCTAACAGCATAAAAAATGGGAAAGGTTCTGTGTAGGTTCTTAATTGGAAGGTTCTGTGTAGATTCTTAAGGTTAGAGAGAAGTGAGAGGGAGGGAGAACATATACTTTATTTGTTGGCATATAAGATTCATCAGAGTATAAGACACACCCTGTTTTCTATACATATTTTAAAGGAAAATGCAGCTCCCCAGTGACTCAGTGGGTAAAAGTACTGTGCTTGGAGACTGAAAGGATGGGGTTCGATTCCCTGAGAGATGCACAATAGGGGACATGAAAGGAATGACATTGGGCATCCCCTGCCAAAAAATCCTTTCAGCCCAGAGTAATCTCTGACACGAAAACACATAAGGAAAAAATAATTTTCAGCATTTTCCCCATGAATTTCCGAAATTAACTCCAGTGGGGTGGGTAGGGAATAGGCTTAAATGATCCTCTCCCCCCCCCATCCCACTTTCCCCCACTGGTGGTAGGATGGGTGTGTGTGGAAAGGTCTTTAAGGAGGAGAAAGAAGCATCTTTTAAGCCCATTTCCACGTCACTTCCTACCACCAGCTGGGGAAAGTGGGATTGGGGGGGGGGAGGATCTTTTAAGTCCCGTTTCTTTTCTCCCCACCTCACTTTCCTCGCTTGGTGCTGGGGTGAGAGGAGGCAGTGGTGGGTGGGTGGGAATTGCCCTGGATTCAGCCCAGGCAAGATTGCTCCTTTTTAGGATCCTCTTGCCCAGCCGATCCCACCCACCACCACTGGCAATCTGGAAGCGGAGATCGAGAGGGCTGTTACCACTACATAAGATGCACCCTGTTTTTCCAGTGCATTTTGAGGGGGGAAGTGTTTCTTATACACTGGCAAATATGGTACAGTATTTGGAATAACAAGGAGCAGGTATAGCAGTTCATTGTTCATCATGCAACATTTGGGGACATTTTGCATTGTAGTGAAACGTTTCCTAGATAATTTGTAGTGCGGTGGGTAGAATAGTTTTTGCTGAATTAGAAACTTTTTTTGTGAATGAAAGAGCTAAAAGCTTGCAGTTGGCTATCGTTGTCTCTTAGTTCAAGGTTTGGCTTTAACTCAGCGCCCAGTAGCACGTCTCTGTTTCCCAGTTCTGGTTCCGGGACTTGGCAGAATGTCATAAGTGTCACTTTTCATGTATAGCTGTCAAGAATTTCCTTTGATTCCTGCTGCAATTTCCCTTTATGGATTTTTTTTTTAAATTCACTTCCCCTCACTTGACTTTGCCCAGGTCTCATGGGGCCTTTCCCTGTTTCCGCCCAGAATGCCCCACTGATTTAGATAAAGAAAACAGGGCCTTATCAGTTATGGCATGCAATCGTTTGGTGCTCAATTCTTGATAAACATTGTTTCATATCTAGTGCTGTTGTACAACGCAATAACTTCAGAGTGTCATAGAAGCATAGTGCTGTACCAAACCCTGTACAGTCAAAGCTCACATAAAGAGTGCCTCGCTTAAAGAGTAACTTGCTTAAAGAGCAGAATTTTCTCTGAATGTTCGCTTCGCTTAACAAATAAAACCAACCAAAAACTCGCTTAACAAATAAATCAGAGTTCACAATCCCCCCCACAATTGGTCACTTACAATGGTGTTTCGCTTAAAGAGCAAACTCGCTTAAAGAGCAATCCTGTGGAACGCATTATGCTCTTTAAGTGAGGTACAACTGTAATGAGTAATAGGGAGGGGAAAACACTAAAAAATTCTTTCAACCCAGAGTAATCTCTCACATGAAAACACAGCCATAGAGAAATATATCTCTGTGGTTGAACATTTTGCTTTCTCTATGGTTCAAAATTTTGAAGTGGTAGCCATGTTAGTCCGAGAATAAACGAAACAAAACCAAAAACGCATATAAACATTGTGGCACCTTAAAGACTAACTACTCATTGATTAGCTGTTGCAAGTCCAGTTCATCAGGTGGGGGGTACAGAGGTATACAGTGGTTGGTTAGTATAAAAGATAAGGTTGCAAATCAGTGTGGCTTTTTACATCCAGTAAACAAAACAAAGCAAAACCCAAAATGTTGTTGCACTTTAAAGACTAACTGCTGTATTTTAATGTGAGCTTTTGTGGATGAAGTCCATTTTGTCAGACATAGGAGTGAGACTTCATGGCATCAATTTATACACAACTCACGAGTCCTTGGAATGTTTCCGCTAGCATAATCCTGCCATCTTTTTCCAAGCAGTGGAACAGGACAGCGCATGTTGTAAATATATTTCACACTCTATCCCTTGACATTTGGACTATTTATTATTTATTTATTTAAGCAAACTTTTATGCCCTCATACTACTCTCATACATCTCTCTCTAATCTTATACTTTATACTAGAAAACAAAAAACAAAACAAAATCCTTGTTCTTTTAATCTTTGTAGCTTTTTAAAATTGGGTTTTTAATGTTTTGGACTGCTGTGCTGTTTTTTAATGTTGTGGGCCGCCCAGAGTCGTTTTGAGTTGGGTGGCTATACAAATTGGAAAAAAATAAAATAAATAAAATAAAAACACTGCAGCACTTTAAAGACTAACTGCTATACTTTTAATGTGAGCTTTCCTGAATCAAGTCCTCTTCATCAGACATAGGAGTGAAATTTCAAGGCATGAGTTTATATACACCAGATACAGAGGTAAGGAGTAATCAATCAGAATGACTAGCATGCATATCAATACAAATTATCACAGCTAGCAGTAGCAGATGACCTCTAGTTTGTTATGTGGATTAGCTCTAAATGTTCCCTTTTCAATTTTAAAAGCAAGGAGTTGCAGATCAAACATCTGGTATTGAGCATATGCTAATTTATTTAACTTCTTACTGTGGGAGCACACTCTGTTCTGTGGGGAATGTTGTGAAAGAGAATATTACAGGCAAGTTAGTGAAGGTGGTGCAATACACCAAAATATAATATATAAAATATATAGTGGCATATAGCAATCTGTGTATCAAATTTGATAATGTCCCAGAAACCCTTGGCTAATATTCAAACCTCTGTGATGGGTGTCCAACAGATGGATGTATTTGATTTCTGTTGTCTGTCTCTGTATCCTAGTCTTGTAATTTCTGTGTTCCAGAATTGTAACTTTCAGGTCTTGGATAGAATGTCCAGGTAGATTGAAATGGTTTGAAACAGGTTTCTCTTTGTGAAGACTTTTCCTCTTTAGTGTTCTTTCAGTATATTTGTCAGTCTCTAGTAAACATTCAGTAAACCCACATGGATTGAACCCAAAGCATGTGTGTGTTGCATGTAAATCAGAAAATCTTGCTTTGAAATATATATGCATCCTCCTTCCCTGCAGTGATCTCTGGGGATATGAACCTCAAACAAGCTTGGGTTTCATGTGGAATTGGGCAACATAATAAAGCCCTGCCTCTCTGAACTGTAACCTGTGCCTGGTGTTTCTAATCAATAACAGATGCATATTGGGATGTTTTGCATCCCCTGCAACATTTAAATGGGGCTTAATCAGCTATAAATAACAGCTTTTGTGAGACCTGTGGATCACTAGCCTTCTGCACAAGTCCCTCTGGACTAAGGTTAGGTTTAATTACTTCAGCTGACTGCAAACAACAAAATAATCAGCCACTGTATGGCATTGCCAAAGGAAGGGAGAAAGATGAAGAAGCAGCGAGAGAAAGCTGTTGGTCCAACAGATAATCTGAGATTGTGCATTTCTTGCCATTCCTAAGGGTGTGGAGAAGACACTCAAAGAGTTTGGAGGATGAGAATTAATAATTACATGCTATCAAGTCAAGTCAACTTATGCTGACCCTTTCTAGGGTTTACTAGATATAGAGAAGAGGTTCCCAAGTCGGGTGCCAGGTCATGGTCTCTCAGTCAGCTTCAAGGGTCTGGTGGCCATTTTGCCCTGCTGGCATGAGGAGAGGTGGCCATTCTGTCCCCACAGCTTCAAAGGGGTAGCCATTTTGTTTCTCAAAAACCCTTGGAGGGATATGGCACCATGGGCTGGATCCAGCCCATGGATGTTAGGTTGGGAACCCCTGATATAGAGTGTTCAGAAATGGTTTACCATTTCCTTCTTCTGGGGTCACCTTGTACTGCTTGAACAAGGCTACCTAGGCTGGCTTTTGTCCTGGGTGACACACAGCGGAATCAAACTCCAGACCTCTACCCAGATCACCAACCTCAAGTCATATAGGGCTTTATCAGAAACAACAAGGACTTTGAATTGTGTCCAGAAACAGTTTGAAATCCAGAGCAGTGGTATCAGAAGGGACATTATACACTTCTTATAACTGGTCCCAGGAGTCTTCCTCATTAACGTGGTTGTGATTAAGACGCTGAACTTGAAAAACAGAAGGTTGGCAGGTCAGCAGATTGAGAACCGTGTGCTGTGAGATGGAGTGAGCTCCTGTCGTCTGTCCTAGCTCCTGCCAACCTAGCAGTTCGAAACCAAAAAATGGCAAGTAGAAAAATAGGTACAGCTTTGGTGTGAAAGGTAACAGTGTTCCATGTGGTCTGGTGAGAGAGGAAATGAGAGTTTTGCTCTCAAACTGTTTCCTTGCTAGTGCAAGAATGTATTAAATGAGTAGCAATGTTCTCTCTCTTTGCTTACACTGTTGCTTTAAATAACAATTAATTACCCCTGTAGTTGTTTTATGGAGTAGCCATGTCAGAAGAATGCTGCCTGGAGACCCTTTATTGTCCCTGATGTGATGGGAGGTGAAGACTCCCTCCTCAATGGCGAATAGCATGGAAAATGTTGAACTTTGGCTGCTCATTCAGGCTTTTGTCACTCGCTGAAGCCCAGGGGCCTCTGTCAGAAAGCATTTAGTTCACATAATGCTGCCCCTGTTCTGTTTCCAGCCTGGCAGGCAGCGAGGCTCAGAATGGCAAAAGCAGACGAAATGCCCGTTCCTTTTTCTTTTTCTCGCTGTGGTGTGTGGTGCGCTGGTGCCCCTTAGTGGGGGGAGAATCGAATTGAAGTTTTCTTAAACTGGGGGAAATTAAAACCAAAGATTTCAGCCAGCAACTTGCAGCAGGGTTTCCCTTTGAAGGATTTGGCTGGCAGCTCTCTTTGTGTTGCAAGCGGTGTGTGTCTGTGTGTGTTTGGCACACCCTCTCCCGATTCTTGCGTACAAGGTCAGCAAGTTCCTTAGCATAATGCAAAGTAATTTCGCAGAAAATGTAACACGAGTTTCCTGAAAGCCCAACCCAGTAATAATAATTTCATGTCAGAAATTATTCTGGGTTGAAGGGATTTTTTGTGGAAGAAACGCCGCTCAGGGAACCCCCAAATGAGGCTCCTTCCATGTCCCTAAGAGCAGGGACAGAGACAGGCGCTCAATCCATCATGTAGTACCCAGGTCTCAAACTGCCAAAAGATCTGTTAAGCTGAAACTACTGTTTTTGCACCTTTAATGGTAATCGATTAGTTTAACCTTTATTACTTTGGTCAGGAAGTCCAGGCTACCCAGCCCTTACAACCAATGTTGACAATAAGAGCAGATATCTTCTGTATCTTTACCCTACCTTCCCAAACAAAACTGTAGTGCATATTAAACTTATAGCATCAGTATTTTACTCCCATGTGTCTGAATGCTCATGCCAAATAAAATACCATAGTCCAGAAGGTCTCTCTAGAAGATTCTTCATTGTTTTTTTGCCGAAACTGATGGACAGGGTTACTTCCTTGGAAATACAGTGGTACCTCGCTTAAAGAGCATAATGCGTTCCACAGGATTGCTCTTCGAGCGAGTTTGCTCTTTAAGTGAAACACCATTGCAAATGACCAATTGTGACTTCTGGCGAGGGGATTGTGAACCCTGATTTATTTGTTAAGCGAGTTTTTGGTTGGTTTTATTTGTTAGTGAGGCGATCATTCAGAGAAAATTCTGCTCTTTAAGCGAATTAGGTTCTAAGCAAGGCACTTTTTATGCGAGGTTTTACTGTAACAATTTCCAGAAACCTAAGTCGGTACATTGGTTGATCAGTGCTTTGGGGAATTGACTTAGGCTTCTTGGAATTGAAGTCCAAAAAAACTAAAGATTGGAAATATATTCATTTCAATACTCAGAGAAAGGACAGAAGTTGACGGGGCCATTGCATTCAGAAGATTCAAGCTCAGCCGTAAGAACACACTCGAGTTGTGGAGCTGGCAGCACCTTTCCTCAAATATCTCACTTACCTTAAAAGCCCTCTTAGGGTTGCAACAAGTTGGTTCTTACTTGATAGCACATGACAAATTGCACTAGAGAATTGCCTGTGTTTGATAAGCCACTGTTTGTATCACTCACCACATACCACTCTTGTGAGTTGGTGTGACATGAAAGCAAACAGCAGCTTGTTAACTAATGGCAGTTTTGCTGCTACGCCACTGCATAACTAACAAAATAGGGGACTGCGGTGGCTTAGTGGTTAAGACACTGAACTTGATGACTGGAAGGTCCACAGTTCGGGATCCGAGTGCTGCACAACGGAATGCGCTCCCGTCTCCATCCCAGCTCCTGCTAACCTAGCAGTTCGAAAGCAAGAAAATGCAAGTAGATAAATAAAGACCACTTTGGCAGAACGGTAAACAGTGTTCCGTTTAGTCATGCCTCCCACATTTCCACGGAAGTGTCTGCATACACAGACAGTGCTGGCTCTTTGGCTATAAACAGAGATGAGCACTGAACCCTAAAGTCAGATATGACTGGCCTTTCAAGCAAGGGAGTCCTTTACCTTTACTTATAGTTAACAAATAAGATCCTGGCTGGTTTTCATTTAGAATGACCCAGCTAGGTCTGGCTGCTAAATATCCAGAGTTTTAAAGCTATCAGACAAGAAACGAAACATGAGAGGCGTTTTTGAGAAGATCACTGATCGTTAAATAATTCATATTTCTGGAGCCTCAAGCTATGTGGAATTTATTTCCTCTTCCCATGTTTTTGATTTATATTAAAAACTCTGACTAAATTCTCCATTTGGTTCTTGAGTAAGGAATTAATAGATTCTGTTTAAACCTTCTGAAGCTCAAGTGGGAAGCTGATGAAGCCCAGATCTTAATTAGGTAATAGCAGCTGACAGGTAACATATTTCTAGATGCACCTTGGATGCTCCAGGGCAGAATCCAGAGGGTAAATAATGCAAACATTCAGCGCTTGTGCATTCACTGCTCTGGAAGACATTTTAGGTCCCAGTCACGATGACGTTCAAAGAGAATGGAGATGCAACCAGGCTTTTCTCATTTTTTTTTGAAGGAGAAAAATCCACCTCCTATAGTGCCGGCAACTTGAAGAGAAGCTGCTAAGGTTACTTTAGAAGAAAAGGTGGTGGCTATGCATTAATTTTTATGCCATGCCTCCATCAGGGACTTTTAGATCTCTTGGAAACTCTACTTTTTTGTGGTCTACAAATAGCTAGAGCAGTGATGGTGAACCTTGGCACTCCAGGTGTTCCTGAACTTCAATTCCCAGAAGCCCAAGTCCCTGTGAATCCAGACAAAGGGGTTTACTGTGCGTGTTCTTGGACTTCAAGGGACTGCGGTGGCTCAAGTGGTTAAGACACTGAACTCGCTGACTGGAAGGTCAGAGTTCGATACCTGGGTACTGCATGACGGAGTGAGCTCCTGTCTCTGTCCCAGCTCCTGCCAACCTAGCAGTTCAAAAGCAAGACATTGCAAGTAGATAAATAGATACCACTTCAGTGGGAAGGTAAACAGCGTTCTGTACATGCAGTAAACCCATTTGTGTGGCTTCACAGAGACTTGGGCTTCTGGGAATTGAAGTCCAAGAACACCTGGAGTGCCAAAGTTCACCATCACGGAGTTAGAAGATTCTCTACACAAAGATTTTGAGCACTGAATTATAGACATCATAAATGGCTCTTAAAACAACTGTCGTGCAAGCAGGGCAAAATGACTGTCCAGCCTTCAAAAGTGACTGAGAGAGCATGACCCTGCCCGGTTTGAAAAGGTTGGGAACCTCTGGTTTAGACGCTGAACTTGACAACTGGAAGATCAACACTTCAAGACCTGAGTGTTACATGACAGAGTGAACTCCCGTCGTCTTTCCCAGTTCCTGCCAACCTAGCAGTTCAAAAGCAAGAAATTCCAAGTAGATAAATAGGGACCACTTCATTGGGAAGGTAAACAGCATTCTGTGCACTAGTCATGCCTACCACATGTCCATGGAAACTTCTGCAGATGCAGACAGCACTGCCTCTTTGGCTATAAACAGAAACGAGCACTGAACCCTAGAGTTGGATGCGACTGGCTTTCAAGCAAGGGTGACATTTACCTTTATGTGCTATCAATGCCTGATCGTCTGCAAAATGAAATTTGTTGATATTGTTTCCGTTGATGGGCTTCCCTTCTTCGGCTATGAAACAGAGACGAGCACTGAACCCTAGAGTCAGATACGACTGGCTTTCGAGCAAGGGTGACCTTTACCTTACCTAAAATTAAAAAATCTGCACAGCCATTCCTGGTACGCACACGCACACACACACACCAGAGGGCACTGCTTGGCACGTTGCAAGGTAATAAATAACCTCTTAACCTGCTTAGTGTTTTATGCTCAGTAGTGTGTTTTACAGCGTTACCTGGAGTCCTTGAATGCTTGTTCCCTTGGCAACCTGATATAGCGTTTTTATTCTTTATTACTATCACTGTTTTATTGCTGTCTTGTTCAAATGTGCTGTCATCTTTATTTTGCTTCGGCTCTATCCTTTTGTGTGCGCTTCTGCATGTGAGTGTGTGTGAGTGAGAGAGAGAGGGAAAAAGAGAATGATAGAAAGGAAACACAACAAATCTGTTCCTAGAAATTATTTTAGTGCTAAAAAGGCGATCTGTCATTTCTGTATTAAATCTTGGTTCAAGCATTGACATAGATTGGAAAGGGGGGGGGGAGACCCCATTGTGAAGATAAAGACTGCCGTCTTGAATATAGATTAAGGCAGGCAGGGAAGTGATGGTGTAGACCTAAAAGAAAACGAAGGCAGGTGGTTAAATCATGGCATAAAACAAATTTGAGTCAGTGTAGATTCTTATCTTGGCTGTTGTGAAAGGAAGAGGTTATGAGACAAACTGGTAAAAGCAGTATTCCAGATATAAAAGGGCTTTTTATACAAGGGGTTTTACTCAGATACCAAAGGTTTTATGCATGCATGGATATATAAATTGCATATGGATTTGAATCATCGCCTCTGTGGATGAATGGAATGAGCAAAAGATGCAGTTTTGAGTGGTAGGCTTCTAGCTTCCTTTGCAAATGTATGCAGTTGTTATAGTGTTTGGAACTGACTGACAGGAAGGATTTCAAGGTCAGTGAGGTTTTTGTAAGGAGCGTTTTCACCAGTTCCACTCCTCCAGTACGTTTGCATGGATAAGCGGGGATTTGAACCCCGGCTTCCCAAGTTCTGATCTGCTAGGTTGGCAGGAGCTGGGACAGAGACGGGAGCTCATTCCGTCGTGCAGTGCCTAGGAATCGAACTCAGACCATTCCAGTCAGCGAGTTCGGTCTTTTAACCATTTGAGTCACTGCAGTCCCCTCATTTATATTATTTTTCAGAATATTGAAAGCATTCTTCCAAAAGAGTGACCTTGGCCTGTTAGCTGCACTTATGACAGTGTTTTAATGGGTCTGTTCTCCCATTGAGACTGTAGTTCATGTTCAACACAGGAAGTAGCTGACCCATCCTGGTCTAAAACAGATTCATTTCACAAGAGCTGCCATTGTGAAGACCTGCCTTGATTGGTTTTACATAAGTGAAGGCAGCTATTTGGGGCTGGTAAGTTTTTAAACCTCCACTCTGGAAACCACCTCACACTCCTGTTAGGCAACATTTGGGTTCACCTTGAGATTTACTTGGTTATGCAGGTTGGAGACAGAAGAAGCTTCTTTTCAGCATGGTCATTGCTGTTCCCATTACAGATTGATTTGTTCATTTGTTTTCCTCTTTGATTTATGTGCACCTGGGGGGGTATATAACTCGGTATATGTATGTGCATTAACAGAGTGGTAATGTTGTTTGAATGATGGACTGAGACTGGGGAGAGGAATGTTCCTACCTGATAAGCCATGAAACATGACCATAAGGTTCTCTCTCCCTCTTGGCTGACCCGTCTCATAGAAATATGTAGGTGCAGTGATTCCCAGTCTTGGACCCCCTGATGTTCTTCGCCTGCAGCACTCAGAAATTTGGCAAACATTTGGCAGAAAGCTCTCTCTCTCCTACTTGTTAGGAGTGTGTAAAGCCAGACATGGCTACTGAGTCGCCACGGCGAGTGGGCGGCAATATAAATTTGAACTAATAAATAAAAAATAAATAAAATAAATACTAAGCCAAATGAAATCCAAGCACATGGTATTAATTCTTCCATAGGTGTGCAAGAATTCCACATACATAAACAAGTATCAACAGAATTATTCCTTTCTCTCCTGTTCTATGTTTGACTGCAGAATTTAAAAGCTGGGAATTAGAGCAATAGGAAGAATTAAATCAGGAGTTCTCAATCGTTTGAAGCCAGGAGCCAAGGCACACTCTCTCAGACAGCTTCAGGGGCCTGATGGCCATTTTGCCCTTCGTCCACCATATGACACTTCCTGGTATGGTGGAGGCAGTGGGGGGGGGCACACTAAATGGCGCCATGAGCCGCATCCAGCCCATGGGCCACAGTTTGAGAATCCCTGAATTAAAGGATTGACTGGGAAGCCGTTTCTAGACATGTTGCCCCACTGGAAGGGCAGCATCGCCAGGTGTGTTGTTCAGCGATAACCAGTTTTTTCCCTCCCTCTTGGCAATGATGTGACAAAGTTTTCCCAGAACGGATGTGTTTAAAAGCAAGCTCTGTGGCTCCTGAGAATGATAGAGCCAGCAGAGTGCTAACAGAGGCACTGTGTGATCTTGGGCTTGTGGGAGCTGGCTGGCAAGCCCTAGATAACACATATCTGCTGAGCCACATGTGAGAACTAATACAGATTTCAGTGTGTCTCTTGCAATAGCTAGTCTCTGTCTCAGTCAGTCTCCTTCACTCGCTTTCCCCTTCCGCTCTCACCCACCCTTTCTGCACCATTTCCCACACTTTTTAGTGTTTTGGTTGGGGTTTTTTTTAAAGGTCCCTTCTTGAACAAATCTTTCTATCTCTGTGTGTGCTGCCTGCAGATTGTTAGCCTTCAACAGAGCAAGGAATATTGATATCATTCCATCTACTTCAGAGGAAATGTGGTCGGAAGGAGCTGTCTTCTTGAAGGTGATGCCTCTCCTGTTTTCAGGGAGGGAAAAATGTGTGTGTCAACATCCAAGAATACTGTGCAGATCTGAGCTGTGTTTGTGTGTATGCACCCAGTTATCAAAGCTGTTTTGTTCTTGTCTTGTGACTGGGGGCCAGAGAGAAAGCATTGCTTCCTTGTAGGTACAGTGTCCAACCTCTCCCCTTCTTCCTCCAGCTGCATTCTGTCACTGAAACAGGCCCAAATTAAGATGCTGCATGCTGTGTCAAGTTTATGAGACCTATGTTTGTTTGGGGCCACGGTGGCTTAGTGGTTAAGATGCTACGTTTGATGACCAGAAGGTTGGCAGGTAAGCAGTTCGAGGCCCGAGAAAATCAAAACTGGAAGAGATGAAAATGCTGACAACTCATAGCTGTTCATCAGGGGGCTCAGTGGTAAAGAAGCTCGCCTTGTTTTCTGGAAGGCTGGCAAGTCGGCAGTTCAAGACCCAGGTACTGCATGATGGATTGAGCACCCAGCTCTTGGGGACATGAAAGGAGCCTCGTTTGGGCGCTCCCTGAGTAAAGTTTCTTCCACAGAAATCCTTTCAACCCAGAATAATTTCTGACATGAAATTATTATCAGATTCTGGGAATTGCAATCCAAAACCGCCAATCTGCACCCACTTGAGCTTCGCCACTCAGCTATGACTTCTCCCTTTCACTTTGAAACCACCATCCTTTGTCTCTCCCAGGATACAAATAAAGCAAACAAACATATCTTCTGGATATAAAAGAAGAATATCAACTTCCGAGAAGCATGCTTTAGGGCCAGACAGACAAACAATGTGATTCCGTTGGTCTTAATCCTGGGTTTGTGCTCCCCTTGCTAAACTTGCATTGTGCCAACACAATTACGATCTTTGTAAAGCCAGCTTGCAGAGTCTCTTGAACCAAGCTAAGTACTGTATCAGTTTAGAGTCAGCTGAGTTCATTTTTCCATAGTCTCGCCTACACTTACTAATCCCCTAATCTGAACCTTCCTCTCTTTTTAAATTTTCTCTCTCTTGTTCCTCTTTTTTGGTCTAGCATCCCTAGCAGTTTGAAAGCAAGAAATTGCAAGTAGATAACTAGGTACCACTTCAGCGGGAAAGGTAACAGTGTTCCGTACACTCTGTTGCCTAGGCATGCCTGCCACATGACCACGGAAACCTCTGCATCTGGCTACTGAGATGAGTGCCGTCCCCTAGAGTTGGATATGACTGGCTTTCAAGCAAGGGAGACTTTTACCTTGGTAATGTTACTCCTTCAACTGTGTGCGATAGGCCTTATTACAGTCCAAAATGAGAACATATTTTGAGTTTAACTGTTGACTTTGTTGGTTTGGCTTTCGGTGCATTAATCAGATCTCTGCAGCATTTTTCATTGCCGTTTTGCTCCTGCATTCTTGAGGCCAGCTTGGTTTTAGCAAAACACGCTTAAAACTCTTCCTGTTTCTTCCCAGATAGGGATGGGAGGTTGCCTGTTGAGTTAGACCAAGAGTTCTCAACCTTTTTAAGCCAGGGACTGGGTCACGCTCCCTCAGACAGCTTCAGGGGCCGGACAGCCATTTTGCCCTTCCTCCACCACATGGCACTTCCAGATGTGGTGGAGGCAGTGTGAGGCCACATGAAATAGCACTGCGGGCTGCATCTGGCCCATTCGCCGCAGGTGGAGAATCCCTGAGTTAGACGGGCTGCTGTTCAGAAATGACCTCTCTCCAACTCTTTCCATCTCCTTTCTTTACTTTTGATCCAAGGCAGTGGTTCCCAACAAGGGGTACACAGCCCACAGGAGGACTTCAATTCCCAGAAGCCTAAGTCAGCACATTGGCTGATCAGTGCTTTGGGGAAATGACTTAGGCTTCTGGGAATTGAAGTCCAAAAACCAGCATTTGGGAAACACTGATCCAAGGTAATGAGAAAAGGGAGTTCTCCTTCTGTCACTAAACCACCTAAAAGGAACTGGTGTTGGCCGTCTGTGAAAAATGCCTTGCCTTACCTTGGAAAATAAAAATCCTTGTGAGATTGCTATTTTCTTAAACCTTCACTACCTCTCACTTTGGTTAGAGGGCTCTTGAGGGAGTTATCAAAGGAAGTGACGGACAGACAAGGAGGATCAGTTCTTCAGCAGGGAAAATGTGAATTACCAGCCGTGTCTGGGGTGACATCATGCTCTTGGACTCCTTTCCTCCTTGGAGCTCAGATCGGGCTTAAGACGAGAGATGAAAATGCTGTCCAGGAGGCTTTTCAGTACAGGAAGAGCCTTCAGACTTCAGAAGGGTATTTTATTTTAGAATTATAGGCATAGAATGATTCATCTGGGCGTCTGCATCTGTTTTGCATTTAAAACATGAAATCCTTCCTATGTTGAAGGTACGGTATCTCTGTTTTCTATCCTCAGCTTGGCACCAGGACAGCCATATTTTATGCTGGAACGTGGAGAGGTCTAACCTTTGGAGGGTTGAAGGTTGCTTGTTTAACCCTGCTTATCCCTGTCTCAGTTCCACGGAGGAACTTTCTGACAGATGTGGGAACGGCATTGCCAGCTGCACATGTGAGCGTATTCAGAAAAAAACATTTGAGCCATGGTGGTTATACTGCTGCATTGAGCTCGATTCTGACCAGTGCTCAAGGTTGGCTCAGCCTTCCATCCTTCCAAGATTTGTAAAATGAGTACCTGGCATGTTGGGAGCAAAATGCTAATTATTCCGTGAATTGTCCAGAGAGTGCACTATTAGCACTACGGGGCGGTATTTAAGTATAATTGCTTTCCTTTGCTTTGCTAACTGCAGCATGTAAAGTAGGAGTTCTCAACCTTATCAAGCCGGGTCATGCTCTCTAAGACAGCTTTGAGGGCCAGACAGCCATTTTGCCCTGCCTTCACAATGGAGGTGGCCATTTTGTCCCAACAGCTTCAAAGGGGATGGCCATTTTGTTTCTTGAATGCCCTTGAAGGTGTGTGTGGGGGCACACGAAATGGTTCCATGGGCCAGATCCAGCCCACAGGCCTTAGGTTGGGAGCCTCTTGGGTAAAGAAATGGCCAAGATTTGTCTAGTCCTGTGGTTCCCAATATGGGAAACATGCCACACAGGGGGACAATTTGATTTTTAAAGGGGGGGGGCAATTTGAGAATGAGTTATTTATTTATTTATTATTTATTAGTTCAAATTTATATTGCCGCCCACTCGCCATGGCGACTCAGGGCGGCTCACAAACAATACATTACATTAGCCCAAGTTAATGCCTTTTAGGCTTCCTCCACGTAAGTAGGAGTTTGTTTTAAGTTGTTCTCCTCTCCCCCCCCCTCCCCCATTTATATGCTGATTAATTATCATATGTTAAGAGTCTGGGTTAAAATTATGAAAAGTTAAAACCACGAAATATGTAGATAGAGGTACAGTACTTTTAAAAGCATAGACAAAAAAAACCCAAAGCAAAATAGATAAACCAATTAAGGCAGAGTTAAAACAACAGCCATAGCAATATGGAGCTGCAGTAACAGAGGGGAGGTAAAACCACTTTTTATGTGCTCATTCTAGTTTAATTTGACCCATAATTTGAAAAATCTAGGGCTCTGTTTCTCTGTGATCCTTTCCTAACTCCCTGGAAATGTTTATTTCGGTTTTTCCCATTAAAAATCCAAGCAAGCTAATACAACAAGGTCAGAATAATGAATCAATCTCTCCCTCTCTCCCCCTCCTCCCCTCCCCTTTAAAATCCTTGTTATACCTTTTAATTTATTTTTATTTTTAGCAAGAGAGCAAGTCGAATGTTAACAACAAATTAGAACCAATTAGGTGTTTTCAGTTCTCATACATCAATTCTGATTAGCTCTTGAGGAGGTGGGGGGGAAGGGTGCTTCCCAAGATGTATTAGGCCTGTCAAATGCAAATTGGGGTCATCAAAGAGCCGGAGATGTAGGGTTAGTAGCAACCCACTCAACAAATTGCTGCGCCAAATCCCCCCAAGTGGAAAAACCTGGGTGCCAAGTACAAATTATGTTTAAAAGGCCACATTTTATTTAGCCGGCTTGTGTTGATCAGCAGCTGACTCCGAGGTTATAATAGAGCATGCCAGTTGGCTTTAAGGCTGGAAAGAAAAGTCAGCAAAGAAGCTTCCAATTTTTACAAAACAAAACCGGAAAAAGACTCGGGACCTCAGCAAGGGCAGACACGGGAAGAAGAGTACAGTATGTGGGGTAGCTTGGTTGCTGGACAGACATCTGGTTGGGAATTAAACTACTACTTCTTGTTCCAAATCCGGTTCCAGATATTGGTGATCCTCATGGCGATCAGTCATGATGACTGTCTTGATAATATAATGCATTGGCCTTTCCTCTGCCTTCCACATCGCAGCGTGACCCCCATACCGCTGATTCAGTTCCGTGTGTCACTTTCTGGTCCTGAGCCCTTTTGGCACACAAAGTCCTCCTCAGCCCCAGGCCAAGATGGATGAAGCTGCTGCCCCTCCATCAAGATGGATTCAAGTGGGATTTAATCCACTTGGGGACCATTATCCGTCCCTGTAGACTTCTCCACCCAAGGCCATTAGTCCTCAGGGTTGTCAGGTTAGTCAACTTCCGCCTGACATTGAGTTGTTGGCAGTATGGTCTACTCTATTACCATAGGATAACCTGGCAAGACTACACATCTATCTTTATATTATAAAAAAAACCCTGGCCCCAGGCCAGAATTGATGAAGCTGCTGCCCTCCATCAAATTGAGTTCAAGTGGGATTTAACCTACTTGGGGACCATTATCCTTCCCTGTGGACTTTGCCACCCAAAGCGGTTAGTCCTCAGTCAGGTTAGTTAACTGCCACCTGATGATTGGCATCATCAGCAGTATGGTCTACTCTATTAGCATAGTAGGATAACCAGGCCAGACTGTTAGGAGAACTTAAACTAGTGTGGGTTAAATAGTACCTTATCCAGTTCGTCTCAGGTTCACATACACAAC
Source organism: Furcifer pardalis (assembly GCA_030440675.1). Classification (NCBI taxonomy): domain Eukaryota; kingdom Metazoa; phylum Chordata; class Lepidosauria; order Squamata; family Chamaeleonidae; genus Furcifer; species Furcifer pardalis. The sequence goes on from CP126898.1 coordinate 6,177,446, forward strand.
GAACAAACACAGTGTCCTTTTTGTGATTCTAGACCAGGGTTCCTCAAATGGCTCTCCAGATGTTGTTGGGCTTCCAATCCCCAGAAGCCCTGATCAGCAGGTGTACTGACTGGGGCTTCTGGGCATTGAAGTCCAAGAACACCTAGGGAGCCAAGTTTGAGAACCTCTGGTCTAGAATCACAAATAGGTCGCTGCCATTGTTCATTGTGTACGTGAATCTGAGACGTTAGATATACGGAAAATGCCTTTTGAATTCTCAGAAGCCAAGCACTGGGGAGAGACTATACCCTAAGGACCTTTCTCGTGAACAGTCCAGTGTTGCGTACTGGTTTCATGAAACCTGGGGGTGTGGTGGTTAAACTGCTATACTGCAGCCAAAAGTGCTGACATTGCGAACTTGATCCTGACCAGGACTCAAGGTTGACTCAACTCAGCCTTCCATCCTTCTGAGGTCAGTACCCAGCATGTTGAGGGCAAAAAATGCTAATTACCTTGTGAACCGCCCAGCAAATGCACCAAGTTCTATGGGGTGGTATAGAATTGTAATTGCCACTGCTCTTTCCTGCCCCGTGACATTGCCTTAGATCAGAAGTTCTCAACCTTTTGAAGCTGGGGTCCAGGTCATGCTCCATTAGACAGCTTCGGGGGCCGGATGGCCATTTTGCCCTTCCTCCACCCCATGGCACTTCCTGGTGTGGTGGGGGCAGTGGGGGCACATGAAATGGTGCCATGGGCGGCAGGTTGAGAATCCCTGCCTTAGATAATGTCAGGGCAGTCATTCTGACCTACTCTGTAGGGTTGTTGTGAATAGCAATAGCAATTACACTTACTGTGTTTCCCCCAAAAATAAGACACTGTCTTATATTTTTAAAAATTCCAAAATATGCACAAGGTCTTATTTTCAGGGGATGTCTTATTTTTCCATGATGAAGAATACAGTATATATTTATTGCTGATACAGCGGCTTGCTAGGGCAAGATTTAGGTGAGTGCCTTATTTTCAGAGGGGGCCTTATATTTCCGAGGTGGGGAAAAATAGGGGGGGGGGTGCCTTACTATATGAGGAGGTCTATTTTTGGGGAAACAGGGTATATACTGCCCCATTGCATTGGGTGGGTCACAAGTTAATTAGCATATTGCCCCCAAGAAACTGGGTGCTCATTTTACTGACCTTGAAAGGACGGAAGGCTGACTTAACCTTGATCCCTGGTCAGGACTGACCTCACAATGTTCCTGCTGTAGTACAGCAGTTTAGCCACTGTGCCACCAGGGCTTCTGAATGAGAATGAGGAGATCCATGTGTTCTGCCTTCATCTCACTGTAGGACAGGTGGCTTATACTTAAATACAGGTGAAGAAATAAAGTGGAGCTCTGCTTGAAGACATTTGTGAAATATCAGTGTGTTTTCCATAGCCAGTTCTAGACTGAGAAGGCATCCTTCATCATGAACTCCTGACAAATTTGGGGCACCTGGAAAAGTATGATCAGCCCCAGGGCGCCGTTTTAATTTCTCACAAGACTCTGGAACAAAGGTTCTGTCTCACAATGCCAGTGAGAAGATGCATTTATTTCACAACTTGTCTCCAGCCCTTAAGGTACCATGGAGAATTAATTATGTAACATGCATAGTATAGTCGTGTGTGCATGTGTTTAAGCATGGTTAAAATAGCCCTAGCTAACTAGCACGCCCTCTTAAATCAGATCTTTGTAAAAGGATTGCATTAGCCAAAGAAAACAAAACAAAACAAATCAATATTCCTCCCTGACCCATTTAAACTGATCTGAGTGTCCACAAAAAAAAACACCCTACAACCCATTGAATCTACTAATTGCACCAATTTAGAAAACGATTTAGCTAAGTTAGTTATTAAATCAATTTGTCTTCTAGATTTAGACTACAGGCTGTCACGGATGCTGTAACAACCTTCTGTTGCTAAATACCTTGCCATTCGTAACTGAAGTGTCCATTCCTAGAGAGAAAAGAGGCTAATATTGTACTTGGGCTCAAGGAAGCAGAGACAATAGAGAGGAGCCAGTAGGAAGAATTTATTTCCAAAATTTGTCATGCTCTGTTTCGTGCATCAGAGTGAAATTGGTTTGAAGGACGACAATATCTGCAATGTATTTTTTTAAAAGTACTCTTTTGTATTTTTAAGTGGACATTCTTGAGGGGACACAAGAGCAAAACCAAATTAAAAGATGGAGGAAGGATCTTACCGGGCAAGGAACATCATTAAAGGAGGATATAGCTGAGAAAATCAACCTCCCCTACATCACTTGGAGGATCCTGAATAGGCTGAGGGTCGGAGTCCCTAAACGTAAGACCAACATGCTCAAGTGGGGGCCTGCTGGTGGACAACAATGTGGAGAGACACAGAATCTAGCTCATTTACTGGTCTGCCGATTACTACCAAAATAATTCACCGATGAGGACTTAAGTTGGCCAGTGACAAAGCCAAGAAAGTGGCTTCATTTTGGCAGTCCAAGGTTTGGTCGGTACACGAAATAATAATAAGTGGACATGGAATACAATTCAGCCAGAACTTTGAATTCCACTAGCAAATAAAGGGGATATTTTAATGTGTTATCACATGTCTGTCTCAGCAGTAGCAACCGAGTTCTTGAGGAACCCACCTAGTCTGGACAGTAAACAACTTTGAGGTACACTTTCATGAGACAGCTTTGGGAACTGGCAGTGGAAAAGCCTTTGTCTGCACAATGCGTGGGACTTAGGATTTGAGATGCAGGACGTACTGTAGTTAACTAATGGCTAATTATTTGTAATTAATTCCTTTCTCCGAGAATGAGGGTGCCATTTAGTTGTGATTAAACAAGGGAAAGCACCATTCCTTTCAAAGTGACACATGTAACATCTAATTAATTTAATGGTCTTAGGGTTATAGCCTCATAAAATGGAAGAGTGGCCATATTGCGCAATTCATTTCCTTGTTTGTACTCTGTTTTTGGTATTGCAGTGGCTAATTTCCATGTTTAATCTATTCACTACCCCATTCCGCAGGTATTAAAGGCTTGAGCGCTTCAACACTGGAAGCATTCAAGAGAGAATTGGACAACCATCCGTCAGATCTGGTTTGATTCAGATTCCTGTATTGAGCAGGGGGTTGGACTCAATGGTTTAAAAAGGCCACTTCCAACTCAGTTATTCAGTGATTCTATGAATCAGGGGAGAATTTGGAAGCTTTGTAAGACATGACTGTGGCTGGTAGCATCTCCTGAGATCCACAGAACAACTTATTTTTACAGGATTCTGGCCAATACAGGTATTCTAATATAGAGGTTTCCCACATGTTCCCCAGTCTTCCTTTATAGGCTTTCTAGAAGGAATCTTTCGATGGCCTTGAGATGTTCACAGCAACTTCAAAAGTCAGAGGAAAAACACAGGAAAAAAGAACTTTTATGTCATTGATTTCCTAGGCAAAAAAATAGAGGATGATAATAAATCAGCATAGCATCTTGGGCTGGAGTAGGGAAAGAGAGATCCAGGTTTTGGAATCTGACCATCATGGTTTCCCCAAAGCAATAGCAATTACACCCCATAGCACCTAGTGCACTCTCTGGATAGTTCACAAGTTAATTAGCTTTTTGGCCCCAACATGATGGGTATTCATTTTGGCGACCTTAGAAGGGTGGGTCAACCTTGACCCCATCAGGATCAAACTCCTCATGTCAACAGCAGCTTTGGGTGTAGTATAGCAATCTATCTACTACGCTAGTAGGACTCTTGCTCTTTCTAAATGAGGCATAAATGTAATCCACCTTTCAAGTTCAATTTCCCCATCTTTAAAGTTGGTTCTTCTATGAATTTGGTTGGAGCCATTTCTTGCACGCATGAATACAATCAGTGTTGTGATGGATTTGGCAAATTAAGCCTGTTGTGCAAAATGCTAGTTTTTACAGATGGGGGGGAGGGAGCCTTAAACCCTAAAAACATCTTTCTCTGCCCAAAGGCACTGCTCTGTTATTAATGATCCAAGATTTAATGAGACTGGTTAGTAACTCAATTTTTTAAGAACACACACATTTCTATTCCCCCTCATTCCCAAAAAACTAAATAACATATTTGCCAATATATAAGACGCATCGGAGTATAAGATGCACCCAGTTATTACCAAAATAGGCCACTATATACAGTACAAGACACACTCCATTTTTCCAATGTATTTTCAGGGAGTGAAGTGGGTTTTATACACCAGCAAATACAGTATAAAGCTCTCTATGGATTTTTAATGTCCCCCCTCCAGTTTAAATGACCCCATAACCAGGCTGTTTTGAAGGCAACAGTTTTATCTTGTGTTTTGCTCCTATGGGATTCTTTCTCTGTTCCCCTAGCTCTGCAGTGCTAGCTGTGTTCCCTTAACTACAATTAAAATGTTGACACCTGGTTTAGCTGCGTAGATTAGGATTTGATTTTCTGTAATTATATGTTATCGCTCGCATTCAGCAGCAATTTTGCCTTCTGTACAGTATGATAACACTTATTAATTCAATAAAAGAAATCAATTCACAGGCAATTTCAAAAAAATGTAACACTTTGGTAACTTAGCAGCTGTCCAATCAGATTAAGCATCTGACTCTACATCTTGTCATTTAATCAGTAATGGGTGATTACAAAAGAGGATACACGTCAGATGTTAATTAAGAGTAACAAAGTCTGGGACCAGAAGGTTAACAGTGCCTGTTTTGTTATGATGCCGTGCCAAATATGGCTAATATTTGACTCTGTACTTAAGGGTTTACTGTGGAATGGAACGATAAGGCCATTCATTCTGTTTCTTTTGTCCAGCCCGTGCTGAATTCTTGTCCAGACAGTGGTGATTTCTTGTTGACGCTAATAGACCAAATGCACCATTTATGTTTAAAATGTGGCGGCGACTGGGGTGTGTGTGTTTGTGTATTTATTTGGAAATGCAGGACATTTCATCATTCACAATGCCAGCCTTTGTGAATTTCCCAGCGTTTTATCTTCAGTCATTTATTTCCTCCTTGTTTTCCTTCACCCACTGTGGCTGAAATCCAGTAGTAAGTCAAAAACTGGAGCAAACCGATTGAATCAATGGGGATCTGGTAAATCAACTCCGTTGTAAATTCTATTGATTCAATGGACCTACTCTATTTATGGCTTACTACTGGGTTTCAGCCAAATGTGCTGATTTATACCATACAGCACTATCATATTTAACTGTTGAGTAGCACAGAGACAGAGCTGCTGTTCTTCTTGTTTGTAGGTGTGCGCAGATCTGTGGTTTTAAAGGGTTTGGTTTCAGCTGGTTGTTGTTGTTGTTTCTATTATAAGGAAAGATCTTCTAAGCAGAGATTAGCTGATGCTCAAAGGTTTCTCCCTGAATTATCAAGGCACATTCATCAGAATAGAAGACTCTGGCATATGAGAATGCCAGCTGATCATATTTCTGTAAAGGGTTCCAGGACTTAACCAGTGGCAGAACTGGTTTCTCCAACGAGTCTGCCTCCCTTGAAAGTCAACAAAGAATCTTTGGTTTTGAAGTAGAAAGGCATCCATTTTTGCTAGTCCATGATCTTTAGTTAGGAGTTAGAGCTTTTTATCAGAAATAGATGGTGGCCCGTGTTGTACACTACTGTAAAGTCAACAAATGCTGTTCCAGTTATTTTCTGTATTTGAAAACCATCCTCTATATGCTGAGTTAGATTTAAGAGCTGGACTGCAGATGATTTAATATCATTTATTCAGAGACTGAATGACCAAGGTAGGAGATTGGGTTGTAATTTTTGGGATCTGATGGTTCTTTGCCTGGTTGCGGCACAGCAATTAGTTTCATCTTCTGCCATATTTGAGGGACTTGTTTGTTTGTCCAAATTATATTAAAGAGATGAAGCAGCCATTGCTTTGTGTAGTTCCCCAAATGCTTAATTTGCTGGATCTGGATACCACCGCTTTGTCATTCCAACATCTTCCTCTAGTTCAATGGTGGCCAACCTTGGCGCCCCAGGTGTTCTTGGACTTCAATTACCAGAAGCCCAAGTAAGCACTGCTGCTTATCAGGGCTTCTGGGAATTGAAGTCAAGGAAATCTTGGAGCACCAGGATTGACTACCACTCTAGCTCAACCAATATGAAGAAGATAGAAATTTATTTTGATTCACTCTGGATATCCCTTTGATGTTTTATTTTTCTTGTGCATTGTTGGGTCTTCTCTGCAAAAAGAAAGTGGTATCTATTTGGTTTGAAATTACATTTACATACAGTATCCTTTTGTTTGGATCATTGTTCAGTCTTTTCGGTAGTATCAAAGCTTTCTGGCTGCTTCTTGCCATCCCAAGTTCTGTTATGGCATCCATCCAATGATTGTTTTTTGTTTCTGCAAGAGTCAAAATCAAATTTCCTTGAACCTCTTAATGTATGGTCACATAGAAAGGGCTTCTCAAGAGTGAAAGCATTGGGTACCTCCTTGGCAACAGCATGTAGTCAGCTGTCCTTATTGCACAGGAAGATTGCTGGTCTTCCTCTTTCGTGTCCCAATCAAAAGCTTGACTGTCAAAATGAAGCCACTTTCTATGTTGCTGTTGTCCAAACCCAAGTTCTCATTGGTACAGGCCTCTGGCAGCAATCGGCATACCAGTAAATGAGCTGAGTTGTGTATCTTTCCACATTCACACTGCATGTTGTTGTCTACCAGCAACCCTCACTTGAGCATGTTGGTCTTGCATTTAGGGACTCCAATCCTCAGCTTATTCAGGGTCCTCCAAGTGACCTTGGAGAGGTTGAGTTCCTCAACCTGTATCCTTTAATGCTATTCCTTGTCCAGTGAACTCCTTCCTCCATCTTCTAATTTGGTTTTGTGTACCCTCAAGAATGTTTGTTCATGCCATAAAGTTATTCCTGGATCTTAGCCTGCAGACTTGAGAGTCATATCTGTTCAGAGAGTGTCAAGGGTAATTCTCTTGCTTAGTTTTCTCAGTGTCCACTGCTACTGTACATACTCAACTATAAGTCTAGTTTTTTAGCTCCCAAATTGAGGTCCAAAAAGTGGACTTGACTTATACTAGGGTCAGCAACCCCGAGGGTCCCAAAACTGAAGTGGTTCAAATTCAAACATACAGTAAAAAAACAAACAAACACTAGCACTACCATAAAAACTCAAAAACATACCCACACAAATGTCAAGATTAATTAATTTTACCATATTTTCATGTATTTTAATTATTAAAATTCACTAGTAGCTGCTGTATTTTCCACTCCTGACTTATACTTGGGTCATTCTATTTTCTTAGCCTTAGAGGTCCAAATTAGGTACCTCGACTTATATTTGGAACGACTTATAGTCGAGTATATATGGTACTGCTCTTCCAATCTTAGGTGGAGCGTATATTTTCTCTTGTGTCAATAACCGTACAACAAGAAACTCTCATATCTACAACCTGGGAACAAAATGTTGCTCTGCCAATATAAAGCTTTTGCGGGGGGACAGGCAGAATTGATGAAGCAGTGTTGTGAACGTATGAATCGCTGCTGTATAGAAATTGATGCTTTGGTGCTGCTAAGTGTTGTTTAAAATGAAATATGAAAAACCTACGCTTGCCTAGAAATCTCACCTTTTGCTCTGCTTCCAAAATTCATTGTTTCCCCACTGATACATCTCCATTTGAGGCAGGCTGTGAAAAGAAACAAAATGAACAGAAATTATCTGAAATGCTGATATTTCTCCCCCCCATCCCAACTCGTTTGAACAAATCTGCTGGCTTTTAAGGACACACACATCACACGCTGGAACCATTTAATCAGTTTTAATGAATATTCCTCTTGTTAAGTGAACAGAGAATGCCCTGAAGCTTGCTGGGTTTAGATGTTCCTGCGATGAAAGATTATGTGCTGAATGACCAATGAACTGGCAGATCTAAATGGGCACAGACTAAATGAAGTTTACAATGTTCCTGGGATTGTTTTATATCTTCTTTTAGTCCTTTTTATTTCAAGGATTTTGAGCAGATAGCAATTTTCATTCTACATTCTGGCTAATACTGTTGGCTTTTCATGTCTGGCATCCATATGATTGTTCAGTTTTCCCCCACTAGTGTGTTGCATATGCAAAGGTATCTATAGACTTCAGTTTATTCCTTATAACAAGGTTTTCCAACCTTTTCAAGCTGGGGGCCAGGTTACACTCTCTCAGTCAGCTTTGAGGGCTGGACGGCCATTTTGCCCTGCCTGCACAATGGGGGTGGCCATTTTGTTTCTCAAATGCCCTTGGAGGGGTGGGGGACACATGAAATGGTGCTGCAGGCCAGATCCGGGCCACGGGCCTTAGGTTAGGAACCCCTGCCTTATAACATCCCTGAAAAGCAGTTTAGTCTGAAAAAATTGGGGTATATGTCAGTGACTAATCAAAAACCTCCCTGGTCCCGGGGTTGGGGTGGGGGGAGCAGGAGGCTGAAATATAGTATCTCCAGTTCAAATCATCTCTTTCCACTGTTCCCCTGCCAATTAATCTATCTAATCTATTGCTATCTTCCTATAACTTTCACAAATATTTTTTTAAAATATGCAAATTTCATATACTGTATATATAGTTCCATAAAAATTTATCATACAATGAATCATTCGTGTTAAAGGTCATCTTTCTTTACAATAAAGCAAAACAAAATTACAGAGTCTGAATACTACTGGCTGCCAACAAAATCTGTTTTATCTCCCCTTTGGTTTCCCTTGTTTATCGTGATTTCCTTACCATAATTTTTTGTTAAGTATAAGCACCCTTGCAAGCATTTGTATCCTAAATATGTCTGTGTCCGCATGCGTGCATACATACACAAATTGCACATATTTCCTGTGGTTTTTGTCGGGGTAGTGGACAGTGGTGTTTGTATGTTGCTTAGTAAAGAGGGTTACATCAATGCTGCTGGTGAATGACATGCTCTTTGCATTATCACACCCAGCATTCACTATGTCTTGGTTGGCACCCTGCCAGCATATGTCTCTCTCCGGTGTGTAACCAACAGATAACAGATATCTCTCTGCAGAAATAAATCACACACGACCACTCATGTTAATGTAGATGGACGGACTGTCAAGTCTGTGTTTTGCTGACATGATGTGTTTGGCTTTTTATAAAATTACCTGCTAAAATAGCACTGGCTCTGTTTGTATACAGGAGAAAGACATAGACAAGGACACAGAGTAAAAGTTTGTTTGTGTGCTGGGTGGGATAAAGGCAGTTGTTTCTGGGCCACTGAGTCTGTTTGTGTTGGTACAACACTGTGGTTGCAAGCAACAGAGCCTTCCTAAATACTGTACCTAATATCTTTGGAATGCACCCCATATCTGGAGATTATTCCTTTAACGCATTTGTGCTTTTATCAAGTTCTAGAAGAGTCGGCGTTGCCAAGCTATACACAGCTTTAACCTGCAGCTATCAGAGAAATAATACCTATTGGTATACTCTAGCTTTTTCCGTATTTATATCCTGTGTGCCTTATCGCCCGATGATGGATATAAGCCTGTGAAATACCATGGTGTTGAGTGAACTGCTCAGGAATCTGGGTAACTAGTCACAAATCTTTCAACGTAGCATTTTCAGTTGGGCTCCTGAGTTAAAATGCCAAGAACACGTGTTTGCTTTAAACATGCTAATCACGCACATCTCGGCTGCTTCAGCCTGGTTCACCCCAAGATCCCTCTGCTATCATCGCTTCTTCTTCTTCTTCTTCTTCTTCTTCTTCTTCTTCTTCTTCTTCTTCTTCTTCTTCTTCTTCTTCTTCTTCTCCTCCTCCTCCTCCTCCTCCTCCTCCTCCTCCTCCTCCTCCTCCTCCTCCTCCTCCTCCTCCTCCTCCTCCTCCTCCTCCTCCTCCTCCTCCTCCTCCTCCTCCTCCTCCTCCTCCTCCTCCTCCTCCTCCTCCTCCTCCTCCTCCTCCTCCTCCTCCTCCTCCTCCTCCTCCTCCTCCTCCTCCTCCTCCTCCTCCTCCTCCTCCTCCTCCTCCTCCTCCTCCTCCTCCTCCTCCTCCTCCTCCTCCTCCTCCTCCTCCTCCTCCTCCTCCTCCTCCTCCTCCTCCTCCTCCTCCTCCTCCTCCTCCTCCTCCTCCTCCTCCTCCTCCTCCTCCTCCTCCTCCTCCTCCTCCTCCTCCTCCTCCTCCTCCTCCTCCTCCTCCTCCTCCTCCTCCTCCTCCATTCTTCTTTATTATCCTTGTGTCACATCCGATTCCGAACATTGGTGATCCTCATGGCGATCGGCCATGAAGATTTTTCTGAGAACATTATAATGCAGTGGTCTTCCATTTGCCTTCCACGTTACAGCATGACACCCGTACTACTGTTCCAGTTCCGCAACTTCCTTTTTTTCTGGTCATGAGCACTTTTGCCAAACAAAGTCCTCCTCAGCCCCAGGCCAAGATAGATGAAGCTGCTGCCCTCCATCAAGATGGATTCAAATGGGATTTAATCCACTTGGAGACCAATAGCCTTCCTTGTGGACTTCACCACCCAAGCCCGTAAGTTCTCAGGGTTGTCAGGTTAATTAACCACCGCCTCAAGATCAGTGTTGATTCATTGGCAGTATGGTCTAATCCAGTGGTTCCCAACAAGGGGTACACAGCCCATTAGTGGACTTCAATTCTCAGAAGCCTAAGTCAGTACATTGGCTGATCAGTGCTTTGGGGAAATGACTTAGGCTTCTGGGAATTGAAGTCCAAAAACCAGCATTTGGGAAACACTGGTCTACTCTATTACCATAGCAGGATAACCTGGCCAGACAGGCTTGAAAGGATGCTTACAGGATGAAAAAGCTATTATTATTTTTGCAAGACACAAGTAGGTAGATACATATATGGTGATGCAAAGCTATGGATGGGTTTTAGTGGTAGTTCTGCATGACAGATTGAGCACCTGTCTCTGTCTCAGCTCTTGGGGACATGAAAGGAGCCTCATTTGGGTGTCCCCTGAGTAGAGTTTCTTCAGCAAAAATCCTTTCAACCCAGAATAATTTCTGACACAAAGTTATTATTATTAGTGATAGAAAATAACTCTGAAACACACCACAGGATCATGCCTATTGATCTCATCCAAGTACAGTACAGTAGATCTCCCAGCATATGTATAAAAAAAATTAAAATTCAAATAGATGCCCAGTGTTAGTTTAAGAGGAGCGATGAACCACAAATTACATAATAGGGATGTTGTTTGTGCATATTGGAGTGTGTTAACACATCCAGGCCCTGTTTACTCGTTCTCTCCGTGTCAGATTTAGGGCCCACTATGTACCAGATGACATCATCAAAAAGCAACATCCACAACCAGTATCCAAAATTACCATCTCACATACGTATTCTGTGTTTCCCCTTCTAATTCACCACACCACACACCCCAAATCTGTGGGGTTTACAGCCCTAGGAGAGACAAAAAGTTTAAGTGACATTGTCAGGTGGTTCAAAGGCATGCACACTTCTGACCTGTTATGAGCTTTCTCCTACAAATGACACTTTGAGATTTTTCAGCATTCTCAAATAGATTTGGGAGGATACAATATAGATTTTAAAATGCACTGTTGATTTAACTTAAGCTGAGATATTAAAGGTGGATAAAGCAAGAAAGCCGTGCTTGCTTCCCAAGGTCATGATTTCTTAGCTGGAGGTTATTATTATATTCATTGGCAGAGTGCAGAGAACTGAATCACTGTGTATATCAAACATTTCTTTTTGTTCCAGCCATTGGTTGGACCTCTGTGAGAAGTCTATCTCTTTTTTTCATTATTTTTTTCATCCCATTGTTCAGTTCTGAATGTTCCTCAAGACAGCTGAAGTTTGGAGGTCCTTTATTGCAGGCGTTCTCAATTATTTTTTAGCCAGGGGCCAGGTCACGCTCCCTCAGGCAGCTTCAGAGGCCAGATGGCCATTTTGCCCTTCCTCCACACACATGGCACTTCCTGGTGTGGTGGAGGTGGTGGTGGGCCACATGAAATGACATTGTGGGGTGCATCTGGCCCACAGTCTGCAGGTTGAGAATCCCTGCTTTATTGTTATTTAGTCTGAAAACAGCTTTACCTGCCTCACTAAGAATGAGTCTCTAGACTCTTATTTCTGCTCATTATTCTCTCATTTCTAGTATCTTCTCTCCTCTACATTCAATTCTGTTGACTTCTGACTGTTAAATTCTACTTCCTGATCACTTTGTCTGGTCATAAAATGGATATTTTGCCAAGTCCCAAAATACAGCACACTGGAGTGAGCTTCTGTCTCTGTCGCATCTCCTGCCAAAGCAAGAAATTGCAGTACATAAATAGGTACTACTTTGGTGGGAAGGTAAGCAGCATTCTAGAGTCTGAGCACCACCCTCTAGAGTCGGATATGACTGGCTTTCAAGCAAGGTGACGTTTATCTTTACTTAGGGATCAGTAATGCAATTTTCTGCTCCAAAGATCCTTCAGCGGTGAAAATGTAGAAAAATGAAATGGGGGAAGGAGAGAAAACCTCCTCTTGAGGCACAGTGGTTAAACTGTTGTACTGCAGCCATAACTGCTGAAATTGTGGGTTCAAGCCTGATGGGACACAAGGTTGACTCAGCCTTCCATCCTTCCAAGATTGGTAAAATGATTACCCAGCGTGTTGGGGCACAAACTGCTAATTACCTTGTGAAGGGTCCAGAGAGTGCACTAAATGCTTTGGGGTTGTGTGTAAGTGTAATTTATGCTGCTATTTACTTGATTGATACTACCTTTTAAACAGAATTCAGCAATAATGTAATAGTTTATCAAAAGAACGTAGTTTCCCCATAAACCCCCTTCATGAATTTTTCCAACATGAACTATATAATAATTAAAATCCAGTTCATAAGCAATGTTAACGAATCCATACTAGAAATGCTTTTTTTTTTAAAGAAGAAGAAGAAAGAGCACATCCTGTGGTCTTTTATTATTATTATTTTGAATGACGGCAAACATTATTTTCAAAATGAATATTTATTCATGGTGGATCAAGAATAAAGAGCTCTCGTACACAAAGCTGATTTGAAAGGCAATCCTTGGGAAAAACAAGAATTTCCAAATGCGGCATGTTCCTCATGTAAATATAATTATGCTTTGCATATCCCTGTGAAAGAGCATAAAGCTTTAATAATGGGCTAAAACTACTTCTTTTGCCATGGTGCTCACATGATTAGCAGTAGGGAGAAAGGAAGCATTTGGAGAGAGAGTTGTGTAATATAATTTTTACCCTTGTGGAAAATGCTATACAGTGCCAATTTAAAAAAAAACACAAAAGAAAAAAACAGTTGTCTACATTAATGTTGATATATACAGTATGCACAAATTGTCCATCTCAAGTTCGATGTCCAGGTTTTAAAGCCATTGAAGAGCTTCATCTGTGGCACTATGCAAGTCCTCCAATGTGCCTCGAAACGCATGTAAAGGATGCCTAAATATAATGGGGTCCATGGTTTGGTCTTCTTCACAGTCTCATTGAGGACTTCTACCCACATATCAACAAAGTGGCCTCACATCTACCACAGCCAGTCCTCGCTCTGTTCAGCATCCTCCACTGCCATCTTGAAAGACATGGTTTTGTTCACATCCACATGAGGAACGCTCTTAATGTAGTATTCCTCCAAGTCATTGCCTTCAAACCATGTGATAGTTCCATCCGACCAAGTTAACTTCAGTCCAGGAAAACTAATGTCAACCACAACTTGTTAAGCCTGTAGTCTGCCTGCCTATTTTATTTTATTTTTACCCTGCCCTTCTCCTAAACAGGTGAAACAGGATGACCCCATGGTTAAGCTGCTGTCCTGTAGCCAAAACTCTGTTCATGATCTGAGTCCAATCCTTTTAATTTTTTTTATTTTTATTTTGCAATTCATTTTCACATCTCCTGACTCAACACACAGGAATATCAGAGCTGGTGTCCTCAAGTGTGTGGTTCCCACACACCCTATAGAGTATGCGCTCTTTGAATCATGGCTGACTAGAGATAGTTTGAAACATCTTTTCTGTCTTTGTTCACTGAGGGATTTATCTTCATATGTGGATTTCACTCACCACACACGCATCCTGAGATTGCATCTCAAAAGCCAATTGAAAACAGTTCATCCCTCCCTCCTTTATTTCCAGGTGTTGATTTGAGGTTGTAACCCTGCAGATTTTCCTGGGGACATATTAACTGGTTAGGTCAACTAAAATGATACTTAAAAGTAGCCTGATGTGAGTTGAGCCACTCACGGTATGATTATGTGTGATTAGCAGGAACTGCATTGCTCAAAAGTGGTTATTATAATTAAATTCTTCATTTCCTGCAGAAAGCCGTGAAATGGCAATTGTCATCATGGGAAAAGTAAACACTTCTGGTGTTTGCAGTGGAGTGTCAAAAGGGTAGATTCTCTCCGTATACATTTGTGTGTGTGTGTGTGTGTGTCTGTGTCTGTGTCTGTGTCTCTGTCTGTCTGTCTGTCTGTCTTGTCTCAGAGAGAAGAAAGAAATACCCTCCCCAATGACCAGCCGACAAACCATTTTCTGCAATCACATCTTTGTGTCTCCTGAGCCTGTTCCCAAATCCAGATCTAACAGCTAATGACACATACAGCACCGAAGCTGAGCTTTTAGCACCTGCTGCGCAAGGTGCCGATTAATAATTTGAGCTGCACAATCTTCTTAGAAGTGCCAGCTGGATCCCAACTTACTCATCAGAGGCACCTCTTCTTTCTCTGCGGGTTGGTCACCATTGCTGTTAAGGGTTGGTTCACTTTCTTTCTACGCCAAACAGGTAACTCTGTCAAGTGTGAGAAATTTGAAAGGCTTCTTTGGATCAGACAAGGTTGACATTTGCTTGCTGAGCCATAGAACGTGGAATTGGGAAGATAAAACTTATTTCCAGCCAACAAATGGCCCGGCTTAGACTTCTAACAAAACCAAAGTACCATATATACTTGAGTATAAGCTGACCTGAATATAAACCATGTACCAAATATAAGCTGCAGCTTTTCTTCTCCCCAGCCCTAAAGGCAACTGGGTGGCGATGGTCACTTACAATGGTGTTTCGCTTAAAGAGCAACTCATTTAAAGAGCAACCCCGTAGAATGCATTATGGTCTTTAAGGGAGGTGCCACTGTATTGGTAAATTAACTCAGGTGCTACAAAAGAACATACGGTTCTAATAAATTTCTTTCCTAGCCAAGGCAACTTTCCAAACTTGGAGCTTTCTCAACTCAGAGATTTAGGAAGCATCAAGTCATCCAATTCAGGGTGTTCTGAATAATTCTTATTCTTTGGATTCACCTCACATTCCAACCAACCTTAGGGTTTCACCTTTCCTAATTTCTGGCCAGTTACATGTGTGGTATAGATGATAGAGTGATGAACTCAAGAGACCTGGGTGTGAATCTCCACCCCCACCCCCCCGTTGACATCAGACCTCATTTGAGGGGTGTGTGAAAATGGTTAGACCACTCTTTAAATAACCCACTTTCCTTGAAAGCCCTGTTACGGTCAGAGCTTGTCACTCCTGACTTGACACGTAATAATTCAAGCATTAACATACTCGTTAGCATAAATATCCAAGTCGGCACAAACTCTGCATAGTTAAAGCAATGGTCTGCCCAGTAGTAATGTATGGCTGTGAGAGCTGGACCATAAGAAAGGTTGAGTGCAGAAGAATAGACACCCTTGAACTGTGGTGCTGGAGAAGACTCTTGACTGTAAGGAGATCAAATCAGTCCATCCTGATGGAAATCAACCCTGACTGCTCCTTGGAAGGACAAATACTGAAGCTGAAGCTCAAATACTTTGGCCACCAAATGAGAAGAGAGGACTCACTGGATAAGGACCTGATGCTAGGAAAGAGTGAAGCCAAGAGGAGAAAGGAGCACCAGAGGATGAGGTGGCTAGATGGCATCGTTGACATAGTGGGCATATCAGACTCAGCTGTGCTACTGAACAACACAGATCAAAGAGGGGCAATGATAGATTGTAGCTCTTTTAATTGTTTCTTTTGTATTATTGCGCCCTACCCTGACCCTGTCATATCGCTTGTATGGGTTTTTGTAGAGAAGAATAGCAGATCTCATATATTGTGTTTGTTCTGCGGCCTATAAGCCCTCTGAGTGAGTCTGTTGCAAGCCTAGATATATGGGAATCTTATTGTTGACCCTTCCGGATGTAGTGAATATAAAGTGGACAGCTGGAAGGGCAGCCCAGGTAAACTGCTTGCTTGCTTATTTATTCATTTATTTATTTTTTTATCTCAGCATCACATTTAAATTGGGCCCATGAGCCCACTGGAAAGGTGAAGCTGTATTATACAGTCGGAGCTCTTCAGGAAAGTAGAAATTCTTGTTTGTGCGCGACTCCCTTGGGTTCACAAATAAAATTAAACAGGCTTTCAAATTAAAACGTGTAGGAAGACAGGGTCCTTTCACTGAAAGATTTCTTGAAGCCGTCATATAATGCTTTCCTGGTGTGTTGTGTATTCTGAGTGCATTCCGGACTCCTGCAGAAGGCTTCAAGTAGTCAAAAGCTTTTAAATACAGATGGTGGAACAATTCCCGGTGGAAAACAGGCTTCTATTTCAAACTTAGATTCATTTTCTCTCTCTCTCTACTCCTACTCTCTTTCCTTTTCTAGCTCATGGCAGGCTTTGACAGATCAGGAAAAAAAATTCACAGCTTGATGCAGCTGGATTCTTCTTTAGCACGAATAAAAACATCTGGCCCCAAAATGGTGCCTTTTACCAAAGAGCCAAGAAAACATATATGCACATCTGTTGTACTAACGTGTTTCCCTGTAAAACTCAGATGTTAATTGCTTTGTTTTGCTGAGGTAACACAAGTTGGCTCTCTGAGGCAGGCTGCTTCCCTTCACCCTCCCTTAATAGTCTCCTTTAATACTGATATTGCTTTGATTTGCACATTCACAGGTATCATGTGGGCGGCTCTTGTTCTAAAAAAAAAAGTGTTAGCAGAGAAATTAATGTGGAAATGTGTCTGCGAGTGGTTCTAGCAGTGTACCTGTGAAAGTGTTGCTCAACTGCAGTTAAAATGGACAGGATGGTTGTAGCATCTCTCTCTCTCTCTCTCTCTCTCTCTGTGTGTGTATGTGTGTGTGTGTGTGTGTGTGTGTGTAAAATGTAGCATTCCAACCAATGATGGGATGTAACAGGTTCTCACCAGTTCTCCAGAACCGGTAGTAACTTTTCCCAGTGTCCCAGAGAACCTGTAGCAGCTTTTGGGGGGGAACCACCTTCGGGGCTTACCTTTTCACTGGTTCCCCCACTGCCCATGCATGCCAAGCACTTGGTGTGCATGCACACCTAGTGCTTGGCACATATGCATGGCCTCCTTGCTGTCCTCCCAAACGGGGAGGAGGAAGAGAAGCTGCTAGCCTGAAGCTCCCTATAGCCTGAAGCTCCCTATTTTTATTATTTTGTATTTTTTTTCTTTGGCCCCACCCATGACATGACATCATGATTTTAGCTCTGCCCACACTGTGATGACATCACGGTGGGGTAGTAAGATTTTTGACATCCCACCACTGATTCCAACAGTATGATATGAAACAGATGGAAAGCTATGTTATAAATGACGAAGCTGAGGCTGTCCTACTTCAAGAGAAGGCAAAACTCTCTGGAAAAGACAATAAATGTTGGGAAAGGTAGAAGGCAGCAGGAAGAGAGGAAAATCAAACATGAGATGGGCTGATCCTATGAGAAAACCACAGGTTAGTCTTTGCAAGAACTAAGCACAGTTGCTGAGAACAGGACATTTTGGGGATTCCCCCCCCCCCCAATTCATCATGAGTTGAAGACACCTTGACAGCACAAAATAACAACTAACAAGATAGGAAGCAGAGAAGAGACAGATGAAGTGGGGAGTTGAATGGATTCACACCCACCCACCAACTGGGGGAGTTAATTTGGATTTTATTTTATTTTTTTGCTACTCATTTGAAATGAGATCTGTGGTCATGACTCCTTCTACCACACACCCAGATGTTGTGGGCTTGCTATGCCTGTTTGTCTTTGATTGTGCTTGCCAACAGAGTCTGTAGCATTCCGTAAGATTTACATGCCACTGAATAGTCCCCAAGTGGATTAAATCCCACTTGAATCCATTTTGATGGAGGGCAGCAGCTTCACCAATACTGGTGACAAAAGGGCTCAGGACCAGAAAGTGACTCATGGAACTGGACCAGTGGTATGGGTGTCATGCAGCGATATGGAGAGCAGATGAAAGACCACAACATTATATTCTCAGGACAGTCTTCATGGCTGATAGCCATGATGATCGCCAATATTTGGATTTGGATAAGGCAGAAGAGGAAGACTCTTCCACGTTTCAAACCAAGTAAAGGAAAATTCAGAAATGTACATTGACAAATCTTGACAATACTATGCCTACAATATCTCTCTTGGGTGCTAAGGTATCATTGTGCTTTCTGGCAAAGTAATAACATGTAATTCATACTGTATATGCACAAACACACATACTGTACATCGCTATTTTGCAAGAAGAGCAATAGAAAGTTTAATGATTTACATATTTAACTGGCTTCATTATGAAGTTGTTATTTTCATTTAATTGTTCCTTCCAGGGAAGGCCAAGGCAGCATTTCATGTTGATTCCTCTTCTTTCTTCAGTAACTTCATGGCATCTTTGGAAGACTGGTCAGGCTAGGACAGTGATGGCAAACCTTGGCACTCCAGCTGTTCTTGGAGTTCAATTCCCAGAAGCCCAAGTTCCTGTGGATCCACACGAATGGGTTTACTGCGGGTTTACAAATGGGTTTACTGTAAACCCAATTCGTGTGGATTCACAGGGACTTGGGCTTCTGGAAACTGAAGTCCAAGAACAGCTGGAGTGCCAGGGTTCCCCATCACTGGGCTAGCAGCACCTGATTAATCCACTGTCACCTAGTGAGTTTCATGAAATTAAATCCATATCCTACTACACTAGGTAAAAGTAAAGGTGAGCCTTGCGTGAAAGCCAGTAGTATCCCAACTCTAGGGTTTGGTGCTCATCTCCATTTACAGCCAAGGTTGAATAGTCTGCATCTGTAGATGTTTCCATGGTCATGTGGGAGGCATGATTAGACACATGGAATGATGTTACCTTTCCTGCCGAAGCGGTACCTATTTATCTACTTGCAATTTCTTGCTTTCGAACTGCTAAGTTGGCAGAAGCTGGGACAGACGACAGGAACTCACTCCATCGTGCAGCCTTCGGGTCTCAAACTGCTGGCCTGCCGACCTTCCCATTATCAAGCTCAGCATCTTAACCACTAAAAGCCACCACAGCCCCAATATTCCACTATCTCTGAACTTAGAAAGGTGGAGATTTATTTTAGGGCACAATTTATAGTCAGCACAAGAGAGAAAACATCCTAGTAAATAGTTGCAAGGAGTAGAAATCCCGGCACCTGCGCTCCCCCCCCCCCCCATTGGACCATCTTTAAGTAAAATTGCATCTTTCTCCCCTGGCTTCCTCAGCTGTTGTTTATCCCCTGGCTTTTCGGCTAATTCAGCTGATCTGTTTTCTATATTAAGTGATAAACAACCATTCCTCAGGGCCTGTTATTTGTCCTTATCACTGTGCCGCTTCAGGGGGTAAGCGGAATGTGTTCCTTATTCCACAAATGTGAATGTTAATCACCAAGCAAAACACACTGATAATTAACAGAAATAATTGTTGTTCTCGTCTGTTATTCAGAATTCGTTTGATTGGAGGTTGTTGTTTTTTTTTTAATTGGACCAGGGCCAACTTTTTATGATAGCCCAAAGCTCTTAATGGTTACGAAGCAAAGTGTTTACCTGTCAGGTTTCACTCCCACAGGTGGAAAGGCCCATAGAGTTTTGTATGGGGAGGTGATAAGATGCATTAAGCAATTGACTTCCATTATGAACAGAGGGGCACACAGCGCTAGCTGTATTTATACACTCGTATTAGAGATGTCCTGGTGGCAAGAAATTGCAAGTAGATAAATAGGTACTGCTTCTGCAAGAAAAAGTAATAGCATTCATGCACTACAGTGTCTAATCATGCCTCCAACATGACCATGGAAATGTCTACAGACACAGACAGTACTGGCTCTTTCGCTGAAAACAGATGAGCATATTCACATAGAATTGAACATGGGTGGCTTTCGAGAAAGGGAGACCTTTAGCTTTTAGAGAAATCCCCCCATGGGTTCAGCAGGAGCACCCTAATACAACATTTTCCATTTGATTGGTGGGTTTAAAATGTATGGGGAGTTTTCGGTGAGGGGCATGTTTAAAATCAGCGACGAGTCTTTGCTCACCCCCCCCCCCCAATTTTCAGTGTATGACCTATAAAATTGGTGGGAAGTTTCCCCCTCATAATTTTCAGTTGGGGGGAATTTAAATGCATGGGAAGTTTTCCCCTCATAATTTTCAGTTGCTTTTTTTTAATGCACAGGAAATCCCCCCCCCCCTCATATTTTTAGTTGGGGGGATTCAAATGCATGGGAAGTTCCCCCACGCGCACACACATAATTTTCAGTAGGAGTTTTTCCCCTCATAATTTTTAAAAAATGCTTAGAGAGTTTTTCTCCTCATAATTTTCAGTTGGGGGAAAATTTAAATGCATGGGGAGATTTTCTCCTCATAATTATTAGTTGGGGGTATTTAAATGCATAGAGAGTCCCCCCTCATAACTTTCATTTGGGGAGAAATTTAAATGCATGGGGAGTTTCTCCCCTCATAATTTTTATTTTGTTTTTAAAAATGCATAGAGTTTTTCCCCTCATAATTTTCAGTTGGGGCTTGGGGGGAATTTAAATTCATGGGAAGTTTTCCCCTCATAATTTTCAGTTGCTTTTTTTTAATGCACAGGAAATCTCCCCCCCCCTTATATTTTTTAAGTTGGGGGGATTTAAATGCATGGAAAGTTCCCCCCCGCGCACACACATAATTTTCAGTAGGAGTTTTCCCCCTCATATATATATTTTTTTAATGCTTAGAGAGTTTTTCTCCTCATAATTTTCAATTGGGGAGAAATTTAAATGCATGGGGAGTTTCCCCCCTCATAATTATTAGTTGGGGGTATTTAAATGCATAGAGAGTTTTTCCCCTCATAATTTTCATTTGGGAGGGGGGAATTTAAATGCATGGGGAGTTTTCCCCCTCATAATTATCAGTTGGGGGTATTTAAATGCATGGGGAGTTTTTCCCCTCATAATTTTCATTTGTGGGGAAAAATTAAGCGAAACACCATTGTAAGTGACCAATTGTGACTTCTGGTAGGGGGGATTGGGAACCCCGATTTATTTGTTAAGTGAGTTTTTGTTGGTTTAATTTGCTATGCGAAGCGACCATTCAGAGAAAATTTTGCTCTTTTAGCAAGTTGCTCTTTAAGCGCAAGGCACTCTTAATGCAAGGTTGACTATATTTGTGTTACTGTATTTTAATGCATTGGAAGTTTCCCCTCATAATTTTCATGGGTGGGTGTGTTAAAATGCATGGGGAGTTTTCCTCCTAATTTTCAGTATATGAAGGGTAACATTGGTAAGGAGTTTTTGGACATCATTTTCAGTTGGAGGGCGTTAAAATGCATGGGGAGTTGAATTAAATAAATAAATGAATGAATTCCCAAAAGGCATATTTCTACTGCACTTCAATATCATGGAGGCTTCAGTAGTAACAGCTAATTATTTGTAAATTAAAAGATGGAAGCATGGAGTGTGGGGGCTGCAGTGAGACCTCCCCACTGTTTTCCACACAGGAACCATTTTTTAGTCTTCAAAACATAAATGGGCACTTAATATTTCTCCAGTTGAGAGTATAGACTGGAGCTGAGTGAGAGCACCCACAAAGTTGTTGTTTGGTTCAAAATGCCATGTTTAGCATTTGTGAACTTGTGTGACATTTTTGTTGTGTTGCTCTTGGAATACACAAAATGCAATTTTTTAAAAGGCTATCTTTAAATATTTGTCAGTCAGTAGTACAGTAATACCTCGATAACGCTTACCTCAGATAACACTAAAATCGCATAACGTTAAGCAATCTGGGGTGGAGAATGGGATCGAATAACGTTAAGGTCCTATGGGATGGATCGGATAACAACCGCTAAAGCCTGTGCGGTTACAATCTAGCTCTATGGAGCTTTAACGTTATCCGATCCATCCCATAGGATTTTAACATGGATCGGATAACACCAAGATTTGTGGAACCAAGTAAACAAAACAAAAAGACAAAAAAACATTGTGGCACTTTAAAGACTTAACTGCTGTATACAGTTATTCTATATTCTGACAAAGTAGACTTGATCTACAAAAGCTAACGTTAAAATATAGGAGTTAGTCTTTAAGGTGCCACAACGTTTTTTTGTCTTTTTTTCCCCTTGTATTGTTTTGTTTACTCTCTGATATAGTACATTAGGGGTTGCCAACCATTTTAAGTCGGAGAGGGGAGTCACGCTCGATCAGACAATTGAGTGGACTGGACTGGTGGTTCCCCAGACACACACCGCAAATGCTGCTGTAAAATGCATCCACGGCTGTCGTAAACGCATTTACAACAGCTGCAGGTGAATTTATGGCTGTCGTAAATGCATCCACTTCGCAGGCCGGATAATTTGGTGCCGAGGGCCAGGTCTGGGTCATAGTTTGCCCACCTCTGTAGTACATAAACCTTCTGATTTATATTAGCATGGAATGCTTTGTGATTTTGATCCTCATAAGATACTTATATTTAATTTAATTTAATTTTTGCATTTATATGCTGCCCTACTCAGGGGAACCCACTCAGGGCGGCTCACAATATATATCCTGGTGGTGTAGTGGTTAAACTGTTGTATTGCAGTCAAAAGGTTGTGAATTTGATTCTGAGGGGGTAGAAGGTTGACTCAGCTTTCCATCCTTCTAAGGTCGGTAAAATGAGTCCCCAGCATTTTGAGGGACAAAAATCCCAATTAACTTGTGACCCACTCAAAGAGTGCACTAAGCAGCGCTATGAGGCTGTATACAAGTATAATTGCTATTGCTACTTGAGTTAGTTAAGAGCTCAATGTGACTTTTGAGTGTGCTAGTTCAATATCAGATATTTTGGGAAGCTCTAAACTGAGCTACATAAAGTGTATCCTGACTTTCCAAGATGCAACTGAAAATCTTTTATTTGCAATTATTGCCTCTCCGGCTGTTTGGTTTTGTTTACAGCTCTTTCCATTTCTGTATTAGTAAACGCAGGACATATATTCTTTTAAGACTAAATGGACATTCCAAAGGAGATTCTGGCTAATGCAATAAAAAGACAGAGCCAGGATCTTCATCAGTAGTAAAGCTTCTCTGGCATTCACTTTAGCTGAGGCTTGATTCGCTTTTAAGCACATATTTTATCCATTATGTATCTTGTAATGCCCTTTCTGTCAGCCACCACTCCCCACATTGGTCTTGCTGGACTTTAAGCTCTGTCTACCTTAATTATCACCAGATGTGCAATTCTCCAGTTGGCCCATAACCTCCTAAAAACCCCACCAAAGGAAGCAGGACTACTTAGTTTGCCCACCCAGTTCACACAAAATCAGCTCATCTCTCCATTTGACAACTAGTCTCTTCCACTGATTCCATTATGCTTTGTGCTCATTCACACCTGGAGAATAACCCATGGTATTGTCCCAATCCAGGCCACAGACAGACCTTCTTAAGGTTGTTGTATTTTGCTGTCTTTTGGTTCATGACTATTAGCATTTGTTGAGTGATGTATTCATTACATGAAAGAAGGTAAAGGATAAATATCACCCTTGCTCGAAAGCCAGTCGTATCCAACCCTAGGGTTCAGTGCTCATCTCTGTCTGTAGCCAAAGAGCCAGTGCTGTCTACATCTGCATACATTTCCGTGGACATGTGGCAGGCATGACAAAACACCGGCATGCATGGAACACTGTTTGCCTTCCCACCGAAGTTGTACCTATTTATCTACTTGCAATATCTTGCTTTCAAACTGCTAGGTATGTTTACAATTGCTTTGAAGTCCCAACTGTTTAATATTAGGC
Source organism: Furcifer pardalis (assembly GCA_030440675.1). Taxonomy (NCBI): domain Eukaryota; kingdom Metazoa; phylum Chordata; class Lepidosauria; order Squamata; family Chamaeleonidae; genus Furcifer; species Furcifer pardalis. Next base: position 6,201,415 of record CP126898.1, read on the forward strand.
TCTAATAGATGGCATCTGTGTGTGTAGATGACAGCAACATTTGAGCTGTCGGTTCTCATTGCTTTTCTGTATGCTTTTGGAAAAGATAACAACTTCAGCTTATGGTACATACACAGGCAGCTAGATTGCTGCCTGAGTCTCAATTTAATGCATCATTTTTTTGCCTTGCTCAATCCAACCTCGTTGCATTCAAGGTTCAAGTTACAGCTGGCAGTGCTCATTTTCCAATGATCAGTGTGTTATAAACGTAAATGGAATTGGGCTATTCATCATATTTGTAAGCATCTGTCCATATATTTCTGCAGGTCATCTGTCTCAGTTATAAACATGTTATTTACTTATTTCTGCAGAGGATCCATCATCTCAGATGGTATTGGTTACCTAAAGTGGTTTGTTGATAAAGTCCTCTTGCAGGAGACCTAGAATGTCTTAAACCATTTGTAACAGAAGCTAACCAAACGTGACTTCAGCATCCATCTTTCTAAGAACCCTCTTGCATAAATATTTGATGGGCAAATCTTTAAGGCTCTGGATTCATTATATATTCCTTGCCCAGGTTCAGCATAATAATTGGAGATATTCTAACACAGTTAGAATTGTACTCAAATACTCTATCCACTGTACCATACTGGCTTTCTGTTATAATAATAATTGTATGCCTTCAATTCTCACATATGGTGACCTTTTTCATGGTTTTCTAGGTAGATGATATTCAAAAGTGGTTTACCATTCCCTTATTTTGTAGTCATTCTGGACTGTGTGGCTAGCCCAGGGGTATACAGGTTGGGTCTTGTCTCAGGAGACACAGTAGGGAATCGAACTCCTAACCTCTGGTTCTTCTGAAACCTAAACACTGAGCTATCCAGCCAGGCGGCTTTCTGTTTCACCAACCAATTATTGTTCAGGAAATGTATTCATTCCCAAATCTGCAATTCAATCTTTTCTCTGTTGCAAGGTGAAATATTGCTGGCTCATGGAAAAGCAGACTTCATCCTTATGGAATCTACTTTGCTTTTCAGCAAAACCTTAAGGTCACCTGCTGAAGCCAAAGTGCAAAATGATGATTTGGGCATGATTCATTTCTGCACCCTGTGGATCTTATTATAAGCGGTTGAACATACAAGTTTTGAATCTGAGTTGCTAGAGACAAGAGATTTTAACAGCCCAAGTTAGTTTTGTGCATTGAGGAGGTCTTTTGTTATAGGCATTATCTTAGAATCACTTTACTAATCAAATGCAAATTATTTAATAATAATAATTTTGTTTCAGACATTATTCTGGGTTGAAAGGATTTTTGCTAGAGAAACTCCACTCAGGGAGACGTCCAAATGAGGCTCCTGTCATGTCCCCAAGATCTTTTCCCCTCCAAAGTGGTCCCTATTTATCTACTTGCAATTTCTTGCTTTCGATCTGCTAAGTTGGCAGGAGCTTGGACAGAAACAGCTGCTCAATCCATCATGCAGTACCCAGGTCTCGAACTGCCAGCTTGCCAGCCTTCCAGCTAACAAGGCAAACTTCTTAACCACTGAGCCACCACAGCCCCTAAATTATTTAATGATCTACCAGTAGCTGAGGTATACTCCTTATTCACTCTGTCTTTGCCCAACTTGGGTTAAAATCCTCCATACTTTTGTGATACTCAGCCGAGTCATCTGTTTTGAAAATGTTAACTGGCACAATGCCAGTCTTTAGTACGTGCATCTTGCTCCATTCATCAGTGCATGCTCTTCCCTTATGAACATCTGCTATTGATGGTGCATACCTGTCTATAGGTGACTATAGAAAACAGATGTCTGCACAATTCTTCTCAGAATTGCAAACATTGCCTTTCCAGTGGATTTAAAACATGCGTAGAGAAAGACACATACGCAGAGTGGTCTGCCCACCATAAAATCTTCCAGCCATGCTCTTGCTTTTCTGTGCCACATATCTTTACCGAGAGAGGAAAAGATTGCACACTTAATTCAAAGGGAATGTTGCCCTGCAAGCCAGAACTCAATAAAACACTCAGAGGTGGGGAAGAAATTGTGGAAAAGGGCAAGCAAAGAAAATCAAATTGCAGTGTGTGAAACGATTTAAGGAGGGACCTGGGGAATACATAATCTCCAAACTGCCAAGTTAGAGCACATATAAAATATACAAACAAGCCCGATATTTTTCCCAGTTGATCTCATTACGAGGTATGCTTGGGATAGATAAATTCTGTTAGAATGCATTAGAGCTGGCGTTTCAAGGAAACAAGTCAGATGTAATATGTTTAGCTGATTCCATCTTGTTTTGATACATGGCCCTTTTTTTTAAGTCTCAAAGAAATGAATTTATAAAGCCAAGTGTTTTGTTTGGCTTTGAGCTTTAAAAGTGGAGTCAACTCTGTGACTTTTATCCCATTCTGAAAGAGACATTTACAAATCCAGCATATGAACAGAGCTACATTTTATACCCCCTTTGTATCCTTTGGTGTTCCATATTCAAAATAATCTTAACAACTTGGCCTTGATGCTCCCCCTGATTACCTAGGTAAGTGTCATTAGAATGGACATTTTAAAAAGATTTCTTGAAGAGTGTTGGTTTTGGCTGGTTGCTTTTTCTTATATTTTTCTTACATTGTAATACTGTGGTGGTTCAAGTGGTTAAGATGTTGAACTTGATGACTGGAAGGTTGGAGTTCTGCATGATAGAGTGAACTCTCATCTCTGTCCCAGCTCCTGCCAACCTAGCAGTTTGAAAGCAAAAAATTGGAAGTAGATAAATAGGGATCACTTCGGTGGAAAGGTAAACAGTGTTCTGTACAGTCCGGTGTCTAGGCATACCTGCCACATGTCCACAGAAACATCTGCAGAATAAGACAGTGCTGGCTCTTTGGCTATTAGCAGAGATGAGCACTGAACCCTAGAGTTGGATACGACTGGCTTTCGAGCAAGGGCAACCTTTACCCTAATATTGCAGAAGCATAGAATTTCTGGCCAAGTATGCTAAAGAAAGAAAGCAAATAGTAGGTCTCATTCATGACTCTTGAGCAGGGGTTATCAACATTTTAAAGCCAGGAGCCAGGTCATACTCCTTCAGACAGCTTGGAGGGGGGGGGGGGCAGACGGCCATTTTGCCTTTCCTTTACCACATGGCACTTTCTGGTGTGGTGGAGGCAGTGTGGGCGGCACATGAAATGGTGCTGTTGTGTGCATCCAGCCCACGGGCCACAGGTTGAGAATCCCTGCTCTTGAAGGTCACAACAACTGTTTACATCTCACTAAATTTATTAAACCTTTACTTGTAGCACATGGTAGTGTAGACATAATGTGCCATGTATTGGATGGTGGTGTGTTTTGTTTACTAGTCTGTGTAAGGTATGACCTGTTTAGACTAAAATGCAATATGACTTAACTGTAAATTGTGCCTTGGCATTGAATTTAATTATCTATTTTTAATACACTGCATTTCTTTTGCTAGGCTGCAGTTTATGTGACACTTCCGCACTTTATCCTCACAACTACTCTGAAGTAGATGAGCTGAAAGAGCCAGTGGCCAAAATCCTGTGGCTTGGCATAATACAGTAGACCCATTGAGTCAATCTAGATTGGGTGTGTTGACTATGGACATAATAAGGATATGTCTACATTGGCTGATACATACATAAATGTATGTCCTGATACATACATAAATTTTATGGATTCTGTGGTTCTTCTCTAGTGGAGATTAACAATTACAGTACCAGTAGATTTAGACCTATATGATAAACATGTGGTAGAGTATATTATCTTTATGCAATCTAGGGGCTAGTGCAGCTGATTTGGCTGGGGTGGTGAGGTGAAGGCTTGCCTATCTTTTGTATGCCATATACTGTACGCTAATCCTCCCAAGGTTATCTGTGTAAATCAGGGGTTCCCAACCTAAGGCCTGTGTGCTGGATCTGGCCCATGGTGCCATTTTATGTGGTCACCCACTCCTCCAAGGGCATTTGAGAAATAAAATGGCTGTCCCTTTGAAGCTGTTGGGACAAAATGTCCACTCCCATCATGCAGGCAGTGCAAAATGGCCATCCGGCCCTTGAAGCTGAGTGACAGAGCGTGACCTGGCTTGAAAAGGTAGGGAACTCCTGGTGTAAATCATTCCTGTGTCTTCAGGGTGATAACACAACCTTCCTCTTTTGCTTTATTACGTATTCCTTCTTTCTTTTATGCTGCAATAATCAAAACCTAATGATGACGAGACTTCTGTGTTGTTGGGTTTTTTTTAAAAAAAACCTACTAAAGTTTAAATAAAAACATCCCCATGTTCCCACCCAACTGAAGCAGATGGTTGTGACTTTAAGAGAGGACTTTTGTAAAAACGGCAACACTGCCACCCAAAAATTGTTATGGTGCAGGCAGGAATCTCGCTGCCGGTTGCAGCAGCTGTAGCTTCAGATCATGTGGAAAATGAAGGCAGATGATTCAATTTGGCCTGTGCCCCGAGTACATTTCCAAACGCTTCTGTGTGTGTGCAAGATAATGAACAAATATATTGAGATGGCACAAGATCAGTCCTGGTTAGTTGCTGAGCAAGATACAGAGATCCCAGTAGAGGCGAACTAGCTTTGCTAGGTTAATGGGGGTGAGGGTCGCAGTGCCTGGCTTCTTTCAGAACAACTTAAGAAAAGAATTTGTCTCCTTTCACCCTGGGGCTCCCGGTGGCACTCAAAAGGGAGCGTGTGATAAATCGAAGTGTATTTATTAATAATGAGCCGAGGGCAGCTTGGCTACAGTTTTGAAAATAGGTGCAATGCTTCTTTTTAGCCTTCAGCGGAGGTGAAGCTTTGGAAGCAGGGTTGAGTTAAACAAAGCCTTGCTTTGCTTAAATGGGGGGTTTGGGAATAATGGAGATGTGATAGGCGAGGGAATCTGGATACGAAGTGAAGTCAATTTTCTATTCCTGGCCCTGGCAAAACACTACAGAGACAGATAAACTAAAAACAGAATGAAAGAAAAAGCAAGTGCAGTGAGAGGAAATCAAAGCTGGGAATTTAATGAGAGCAGAAGTTATTGCCGGGAATGAGTTATGATTTTTAATCACGCTACATGATGTCCAATGGTGTATGGTTCATAATTCTTGGCTAGGATTATAGCTTGGATCGCACATGAGCACCTGGACTCTATGAACGATCTGGAAATGTTTAGGCCTGACTAGTTCTCCTTTCTAGTTTCCCTGGCCCTCTGCCTCCCACATCATGGCAGGCTCTGCGCTTGAACAAAATACATTCTCCTTTATCTACCTATGGTTTGCTCTCCCATGGGAACAAGTCAATGGGAATGTTATAAATCCACCAAAGCTAAACCAGTCTGTTTCAAATTGGCCGTTCATAGTCTTCTCAGCTGAAGAGATGTCCAAGTCCGATGCAGTTTATAAAGAAAGACCACGAAGAAGAGGAGGCGGCATCCTAGACAGTGCTATAAGATATAATTAATCTTTATTCAAGAGCTTTCTATGGCTATTGTGCTTATGCTTTCAGCTCAGGTAAGAGACTCACTCTTGTAACTGCTAGTAAACATCTTAATAATGTCAGAGGATTTTAAGAGATGTATACTGCCATGCCCCCCCCCCCAAAATAATAATATTGACATCCTATATATGTCTGGGCATAAAGCTAGATTACTGCTAAATTAATTGGTCAGGATTGTAATGCTAAGAAATACAATAACATGAGTACAAGATTTACAGGAGAGTAGGTGAGAGTGTGCTGATCGTTAGGCAGGAAGCATAGGTTTATAATAGGGTTTATGGTTTGTGTAGTTCACCTGTTTCAATTCCCATTGTCTCCAAATAGAGTTAAATAATGCCACCCCTCCCATCCAAAACGTTAAACAGATTATCACAAATGGGCAATACTGTGCTAGCTGGCTAAGAAGCTAACACAGGATTGCTTTTTGGCTGGGAATAGAGGCATGGAGAACTTCATATCAGAGAGTCAAGTTTGCTTACACCTGAAATGGACGGTGGATTTGCATTGTCCACTTTCTATGTGAACTTTCATTTTAAAGTTCCAAGTAGCTTTATTGTTTCAGCTTTCCTCATACATGCAGCATTTACTGTCCTTATCTCTGTCACTTTTATAACATTATGGAAGGGAAAACAAAACAAAAACATTGATTCAAAAAACTGCATATTGGTTTTCATTACTCTTCATGAAGCCTGGCAAACAGGTAGATTATTAGCAAATTAAAGCAAAAAAATAAAAATAAAACAACCCAGGCTTCCTGAAAAGACCCAAAACTTGTACATTGTATTTAGCAATTTGTGCTCCTAGTTCAGTCCTGCATGTGTCTCATTAAGGTAATTACCAGTGAATTAAAGCAGGTTGGCTTGATGCTCTGGCAGTGAGGGTGTGGACACTTGCTAGTAGGCAGCAGGTGTAAATGAGCCAAAGCTGTTGAAAAGGCTGATGACCCTCTTAATTCACAGCAGCAAACGGGGGACAGAGGTACTGGAACAAGTTTAATAATTGATATTTACTCTGAAAGGTTAATGGGCAGCAGTGAGTCTTCTAATTTGCTTGCCCACACAAGACCTTGTTAGGTCAGGTTCTCTGAATTTACTTACGTGTGAGCTGGGAGTGTGGAGCTTTCCTAGTAAAAGCTTTGGAGAAATTGAAAAGGAAGATAATATAAAGATGGCTACATTACTGTGTCTTCTGGAAGTGAATCCACCTCAGATCTCTGGGGAATAAGTACTCTATTAAGCCTCTCTAAGCCCAGAATTTCAGACTGTATGTCAATTGGCACAATAACGATAATGGAACTACTTTCAGATCAAACAAAAATAGCAGAAGGAGAGGGAAAACAAGTTGCTTTGCTCTTGATGTGAAGTGCTGATTCCAAACTTCATGGAAATTAACTGCTGTTTGGTGAGCTATTTCTATTTAACAGTGCACAAACGTGTTGCAAGTATCTGTTGAAGCCAATGAAAGCTTGAACTGTGAATATGGTCCTTACTTGCTATTCTTATAAGTATTTTAAGTCTTCCATATCTTTTGTAATACAGAAAGATATGTCTGAAACCCTGTGTTTTCATGTCGGAAGTCATAACTCAAGTAGGAATCAGTTGAACCAATGTATCTATGGAAGAGCCTAATCTTCCTATATGTGATATATAGGGCACGTTGAAAACTATGTTGTCGGTGGTGATGGTGGTAATGTTGTTCATAATGATGATGGTACCGAACTACCATGGCAAACCATTGTAAGGATTTAAAAGTCACGTCTTTCACATTATGAGCCAGGGTTCCTCAAATGTCGCTCTCCAGGTGATCTTGGACTTCAGTTTCCAGAAACCCAAGTCAGCACACCTACTGATCAATCCTTCTGGGAATTGAAATCCAAGAACATCTGGAGAACCAAGTTTGAGGAGCCCTGTTCTAAGCCAATGGTAAGTATTTTCAAAATGTAGAAACATAATTTATATATAAAAAATCAAAGGTTGGGAACACTGATCTAAAGAGTTGTTTCGATGCATGTAGTCCTTTTCTCAAACAAACAGGGCCACATCTTCTTCTCAGGTGGTTGAGGTATTTGGGATTCTGTCCTTTGCAATCTGGCCAGGTTATCCTGCTATGATGATAGAGTAGATCATACTGCCAGCGACTCAGTGCAGAGTGTCAGGCAGCGGGTAACTAACCTGACCACCGTGAGGACTAATGCCCTTGGGTGCCAAAGTCCACAGGGAAGGGTGATGGTCCCCAAGTGGATTAAATCCCACTTGAATCCATCTGGATGGAGGGCAACAGCTTCATCAATCCTGGCCTGGGACTGAGGAGGACTTTGTGTGCCAAAAGGGCTCAGGACCAGAAAGTGACTCGCGGAACTGAATCAGTGGTACTAGGTGTCATGCTGTGATGCAGAAGGCAGAAGAAAGGCCACTGCATTATATTCTCTAGACAGTTTTCATGGCTGATCGCCATGATGATCGCCAATATTTGAATTCAGGTACGGCAGAAAAAGAAGAGCTTTGTCACTACATGCAACTAGAACCATGGCTGTGTTTGTGAGTTTGATAGTGAACCAAGTGAACAATGGCTTCTCTAAGATGTGTTTTTCATGCCCCTATGTCTCCTCTTCCTTTTAGATGAAGGTCCCGGTAAAGAGGAGTGGTAGGAACAGTGAAGATGACAGCATCCGGGAAGCCACCAGTTCACAGCTCAGCAGCTCCAGAGACTGCCTCAGTGACGTAAGTACTGCCAAGAAGCCGGTTGCGCTTCGTTGTTGTTATGACAGTCCCATAAATCTCACTGAACAAATGTTGGCACCCAGAGGTCATCATATAATAACTTGCCTCCCCCTACACACACACTGCACCGCCATGTCATGATTGAGTGCTGTGGCGTAAGTGGCTGAGCTTCCTCTCAAACACTATAATCATTGCACAAATAATATGATAAGTGAAAGATCAGAGACGGGGAAAACAAAATGGAATTGTTATTCCTAGGGGAACAGATGGCTTAGGACGATTTCTTGGTGAAGCAAAAAAAGAGTTGTGGCTTATGTTTGAGATCAGGCTTGTTGTGTGTCTTGTAAGTTTGGCTAGATATTTGTTTAGGTTTTTTAAAAACAAAAGGCATGTTGTTGTTTTTAAATAATCATTGGCTAATAATTCTGCATTGTATGGATGAACTCGTCTATTTTTGTCTCTCCACCTCTGATTTTGGGATAAGGGGAATTTGGTGGAGTGGTGGATATAAGCAAGGAAGTTGGACTGCCTTTCTCTGGCAAAGCAAAATGCTGCTTTTGAGTGAAATGTTGTGATAAAACAAAAGCGACGGCTTGGAGTGTAAACACACAAATGGGTCTCCCCCTCCCCTGCTGCCTAAATCGCCAAGAAATCAGTGGAAACGCTGGGATAATTTCATGTGAAGGCTTTTTTGTGTTAGCAATTAGCATTTCGCCTTCATTAAAACATGATTTTTTGCTAATTAGGACCTTCCCCGTTAGGAGAGATTTAAATGACGAACAATAATCAAACGCTGGCATACGGCACGTCTGAAATATTAAATTTAACATTTCAATAGCGAGCCACGGCTACGTCCCAGGGAGAGCGGGGTTTTTTTTCTCATGTTGAGTTCTATTAATGTGAAATATGCTTCATAACTAAAAACCTGTCACAAGAAAATCGGCTCACGCCAGCCAAATTCAATTGGACAGTTTATTTAGCTTTAAAATTGAAAACACTACCTCTTGTTTCTGGATGCGGGGGGGGGGGGGAAGCAGGGGGAGCTTTTGATAAGTGTAATGTATTTGCTATTTAGGCTTTCAGGCTTTATTCTCCCAAAGAAGAAGTAAGAGAGTGGAAGGGCGGGGGAGGGGGGAGAGAGAAAATGGCTCCCACAAATGTGTTTAAAAGCTGAAAGTATTTATTAAAAATGTCAGCAGAAAAGTGCTTTTGGCAGATTAAAGCGGGATTCGGCTTGACAGCTCTGACAGTGAAATGTGACGGCAGCAATGTTGGGGGGGGGGTTGGAGGGTGGTAGAATTCACTCTACATGTTTTGAGTGTGAATGGGGTGCTATAAACAGCCTATGTGGTGGGAAGGAAAAAACGAAGGGCTATAGGGCTATAGGCAAAGATCCGAATAGTGAGATGTTACGTATTCCCAGTGTTGCTCTATGGAGTCGAAGCTTGGACATTGACTAAAGCATCTGAAGAGAGAATAGAAGCTTTTGAAATGTGGATCTACCAAGAGCTGCCAAGGATATCATGGGTTGACCATGTGACTAATGTACAAGTGTTGTGCCCAGATGGGTAAAGAACAAGAACCGTTTAAGACCATTAAGCAAAGAAAGACTCCAAAACCTTGGCCATGTCATGAGGAACAGCGTAAAGCAGGGGTTCTCAACCTATGGCTTGTGGGCTGGATCTGGTCTATAGCACCAAATAATCTGGCTTCTGACCTGGCTCCAGCCGCCCCTGCCGGAATCAGCCGCAGACACATTTACAGCTGTCATAAATACATTTACTACGGCTGTAAATGAGTCTGCCGCTATCATAAGGCTTAAAATCAGGAATGAGATTATATGGCAAAGAATAGGAATGGAATTTAAACTACATACAGAGACAACAAGTCAAGTGGTTTGCCCATTGGGAGAGAATGCCTTGGAATTCTATGAGGCAGACCCAGAGGGATGTGAAGAGAGAACATCGAAGACATATTATTACAAGTTCACCAAATAATCCCAGTGTAGTCCACTTGCAGTGTCAGAGCAAGAACCTTGTATTTCCCTCAACACCCAAAAGGGTAAAAAAGGAAGTAAAGAAGAAGACATGACAGCACTAGCTCATCTCATATCCTCATTTCCCCAACATCTGGTCCTTTTGATGGATTCTGCTTTTCTTCGAGAAGATGCATCGATAGCCATTGGGACCATAGCTATGGGTAGCCTTTCTTTCTATGCTTGAAGCCATGGATTTTCAACCTTGGGCCCCCAGGTATTCTTGGACTTTAGTTGCCAGGAGTCCAGGTCAATACACCTGCTGTTCTGGGAATTGAAGTCTGGGAACATCTCGGGGCGATGGTTGAAAAACACTCCTCTAAACTATCTGGAAATATTTTTTTTATTCCTCTCTCTTCTAAGGTCAAAAGGCTTGGCTTATAGCCTCATCAAAACAAAGCAAGTATGAATTATTTCTTAGAATTTGACCCTGCTTCTCAAAAACTGAACTGTGAATGTTAAGGGCTTAGCAAAACATTTTAGCTCCCATTTATTAATCCCCCCCCCCCCAGTCATTTCTGATGCAGAACAGTTTCTCCTAACTAATCATGCTTTTAAGCCTATCCTAACTCTTTGAGCCAGTTTAGTGCAAACAAGTTTAATGAAATGATTATGTAATATATTGTTGATTATAGTGTTTAATGTCATATTTTTGAGTTTTGTGATCCGCCCGGAGTCGGTTGCACCGAGTAGGGTGGCATATAAATTGAATAAATAAATAAATAAGGTCGGTACAATGAGTACCCAGCGTGTTTTGGGGTAAAATGCTAATTATCTTGTGAACCACCCAGAGAATGCACAAGCACTATGGGGCAGTATATAAGTGTAATTGTTATAATATTGCAGACATGCTGCGGAAGCGCACTTTTACTGCTACTTACATCAGTTGTATACTGCAGAACCAGCAGCCAGAACCAGCATGCTTAGAAAAGGAAGTTTTCTCTCCGTGTGTCTGTTTCTCTAGTCTTACACAGTCTCCTCTATCTGGGCCCCACTTCAGAGCTGATATGTACAGTAACCTATTCATTAGCTAAATTCCAGACTAAATAGAATCGCTGGGAGCACTCCTCAAATTTGTAGACTTGACTCTTCCTTCTTTTTGTTAGTCAGGCTAGTAATTTTAGAGACCTATTTGAAAGTCTAGTGTCAACAACACAAATCAAAGTGAGCCTATACAGATCCACATTGTGTAGACCAAACCATCTTTCCTCTCTGTGTTGTCCAAGTTCAATATGGTCCTTTTAATGGGATTCCTAGGTAGGCGGGAGAGATGAAGACAAGCTTCTTTATATTTGGCATTTATCATGCTTCAAGATATAATCAGGTCCTTATTGCTATAGCAGAGCCATGTACTGTACATAGCACAAGCCAGAACTTGAACCATATAATATTCCTCCTCCAACATTTATAGAGTCCACATCCTACTAACTATAAGAGCAACTTATATAATAGGTAAAGGTCTCCCTTACTCAAAAGCCAGTCATATCTGACTCTAATGGAGGGGGCTCATCTCTGCTTTTAGCCAAAGATCCAGTGCTTCTGCAGACGTTTCCATAGTCAAGCGGCAGACATAGCTAGAAGCCAGAGTGCACAGAATGCTGTCACCTTTTCTGCCAAAGTGGTACCTATTTATCTGCTTGCAATATCTTGCTTTCGACCAGCTAGGTTGGCAGAAGTTGAGACAGACAGATGACGGGATCACACTCAGTCATTCAGCACTCAGGTCTCAAGCTGCTGACCTTCCAGTTGTCAAGTTCAGCGTCTTAATCTTTTAAGTGGACCCTAACTTATGTTGTAAAATAGCAATTGCATCACAAAAGGAGTGAAGATGTTATAATTGCAATGTCTTATAGCTATACCTTTATTACTGGAGGAAAGAATCACCAGTTACTTGCAAGATGCTATATGTAGGCTCAGCATCTGGACCAAGAGGTAGCATTTACAAGGATTAGCAAGCTTCAGATCATGCTTTCTGATCCTCATTTATTCCAGGCCTGATAGATTCTGTTTTTCCAATTGAGATATAATGGGAAACCATGATTAATTGACATATTATGCTGAGACGTGGGATGTTCAGATAGGAATAGAAAAGGTATGGCAGTGATTATAAAGGACAAAGTGAAGCAATGCCTAGCTTTTGTGTATCTCACATAACATGTTGAGGAAGTATGTGGCAGTGGTTTGTCTGTCAGTAACAAGTGGTATCTTAAATTAAAAGCCCCTTTGAAAAATACAATTCGGTACTTGCAACCTATATGATATGTATCTTGAGGGGGGAAATATCTAGCTATTGTAGAATTCTGGAAATGTCAGCTAGTTCTCCAAATTTTTATATCTTGATTTTTCTCTCCTTCACAGGGTATTATGAGGGAATTAAGAGACAACCTATTCCAGTGACTATTTTATTATTTTGATTGAAATTAAATAGGGGGAGGTTTGAGGTTAGTCCCCGGAGGAAAAGAGGGTGTTCTGTTTTGCCTCCCTCCCTCCTCTGCTACTCCTTGTTCCATAATTGTCCTAATCTTTCCTGATGTCTCAAACAGTGTAAAAAAATCCACACACAGCCTTACATAATGGCTTTTTTTTAAAGGGAGTTTATCTTTTTCTTGACCCATCAGCTTAAGAACTGCCTGCGTTTTCTAATGGATTTTCTCCGTCACTAAATTGAATGGATCGTTCCTCATTATCATTTAAATAGGGCCCTCATTCCTCACAAACACAGAACATTTGAATGTGGTGGTAGAGCTGCCTTAATTTGAAATGTAGGGAAGGTGGTGGGGGGACAGAAAGAGGGAGGGGGGAACAGGAGAAGAAAGCAGCCCCGTGGAGTGTGGAATTGCTGCGTGTAATTGTCATGGTTTCTCAATTTTGTCACCCCCCAAGGTAGGGGAAATAGACTAATAATTGTCTCCCAGCCCCTAGTAGAATAGTTGCCCTAGTCAGCTGAAGCTAACACTCTAATTGTCATGGGGGCATCTAGATGAATGAGGATGTATGCAGGGCACAGCAAGGGCTAAATTGAGTGATATACTAAAGCAAAGAGCAAATTGGCAATTATGGGCCCGGCAGAAAAGGTTGGCAGGTGTGATGCGTTCTTCTGAGCCCTGCAGGGTGGGGGGCGGGGGAATTGGAAATATAAAATATCAACCATAAATACCAGCTGATTAGGAAATATGTTGCAAAGGGTGCTGGCCACTTTAGAGACCGTTGCTGAAGGAGGTGGGTGGGTGGGTGGGCTTGTTGATTTAATGGCCTCCAAAATAATTACGCTAGCTTCCGCTGAGTCACATTTTCTTTTCGCTCATTCCAGCTCTTGTCTGGCTGGTCAGACAAAGTGGCTTTTGAAATAAGAGCAAGCATTAAAAAATAAAAAATCAGCCTTTCTATCCAGCCATCTCTCCATCTTGGAAAAGGTGGAAATCAAAAATGGTGAAAAGGGGGAAGGGGCTTGAAATTCATGGTTCAGCATTGAGGATTTTCATGATGGAGATGTGAAACCTCTTCAATAGGAATTGAATATAGCAGCAATGGCAGGGGGAAACCTTTCACCTTTCCAGATGCTACAGACATCCAACATATGCTGCCTTGCTATGTTTCATTGTTAGACTGCCTCTGACTATGACACACAGCACTCATTTATAATTGGCCTTAGAGGTTTTTATCATTTCCCTTCCTCCTATATTTCTTTCACACCCAGTAAAGTAAAGGTAAAGGTTTCCGTTGCTCGAAAGCCAGTCGTGTCTGACTCTAGGGTTTAGTGCTCATCTCTGTTTACATCCAAAGAGCCAGCGCTATCTGCAGTGGCAGATGTTTATGTGGTCATGTGGCAGGCATAACTAGATGTCGGAGTGCACAGAATGCTGTTACCGTTCCCACCAAAGTGGTACCTATTTATCTACTTGCAAATTCTTGATTTTTGAACTGCTAGGTTGGCAGAAGCAGGGACAGAGACAGAGCACTCAGGGCTTGAACTGCTGACATGCCAGTCTTCCAGTTGTCAAGTTCAGCATCTTAATCACTAAGCCACTGCAATCCCTAATATCCAGTAGTCTCATCCTAACATCCTAATTCTGTGCAAATGTCTTTTGATGGGCCGCATTCATGCACAGTTTCTCCAGCCTTCCAGATGCCAATTTCTGCCTTCACTCCAGCCTATATTTTATCTGCTAATTACCCCCCTCTCTACCTGCCTCCTTAGTTTTAATCCCCTTCAATGTATTTGGCATTACTTAGGAATTGGTTTCTTTCCACCATGTCTTGGAGAAGAAGGCCATAATTTGTGACTGGAAGGGATTTTGCAGCTGGTCCAAACTGAGAGACTCCTTTTGTTTGTTTAGCCACTCAAAAATCAAAGCCGAGAAATGATATACTGCGTTATGTAACTGTGAAGGAATTAATAAGGTTATCCATCACTTGTGGTTATGACAGCAGGCCTTTATCTGAGGTTTCTGATGCATTCTTGACGTTTGAGAGTCAACTGACTTCATTATCGAAACATGGGGGAAAGCATGTGCTTTCTTGTCAGATGGGTGGAACAAAAGTCCTTAGTTAACAAGGAGGTTGATTAGACTCCTCAAAGCAACAGTGGTTTAGGTCCTTCATTAAAGGAGCAGATCTGGAGAAATAACTAGAATGTCTTGCCAGTTTTTAAAAGACTGAACTCCTAATTAGAGCTTGGAGAACTTAACCTTTTTTTTTTTACTATGCTGGCTGGGAGGGTTTAACAGTTGTACTGCAAATAATAATAATAAATAAACTTCTTCATGCTCTGCTCCTGCTGCAAAGAATGGTTTTGTTCTTACTCGAGTGTAGGAATGCTTAAAACTCTTCCATGTACTGTATCAACTTAACTGATGCCTTAAAACCCAGGCAGGTTAGTTAGCTGAAGACACACTTGTAATGTTTGAAGTGGCAACCTGTAATGAGTTTCCTTAAATTGAGCTTCGTAAAGGTAAGACTTAGTTGCCTCGATACTTCCTGAGTTAGAGCCCTGGTAGTTCAGTGGTTAAACTGCTGCACTGCAACCAGAACTGCTGACATTGTGAGTTCAATCCTGACCAGGGTTCAAGGTTGACTCAGCCTTCCGTCTTTCTCAGTTTGGTAAAATGAGTACCCATTTTCAGTCCCCAGAATGAGCCCTCAAAAGGGGAAACAGCTTATACTCGGGTCAATGACCACGAGGGTCCCAAGACTGCGTTGGATTGAGACACACCAAAAATTTAATTAATTTTACCATCTTTTCATGTATTTTGATTATTGAAACTCACTAGAAATTGCTGCATTTCCCACCCTTGGCTTATACTTCGGTCAATCTATTTTCCTGGGTTTTCAGGTCAAAATTGGGTACCTTGGCTTATATTTGGGATTCAAGTCCAAGAACCAAAGGCTGGAAAGCACTGATTCTGGGGGATAAAGACAGGTTCCCTACCCAAGGTTTTCCTCATCAAATGCATGTCTGATACTGGCCTAGTGTATAAAATAAGGAGAGCTTCACACAGAAAATTGCCTCCACCCCACCCTGTGAAAACAATATCCTTCTGCTTCCCATACAAGTCATATGTCTGAAAATTACATGCCCTATTTTGTACTATAACACAAAAGCAGTGATACTGTTTTAGTGGTTCTTAGATTTAACCACCAAATCCCATTTGCCTAAATCTAATTACTAAACCCAGTAAATCAGTTTCCAAGGGGTGTGTCAACAGTTGGGCAAATCCAATTATTTTAATGGGCCTACTTATTTTGCAACTAGCCACTGGATCCAGGCCTTGGTCTTTAGAATAGTATTGCATTTGTTGTTTCCTCAAATGACAGAGGCAAATGTTAAGGGCATTGTATATTATTACGAATGTAAGAACACCAGGTAATTCCTTTTAAAAAATCTGGTCTGACACCAGATGGTTGGTAATCTAACAGGTTGGTAATCTAGCAAGACCAACGTACTTTTTTCCTTCTTACTCCAAATTACAAGCAGCAAAGTTTGTGGGTTTGATTTTCTTCAATGTACAGTTGTACCTCACTTAAAGAGCATAATGCGTTCCACAGGATTGCTCTTTAAGCGAGTTTGCTCTTTAAGCGAAACACCATCGTAAATAACCAATTGTGGGGGAGATTGTAAATCCTGATTTATTTGTTGAGCGAGTTTTTGGTTGGTTTTATTTGTTAAGCGAAGCGAACATTCAGAGAAAATTATCCTCTTTAGGTGAGTTACTCTTTAAGCGAGGCGCTCTTTATGCGAGGTTTAACTGTACTTTTTTCTTCTTACTCCAAATTGCAAGCAGCAAAGTTTGTGGGTTTGATTTTCTTCTTTCAAAATGAATCAAGGGGAGGTTTAACCAAAATTACAGACTGAAGGGATACCTTAACAGCTTGAGAATAATGTAATAAAGCCTTTCAAAGTCAGCTTGCATTGGTAAAAAAATAATAATATCAAAAGCCATCTAGTGACTCGTCCAAAGACTTAGATAAAAAGGTTAGTCAGTTCCTTTAAAGACAGATGTTTCCTTGAAGGCACCTTAAATGTAAAGGTCTCCTTTGCTCAAAAGCCAGCAGTTCGAAAGCAAGAAATTGCAAGCAGATAAATAAGGTTCCCTTTTGGCAGGAAAGTTAACAGCATTCTCTGCACTTGGTCACCCTAGAGTCGGACACAACTACTTTTGAGCAAGGAAGACTTTTAAAGTTTTGGAGTGTGTGGGGATTGTAAATTTGAAACTGAAGGTGTTTTTGGCGATAACTCTCCCCCCCCCCCAAAAGGACAGTCTGGATATGTAGTCTGCGGGAACTATTGCCTTCTTCTTCCTGTTCTGCTGTATCCGTATCTGAATATTGGTGATCATCATGGCAATCAGCCATGAAGACTATCCTGAGAGTATAATGCAGTGGCCTTTCATCTGCCTTCCACATCACAGCATAGCATCCGTACTATTGATCCCATTGGGTGAGTCCCATTCTGGTCCTGAGCCTTTTTGGCACACAATGTCCTCCTCAAAGCCCCAGGCCAGGATGGATGAAGCTGCTGCCCTCCATCAAGATGGATTCAAATAGGATTTAATCCACTTGGGGACCCTCACCCTTCCCTGTGGACTTTGGCACCCAAGGCTGTTAGTCCTCAGTGTTGTCAGGTTAGTTAACCACTGCCTGACACTCAGCATTGAGTCTATTACCGTAGCAGGATAACCTGGCCAAACTTGGTCTGTTTTTTATTTAATTAAAATACAAAAACAAGCAACCCAAAAAAATTAAACAAAAACAAAATCACAAACAACTACAGAAAACCAGATAAAAATCTGAACAAAGTTACATATAAATACTACATGAACCCACCACCGGTGGAGCATTATAAACCTTCTCAAAAGTTACTTTTATAAAGGTAATTAGTTACTGTTCTGATCCCAAGGATTCCAAACTAGTAACACAGACTAATAGTATCCTTTAAAAAAACAAACAAACCAGTGTTTAACTCTTCACTGATTCTCAAAAGTAATGTAAGCAATCATGATTGCTATTAATTTGCTGGGTTGTAGTATGAAACACTTTCTTCCTATGTTATTTTATGTCCCCTCAGCACCCAGAACAATGTACAAGGAAACAGTGTGAACTCATAGCTGCTACAAGCCAGCACTTAAAAACAAAACTTACAAAAAATTCAAATGCAATTGTGTTTGTGCAAGACTTTAAGATTTTTTTTAAAGGGAAAATATTAGACAGACTAGCCAGAGTAGAAAATAAGATAATCTTGGGGGATGGGGGTGATTGTAGTCTAAATATTGGTGGGGTTTTTTTTTGGGGGGGGGGGGGTTGAGGTGTAATAAGGTGCAAAGGCCTGCTGACTTATAATTATTGCAGTTACAGTGTTGCAAATAAGTTGCAGGGGGCTGCTGACATAATTATTGCAGTTATAATTATTGCAGTTACAGTTGCAAATAAGTTGCAAATAAGTTGCAGGGGCCTGCTGACTTATTGCAGTTACAGTGTTTCTGTTATAGTTGCACTGTTACAGAACTGTGAAAAAGTTTTAGGCGACCCCCCAGCTGCTTTGAGTGATTTGGGGAAGGACGTAACTCGAACATCCTAACTCCAAACTTCACCAAACTTGGGGAAGGTTGAGAAAAGTATTTACAGAATATACTCTCCAAATTTGGTGTGTTTAGGTGATTTGGGCTCATCCAAGCAATACACTCATTGAGGTTTCTTCAAACCAATTAGTGGTATCTTAAGACTTTTGCACAGTACTGCACATACATTGCAGGTGAAAAGAGGTTATTTGTTGACATATTGGAAGTTATATCTTTAATTAATTGAAAGTAACTAGTTATTAGTCACTACTTATTTTTTTTCAACTCTTCCATCCTCCTCTGCTTTAACATTCCAAATTCTTTCTTTACTCCTTGTTCTAACTACATTTCATATGTAGTTACATTTTTTTGTGTGAGAGAGAGAAAGTGTGCATGGGTTTTCCTGGAAAGAATGCACGTTCTCTATCAGTCCAACTCCTGGAAAGGATTTAAAGACCTGAATCCAAGATACTTCACCAATTTTACTAGTGTTACATAGGCCAAACCAGATTCAGTTCAAAGGAAAAGCATCCAGCATTCAGTTCCAGGAAAATGTTAATATGAAACAGGGAAAATAGATTCATCTTCATGAGGAACTTTTACCTCTGGACATTTCAGGGAAATTTCCAAAGGAAATTGCATGTGTTACGAATCACTGTGCCAGTATTACCTTTTGAAGGGCTCCATATGTTGCATTTAATCTCTGCTCAGAGACTGAGCAGCAGAGGCTGGATTTATGTCTTGTCTATCTCCTTCATTTAACTTTATAACAGCCTAACAGTAAAGCCAAAAATCCTGGTATTTTCAGTGGATCACACAATGAGACAAAGCTTGGGAAGTTCCTTTTAAAAGATGGGTTAAACCAAGAGTTCCCAACCTAAAGCCCATGGGCCATATCCGGCCATGGCGCCATTCCATGTGCCCCGCCCCACCCCTCTAAGGGCATTTGAGAAACAAAACGGCTGCCCTTTGAAGCTGTTGAGACAAAATGGCCACCCCCATCATGCAGGAAGTGAAAAATAGTTGTCCAACCCTTGAAGCTGACTGAGAGTGTGTGACCCAGACCCCCCAGCTTGAAAAGTTTGGGAACCCCCACCATAAGTTTTATGGAATGCAGTCAACATTATCATTTGCTCAAGTGGCTAAGATGCTGACTGGGAGGTGGAAGGGCAGCAGTTCGATTCCCGAGTACTGCAGGACAAAATGAGTTCCCGTCTTTGTCCCAGCTCCTGCCAACCTAGCAGTTTGAAAGCAAGAAATTGCAAGTAGATAAATAGGGACCACTTTGGTGGGAAGGTAACAGCATTCCGTGCACTCCGGTGTCTAGTCATGCCTGCCACATGACCACAGCAACGTCTGCAGAAGCAGACAACGCTGGCTCTTCGGCTTTGAAACAGAGATGAGCACTGACCCCTAGAGTTGGATACGACTGGCTTTCGAGCAAGGGAAACCTTTACCTTTACCATCACTACACAGATATCCATATGCCAAGATAATGTAAAATACAGTAAAAATACAAAAGGTACCAGTATACTGACAATTTCACTGTTTTAAATGGCTTACAAGATGTCGAAGGACTCTTAGTTGCAATGAATTGCAGTTTCAAGTTCAAGGGGGGGGGGGGGGAATATTTAGTCACTTAGTTCCTAAGAAGTGTTTCTTTAGAACTTCAACTGAAATTCCTCACAGGAACATGTTCTGTGCATTAGCAATGCCCCTCTGCATTTTAGTGTCTTCATCTGACTCCACGGGTTGCAGGACAAAATGTTGCAGTGATGGATCTGTTATACTTGTGTGGACTCCTAATGCAATTAAGAACGACAGTCTCCATTAGGAAGTAGCATCAGAGGATAGCACTAGGCAATGCAAATATAGTGCCTCTCCCAGATCACCCTGATGCCAATCTAACTGTGTGTAGAAGATAAAATGCTGAAACCAAGGTGTGATTTAGATTCAGCCTGCAACTCATGGCTGTCTCTCAAATCTCAGTGCATATGTGTTATGTGCTGGGAAGTCAATTCTGAATTTATGGTGACTGCAGTAGGGTTTCCAAGGCATGTGAGATATTTAATGAGTGGCTTTACCAGTGCCACCCTCCAATGGGTTTCTGTGGCTAAGCAGGCATTTGAACCAAGGTCTTCTGCATTCTAAAGGTAAAGGTTTCCCTTGCTCGAAAGTCAGCCGTGTCTGATGCAGTGCTCATCTCCATTTTTAGCCAAAGAACCAGCACTGTCTGCTTTTACAGATGCTCCTGTGGTCATGTGGTAGGCATGACTAGACACCAAAGTGCATGGAACACTCTTACCTTTCCTGCCAAAGCGGTACCTATTTTTTTTGCTTTCAAACTGCTAGTTTGGCAGGAGCTTCTGGGTTCTAGTCCAACACTATTGCTATGCTAGCTTGAAATCCTAGGAAACACATTTTAAGCACAGCCCCCTATTGTGCAAATCTTTCATGTTATCGGTCCTTAGTTTTTGGTTTCTGTAAAATAAGTGTCACTTAATTCTATGAAGCAAAAGAACTTTCTGACATATCCTCGGTTGTGAAAAATGGTAGAATTTATTTATTTATTGCAGGATGAAGTTACAAAAAGTAGTGAATGTAGTTGCTGAGGCACAGTGGCATTATACTGACACCTAGTGACTCATTATATGCATTGCTCACATTAGAGCCACCAAGCGTTGGATGGTGTTAAACAACCTGACTCCCCAAAGGGTCCAATGGCTATGGGCAGATGAGCCCCTTTAGGAGGGGTGATGGTCCTCTCAGTGGAGGAAATGCCACTGGAAACCATGGGCCCAATGGCAAAATGAGCAGAGGAGGAACAACTTCACTATCCTGATTCCCGACGGTCATGGAGGCAGAAGAGGCCATGCCAGACGGACTGGCTGGGAAGGCGCACCTTGATCATATCCTCAAGGCTGCGGCAGTCCATTGCAGTCCCGGTGTTAAATCCTGCATGTCTCATTTCATGTGTGCCACAGGAGAGAGCTCTGAGATCACAGTGTGTGGGTCACTTCCTGCCAAGCTGGGATCCACCTTAAACAAATGCATGCCAATGGCATTTTTCCTACTTCAGGAAAAAAATGCATTCTATATATTTTTAAAAATAGCAAAAAGAATGCAAAATTTGAAAAGCACCCAACTGCTGTTGAGGAAATGACCTGGAGTTTAGGGGCTGTTCCATTAAAGGAAAGAGAAAATGGATATTTAGGGAAATGATAAAGAATGTTTAGGAGATGGACAGGTATTTGAAGTGTAGCCAAAACAGAAGAAGCCTTGTTGCTTTTAGGGTGAGCGTTTGCTATGGGTTTCTTAAAATGCAGTGGCTCAAGTCATTAAGACTCACTGACTGGAAGGGTGGAGTTCGATTCCCAGGTACTGCATGATGGAGTGAGCTCCCGTCTCTGTCCCAGCTCCTGCCAACCTAGCAGTACGAATGCAAGAATTTGCAAGTAGATAAACAGGGACCACTATGGTGGAAGATAAACAGTGTTCCATGCACTCCGGTGTCCAGTCCTGCCTGCCACATGTCCTTGGAAATGTCTGCAGATGCAGACAACTCTGGATCTTTGGCCATAAATGGCTATAAACAGAGATGAGCACTAAACCCTAGAGTTGGATACTACTGCCTTTTGAGCAAGGGCGAATTTTACTTTTACCTAATCTTATTCCCCCAGAGACTGGAAAACCAGGCCCTTTCATGAAGAGCTGATTTTAAAATATATTTATTTTATATAAATTTATATATTATTAAATACAGTTTTAGTATATTATATATAGTAAACATCTTATTCAGTATACTGTAATAATAAATTTATATATCATTAAAGTATATTATTTTTAAAAGAAAGATCCGTGCCTTGCAAATATCTCACTTATATTTAATGCCACTGTAGTAGTTCTCAGTGAAGGAGTACAGGTTTTGTGACTAGACCAGTGTTTCCTCAAGCTTTTGCTTTGGGACTCCAATTCCCAGAAGCCTAAGTCAATTCCCCAAAGCACTGATCAGCCAATGTACTGACTTAGGCTTCTGGGAATTGAAATCCCCCTGTGGGGTGTGGGTCCCACATTGGGGGCCACTGGACAAGACCCAGTTTCCAAAATCTGCTCCTTCTACCACGTACTTCATAGTGGCTTCATTATTTTGGAAGCAAAGTGAATGACTGAGGTCGCCGTGGTAGACCCAAGGTGATTTCCAGTTTGAGTAGCAGCTGAAACAGGTTTTAAGAGGTTTTCCAACATCATCTCCTTTGAAATAAGAGAGCTGTATCATGTTTGAGACCGCTGCCATCTTTTCATGGAAGGGAGCCATGCCCACTTCGACAACTCGAGTGGATATGACAAAATCAATAAAAGCATTTTGGAGTGTTGCCATGTCATAAAACAAGTGACGGGAGCCTTGTGTTTTCTAATGGGTCCTGTATTGGATATGCGTTAGACTTAAGTGTTTGCTTCGATATCTTTAAATGGGCCTTGCCAACCATAAAGTGTGTTGACACTGGGTTTGCTTTACTTTTTTTCTCTGTTAATCACTGGCAGTGTTTCACTTGAAAGTGGACATAGCAAGAATGAACAAATAAGACAAAAAGAGTTACAGCATCCAGATTTTAGAAACTGCTTAAGGCCTGAAGCCACTAGAATTAGGATGTTTATGAAAGCATTGGGCTGCACATTTAGATCTGATCTTCAATTAAATATTTTAATTGTAATTTTAATTACAAAGACTTTCTGTACCCTTGTGCTTACAGGGATGTTGAATCTGTGACTGGTCTGCCTATTTCAGGTTAGAAATTTGGGAGGGGGGTAGAGAGAGAGAGAGAAAGGATATTGACAACCCAACAGGTAATCTCTATCTCCAACCCCAATTTCCACATATTCCATACACTTATTGGGCTAATAAGTCCATTGGTGGAAATGGTTTTCTTGGGAAAAGGAGGATAAACTAGAGTGTGCCAAAATGTATAGACATTTTAAGGAAGGAAAAAACTATTAAAATTGTAATACTCAATATATACCAGGGTAGAGTTGCCGTAATTCTCTCCCACAAAACCGGGACAGAAGTACACTTGAAAAAAATGGGTGGGTTATCTACAAAATATCCTTTTTTTAATCAACCAACTTCCGCCATTTTCTTTGATTGTCCTGCTTGTCGAATTGTGACACTAGCATTCATTATACACATTGCCACCGTAATTCAACTTCAAAATGTAAGGCATAGCTAACAGCTCTTAAAATTTATATACATTTTTGGCACCCCTCTGTATATATTTTATAACATGTTTTCCCCACA
Organism: Furcifer pardalis; assembly: GCA_030440675.1. NCBI lineage: Eukaryota > Metazoa > Chordata > Lepidosauria > Squamata > Chamaeleonidae > Furcifer > Furcifer pardalis. The sequence continues at coordinate 6,224,993 of CP126898.1, forward strand.
TGGGTGCATTCAGCCGTACTATTCTCTCCATTGAGACATAACACAGGAAGGTCTGCTTGGAAAGACATTAAATCATGACACCTTTTTTACCCTCAGTGGTTTTTGTGTTACATGGGTTCATCACCATTATTGAGAAAAATGCTTTTGACTAATCAAGTCTGGACGGTCAACAAAGAGGGTGGTTTCTTATGGTGCCCATTCTTGTCCTTCCAAAAGTCCATCTACAATACATACTAGCAAGATGAAGGCATCATGGTAAGATAATTATAGAGCAGCACAAGTGTAGGTCCTAAATCTAGAATTTTCAGAGAAATGGCACTCTGTAATTAAATGTTGATAAAAGCACACCGTTGATGTTCTCTCTGTGTTATTACTTTCATTACTGACAGTGGCATTTTTCATCTCTTTCCACAGAGTTCTGCTCAGTCACTTTCAGGAAAAGGCTATTCGGTAAGTCCACCTTAACTGTTACTTCATCCATTTTGTGTCTGCTGCTCTTTGGTTGTGAAATTTGTATCACTTGCTGAACGTAGAGAAATACTATACCAAACCAGATTTGGAGAGAAAGTATCACTATATCTCTCCAGCCAGCTTTCTGTACGTTAGAGTATTAAATAGTTAATTTTCTGTCTCTCCCCATTTTACAACTTTGTCTTTAAGTTTATTATGCAAAACTAGGATTAGAGATCAAAAGATCATTGCCGAATACAGTGAACCATTGACTGCATAAGAACAAATCATTTCTCGGAGCAAATATTATTATTTTTAAATGTTTCATTGAATACAGGCATATTGTGTATTTTCCTTTCATAATAGTCTATCTACAACGTATCTAATTTAGGAGGTTAAAAAAAGAAGAATGAATCAGTCAATTGTGGGAATGTTTACTTGTATTGATCTTGGACTGAAAGTGCCTTTGAAATACAGTTGGCATTTAGGAGCAGTTTGAATATACCCCTGGCATTGCCCATTTTAAAAGGAACAATGACCCATAATATATTGCTACACAGTCTTGGTCTTGTAGACTTATATACTGGGTGTTCCTGGCCTGCTTTATAAAGCCATAGTTTAAACAAGGGTCATGCTCCGATGGTCCAATATCTCCCGCAACCCATTCCCCAACATCTCTTGGCCTTCAATGCCCAGTCTATGTTTTAAAACACAGAATTAAGAAGGTCACTTCTGGTTTTGCATAAAGTTTATTTGAGTCCTTTTTGAGCTTCAAACAGCAGTGGGAGTGATGTTAAATAGGTCACATACTTGTACAACCCTATGAGGTTCATCATCTATTGGATGTGTCTTAACAGCACATAATAAAGATCTCTCTACTTGACTTTTGCCTAAAGTAAGTGTTGGAGAGACAGAGTCTGGGAGGCCCATGGAAGACCTTCAGGATGTATGCAATCATTGTGCTGTAAAAAATCTTCACCTCCTTTTTAAAGCAAGAGTTTCCTCTCTACTTGGGATGAGATACCAATTTTTGGTCAAATTTCAATTTAAAGCAAAGAGTGAATTATTCCATTATCTTCCTAGATTAAGAGGTGGGTGAGTCCATGCTTGCTCCTGCTCATTTCCATAAAGTTAAACAGACCAGTATCTAGTCAACAGTTCTGGAATTTATGTAAAATAAATATTTCTACTAATATTGACTTCCCCCAAATCTAGTACCATGGAGTAAAGGTATGTTCTGAAACATATTCCTATCAGTAAATAGCGTTGGTGGTTATTGACTGGTTGACTATCAACATCTCGACAGTCCAATATTTAAAGGTATGGGTTAATTTATTTTTTTAGTAAAAGAGGAAGAAATTGCTAGTCAAACAGTATAAGAATTGATAATTTAGCTCATAAATAAACAGTGGTATGGCGATTAAAGTGTGATGGTTAACCGTCAACAATGGTGGAACTGAAAGAGTTTTTCATATCTGTCATTTGAACCACTTTCAGTAGGCAATTTATTGGGGGCAGAAGGAGGGAAGGTTTGAAACCACAGTTGCCATTTACATCTGTTGTGCTTCTGAATCAAAATTTCCCCACTAGCTATTTTCCTTAGAGAAGGAATGGAAACCAGGAAGAATTGAACAAAGCAATACAAAGCTACCTGCCAAATTGCATCAAACAAATAATTTCTCTTCTGACTACTTTCATTGAAGCTTTAAATTAAGCTCCTTGCCTGTCTGAAAAAAAAAGTTAACCATAGTTTAGCATCTCAAATTGACAGTGGTTACTATTTTTGCAACTCCTGGCATTGAAGAAGTCTTACGTTGTTGTTGGGTTTGGGTTTTTTTTTTTTTTTTGCAATTATGAGTCAAATCTTTTAACCAAACTTTCAAATGCTGCATGTGATGTCTTGGTAGAGTGATAAGCTATTATGCGCTTCATAATGTATTGTGCTTTGAGTATTTTTTAAAATGAGAATTTCTTAGTCTCTGAAACAGAATTCGTTTACATCTCATAGAAGTTGTTGAGATTGTGATGCGTACTGTTTGTTAGGAAAACATTCAAGCTTAACTCTCCTACTAAAACTTTCTTTTAAAGTATGGACACTCAGTGTCAACAAATTAACAGAACTTGTATTTTGTATACTTTTGAGTGGTTTTGAATCTATTTATAATTTAAAATATTTGCTTTGGTCTTGCAATGAGAAATGTTGCAGCCCCATATCACACTTCACTCAACAGTCTTGTTTTTTATCATGCATAACGATAACAGTCAAGTTCCATATCTGAAAGCTGTGTTTGCAAATTAAACTGATTTCCTTCTGGCTTTAGTACCTTAATGGAAAAAGGCCAACGGCCTTGCCACTATCCTGCTTCTAATAAATCATGAGGCAGTCATTTTTATCTCTCTTTCTGAGGAGTTCCTTTTGATCTGCTGAACAAATGAGCATGTATCAATTCAGGGCTGCTTATCTCAAAGCAGTTGGAGCACTGATATGTTTTTGTTTCTTCATTGCTGGGCCTTATAAAGACTTGAGTAACAAGCCATAATTTTTCAAAATATTTGTTGTACAGACCTCCCAGTTGGCTGTAAAGCAAGATTTAACTCAGGGGTGCCCAAACTACAGCCCACAGGCTGGATCCAGACCCTGATGCCAATTCATATGGCCCATGCCACCCTCAGAGCTCCTGGCATTGGGGGCCAGATCTGGCCCATGGGCCATAGATTGGGCACTCCTGATTTAACTGCTCATAGAGAACAAAGACTGAACTTTGCCATGGTTTTCTTTGAACCTACACAATATTTCCCATGAAATATTTTTTTGGGGATTTAAGATAGTTACTAGAGGGCTAAAAAGTTTGATTCCCTCCACATAGTTGTTCTGTTTAATCAGTGGTGGGCAACAGCAGGTTCACACCAGTTCTCCAGAACCAGTAGCAGAAATTCTGGCTGGCCCCTCTGCCCATCCAAGTTTTGAAATAAAGTAGTCCTAATTTGGGTGCAACACAGGGCTTTCCCCCTGGCCACGACCACCATACCCTGCCCACAGTTGTAGTAAAAAAAATTGAGCCCACCTACTGTGTTTAATAGTTTACTTGATTGCTTGCTTCATACTTTGGCACAGCTTTGCTTAAAAAGATGGAGATTCTTCATCCTCTCTGTGCCCATCAGGGATCACATAGCTAGCATGATTATGATTGGTACAGTTCTATGTAGCCATTGGAGAAGCTGTAGCCCAGGAATGCAGATATGCACACTACTAATGTCCATTATATGGCCCACCATCTGAGACATCATAGGATTGCAGTGCAGCTCCCCCAGTAGCTTCGTGGTTAAGGTGCTGAGCTGGAGTCTGGAAGGTCGGGTTTTAAAACCTGAGAGCTGTCATGAAAGGACCCTCATTTGGGCATCCCCTAAAAATCCTTTCACCCCAGAGTAATCACTGACACGAAATTATTGTTAGGACTGCAGTTGGATCGAATATACTATTTCTCCTTTAAAGGGCTTTGTGCCTCTTCATAGCCCAGCAGTTCAGCGGACTATTTCCCTCCAAATGTTGGTACTGTTTCTAAATAGATCTATTATACGGCATGCAACATTCTTCCAGGCACATTTCCAAACCAACTCCATGGTCAATTGCACATGGAAGCCATGTTTTGCAGAGGTTGTGTTGGATATCTTGTGTTGGGATTTGTTTCTTGCGATGTTATTGAAATGTTGCCCCTTCTAAGAATTGGTATTGACTGGCTCTCACAATAAGCTTCTCTTGCCATCATTTTAAAAAGTATATATAATATACACAATGCAGACCTAGAAGACACATTATTCTTAATATAACATGGATTGCCTGGATGTTACATGAAGCTGGGTGGGTGGGGGAAAAAGTAATTATGTGTGTTTTTCTTGTGTTCATTCATTCATTGAGAGCTGATGTGTAGATACTTTATTCACCTGCCTATCCACTTTGTTCTAGGAGTCTTTCCATTCTGATTCACTAAACTCTATGCTTCGTGCCTAGGGATTAACCTTTATGGGGAGCCTGTCATATTTAACCTGGAACAGACTAAAACAGGTGTGTTCCACCAATGTCACACTTGAAATGTAATCAGTGCAAGCCCAAAACAGGAATGAATAAATGTTGTAATGTCAAACAAAAAAGTACACATGGATAGCCCAGATTTAAACCACCTCTCTGAGTATCCTGTATCAAAGAGCATAGTATCTGCTGAATACTTTTTTTTTCACAGACTAAGGCTCAGTTCCTGAAAGGATGTAGTACTGCTGTTTCTATATGATTCACATCTTTTGTGGTGCTTTTATTTGTAAGAAATTGAGACAGTGGGGTACCTTTCACTGATGCTTTTAGCTCTTCTGGGCACGTAAAGCTCTTTTTGGGTATAGTAAGATTAAAGATGAGTCCCTAAAAAGAGACAGGCAGACACAAAATAAAAGTGCAGGCTATCATTTATTTTCCATCACCACTTTGGAAGTAAGTTTTCCATTTAAAATAAATTACCGCACATAAAGTTGACGGTCAGAGTGACTACAAAGCTTCCATTAAAATCTTATGGTCTTGCTACATTGTAAACACGGCTAAAAATGGAATAATAGGCATCTAATTTTTGTTTCTTTTGAGACGCGGCTATCTCAGGAATGCTTACTGAACCCACTGGCAATGTGTTGATCCAGAACTTGGGAAGACAATCTGTTCGGAGACCTTGTGCAAACAATAGAATAGAAAAACAAGGGCTGTTTTGCAGAAAGTCCATAGTTTAACTATATGAGGAGTGTAAATGGGAACATAAGAAGCGTATGTCTCTTAAGTAGTTTAGCAGGCCATTGTGCCTTTTTTGTCTGTGCATAAATGGAATGTCCAATGCATTCATAGCTGTTAAGAAAACATTCTCCGTGACTTTATGTGAGCACGTAGGCATGCAAACTTTTAACAGACCATTTGTCATCTGTCTTGGGCATCAAGACAGAATCAACATTTTATGTGCCAGACTCCAAATCTTTGAATCGCTTTCTAACCAATTAACTAATGAAAATCTGTCCTTGCTTCAATACCTGAAAACTTAGATCCAGAGCTACACTGGGTTCAGGGGAAAAAAGGATGTTTTGGATACCACTTTGTTTGTTTAGAAAGAAATGGGCCACTTCAGCTAAATCAGAAGTTCTCAACCTTTTAAAGCCAGGGGCCGTGTCATACTCCCTTAGACACCTTTGTGCGCTGGATGGCCATTTTGCCCTTCCTCCACCACATGGCACTTCCCGGTGTGGTGGAGGCAGTGGGGAGCACATTAAATGGTGCCATGGGCTTCATCTGGCCCACAGACCACAGGTTGAGAATCCCTGAGCTAAATGCTAGCCATGCAACACAATAAAATGCTTTCTTTTAGACATGTGAAGAAACTGTGTCTCGTGGTGGCCCCATTAGCATTCGATGTATTGCAGCAGATTAATTGTGTATTATAAAAATTGTTTACATTTGTGGATATGTATGCGTTTTTTTAAAAAATAGGTTCCTGAAATTTGGATGTTAACTGGTATCAGTACAGGCTGGACGTTATTAGTTATTCTCACTGCCAAACAATTTACGCTTCTAAGTTGAATAGATAAACATACAGTAAAACCTCGGGTTATGATGGAGGTCTGTTCCAACAGCCTCCATCATAATGTGGAAAAATTGTAACCCAAAAAATCCATAGGGATGCACTGAGGATTTTAAAAATGGTGGCGAATTGATCATCGTAAACCGAAACAATTCTCCCTCTTTGGGTGGGTCACAAGAGACACAGGCAAGCAACCTTATATATGTCTTATATATGTCTTTCCAGGAAGTAAACTGAAATAAGAAATTCCATCCATTCCTTTTCAAAATGCCTCATCTCTGTTTCCAGTTAAATTGTGTTCTGCTTTTGATTCTGATCCGAGTATTTCATATATTTGCACTCATCGTGAAAAACCACAGGCACATGGGGACACACACAACACACACATTGCTCCTTTTCCATGGTCTCAAATGTCAACATGAGTCATGACCTCTTGAGGCATTGGCAGCAGGGATCAGCTCTGAAACTCATGTTGGTGTTGTACTGAATTCACAAAAAACACATAGACACACTTTTGTTTATAGGATTTGAGCATAATTGGATGAAGTTGATTTGCATAAACCTACACATTCCCATTGCCAAAGCTGCACCACCCCAAGGCATAGATGGCATATGACTTGTATCTGAGTTTGTTTGTTTTAACTATTTCATTTTAATTGGAGGAGGCGGGAAGGGGGGGAGGAAGAAAAGAGGGAAATCTTATCTGTAAGCTGTTTGATAAATCTACAATGGGTAGACAAATATCCCTTCATTAAGTGTCCCAGAATGCTTTGCCAGCGGTTTTCTGATCAATGAGGAGCTAAGTTCTAAATCCATCTTGAATTATCTAGCCTGGACAAATTAACTTCTTCCAGGCTGCATAGCAGAATAATGGGAAAAATCTGGATATCAACTCCACCCTGATCTAGTGAATGGCCTTTTCTGTTCCTTTATTAATCTCTCCTCTCTACAAACATTTCCAGTGGAACATGGGATAGAAGGGTTTGCTGACCATAACTTGGTATGGCGATGAGAGATCTTGAGGAAATGATGACCATGTGAAGCTTCAAAAGTGGTAGCCATGTTGGTCCATGCAACCATATCAAGACAAAACACAAAGGCAAGGCTGTGTGTGTGTAGAGAGAGAAAGCAATGTCATTGCACCTTAAAGTCTTAACTCCTATTGTGGAGAATGTTCTGTTTTTTGAGAGAAGATCCTGTTCCAAAGTCAGCCCTCTTGTGCTTGGATCTTAATTGCCTAGTTGTGTGAAGAGTGGTTGCCAATTTGCTGCTGCTTGATGAGGTGTTAATGCAATTCAGCTACATTTGTTCTTATTTGTTAATCTTTTCCACACTGGAATTGTATCTTCCGTCCATATGTCAATGAAGTCACAGTGGCCAACTTGGCACGTTCTAAAGGACACACAGGCACAATTCCTGGCTGAATCATCATCATTCATCGTTGTCTCACTTAGTCTTTTATACAAATAAAGAGTTCTGACTGAAAAATCAAAGTGTTTGCAAATAAGAATTTCCATTTGCCTTAGAAACATGGGTGGGTGTTGACATGTTGATATGAGTGCACATATACATATTGTCAGGAATACGGTAATTAACAAGGTGAATGGAGAGAGATAAGGCCATTAATATCTGACCTATCAGAAGAGGATAATTTTCACCCCTGGTTTTCCCTACAGTAGAAAGGAAGGCTAGAAAAATTGTTCCATCAAACAGGTACGATGCTCATGGCATTGTGAGGATATTGATTCTCATGTGGTGTTGGAAGCAACTTACTCTGCTGTTAAACATTGCCACAATTTGTGTCTTGGGTCAGTCTTCCCCTTAGGTAAAGATAAAGGTTGTGTTCCCTGTTTATTTCCTGGTATGTACAGTTGAAAAGAAGGAGAGACTATATGTTCTTGCGCATGTATGCATGGGGTTGGGGGGGGATTGATTTAAAACCCACCCATGCCTCTTTAGCACATGTGTGATTCTAAATTCCCATTTTAAACATTCTTGTATCCAAGTAGCTTGCTTCTTTATGGACCAGTATATGACCTATACTGGGGGTCCCCAACCACCAAGCCACAGACTGGTACCAGGCCACAGGCTGTCCCAATACGGGCCATGGGAGTGGGAGGTGCTGGGAGCCATCTGCCCTCAAAGTCCTCTGCCGGGTCTGTCCGGTGAACAGAGTGAAAGTGCAGGCTTCATACACAGCAGATAGACAGGTGGCCAGGCGTTTCCCCCACATTGCTTAACTACAGCTTGTATGCAGTGTGATACCTGACTGCCCAAGTCTAATGGTGTGGCTGGCAGGCGGCTGGCTCCCTGCTCCTTGTTTTTGAGCTACAGCAGGGCTCTCCACACACACACACCTGTACACATTACCCTATTTTATTATGCACTTGCACCATCCAGTCCCACCAACCACACTTACCGGTCCATGGAAACATGGTTTAGCGTGAAACCGATCCATGGTGCAAAAAAGGTTGGGGACCCCTGACCTACACCAAGAGTTTGGAATAGTTATATTTTTGGATGACATGCCCCAAAATCCACAACTGCTGTTCCAGGTGGCTGAAGGGTTCTGGGTGGGTTTCCAAAATAGATTCTGAGCTCTGAGTCTGGCTCATCATAATAGCAAGGAACAGAAGAGTCTGCTGTTCATTTACTGTGAAGACTATTGTTCGGAGAAAGAAAGTGAGTGAAAAAGAGAGAAAGGATCTTCTGATAGTTCGCCTGGCTGAGTTCACAAGGCAACTTTTGCCACAAACTTCAAATAGTCCATTTTCAATCACCTGTTTCCCAAAGAGTATCTATAGCTGTTGTGATCACAGGTCTTCCAATTACAGCTGTGCCTTCATCTTCGCAACCCATCTCTGGGCAAGACTTAAGAGGCATGGCAGTTTCATAAAGCTATTATTCATCAAGGAAGCCCCTTTTTACTTGCTCTCTCTCTCTTTTTCCTTTTTATATCTCTCTGTGTGTTAGTTCTTTGGTTAGGATTGTTCTTTGTAGCACCATTTTGCAGCTTGCCTTCTGGCCTGAAAGTAACATCTCTGAATTGCTTTCAGTGACACCCAAACTTTCTTGTCTGTACATGTTGCAGATTTATCTTGTTCCTTTTGATTGAAAGGTATTGTTTATATGCAGAAGTTGTAACCTTGGGGGTGCATTTTTTAATGCAGACACTTTTCTTCACCACTGTAGTTACATGAGAGAAGACAATGGTGGTGGGGAGGTAAGCCTTCCATGTGATAATTTTCCGAAACAGACAAAACCTTTTCTATCACACTGGCTTTTAAGACACATTTGTTCTATCTGGAAGTTTTTTAGACTTCCATTATACATGGAAGCAATTTTTCAGATTTGTATGCAATTCCTAGAACAATAAACTTTATCCTCAGCCTTCTCTTCCACTAGCTTATCTAAGAAGATGATGTTAATTTAAGATTTAAGGTAATGCATAGTGAATGTTGTTATTTGAGGTGTGGTCTCTCTCTCTCTCTCTTGCTCATTCATTAAGAATGCTTAACAAGACTCTTTGTTAATGGTAATCAGAGGTTTTTATTTGTGTATTTTTCAATGTATTGCTTATTTGAGATTTTCTTGATCCACCCAATCATCCAATTATTTTAACCTTAAGCTGCTCCTGAAGAAGGGATACTCGTGTATCCTCTTTTCACCAAATTAACAGGTTTGTTTCTCAGCTGAAGGAAATGTGGTGCCTTAGTGAAGATGCTGAACTTGATGACTGGAAGGTTGGCAGGTCAGCAGTTCGAGACCCAAATACTGCTTGACAGAGTGAGTTCCCATCTCTGTCCCAGCTACTGCCAACGTAGCAGTTCAAAAGCAAGAAATTGCAAGTAGATATATAGGTACCACTTTGGTGAGAAGGTAATGGCAATCCATGCACTTGGGTGTCTAATCATGCCTGCCACATGTCCATGGAAACGTCTGCAGATGCAGATAGCGCTGGCTCTTTGGCTATAAACAATAATGAGCACTGAACTCTAGAGTCTGATACAACTGGGTTTTGAGCAAATGTTCAACTGAACATTTAGATATATGTTAATTGTGACATTTTCTCCAGTTGTTTGTCCTCAATTTGTGCATCTCTTGGTATAGCAATGTCAATAAACCAGGTCTTCTTCTTTTCCACAACAGCTATAATCAGGTGTGTTGTGAGTCAGATGTTTATCTTTTTGAATTTTAAAGTTCCACAGGATCTTGACTCTCTCCATTTTCCAAAACTTTATCTACCTGATGTTCCCAGTAATTTTTACTGCATTCAGATCCAAACTTTTGACAGGTGGTGATGGTGGTACTGATACTGATACTCGACCTTGTGTTTGGATTGCATTCAAGGACTTTATAGCTTTCCCCCATTTTAATTGAACTATGGAAAAGAAGGCTCCCTCCTCATCTATGCAGTTATGGCAAAGTCAAAACTGTATAGAAAATGGCAGGGCAGTTGCAAAATGGCCAGATTACAATCTATCAGATGAAGAAGAATTGGGTTTTTTAAAAAAAAGATGTGATTTATTGTCTGGCTGTGCTGAGGAAATAAAGAAGCTGTCACACAAACTGGCCATAATTGTGAGAGTTTATGTGGACCTGTGTGAGAAACTAGTGACGGCAACGTGGAAGCACGGCATGTACATCCTTCAGCAAACCATCACAGCTAAAAATGAACCGCAGGCTGCCCACATCACGCTGGCTGCTTTCCTGCCCATGTCGAGGAGTTCCTCTTCCTGCTAACATTTCCCCCTCTGAGGTTGCATGTGACTGTGAGAGCGCTGAAACAGGAAGCTGTAATTCCGAGCTCCTTTGTTATCAGCATGATATCTGCGGTCAATCCCCTGACACAGCTTGCGGCCCGTTTCTGGTTAGCAGAGTGGAGGCTTTTGTGCTGATCTGGCTTTTGCTCCCACCTGCTTAAATCAGTTAAACTCTGCCACTGAGGAGGGTTCCTGGCTGCCACATGGATTTCCAACAGAAGAAAGACCTCTTAGTGGCTTAGAGACAAGAATTGTCTGGTTATTGCCTGGTCACTCCAGTGGCTGATAAAATTTCATGCTGTCTTTCTGAGAAAACATCAAAAAAGCAGAAGACATTTATTCTAACCTCTCAGAGGGGTTTTCTTTTTTTAAAAAAAGCATGTGAGGTTGAAGATAAAACACAAGATATTTTCACAAAAGTTGCTTTGTCTATATAACTGTCCAAGGGCCCTGTGGCATCAAACTTGTGATCCAGATACAGCCGTTGTCTGTGTTTCTTTAAAGGGTTATTTGATGGCGCTGCCTTTTATTTTTAGGTTGCAAAGTTCTTTATGTACTAATACAGGGGTGGCCAAACTACAGCCCGTGGGCCGGATCTGGCCTGCAGTGCCAAATCATCTGGCATGTGTGCCCCTGCTGCTACCAAAAGCAGATGCGCCTTGTGCATGTGAAAATGTGCCCGTGCAGGCATAAATGCTGCTGTAAATGTACCCCGGTTGTTGTAAATGCGCTTATGACATCCATGGATGCATTTCACAGCAGAAGGAACCACATAACCGGCCCGCTCAACCATGTGACTGCCCCACAGCCTGCAAAGTTTGGTCACCTCTCTACTAGAAATCAAATTAACAGCGACAGCGACATTATTTAATCTGTAGAGAAATGTTTGGTTTCTCAATGGAGACATCAGACCTGGGGATGCTTGAAAGTTTGGAAACAATGCAAATTGAGCCCCAGCATCTACACTAGATTCTCTTGATTTTCAGGTATATAATAACTTTGCCAGCCAGTCTCTCTCTCTCTCTCTATCCTGGACTCTTCTGTCTAATACTACATCAGGCCAGATGTGGGAACAGGTGCAGTTAAGTTTGAAGTTTATCCTTCAAAAGGAAACCATAGAGTTGAGAACAGTGCAGAAAAAGGGGGTGAGCAAGCAAAATTATTTGAGGATGTGAACATCTTGCCTAAGAAGATAGGTGGAAACCATTGAGAAATGATTACAAAATTATTGCTTTTCCAGCAAACAATGATAGAGATAATCTTCTGCCTCTGTACTTTCCTCCTTTTCCCATTTTAATTTTTTTTAATTGGGGGAGGGGGATCATCAAAAACAAACTCTTTGTCAAAAGATTCAGGTCCCTACAGCGACTACACTGGTCATGCTCTCTCAGTTAGCTGAGAGGGCCAGATGGCCATTTTGCCCTGCCTGCACGATGAGGGTAGCCATTTTGTCCCAACAGCTTCACAGTGGTAGCCATTTTGTTTCTCAAATTCCCTTGAAGGAACGGGCCACATGAAATGGTAGCTGTGGGCCAGATCTGTCCCTCAGGCCTTAGGTTGGGAACCCCTGGACTACACCATTGAATAAACTTAGAAAAACTTCACTCTGCTACTGTAATGGTTTTGAATAAGAGGAGTTGGGAAGATGAAGGATAGTGGTATCAGATGACATAATCATCACTGCTAATCCAAAAGAGCCTTCGGGAAAATCTGGTCGTGTTGCGTGATTAGGCTTTCTTTCCAAATTTCGAAGCACATATGAAACACAAATAGGCATCTCTCCAGGAACATAATCAACAGAGAGATTCATAAATCAGCATTCTATCTGGATTCAGCCTTCTCTAGAGAGTTGCCTTATTAATCTAATATTTCTGAATTCAGTGGCTGAAATCCTGATACTTAATTTAGAAATTTTTGAAGTCGTAGCTGTATTAGTCTGTGTAAGCATATCAGAGAGTAAACAAAAAAAAAAAAAAGACAGTTGCACTAGAGTAAGCTCAGTGGGGATTTGGTGAGTCATCTCCGTAGATTCCAAAAGGTCTACTCTAATTGTGATATACTACACTAACGTGCTTCTTATAACTGCTGAATATAGCTGTAATTGCATACTTATTTGACAGTAAGACCTTTTGACTTCAGTGGAACTTATTTATTGTAGAAGGTTGCATCTTTCAGCTCACTGATTGAGCCATAAATTGGCATAGTCCGAGTTCAGGCAGACCCTTGATGTGATAGTTTGTGTTGAGCAAGGACATTTGTCTTTGATATGCACTTGGAAAGCTGTTAATTCATTTTTCTTCCAACCGTTGGGTTTCCATTTCACAAGTTGCCTGTATTTTACAAATGTCTCAAACCCAAATCTGTTATTGATTTGCTTGTGACTTACAGCAGCTTGGTCCCTATCTACAAGTTTTAGAGTATTCTTTAGTTATAGACTTCTTACTGCGCTGCTTCCGAGAGCCCTGCCAGCCATCGCAGTCAAAAGTGTTTATGGCTCAAAGCAATTTCCTTCCATGGCACAGCTCACGTCTGGGATATACAACATGTGTTAATTTAACAAAGCAGCTCTTTGATGCTGCTTTAATTTTTTAACAACAGCTCGGAGGCAATGATGTACAGATTATATAGTGTCAGTTTCCCAATTAAAGTTTTACAGGAAAATATTCTGTTTTTGCTCGGAGCCAGGTTTGAAAGCTTCCTTCCGGCACTTGTGCAAATGAAAAGCACACGCATCCATTGGAAACCTTGAAATATTTATGGAGACTTCACTTGAATACCGAAGCAGGATTCTTTCCTGTAGGCTTGTCTTTCATATGCATATATTCTGTAATTAAATGTCTGAAAGCTTCTAGTTTGTTTGCTGTTGATGTGGTTTGGTTTCCTTCTTGTTTTTTAATAGTAATAAGGTATTTAACATGCTGGTTGTAGAGTTCCCTTGGAATCTGAGCCTGGAGGCGTGGAGAGGGAATGTGTTTGAAATGCCTCCTGATAAATACTAGGTTCTCATTGATTATCTAGAAAATTATGATGGGTTAAATGATACCACGCCTGCTGGTAATGTTGCTCAGGTTTACCACTGAAAAGCCAACTTGGGGTGTATAAACCGAGGTGGGGGTACACCAACAGAATATATTGAGTTTCAGACTTTCCGCCTTTAGAGTACGGGTTTGCAGCCTCCTGCCCGTGGGGCGGACTCGGCCTCTGATGCCATTCCATCCAGCCCGTGGCGATGACCCCGGAAGAGGCCACATTTATGACAGCCTTAAATGCACCTATGCATGTGCAAACATGCCTGCCAGGGTTTACGGCAGTGTTTGTAGCAGGGGGAACCATATGTCCGGCCCACTCAGCTATCTGAGGGGGAGTTGTCTGGCCCATGGCACAAAAAACTTGGGAACCCCTTCGTTAGCGAGAGAGGCCCAGCATCCCAGAAGAGGTTTTAGTTTGTTCACAACCCACATAGGAAGGGGATGAGCAGAACTCAATCAAAGGAGGGTATGTTCTACATGGGTAAAAGTCTCAGGTTCAATACACAGCATCCTCAAAGAAGGCTGGAAAAACTCATGCCTGAAACTGGCTACGACTCAGTTTTATCAAGACTGAGCTGTGCAGACTCAATAGAAGGCAGGTGAGTGCAAGGCCACAACTGAAGGTGAACTTGATGGCAGAGAGAGAGAGAAAGATATAAAAAGACTTTGAAGACTGCAGACCTAGGATCTGAGGTCTCTTTCTCTCAAAGGGAATTTCTTAAACAGAAGGAAAGCATTTGAAAGATCGGAGGAGGACGGCAGGTTTGATGCATATTTCTCTATCCCTTTCGTTGCTGATGAAACAGGAAGAGTTTGAACATTGGATCACCCTAGGCAAAGGCCTGATTTGCGTTTCGTTCCTCGTCTTTCCTGCCGAAACCAGAAGGTTGGCCGTTTATGCTTTGGGTCTGGAAAGAAGCCTGTATGTTCTTAATCATAGTTCTTTCCTCTTTCTTCACCAAGCTGTTGGAAACTGTGGGCTCATCTCTCCCCTCCTCACTTGACTGTTCATTTCAACTCATCCCTTTCTCTCTCTCTCCCTTTTCTTTCTTTTCCTCCCCACTGTACAAAAGCTAAATCCAGCCAGATCGTGACCTTGAAACTTGGCCTCTTCTTAATCCTCTCTAAGGTCATTGCCCTCTGTGTGTGTGTGGTAGGGGCACACTTCCCAGTACGGTTCATATAATAGGTTTTCTCTCGCTTTCTCTTTTTACATATATATGTCCTCATGACTATTGTGTATGTCTGGCCATATTAACCTCAGCAGGACTGGCAGCAAAAGCAATGAGCCCCATGTCAGTTTCTGGAGCACTTGTATCATGCTTTTTCTCTCCACTTTATGTCTACCATACTCTTTATTTGAGTGATGGTGACAAAGCAATGGTATTCCCGGTCATGATGTATGGTTGCGAGAGCTGGACCATAAGGAAAGCTGAGCACAGAAGAATAGATGCCTTTGAAATGTGGTGCTTGAGGAGAATTTTGAGAGTACTCTGGACAGCAAAGAGATCAAATTAGTCAATCCTGAAGGAAATCAACCCTGACTCCTCCTTGGAAGGACAAAAACTGAAGATGAAGCTAAAGTACTTTGGGACACCAAATGAGAAGAGAGGACTCATTCGAGAAGGCCTTGATGCTGGGAAAGATCGAAGGCAAATGGGGGCAGAAGAGGATGAGGTGGCTAGATGACATTGTTGATGCAACAGGCATAGAGCTGAGCAAGCTGCAGAAGGTGGTGGGGGTTAGGGGTGCCTGGAATGCAGCGGTCCATGGGGTTGGAAAGGGTCGGACTCAACTATGCAACTGAACAACAATGACAAGAATGAGAAGGACAAATCCATCCTTTGAGTGGCTTGGCACAGAATAGCAGAGCTATCACTTGGCCATCAATTGAGAAGAAAGGTCTCACTGTAGAAGGCCCTGATGCTGGGAAAGATTGAAGGCAAAAGGAGAAGGGGGAGGCAGAGGATGAGATGGTTGGACAGCATCATTGACGAGGTGGCCTTGGACCTGGGCAGACTCTGAAGGGCGGCAGATGACAGAGAAGCTTGGAGTGATGTGGTCCACTGGGTTATGTAGAGTTGGATTCAACTGTGCAACTGAACAACAACTAGGGTGAGACCCAGGACACACACATTTAGAGGGAGCAAACATGTGTTGCCAAAAGGGTGTGAACCCACCTGTTGGTCTTCTCTTCTTGCTCACTTCCTCTTTTATCCCTTTGGGTGTCAAGGGAGATACAAGGTTCTTAGTTCTGGCACTTCTAGTGGCCTCCACTGATGTTACTTGGTTTTCTTGTACTATTTCTTTGATGTTATCTCTCCACCTTCCTCTGGGTCTGCCTTGTGCTCTTTGTCTTTCTCCTCTTTTCACATATGCCTATTGGCACTTGTTTCTAGAAGGGTGTAGCCCATCTCTAGCTTCACCTTCTTAGGTAGGCCAAAGAGTGGATGGGTTCAGCATGATGTCAGTGGGTCCATCGCTCTTTTGAGACCCAGACGCCCATTCTTGCATCCTCTCCTCATTTCATGTGAAGCAAATTAAACCAACCAGAAAAGCCCTGGTGCCAGAACTTCTAGTTTTGGGTCTGCAAAAGCTAAAAGAGAGCACGTTTATGAACAATAGTTATTATTGGCAACTGCAGCGCGGATATGAACCTTCTCAAAGAAGGAAAGATCTATTGAGATCAGGTTGCCCCACTAAACAAGGTGCTGATCTCAG
This sequence comes from Furcifer pardalis, assembly GCA_030440675.1. NCBI lineage: Eukaryota > Metazoa > Chordata > Lepidosauria > Squamata > Chamaeleonidae > Furcifer > Furcifer pardalis. The sequence continues at coordinate 6,241,559 of CP126898.1, forward strand.
GATTTTTAGAACCTAGAATCTCTCCTTGTGGATAAATGGTCTTTAAAGAGAGATCTGTGCGTTTGGCTTCCACCCACTGACATCTTGAATGTGATGAAATCCACAAACATTTTCTACTGCCAATGTGCTGAAAGGCCCATCTGCCTCCTTTCCGAACTGATGTGCTGTTCCATCTTGTCAACCATGTTTTCCATTGGTTCTGCCACCAGCTTTTCAAAGTATGTACCAAATTCTGCTGTCACCCTTGCGGCGTCTGCTTCCATGGCTGTGTTCTATGAACAAGCAGCAACTGGTGTCTGTGTGCGTGCGCGTGCACGTGTGTGTGTGTGTGTGTGTCAAATATTTTGCTTATATATTCAAAATGTAGGGGGATTGACACTTATTGTAAGAATGAAGACTAGATAAGAGAAGCTTTACTTGTTCACAACCAAAAATCGGAGTCCAGTATCATTTCTACAACAGCCATCCAGGTCTTTCTGGATACTCACAAGCAGGTTGTGATCACTGTACAAGTTACTTCCTCTCATTTGTTTCTTTGTATTTAAATTCTGCATGTTTGAACATGGAGTCTTTGCTAGCATTGTGCAATAACCATTCATAGATTTATGGTGTAAAATACTTCGACACCCCTAGCAGAAAAAAAAGGTTTTTAATAAAACCTGAGTTTGCATTCTTATACAGTCAAACCTCCCTTAAAGAGCAGAATTTTCTCTGAATGTTTGCTTCGCTTAACAAGTAAATCGGGGTTCGCAATCCCCCCTACAATTGGTCATTTACAATGGTGTTTCGCTTAAAGAGCAAACTTGCTTAAAGAGCAATCCTGTGGAATGCATTATGCTCTTTAAGCAAGGTACAACTGTAATTTAAAATTCATGTCTTTTTGCTTTAAAAAAGTTATGGGGGGAAAGAACCACTACATTTAGTGACAGCCAGGGATTGGAATTGGGAATTTGTTTGGATGATTAATCCCATAATTCGCCATTCCAGGAATTCTACTTGCCTCATGTATGTATGTACTGTATGCTGTCAAGTTGAATCCGATTTACGGTGACCCTTTCAGGATGGTGCAGCGGTTTAATTGCTGTACTGCAACCAGAACATTGTCAGTTTGATCTTGACCAGACCAAAAGGCTAATTAACTTGTGAACCACCCAGAGAGTGCACAAAATGCTATGGGGCAGTATATGTGTAATTGCTATTTTCCAGGTAGAGAATAGATAGAAGTGGTTTACCATCCCCTTCTCCTGGGGACATCCTGAGGAATATGCAGCTTACCTGGAGCCACACAGTTTGGCATTTCTCCCAGGAGGCAGAGTGGGGGATTGAACTCACAACCTTGGGCTCCATTGAGCTATCCAGCTAGCTCTACACACACCTAAATATGGTTCACCTGGGGGGGGAAAGGCCTAAATTAGAAAGCTTGTTGAGTTCTGCTTGAGTTTGTTGTTCCCTGCCCTATTGCTAGTAGAGGTAAAAGTCGCCCTTGCTCAAAAAGCCAGTCATATCCGACTCTAGGATTCAGTGCTCATCTCTGTTTATTGCCAAAGAGCCAGCACTGTATGCATCTTCCCTATTGCTAGCTGGGAACTGAACTTCCTGAACAGAAAGTTAGGCATCTGTAAGGTATGTGAAGGCTCTCTTAACTTTGTATACCTCCTAGAATAGCAAACGTTTGTTCTCAGGTAGAAAGATACATAAACATATTAAATAAATGAATAAACAATACATAAGTAAATAATCATGTGCAAGTTATCTGGAACTCCCAGAACAGGAAATTATGGGATTTGCTGCCGAAGATCAGAAAATTCCATCCCTAGTGACAACATCAAGAGAAAAATCCTTTCCTTTAGAAACAATGGCATACTTTCATTCATCCTGGATGATCTTGTGTGCTTACCAACGCCTTCCATCTGAAGGATGTTAATTCAGATCACTCGCATTTTAGACGTTTGCAGTTTTATGGCAAGAACTGTGTCTTTGGGAAGCCATTTACGTGGGTGTTCTGACTGTTAAAAAGGAGTGAATGTGTTAGGTAAACATCCGCTTAGCATAAACTGAACCATAGGACAGTGGCACATTTTAGTACATTGCCATGCCGTTCTCCTCCCATTGCTTCATGCTGTGAAGACCAGACATCAGAAGGTCAAAGGCAGGTCAGTTTTGCTGTGAAAATCCTAGAAAAATGGTTTGTGGTTTCTTACCATAGAATTAAAAGGAAACCAACTGGACAAGTAGGTGGTTTCAGTAGTAAGGAAAAGAACTCAAGAACCAGGAGCAGGAAGCGGTACTAAGAAAAGGAGAAGGCATTATAATAATTTCATGTCAGAAATTATTCTGAGTTTAAAAGATTTTTACTGGAGAAACTCCACTCAGGGGATGGCCAAATGAGGCTCCTTTCATGTCCCCAAGATCTTTTCCCACCAAAATGGTCCCTATTTATCTATTTGCAATTTCTGTCTTTCAGTCTGCTAGGTTGGCAGGAACTGGGACAGAGACAGCATCATGCAGTACCCAGGTCTCGAACTGCTGACTTGCTGGCCTTCCAGCTAACAAGCCAAGCTTCTTAACCACATGTTCAGGCTAAATAACTCCTTCTCATCTTTGCAGATATGAAGAGAGGAACTATTTTGTCAATCAGGAAACCTGAAAATTTGCTATCATCGTACACGATTGCTAGGATCCTGTGCTTTGAAACCCCTGTCCTCACAAAACACTTAACAAAGTGGTCCAGAAGTTGTTGTTGGACCATCATTCCTGACCAGTAGCCACACTAATGGGGGTTGTAATGGCCACTGGGAGCAGAAACCCAGTGGCATCTGGAGGGTGATAATTTGCTTACTTTTAGCAAATGGACATAAAGAAGAGAGGATATAGGGCTCAGTTCCAGTAATATAACGGTATTTTGGGGCAGTGTATTATATGCTACACCCAGTTGAGTGTTCAGTATGGATCCAGATTTTCACTATTATTTGTCTAGTGGTGGAGGGCAGTGGATAAACAATTATAAAATGCAGTTTGATCATAAAATGACAATCTCATTCCTACATTGACAGGGGTTAGCCTACTAGACCAGGGGTCTGAAAACTTGGCTCTCCAGTTACCATCTGATCAGGGCTTCTGGAAATTGAAGTCCAAGAACATCTGGAGAGCCACGTTTGAGGAGCCCTGGCCTAGATGATCTTAAGAAAGGTATCAGACATGATTGTAGACATTATTATATGGCAGGGGTGCCCAAATTTTTCATGCTGTGGGCCAGTCACGTTATTCAGGGAGCCAGTCACAGGAGCGACTGGATGAATTGGTGTTACGGGCCGGATCTGGATGAATTTGCATGGGGGGGGGGCTGGATTCAGCCCCCAGGCCATAGATTGGGCATCCTTGTTATATGGGGAATTTGACAGCAAGCTCTAAAATCCCTCTGAAGTCAAATTTCGAGCCAGCTTTCAAGTTTCATAAGTAAACCTACATAGGAGAGGGAGATATATACTAGCCTTTACTATTTGATACTCAGGAAATGCCTCCGAGGGATTTACATAAAAGATTAAAAAGGAAATCTGGACTATATCAAAATCCTCCTTTGTAAGAAAAAGGAGTGTTGTGGTCGCAGAAGGAGCGGAGCTGTGAGAACAGGAAAGATGGGGCTAATGGGCTTCTAAACATTGTAAAAGTCAGGATTATTTTTAGCATGTTATTGATCACCGTATTACCATTTGTTTTTATTAAACAGACATCTGTGAGTACTGTTGTACTGCAAAGAGCTGTCAGCAATTCAATTACGGACCCTGTTTTATAGCTTGGCAGGAAAACTTGTGCTTTGGAGGATAAATGCTCAGGGAACAAACATTTTATTTAGCTGTTTGGAATTGAGAGAGGGGCAGAATTCGCTAACGGTTTTACAGCATGTGCTTGAAATTATTTTGTTCATGTACTGGAAATAGGAGTTCTGGTGTCATCTTTCCACATTCAAAGGTGCTTCCCCCCCCCCCCCTGCCCAGTATAGCCTATTAATACTTAATGAAAGTGTTACCTCGATTTTAGTATTTATGAGTGAGTTAGCACAATCACCATGGTCTCTTTTCTCTCTGCCTCTACTAATTTCATGTGTCATTTTCCCCCACTGTGTATTCCACTTGCTGGCAAATGAGGCATTAGGAGATGAACAGCAGTACCCATCTTTTAACATTCTGGGGGGGAACATGGAGTTGCTTTTCTTTGTGCTTCATGCAGTAGCTTTGCAAACATGCTATTTCCCCCCTTTTTCCCCCATGGCAAAAAGAAAATTAAAGATGATTAATTTTAAATGTATTTTGCATCTTACTTAAAGGTACAGTATTCATGTTTGTTACATTTAAGTACAATATTTTAGAATAAAAAGACCTATCTGCAATGTCTGGCCAGGTTATCAGAAGTTCCCGACCTTATGGCCTGCAGGCCGGCCCCGCCCCATGATGACATCCCATCCAGCCTGTCGCTATCTGCTGTGATGCGGATGGTAGATGACAGGCCTCTGCATTATATTCCTCAGGACAGTCTTCATGGCTGATCACCATGAGGATCGCCAATATTCAGATTCAGATATGGCAGGAGAAGAATGACCTATCTGATATTACTTCCTTGGTGTTTTGCTCAAACACCTGAGATGGTTATCAGAAATAAATGACTTGTGGGATCAGGCTACTGAAATGTCCATCCAATTGTATAAGGGTCTTGTAAGGCTACAAAGTTTGAAGACCCTATAAATGGCAGCTTAGATACCTGTGATTGGTACTGTTATGGCAGTCCTCTCTTTAAATGGTAAAGGGGGAAACCTATGGTTCTCCAAGTATTTTTAGACTTGTGTCTCACATTGGTGCTACCCAGTATAGCCGATGACTGATTATTGAGATTTGTAGTCCACCACCAACATCCTGAAGGCTGTAGGTTGCACACCTCTGGTTTACGACTTCTGTGATCATGAGGATCATAACAATTCACTTCTAACTGGCAAGTGTATTGTATTCTGTTCCTCATCATCCTAGAGTACAGGATAATGTAATAATATCAAGTTACAGGAAACCAGAAACAGGCTGAATATCAGGAAAAACCTCTTAAGTGTTAAAGCAGTATGACAATGGAACCAATTATCTCAGGAAGTGGTGAGCGCTCCAGCACGGAGGCATTCAAGGAAGAATTGGACAACCATCTTTAAGATCTGCTTTGATTTGGATTCCTGCATTGAGCATGGGGTTGCACTTGATGGCGTAAAATGCCCCTTATTCTATTATTCTACTTGTCCTTTGGCTGCTATTTCTTCTGAGTCAGATTGGACAAGCTTGGGGGCTGTTTGTACTTGGGGGCAGTTCGGCACTTTCCAGTGTATAGATGGCTGCTAGCATGAATTTTAAAAATGTAAACCTGAAAATAAAGGAACTCTAGAGATAAATTGTAAATTCACTGAAATGTATATAAATTTAACTTTCATGGCTAGATATTTTTAATGGTATGCTTTCCTAGTTTATTAAATGCCGTTCTTGTCCATGTGACACTAAACTTGTGATTCTGGGTCCATAGGTGGTGGGAACTGGCATGATCTTGTGAGGATACCGTATCACATTTCCTGACCCTTTCCTCTGTCCCCAGTTGCAAGCGTTCTAAATGAGATTAGAAAGGAAAGTCTTACTATTTAACTATCTGATTTCTTGATATAATGAGTAGTATACAAAGCTCCCTGCAGTAAACTGGTTCCCCACACACACATCCATTTGAGAAACACATCTGTGCATGACGTTTCACAAGCTTCTCACCCTGAGCACACGTGACCCTTATTCAGGTATAAATACCAAATGAGCAGGCAATAATTTCCCCCACTTCAATGTCACCTGTATATGAGGAATGGAAAGGTCTGCTTCTGTGGGTGCTGAAATGTGCATTATTCACCCAGTTGGATTTATTCAGCATTAAATTTCTTTTAGACAGCAGGCACAGCAAGGTTTATCTCTCCGCTGGCTGAAGCAAGCAGGGATGTCTAATAACCCTCATATTGGGTTAGTCAGAAATTTCCTCCTCTCATTAGTTGAGCACTTTCATTCCCTCCCCCCTTCCATATGAGAACTTAGAACTTTAATAGAGTTGCCCTTTCCTGATGTAATTTAAAAGTGGGGGAAGGGGGGAGAAAACCCAAGATTTTGCCTACAAACATTTCCTTCATCGACATTTTGATCTCCGGCTTTAGCTTAATACAGTTTCCAGGTGCGGAATTAGAGAAGCAAAGAAAGTTAAGCAAGGGAGATTGAGCTTTAATTTAGAAATGCTGCTCCTAATAAAATCCACTCTAGCTGGTTTTTTTTCCTTTTGCATATGGAACTTTGCCTCTTGCAAAAAAAGGGAAATCTCACCAAAAACCCCGTCTTCCTTCAACGTTAAGGGGGAAAGAAAGCCCTTCTTACCCCCCCCCCCAATTATTATTTTAAATTCAAAATATATCTTCCTCCTCTTTTTCAGCTGCCTCCCCCCTCCCCCACCCAAATTTCTTTTTTTTCCTTTTCAGTGTGCAGCCCTTGGTGCTAGTTCAGAGTCATCTTTTGATGGCTTAGAAATGATAATAGCCTGTGTCATCTGCCCTTGTTATATGGTGGGGTTATGCCACTTCTTTTCTTCCTTTCTTCTTCCATCCCTCCCTCCCTCTCTGCTTTTCCTCCATAAAATCCCTTCCCACAATGCATCCTAGCGGCTTTGCAGGTGTTCTTTGCCATGCACTGCAAATTAGTAACAGAAGCTAATGGCCCGGCATGGGGCCATCAAAAGAGCTGACAATTTCAGCTTTTCCAAAGGGCCCTTTATGTCAGAAAAAAAAAACCCCATGGGACCTGTCCGGCTGAAAAGACTATTTATCTGCCCTTCTGTGCGGCCCAGGCTGCTGCAGCGAGGCTTCATGCTGGGTAGCCCTGACTGTTGCTGGTAGCAACAGATAGACATCACGGTTAACCACGGGCAGGGTCCACAATGCATCAATCACTGCAGCCCCATGATAAATAAAAGCCCAAAGGCCTTTCGCCCTCTCCGCTCGTTGGGCGATTTCAGAATAATTTCCAGTGGCTAAACACGCTATGCTGTAGGTTGGATAATTCCTGCCTTGGAAAACTCTTAATTTCTGTTAAGGGTTGGGTTGGGTTGGGATTGCTTTGATTCTTTCTTTAAATGAAGGTGGTGTGATGGGGAAAATTAGAAAAAGTGGAGGAAGGGACAGGGGGGAAAAAAAGAAAGGGGGGGGAGAGAATGTTTTTGTTCAAATGGGAGGAATTTAACAGGAAAGGCTGCTGTGAAAAGTTCAGGGCATGGATAATAAATAAACATTCAATGGTTACCGTATATACCCGACTATAAGTTGTCCCGAATATAAGTCGAGGTGCCTAATTTGGACCTCTAAAACTAGGGAAATAGATTGACCCGAGTATAAGTCGGGAGTGGAAAATGCAGCAGCTGCTGGTGAGTTTCAAAAATTAAAATACATGAAGATACGGTAAAATTAATTAATGTAGATATTTGTGTGGGTATGTTTTTCAGTTTTTACAGTAGTGTTAGTGCCCCCCCCCCGTATGTTTAAATTTGCACCAAGGTGATTTTGGGACCCTCAGGATTATTGACCCGAGTACAAGTTGAGTCCCCTTTCTGGATCTCATTTGGGGGGGCTAAAAAACTAGACTTATACTCGAGTATATACAGTAAATGCAAAATATACCCCAGCAGGTCATAGAAATATATTGAATTTACTGAACCCCCCCCCCCTTTATTTATTTATTATTATTTTTTAGGGGAGGAGAGGAAAAATTCTGCTTAAATGAATGCCTCCTTTTTCAGCTGCAAACTGTTTAATTGCACCTGGGTTTCTATTAATTTAAATAAAAATTAATCTCTCTTGCTTCTATACAAAAATAAAATCATCCGCATCCTAAATCTAAAACCAGAGATTGAATCACAGTTTTTAATATTAGCCAGTTAATATATCTCCTCCTCCCTTCTTTAGTTCCATCACATCCTATTTGTAAATGAGTAACTAAATAACTTTGACAGTAGCAAATTTTCTCCTTGGCAAAGCTAATTCTTCATTCTGTCTTAATGTTCTGCAGCATAGCCATGAGAAATTGCGAGGCTCAAAGCCTGGCGAGTTGTGGATTTTGTTCCTCTAATGCGCTAATCCTTCAGAGAAGAGATGATTGAATGCAATTTAGCTATATTGCAGATTTGAGTAATATGGAAATGATAGAATCTTTTGATCATTAATACGGACCAAATAATATATGATCTCCAACTGCTGTGAAATCTGAGGGCTCAAAATACATTCATTGCATATCTCCAAACAGAATCTCCACATTAAACCATTTGATGTTCCGTTTGGTTTTATATATGTGTACGGTTATGCAAACAAGAAAAATAATCACAATAAGATGCTCTCAGTCTAACTAAGCGCATGGGCATAATTTTTAAAAAGTGGAATGATAGTAACATGTTATTACTGCCTCCTTTAAATGGAGAAATAGTCATGATTTTCTAAAATGACCCCCAACATTTCTTTAAGAAGTTAAAGGTCTCCCTTGCTCAAAAGCCCATCGTGTCTGACTCTGGGGGGCAGTGCTCATCTCTGTTTACAACCAAAGTGCCAGTGCTGTCTGCGTCTGCAGACGTTTCCATGGTTTTTCCCCAAAGCTTGACTTTATGCTGGACCTCAGGGAATGCTAATACCTTTCCTGCTGAAATGGTCCCTATTAATCGACTTGCAATTTCTTGCTTTCAAACTGCTAGGTTGACACTAAGTACTACACATAATATTTCAAAAGATCACCAGTTGTTATCGCATTATGGAGAAATAGTATAACAATAGAAAACAGTATTGCAGGAAAAATTTGATCAATGTTAATTACAATGTGGATGAATAGCATAGAAGGGTCTGCTCTATCACCATAGTAGGATAACCCGGCCAGACTACTGGGTAAAATGTAACCAGGTTTAATTAATGAAGTCTTATAACTGCAATTATTCTTGTCCAAAGATCACTATCAAAATTGGGGGGGGGGGAGGGAAGCAGAGAAGAGCTTGTGAGTGGTTTGCAAGACGTCATGTTACTCTAGTTGTTTGCCTTGAAAACAAGGGCTTTAACAATTTCGTATATAAAGGGACTGTCTCCTGTATCAGGCAGATAAAATTTTATGGGAGTGACAGGAAGACAGAAAAGAAGATGAGGGCTTTTTCTTCAGAGAGGCTGTTTCCTGCCAGATTGCTTGAAAATTATAGTATTTTGAGAGCTAAACCTCTGACGTATGCCAGGTCTGGAAGTCTGGAGATGCATCAAGACAGCCAGTAAGCCAATAAAATAGGCAGGCCAGCTGGCAATTCCAATAGAAGTAATTTTTTTTTTACTTTAGTGATGGGTTACTGATATCTTGATCTGTCCACCAGAGCCTCTGTTTAAAGTCCAGGAAAGTATGATAAAAGAAGAAAATAGCTCAAATGTGGCTTAGTGCATCATTCAAAAGCTATCAATACCGTTCTATCCTGTAGCTGTGGAAACTCTGCAGCTATGGGAGAATTCTCTAAACTCAGGATAGGTAATGGGTGTTGACACCAGGATACCATGACTGCTTTCCCATTATTTATGCCTTGCAAGTTTTCACAAGAGTAGTAAAAGCTAATTTCTGCTAGGTCAGACTTTTTTTCCATCTAGGTCTACTCCAATGGACAGGGCTTAAGGGAGAGAAGGCAGTTTTCCATTACAGTAATACCTCATATAACATTAGTATCAAATAACACTAAAATCGCATAACATTAAGGAATCTGGGGGGAAGAATTGCATTGAATAACATTAAGATCCTATGGGATGCTTCGGATAACAACCGCTAAAGCCTGTGTGGTTACAATGTATCTCTATGGATCCCATAGGATTTTAACATGCATCAGATAACACTAAAAATCATATAACACGAAGACTTGTGGAACCAGGTTTTAGTGTTATATGAGGTTTTACTGTACTTGCTACTTGGCTTCTCTAAGGGGAAATACTATGACAGTGGTGGCAAACCTATGGCATGCATGCAAGACACAGCACTCCCAGCCCTCTCTGTGAGCATCCACGCCGTCACCCCAGCACAGAGTCCGGCCTTCCTCTCAGCTCAGCATACCAATTAGAGCGCTTCCTCCCTCCCCCCATCACAGAGTTTTCCCTGGCTTGTACAGCTGAAGGAAGAAATTCTTCCATAGCCTGTATTACTTCTCAAAATGAGTAGAAGTTTAAATGCCTTTCTCTCAGATTCATGTATACAAATGAAGAGGAGAAACTGACCTTTGCTAAATATGAGTTACCATCCAGGTGTATCATGAATTACTCAGAAAGCTTTTATTCTGAGCTGAACCTGTTTCTGTGTGCTCCTGTTATTTTGATGCCTGAAGTTCTAGTGCTGCTACTAATAATGAAAACATGGCTTGGGTTTAGGTTTGGAACATGTTTGGGATGTCAGTTCGCACACCGGTTGACATATTAGGGATGTAAGCTGCACGGTCCCTGGATGCCCCCACCCCAAAGGAGAAAACAGTGGACTACTTCTATGTATTCTATACCTAGAAACCCTTGGCAAGGTTTACCATAAATCAGAATCAGTTCAGTGGCACATGATTATGGTTCATTTTGATATTCTGGGAATTACCTGGTTGAAGAATGGTATATATGGATATGTAAAACAAATGCAATGTTCCTAGAAGATTAAACTGGATCTTAGAAAGCCATTGGTATGCTTATACAGCCTGTTATCCATTGCCCTATCTCACATGGCTATGTTCATTTACCTAGCAATTCTTCTTAAGTAGTCTGTCTTTGAATTTTATTGGGTGACAATACAGCTAAAGCTAAGCTGATTTCTTAAATGCTGTCTCATATTGTTTTGTGCCAAGGTCATGGCCTTTGATGATGGAAGAACCTAAAGAGATTCCCTGTTACCTCTTAAGATTTTTGGCCAAGAGCTCCACATACCTCACAAAGAAATAATACAAAGGAGAAGACTAAGTTAAACAACTCAGAGAGTTTTCATCTTCCTTGGTACAAACTTTATATCCACATTCATTATGTGAATAGGCTGGCAAAAACCATTTCCTGTGATAAATTGGGATTCTGCATAGGTTGTACAGGCTCAGCTCAATTTTCAGTAATGGTATACAATCATCTGAATGGTTATGTTCGATGCATGGAGCAGTCCTTCATTTAGAGAAGTTTGAATGCATAAAGCCCTCTAAGAAGCATTGACGTAACAGATTTTATTTTAAGAAGCATTACAGCATAGAAGAGCATTCTTGCTCGCTCTCTCCTTCCACCTTTTTTTAGTTGCATTGCTAAACCTACCTTGCTTCTGCACTTCTGAGTGAAGAGGGCTAAAATCATAGTAGAAAGAAGGATACACATTAATAGACAGATGATATTTCAATGGCCACTTGAACTACTGCTTGTATATCTCCAGTGAAAATAGTGTTGGAAGAAAGTGTGGGAGCACCATTTCCCTTGCATCTCTCCCTACAAATACTTAGTGCAGGGGTTCCCAACCTAAGGCCCGTTGGCCAGATCCAGCCCATGGCACCATTTCATGTGGCCCTTCACCCCTCCAAAAGGCATTCAAGAAACAAAATGGCCACCCCTTTGAAACTGTTGGGACAAAATGGCCACCCCATCGTGCAGGCAGTGCAAAATGGCCATCTGGCCCTCAAAGCTGACAGAGAAAGGGTGACCCGGCCCCCAGCTTGAAAAGTTTGGGAACCCCTGACATTTTGGATTTGAGAGTAGTTTGTGTCTGTCTTTTCATTGGCTGTTTCTCAATGTCTTGTCCTCTGCTAAAGAGATAAAAATTCAGAGTCTCCTGTCTCTCTGCCACTAAGTCTTCCATATCCTTCAAAATACTAACATCTCTTTCTTGAGGTTGTGCTATGGCCTCTCCCTCACCAAACTATGTGCTAATGCCTTGAGACACGGCCTTCTGTCTAGATAAAATAGGCTTTTCCATCAGATATATTTTCTAAATAAACTTAGGAATGTTTATTTTAACTTCTGCCTGGTTTATTGCTCCAGAGAATAGAACAATAATGTGGGTGTAAAATCTCACAGGAGGCACCACTGCTGTTTCCTCTCCTAACAAAGGGATCTGCTACCACAGCTTCCCATGAACTTAGTACTCTAAATCAAAATTTGCAACAGATAGTTCTATTAAGAGAGGCATTTCCCTCAGTGGAGAAAATGCTACTGGAAACCATCATATTGGGCCCAATAGCAAAATGAGCAGAAGAGGAACTACTTCACTATTCTGGTTCCCAACGGTCGTAGAGGCAGAAGAGGCCATGCCAGATGGACTGGCTGTGAAGGTGCACCTTGTCAATATCCTCAAGGCTGTGGCAGTCCATTGCAGTCCCGGTGTTAAATCCTGCATGTCTTATTTCATGTGTGCCGCAGGAGATAGCTCCGTGATCACAGTATGTGGGTTACTTCATGACAAGCTGGGATCCCCCTTAAACAAATGCACCCCAACCCAATGGCATTTTTCCTGAAAATGATTTTCAGGGGGGAAAATGTATACTAGGATACAAGTAGCAGCCAACGATGAGAGGTATGACCAACAGCAGACTAGGCATGTGTTGTCCCAGTGAAACACCTTTCTGATGGGACAATTTTTATTGCAGAATTAACATAATATAAAGTCTAAACAACATAGTTGATTATTTAGGACTTTCTAGGCGCCATATGATTGTAGCATCTGTTTTACAGGAACAGAAGAAAGTGTGTGATGATTTCTTAGACTAATGGTCAAACTTGACCTATCTCTTGATAGACAACTGTTTCAGAGAGTAAATAAAATACAAAACAAAAAGAGACCAAAAACTTTGCAGCACCTTAAAGACTAACTACTGTATTTTACGGTTAGCTTCCGTGGATCAAGTCCAGTTTGTCAGGCATTCCTGATAGACATTAATAGAGAATGTCAGACAGACATCGATAAACAGTGGCTCTATAAATTTTTAAACAGGATTCTTTCCCATTTTTATTTGTATTTAGTCTCTGCTCCAAGTACTAACCAGGACTAGACTTGCTTATTTCCAAAATAAGATATAATTGAGTGTTTTCAAGGCTGTTTCATCCCAAGAACTCATTTTGTCAATCCCCTTCCATGTGTTTCTGTGTGGTTGAACACTTCAAGCAGACTACCTTGGTTCTTTTGTAGTGTCTTCAGATGTCAAGGAACAATTAAGCGTAGCTGTTTTTCATCTGCTGTGCGCTTGTGATCGTCTCTGTGCTTGCAATTATCATAGAAACACAGTGCTACTGTCCAAATAAAGTAGAGAACAATCCCTTAGAATGGTAGCACATTAATTGCAGATTATATTTGAAGATTTCTTTGGAAAGATGAAAAATCCAAACGAGATTTTGGGGAAAAAACACACGAGAGAAAAGTTCATCTCAGATGTTCAGTCTGGGTAGAATGAGTGCATGAAAGAGGTCGTACCTTAGCAGCCAGCCTTGCCTGTGTGGGATTTTTGCAGAGTTTGAAATTAGGCTGTGTGGGCATCCAGACACCAAAAAATTATCTGTGGGCTCCACCCCCTCAATTATATGCATTCATTCTATTCATATCAAACTGCTGTAGCAAAATATTGTTGTAGGAGATTATTCTAAGGAGCTGTGCAAGATTTGGACAGGCACAAAGAGTTTTTTTTGGCATTATCTAGTATGGTGTTGGCGAATCTTTGCACTCCAGGTGTTCTTGTACTTCAATTCCCAGAAGCCCAAGTCAGCATTTCTGCTTATCAAGGCTTCTGGGAATTGAAGTCCAAGAACATCTGGAGTGCCAAGGTCTGCCATCACTCTTTTTCTAGTACAACACTGCTTTCTTCCATGGAGAAAGGCCTGTGAAGTCTGGGTTTGCTGATTTCAGTGCTCCATCTTTGCACAACTTGGGGAATTTGCTGCCTTCTAGAATGGACTACAGTAATACCTCATATAACATTAGTATCGAATAACACTAAAATCGCATAACATTAAGGAATCTGGGGGGAAGAATTGCATCAGATAACATTAAGATCCTATGGGATGCTTCAGATAACAACCGCTAAAGCCTGTGTGGTTACAATGTATCTCTATGGATCCCATAGGATTTTAACATGCATCAGATAACACTAAAAATCATATAACACCAAGAGTTGTGGAACCAGGTTTTAGTGTTATATGAGGTTTTACTGTATTTCTGAATTTTATCAGATCCTGCATTGTCGAAGGATTGTGAAACAGGCTAGACAGTCCTAGCTAGTATTACAAAGGCTACATAAACACAGATGCTTATTCCCCTGGGACAGTCCCATTAACCTTCTGTTTTAAATGTGGCTTCTGAATCTGAAAATAGCTTTATACTAGAGATTGAACATGCTATCCAGCATATTAAAAATTCAGGCTAAATTGCAGTACGTATTTGGAAACCGCATAGACCAGTGGTTCCCAGACTTTTCAAGCCAGGGGCTGGGTCATGCTCTCTCAGTCAGCTTCAAGAGCCAGATGGCCATTTTGACCTGCCTGCACAGTAGGGGTGGCCATTTTGTCCCAAAAGCTTCAAAGGGGAGGTCATTTTGTTTCTTGAATGCCCTTAGAGGGGACATATGAAATGACACCATGGGCTGGATCCAGCCTGCGGGGCTTAGGTTGGGAACCCCTGACATAGACCACTGATTAAAGAAGGGGTATTTTTCATATGAAACTCTTCATTAATGCTTTGCACGCTATTCAGAGTTTGCCAAAAGTCTGTGGTCTTTCACCTCCTCCCCATTCCCCCACTTCACCCAGTGTTGTTCTCTCCTTCCCCAACCCCTCCCCAAACTCTACCATTCTTGCCTGCAAGCAGAAGTGGGCTGCCTCAAACTTTCAAAGCACGGGCTTATCCTTTGATCCCTCCTCATGACTTTATTTCATTATGCCTTAAGTGTAAGGAGGAAAGTTAATGACATCATAAAACCCAGGACTCTATAAAAGATGTTTCTGCTGATTTACTGCCAATGTACTAGAAGCATGCCATATAACTGCCCATTAAAGGTGGTGAGTTCCTCTTTTGCCTACAGATTTTCCTTCTCACCAGCACTTTTATTTATGGCCAGATCATAGGGAGGTGGGCATGCATCATAAATCATAGAGCACATTTTTATAGTGCATATAATTAACCCTTTAATTATTGAATTAAGGTACAAGTGGGTTCCTTTTTAAAATATGTAATTTTTAAAACCCCAGTTTACATCCATAAGGATTAAAATTTTAAGGGTCCAATGTTCACCAGATTATTGCTGTTTTTTAAATTAAGGCATCCAAGATAACGCACTGGTCATAGCAAACACTCTCTTCCAGCAACACAAGAGGAGACTTTACACATGGACATCACCAGATGGCCAACATCGAAACCAGATTGATTACATACTCTGCAGTCAAAGATGGAGAACTTCTATACAGTCAGCAAAAACAAGACCAGGAGCAGATTGTGGCTCAGATCACAACCTACTGATTGCAAAATTCAGGCTTAGACTAAAGAAAATAGGAAAAACAATTAGGCCAGAAAGATATGACCTAGAAAACATTCCTTGGGAATACACAGTGGAGGTGTGGAACAGATTTAATGCCCTGGACCAGATAGACAGAGTGCCAGAAGAACTATGGACAGAGATGCGGGACATCATACAGGAGGCAGCAAGAAAAACCATACCAAAAGAAAAGAAGCGTAAGAAAGCTAAGTGGTTGTCCGATGAGGCTCTTAAAATAGCAGAGGACAGAAGGAATGCAAAATGCCAAGGAGAAAAGGAAAAATACACTCACTTGAACACAGAATTTCAAAGAAAAGCAAGGAGAGATAAGGAAACCTACCTGAACGAACAGTGCAAAGAAATAGAGGAAAACAATATCAGGGGTAGGACCAGAGATCTTTTCAAAAAAATTGGGGAACTCAAGGGAACATTTAAAGCAAAAATGACCATGATAAAAGACAAAGACGGCAAGGAGTTAGCAGATGCAGAAGAGATTAAAAAAAGATGGAAAGAGTACACAGAGGAACTCTACAAAAAGGACCTCAACACCCCTGATAATCACAATGATGAGAACATTGAACATGAGCCAGACATTCTAGAGAGTGAAGTCAGAAAGGCCTTAAAAAACACTGCAAACAACAAAGCCAGTGGAGTTGATGGTATCCAAGTTGAACTTTTCAAAGCACTACAAGATGATGGAATCAAATTATTGCATTCTATATGCCAGCTGATTTGGAAAACAAAACAATGGCCACAGGATTGGAAAAGATCTGTATACGTTCCACTCCCCAAAAAGGGTAATGCCAAAGAATGTTCAAATTATCGAACAATTGCGCTCATCCCTCACGCTAGCAAGGTGATGCTCAAGATAATACAGGATAGACTGCAACAGTATGTGGAGAGAGAATTACCAGAAGTGCAGGCGGGTTTCAGAAGAGGCAGGGGGACTAGAGACCACATCGCCAACATCAGATGGATCATGGAAAAAACAAAGGAATATCAGAAACAAGTCTACTTCTGTTTCATTGATTACACTAAGGCTTTTGACTGTGTCGACCATAACAAAATGTGGCAAGTAATTAAAGAGATGGGAATACCGGAACACCTTATAGGCCTCACGAGAAATCTGTACATGAATCAAGAGGCAACAGTTAGGACAGAAAATGGAATGACGGAGTGGTTTGGAATAGGAAAAGGAGTAAGACAAGGCTGCATTTTGTCACCCTGCTTATTCAACTTATACACAGAACACATAATGCGCAATGCAGGGATGGAGGAATCACAATTTGGGATCAAAATTGCTGGAAGAAACATCAACAATTTGAGATATGCAGATGATACCACCCTAATGGCTGAAAGTGAGGAGGACCTAAAGAAGCTCCTGATTAGGTTGAAAGAAGAAAGTGAAAAATCTGGCTTGAGACTCAATATCAAGAAAACCAAGATAATGGCAACAGGCCCTATCAGTCCGTGGAAAATAGATGGGGAAGAAGTAGAAGCAGTGACAGATTTTACTTTCTTAGGATCTAAGCTCACTGCAGATGGGGATTGCAGCCATGAAATAAAAAGGCGACTGATTCTTGGGAGGCAAGCAATGAGAAACCTGGGGAACATAGTGAAAAGTAGAGACATCACATTGAAAACAAAAATTCGCGTGGTCAAAGCAATGGTATTCCCTGTGGCAATG
Source organism: Furcifer pardalis (assembly GCA_030440675.1). Taxonomy (NCBI): domain Eukaryota; kingdom Metazoa; phylum Chordata; class Lepidosauria; order Squamata; family Chamaeleonidae; genus Furcifer; species Furcifer pardalis. Next base: position 6,258,801 of record CP126898.1, read on the forward strand.
TATGGTTGTGAGAGCTGGACCATTAGGAAAGCTGACCGCAGAAGAATAGACGCCTTTGAGATGTGGTGTTGGAGGAGAGTTTTGAGAGTCCCCTGGACAGCAAGGAGAACAAATAGGTCAATCTTAGAGGAAATCAAACCTGACTGCTCATTGGAGGGTCAAATAGTAAAGATGAAGCTAAGGTACTTTGGACATCAAATGAGAAGAGAGGATTCACTTGAGAAAGCCTTGATGCTTGGAAGGGTCGAGGGCAGAAGAAGAAGGGGACGGCCCAAGATGAGATGGCTGGATGGTGTTGTAGAGGCAATGGGCGCGGAGCTGGGCGAGTTGAGGGGGATGGTGGAGGACAGGAGTGCCTGGCGGACGGCGGTCCATGGGGTCGCAGAGGGTCGGAATCGACTGTGCGACTGAACAACAAAAAAGTTATCAGTAGGTACATAGTAGAGGTGATCATGTGCTACAATCCTTGGAGGAGGGCTTTAAAAAAATATTTTTCCTTCCTCAAACCTCATAGGGTCTATAACATGGATGGCTTTTGTTGTTGTTCAGTTGCACAGTCAATTCCAACCCTTTGCGATGACCCCATGGACCACAGTCCGCCAGGCACTCCTGTCCTCCACCATCCTCCTCAACTTGCTCAGCTCTGTGCCCATTGTGTCTACAATTCCCATATAGCCATCTCATTTTGGGTCACCCCCTTCTTCTTTGGCCCTCCACCTTTCCCAGCATCAAGGCTTTCTTAAGCAAATCCGCTCTTCTCATTTGATGTCCAAAGTACTTTAGCTTCATCTTTACTATTTGACCTTCTAAGGAGCAGTCAGAGTTAATTTCTTCTAAGATTGACCTATTTGTTCTCCTCGCTGTCCAGGGGACTCTCAAAACTCTTGAAAGCCAGTCGTAGCCAACTCTAGGGTTCAGTCCTCATCTCAGTTTCAAAGCCAAAGAGCCAGTGCTGTCTGCTTCTGCAGACATTTCCATGGTCATGTGGAAGGCAGGACTATACACTGGAGTGCACAGAACACTGTTTACCTTCCCACTGAAGTGGTCCCTATTGATCTACTTGCAATTTATTGTTTTCAAACTGTTAGGTTGGCAGGAGCTGGGACAGAGACGGGAACTCAGTCTGATACAACTGGTTTTTGAGCAAGGGCATCCTTGACCTTACCTTGATCTAGCTTGTGCTGTCTCTGACTCCAGGCTTACTGCACATAATTTCTCCAAGAAGGACAGGGACATCTCAAGGACCACTGGAGGAGTTTCCACCAATATCCTCACAGGATGCATATTTTCTTTCATTTACATGTCTATAAATCCAGGCACATGAGTGCTAATGCCTTCTGCAGTGTACTGCCTCAGTTGCTGAGGTATATTTAAACTGCCAATGGCCTAGTACAATATATAAACCGTATTTTTAATTTTTAAAAATCCACCTGGCTGTTAGATTGGCAGAAAATACACTATTGCATAATAAATGAATACAGCTTTAAGCATCTGGAAATGAGCTTTAGAGAATCTAATTAGAGTTTTAGGTGGGGAGGGAATTATAGAGGACACAGGTGTCTTCCGTACAATGAGAATTAGAGTGTTACAAACATATCTCTATAATTTATTAATAAATTGCTGTGAAGTGCCCATTAAGAGAAGAGAATGTATGCTGTTGAGCATCAAACAGATGAATAACTTTTCCTACAGTCACTTTCCATCTAATAATTGCAACAGTAATTAGTGTTGGGTCCAAGATCGAGACATTTCCTAGTACTGTGTGATATTTTCCTAGGTCCAAATTTGGGGATTTTTAGCACTGGGATTTGTGAAATTGTGATAGATAAATAGGTACCACTTCGGTGGGAAGGTAAACAGTGTTACGTGCACTTCGGTGTCTAGGCATGCTTGCCACATGTTCATGGAAATGTCTGCAAATGCAGACAGTGCTGGCACTTTGGCTATAAAACACAGATGAGCACTAAACTCTAGAGTCAGATACGACTGGCTTTCAAGCAGGGTGACTTACCTTTATAACATTTCCACATCACCAAGAAGAAAGATCCAGATTGGAAAGATCCAAAGGGTTAAAAAAATGAGCATTTAAGGTGCTGAAATGTTTTCAGTTATTGACTGATTCTTGCAGGGAACTTCTTGGCAAAATTAAAAGTTAAACCAACACATTGTATTCTCACTGTGGCCATTTTAACTGCCCTGCACAGCATACAGTTACTTCTGCATTGATTGCTTTCTTTGAGAGTAAAGAGAGGCATTTGATAGCAAGTCCAGTGAGTTATCCTCAGCCATGAATTTCGAATTTCATCATGCAGTATTGACAGCAAGCCACAGAAAAGCATTATCAGAAGTAAGTTATCATAAATTGGTAACAGATCATCTTGCTTTAGTCCAGCCAGAAAAATATGGTTCACATCTTTCTTTCTTTCTTTCTTTCTTTCTTTCTTTCTTTCTTTCTTTCTTTCTTTCTTTCTTTCTTTCTTTCTTCCTTCCTTCCTTCCTTCCTTCCTTCCTTCCTTCCTTCCTTCCTTCCTTCCTTCCTTCCTTCCTTCCTTTCTTCCTTCCTTCCTTTTTCTTCCTTCCTTCCTTCCTTTTTCTTTTTTCTTCCTTCCTTCCTTCTTTCCTTCCTTCCTTTTCCTTCCTTCCTTCCTTCCTTTCTTTTTTCTTCCTTCCTTTCTTTTTTCCTTCCTTCCTTTCTCCCTTTCTTAGATATATATAACCTAAACAATTTATCACTGCTTTTTGATTCTGCTTTCCCTTTGTATATGGTGGAATATATGGAAAAGGTCCAAACAGGAAAGTTATGAAGAAAAATAATAGAGGAAGGAAGGTAGGAACAAGCTCCTAGCACACTGTTGTTACAGTTATGATTTATGAAGCTGATGAAAGTGGGTTTTTTTTCCCTCTGACAATAGGAGAAAAAGTTTTGAGAGGAATATCTTTGTGTGAGAGGGGAGAAGGGGCTTTGGCTTTTCATTCAGACTGGGTGGAAGTAAAATGTTGTCCTCTGGAGATCAACAGAGGGGGGTACTTTAGATTTGGGGTAAAGTTGGATGCTGAGATGGGTAATTCATTTCTCTCTGGGCCAAGTGGTGTGTTTGCCTGTAGCAGGAATCAAAAGAATAGATAAAATTGTCTATTCGGGGAATATTTTAAATGAAAAGTGGGATCCCGAGGCAGAGATTAAAGTAAAAATAGAAAAAGCAAGGTCCACCTTCATAAAAATGTGGCATTTGTTATGCAGCAGAGATCTAACTCTTGCTACAAAGGTCCAAATGCAGTAGTGAGATGTTGCGTATTTCCAGTGTTGCTATACGGAGTCGAAGCTTGGACATTGACTAAAAGATCTGAAAAGAGAATTGAAGCTGCTAAGGATATCATGGGTTGACCATGTGACTAGTGTAGAAGTGTTGCTCCGGATGGACAAAGAACAAGAACTGTTTAAGACCATTAAGCTACGAAATCTCCAATACCTTGGGCATATCATGAGGAATAACGTGAAATATAGAATGCCCCAATTCACTCTACAAGGGAAGGTCCCTGGGAAGAAGGAGGCCCTGGACATGGATAGACTTCATGGCTGAAGAACCTGAGAGACTGGTGTGGCAGGTCCTCGGCAGAACTGTTCCGAGGAGTTAAGAGCAGGAAGACTATCGCCATAATGATAGCCAATATCCAGAACGGATATGGCACCTGAAGAAGAAGAAGGAGAAGAAGAGGAGGAGGAGCAGGAGGAGCAATGCCATTGTTCTCCAAATTAATGGACCCAAGGAGGCCCCATCGAGTTATGAGAAACCACTAAAACAGGGGTGCCGAAACATTTTGGGCCACCAGACAGTCATGTGGTTCCTCCCACTGGAAGCGGAGGTAAAATGTGCATGAATGGGCGTGTTATGCACCCACACATGCACATTCTACTTCCACTTCTGGGAGTGGTGCAGGCGGCATGGGCCAGATGGTTTGGCACTGCACGCTGGATATGTCTCACGGACCATAGTTTGGGCACCCCTGCACTAAAACCTCTATAAACTATGAGGCTAAAAAAAATTGTTTAACAAAGTTAGAATGATTAGCTGCAGATGTTTAAAACATCTTTAAAACATTTTAAAAACACACATGAAATAAGAATACTGTCCAGCACACAAGATTAAAAGCCACTTAGTTAGTTGTTGAAAGCCTGTCAAAAAAAAACTAAATAGATGGCCTTTACCTGTTGCCAGAAAGACTAGAGCAGGGATTCTCAACCTGCGGTCCATGCCCCAAATATGGCCCACAGCACCATTTCATGTGGACCGACACCGCCTCCACCACACCAGGAAGTACCACATGGTGGAGAAAGGGCAAAATGTCCATCTGGCCTCTCAAGTTGTCTGAGGGAGCATGACCCGGCCCCTGACATTAAAAGGTTGAGACTCCTGGACTACAGGGAGAAGGTCAACCTTGGATGAAATCCATTTCCTTCTCGCTTGGCTGCTACCAAGGTATGAAAAACTAAAATAAATCCATAGATGGGAATTAAAGCTGGTCAGACATGTAGAAAAACAAGCCCAGAGAGAAGAAGACAGATGTTGCTGGATATGTTGATGTCTTCCAGACTTTCTTTCTTCAGACTCTCCTGCAAGGAGAGTGACCTTGGGCCATAGAATGAGTGCATTACCTTCTTCATGTCTTGATATGAGCAGTTTCGGTTAACATCAGAATAGGACTTCCATTGGAAACATTGTGGAAAATGCAGATGCATGGCAGCTCAATGTTCTTTCCCATGATGCACGATACCCATTCTCCACATTTAGCTGAAATCAAGAACCCCACTTGTACTCCACGTAAACATCCAGTCCTAATGAACAAGCCGCAAATGACTCCATGGCTTATTCTGGTGGTGGTGGCAGGGGGTGGCTGGAGCGAGGTTGGAGGAGAATCATTTGCCACCATGGGTCGGATCCAGCCCATGGGCCATATGTTGCAAACTCCTGTCCTACTGAGTCCTATTCAGATCTTAAAAGCTGCCAAGAATGGAGGGAGACTATCTTTTCATCCACCCACCCATGACTTCTTCGGCAAAAGTAAGAGATGAAAATCTTAATTGTTATGTATCTGCATCCAGAGCAAACCTTTCTTAAGAAAGAATGCTATAATTCCTGCAGCCAGTTCACAATTGGCTGGATAGCTAAGTGGTTTTAGGTGTGTGGCTGTGGAGCCATAGGCTGAGAGTTCGATTCCCCACTGTAGCTTCAGGGAGAAGAGCCAGCCTGTGTAGCATTGGGCAATTTGCACAGTCCCAGGGTCCCCTCCCTGGCATGGTAAACTACTTCTGAGGATTTTCTTCTATCTGGAACTCCCTGGGAAAGATCGCCATACATCAAAATACACTTGATAGCATGCAATTCTTGGTGATGGTTGCTGCTGTTGCTGTTGTTTAACATCGAGTCTTCATTGCTGCGAGACATTTACTTAGTATGGGTGAGAAGGAATAGAGTGAAAGAAAATAATTGAAGGCCCTCCGTTTCTAATGTAGAAATCCCTCAATTATTTCCATACCTAGAATAAAACATGCCCCCAAGTCAGCCATCTGCTCAAATTTAAGCAGCAAGATAATAGATTTGGAAGAGAGGACTGTAATTATTTGCCAGGTGATTCAGATTAATTTACAAAGAAAAGTGCTAATACTGATTGTATATTACCCCCTTTGGGGCCAGTGGAAATTACATTATAGCAGGAGAATGGGTGATGTGTAAATTATAAGCAGCACAACATTTTGCAAGTTGATTGGACAGTTTCATCATCTTAAGACATTGACAAGTGAATAACTGGTTTTTATATTTATATATCTTGGGGAAAACCACTAATGTATAAAGTGCAATGTTGTATACTTATTCACTTGATGCCTGTCTATGTTCACACTCAAACACAGACATACATCTGTACCTGTTGGTAACCTATGGGTGAAGGAACTTAACCTGGTAGTAGGGCACATTCTTTGAATTCAGGATGCATTCTGGGAGTCATTCTTGGCATACTTTCCCATTATCCCTTACTACTCAATTAATTCCTAGAATTGCCTGATGACATTTTGGTTACTAGCAACCCTTTTTCTATCAGAGCTTCATAAATCACTTTTCTCAGACTATGTTAATAATATTGTGTGCTGCCAAGTCAATTCTGACTTGTGGCAACCTTTGTCAGGGTTTTCCAGGTAGAGAATACCATTCGCTTCCTAGACGGCAGAGGTTCCCAGTCTAAGGCCCATGAGTCAGATCCGGCCCATGGCACCATTTCATGTGGACCCCACCCCTCTGTAAGACATTTATCCAGATTGGTTAACAGTACTATTACAGTACCACCACCTTCTTGTCCAATTTGCTAATAATTCATCAGACCAAATTAAATAAAATTGTTGAAAGGAGCCAGACTTTGCTCATTTCCTATTCTAACAAGTACTGGTTAAGGTAATTGTCATTACTTAATAAAATGCTTTCATTAATCATACATTGTTTTTAGATTTTTCAAAACAGCTATTTCTCTTCCCCCTCCCCCCCAGTACTGTACCATATTTTTCGGACCATAAGATATACTTTTTCTCCCCAAAAGTGGGGGGAAATGAGGGTGTGTCTTATGGTCCGAAGGTTCAGAATATCTTTTTCTTGTTTTCCTGCTCTAAAAATGAGTGTGTCTTATGGTCAGGTGCATCTTATGGTCCGAAAAATATGGTACTTTAAGAAAAACGACATTGTTGTATATTTACACACACACACACACACACACACACACACACACACACACACACACACACACACACACACACACACACACACACACACACACACACACACACACACACATTATTCCTCATAACTTTAAGTAGCCCAAGGTGTGCCCGTAACATAAAAGTGTTTCTAACAGATCATACTTTAATCAAGGTCCTTTGGAATTAACCCATGGATACCATAATCCATGTCTATATCTTCTCATTTAGGATGAAAGCACTTTATTTGTGCTATAAGACTGCTCATTATTGTTAGAGGTATATGAACATGGCCAACTTTTGGACCAAAAACCAGCTTTGGCAATGGTTTGGTTAATTTTTTTTCTCTGGATTTAATTGTTTCGACAACTGTCTGCTTACCAGCAATGTTTATAAAACAGTCTTCAGAGCTAATTAGGCATATGTTCTTTGTCATCTTCACAGCTTTGCTGGTAATGTTACAGTCATTTCATTTCTTGATGCTTCCTATTATCATCAGAAGGCAGTTTTGGAAAGATGCAGCGCAGATACCTACACAAAATGGCTGTACTCAATCCAAATGCTACATAGCATGACCCTTGATTAAATGCAGGCAGTCACTTATAATGTAGCCCACAGCCTTCTGGAATAGCTTTATTTGAGGATAAAATATAATTCTCTTCTCAGTCTGTTTAGTTTTTCATTAAGATCACATAGCTCCTTTCAGAGTTTTATGGGGAAAGGTGTTGCTTGATTTCTCTTTCATCAGCTAATTTTAATTATTCACACCATTGGCTTCATTAAGTCAAAGCATCCGTAACATTACTTGTGAAATGATGATCTTCAGAGGCTTGGAGCAGGGGAGGAGGAGGGGGTGGAATAGGAAGACAATCCAAGTTTCATCCTTTTCAAAGCAGGAATATTGGAACATCATTTAAAGTTGACGGTCAGATTTGTTTTACTGATAGAATTGGATGCTCTATTCATTTCACTGATGGAAGCTGTTGCAGTCAGACTTTAACTTCGCCTCTGTTCACCAAATCAATCCAGTCCAATAAATAATCTAATATGTCTCTCTCGCTCTCGTTTTGTAAAGGCATTTCAGCAGTACAACTTCTATCATAGAAATTCTCAACCTTTTAAAGCTAGGGGCCGGGTCATGCTTCCTTCCCTCAGACAGCTTCGGGGCCTGGGTGGCAGTTCCCCCCACTACATGGCACTTCCTGGTGTGGTAGAGGCAGTGGTGGGGGGCCACATTAAATGGTGCCACGGGCTGCATCCGGCCTATTGACCTCAGGTTGAGAATCACTGTCCTAGCACTTAACGAATGGACAGCAAGAATAAAAGTGTTTTCGCCCCAGTAGGTAGCTGGCAAAATAGCTCATGAGTTGGGAATCTGGCTGTGGAGCCAAGGAAATGGGAGTTTGATTCCCCACTCTTCTTTCTGTGAAGAAAGCCAGCCTGTGTAGCCTTGAGAAAGCTGCACAGTCCTAGAATGCCCATAAAGAAGAGAATAGAAAATCACTTCTGAGTACCTAGAAAACCCTGAAATATTCATTCATTCATTCATTCATTCATTCATCCATCCATTCATTCAGTTAGTTAGTTAGTTAGTTAGTTAGTTAGTTAGTTAGTTAGTTAGTTAGTCATATTTGTATACCATCCTCCTTACCGGGGCAACTCAGGGTGGTTTAACATATTCTAAAAACATCAACAATTCAGATTAAAATTTTTAAAAGATTTTAAAAGATAGACAAGTTAATAACAGATTTAAAAAATAAAAAAAACTCTTAAAGATTTAAAAAGTTGAGGGAGAGCGAGGGACCTTAACAGCACACCGTTATTCTTATTATTTCCATTAGTTTATATCCCTGATCACAACAATTCTCTTATTTATTTATTTATTTATTTTATTTTATTTATTCAGATTTATAATGCCGCTCACTCGCCAAAGCGACTCAGGGCGGCTTACAGTCAAAACTTATGTTTATATATCATTTTTTACAGGGGAGGGGAGATTTGGCTGTTTAAATTTCACCCCATTCATTGTATGGGTTTATTTGATAGATCAGTTAATTGAGCTTTAAAAAGCTGAGGTTTCCGGGGGGGGGGGGGGATCATTCCAAAGAGAAATAAAACATGTTTCAAGTTGTTGCACACGTGTGTTGCAAGAGGGACTTTACAAGAAGAAATGTCTCCTCCTTCTCGTAAACAAAAGGAAGTGTTTCTCTTAAAATAGAGCTTGCCAGATGTATTTTTAAATGAACAGTAGCATTTAAAATGCTGTTAAATAATAAGCATCTGCTGCCTGAATAATTGGGTATGTGTGTGTTACATTGGCACAACTTTTGGGTGTATTTTGTTAAGTTAATTGAGTAAACAAAGATTACCTACAACCAGGGCTTGACTTCTATAACCAGAAGAGTAGCATTAAGGAGAAGCAAAAGAAACACCTTTCCTGGTTGCAAACCCACTTGTAGATCGCTGAGTTAATTGTGCATTTTGTGCTTTAGACTAACTAAATAAAAGATGTATGCAGACAGCATTTGAGAGCCTGTCTAAATCATTCTCTGAAGCTTATGTGTTCCTGAACTTTGGGGGTGGTTCTTCTCCCACGACTGACAGTTAAAATGTCACCATTAAAGCATCAAGAACAATGTTCAGTTTGGTTGTCAAAACAAAACAAACCACCACCACCCTTTGTTTTTCTTTGGGGTTTTTATTTTGCCACATAGGTGTGCAGAGATTCTCCTAACAATGGGAAGCAATATATTTTCATTATACAATCAGCTTCCTATCATAAGCAGATTCCCCATGATGGTGCCTTATATCCACTGTAAAACTTTATTGGAAGTGGATGCTAAACGATCGCTGAATGACAGTGGGATTTCAGCAGGATTACTTACTGTCTCTTTGCTGGATGCGGAGAGTATTTAGAGCTGTTTGAGGACAGATGACTCCGGGAATGGTTCTCAAGTACAGCTCAAGTACAGTTGTGGAAATTGAACACTTTTTTTGCTCTCAGCATCAGGTATTGAACGATGATATGAATGAGAAGCAAGCATTAATATCTTCAGGGGAGCAAGGAATTCTGAAAGCAGAGGTTCCCAGCCACTGGTCTGCGGACTGGTACCGGACCCCAGGCTGGCCCAAACTGGGCCACATGGATGGGTGTGGCTGGCAGGTGGCTGGGCCCCTCCTCCTTGTTTTTGAGCTACAGCGGGGTTCCCCCCCCCCCGCGTGCCTGTGCGCAGTGAGGCATCACACGGCCCATATTCAAGCTGTGGCTGGTAAATGGGAGAGAGTAAAAATCCTACCACCCCCACTTACCGGTCTGTGGAAAAAATGTTTCGCTTGAAACTGGTCCACTGTGCAAAAAAGGTTGGGGGGGGCTGTCTTAAAGTCCTCCAATCTCATCAGATTTTGCAAGCTAAGCAGGGTTTAGTCCCGTCTACTTCTCTGATTCAAGTGTAAGTGTCTATCAGTGTCACACCTATGGCTTAATTCTAGTCCCACTGCTTTGGGGGGTCTTCATACCTTCCCTGTTGTGTTATCTACTTCTGTGTGAGAGGGAGGGAAGGGAGCATTCTGTGTCTTTATATATATTTCCTTGTTTGTAGATATGTGCATTTCTCATGCCCTTTCTTCTCACCCTACCCCAAAATCCTGGCACAAAACAGCAGATGTCAACATCAACCTGCTAAATCAATATTTATCTCTCTGAGAAGCTATTGAGTTTCTAATAGAGTTTGTTGTAACTTCACTGTACCTCCTAAGTACTCCTGATTTCATGCTAATTTAAAGCTGGCTCTTTTGTGGCTTTTCGATGCTCCTGAATTGTACCGCATATCCAGTGGTGGGATGTCAAAAAATTTATTACCCCACCGTGATGTCATCATAGTGTGGGTGGAGCTAACATCATGATGTCATGATATCATGGGCAGGGCCAAAGAAAAAATAAATAAATACAAAAAAAGTAAAGAAAATAAGCACACACACACACATCCCTCACACACACACACACACACACACACACACACCCCTTGGCGTGCATGCGCAGTGGGGGAACCAGTGAAAAGGTAAGCCCTGAAGGTGGTTCCCCCAAAAGCTGCTACCGGTTCTCCGGGACACTGGCGAAAGTTGATACCGGTTCCGGGGAACTGGTGAGAACCTGTTACATCCCATCACTGCGTGACGGAACCCTGTTGACTTTCCCACCGAAGTGGTCCCTATTTATCTACTTGCAATGTCTTACTTTCGAACTGCTAGGTTGGCAGGAGCTGGGGCAAAGACGGGAGCTCCTTCCGCCCTGCAGTGTTCGGGTCTCGAGGGGCTGACCCTGCCGCCTTCCAGTCAGCGTCTTAGCCACTTGAGCAGTCGCTACCCTTTTTTTAAAAACACACCGGAGGGGGAAACAAAACAAATGGGAGAAAACTTGGGACGTGGGGGAGTTTCCCCTGCCTACGCAACTGGGCAGGCGGGCGGGTGCCGGCGTGCCCGTCGCGCTCCCCCCTGCCGAGGCCCGTCCTCCCTCCCTCCCACAGCTCCCCCGCACTCCCTCCTCCTCCCCCCAGCGTTGCACATCGGGCTGCCTTTGCCTGCTGACGCGGAGATCCCGGAGGTTCCTCCTCGTTGCTACTGCCGCGGCTGGCGGGTCATGCATGCAGGCTGCGCTCTCACCGCCTCCCTCACCCCCCCTTTCCCAACCCGCCTCCCGCCCCTGGCTGGGTTTTCCCGTTCATTTGCAAGGAACCACCACCACTGCCACGCTTCATCTCTTTCTCCCCCCCCCCCGTAAGAGCCCCGGGGTTGGGGGGGGCAGAAACACACCCACCCACCCAGTGGTGGGATGTCAAAAAATTTATTACCCCACCGTGATGTCATCATAGTGTGGGTGGAGCTAACATCATGATGTCATGATATCATGGGCAGGGCCAAAGAAAAAATAAATAAATACAAAAAAAGTAAAGAAAATAAGCACACACACACACATCCCTCACACACACACACACACACACACACACACACCCCTTGGCGTGCATGCGCAGTGGGGGAACCAGTGAAAAGGTAAGCCCTGAAGGTGGTTCCCCCAAAAGCTGCTACCGGTTCTCCGGGACACTGGCGAAAGTTGATACCGGTTCCGGGGAACTGGTGAGAACCTGTTACATCCCATCACTGCGTGACGGAACCCTGTTGACTTTCCCACCGAAGTGGTCCCTATTTATCTACTTGCAATGTCTTACTTTCGAACTGCTAGGTTGGCAGGAGCTGGGGCAAAGACGGGAGCTCCTTCCGCCCTGCAGTGTTCGGGTCTCGAGGGGCTGACCCTGCCGCCTTCCAGTCAGCGTCTTAGCCACTTGAGCAGTCGCTACCCTTTTTTTAAAAACACACCGGAGGGGGAAACAAAACAAATGGGAGAAAACTTGGGACGTGGGGGAGTTTCCCCTGCCTACGCAACTGGGCAGGCGGGCGGGTGCCGGCGTGCCCGTCGCGCTCCCCCCTGCCGAGGCCCGTCCTCCCTCCCTCCCACAGCTCCCCCGCACTCCCTCCTCCTCCCCCCAGCGTTGCACATCGGGCTGCCTTTGCCTGCTGACGCGGAGATCCCGGAGGTTCCTCCTCGTTGCTACTGCCGCGGCTGGCGGGTCATGCATGCAGGCTGCGCTCTCACCGCCTCCCTCACCCCCCCTTTCCCAACCCGCCTCCCGCCCCTGGCTGGGTTTTCCCGTTCATTTGCAAGGAACCACCACCACTGCCACGCTTCATCTCTTTCTCCCCCCCCCCGTAAGAGCCCCGGGGTTGGGGGGGGCAGAAACACACCCACCCACCCTTGACTGGGGGCGCCTCGTGTGTATGTGGGCGTGCGCGCGCGTAAAAACCGGGGTGTCCTCCTGGCTCCCGCCAAAAGCCGCTGCCCCCCCTCCCTCCCCCCCAAAAAACAACAACAGAGAGGTGGAAACTTGCCCCCGGCGGAGTCCACGCCGCGTCTCGTCCCTGAAGTTTTTTAAGCCTTTAAAACAACGCCAGGCGAGCTTTGGCGCTGGAAAGGGGGCGTGAGAGGAAATACGGGCGGGGAGGTGCCTAAAAAGCCCCGCTGGCTTCCCCTGCCTTGCTCCAATTTTTTTTTAAATTTTCCTCCCGGTGAGGCGTCCGATCCGGACGCCTCAAAAACGTTTTTACCCCCACGGAGAGCCCTCCGGAAATCCTTAAAACGGTTCTGTGGATCCGGTCAGAACCGGTGTCATCCCATCACTGCACCCACCCTTGACTGGGGGCGCCTCGTGTGTATGTGGGCGTGCGCGCGCGTAAAAACCGGGGTGTCCTCCTGGCTCCCGCCAAAAGCCGCTGCCCCCCCTCCCTCCCCCCCAAAAAACAACAACAGAGAGGTGGAAACTTGCCCCCGGCGGAGTCCACGCCGCGTCTCGTCCCTGAAGTTTTTTAAGCCTTTAAAACAACGCCAGGCGAGCTTTGGCGCTGGAAAGGGGGCGTGAGAGGAAATACGGGCGGGGAGGTGCCTAAAAAGCCCCGCTGGCTTCCCCTGCCTTGCTCCAATTTTTTTTTAAATTTTCCTCCCGGTGAGGCGTCCGATCCGGACGCCTCAAAAACGTTTTTACCCCCACGGAGAGCCCTCCGGAAATCCTTAAAACGGTTCTGTGGATCCGGTCAGAACCGGTGTCATCCCATCACTGCGCATATCCATTTCAGTTTTCTTCTAGTTGTATGAATCTCATGTGGCAAGTGGCGAAAACTCTTGGACTTCTTAGAGCAAACCTTGTAATGTCACACCTGGCTGTTGGTATTCTAGCCAATGGTCGCTCTTAATAACAGGGGAACTTCAAGGTCTCTTTTGTAGGATATCTTTTTAACTGATGGCGTCCAAGATTGAATGAGAGAGGCAGATATGGGTTAGTGATGGAAAACACAATTTTACTGGCAGAGGTTCCATTTCTTTTTCTTTTTTTTAATGCCCATTTTTGTTGCTAGTATCTCCATTTATGGGACCATATGTCCAAAAGTAGGAAATGCTGAACCACTTCTGAGAAAACTCACTGCGTAGAAAGCCCTGGAAAGGGTCACTATAGAATAGACTTGGTGGCACACTGGTGGTGGTGGTGATTGGCAGGGTGCAGATTTAAACTGTAAAAAACTTAGGTTCAAAGCATGATCTCTCGAATTTGAAAAGAAATAGCAGGACTGAGAGAAGCTAATGGACTGCAGTGACACAAGTGGCTAAGATGCTGACTGGAAGGTGGGAGGTCAGCAGTTCAATTCCCAAGTACTGCAGGATGGAATGAGCTCCCACCTCTGTCCCAGCTCCTGCCAACCTATCAGTTTGAAAGCAAGAAATTGCAAGTAGATAAATAGGGACCACTTCGGTGGGAAAGTAGCAGAAGCAGACAGCACTGGATGTTCGGCATTGAAACAGAGATGACCACTGAACTCTAGAGTTGGATATGACTGGCTATTGAGTAAGGGAAAACTGATCAGCCAATGTACTGACTTGGGCTTCTGGGAATTGATGTCCCCCTGATGCCTGATGCCTACGTTGGGAACCACTGACCTAGAATTACTAGTGTCCAATTGCATTTTTAACATTGGCCCACAGTTACATACGAATGAAAATCTTCTATCAGATTGACACTCTGGGATTCCTTTTCTTGCCTTTAGTGACAGAAATCACATTCTAGAACCCCTCGCTTTCCTCTTTCTTCTGTACATTTATTTAGACTTCTACAAGCCAAAATATTACTGAGCAAACAGTATTACTAGAAAATATGTGGGTTAAACAAAACAAAGAAAAAAATAGAAGGATTGAGATGATCTAGAATCAGCTGGAGGTTTGATTTTTAAAGAAATATAGCATGCAGCAATGGCATAAACTAGCAGCAGTTAATATGCACCTTTGAAAAGATGTGTGCTATTTAATCCCACTAAAGGACTGCGTGTTTTTTTGTTTCAGATAGTAGTGTTTTGTTTTGTTTATAAAAGAAAAATCCCCTCTGACTGATGTTTTTTCTTCAAGTAGGACTGGACTCTTTTCTCCTTTAAATTGTAATGTTTTTGTTGGGCACTCATGCCCAACAGAGGAGGGGTGGGGAATTTTTCCCCCTACTATCCTCGCCCCCCTCCCCACATCTCCCTGCCAAAAAATGCAATTTGCTGAAAGATGCAATGTGTGCAAAGCCAGTAGCAATGTGTGCAAAGCCAGGCTGGATGGCATTCCAATCTAAACTCAGTTCTCCAGGGCAACATGTCGATGCAGTTTGCCTTATTTGTTCCTTGCTTCTCTATTGTTATGGCATTTTTGCAGATGATGCAGATTGGTCCCAGATTGCATGACTGTTTGTGCACAAATAGACTTTGGCTGGCTTTAATTCCACCCACCAACTCCTGCCCCTTGTTTTACCCATATGCTTGTTTGGTTTCAAATTTAAAGCTGTGCTTTGTAGATTGGGACATTGTTATTGTGGCTTTATGGCCTAAAGCTGTGTTGTTGTTTGTTTGTTGTTGTTCACGCAAGTCTGACCCTTTGCAACCCCATGTGTCCTCTGTCACCTGCCATCCTCCGCAGCCCGGCCAGATCTATGCCCATCATGTCAATGATTCCATCCATCCACCTCATCCTCTGCCACCCCTTTCTCCTTTGGCATTCAATCTTTCCTAGCATCAGGGACTTCTCCAGTGAGTCCTCTCTTCTCATTTGATGGCCAAAGGACTTGAGCTTCAGCTTCAGTATTTGTCCTTCCAGTGAGCAGTTGGGGTTGATTTCCTTCAGGATGGACTGATTTGATCTCTTGATTATCAAGAGTCTCCTCCAGCACCACAGTTCAAAGGCGTCTATTCTTCTGCGCTCTGCCTTCCTTAGGGTCCAGCTTTCACAGCCATACATTACTCCTGGGAAGACCATTGCTTCAACTATGTGGACTTTTATTGGCAGGGTGATGTCTCTACTTTTTATTCTGCTGCCTAGGTTTGCCATAGCTTGCCTCCCAAGAAGTAAGCATCTTTTTATTTCATGGCTGCAGTCATCATCTGCAGTGATCTTAGATCCCAAGAAGGTAAAGTCTGTCACTGCTTCCATTTCTTCCCCTTCCTTACACCAGGTCAATCTGTATGGTTCTCCAGATGTTGCTAGGCTGAAACTCCTGTTGTCCTGAACTCCTATGGATAGAAATTGTAGTCCAAAAGCATCTTACAAAGAACACAAATCTCCCACAGTGTCAATGCCCAATATGTGGTATTCCCATTCATGACAACTTTAAAAAGTTTCGAGATTGTTTCACCGTGAGCCACTTAGTTGGAAATGTGTGAGATTAAACTGAGATATTCTGCGAGGCCCTGGTGGCGCACTGGTTAAAGTGATGTCCTGCATCCAAAAGGTTGTAAGTTCTATCCTGACCGGAGTTCAAGGTCGACTCAGCCTTATATCCTTCCAAGGTTGGTAAAATGAGTACCCAGCTTGTTGGAGGCAAAATGCTAATTAACTTGTGAACCACCTAGAGAGTGCACTAAGCACTATGGGTGGTATATCTGATTGCTTTGCTTTGATTGAAAGTAAGGTTAAATCACCATTCGGTTATCCCTCCTGTGGGATCAAAGTAATCAAATATGCTTGTAGATTGGAATGGATTCTGAAGAACTCAAACCTTCATACCACGTTGTTCTCTCAACTTTAAGTAGGATTTGTTTTTCAGCCCTTTGTCTTCAAAGCTTTGATGGCTAGCTACCAAAAATAGGATCTTGTGTATGGTCCCTCAGGTGGGACTCAAATTTTTTTACTACCTACTCTGTGGTGGGCCTTGCCAGGAGGAAAGCCCTGCGTTGCACTCACATTAGGACTACTTTATTTCAAAACTTGGATAGGCCAGGCCAGCCAGAGTTTCTGCTGCTAGTTCTGGCTAACTGGGGCAAACATGCTGAATCCCACCACTGACCTTTCCTAAAGGTATATAGGGTGATAATTCCCAAATGGATGGAACCCTGCTTGAATCCATGTTGATGGAGGGCAGCAGCTTCATCCTTCCTGCCCTGGAGCTGAGGAGGGCTTCGTGTGCCAAAAGGGCTCAGGACCAGAAAGTGGCTTGCGGAAATGGATTAGTGATGCATGTTTCATGCTGCAGAAGGCAAATGGAAGACCATTATATTGTTCCCAGGAAAGTGTTCATGGCTGATCACCATGAGGATAGATGAGATCTGGAATCGGATACAGTACAGCACTTGAAGAAGAAGAAAAGCATATACTGTACAGTACTTTGGAGAACAAACTAAATTTTCCAGGTATCACCCATTTTTTGTTTTGACATTTGTTTGGGATAATAAATTGAGAATTCTTGCTCTCATATGCTTTCATCCTACTCCAAGCACCCAGCCATCGCTCTCAGTGCTATATTGCATATCACCACTTCCCCATCCTGCTGTTCTCCATCTCCATCCTTTCTTTCCCTCTCCTCCTCCAGGAATATTAATGTTTCGAGGCATCTGCCCCTTGCTGTTTGACCTGTTAGTCATATTTTATTTTATTTTTGCATGTAGTTTAAATGCAGTTTAATTTTGCCATGATTTATTCAGAGTCAATTTCCAATTATTACTTCTTCTCTTAATGGCTTCATCTGGAATGCTTGAAGCTTTCCCCTAGCACATCATTTGGTGTTCCCTGGCACTATGAAATTAGTTAGAAAGTAATTTCCTTAATTTGGTTTCTTGCAACAAAATAAATGAAAGATCCATCACCAGCCAAAGCTAGGGGACTTGAGGGATTTCCCTTTATTAAAGAGAAATGATAATCTATAAAGTAAGAATGTGGCTGGGGAAAAATATTAAATAAGAAAAAGCTTATCTGCCATACATCGTTGGGATGGTTTGGCAAGCAGAATTTCCCCTCCAGGATCAGCTTATGTGCTGTGTTTGCAGCTCTGTGTACTGAAGTACAGTCAAACCTCGCATAAAGAGCACCTCGCTTAAAGAGTAACTCGCTTAAAGAGCAGAATTTTCTCTGAATGTTTGCTTCACTTAACAAATAAAACCAATGAAAAACTAACTTAACAACTAAATCGGGGTTCACAATCCCCCCCACCAGAAGTCACACTTGGTCACTTACAATGGTGTTTCACTTAAAGAGCAAACTCGCTTAAAGAGCAATCCTGTGGAACGCATTATGCTCTTTAAGCGAGCTACCACGGTATGTGTTTTTCCTGAAAAGAATAAGAGGTAAACAAAGAAAGTAGGTATAGCAAATTACATGCCATTCATTAGAACAGGGGTTCCCAAATCCGAGACCCGTGGGCCGGATTTGGCCCATGACACCATTTCATTTGGCCCCTCATCCCCTCCAAGGACATTTGAAGCTGTTGGGACAAAATGGCCACCCCATTGTGTAGGCAGGGCAAAGTGGCCGTCCGGCCCTTGAAGCTGACTAAGAGAGCATGACCTGGTCCCTGGCTTGAAAAGGTTGTGAACCCCTGGATTAGAAGGCATGAGGACAGCGCTCTGGGACCTCCCTCTTGTAAATATATCTAAATATATCTAAGAATTTTGTAAAATGGGTTGGTCTCTTCACCCAACACTTCCATTTGTTCTGTGTTCTTGAAGAAGTTCCTGCTGCCTCTATAGGAGAATGATTTTTTCCCTGTTAATCACATTCCTAAAAGCTGTTCAACCATGCAAACCATCATTGACAAGCCCTAAAGAGTGATAAAGGAGTCATAAACAGATGGAACTTTGCTAACTGGCCAGTTGCACTAAAGCGAGACTAGTGTAAATGCTACCAGTGGAATTTCCTTCTTCTGATTTACATCCAAATGTACCACTGATTTTGTTGAACTATTGCAGGACCAAACTGCTTGATTGCCTTCAGGGAATTAGATACTTAAACTGATTTTAAAGTGTTTATGCTGTTGGAAAACACTGAGTAATATACACTTGAGTTTAGATTTTGAGTAGGCTATTTATCCCAATCTTCCTTCTGGTCTGATGTCTTGCTCTTCAATACAATACAATTAATAAAAAGTGATATAAAATGAGGCTGCATATGTAATAATTGTGTAAAGTCAATTGTGAATTATGGCGACCCTTTTTAAGGGTTTTCTAGGTAGAAGATACAGTAAAACCTCAGATAACACTAAAACCTGGTTCCACAAGTCTTAGTGTTATCCGATGCATGTTAAAATCCTATGGGATCCATAGAGATACATTGTAACCACACAGGCTTTAGCAATTGTTATCCGATGCATCCCATAGGATCTTAATGTTATCCAATGCAATTCTTCCCCCCAGATTGCTTAATGTTATGCGATTTTAGTGTTATTCAATACTAATGTTATCTGAGGTATTACTATATTCAGAAGTACTTCATCATTTCCTTCTTCTAAAAGCACCCTAAGACCTATGGCTACACAAGCTAGTTCTTCTCCGAGAAGGCACAGGGAGAATGAAACATCTAATTGCTGGCTCCACAGCCAGATATATTACTGAGCTATCCAACCAGCTACTAGGTTTCAGTTTCTGATCATAAAGAGCAGGGTTTGCAACCTATGGCCTGTGGGCCGGGCTTGGCCTGCAGTGCCAATTCATGTGCCCCCCCCTCTCACTCCTGCCACGAGAGCAGTGGAAGTGGTAAAAACAGCCAAAAATGTGCCGCTTTTGCTCTTACCACCACTGGAAGTGTTGAAAACAGCTGAAAACACACTGTAAATGCACCTGCAGCTGTAATAAACATGGATGCGGTTTATGGCATGTGTCTGGTCAACTCAGCTGTCTAAGAGTGTGTGGTCTGGCCCACGACAGGGAAACGTTGAGAACCCCTGATATAGAACTTAGGCAAGTGATGGTGAACCTTGGAACTCCAGCTGTCCTTGGATTTCAGTTCCCAGAAACCCTGATCCCATAGGAGTGCTGACTTGGGCTTCTGGGATTTGAAGTCCAAGAACACCTGGAGTGCCAGGATTCACCATCACAGAATTAAGCCATACTGATGCATCTTTCATAGGGCATTTGTCCCATCTTTGGTCCAGCTAGCTAACCTAACCAATGAGGCAGTTTAGGATGGAAGAGAGTAATTAATCCAAAATCACCCAATGACTTCCATTGCTGAGCAGAGATTTAGTTTTTGGACTTCAATTGCCAGAAGCTTAAGTCAATTCCCCAAAGTGTGGATCAGCCGGTGTATTGACTTAGGCTTCTGGGAATTGAAATCCACCAGTGTTCCACAGAACATAGCTTGAGAAATGCTGTAAAAACAGTGCTTGAACTGCAGTGCTTAGGAATTACACAGATTTCTCCTGCAGCTTCACACTAGAAGAGGAAATTAGTGGTGATGAACGAGCACTCTTTCAGTGAAATGTCTCTGCTATTACTGTTGCTCTGTAGAGGAGCTATTCATATGATCCTAGCTTGATCATTGTGCAGTAACTATTACTGTAAAACAGAAAATAAGTCAGAATAAGTTCTAATTATTCCATATACACAGTGGAATCTAGAATAATGAACACCCCCTATAGTGAGATAATCATATAATGAATAGGGTTTTTTTTAAAAAAAATGGCACCCTGCATAACGATTTTTCCTATGGGAAAAAAATTGTACAACGAATATTCAATGGGAAAAATTGCTTAGTGAAAAAATTCATTGTACGATTTTTTTCCATAGGAAAAAATGTACCAAAAAAAGTCACATAGTGAACACACCCGTAGAACGAATTAAAATTGTTATACAGGGTTTTACTGTACAGTAATACCTCGGATAATGTTAAGACTTGGTTCCACGAGTCTTGGTGTTATCCGATTTTTAGTGTTATCTGACCCATGTTAAAATCCTATGGGATGGATCGGATAACGTTAAAGCTCCATAGAGATACATTGTAACCACACAGGCTTTAGCGGTTGTTACCCGATCCATCCCATAGGACCTTAACGTTATTCGATCGAATTCTCCTCCCCAGATTACTTGACGTTATGCGATTTTAGCGTTATCCGAGGTAAACGTTATCTGAGGTATTACTCAATTAGAAAAACCAGAATTGGTGGCCAACTAATGTTTGCTTCCTTGCTTCTTGCCTGAAAATATTGTGGGTTTACAAAGCAATTTCAGCAGATAGCCAGCCCTTGTGGAAGACCTCTGCTTTTTGACTCTTCTTTTAAACAAAACTTCCTTCCAGTTGGACAATTATGTATTTGTGAGTAGCTAATAAGGCCTGAATTAGTAGCAAATTGGCAACTGAATTGTACAGTGCCTAGATTGTAGTAGTAATTAGCAGAATATTTCCATAAAGACATTTTTAGTGCTGCCTCTTTATTTCTTTTATTCTAACCATCCTTCCTCCTCTCTCTCCTCCGCCTTCTCTTCCATCAGAACAAGTATTATTGTTTCCAGTCTTTTTGTTATTTTTTCAAGCTTTTTCTACTTTGCTGTCTCTACATTTTGTGAGGAGGGGGAACTAGGGTATTGCGTGCAGCTCCTTCCCTTCCCCCTCTCCCTTCCTCTCCTATGCTGTTTTGCCATTCCTACTTGATTGGGAGCATCTTACGGCTTTGTTAGTTAGAGACGCTCAAGGTCCTCTTTGGTTTTGTGCCTTGCAATCAATGGCTGTGCTTATTCCTCCCCCACATCTCCCCTTCCCCCCTTTCAACCCTGTGAAATAATAGCACTGATGAGTTCTTATCTTTTCCTCACACTTCAGCCAAGTGTGGGAGACCAATTGATTTACGTGTGTGGCATTCTCAATAATGCCGTAATTTACCACTAAAGATTGCTTTGACATAATAATTTTGCAACAAATACCTAATGCATATTGCTCTACCTCCTCCCCCCCTTGCCAAATGAGTTTGCGAATTAATGGAGTGAGACTCCCTCAGATCTGAGGAAACTTGCCTGCATAGATGGTGCTAGAATACCAACCTGCCCTTCCTATTTCTTTCTCCCCATGTCACCTTGATGAAAAGGTGTGGCTTCCCACCCACCCAGCACACCAACTTGCACACACTCAGACACCGACTGAGGTTCCCACTCATCCTGAACCACATCCTTTCATGCATTGTCAAATTAGTTGTTCCTTCACTTTTTAGAGAAGAATGACACTTTTCATTCTGGAAGGCACAGCTTGATTTATTAGGTATAAAAATACATCAAGAACAGACTGGAAAGATGCCCAGTTCTCTTTGTACACCTGTCCTTGTACTCTGCTATATATTTTCATGGCAATGGAATAGATGACAGACAGACAGATATTCTTCAATGTCTAGGGCAGATGTGAAACTGCCAAAATCTGCCTGATGAAGTGATCTTTTGAATCACAAAAGCTTGCAATATTTGATTTTTAAAAGTGATCCTATAAAAGATATCACCTTCCTTCTACATTTGTTTGATTTTAAGTATGGATCACAAGGCTTATCTTTACTTGCCAAAATGATGGCACCTTTTGTTGATTTCATTTTGCAATTCCTTTCACCTGATCTAGTTGTGAGAAAGGACCAGGGTACACCTGATTGTGTTTGGGAAATACCACAATCTTCAAGGAGGCTCTTTCTGTGTACTTAGATAGATAGATAGATAGATGGATGGATGGATGGATGGATGGATGAACTACAGCAAGAAAGAGATGGATAATACCCTGCTTGCTTAGCTGTCTGTTTCTCTGACTGTATAGATATCTATCTATATCTATCTAAAATTGTTTGCATTCGTACTGACTTGGTGGGTTTATCATTGCATTCCCTGTTGCTCTCCTGTTTTACCACTTGTGGGCTGAAATTATTCTTCCTACGAGAAATGGTTGTGTTTCCTTTTAGAGTTTCTCATGACAGACAAACACTTTACTACCTACCTCTGTTCCAACAAGCTTATCCACAAGATTTTGCCATGGGAAATGGTTTAGGGCTTTGTTTTGGCTGCCCAAGACTGTGTTTTTTTCTGCTTAAAATTACAGAGGTGCAAAAGAAAACAGTGCTTTGGAAGTGCATATGTGTTGCAAAGATAGAGCCGCATGAACACAATTTAAATTGAGAGGTTTAGCATTTTATCTTCTATCTAATCCAGAGGTTCCCAACTTAAGGCTCGTGGTGCCATTTCATGTGCCCCCCCATTCTCCAAGCGCATTTGAGAAACAAAATGGCTTCTGCCTTGAAGCTGATGGCCACCCCCATTGTGCAGGCAGGGCAAAATGGTCATCTGGCCCTTGGAGCTGACCAAGAGAGCGTGACCCCAGATTGAAAAGGTCGGGAACCCCTGATCTAGACCAGTCATTGCATTACTTTGTACAGCCTCTCTCTCTTTGTCTCCTATTATTTTTCTTTCTGACAGATTCTGTTGCATCTAATATAGCTCATTGCCACTTCATCATGTTTAGCTTTTTACAATAATTGCTGGCAATTATTTGTAAAATGTCCTCAAGATACACTTTAGTCTGGCACATGGAAAAGATGATCACTTCCAACATATTTCAGTGGGTGTATTTCATCCGCCTCTGCTACTCAGAGTGAGGTCCATAACAGTCATAATGATTTAACTACTAGGCCAGCTGGAGTTTTTACATTTCCATATCTGAGTTTCATAAGAAGATGGATGAGGGAAAGATCACTCTCCTTCTATTCTCCCCATCCTACCCTCCGAAAGCTCCTGAAGTTGTTCCAACACAATGCAATTAGCAAATTTCAAACAGTGCCTAGAAATCTTAGTGTTTGGCTACAATTTCCAAAATCCTTAGACCATGGAAGACATTGGGTGATGGAGGGGGATGATATGGGAGGGGAAATATCTCCAAGTTGTGGTCTCAGTTAATGCATTTATGCACAGGGTAGTTCTTAATGAAGAAAATAAATAATGAACCATTTTGCCCTCCTATCACATCTAGAACTGGCTGCCTGGGACATCTGGTTCACTCTTGACTAGTTACAGCTTGACAACCGCAAAACCTTGACATAGAACATGGGTTCCCAACCTAAGATCCATGGGCCAGATCCACCTCACGGTGCCATTTCATGGTGCCCTCCAAGGGCATTCCAGAAACAAAATGGCCACTTCTTTGAAACTGTTGGGACAAAATGGCCACTTCCTTCATGCAGGGAGGGCAAAATGGCTGTCTGGTCCTCGAAGCTGACTGAGGGAGAGTGACCCGGCCCCCAGCTTGAAAAGGTTGGAAACAACTGACATAGAAGATGTTGTAACATGAAATAACTGCAGGATTGGAAACCTCTTGCTTTAGTCTTTGAGACATTTTTTTTGCAAATAGGTGGGATTAAGTGAATTGCCTCTTGCAGGTTTGCTCATTAGGCTGTTCAGCTCAGCTTTAAATAATAAAAAAAACAACAACAGTTGGCCAGATCTGATATGCAGCTATTCTGCATGGTCACTGTGACATTATCTCTCCGCATCTGTCTCTCTGCATGCACACTCTGTTTCTTTGCACATCCAATTCTCCTTCTTTTCCCCCCCTTTCCTTGATGGAGAAGAGATAAGGTTGTCTTTGCCAATATCTTGCTGAGTGTGCGGATCACAGCTTAGGGTTGAATGGAAATAATGAAAGGAAGTGAGACTAACAGAATGAAAGCTACCCACAGTGTATTATGCTTTCCTGTACGCTCAAAGGATTTTTTTGTAGTTACATTGTGCTAAGACTTGGGTGTTAGTCAAAAAGAAAAGTGGTAGTGGTGGGGAACCTTCCTCCTCCTCCGGCAGGATGGGAAAAGTACCTCTAGATTCAAAGGTGAACAACAAAGGACAGGTCTTCGAAATAACCGAAGGCATATCAGAAAAGGAGGAACACCATACTGGTTGTTAACAAATTGATGCCCATTTCTAACTGCAATTTTTGTGTCAGATCTCCATATATTTTTAGATAATGGGCAGAGGTGCTCCTTCTATAGAGCTCAATAAAAAATGGGTAGCCTCGGGTGGTGAAGAAAAGAAAATGCAAATTGTTAGGCTAGTGATGTTCCTCAGATGATAAGGAAGACTGAAATAACACATTGTCGCCTTGAGGATGCGCATCAGCCGTAAACACATTGGTGGCCAGTTGCAGTGATTATTTATTTTAGGATTTTCTAAAACTAGAAACCAGAGTATCGTGTCTGACCAAGCCGGCAGCAAACAAAACAGGATGTTTCACTTTCAAAGGTTTACTCACCACAACCACACACCCTGAGAATAGAAAACGATTGTCTATTTCTCTTTATTACTGAGTTTTGTCAAGCATAGAATAGAGACATAAAGCTTCACATATGCTTTTCTTTGGCAGGTAACATCATGCTTCCTATATCAGTGTATTCTATGCCTCTCAACATATAATATGGGAAGATTTGATGTTAGTTGCCCTATATGCTCTTGAAGCTGCCCATTATGGGATGAAAAGTTATCTGATGTACTTATCTAAGAGTTACAGTTTTAGTTCTGTAGCCCAATTTATACATAGACATGTCTTATCATTCGCTGAGCTGTTGAACAATTCTCCATTTCTTATTTTTATTTCTTAGTCTTTATGCAAGGAGAAACAAAACAGCTGGGTGTCTGAGTGAGGAGCCTTCGTTATAATGCCAAAGTAATTAAGAGGTGCTCTTAAATGATAACTTTGCTGAGCTTTCAGATGTTCCCTAAGTAGGATGCTCAAGTAAAAGGAGGTAGTGTACTGTAAATGTTATTGTCAATGTAGGCTAATTGCTACTCTACAAATCATAAAAGTTTAAGGCAAGGGGAAAGGACCACTGGGAAAATTATCAATCAATAAGATTAGATTGCTGCCGCAAGCTATCCAAATATTAAAACACTGACTGAGGATTTAGCAGCTATGCTACATGTTGAGCTAAACCTACTAACTAGAGTTTACCAAAACTGAATTCCTGTGTTCTTGGATCTCCATCGTTCCTAATTATTTATTTAGTTCTGTATAGCTCTCGCTCTTGCTGGCTAATTTAATATAAAAATGGATTGTTTCAAATCATGCTAATATTTGTGTAAAGGTTTGCATTACTTACCATGGCTAATTGATGAGCTGCTATGGTGCATCTTGATTGTACAATTGAACAAATGATCTGGCATGCGCCTGAGACACAATCTAGCACTTAAGCAACTAGCCCCAAACAGCTTCAGCAAGTTACAAAAACCATACATTTAAGCACAAACTAATTTGGGTCCCTTAATTAGAAGAAAAGGAAAAGGTTGTCCTTGCTCGAAAGCCAGTCGTATCCACCTCTAGGGTTCATTGCTCATCTCTGTATATAGCCGTGCACACGCTGTTTACCTTCCCACCAAAGTAGTGCCTATTTATCTACTTGCAAGCCAGGATAGAGGTGGGGGCTCACTCCATCATGCAGTACTCAGGGCTTGAACTGCTGACCTTCCAGTTGCCAAGCGTCTTAACCACTAAGCCACCACAGTTCCTAACTGGGAAAAAGGTGGCATGCAAAGGGGGGGGAGCTTACACAAGCACCAATAGGATTCTTGTGAACCAGTTTAGGTCAATTACAGGAAAGGTGGTATGCCAATTAAAATAAATAATAAATAAATGAGCAGGACTCTGGCCATCATCTCTATCCTTGCTATCAGAGAATAAACAAAACTAACATGGCTACCACTTCAAAACTTTCAACTAGTTTAATAGGGAATACTGGTGCTGTGGTGGCTCAGTGGTTAAGAAGCTTGCCTTGTTAGCTGGAAGGCTGGCAAGTTGGCAGTTCAAGACCCAGGTACTGCATGATGGATTGCGCACCCGTCTCTGTTCTAGCTGTCGGGAACATGAAAGGAGACTCATTCAGGTGTCCCCTGAGCGGAGTTTCTCCAGCAAAAATCCTTTCAACGCAATAAATTTTGGCTCATCATCATCATCATCATCATCATCATCATCATCATCACCATCACCATCACCATCACCATCACCATCACCATCACCATCACCATCACCATTATTATTATTATTATTATTATTATTATTATTATTATTATTATTATTATTATTATTATTATTATTATTATTATTATTATTATTATTATTATTGTGGGGAATAGATAAATTGGGTTTATAGCATTCCTGTATTTCTGCTTTCTCCCTTTTCCTTCTTTCCCCCCTTTTATTTCCCTTTCTTTTCTTTTCTCTTATTTTTCTCCTTGCCCTACCCTTCACTAAATAATTGGTTGGAAACCCGTCCACATCTAGGATCCACCAATACCTCTGACAACCAAACAAATAAAACATTGCTTAAAATATTTATGCTGTGGACCTTGGGCACTTTTAATATTTTCAGCCAGAGACACCGATACTTCAAGTGTAATACAGCCAAGTGCACCATCTAATAAGGCTGTATAATTTTGCTATAACAGCCCCGCTCTGTTGTACTATTAAAGCTTTAAAATATTAATGCTCGTTAATGGTGTCACTCAGCCATTTTATATGATTAGTTTTAAGCCTCTCTTGGGTAGGCAAGAAGGAGAATTTTTAATGAAATGTTCCCTGCTCATCTGACCTGCTGTATTACTGCATGAATGCCATTTTTATGAGGCAGGTTTATGGCATTCATTACTCTGCTCCTTGAGCCACTTCATGGTTGCTGTAATTTTTAAAGAAGAGATAAAAATAAGTCAGTTCTTTCCTTGCAGTCAAGAAGGACTGCATTTCCAGCTTTGACCTTTAAGCTGTCGTGCATGGATTAATCACATTTCTGCTGGAAATTGTTTTAGACTTAATACTAGCTGAAGCCTGATTAGCTTTACTTGCTTTACCGGCCATATCTTAACGAGGTTTATCAGCCACTCAATCCCGAGAAACAGTCTCCATTTTTTACTTCCATTAGTTTGGGGTGTGTGTGTGTGTGTGTGACATACCCTCTGCCCTCTCTGGTTTTCCATCTCTGTTTATTTATGATTAAAATCTTATGCTTGTTTAAAATTTATAGTAAATCCTTTGTGAATGTGTTTGAAGACCCTTGCAAAAGCTAACTGACCATCTAAAAGTTGTATATATCAATATATACTCCCTCAGCTGGATGTGTTTTCATACCAAGAACAAATTCATCCAAAAAAGAAGATTTATCTTCTTTGGTAATAAATTAGATTTGCAATTATTTATTATCATTATTATTATTTATTATATTTATACCCCACCCATCTAGGAGATTTTCTTACTCTGGGCAGCTAACAATAGAAAACTCACTCATTAAAAACAGTCACACATTTTAAAAAATACATATAAATATGCCAGGAACAAAAAACCTATTGATGATGGAGAGAAATAAAACAAAACACTTAACGCTCAGCCATTGGCAATATACTCCCAAAAGCCTCTTTAAAAAGAAATGATTTTAACTGTTTATTAAATATAGGCATATATAAATACAAATAGTGAGCTATTTGGAATTTAATCGCTTTCCTCATAAATAAGTGATAACTAGATTACCTTGCAATTGTAGCTTGGTTACTTTTTTAAAAGTGAAGTTTAGGCTTACTAAATCATAGGAGGAGCATTATGACCTGGTTCACAAGCTGGCTTTGCTGCCTCCTGCCCTGTTGTGGGTTTTGTGATGATGTGTACACAAGTGAAAAGTGTATTTTGTACCACAGGCCAGCGGCTTAACCATTAAGCCATCACAGTCTAAAAGGTCATAAAGAGAAAATACAAAAATATGGAACACATCGAGCAAAACATTAATTGGGTGATGGTGAAACTCACAGTAGCAAATTAGCACTTATTAACATGTCACTGCTTGGATTCCTTGTCACATACCAAGCCATCAAATTGGCCTGCAATGGTGAATCCAGACAGCAACTTGCTAATTAGTGGCAGTTTGGTGCTTTTGCGTTATGCTTTCCTACATATCTCAACCACAGGATTCTGTCTTCTTTATAACCTGTATTTCATAAGAGTGGTGGCACTATCCTTCTCCAGGCAAGCCGGAAAAAGAACTACCCATATATACTTGAGTGCAAGCTGACCCGAACATAAGCCCAGGTACCTGATTTTGACCTGAAAACCCAGGAAAATAGATTGACCCGAGTATAAGCCCAAGGGTGGAAAATGCAGCAGCTGCTAATGAGTTTCAATAATCAAAATACATGAAAATATGGTGAAATTAATTAAATTGTTGGTGTGTCTCAATCTGGCATGGTCTTGGGACCCTCGTGGTCACTGACCCGAGTATAAACCATGTCCCCTTTTTGGGGCTCATTTTTGGAACTAAAAAACTCAGCTTATACTCAAGTATATACAGTACTGCTTTATTAAATGTAAGTACAAAGTGTTGACCTTTCTGATATGCAGATCACATGGGAGTGGCATGGGTTGTTTAACGTTAGAGAAAAAGAGTCTTCGGACATGTACTCAATACTGCTTGTTTAGTTGCACTTTCTTTAACAGTTCAACCCTTCTGGATCATTTTGTTGTTGCTGTTGTTGAGGAAGCTTAAGAATATGAAGGGAAAACTGTTCTCAAAGTGTTTGGAAGAAATATATCACTCAGAGCAGATGCGATGCCAAAAACAGCTATTTCAAGCAGTAGTTGACAAATTTTAAAAAAAATCTGCAAGTATACACCAACATATATAGAAAACAAAACAATAACCAGTAGACTAAAAACATTCAGTACTTATTCTAGTTTCAAACAGAAGAAACACCAAAGACTTCTGTAATTATTGAAAGATCACAAAAATTTCCCATGCAAGTAAAATGATGCGAAATACCAAATGTTCACGCTGGGTTCACAAAAAGGTAGAGGCACCAGAGATCTTATTGTATATAAACATTGTTACCAGTACATGCTGAGGAATTTCAGAAGAAAATCTGTTTCTGCTTTATACATTATGATAAAGTCTCTAGCTGTGTGGAGCAAGAAGCACAGTAGATCCTTCTGAAGCAAAAGGCTAGGTCACAACATTGTATAGCTTTTGTTCTGTATACAAATATAACAAAATATGGAGAAGTTGAATGGTTCCTCTTTGATAAAGGTGTCAGACAAGGGCATGTTTTATCTTCTTAACTGCTCAGTCTGTGTACAAATATCACTACAAAAAAGCTGTGGCCTCACTCTTCACTGGTGAAGGACCTCTGTTGACAGAGAAGCACATTTTGGTTTTTAGAAGACATCAAGATTCACATTTAGCAGCTGATGGAGCACAGATAGCCTGGAGAACTTTATCCAGAGCTGAAAAGGAAAACCTAGATATCAATGCAGCATTGAGCTGTAACTCTGTAGAAACTGCTAATCTATCTGTATTAGAGGTTGTTCCCCAGAATTTCTGGACCATTACATCTAGGAGGCATGTCAGCCAGAACTTTTGGCGATTGTCCTCCAAACAAGTGACTGTTCTCATCAGACTCTATAAACATACAGGTATTTGGTATGTATTCCCAGATACAGGGTATGCTAAGTGTACCCTTATTTTTGTCATCTCATAACAATGGGCACAGATGATCCACTAGAGCAGTGATGGCAAACCTTGACACTCCAGATGTTCTTGGACTTCAATTCCCAGAAGCCCAAGTCCCAGTGAATCCATAAGAATGGGTTTACTATGTGTACGCATTTGTGTGGATTCACAGGGACTTTGACTTCTGGTAATTGAGGTCCAAGAACAGCTGGAGTGCCAAGGTTTGCCATCATGGTACTAGAGTCATTTTATACAATGAGATATGATAGACAAGCAGTTCCTTTACTCTTTTGCCAGACTTTACTTGAACTGTGCGATATTTCAGAAGGTGCTTTCCAATCAAACCAAGGTATAGGGATTAATTGGTAATGGATTCTGTTTGCTTTTGTAATGGCCTAATCTGGTGTACCGCACAGCGGAGTGAGTGCTTGTCTCTGTCCCAGCTCCTGCCAGCCTAGCAGTTAGAAAGTTAGAAATTGCAAGTAGATAAAACAGGACCACTTTGGTGGGAAGGTAAACAGCATTACATGTGTTGACCCATGCCTGCCACATGTCCACAGAAACATCTGCAGATGTAGACAGTGCTGGACCTTTGGCTATGAACAAGATGAACACTGAACCCTAGAGTCAGATACGACTGGCTTTTGAGCAAGGGCAATCTTTACCAACTTAATATAGCGAACCTGTGCATTGGCCAGTAAATGTCAATGGTTGGGAAGTACAATAACAATAATTATGTCATTAATATTCATTGCTGAGGTTTCAAAGCATTTTTCATACATTGTCTTCTGCTTAGTGCTAGCAAAACTTAGTTTCAGTCTGTCTGTGGTTCTCTTATCCCTGGAGAGACTGGATGCATTTTAGGCTGGTATCTCAGCTTTGGGTGACCCAGCTAGGAGTCTGGACTTATGATGAAGCCTAGCCTCCTTGACAGCCTTGTTCTTGGCTTCCATGACACACTTAAACCTCCTCACCTTATAAAGTGTGTAAACAAGACGATATGGCTATTAATGATAATAATCATTGCCATCGTAATTCAAAAGCAGCCAGATACAAACAAACCTGGCTTTGCTATGCCTGCATTCCATCTAAACACTGCCACAGTGTTGGGAGGGAAAAGTCCTTTGATTGGTGTTGGGAAGATAAATCTCATTTTCCTTGAGATCTTTGGAGGAAGACTCTAGGGTAGAAATGTGATAAATTAAACTAAGGGTGGCAACCCAGAAATATAATTGGTATGGCTTTTCCTATACTCAGTATATCATGATACTGTTTCAAGGCAAGTTATAAATCCAGTACTTTATGGGCTTTTGATTTTCCAAACTGTTTCCTAAGTTTCATTGAAAACGACAACACTAAATTACACCGTCTGAATAGATCTCCGTCTTTGCGCATACCTGTGACAAGAACTTGCCCTTTATTTATATGCTGCAGAGCACGTCTCGGAGCAGGTTCAGACCTTCAGTGAAATTTTCACTGCTAGCCAATTCAGATTGCATTTCTTCCACTGCACACACCCTTCCCAAGTCAAATGTGCTTTTATTAGTGGTGAAGCATTCCAGTTGGCATACAATTTACCCTGGTTCCTCCTGCTAAACATGCATTGTGGATTAGGCTTGGGATATATATTTGCTTTCCTTCTCGTGCAATCACATGATATCGCAGTGATGATGAACCTTGGCACTCCAGCTGCTCTTGAACTTCAATTCCCAGAAGCCTGACTAGCAGGAGTACTGACTTGGGCTTCTGGGAATAGAAGTCCAAGAACACCTGAAGTTCCAAGGTTGGCCATCACTGTGATATCATATGATTATCACTTCTCTGTAGTAGTTATGGGCATCCCATATGTCTTGGATGGGTAATCTTACAAGCAACTCACAGACAACTCTGTGTTCTCTGAACATTATGAATCAAGAACAGTTGACCACTGCCCTGTAGAACGATCCTTTATGGGAGGAGTTTTCTAGATCAAGTCTGGATTCTCCTGGATAGGAAAGAAGAATGATGATGATCTGGAACTCATTCCCTTCATAATTTTATCAAATTTTGACAGGTTGAGAACACTTTCCTTTACTGGAAAAGACTGAGTCATAGTAATAGTTGAGCTGTTGAACTTTCAGTCACCCACGAGCTTTCAGTCTCACCTCCTACTCTCAGTAGATCTACAGCTTCTTTGGTGTGTCCCCCCCCCCTTGCTCTGAACGAAAAGAAATCATGTTTTCTGCTGTTTTTAATATCACTTGCAAGTATGAGTTCATTTGTAGCTTCAGTCCTCTTGACACCTTTCCTACATGTTTTGGCTAGTTCTGCAGTTGTCTCTGGTGATTCCCTCCTCCCCTTTTCTTTCTGTTTCTTATACATTCCTGTTTCAAATATGAGCTCATCAGAAAACATCTCATGGCTGCACTTAGTTTCTTTAAATCTTCCTCTGACAGCCTAGAATTATCTGTAATAGTTCCTCCAGTGGCTTCTTTTTACGAAATTCCCACTCATCCTTATTTCCCCCTACTGCCTGTATATTTCTGACCATGGAATGTGGTCTAGTCTTTTCTTACACCTTATTGAAATTAGTTTGCCTAAAGCCCAGAGTATAAATATTGACAACACAGTTTTCTTCCATATCGTTATAATAATAATTTTGTGTCAGAAATTATTCTGGGTTGAAAGGATTTTTTACGGAAGAAATTCTGCTCAGGGAACGCCAAAATGTGGCTCCTTTCATGTTCCCGAGACCTGGGACAGAGACAGGCACTCAAACCATCATGCAGTTACCCAGGTCTCGAACTGGGTTAGCCTTATTATTATTATTATTATTATTATTATTATTATTATTATTATTATTATTATTATTATTATTATTATTATTATTATTATTATTATTATTATTATTATTATTATTATTATTATTATTAAATTAGATTTATCACAATCTCAAATATAAATACAGCATAATATAAAAATATAACAACAGATGCAGCACAGATAACACACAGATAACTTGTTAGCCTTCCAGCTAACAAGGCAAGCTTCTTAACCACTGAGCTACCACAGCCTCTTCCATATCATTACTCTGAAGATGGATGTACTGTAGTTGCTTCCAACAAATAGCTACATCAACCAGTTCATTCTTTTTGTTGAAGACAAGGTTTGCAAATGTTAGTTTTTGGGATACATCTGTGATCATGGCCCAGTGGGCTTTTCCCAATATCTTTGAAAACATCACTCAGTTTTAGAGTGCTAATTCCAAAAGTTTATCCTGGAACTCCTTGGAAACCACTAAAGGTGTCAGAAAATTGATATGATATTCTTACGCCAACTTAGCCACTTTATAGCCATTTAT
The DNA here is from genome assembly GCA_030440675.1 of Furcifer pardalis. Taxonomy (NCBI): domain Eukaryota; kingdom Metazoa; phylum Chordata; class Lepidosauria; order Squamata; family Chamaeleonidae; genus Furcifer; species Furcifer pardalis. Next base: position 6,292,195 of record CP126898.1, read on the forward strand.
TTTATTTATTTGTTGGAGCCGGCTCACAAGATCAGCTAAAACCCATACCCAATACCAATTAAAACCAAATACAGTAAAACACCAGATAACGCTAAAACTTGGTTCCACAAGTCTTGGTGTTATCTGATTTTTAGTGTTATCCGATCCATGTTAAAATCCTATGGGATGTATTGGATAACGTTAAAGCTCCATAGAGATACATTGTAACCGCACAGGCTTTAGAGGTTGTTATCCGATCCATCCCATAGGACCTTAACGTTATTCGATCCATTTCTCCTCCCCAGATTACTTAACGTTATGTGATTTTAGCATTATCCGAGGTAAACGTTATCCGAGGTATTACTGTACTATAAAACTATCTAAAAGCATCCATAAAACCATGCTTTAAACCAACTAAAATCCCAGTGCTGTTTTGTGAAGACAACCTATTGAAATGCATCATTGAGATTGATACGTAGTTCCAAACAAGTTATCCATATCCAAGAGCATGAACCAGGATTTGTCCCTTGGTACAAGGTTAATTCTCTCTAAAAAGAAGTGGATCTTCACAGAACCAGGGTGGAAAGACCATATTTTTCACCATCTCCAGATCTTCCAGAATAACAGAAGTGTTCTGAGACTTCTAGCTTTAAAAAGAGAGACGAAAACAAAAGCCCTGAATTTTCTCATCTCTGTGCAGAACTGAACTCTTCATCGTTATAGGCTGAAGATCAATATCGGTCATAATTGGTACAATCATTGCTGCTATACCCAGAAGGGTAATGAACATTCATCATTAAAAGCCAGCTTTGTTTAGCTAAATGCAGTGTATCATCTCTGGTGCTGTTTGAAATCCTGATGTGTCTGTAGTCTGCTCTCAAATCCTTCTTAGAAATTCTGCAGTGGAGATTAATATGTACAACTCTGTTTTAAGACACAGAGCAGCCACAAATGAGTGAATACTTGATTTCTGAGTCACATGGTGAGAGTTGAATTGGATCAGGACCAGCCAATCAAAGTCTTCCCTGCTCTTGCTTTCCCCCCTTTATTTCCAGTACAACAAGCTTTAGGACTTCCTCTCAAAGCACTTGTTTAATTACAGCTTCAGGAACATAAAGCCTGTTATTATTTTAATGGAAGGAGCTGAGAGTGAAATAAAACTGAACTGGGCCTCTGTCTTTTCCTGGCAACTTGTAATTTGGCGGATGGGGAGTCGGAGAGGAGGGGGGGAAAACACCTGTTCAGTGGGAGATCTTTATCATTACGGGAGCTTTTTTAAAAAGAGTTCCCCATTAATTTATTTTACAATCTTGGAGAAGATATCCAGATGGGAAGTAGTGGCACTTGAGGACTCTCTCTTCAGGAGGCAGAGTTAATCTATATATCTTTTTATGGCTGAAAGATGCAAATGTAGTGCTTTACTCTCCTGGTAAACAGTAAAGTATGTCCATTCCAAGTCCCCAACGTCAGCATCCAAAAATGAGCCACATATGGGCCAGGGAGGAATCTGTGCTCTTAACAACCATGGAGAAATGCCTGCGATTATCCTGGCTTCTTCCCGAGCAATTCCTATCTCAAAACCCTAAAGCTATCTTCCAGATATGGCCTCATTCTGTCTCCTGGGGAGCAGGCCATGAATGCAAATTCTTCCCATCTGGATATCACTTTTTTGTGGTTATTTGGCAGCGATGCTCTTGAAGTATGCTCTGCATCTGTTTGGTGTATTTAGCGGAGACCACTTAATACTAAATACTATCTGGAATTTACTGTAAGTGCAAATTTTAGAAAACAAAACAACCCAATTGAGGATGGTGCGGATATTTTTTTTTTACTACCACTCCCACAATCCAATAGACGCTGCTCATGCTGGCTGGAAAGATATTAGTATCCAGAATTGAAAGTTTTCAATCTCTGTTGCTAATTATTAACGTTTATTTCCTTATAATGTTTTGCCCTATTTCTAAGAACTCAGATCTGTATGGAGAGGTTATCCTGGGTTCAAATTTCATGAGATATCCTAAAATGAGATATTCTACTTTAGTATCACAGAATGTTTTCTTCAACTCAACGTAGCATCCACTAATCAACATAAGAAACGTGGCTGGAAGGAGTTTGAACTCTTTCTTTCCGTGTTGTAGTCTCCATGAAAATTATTTCTCTGAAACAAATTCCCCAAAGTGTGTGTCTGTTGACTGAGTCACACCTCAGTACCATGTCAGTTAGCTGCAATTAGCTTCTGCTAATCCTATGCAAGCACCAATAGTATTATGGCCAATCTATTTTGAATTGTTAACTGCAATAATTAATACTGAGAGCTGACATACAACCTTCACGTTAACAGGGTTTCCTCAGTGGTTTCCCTGCTTGCTAAGAATGGAACCTGTTCATTAAGAGGTTGATGAGGTTTTTATCGAGATTCTCTGTGCCTGCCAAAATGTTTCCCTCTGTCCTATAATTCAGACAGGCAGTTCCATGCACCTGGTTTAACCATTTCTCATGCCAGAGAGACTGTATATCTACAGTCAATAAACAAGGCAGGAAAGGAACATCCGCAATTGAGTGAGGTAAACAAAGCGAAGGTCAATTAGATAATATCCTTGTTGTTCAGTTGTACTGTCAAGTCCGACCCGTTGTGACCCCATGGACCAGAGCATCCCAAGCTCCACTGTCATCTGCCATCCTCCATAGTCTGCTCAGATCTATGCCTACTGTATCAATGATGCCATCTAGTCATCTCATCCTCTGCTGGCCCCTTCTCCTTTTGCCTTCGATCTTTCTCAGCATTAGGGTCTTCTCCATTGAGTCCTTCTCATTTGGTGGCCAATGGACTTGAGCTTCAGCTTCAGTATTTGTCCTTCCAATGAACATTCAGTGTTGATTTCCTTTAGGATGGACTGATTTGATCTCCTTACAGTCCAGGGGACTCTCAAGAGTCTTCTCCAGCACCATAGTTCAAAGCCATCTATTCTTCTGTGCTCCTACCAAATATCCTACCAAATAACAAAATCCTGATTTTCTATTGTTCTTTGATGGTAAATACATTGGGAGATTTTATGTATATGCTTCATCCATCCATCCATCCAGGTTCATGTTAAGAGCCAGTGTGAATGTGATCATTGGTAGAGTTTTAGTCTAGGACTCAGAAAACCAGAATTTAAAATATCTACTCACTTATGTATGGAGCTCACTACAGGAATGACAAGCTTATAAAGAACTTTCCTCACATTTTGGAGTTCCAGTGAGTCTGGAAAGCCTGTAACGAAACATATTAAACCAAACCCATTTTTAAATAAGCATTCACAGTACTGTACTTATCAAGAAAAGAATTGTGATTATCCTATTATACAGGGAATATAACCAAAAACATTTTGCCTTGTTTGCAAAAGATTTTATTTATTTATTATATTTATATCTTGCATATCTAGCATATGCCACTCTTAGTGGCTCACAATCCTAATACTGTACGTATAAACATGCAAACAATGAATAACATAACATAGAAATATAATCCTTACATTAGAAGCCAACAGACTAAGTATAAATATGTATCTCTAGCAGTGTTTTCCCAAATCCAGCTGCACAGGCAGGTAGGAAGGGTTAAACGTGAAAAATGTGATTTGAACACCTGATGCTAGTACACAGGATTCTTTTCACTTCAGACTGCAGCTAGGAAAACACCATGTTTTAATTTTTCTATGTAAGAAATATGAGGAAGGGACCCTTGCATTTATGTACACAACTGAGCACATGAGGGAGAAAGTAAACTCTGAACATCTCACCACTATAGCAATTGTATACGTGCAGATGAGACTTTCACACTTCTTGTTGGAAACAGTGTCAATTTTTAAAGATGTAACTTTGGGCATGTTGTCTTGAGAATCACAGTGGAGGGGACTTACTCCTAGGTAAACCAGTCTGCTATTATAAGAATGGAGTAGGATGCTATAAAACTGGTTCTGGTCCGCACTAAGATAACAGGCCCACGTAGCCATGCTCTGTTTATTTGTTTCAGTGATATCATGTGTGCGTGTGTGTTGCAGTTCTAAAAGGCAGTTGATGGAGGACTTAGTAAATCAAAGTGAAATGTATGATAGTTCCTATAATGGTAAATCACACTGGCTGGGTTGTTACCTAAGTGGCATAAAACAAGGTGATTTGTATGCTGTTGTCAGCTAAGCTTTTGGATTGAGCATTTATAACTCTCCATGTTGCATCTGAAGATATAAACTGCTCCTTGGATAAAGCCAGCCAGAAGTCAAAGTAGAGGTCAACAGCACCAAACATTTGAACCAGTGGTTGTGAATGCAACTGAGAATAGGATAGAATAAGAAAAAACTAGCAAAGCGGGAAAGGTTATTGTTAGTAGTCAGAAAGTTCTAGAGAATTCTAGAAGTACTTCTTCAACCCCCTAACAGTAAAAACAAGAACAGTCTAACTAAGCAGTCCTTTCATGATTTAAATAACCCGTCATTTGCAGCTGTTTCAAAGAGTGGGTTGTGTTCAAGCCCTTTCGCGATATCTGAAATCTGCTACCTAAGGCGTCTGCCTCAGTGAGCCTAATCATAGGGCCGGCATTGGCTTAAATTGCAAATACCATTAGATGTGATTCATTCTTCCCCTGAGTAGCATTTAATACACTTAATATGTTTATGGAACTGTGGCTACTAGTGGTATTTCATTATAGGTAGAAGACAAAGGAGGCTGGGACAGAGGGGAAGGGCAACAACAGAAACTTGCCAAGATCCCCAAAAGCCAGCATTGTTGGGGGCAGGGAATGGACTCAAATGATTATACAGCCTTTCACATGCTGCATATTTCTTGTGGGGAGGGAGCAGGGGAAGAGCTAGAGAATAGAGTTCCTCTCTCACTCTTCAAATCACCCCTCCTTTGTACAGCCATCATAAAATGTACCCCCAAGGTGGTTGTTATGGTGCTCCCCTGCCGAGAACTGATTAAAGCCAGACTGAAGCTGGAGCCCCCTCAAAACACAGTCCCTTTGTTAGAGAAAACAAAGGCTTTGGGTAATTGGATTCACATTGAGGGAGGCACTTAAAACAGCAAAGTAACAAGAAAAATCTGCCAGGTTATGTCATAACTGCCAGAAGTGGGTGTTTTGTTATTTTAAAATAGCATGACCAGTCTCGTCTCTCTCTCTCTCTTTTAACTAGCTTGGTCTGGTGGTGAACTGGAATAGAGGATTTCAATCACTCTTCTTTGCTATTAGATCCAAAACTTTACCCTATTTTCTACAAACCATAGGGTGTGTTTAGTTGCCAAAAACATGGGGTGGCTAGCAGGTTGGTGACATAGCAAGAAACTGCAGAATTATTTTAATTATTTTTGAAAGTTCTGCAGTGTTAGAGAAATGAGAACCACCTATCTCAAGGTTTTGGCATGAGCAAAAGCCACATTCCATATATCAGTCAATTCTTCAACTCCAGTTATTGAGTTAGTATACAAATGGTTTAGCGTTTTAAGCAGCCAAGCCCCAGGTATCTTGTGTTCAAATTGTTCCAAACAAATGAGATGGATGCATTTGGAAAAATAAAACCTGATAAATCCCGAAGCCTAGGGGGAAAGGGTAATTCCAAATCTCACTGGACTTTCAGGTCTTAGCCTTCCAGGTCTCGTTAAAATAGTTCTGAACATTAATAACTGGCTGCTAGTAAACAGTGGCAAGTCCAACAGCTTTAGCACAACATGAAGACCTAAGTGGTGGCATTGGAGGAAATCTTGTACTTTCAACAAAAGTGGTGTCTGCTATTAGGAGTGTAAGAAGCTGCCTTTTGTTGAATAAGATGTAGGGTTGGTTTTTTTGCAATATAGAGCTAGCAAGAAAGTACTGTGGTATGTGAAAATCATATTAAAATGGAAATCAATCAGTCAGTCAGTCAGTCAACCCACTGGTCCTTTATTGGCATATAAAAACACTTAGTAACAAGCAAACTATTAATTAACTCATATCAGAGAGTAAACAAAACAAAAAAACAAAAATGTTGTGGCACCTTCAAGACTAACTACTGTGTTAGCTTTCCTGGATCAAATCTACTTCATCAGACATGTAAGACTTCATGGTATCTATCTATACACATCACATAATGGTTGGTTAGCATAACAAATAAGTATTCAAATCAATGTGGCTTTTTACTACTGGTAATAAGGTAGCAGAAGATCCCTGGTTGTTATTCAGATTAGCTGTGAAATTTCACCCTGTTGAGTTGCAAATGCATGTAAAACAAACATTGAGGCATTACACATTTGCTAATGAGTTTACCATTCAGACCTAGCATCGGTGGACAATGGTGTGAGTGGCCTAGGACTAGGCAAAGCCCCAAGTTCTTACTTTGTTGTATGAGGTGCCCTGAGTCTGTGGATGAGAATTCTACCAAAGTAGGTTCTGTAAAGGTTGTGTGTACAGTATTAATTAACTGGGTCAGGAAATACATCCAAACTGCGGCTTCTTACTATCTGGTTCAGAAAGGCTGCCATGTTCCCCAATGTACCAGTCTCTCCTGTAGGCAGAGAGCCATTGCAACTAGCAAGAGTAAAAACCCTACATTCCTGGGAATATTTTAACAGATAAAGTTACCTTGCTGGTTGACCAACTTTAATGGAAATCTGGAGACTTGTCGGTGAGCAGGTCTTATTCACAGCACTCTGCAGTTCCCTTGTTTCTATGCCCAATAGCTGTACTGTATTTTATCACTTGATATTCTTCCAGTTCAGACACTGAACTCAAAGAGTCTATTGTGATGCACATCAATCTAATATTCTTTACCAAATTGGCTGCTCCTAAAGGGGCAATCACATCCTCTAGAAGCTGATATAGTAGGCTATCCTGGTGTGAATTGTTATAGTCTCCTAACCAGAATTTTGTTACCCAACCATGCCCTTGTCTCCATCAAGGGTTGGCTTGCTTCTAGACCAGTGGTTCCCAATGTGGGGCATATGCCCCACAGAGAGACTTCAATTCCCAGAAGCCTCAGTCAGTCCATTGGCTGATCAGTGCTTTAGGAATTGACTTAGGCTTCTGGGATTTGAAGTCCAAAAACCAAAGGTTGGAAAACACTGGTCTACACAGAATGGCATAAGAAACATACCTTGGTAACCCTAAACTTTCTATAAGAATGAGAGTTTTGATCTGTTCTACTGAGTAGTCCGTAGCACTCATCCAAATTCGGACACCAGATAAAAATTGGGATACAATTTTAGCATTTAACAATTTGAGGGCCTAGAGTCAGGTTCACTTGATTGGGGTGGGATAATAAATCTAAACTTAAAAATAATAAAATGTATGAGTTGCCTCAACTGAAGCAAAAATGGGCAATGGCATATTCTAGCAGAGTTCAGTACCATTTTTATGATGCTGAAGCCAGGTATGTTAATAGAAAAATTGTATACCAAAATATTTAAATTGTTTGATCTGTTCTATGTCATTTCCTTTGAAATTCCAACTAAACAGTTTACACATTTTGGCAATAACCATGATTTTGGATTTGGTATAGTTCAGTTGGGGTTTATTGTTTAACAGATACTCTGTGCATCTGTTAATCTCTTGAGATTGGGTGCATTTGAGATATCATGGCATCATCTGCAGAGAGCAAATATTGCAATGTGGCAGGGTTCAAGTTTAGAGGAATGACTCTCGAGTCCATCTAAATGAGGGGCTATATTATTTTTTCAAAAGTTAAAAAGAGCAGGGGAAAGCTCACCGCCCTTTTTAATGCCTCTGTTTGTTTGAATTTGGTCAAGTAAGTGTTCAACAGAAGATAATCTAACCTGACAAGTTGTATTAGAATATAAATTTATAATAAAATAGAACAGTCTTTTATCTATGTCTAGTTTGCACAGTTTGTTTCGTAGTATTGTTCTGTCAACTGAATTGAATGCACCCTTTAGATCCAGAAATGCCACATAAAGCTTAGAATTGGCTGTCTTCATCTGTTTATTAATAAGGTGTGACAGAATAAGGCCATGATCTAACATCAAGTTGCCCAGTCAAAAGCCTATTTGTTCAGGCCCTAGTATTGCCTGATTTCTAATCAGTGATTAAGTTTATTTAATAGATGTTTTGCATACAATTTGCTTATGATAGATAATAGGCTAGTAGGTCTATAATTACCAGGTCAGATGTGATCTCCCTTCTTATAAATGAGGGCAACTATTGCCTTAGTGCAGCTTTTGGGAATAATGTTTGTTTTACCTATTGTAAAAAAAGAGACCAAAAACAATATCCACCATTCCGGATTGGATTTTAATAGTTCCAGTGGAATAGCATCCCTCAATACCTGAGGGGGTAAAAGAGGAAATAAAGAAGAAGAAGGTGGAATAGCATTGCAGCCAGTACGTTTCCCAGATTTTAAATGAATAATTAATTCCCATGTCGCTTCACTTGTCACCCGGGACCATTCTGGTACATCATGGATTAGCAGATTAATTTTAGTGGTTAAGTTGCTGAAAATGATGACTGGAAGGTCAGCTGGTCAGTAGTTCAAGACCTGAGTGCTGCATGACGGAGTGAACTCCCATCATCTATCCCATCTCTTGCCATCCTAGCAGTTCACAAGCAAGAAAATTGCAAGTAGATAAATAGGTGAGGAAGGTAACACCATTCCATACCCTCTGGTGTCTAGTCATACCTCCACACGTACATGGAAATATCTGCAGATGCAGACAGCGCTGGCTCTTTGGGTATAAACAGAGATGAGCACTGAACCCTCGAGTCAGACACTACTGACTTTCAGGCAAAGACAACCTTTACCTAAGTTCTATCATTAAAAAGGGTGGGAAGATATTGAGTCAGTAGGTAGGTAGAGAGAGCAGAAGGCTATTGCCTTTCCAACCAAAAGAAACCAATCATAATGTCCCAAAATTGTTTGATAAATATTATCTGAATTATTATTATTTTAAAAAACAGTTTTTACTTCTGGAGGCTGGTTCTGTGTAGACTAGTGAGGTAACTGACCTTTCCATTAGTCTCGTTTTTTATTTGTGTTATTGTTGGTATTTTGCTCTTTCTACGGGAATCTGAAGGTCATGGATTGACCTATTTCAGAGAAGGTTTGGTCATCCACCTTACAGTTGATCATTCTTCTACTCCTTTCTTCCTTTTGTGCTTCTTGAAACTATTTGAGGAAGTCACACAGAGAAGGAGGAGCTGAATGTTGTACAAGAGAGAGCATTTAGCTCCAAATGGACTTTTCTATCTCTACTCCCAGATAGTAAAAGGTCACTGAGACATCAAGAGTTAATATTCTGTGTTTGCTTGATGATTTCTCACCTCCCTCCCCCCTTTTGACTTGGGAAGAAAAGAGGTAGAGAACTGTCATGCTCTTATCCAGCAGGTTTCAAAGTAGAAACCAAGCTGGACTGTTTTTCTTCCAGGCAGTCGACAATCCCACTTATTGGACTGGCTGATGATATCTGAGTGGAGAAAGTGGTTTGTAAGAATAAACATTTATCTGGCCAAGACACCATTGCTTGGTGTTTAGAACATGAGCTTTGCATGGGTGGTGGTTAAGTTGGTATTGTGTTCAATCGAGGCAGTTCTTCATCTTGAAATAGAAGAAAGATAGCAGGTTGAGTTCAAAGACTTCAGTCCATATTCCTGGAAAAGAGCCACCGAGAGATTTCACAATACTGGCTCAATCAGTAGTTCCCAACCTTGGGGGACCAGATGTTATTGGACTACAACTCCCAGAAACCTTGGCTAACATGACCAATGGTGAAGACATCTGTAGTCCAAGAAAATCTGCGACCCCAAAGGTGGGAAGCACCAGGCGAGATAGACTAGACCCGTGTTGGTGAACCATGTCACTCCATGTGTTCTTGGACTTCAATTCCCAGAAGCCCAAGTCTCTGTGAATCCACACAAATGGGTTTACTGTGTGTACCAGTGTTCTTGGACTACGATTCCCAGAAGCCCAAGTCTCTGTGAATCCATACAAATGGGTTTAATGTGTGTACCAGTGTTCTTGGACTACGATTCCCAGAAGCCTAAGTCTCTGTGAATCCACACAAATAAAACCCATCTGTACATGGGGCACAGTGTTAATTTCTAATGAGAGAGCTGTGAGCATCTCAGCTTGCTACCAGCTTTCTGTGATGTCTCATGGTGGCAGCAAATAGAAGATGAGACCCCCTTCGACTAAGGCCAGCCCTTGTTGATGGCAGCAGTGTTGTGTGTGCATGTATGTGTGTGCACTTTGATTGCTTGGTCTAAAACTAAAATTCAATTATTCAGTGCAGGCAGGCTTTGCTGTGACACAGAGGGTTAGGAATTAATGTTAACACTGTTTCTGGTTAAGACTTTTTGTGTTGATAAATAATTCATAAGGCAGTTAGCTCTTCTCCTTTTTTTTTTTAGTCCGACAACACAAGAATATATTAATACAGTAGACTCAGCGAAAGGTCAGCCCTGAACAGTGAAGCATCAGAGCCATCTTTTATTCATTTCCTGACACAGACTCATTAATTATTACCACATTTGAAGGTCTGCAGCAGGAAGAAGTGCTAATGAGAAAAAGGATATTGGGTTTGATGTCTGACACCCGCTCTCTGAAATGACTTTAGGTGTGTGCGTTGGAGGTTGGAAGATAATGTTGACTTGATCAACCAGGTACAATACCGATAAGGGTGCCTCTGCAGGAGAAAGAATTGGAGAAATTTAACCAATGCAGACCTATGTGCAAATTGAGTGACTTTGGGGAGGGAATGTAGCCGTTCCATGTGAAAGAAGGGAGTCCCTGTCCCTGGTCTCTATTGTTCAGAAGGATCTGCATAGAAAAAAATTTGGCCGAGAAGCTGCTGCCAAATCTAAATTGCATGGACAAAAGATTACAATCTGGTACTAGGAAGCTCTCAGCATTAATGGTGGTTTGCATCTAAACATGTGAAAAGAATAGATGCCTTTGAACTGCGGTGCTGAAGATCAAATTAGTCCACCCTAAAGGAAAACCCTGACTGCTCCATGGGAATCTATCTATCTATCTATCTATCTATCTATCTATCTATCTATCTATCTATCTATCTATCTATCTATCTATCTATCTATCTATCTATCTATCTATCTATCTATCTATTGTATCTACCTACCTACCTACCTACCTACCTAGTACCTACCTACCTACCTACTTAACTACCTACCTACCTGCTTACATTTTCACTTTCCTCACTATTGCAACCTCTCCATCTCTGCTTTGGAAAGGCAGGTTATTATTCTTTTGCTAAACTTCCCAAGACCCATCCTATCCATTCCTACTTCTTTATGTATGAACAAAAGAAGATCCTTCTTCCCAGATTGCTTTACAAGAAATGTCTTGCCGTGAGTTATGATCATCACCATTTTTGAGTTGCCTGTGAGGACATTTATAATGTCACATTTCATTTACCTTGTCATGCCTAAGGATAACAAATGTGAAGAAGGATTGCAGATGGCTGTAAGTGAGGACAGGCATAGTTTCGTGACACTGTTGACTTCTTCTCCTCTCCCCCTCCTTCCTAGCCTACCAAATACGTTGCAAGATATGTCCCAACTGAATATCTTTAACAATAGTGGTACATATTTAAATTTTCATTCTAAAACATGGCATCAGGATGGTTCAACCTGTCACTTTTATATAATATTCTTATTTTTATACTCCAACTTTTATACTCCCACACTTGCTAAATTGGAGGCTAAATTCCACCAGTAAATGCTATAGTAAATAAATCTCTAATCCTCCTACAGGCTTATTTTTTTATCTTTCCCATATTGCTTTTTTCTTTTAGTTTAAGATTTCCGTGCATCGTTGATTATTCCATAAAAGGTTCTAAGGGATGGTTCAGTTTTTCTTTAGCCCCTGTCAGGATATAGAAGGGTCAATATGTTGGTCAGGAGAAAAACACTCTGTACATCAGTGGGTTCCAACCTTTTTATGCCGTGGTCCTGACCATGCTGTCCGGACATCTGAGCAAGCTGTTTACATGGTTCTTCCCGCCATAAACACTGGCGTAAAACATGTCAGTGGCTGTCATAAATGCGTTTATTACAGCCGCAGGCATGTTTGCACTGGCATGGTCATGTTTACAGCTGTTGTAAATGCCTCCGTTTCCAGTGCCTTGCCATCACGGGACACATGAAATGGGACTGCAGGCCAGATCTGCCCCATGGGCTGTAGGTTGACCACCCCTGCTGTAAATATTCAGGTGAAATCTGAAAGACCAGTGAATGTCTCACCCAGGAGCTGACAAGAAAATGGTGTCTTTCCCCTGTAAACTTGGGAGGGGGGGGACCAGAACGTAATAACAATGAAAATCCAGCTAGGGATTATCTGCCTAGCAGTCAGAAGTCTTCAACCTATGTCCTCCTGGAAGAAAGATATGAAGGGTCATCCAGGCGCCATCCAGGATGAACAGCCAATTGTTCTAGAAAATTGGGAATCCCAGAGTAGGAAAATATCTTTCATCCATGTCTCTTGATGCAACAGGATGTGGTGCAGAAATGCTATCTAAGAAACATCCAAGGAGATGACATGAGCATAGGTCTAGATGAGTACAGAAAGATTTTGTTATTTTACATGTGTTCTTGCTGCAGACCTCCATGGCTGACAGATACGCTGAGATAGAGACCAAAATAAGCATGATTTTTTCCAACGTACATAAAAAGCTGAGGATAAAGGAATGTGAGCAGGTTGGAGGGCCACTGGATACCTGAGTTTTATGACATGCCTTGAGAAGTATTTAAAAATCTAGTTGTCTTCCTAGCTCAAGAACACATTACCACAATGCTCTCTATGTGGGGTTGCCTTGAAAACACTTTGGAAGCTTCCACAGGTTCAAATTGCAGCAACCAGATAGGCAAGTTTGATCCCATTTCATCAAATCTGAATAATGGTGATCCTCATGGCGATCAGCCATAAAGACTGTCATGAGAATATAATGCAGTGTCCTTTCATTTGTCTTTGGCACTGCATAATGACACCCATACCACTGATCCAGTTCCACTGCTGCCCTCCATCAAGATGGATTCAAGTGGGATTTAATCCACTTGGAGGCCACCAGCCTTCCCTGTGAACTTTGTCACCCAAATTCATTAGTCCCCAGGGTTGTCGGATTAGTTAACCGCCACCTGACACTTGGTGTTGAGTTGCTGGCAGTAGGGTCTACTCTATTACCATAACAGGATAACCTGGTCAGACTATACTCCTGCTGATCAGGGCTTCTGGGAATTGAAGTTCAAGAACAGCTAGAGTGCCAAGGTTCACCACCACTGCTATAGGTTAATTGGTTTCCTGTTAATTTCCCCAGCCATTTTATTGTTTCTTGTTGGTTGTTTGGGATTAGGAGGGATGGGGTGGTGGTGGTATGGATGGGAGATATATAGTCTTATTGTGTACTCTGCCTAAAGTAGTAGCTTATCACAAGTTGAAGTGTTCTGTAAATTGAATAAATAAATTATTACTTTATTTTCTACACATGGTTCCCAGTGGAGTTGAGTGACCACCGACATACATTTAAACCCTATGTGGACAGAACTGGGGAATTCAGATGCTGGGAGAGAACAGATGGTCTAGATGAGAAAGCTCAAGGATTAATGATAGACCTGTAGTCTCTAGGGATTGAAACTCACTGTATAGCATTTTTCCCGGGCAATGATAAATGTTGTACAGCTGCATTAAAACAGCTGGATATCCTGACATGCCATCCAATATGCCCTCTTCTCTGCTATGTCCACCATCCTTCTTCTTGATGGTCACTTTGCTAAACAATAACATGGAATTCTCCTTTAATCAGGGCTTGGCAGCTTCAAACCAGTAAATTTTCTTCTCTAAAGCAGGCAATAATGTTATAAAGGTGGAGCAGGCTGTAAAAAATATTAGCATGTAATGTAACATCTCTGGAAATGTAGTGTTTGCTACAGCTGTGTATAAATTTGTTTAATGGGTCTCTTAACTCAGCATCAGACTCATAAAGGCAGTCACTGTACAGGCTATTAGGCTGCAGTAACTTAATTGCTCGTTAATTGGGTAATTAGTGCTTTGTTTTGCTTTAAAGCCTAAACACTCATAAAAAGTGAATTAGCTGAGTAAACAAGAATGGAATTTTTCATGATATGCTGTCCAGGTTATTGCACATAATTAATCAAGCTTTTATTATAATTCTTTCTTTTTTCCTGGTGATTGCATGAAGTAGGGAAGAAGTAGAAATTAAAATAAAGATGACTCAAAAGAAAACCTATACTTTAAAAAAAAGAAACTTCTATTGGAGTCTCTGAAAACCACTAATCTCCTTTTCAGTGACTCAGCCTGATCCTCGTTCCCCTGCTGTGCTAGAGAGCATGGAAAGAAAGCTTCGAGCATGAGGTACAATGTATCACAAAAGAGCCAGCACTGTCTGCATCTACAGACATTTCTGTGGCCATGTGATAGGAATGATTAGATGCTGGACCGCACAGAACATTGTTATTTTTCCCACCAAAGTGGAACCTATTTATTTACTTGCAATTTCTTGCTTTCGAATTGCTAGGTTGGCAGAAGCTGGGACAAAGATAGGAGTTCACTCTGTAATGCAGCACTCAGGTCTTGAACTGCTGCCCTTCCGGTCGTCAAGCACAGCATCTTAACCATTAAGCCACCATGGCCCTCAGTCAATACAGTGCATGGAGGCAAAGCCCCAAAGCAGTCCCGTACATACTTCATGCTTATGGCAGGATCCCGCAATGCATTGCATTCCAGATGTTATTGGACTATAACTCCCATCAGCCGCAGGTAGCATAGCTAATGAGAAGGAATGCTGGCATACAAAAATAGATAAGGCAAAATGAGAAGTGCTTCAGACAATCAATGTTGTTGTCAACATTTTCAGGGACCCTCTGTTTTTGCCAAAACATGCATGTCATGACTACTTAGATAGGAATCTGTAAGACGCATGCACATGTACACTTTGTATCTGTTGTCAGTAGGCTCCAAAATTCCAGGAATGGTTTTTTTTTGTTTTTTGAATTCTTGGACCACATAATTCTTTATTCTGGGAATTCCACACCTTACAGACACCTAAATATGGAGACGTTCAACCAATGCAGCATTGAAGTGCATGCAATTTATGTGACCTACCATGTGTACAATAGATGGTATAGTAAATGCACAAGATAACACTGCTGAAGCTGCCTGCTTCTAGTTAAAAACAATCTAATTATTTGCACTTTTGAATTTTGTTTTGAATTTCAGCTATATTTCTATATACAACCATCTTTTTAAATTGTGCAATGTTCTGATACAAAGAAAGAAAGAAGGTTCTGAATTCTCTTTGGAGTCTCTTACTACCAACCATTAATTTCTGTGCAGAGTGTGTTATGAAGGAAGAGGGGTGTTGAAAGAGATGTATGTGCCTGATGTTGGTTTACCAACATAAAAGGATGCAGCCCTTTTTACGCCCATGCAGTCAGACGGTTTGGGCGCACACCCTGTAAGTGTAAATCGATTTTCCCCATCCGCGGTTGCATAAGAGGGTTTCAGCTCTGGCTTCTAAAGAGTCTGAAGACCACAGAAAGGTGAGATCTCAGTGTATTTGTCTTTGTGGTTTCATGTTAACGTAAACGAAAAAGAAATGGCAATGACATCAAACTGCTCTCACTACAGCATTGCTTGAGGTTTTACGCAGAATTGTGCTCGACCACAGAGATAATTCTTCTGCAAGTTGTTAAGCGGAGGAGATGGCATGTCCTGCCACATTTTAACATGTGAGCATTAGAACAGTGTTCACAATTTCTTTCTTACATGGAGCCCCACCTTTTACTCTTGGACTCCAGAGATCATTGTTAGAGCTTCAAAAATAGTCCTTCAAAGCAGAGTGGGCATAAGATAAACCTCTGCTAGAGATTATCCAAATTGATCTTAATTGATCCAAATGCAAAACATATTTGATTCAGTGATCAGGCTGCTATGGAAAGCTGTTAGGGACATGCCAAGCCAAGTGGAGGAGACAAGGATTGAGGTGGTGGAAGCAGTGGCTGGAGTGAGGTCACAGGCCAGATGAGCTGGTGCTGTGGGCCGGATCCAGCCCATTGCCCAGAGGTTGAGAACCCCTGCCTTAAGCCTTCTGATCATTAGTCCTTTTAGTCTTCTTCTTGTGTTGTAAAATGGCTGCTTCAAGCGTTTTCTTGAAGAAAATATATTTCCCCCACCCCCCAGAAACAGGAATATGACCTTGTCTGGTGCATGAACACAAATGAGCCCAGTCATAGTCTGAGCATCAGAGCCTCTTCAGCTTCTCCACACACCAGTGGATGCAAAGAATTGTACTTGGGACCTTTGGGGTTAATGTAAATGTTTTGTCGTTTCATGTGCTTCACAGCACAGCTTCACTTCACATCATGAGCTTCATTGCAGAGTGAGTGTATGTGCCTAGCTCTCCACCGTTCTACCTGGACATTAACCAGTGCTTCTCCTTTGTATTCATGATCTAAACCTCAATGCTTTGTTTCTGCTGGACGAGGTTGCATCTCAGCCGTCTTGCTTCATCTGATGTTTACGCAGGTGGTCTTGGCAGCATTGAACTGCTACAGAAGTATGGAACACAGTTTGGACAGCTCTGAAGTACATTTTTAGCACTCTGGCAGTGTCACGCAGAGAGTAGGAAATGTACAGCGTTTCTGCCTGGAAAGCAGAACAAGGGGGAGAGGGCAATCAACAAATTGGTTCTCCTGGGGATATTGGGAAAGAGGTTTTAAAAAAGCTTTGTTATTGCCAATCCCTGGACCTTTTCACTAAGAACACTTCTGGCAGTTTGATGTTAGTTAGTCTCCAGCTCTCTGGATTATATACATGCGCAGTGGTTTTATATGTCTAAAGTGTGAAAATAGCTTCCCACTCCAAGAAGGGGGGAAAGATACTTAAATAAATCCAAAAGACTCTTGTGGGGGAACCACATGGGACCACTCCATTTTGGCTTGAGGGAGTCTGACCTGTAGCGAATGACCTTTGCTTGTCCTTCATCTGCTCCAAATTTTTGCTTCTTAAAAAAAAAAAGAATCCAGTAGCAAAAATTCTCAACTCTGTTTGAGTAGCTCTAATTTACATAACTTAGGTAGGCGTAAAAGATGAGGAATGACCTTTTCAACATGACTTCAGATATTAAAACGATCTTACAATCTTATTATCACGAGAACATTTCGCAGAATATTAAGCTCAATAAATTACCTTTTCCCCAAGCTGATAACCCTCGATCCCTCAGGGGCAGCAGCAGCAACGATGTTGGTTCACGGCCTTCTTATTTTAGCTGAATTGCTTAATTGGTATGTGTTCTACATCCCGGATTGAGTATTTGGAGCGCAAATGAAGGTTAGAACCTTTGTGGTAGTTATCGACGGAAAGGAAATTGATTCATGCTCAGGAGTATGGTTGGGAGAGACAGTTCACTGCTCTCCCTGAGAAAGGCAAGATCTTTCTGGGGCTAAGATTTTCTCTCCATTTTACATTTTTTGAAGAAGGTTATTCTGTCTGAGTAGGGACTGCAGTGGCCAAGATGCTGACTGAAAGGCGGTAGGTCAGCAGTTCGATACCCAAATACTGCAGGAAAGAGTGAGTTCCTGTCGTCTGTCCCAGCTCCTGCCAACCTAGCAGTTTGAAAGCAAGAAATTGCAGATAGATAAATAGGGACCACTTTGGTGGGAAGGTAAACAGCATTCCAGGCACTCCAGTGATGAGACATGTCTGCCACAGGTCCGCAGAAATGTCTGCAGAAGCAGACAGTGCTGGTTCTTCGGCTATGAAACAGAGATGAGCACTGAACCCTAGAGTCAGAGATGACTGGCTTTCAAGCAAGGATGGCCTTTACCTTTAATTGGGGGGGAGGGGGATGTGAATCAACCCATCCCACTCCTGTACCAATTCCTGCATTTCCCCCCAATGTGCTTCAAAATTTGGTTGTCCGTCATTGTGTGCAGGAAGGGATCAACTACTCTGCAAAGTAGGGCAAAAAATAACTTTGCTGAGCCCATGCCTAGTATTAATTAGTGTTAATTGGCAGCAATTATGTTTTCAAGATTTACATTGAATCATAATAAACAGAGAGATTGGGAAGCAGGCATGCATGAGGTACCATTAGCATTGTAAAATTTGTCAGAAATGCCAAAATCTAAGTGTAGCCCATTCACATTGTCTCCATTAGTTCTTTTCCATTGCATTGAATTGTCAGCATCTCACACATGGGTCATTAATCTTCTAAACAACACAAACAAAAACACACACAACCTTTAAAAAATGTCTGGTGGAAGAGTCTAATAAGGTCTTAGCAGATCATTTATTTATTAATTTATATATTTGTTACTAATGGTGAAAATCTCTGAGCTGGTTTGAGCCATAGGCCTTGTCTAGACTAGGAATTATTGATGTTATATTAGATCTTATTATCTGAGGATAAAGCAATTATATGGTAGCATATGCTAACACTATTTTTTGTATCAAGCACAGGACAAGTTCCTAACTCTGCACAATATAAGCAGAAAACTGTACTGTGCCTGAAGCATAAAGTCTTGGTCAGCTGTCTAGTATTTGCCTATTATGAGGTCAATCTGTCGTTGTCTGCGCGTCACAGGCTGATGGCCACATCATGTGAATAAACCATGACTGATCAGATGCTTTGGAGATAATATCAATGCCTAATTCTCACTGACATGATAAACCAATGCTGGTTCTGTACCCATTCAGCTTAGTTACAAGACAGCCTGTCTGAAATGTCCCCTTGGGCTCAAGACTCTGAGAGACAAATCCAGTCTTTATGCTCTGCAGGACTGGAGGAAAATACACAACTCATTGCCCTATCCCAGTTTTGAACCAAAATCTGACAGGGTCTTTTGAGTATGGGATTCCAAGCTAAGATCTCTAGCATCTTGTTCAGTGTTCATCTCTGCTTATAGCCAAAGTGCTGTATGCATCTGCAGATATTTCCATGGACATGTGGCAAGTATGCTTCAACACTGGAGTGCATGGAACGCTGTTTACCTTCCCAGTAAAGTCGTCCCTATTTATCTACTTGCAATTTCTTTCTTGCAAACTGCTAGGTTGGCAGAAGTTGGGACCGAGACAGGAGCTCACTCTGTCCTGCAGTATTTGGGAGTGTTCAATTGGAGTCCCCAACTCCAGTCTGATGTGGTGCAGTGTCGAATCCTCCAGTCAAGAGAGACATGTTGACTGCTATATTCTGGGAAATACCTTCCCCAAAAGCTCTGGTTTAGCAATAACTTCTTCTTCTTCCGTGTCTAAGTCAGACGTGAAACTGTCAAAATGAAGGCACCTTTTGGCGAGTTCATTCTGCAGTTCCTTTCTCCTGACCTAGTGTGAGGAGGATTAGCTGGCAACACAAGGTTGCCGTGACCAGGGCAGTTTAATCACTGCACTCACCATGGTTTGTAGCTTCATTTGTAGCCTTAATGGATGTAGTTGATCTCAGTAGAATCTTTACTCATATTTCAGCTTCAACTGAGCTATATTTTGAAAGAATCAATGGTTTACTTGCCTTGTGAACTGGGCAGTTTAAAGTCACCTCACACGAAGCATCAAACCCACAAGGAATTTACTTGTAATCAATGGATTGATGCCTTAATCCTATGTGTACTTACCAGGGAGCGAGTCCCTTTGAAAACAGTAAGTCTTACTTTTAAGTAAACATGTTGTCACCCATTTCTTGTCACTGACAGGAACCTTCTTTATGTAGGAGGTTTATTTATTGCTCTTGTTAATGCCACCAGTCTTTAATCCATCAAAATTAATCAAAATAAAACTGACACTTGTCACAGAACACTTGTTTCTTTAAAGGAAAGATGGAAAGATTAACTCCCTCCAAAGAATAACAAGGGGTGGGGGGGACCAGTCTGGGAAAGGGTTTCACTGTCAACACACTAGCCTATACTAGTTTTGGCATGCTTTGTGTGCCAACTGTAAGAACAACAGCTTTGAGTATTGGCCTTTTCCTAACCGTGAAGTCAATCTATAGTAAACAAGCACAATATTAAAAGTTTGTATTTATTCGTGTCTTCCGTGTCTCCATGCACGTATTTACTCTCTGTCTCTTTGCTCACTTGCTCTTTCAGAAGGAAATAATGCCTTAGAGATACAGGTTTGCTTGGAGGAAAACACTGTTTGGCCTTTACTTCTAAGTGAAATATAATATCCATGTACTCAAAATTGTCCTTCAGCTCCATGTAAAATCAATGGCCTTATCATAATGTGACTGAGCATCTAGTTTGCCCTTTGGATGTGAAAACTGACATAAAAGACAAGTAAATGTGATAAGAAAAGGTCAATGACTGACAAGTTGTCTAGGAATCATGTCTTCATTTATTCAAAATAGGCACCTGTCCTTCACCTCCCCTTAATGTAGCCTGCCTTTGGCCAGCTGCTTTTGGGTTAGACAACTCACAGGAGTGAAGAAACTAGCTAAGTCTCCTCTTTGGGACCCAATGGTGATGTTGGTTGCCTTCATCTTGAGTTCCAAGGTGATAAGGCAGCGATGGCCAACCTTGGCACTCCAGATGTTCTTGGACCTCAATTCCCAGAAGCCCTGATCAGCAGGAATGCTGACTTGGATTTCTGGTAATTGAAGTCCAAGAACACCTCGAGTGCCAACGTTGGCCATCACTGTCCTACACCCATCTTTCACAAGAGCCTGTGTGGTTATGGGACAAAAGTTTTAGAGTAATAGTAACACAGTTGGGTTTCCATGATATAGGGAGGAGAGAATACTAAGGCGAAGGTCTCATTCTTTACAATTTTCCATGTCAAGACTCTTCACGGAGACTTCCTCCTTGTACTAATGAGATTTCCTTATTTTAAAAAAACCCCACAAGATTCCTGGTTCACGTTTTTACCATGCTGCCCAAGTCTTAATCGCACACATCCTCATTCTGGGTGCAGGAAATTGCAAAATTCTGTATGACCATAATACAACTGTTACTACGTCAGCCAGAGCAGATATTACTAGCTTGTACAGATTTGTGATTTTATCCTGTATAAGACAACATCATGTGAATAAGCCATGACAGATCAGCACCCTTGACACCCAGCAACGCTAGGGAGTCAGACAAATTGAGTGGAGAGGAGTATGGAAGGTAGAACCAGTCAGCCCCACTGCAGAAAAAATAGGCCACCACAAAAGCTTTCCATTGATTTCTTTTATAAGAAGAGGTATCTCATATTCCTTGCCCTCTTCACTCACAAACTATGAAATGCACACAACAGTCCTTTTTTCCAAGTCCTGTATTATCTTCCAAATGCGAGAGACAAGCCATATCTTTGTAATCCGTTATGATGTCTTTTTATACATAGACCATCTGGTGACCAATATGGCACCCAAACTAGCTACATCTTCTGATTAAACCCAATTGATTATACAGGGATTTCAAGATACAGTGGAAGCTTGGTTAACATAATTAATGCATTCTCCGGGACATTTCTTACAGCAAAAATTATTTTAACCAATTCTCCCATAGGAATGCATTGAATACAACATCCCAAAACCAAAATACTTTAACCAAAATGCAGTTTCCCATAGGAATGCATTGAAAATCAATGAATCCATTCCAAAAAATGCCGTAAACCAAGCCACTATTTTCTATGGATTTCCTTTTGTTATGCAGTTTTTATGTTAACTGAGCTGTAATTGAGGTTCCACTGTAAATGAGATATTTAAGGAGTGGTAACCAGTAAGGTCCTATGGACAAGAGGAATTTGAGCCTTTTTCTCCAAAATTCTAATCCATCATTCTATCCATCCCAATAGTTTCCCTAGATTAAAAGTCCCAGAAACCTTTGCTATTGGCTAAGATTTCTGGGAGCTATAGTCCACATTAAACCACACTAGGGAACAGCAAAAGTGAATATTCATGTGAGCAGAAATTAAATATACTACGGTACTTCATGCATATGATAAATTGGACTCTGGTCAAAAAAACATTGGTGGGTGTTAGTCTTTAAGGTGGCACTGCTTTTAGAAAACTCAAGGTGAAAGAGATTAAAATAGAACTTCTTGTTTATTATAATGCAATTTGAGCATCATCAAGGGTAGAAGAGCTTAAACACTCTGATTTTTTTCTACAGCGCACCTTGATTAAATATTTGTAACGTTTCTGTATTTAATCCATGAATGGGTTAGAGTAATCTGTTTAAAAATCTCTTATCTGCATCCACACCTTTAGTGTTCTAAGGTATGATACCTGGAACTATATTCCATTCACAAGACTCTGCTGTGGCTGTCAGGTGAGGTGTATACCTGGAGCTCCACACTTTTCAATATTGACTAGGCCAGAATCTGACCCTTATTAAATGCCCTTGTTAAAATGATCCTACCTGTTTGCAGATATTTCTTAAAACTCCAAGTGGCAAGTGCCCTGTTAGGAATCATTCACTGATCTGTACAGAACATCTGGAATATTCCTCCATCCTAGAACATAAAAATGCATCATGCATTTTCTTTATATAAACAATTTTGCTTGAAAAAGAGAGAGTTAGCATTAATTAGAGTTAGCATGGGTAAGCAATATGCCTAAATTTGCATCCAGTGAACCATTTCACAATGTTATGGTGGTTTTGAAAAACTGAAGTAAAATAAAATTTAAGTAATTAAAAATAAAGCATGTCATTATTCTTTAACCTGCACTGCTAGTCCTCCTTAAAAGCATTCTACATACTGTTTATATCCCAAACCTAATTCCTGTCTCTAAGCCCCCTATCAGAGTTTACACTGAAAAGCTTAAAGTTGTTTAGAGAAAATGTAAGCATTTAACACATTCAGGAAATAAACTTCAAGGTTTATCAACAGCTGAACATTTCTTCATCCTGGAAAGTTCAAGAGGCCAAATTCTGAAAGCCACTCAAGAGCCTTGAAAAAGCAGATGTACTATAGCACCATAGTATTACTTTCCATTTAATTAATAGATATCAACTAGCATGGAGGAAGTGGACCTGGAGAGGAGAAGAATAGGGGACTGGGATTTGACATAATGAAGTTCACTGATGTTTGTGCCATTAAGCCTGTATTAGAACTTCTTAGCCTGCTCCCTGTGGCTCATTTTATCCTTTCTGTAGAAAATAAACGAGAAAGGAAAGGTTCATCACTGATAATGATATAGCAGAATTGACCTCCAGAAATAGTCTCAAAGAGAACAAAGGTTTTAGCTGTTTAAGAAGGCAAAGCCACTTTATGACCACTGGAAAAATGTGTATATTAGGGTAAATGTGGATAAAAACGTGTATGTTTTAATGACAAATGCATAAAATAATATTCTGTTGAAGGCAAATTGCTGACAGAAAACATTCAGCTGATCTGGATTAAAAAAAAATAAAAGCCTGCGTCTTGGGGAATATGTGCACAAAACGTCCATAATTTTTTTGTGGTGATTTGTTGTTTTACTATTAACTAGCCAGGCAATAAAATAATAATAATAACATGAATCAAACATAGGATGGTTGTATGGGTCTGAGAGAAACTGACCAGAACTGGAATTAGCAGATCCATCCAGTTCTACTTTTGTTGAAGGCAATAAACTATGGGACTTGTCATCTCAGCTCTTCAACCTGCTGGCCCTCAAGATATTTTGGGATTACCATTCTTGTAATACCTGGTCATTGGCTATACCGACTAAGACTGCTATGGTAATAATAATTTCTTGGCAGAAATAATTCTGGGTTGAAAGGATTTTTGCTGGAGGAACTCTGTTCAGGGGATGCCCGAATCAGGCTCCTTTTATGACTCCAATATCTTTTCCCAACAAAGTGGCCCTTATTTATCCACTTGCAATTTCTTGCTTTTGATCTGCTAGGTTGGCAGGAGCTGGGACAGAGACTCACTCTTTATCTGTTAAGGAGACTGGCCATGGTAGCGATAATTTCGTGTCAGAAATTATACTAGGTTGAAAGGAGTTTTGCTGGAGAAACTCTGCTCAGGGGATGCCCGAATGAGGCTCCTTTCGTGTCCCCAAGAACTGGAACAGAGAAGGGCACTCAATCTGTCATGTAGTACCCGGGTCTCGAACTGCTGACTTGCCAGCCTTCCAGGTAACAAGGTGAGCTTCTTAACTACTGAACCACCACAGGTGAGATGGGTTGGGAAAGAAGTGTCTAGGTGAGTCTAACATAAATGAATTTTTAGGTTGTGATCCTAAACATGTCCGCCTCGGATGTTCTTCCAGTTTTAGCCAAAGCTTACACTTCAAGAGTGGAGTCAATAGATTGACTTACAAATCAACTAAATCATCAAACATGTGCATGTAAAGAAAATGATGTCTCCGGTGTCATTTAAAGCAGGAACGGTCTTCAAGGCTTTTGTCCAAACTTAACATGAGTTGTCCATGGTGCTGAACCCTCTTCACAAATTAAATGATGGCTCTTTTAAAGTTCAAACTGAAACCTGGCTTCTCTGCTCTGTTGGTATCAAAGCCACATGCCTAACTGGCAGGGTAGTTTTGCACAAAGAAAGGAGAGGGCATAATTTATCTGTTGCCTTATAATCATTCAGGGACAAGAGTGTTGCTGATAGAACCACTCCAGGCAATGTATTTAAAGTGACGGGCACATTTGATCCATGGATAATGGACTGCAAAGAACAGCTAGTCTTGACCTTGTGCTTTATACAGCCCATAAAAATCATATCCACCACGGCAAATTTTCTGCCGAGCTTCACAATACATTTGTGGCTTTATGAAAGTGTATAAATGGATTGATGAAAGTGCTCCTGAAAGAATGGAATATTTTGTTCCATTGCCTTTCCTGGACGGCTTGGCTACTATGATTGAAATAATAGCCCACTGCAGGGACAGTGACTTCACAAGCTCTCACGGTCATTTATTCATACAAGCTGGGATTCTGAGAGCTGATGTCCAAAACACCTGGAATGCCAAAAGACTAAACACATTTTAGAACTTCCTTGGCCCATCTCTGAGTCAGACCTGACCAAACTCAGACTTGCTTATCTTCTGTAGAGTTGCTACTTCATGTAATTCAAACATTTGATTACTAACTGGCTGTCTAAGAGGACTTTTTAAAATAGAGCCATTGAAATTTTTATTATTGTTTATAATGTGTTTTTACTACTGTTCCTATCTGCTGGTTTTATTCTTAGCATATTTTTTTAGTATTGTAATAATTTTTGGATGGCCAAAAATGAGATGGCTAGATGGTATTGTGGACACAATGGGCACAGAGCTGAGCGAGTTGAGGGGATGGTGGAGGACAGGAGTGCCTGGTGGACAGTGGTCCATGGGGTCGCAAAGGGTCAGAATCGACTGTGCGACTGAACAACAACAAAATAATGTATTGCTTTACCTTTTAATAGGGTTTCTTTTAAGATCCTCAGCCACCTTAGATCTTTTTTTAAAAAAAAGAGGAAGGCAGCATACAAATATTTTAAGTAAAATTAATATAATAAATACATTCAGAATATTAACTTTTCCCCAGTGGGCTGAATGTCTGACTCACTAGCAAACAGAATATAGTAATACCTCAGATAACGTTTACCTCAGATAACGCTAAAATCGCATAACGTTAAGTAATCCTGGGTGGAGAATTGCATCGAATAACGTTAACGTCCTATGGGATGGATTGGATAACAACCGCTAAAGCCTGTGTGGTTACAATGTATCTCTATGGAGCTTTAACGTTATCCGATCCATCCCATAGGATTTTAACATGGATCGGATAACACTAAAAATCAGATAACACCAAGACTTGTGGAACCAAGCCTTAGCGTTATCCGTGGTTTTACTGTATTTCCATCTGAGCCACCCACTGTTTGTATGTAAAGTGCTCCAGTGTGAATCAGACAGTCCTAAATTAGGTTCATGTGACTGCTGTGGCTCAAGTGGTTAAGAAGCTGAACTCGCAGACTGGAAGGTCAGAGTTAAATTCCCACGTATTGCATGACGGAATGAGCTCCTGTCTCTGTCCCAGCTCCTGGCAACCTAGCAGTTCGAAAGCAAGAAATTGCAAGTAGATAAATAGGGACTACTTTGGTGGGAAGGTAAACAGCGTTCCATGCACTGTTTACCTTCCCACCATGCCTGCCACATGTCTGTGGAAATGTCTGCAGATGCAGACAACGCTGGCTCTTTGGCTATAAACAGAGATGAGCACTGAACATTAGAGTCGGATATGACTGACTTATGAGCAAGGGCGACCTTTACCTTTAAATAAACAGGGTTAACCATCATTTCTACAGTTCCATTCCATTGGAAAATGAAACGGAATGATGAAAATGAAATGTTTAAAAGAAGAGGGGAAACATCTATTAACAGCCCGTTAGCACTGATTTTATCTCATACCTGGTGTTATTAACACTTGAAAGAAAGTGTGCATTCACCATCAACACCATCTGTTTCCCCAAGGAACACTGGCAATGGCAGTCGTAGTGTTATGTGTCATACGGAGTGTTATTTTTCTCTATTTACATCTGTGAAAAATGCATGCAAATTGTGAGTGAAAATTACCATTGCAGATAATTACACTTTTCTGCAGATGGAATTTTGTGGCCTGGGAGACTAATTCAGATCTCTTGACTATACCTGTGTTGTTTTTTTTAAAAGGCTTGTGCAGGTTGGTTTATGGGAACATTTGCATGATATCAACATGCTACATCAACACTGAGGAACTTAGTTTGTGTATAATTTGAAGATACCTATTTTAACTCTAAGCCCACCTTTAAAACTATTCTGGTTAATTCTAGCCCATAATCCCTTTGCATCGATCAAATAGAATTTTCCAGCCTAAAATCTGCTTTTCATTTACTTTTCACCTTCAAATTGCATTTCCCCAAGGTCCTTTACAGAGAACTATAAATTGCAGATAGATCTTCTTTGGAATCTATATTTTTAAAAAATTCACGGTTAATATTTTGCACATTTAGTGAGCCCTCTGGATTTGCTGTCTGCCCCTCCTCATTATATCCAGGGTGGTAATAAAGTGGGGGATTTGCAGAAACCCTATAAAAGTGTGTGCAAGGGTAAATTGTATTTAGGCTACTACTGGGGAAGAGAGGCATGAATGTACAATTATGAGGAGAATGTCCCTAAAGAGATATTTCAATCCATTGCTATAGTCTAAATCCTCTATCTTGTGCTGCACAAGGTAATTCAGGCAGAGTAGAGATTTTTTTTTCCTAAAGAGATTATATTACCCGTCTCCTCTGTTGATGGATTTTATTGCTCAGGTTCACTGAGAGTTTTATTATTGCATTACTTAATCTGTTTTTGAGGTTTCTGAAACATTTTAAATATAATAATAAGATGAGCCGTGTGCCTTTTGCTATGTCCTTTCTGTCTTATGGAGATAAAATCTGTGATGTTGCTTAAACCTAACCCTTATACTGTACTTGAAAAGAAAAAATCCAAAAGAAGCAAGGGTTAAAAAATTAGCCAGTGTGATTGACTTTTGTAATAAGAGCATAGAGAAGAGATTTAGATTATTACTTATTATTTATGTCTCCTTTTAACCTTCTTCTGCCATTGTCCATTAATGGACCACAGTTTGACTTCAACCTGGAAAAGATTACGTGCCCGACACCTCTTTCTTCTCTCCTGTTACTCAACCTTTGGCCACTAATATTTATGGCACAAGATTAAACTGGTGTTAGATATGAAGCCTGTGTAAAAGCACATACTCCAACCCAGGCTGAGGATTTAGTACATTATAGTTGTTGGAAAAGGTTGTGGTGGCTCAGTGGTTAAGATGCTAAGCTTGATGACTGGAAGGACAGCAGTTTGAGACCAGAGTGCTGTTTGACAGAGTGAGCTCCTGGCCTCTGTCCCAGCTCCTGCCAACCTAGCAGTTTGAAAGCAAGAAATTGCAAGTACAGTAGATGTATAGGTATGGCTTGGCAAGAAAGGTAACAACATTCCGTGCGCTCTGATATCTAGTCATGCCTACCACATGAGTATGGAAGCAGACGCAGACTTAACACTGGCTCTTCAGCTGTAAACAGAGATGAGCACCACCACCTAAAGTTGGACATACCTGATTTTAGACCAAGGGAGACCTTTACTTCTAGTTGTTGAAGAGTAAACATGCAACAGGAATCCAGGAACAGTCTTAACTCTGTTTCTGACACTCAGAATGATGACTTAAACAGATGACATCCTTTGCAAAGCAAAGATGCCCATATTTCTTCCTGGGAAAATGAGAAAGCTTGTGTTTATTAGAGAAATCTACTTGGATAGGAAATATGATAAAATTCCTAGTTCTAGTTACCTATTTTAGAGATGTCAGGGGCCACGGCTGTTCCTTTCTTCTTCAGAGAACAAAGACAAGGTCCTGTTTCCTTGGAGGGACAAGAGAGGGTTTAAGGCAGAAGGAAGGAAGCAACATTATAGACATTAAGAATAGCAATATATGGTCAGAGGAAGGTCAGAACAGTTCAGAAGAGGTGCAGGAATCTAGAGCAGGAGGTTCCCAATCTATGGCCCGCAGCACAATTCCATGTGGCCTGACGCCATTGCGCCTGGAAGTGGAAGCGGGCACATTTACGACAGCTGTAAAATGCACCCATGCAAGTGTAAACGAGTTACGTCAGGTATAAATGTCCCCATGGCTGTCGTAAATGTGGAAGCAGGCACATTTACTTTCACTTCTGGAGGCATGGTCCAGTCTGCTCAGCTGTGTGTGTGTGTGTGTGTGTGTGGGGGGGTGCAATGTCAGGTGTGCAGCATAAAAAGAGAACCCCTGTTCTAGAACAGGGGTGCCCAAAATTTTTGGGCCGCCGGCCAGTCACGTGGTTCAGGGGTCTGGTCACTATAGCCTGGAGGTTGCATCTGGCCCCACTGACAATTCATCTGGCCCACAAAGCCCTCGTCGCTCCTGGAAGCAGAAGTAAAACACATCCATATGGGCATGTTTTACTTTCACTTCTGGGATCAACAAGGACTTTGTGGGCTGGATGAATTGGTGGTAGGGGCTGGATCTAGCCACTGGGCTGTAGTTTTGGGCACTGTTATTCTAGAGGAAGTCTCTCTCTCACAAAGTGAAGTATCTTCTGAAGTGTAAGCTATGTTGCAGCACTGGCTTCCAAACTTCGTTCACTCACTGTTTGCATGCACGACACCCATACCACTGTTTCAGTTCCATGAGTCACTTTCTGGTCATGAGCCCGTTTGGCATGCAGAGTTCCCATCAGCCCCAGGCCAGGATGGATGAAACTGTTGCCCTCCATCCAGATGGATTCAAGTGGGATTTAATCCACTTAGGGACCATCACCCTTCCCTGGAGACATCTCCACCCAAGGCCATTAGTCCTCACTGTTGTCAGGTTAGTTGTGTTTTGAATTTCCCACCCTTTTTAATGGTGTTTGTTCTGTAAGCAGCTCCTAGTCCTGTTCATTGGAGAATGCATAGAGAAAGAAGAAATAAATAATATAACTTTTAAAATCACTTTTGTGCCTTCGGCATAGAGTAAATCCTCTTTTTGAGAGGAGCTGTTAGAGAATGTGCAGCTTCCACAGTATTAGTTCATTTAAAAATACCTGAAACAAAACTGAAAAACAGGATTTAGAATAAACTATACAATTTAGCAAGTGTATGCTGGAAAACAAGCTCTTCTGCTGGAGAGGATTATGTTATGAAAATTGGGCATTGGCAAGGTTTCCCCCACCAGATGAGGTCAGGATGGTGGCCAAATTACTTCACAGTTGTGGAGGGAAACGGAGGGATTGTGTGGGCACCGGATTGTTTCATTTAATTATGCAGGTGCTCTGTCTGTTTTGTCTGAGGACAAAATACCCCTCAAGTTTTAGCACACAGCTGCAGTCAGGTTTGCTATCTCTGGAGCACTTCCTGTTTGTGGTAAATGAGTAGGAGGCTGGTGTCCCCAGATACACACACACACCTTCTCGTGACAGTGGGAAAGTGAAAAAGCCGAGGCTCCTCACCCATGCAGGTGCTACATAAGCCTTTCTCAGTATGGTTTCATCTTGACATTAGTAAGCCTATGGTGATGTTCTCTAGTCTTTGGCTTGTGAATCGGCAGCAGGTGCCAAATTAAGCAATGTGGGTAAGAGTTGATGTGCAGAACCTACATGCCGTTTTTCTATTGGAATAAGAGGAAAGCCTAACAAAAAAGTGCATAGAGCAAAACATGAGATCCATGAGTGATTCAGTCCAATAAATACATGTTGACTCTCCTCTTAACCCTCTCCAAGTTTGGTGACATTTGGAGTTAAGGTATCCGAGTAACGCACCCTCCAATCACTTATTGCAGAGATTCCCAACCTAAGGAGAGGCTGTTGTAGTATTGTACCGTCGTATCATTTTATATTATGATGTGTGCTTCTGTAGGTTGAATGTGATATAATTATTGTCTATATTGTATTTACTGTATGCCGCCCTGAGTCGGGTTTCCTGATTGGGTGGCATACAAGTGTGAGAATTAAATTAAATTAAATTAAGGCCTGTGGGCCAAATCCAGCCCATGGTGCCATTTCATGTGCCCCACACCCCTCCAAGGGTATTTGAGAAACAAAACGGCTACCCCTTTGAAGCTGTTGGGACACAGTGGCCACCCCCATCATGCAGGCAGGGGAAAATGGCCCGCAGGCCCTCGAAGCTGACTGAGAGAGCATGGCCCGGCCCCTGGCTTGAAAAGGTTGGGAACCCCTGACTTATTGCATTTCCCCCAAACCTAACAAATGTACAAAACAATCAGTCGACCGTCCGTGTGATACCAAAAGCTACTACAACGGAAACCTGAATCTTTATGGGTTGAAAGCTAATGTGGGTCTCCCTTGTGGCTCCCAGGGTAGAGGAGATGAGTGCTAATGATTCAGCTGATGGGTGACCTCACTAGCATTGGACGCCCAGGGAATTCTGCCTGGTAATGAACATGTGGCCAGAGTGATAGATTTCAAGCGCATTGAAGGCTTAAAGAGGGGCGAAGAGTCATTTAAGAAGGCCACGTTTCAGCGCTTAGGGGGCTTAGTCTCACAACGTACAGTTGTCGTACAGTTGTCGTGGTTGCAGCTGCAGAAAATAATTTCCTACAGGTGCTGATGAGAAACACACTGAAGTTAAATGCACATGTTTTTACCTTGTCATTAGCACAGTATAAGGAGCTGGTGAAGTCTGCAGGCCTAATTCTTTCTCCTTTAGCATCCTCACTCTTCACTCCTACCCAGGGGCGTAGCTACCGCCGTATCAGCCGTATCAATTATACGGGGGCCCTGGGCCACGGGGGCCCCCAACGTGCGTAAGCAAAACAAATGCAGAGCGGGAGGGAGGCGACGGCCAGGGAGCCTTGGGAGAGGGCGCCGGAAGCGGGCTGGGGGCGGGTGCCTTTCTGGGAGGCCTTGGGCTGCCCCCTCCCACCTGCCCAGGACAAAGAAGGGAGGGCAGGGCTCTCCTTTCTCCGCTGCTTCTGTCGCCTCCACTCACGCGAGAGAGCGGGGGTGCGCGCGCGGCCCCTGATGAACCAGGGACACTCGGACCGCCGGACGCTCTGGGACCTTCACTGGGGAGGGGGCGGCACGGGGAGAGGCCGCCGAGCGCTGGCGACGCCTCCGGCGGGACCGCAGCAACAGCAGCGGAGGGCACTCTGGCCTGGGAAGAGGCTGGGAGGGCTTTGACGGTCTCTCCCGCTTCCCCGGCCGTGGACCCGCCCTGCCAGTGGTGGCAAAGGCCACGGGCAGCAGCCAGCAGCGCGGGTTGCAGCGGTTCCCACCTCTCCTGTTTCTGCCGAAGCCAACGTCATTGTGGGAAGGCCTGAGAAGGGACGGTCTCCTTTGGTGCCCCCCCCCAACCCCCAATTCCTCCTGCCTGTTACCCGCAAAAGGGTGGCGCTGCTCTTCAGCGCCTGCCTGCCCGCCCTGGACAGGTTTTCTAACGGGAAACAAAGAGATAACGCAAAGGGGAGGAAAGTTGGACCAAAGGTGGGAGGAGGGCCACGGGGCCCCCAACGTGCGTAAGCAAAACAAATGTTGTTGTTGTTCAGTCGCACAGTCGATTCCGACCCTCTGCGACCCCATGGACCACTGTCCTCCAGGCATTCCTGTCCTCCACCATCCCCCTCAACTCACTCAGCTCTGTGCCCATTATCTCCACAATACCATCTAGCCATCCCATCTTGGGCCGTCCCCTTCTTCTTTTGCCCTCTACCCTTCC
The DNA here is from genome assembly GCA_030440675.1 of Furcifer pardalis. NCBI lineage: Eukaryota > Metazoa > Chordata > Lepidosauria > Squamata > Chamaeleonidae > Furcifer > Furcifer pardalis. Next base: position 6,324,280 of record CP126898.1, read on the forward strand.
AAGCATCAAGGCTTTCTCAAGTGAATCCTCTCTTCTCATTTGATGTCCAAAGTACTTTAGCTTCATCTTTATTATTTGACCTTCTAAGGAGCAATCAGGCTTGATTTCTTCTAAGATTGACCCATTTGTTCTCCTCGCTGTCCAGGGTACTCTCAAAACTCTCCTCCAACACCACATCTCAAAGGCGTCTATTTTTCTGCGCTCCGCTTTCCTAATGGTCCAGCTCTCACAACCATACATTGCCACAGGGAATACCATTGCCCTGACTATGCGAATCTTTGTTTGCAATTTAATGTCTCTACTTTTCACTATGTTCCCCAGGTTTCTCATCGCTTGCCTCCCGAGAATCAGTCGCCTTTTTATTTCATGGCTGCAATCCCCATCTGCAGTGAGCTTTGATCCTAGGAAAGTAAAATCTTTAACTGCCTCTACTTCTTCCCCATCTATTTTCCAGGGACTGATAGGGCCTGTTGCCATGATCTTGGTTTTCTTGATATTTAGTCTCAAGCCAGCTTTGTAAAGCGTGCGTTCAAAAGTTGGCAACACCCTACATCGTTAAAAGTTGGCAACACCCTACATCGTTTAAGTAATTTTATGCATTTTTTTCTTTTGTGAGAAATCTTTACCCTTCCTAAGGGCCCCCAAACAAATTTTTATACGGGGCCCCGCCAAGGCACGCTACGCTTCTGCTCCTACCCGTTCCAATGCATCTTGTTGTTTCATATTCAACCAAGTATATTTAAAAATCAAAGGCTGTCTTGATTAGAGCTAACTTGAAAGGGGGCAGACACTTGTTCTCCTCTGTTTTTTTAAATATAAATTGCATTATGAGTCCCCCCCCCCTCATCTTTTTTGTTTTTGTTGTTCAGTTACATAGTTGAGTCCGACTCTTTGCGACCTAATGGACCATTGCGCACCAGGCATCCCTATCCACCATCCTCCACAGCCCACTCAGCTCTACGCCCATTGCGTCAACAATGCCATCTAGCCATTTCATCCTCTGCCACCCCCTTTTCTTTTTGCCTCCAGTCTTTCCCAGCATCAAGGCCTTCTCAAGTGAGTCCTCACTTGTTGGCCAAAGTACTTTAGCTTCGTCTTCAATACTTGTCCTTCCACTGAGCGATCAGGATTGATTTCCTTATTTGATCTCTTTGCTGTCCAGGGTGCCCTCAAAATTCTCCTCCAGCACCACATTTCAAAGGTGCTGCACTTTTTTATGTTTAGTTCCTTTTTAAATAAATGACAATCCTTCCCCCACCCCATTGCTTATTTTTCTTGTCTCTTCTTCTCCCTCCTCTGCCCTCTCCACCATCACCTAAGACTATTCCATTATCAATCAGATTTTTCTCCAAATGGTTTGACGAAGTCTGCAGTGAAGAAGTTAACTTCATCTTCTGGACGTGCCCACAGCCCTCCAGATATCTGACAAGGAGAGTCCGTGTCTTTCACTAATTTTCTCTTCTCCATCATTAATATAACAGTGATTAGCAATGTTCTTTCAACTGAGATTTAGCTATCTGCTTGGGGAATCAGAGTTTGGGGTTTTAATTCCCACCAGGGGTGTGCTGGCTACGCTAAAAGGGTGCTGGACAGGGAGGGAGGGTGGCACCTATGGGGGATACTGCATGACATCATGGGTTGCAGCCACCAGGTAACATACTTATGCTCACCTCTGAGGGGCAGTCACTGGGGCGCACAGGGACTTGTCCCTGTGTCCCAAATGATCAGCATGGTCCTGTTTCCCACTGTGCACCCCAGAGGAGCCAGCCTGTGTAGCTCTGGGCAAGCTGTGTGGTCCCAGGATAGCTCCAGAAGAAGGGAATGGTAACCTATTTATGAGCATTCACAGCCAAAATAAAACCCGAGAAAGGGTTAACGTAAGTTAGATTTGACTTTACAGCAAATGATTCTTTCAGCCATTTCTTGCAGGATTAGGTTTCCAGATCATCCTGGCTACCTTCACTAGCCTGGTTTAAAGATGGATTTAGCTGGAACAACCAGAGAATGTATGAATACTGAAAATAACAGTACAGTGCTGACAACAAAAGGGGTCCAGTCTAGTTTTGATTTTGCCAGACAAATACAATTATTCTGTCCCAACAAATTTGTGGTGCTTTTTTTTTTTTAATATGGAAAGTATTTTAGTGCTTTCCATGTAAAAATGTATCCAACAGTGCAAGAATCCGGATTTTTACATTGCTGGACACCAGCCAATATCTACACCCATGGGGTCAGGGTTACTGCTGCTCCTAGAAATCTCCTGGATCCGTCTCTGTTCTGCCTTTCCACTTCCCTGTTTCCTTTTGAACACGTAGTCATGCTTGAAAGAATCTTATGTTCAGAAGGGGGTATTGTTGTATTAATTGCTCATTTGAGACGTCTTGATGAGGAATGCAGGGGAATCAAAATATCTCAGATCAGTCCAATAAATGAATTACAAGGTGAGTATTTGACATCACGTCTCCTCTTCAGACTCAGATCTGGGGGCAATTGAGGTTTGAAAGCCGAGAAGTTCCTCTGCAGGATTCAGGCCAGGATCCTTTTATGTAATGTGACAAAACTGTGGCTGAGATGTGTTTGACCAGTGAAAACACATTGACAGGGTCATCCGTAGGCGATATAATTCCAGTTGCGTTCTGTACACTTGACAGCTGTCTTTTGGGCTACAATATTGTTCTGTAACCTTCCTCTGGACCTCTGGACCTGAAATATTTGACAAGGAAACCAAAACACAACATCAGGGTCTCCCTGTGCTCATGAATTTTTCATGTCTTTGTTTGAAAAATGCTCCTCAGGAAAAAGAAGAAGAAAGAAGGGGGGCAAAATCCCCCCTCTTGTTATCTCTCCTGTAAAGCACAGTAATTAACATTCACATTGTTTGAGCTAGGGAGGGAACCTGTCTTGTTTTTGTTGAAGCTTAATTGCTTAGTTGATTTTTATCTACTGCTCCTTCTCCCTCTGTGTGTGTGTGTGTGTGTGTGTGTGTGTGTGTGTGTGTGTGTGTGTGTGTGTGTGTGTGTGTGTGTGTGTGTGTGTGTGAGAGAGAGAGAGAGAGAGAGAGAGAGAGAGAGAGAGAGAGAGAGAGAGAGAGAGAGAGAGAGATGTCCACTTAACTTTGCAGTTCTCCTTTCACTATGTGCCAGTATGACCCAGGAAGCATGATTTCAAAGTTAAAATGCAAGAAGAGGGGTTACCTTTATTAAGGCAGCTCTCCCGTAGCTCAGTGGTAAAGATGCTGAGCTTGGAGACTGGAAGGCCGGGGTTCGATCCCCAAGGAGCCTCATTCAGGCATCGCCTGAGCAGAGTTTCTCCAGCAAAAATCCTTTCAACCCAGAGTAATCTCTGACATGAAATTATTATTATACTTTTATTAAGGCCACAGGGTAAAAAAATCATATCAGAGAGTAAACAAAACAAAGATGTTTGTGGCACTGCGAAGGCCAATTGTTGTGGTTTAACGTTAGCTTTCCATTTCATCAATTCTAGGAGTGAGATTTCATGGCCTCAATTTATACACATCAGGTACAAAGGTAAAGAGTGGTTGGTTAGCATAACAGATAAGTATACCAGAGAATAAACAAGACAAAAATGCTGTAGCACTTTAAAGACTAACTGTTGTATTCCAGTGTAAGCTTTCGTGGCTCAAGTCTACTTCATCAGAAGTGGACTTGGTCCACAAAAGCACACTTTGGAATATAACAGTATTTAAAGTGCTACAGTATTTTTGTTTTGTTTATTCTCGGATATGCTTGAATCACAGACTAACAGGGCTACTATTCCCCCCCCCCCCAAAAAAAAAAGAAGGAAAAACACAAACCATCAACAGGCTTTTTGGTTCAAGGTCACTTCAGGTCATATACCAATCATGGACAGTGCGGGGGGGGGGGAATGAGATAAATAAAAGTCTCAATACTGCCTAGGAAACCCCACTGAGAATACCAAGTTTTCTTATAGTAGATGCATATCTGTAGTACCTTTGTGTAGATGTCAGGGGCATAACTCTTCCTCTTTACTAAGTGCCACATTGCAGAGGGTCAGGCTGGGAGCAGAGAGTGTTGACAAAGATAAGCAACAGAGCCTACCCCATGTCTATTAATCTAGCCAGTGGGGAACCGGTGGCCAGTTTTGAAATTAAATTTAACTTCCAGAGAATCAGTGGCTGTTGATGGAGAGATTGGGATTATATCCTTCACCTTAAGCATTAATGTTTTTGGGGCTGGTTCTGCAAGAAGTGTTGCCCTATCCAACCCAAGGATGGCGCATGTAAAAACACAAGTAATTTTACAGTCGCAGCAGTAGCTCATAGCTAGGGCATCCCTGGCTGGCTTTCTTACAAGCACCCAAGACTGACTCCTGCCAGAGGTCCTGGAAGCTTTATAATTACTCGTGTGCTCCTATAATGAACAGTAATTGATCCCACAGCTGCTTTGGTGCTGTTCAGCTTCTTCCATCCACTTGTCAAGTAACTCTTCTTTTGGCTAGCAGAGCCTCTTCAGGGAAACCCTGGATTAAACCCGCTGTAGGGAAGCCCTGCAATTCAGCTGCCTTTTCAAACTGCTCTGAAAGGCCTTTGCCTGCCAGGCCAAACTTGAGTTCTGCTTCCCACGCTTCAACGGTAGTAGACAAGTTAGTGATTATTCTGCCATCTGCAGCTGGGGAAATTTAATCATCTTCTTCCCCGGGACATTCTTCCTTTGCCATCAGAAGATTCCCACACAAGGGAAGTGCCACTGCAGAAATTTCCCCCAATTGTGTAAGAAGTAAAATGGATTATTATACAGGACTGGCCCGATGGGGCTTGATGCCTGAGTTTAAAAGCAAAATGCTGTCTCCCAGTCGTTTCCAACACTAGGGTTCAGTGCTCATCTCTGTTTATAGCCAAAGAGCCAGCACTGTTGGCATCTGCAGATGTTTCCTTGGACACGTGGCAGGCATAACTAAACACCGGGGTGCACGGAATGCTGTTTACCTTCCCACCGAAGTGGTCCCTATTTATTTATTTGCAATTTCTTGCTTTCAAACTGCTAGGTTGGCAGAAGCTGGGACAGAGATGGGAGCTCATTCCATCATGCACTGTTCAGGTCTCAAACTGCTGACCAGTTATCAACTTCTGTGCCTTAACCACTAAGCCACAGTGGATGGCTTAGATGCTAAATTCTGGTCAATCTGGGGTAGAAATCAAATTTCTGCACGCACACACACATTCTTCCAGGGGTCTGGGTCTCTCTTTTTTACACACACACACACACACAAGTGCAAAATATGCAAAAGAGAAAGCCAGAGGTAACTAGAAGCCCACTTCCACTTTTGAAAAATAGGTATTTAGAGGTGCTGAATAGTATTATGGGAGAATTTTCAGCCTATTCAGAATTGTTTGGGAAGAATAAAGAACTATCCAGGGTATAGCTTGGATCTATAAAAACAGCCTTGAGATTGCACTTTGCCCCCATCATGATGAAGTGGCCTGGCAATTGAATCCTTCATCAAGGTAAAGGAAAAGTGGTGTCCATCGCAAAGGTATGGTGGGAAATCTAACGATGTCTTTCAACAGAGAAGGCAGTAGGAGACTCAAAAGGAACAGCAAGGGATTCCTTCGGTGTCCATTGTGGCACTGACTGGGCCCAGCAGATAAGGGAAGACGTAATGTAACGATCAGGGTTGCTGCTCACCATTTTGGCCTTGAGAAGATATCTTGACATCTGCCCAGCAAGCTATACCAAATATTATTTCACGTCTGTGGGCAGTGGTTGGGCACAACTAAGCATTTCCTGCCTTATTACAGTGATGACTAACCTTGGCACACCAGCTGTTCTGGAACTTCAATTCCAAGAAGCCCTGATCCTCAGGACTTGGGCTTCTGGGAATTGAAGTCCAAGAACAGCTGGAGTGCCAAGGTTCACCACCAAGGCCTTAAAAAGTAACAGAATTGAGCAGCTGCAACAAACTTGATGGGTAACTACCGGTAGTTGCTTTTTGTTAAAACCATAGAATCCTAGAATAACTGAGATGGAAGGAGCCATTTAGGCGATTGAGTCCAACCCCCTCTGCTCGATGCAAGAATCCAAATCAAAGCAGATCTGACAGATGTCAGATACTCCAATACTCTCTTGAATTCTTCCATACAGTTGGTTCAGTTAGGTCTTAGTAAACTTCTCTATGGCTTTAATAATTAGTTGATTCATCAAAGAATATCAGAGCAGACATCTTTAATAGCAAGCCTTGAACATAGTCCTTGGTGGAAATGAATATGCTGATTATCTCCATCACACCAGTTTTACAAGCAATCCCCACAGAGGGAGAGACAATTGGAATTCCGAGAAGTTGCTATTAATTTGCTTTAACAACAACAACAAAATCTAAGCAGGCAAAAATAAAAATAGAGGAAATTAGAAAGTTAACCAATACTGACAACTGGTGTTAGAGGGTTGTGAAATATTAATATAATATTAAAAGATTCATTGTATGATTTTTCTGTTGTTTCAAAGACTGCTGTACATGGGGATGCTAGCTGATTCCTAGTCTTTAGAACAGTTACCTCAATTTGCTGTTGTTATTCTTTGCATTGTTAATAACATTTAAACTGTCTTCATTCCAGCTTCACTCAGAGTATAGCAGGATTTTGCTCTAGTCAGGAGTGTTTTGGAGAAATTGAGCAGAAATCTATTAAGGAAACAAAAAATATACAAAGGGAATTTGGCCGATGCTCCTATTTAGTCTTGCCTGAAAGCAAGCCACATTGAATTAAGTGGGGCTTTCGTCTGAGTAGAACTGCAAAGGACTGTGTTAGAAGCTGAAGAGAGAAACTTCAGGTATCTTGTCCAAGCAGTCCAAGAGCTTTGAAAGAGGATGTTTTTCACAATAATAAGAATAATTCAGAAAATACAGTTATGTTTGCAGAGAGATAGGCTACACTTATGGAATGTCCAAGAAATCTGGGGACTTCCCAAGTCTCTGGACCCCAGAAAAATCGACTCTTCCATGCGCAGTAAAATCTTCCATACAATTGACTTTAGAATACTTTCAATTTATAGAAAGCTACATGGTATTTCAGTGTTATGGATCAGTGCAGGTAGAGGGGAGAAAGTTAAAAGTTGCAAACCTTTTACCTTTTGTAGCAATTCTACCAATGGCTTTTAGGAGATGAGGAGGCATGATTCAGTTAAAACTGTCAGAAGTGTGAAGTTGTGCAAATCAATAAAAGCTATCTTATGCATTCAACATAGATTGCTTCCTCTATCTTTTTCCCAGTTAAGAGGAAATGAACACGGTTAAGAAACATAGTCTTAGAGCAGCTGCAATTGTCTTTTAAGCACCGAAGAAGTAAGTATCTTGTCTTTCTGCTTAATAGCCTAAGGAAGCTGATTTCTAATCACCTGTGTTGCAAAGAGCAATTCACCTGAGGTACAGTCGGAGCAACCTAGACAAGACACACTGAAAACATGTTTACACTAATAAAAAAAACCTACCGCAAATCCTACATTTGTGTTGGTTTTGCCAAGTTCAAAATCAATTCAAAGATCGACACAGTTGAAGCATACATTATCTTGCCAAATTGCAGGATATTTTAAATCACCTGCTGGGAGTCGTTTATTTTGCATTGATTTCCAAATTGTATATTCTTTTTTGATTAAGAGTGTGTGAACATGTGTGTCAGTGTGTATTGTGACTCTTGGATTTCCCCCCATAAAGATAAGAGTACTTTTTAATTTTTTTCAGTCTGTTAAAATTAAAGCACAGTATAGTACTATGACAATTTAGTGCTGAATACTACAAGCAGATGTATTTCTGTTTGCTTACTGTTATACCATTATATGTTATAGCTATCTTGGTTTTTAAAAGTAATAATTGAAAAGCCAGTGTGGTCCCATGTGATATATTACATGGGGGGAAATTGATTGGACAAGGTTTCACACTGGACACGCACACCAACTCGAACACCATGCACCCTTACATTGAATCCACACAAATTTGATTTGAAACCCAATTTATTTGTTAGGCTAGGCACACCCTCAGAGAGGTCCCTTCTCTGTAAAGTAGGGAATTAACTGCTTCAGACAGTACCATGGGGTAGAGACGGATATGTGAGAGCTAAAATTATTGAATGAATGATGCAGAAAGTCCATTTTTGGTCCTGGCAGAGATAGGGCAGCAAGTTGTTTCGACTGCATTTTAAAGCAGAACTGCATCTTGAGAACTGCTTAAGCCTTCTGTAAAACTTCTTCTAGCATGTCATCTATGTTGGTCTGCATCAGACTCCTAATGGTTTTGAATAGTACACTTTGACCTAGTAAATCCGAATTTTATACCCATTCTCGAATAGGAACACATGCTAGGCTTCTGCCCATTTACAGTCAAGTCCATTTCCCTCTTCCTATTCTTCTTGTTCTCCTTCGTGTTGTTTGGGGATGCACACTGATGGGTTCTGCGCCTGCGCTGAATCCGGAGCGGAGCTGGAAAGCTGATTGGATAAAGAGTTTTGAATGTGGGACCGCCCACCATGCCCAACCCCTTTAGGCGCCATTTCGCGCTCTCCCCTCAGTTTGCTTTTTTCCGCTGCGCAAGCAGGAGCCTGGAAAAAAAGCTGTGAGTACTTTGCTGAGATTGTCTCAGAATCTTCCAATTTTTCCTACTTTACAATTTTTCTCGGACTAGGGGACTTGTTCCCTTGGTCCTCGTGTGGCTGGGGCTCGCCCTCAGCCGCCGTTTAAAAAAAAAAAAAAAAAAAAAGACCAACATCTCGTGTCGGGGCCTCCCGGCCGGGATAATTTTTTCTCTTCGGCCATCTACTTCGGTGGATGGCCTCAGCGGCAGCGTTCAAGCAGTGTCCGTCCTGCAAGAGAAAGTTCCCTAGCTCGGACGGGCACGTGCGTTGTCTTCGCTGCCTCGGGGAGAGTCACCAGGTCCAGACCTGCGAAGTCTGTCGCGGCTTCTCGAAGGCCGCCATCAAGAACCGCCAGTACCGCCTTCAAGCCTACCTCATGGAGGCCGCACTGGCACCACCGGCTCCCCCAGCTCCAGAGCAGGCCGCTTCCACGTCTGCTCCTTCAACCTCCGCTTCTTCTTCCAGGCCCTCGGCCTCTGAACTGTTCAGGCGGAAGAAGGAGCAGGAGAAGAAGAAGAAAGACAAAAAAGAGAAAAAGAAGCGCCGTAGCTCTTCGTCTTCTCTTCCTCCGACCCCGGCACCGGCTCAACTTTCGCCGCCACGCTCCCTAGCATCCGCCCCGGTCGCAGCTCCACCTACGCCGGGTAGGATGTCGACCGAGGCCCGGGACGCCACGCCGGAGAGGGCCCACAGCCCTCCACCGCCGCCGGAGACTCCTCCACCTGTACCACCGCACAGGTCTTCCTCCCTCCGCAGTCCTTCCGTGGTTCCTGGTCCGGCTACCGAACCGCCGCCCCAGTTGAGCCTCATCGCCCCGTACATCGAGGCGATGGTGCGGAAACTGCACACCGAGCTCTACGGCCCGCAGACGACACCGTGGGAGCGCCCTCTGCCCTCACCACCAGCCACGGAAGCACCACCGCTCCGTGAGGAGGGCCCCGCACCGAAGCGGCAGAGGGTGGAACAGGCGCGGTCGGAGGCCTCTCTCCCTCCGTACCAGCTGCCTTTGCCGGGGAGCGATCCGAGATCCGCCAGGCCGTACTGGTCGGACTCGGACCCCGAGGTCTACCTGCCACCGCCCAGCGTCTCGGCGCGGTCAGGAGACTCCGACTCGTCGGATCAGGAGGAGGAGCAGCATCAGCCACCGCCGGTTGCGGTCGACAAGTCCCCGGACGACAACATCGGCGCCGTCCACGGATCCCAGCCGGAGGATTTGAAGACCTACACCGGACTGATCACTCGCCTCGGATCCACCCTTGGGATTCGGGCGGAGGCTCCCCCGGACGACTGTGAGGATGTCGTCTGCGGCTTGGCCGACCGCAAGGAGTTGGTCCCCGTCCGCCTCGGACTGCTCCCTAAGATTGCTAAAGCGGCCAAGGAGGTGTGGAAGAAGCCGGTTTCTTCGCACTCCGTATCCAACAGAGTGGACTCTATGTACAGACTGCTGGACGATTCCAACTTTCTGCACATTCACCCGGCACCGAACTCCCGAGTGGTCAAGGGCTCCCAACACCGGACGCCGATCAGCAGCACTCCCATCCCGTCGACCCAAGAGGGGAAGAAGCTGGACGCACTGGGCAGGAGGGTCTACGCCAATGCCTCCTTGTCCTTCCGTGCGTCCAACTACGCGACGGCCATGGGAGGCTACCAGTGTCGACTCTGGGAGCAAGCGGAGTCGTTCAAGTCCCTACTGCCACCTGATCGACAAGCGGACTTTGAAAAACTCTGCATGGAGGGCAACCACCTCTCCCTCCAGCAAATCCGCACCGGCCGCCACGTCACCGAGTCGGAGGCAAAAAACTTGGCCTCCGCCATCCAGCTCCGTCGCCACGCCTGGCTCCGTTCGGCTAACCTGCAGGACGATGTCAAGCGGCTCGTGGAGGAGCTCCCCTTCGATGGCGAGGGCCTCTTCGCCAAGGAGACCGACACCTCCTTGGGAGAGCTGAAAGGGGACTACGCCACAATAAAACAGCTCCGCCCTCCACACCGTGGGTCCGGCCGTTACCATCAGGACCAGCCGTCGACGTCTCAGGCGGGCCCATCCTATCAACCTCGCCCGCCACAGAGACAAGGGGACTACTCCCGGTACCAGCCCTACCGGCAGCGCCAACAACCCAACCGTCCACGCTACCAGCAACGGCCTCAGACTGGCAAGCGTACGGAACGGAAGGGCAAACAACGTGTTTGACTCTTCCGTGACCGAGACTCTACCCTACCGCCCCCTTTCCGACTACCTATCGGCGTGGTCTGCCATCACCACAGACCGATGGGTTTTAACCATCTTAGACTCTGGCTACGCGATCGAGTTCGAGAGATGCCCTACTGTCGGACGGATCCGCATCACCGATCCATCCCCACCGCTCCAGGAGGAACTAACAGCTCTCCTAGAGAAGGGCGCCATAGAGCCGGTCGCAGCGTCGGAGTCTCACGAAGGGTTCTTCTCCCGATACTTCCTTGTGGACAAAAAAGACGGGGGGGCACGTCCCATCCTGGACCTCCGCCTTCTCAACAACCATATCGACGCGAGGAAGTTCCGGATGGTAACCCTTCACTCCATCCTCCCGCTGATCAACCACGGGGACTGGTTCACCGTCATCGACCTGAAGGACGCCTACTTTCACGTGTCCATCAGGAGGGAACATCGTCGTTTCCTCCGATTCCAGGTGGGCGGCAACATCTACCAGTACACATGCCTACCCTTCGGCCTCTCCACCGCTCCGAGGGTATTCACGAAGTGCATGGCACCGGTGGCTGCTCATCTGCGACTGCAAGGCGTCCAGGTGTTCCCGTACATAGACGATTGGTTGATCTGCTCCCCGACCCAACAAAAAGCCAAGGACGACGTTGCACATTGCCTCGCCCTTATGCAGAGCCTCGGTCTGCGGGTCAACTTCAAGAAATCCCAGTTGACCCCCACTCAACGAATAGAATACATCGGAGCCGTTCTAGACTCTCTGGCTCTAAGAGCCTACGCCCCAACCAAACGTCTGCTCGACATCCGCACAGTGGTGGCACGGATCCAGGGCAGACGTCGGGTCCGTGCGAGGGACGCCCTCCGTTTGCTAGGACTCATGGCGTCGACCACGGCGGTGGTCTCGCACGCCAAACTCAAGATGCGCTCCCTCCAGTCGTGGTTCCTCTCCTCCTTCAACGGCACCCACGACAACCTCGGGAAGTGGCTCACACCGACTCCCGAACTCCGAGACCAGTTAAACTGGTGGACAATGGACCAGAATGTGACCGCGGGGAGACTCTTCACCCTTCCCGCACCGTCCATCCAAGTCACCACCGACGCGAGCACCCACGGATGGGGTGCGTGCTGCCGCGGACTACGGATTCACGGCATATGGACACCCGAGGAAGCCGACCACCATATCAACTTCCTCGAGCTGCTAGCGGTGTGGAAGGCGATGAGGTCCTTCAGACCGTCGATCGCGGGCAGTGTGGTGCAGATCGCCTCGGACAACACCACGACACTAGCCTATCTCAACCGGCAAGGAGGGACCAAGTCTCTCTCCCTCCTCTACCTGACCGTCCAGATGTGGGAGTGGTGCCTGAAGGTACATGTGTTCCCCATAGGTGTCCACATCCAGGGCACCCTGAACTCCGATGCAGACTCCCTGAGCCGCAAAGGGACGGCGATGCACGAGTGGGAACTGGACGAATCGGTGTTCGACCGCCTGTGCCGACGGTGGGGCACACCGACCCTAGACGTTTTCGCGTCACAGACCAACTCCAAGTGCCGCCGTTACTGCTCCCGAGCAGGGATCGGCCACGGATCGGAGGGCGATGCCTTCATGGTGCCGTGGCACCAGGAACTGCTGTACATGTTTCCACCGATCCCTCTCATCCAACGGGTCCTGATATGGATCCGTGCGGAGAACGCCTGGACGATCCTGGTTGCCCCGTCCTGGCCGCGCCAGCCGTGGTTCCCACTACTCCAAACCCTGGCTTGCGATCGTCTCCGCCTACCCACCGATCCGAATCTCCTCCGCATGGAAGACGGTCGGATCCTTCACTCCGATCTGCCGAGCCTACACCTGACGGCCTGGCTTATCCGCCCAACATAGCACGGATCCTTGATCTGTCAAGGAAACCTTCCACACGGAAGTCCTACGATGCCAAGTACCGTCGCTTCACTGACTTCCTAGCATCCAGCGACCGCACCGTGGACTCCGCATCCCTGCAGGATGTCATGTCCTACCTCCTGCACCTCGCCGAGTTGGGATCCGCACATTCATCATTAAAGGTCCACCTAGCTGCTGTGGTCGCCAAGGCCCCACCTTCTTCAGTATTGTCCTCCGCCTTCAGAGACAAAACTGTTAAAAGGTTCCTTCAAGGGCTACGCAACGCCTATCCTCCAGTGAAGATACCACCCCCTCAGTGGTCCCTCACTACAGTGCTCACCGCACTCACGAAGGCACCCTTTGAACCCATGGCTTCGGTGGACATTAAATTTGTCTCCTACAAGACTGCTTTCCTTGTAGCTATCACTTCTGCCCGACGGGCAGGGGAGCTGGCAGCCCTTCGGTCTGACCCTCCTTTTCTCAAGTTCTACCCTGACAGGGCAGTATTGCACCCAGATCTGACATTCCTGCCCAAGGTCCTGACTGAATTTCACCTGGCCCAAGCCATCACGCTTCCAGCATTCTTCCTGAACCCCTCGTCTCCACAAGAGAGAGTGTGGCACTCGTTGGATGTCAGGAGGGCTTTGCTGTTTTACACCCAGAGGACTGCGTCCTTCAGGAGAGCAAAACAACTGTTTGTGGCTTATGGTGGCAAGACTAAGGGACAGCCTCTGTCTGCCCAGAGACTATCTAAATGGATCTCAGGTACCATTTACCTGGCCTATCAGATGTCATCCCTGCCACCTCCGCCTCATGTCCGGGCTCACTCCACCAGGACACTGGCTTCCTCCACTGCATTCCTAGAGGGCATCCCGATGGAGGATATCTGCAAGGCTGCCACTTGGTCCAGGTCCTCCACCTTCATCACCCACTACCGGGTTGATACAAGGTCCGCCCCTGATGTCAGACGGGGCAGGTCCATCCTGACGGCTGGTCTCCGATCCTCTTCGCTGATGACCGCCCATCCATGATGCCATCGCGCTCTCCTACATCTCAGGACGCCGGCTGCCCACCATCCAAGTAAGTGAGCTTGTTAGTCACCCATCAGTGTGCATCCCCAAACAACACGAAGGAGAAGGACAGGTTTCACTTACCAGTAACTGTCGTTCTCCGAGTATGTTGTTTGGGGATTCACACAACCCAACCCTGCCTCCCCTCAGGGCTGCCGGCCTGAGATGGCCTTAGGCTTAGCGGGCAGCTTTAATATCAAACTGAGGGGAGAGCGCGAAATGGCGCCTAAAGGGGTTGGGCATGGTGGGCGGTCCCACATTCAAAACTCTTTATCCAATCAGCTTTCCAGCTCCGCTCCGGATTCAGCGCAGGCGCAGAACCCATCAGTGTGAATCCCCAAACAACATACTCGGAGAACGACAGTTACTGGTAAGTGAAACCTGTCCTTCTGCCATATCTAAATCCAAATATTGGCAATCCTTTTGGCGATCAGCCATGAAGAATGTCCAGTAAATATAATGCAGTGACCTTTCATCGCTCCTGGAAGCGGAAGTAAAACACGCCCATATGGGGGCACATTTTACTTCCGCTTCCACGAGTGACGAGGTCTTTGTGGGACTGATGAATTGACGCCAGGGCCAGATCTGGCCCCCAGACCGTAGTGGCTGGCTCCCTGAACCACATGACCAACCCACAGCTGAAAAGTTCAGACACCCCTGCTTTAGGGCTATCTATTTAACTCAGATTTGTAGCCTTGGCTTTGTCGTATGAACTGAACATTATCCCAGTTGAGTTGCTGTCAAAATGGGAAATATCTTGCCTTGATTGACAGTCCCATTCTGAAGGTCGTTTTGCTCCACACGTTCAAAGCCAGACAGATGCAAAGCCCCCTCCCTATCCTTACTCTGATTAATTGCCTCATTCAATTTCAACTCTATTGCAGTTAAACATTAATTCAGTAGGACTTAATAATGTATTCATTTATGATCTTGCTTGTGCATTAATGACAATGATTTGCTTTTTTTTAATTACCCGGCTTCGTGCAGTACGTATTTTACATCCACTTACTTTTTTAGGCATGGGGGAGAGAAGGCACTCATGTTTCTTTATGCCCAACGAAATAAATATCTCAAAGAAATATTGAAAAATTTAGCAGAACTTTTTACTACTAGATATCTTTCATACCATATGTATACTTGCTCATTCGTAGAAAGCATTTGATGGTGATTTGTCAAATCTGAATTTGCTTTCATTTTCATTTCAGAATCATAGAAAGATCATTGAAAGACCAGCCTCTTAATAGGAACATTAATTTTAATACTAAGTTCAAAAGCGTATCTCACATGGTTCGACTTTACCAGAACTTATTTTCTGCTTAGTTAGCTTTTTTAAGATTTGGGAATCTGTACACCTCTACAAATCAACCCTGACTACTCCTTGGAAGGGCAAATATTAAAGATGAAGCTAAAGTACAGTACTTTGGACAACAAATGAGAAGATAGGACTCACTCGAGAAGGCCTTAATGCTGGGAAAGATCGAGGGCAAAAGGAGAAGGGGGTGGCATGAGATGGTTGGATGGCATTGTTGACACAGTTGGCATAGAGCTGAGTGTGCTATGGAGATTGGTGGAGAATATGGGGTTCTGGGATGCAGCGGTCCATGGGGTCGCAAAGGGTCAGATTTGATTATACAACTGAACAATAACAACTACATATCAAATTTTCTATCCAAAGTCCACTGATTAGTGTTGTCTGTCCAGCTTCTGGTTTACTTTTCATGGTAGAAGGAAACATGCATGAAGATTCATACAGAAATACAGTCAAACCTCGCATAAAGAGCACCTCGCTTAAAGAGTAACTCGCTTAAAGAGCAGAATTTTCTCTGAATGTTCACTTCACTTAACAAATAAAACCAACGAAAAACTTGCTTAACAACTAAATCTGGGTCCGCACTCCCCCCCTCCAAGTCACAATTGGTCACTTACAATGGTGTTTCACTTAAAGAGCAAACTCGCTTAAAGAGCAACCCTGTGGAACGCATTATGCTCTTTAAGCGAGGTACAACTGTAGAGTTGTGGCTTGTGGTCATGATCATTGTTGATGTGAAGGTGGAGCATTCATTTCTGGGCAGAGTTTCCTTTTTGCTGTTTCAGTTCTCTCTCACTCCTCTCTCTCTCTCTTTCTTTCTCTGTCTCTCCCATACACAATGATAAGAAGCCCCTTGAAATCCCTGTTAGGTTCACCATAAGTCAAAGGGGACCCAACAGCACGTAGCAAGCACAAAATGTTATGGATGCAGGTACAGTTGGAAGATCTCCATATCTTTTCAGGTTTAGAGGTTGAACATTTGGGATAGGGGTGGAGTACAACATCAACAGCCAGTGTAAATTGTTTAGAGTGAATGGATATTTACTGGACACCGAATGTGGACCCACCACCACAACCTCAACTCACAGGAGGTACCAAAACACCCTCAAAAATGTGTCTACAAATTTATTATTTGCAAGGGGAAAGTCCGATTCAAGATATTATGGATATGCTTCAGAATGCGGAAAACTCATTGAAAGGAGAAATCAAGGGAGTGTCCTTTGAAGACTGCCGTATTCTTCAGCATTGTGTTGCAAATCTTATTCATTTCTCCACTAGTGACCAATGAACAGGACTGTGCATGTCAACATTTTGCTTATCCTTGCCGTGTCTTTTGAATATATGAGGTCCTTAGGATGGATTAAGTCCTAATGTGGTTTGTAGTCCAGAAAATCGAATGTCCCCTTACCTTCTTTGCTTGCCTTAAGCAGTGCCACTCCACCCAGTAAGCCCACACGCTTGCGTCTGCTCTGTGTTACCGTTAATACAGCACATGGTTCCTGCTAGCATAATTACTTAGTGTAGCTTGAAAGGTCTGATCACCTACAGCTAAAATGACACTTTAATGGGGATTACAGTTTTCCAGCTCAAGTGTTCAGTAGCTTTAATTAAGCAGGAAAAGGCCAGATTGGTAGCAGAGACAACATCTCTCTGTTGGATGGCGGTCTATTTCTCTCCAGAACTGTCTGTCTGTCAGAATTCCTCCTCCCTCCCCCTTCCTGCCTTCTTCCACCTGCTGTTTTCTTTTTTCAAAATACTAGGTAGCATTGCCTCTTGCTCCACTCAATCTTCTCCTTTGTGTTTACATTTCCCTGCTCTTTGAAGACTTTTCCTTCTAAAATTAGGGGTGCCCTGGTTAAAGATTAATCATGCTCATTTTAACTGATGAGTTGATTACATCTGCATATATTTACAGAGGTATAAAGCCTAGCTTTGAAGAGAGAGACATACTTTCTTTTCTTCATTTGTTTCTTAGAAGATGCTTCCATGTGTTGGAGCACGGCAGAAAAGAGACACAAAGGCATTGCATGTTGGGTAGTAAAGATGGGCTAAGGAGCTCTATCTATTACCAGGGGTTCCCAACCTTTTCAAGCTTGGGGGGGTCATGCTCTTTCAGTCAGCTTTGACGGCCATTTTGTCCTGCCTGCATGATGGGGGTGGCCATTTTGTCCCAACAGTTTCAAAGGTTCAGCCATTATGTTTCTTGAATGCCCTTGGAGGGGTGGGGGGCACATGAAATGGTTCTGTGGGCTAGATCAAGCCCACAGGCCTTAGGTTTCCAGATTGCTTAACGTTATGCGGTTTTAGCGTTATCTGATGCAAACATTATCTGAGGTACTGTATTACTGTATTAGGATAAAAACGCAGTACTCCTCATAGTGAATATAAAAACCTAGGTCCTGTGGTGGCTTTTTGTTTGCAAAGATGAAGAAAGGCCATTGATTCTGCATCCCCTTAGATGCAACCTGACATCCTAGTACTCTGAGTCTTCTTCTTCTGCCGTATCCAACTCTGAATATTGGCAATCCTTATGGCAATCAGGAATGAAGACTGTCCTGAGAATATAATTCAGTGGCCTTTCATTTGCATTCCGCATCACAGCATGACATCCGTACCACTGATCCAGTTCCATGAGTCACTTTACTGTCCTGAGCCCCTCTTGGCACACAAAGACCTCCTCAGCCCCAGGTCAGGATTGAGGAAGCTGCTGCCCCTCCATCAAGATGGATCCAAGTAGGATTTAATCCACTTGGGGACCATCACCCTTCCCTGTGGACTTCCCCCACCCAAGACTGTTAGTCCTCAGGGTTGTCAGGTTAGTTAACCACCACCTGACACTCAGCATTGAGTCACTGGCGGTACGGTCTACTCTATTACAATGGTAGGATAACCTGGCCAGACTTTTAAGTTGATTCTTTCAACCTGCAATTTCATTCTCAGATCATGAATATAACTATAAACTATAACACGTGGCAGGGTTTAGGGACATTTCTGATTTCTCTCTTCTCATTTTTTTAGACCTGACTACTTAGGAGCCCCAAAAAAACCTACTAACTTTGCTCATTTGTCTCTGTGTGTGTGTGTGTGTGTGTGTGTGTGTGTTATTTTACTGGTTCTTTTAGAAGGCATTTTTCTAACTCTTGAGTTTTGATTGTTGTTTTCACTTGGGGCTA